>CM062819.1:413849093-415172931 GCA_031772625.1 Pinus tabuliformis | reverse complement strand
TTAGTCCTCCTTTAAATCATCCCTCTAATTGTACCTAATTGATAGCTTTTATCTGGCCAAAAATCGTAGATTAAACTGCAAACCGTGACCCAGAACCCAGAAACAATTCTCGTTTCTGCTTCAGCGCAGGCTCTGTGAAGAGGTTCTGCATTTCAACGCAGGTCCCGAGAGGGCTACCTGCACTGAAGTTCAGTTTCTCTGTGCTGGGGGTGCGCTGATCAGCCTTTGCCTTGTGCAGCTGTGGTTCTCTGCTTCTTTTTGCTCAGTTTTGTCTCTGATTTTTGCAGCCTGTTATCAGTGTGTGTACCTATCTGAAAACCCCTTTTCTTTGCCTTAATTCCGCCTCAGTTGTATAAAGAAAATGTATTTGTTTTTGTGTATTTTTTACATCATTTGCAGTTTCCCATTACAAAAGTAAACTAGTCATACTGTCACCCTTAGATCTAGACCTGTCGTAAGTGTCGTTTTGATCTTAGGAGTGAGTTTGTTTGTTGTTCATAGTTGATTATGCTTTTATTTTTGTCTTTTGGTTTGAATTTATGCATTTCTAGTGTCGAAACAAGTATTTACTTCAAAATCATAAAGTGTCGTAATCGTCTTTTTGATTTCGAAAGAAGCTTGTTTGTGTTTTTCACTTGAAATCGAATTCAAATTTGTACAACAGCTTTCTTTTTAGGCATCAATATTAAGAAAGTGAAAACAAATACATGCATATGTGCATTTTCATTTTGACAGTTTGTATGGATTGATTTAGGAAAAGTGCATTTACAGTGTGCTCTATGCTCTTTGAGAAAAGATTGTGTCTTTCTTTTCCCCTTGTAGCTAGGATTTTCATTGTTGAGAAGATATAAAAGCTTGCTTATCATCTTTAGATTGCATTTAGGAATTGTATCATACATCTAGTGGTGATCCAAAAAGGCAAACTTTTAAGAAAGATCAACCTAAAATAAATTGAATGAACTTAACAACACTTTGTAACTTAACGCACAACATAGAGGTCTAGGCTAGAGACGTGTTCCGGCGTCGTAAAACCTGGTCACTGGTCGCCTTACTGATGGTTGGGTGATTCCTCCTGAGAGACGATAAGTGCCAGTACGGATTGTGCTCCCACGTACCATCGAGTATATATTGGGAGACCCCTATAGGCATAAAACCTTTATCCATAGGAAGCCGTGTCGGCCGCCCTACTGATCGCAATGCACTGAACACAGCATTCGGGAAGATTGACTGCCCGTACCTTAAAAATTATTCTGCGGTTTTGCGAAAAGTTTGGCACACCCTCTACCTAGAACTCCAGAGCAGTCCCTTTCATTCCTTTTCAGAGTCCTTAACGGAAAAGGTCCATCTAAGCACTTGTCACTTCAGGCTCATTAAAAATCGAAGGAGACTAGAGTCATCTTTTGCTTTTTCTTGACTCTTTAAAATTGAAAAAACAAGTTGTGTCTAAGCGTCGTTAAAATTTATTTTAAACGGAATATTCATACCCCTTTTCCCGCGTTGATCTTTAGGTTGAGAAAATGGAGCCCACCAACCAAGGAATTCCCCTTGGTGGAAATCCTAGTCCCTTCTCCTCTTGGGGAGATGTTGGTGTGCCCCATATGGCCACATTGTCGCTTCCAGGACTGACAATTGGCCTTCCAGTCTGGCTCTTCTCAACTAATGTCGTTCAGAACACCACTATTCCTGAACAGTCGAATCAACAATTAGACGAGTCCAGAATTTCCCACCAACCTTCTACTTCCTATAATTCTTCCTCTCTTCCTTCCTCTTCGCGTGACGAAACTGGTAAAACTAAAAACCAAGCTCCTAAGGAGAAAAAGGAAAAGAAGAAGAAAGAGAAAAAGAAGAAGGAGCCAAAGGAAAATAAGGGAAAACAAGTGTCGTCTAATGAAAATTCACACACAGCACTGACCAGGCCTAAATCGCCATGTGTCATCTGCAAGGGAGACCACTTTCACAGAGATTGTCCTTGCATCCCTCAGATACTAAGGGACTGGTCTCCCCATTTGCACAATCCGGTGTCATCAACCTCTGATAGCCATGTTGAAAGTACACCGTCAACTAGCGAAAGTGAAGTTCCAGGACAAAAAGGGAGAGCTAGACCTCCCTATAGACTGTGCGAAGGCAACCATGCCCTCCACCGTTGTCCCTTCTTAGACGAGGCTAAAAGAGTCTTGGAAGATCGTCCGGTTTCACCATTACAACTTCCTCCTAGATATAAAAAGCTCTTGCCGAGTCCTTCGTTAGTTGAGAATCCAGCTGGCCCGCTCAATTGGTCAGCTGAAGCGTCTACCATTGAAGATAAACCAACTAAATCCATACCAGACGAAAGTCAAAAGGTCGAGGCGGCAGTTGACCCGGTCTTGCCTTCAGAGGTTTTATCCTCGAATGATACAGTCACTGAAGAGGATGAGGATGACACCATCCAGATCCTTTTCATCAACACAGACTTCGACGAACACGGGGGCAATCCACCCATTCCTTTATCGCAGGAAGGAAGTTCGTCAGAGCGATATCTGGCCGTCTACTCGGTCCCACCACCAAGCAACCTAGTTGTATCCTTCGACTGGAACCAACTAGGTAGACCCCGTTTGCCAGCAAGAATACCATTCAGGATTATCGTTCAAATATACAGAATGGTCATGGCTGGCACCATCTGTTATAGACATTTTTGTGCCTTACAACTATAAGCATGAAATGTCCATAATCTAAGGGATCCAAAGTCCCTAAACATGTTGTTCCTACCCCTAGAGGAACAAGGCTAACAAACCACAGCAATTCACAGAAGTTCTCCACCAGAAACTGCTCAAAAACAAGTCAATTCAGGATCAATTCAGAGGCTCCACTAGCTGTCTGCGCTGAAATGCAGAGATTACACTGGCTAGGTGCACTGCAACGCAGGTAGAAGCACTACCGGGGTGCGCTGAGCGGGAAGTGACAAATGGCAAGTTAATTCAACGAGGTGGAAAGACCCTGGAAGCTTCCAGAATCTTCTCCAATGACACTTGCCTCAATGAATTGGACTAGTGATGAGTAAGAGGCTCTTAGTCTCCAAGTGGAAGCAAGAACTGATAGAGGGAGAGGACACTAGTCAGATCCCAAGCTGACTCATCCTCTCTCCAAACGTCTATATATGGATCTCTCCTCCATGAGATCCAGGAGGCTGGAATTTTGTTATTGCAAAGAATTGCTGTTGGTTTGAGATTGGAATCATTGGGTGCTTAATGCTTTGAAGGAAGGTGAAGATAGGAATTTCATTTGCTGGGAAGGAGATGCTGGATTGGAGCCCTCTTGGTTGTATCTCCTCCTGAACCTTGTTATTCATCAATAAAGCTATCTTGGTTTCTCCTATATACTGATGTATCTTTGATGTATGATTGCATTAGTATGTTTAGTTTATTTCTAATCCTGAACTAGTTATGAATATGAATCTATGTCTTTGTGTAGTGTTCTCTTCTTGTGATCTTGCAGAAACCTGTTGAAGCTGGGCGAGCAAGAAGGCAAGTAGCTGGGAACTCTGAAAGAGAAGAGAAACCAGATCGAGGGACAAATGGAAGACACCGGTTAGTCCATCCATCTCTCTTCATTCTTAATTCATAAAGGAAGAATACTAGAATAGCTGTTTCTGTTTGTTGCTAAGGCACTGTCACACCTTAGGTGGATAGGATCGTCCTGCATAGGCATTTTTCCCCACAACAAATTGGTGACTCCGCTGGGGAGATCTGTTTAGTCATTTTATTTGTGTTTCTATCATTGTTTGTTTCATAGACTCAACAACAACAATCGAACTGCATCTGCTATTCTCAGATGCAAAGTAGATAGCTACTGCTTTGATCCAATCACTGGATTTGTCTATGATCTGAACAATGGACTCAAAAATGATTTGATGATCCTTTGTGATAGATCTTAGCCCTCCCTCAAAGCATCCCTTTGATTGTACCTTGCTTGTTGCTTTGATTTGGCCTGAAACTGTAGATTAAATAGCAAACTGTGACCCAGAACCCAGTGAGAAACTCTCGTTTCTCCTTCAGCGCAGACTCTGTGAAGAGGTTCTGCATTTCAACGCAGGTCCCGTGAAGGCTACCTATGCTGAATATCAAAACCTCTATGTTAGGGGTGCGCTGATCCATTTAGGCCTTGTGCAGCTGGGGTTCTCTACTCTGTTTTTCCTTGTTTTGATCTCTGATTTTTTGCAGCCTGTAACCAGCATAGGTACCTGTCTGATAACTCCTTTTCTCTGCTTAAATTCCGCCTCCTTTTTTACAAAAATACTGTGATTGTTTTTATGTGTTTGTGGCGTCATTTACAGTTTTCCTTTGCAAGAGTGAAATAGTCATCATGTAGCCCTTGATTCAGATCTGTTGATTGTGATCTTAGGAGAGAGTTCATTGGCTGTTTACAGTTGGTTATACATTCATTTTTGCTTTTGGTTTGAGTTTGTCTCTTTTGAGTGTCAAAACAAGTATTCATTTCGAAAATCGTTAAGTGTTGTATTCTCTTCTACCCTTTCTGATTTCGAAAAAGTAAACTTGTTTGTATTTGTCATTTAAAAGCGAATTCAAAGTTGTACAAAAAGCTTTCTTTTTAGGCATCAATATTAAGAGAGCGGAAAACAAACACCTGCATTGTGCATTTGCATTTTGATAGTTTGCATGCTTGATTTAGGAAAAGTGAATTTAGAGTGTGCTGATTGCTCTTTGAGAAAAGATGGTGTCTTTCTTTTCCCTTTGTAGCTAGGATTTTCATTGTTGAAAAAGATATAAAAGCTTGCTTATCATATTTAGACTGCATTTAGGAATTGTATCATACAACTCGTGGTGATCCAAAAAGGAAAACTTCTACGAAAGATCAACCTAAAATAAATTGAATGAACTTAACAACGCTTTGTAACTTAACGCACAACATAGAGGTCTAGGCTAGAGACGTGTTCCGGCGTCGTAAAGCCTGGTGACTGTCGATCTCGCTGATGGTGGGTGATTCCTCCTGAGGGACGATAGCGCTAGTACGGATTGTGCTCCCACGTACCGTCGAGTATATATTGGGAGACCCCTATAGGCATAAAACCTTTATCCTTAGGAAGCCGTGTCGGCCGCCCTACTGATCGCAATGCACTGAACACAGCATTCAGGAAGATTGACCGCCCGTACCTTAAAAAGTATTCTGCGGTTTTGCGAAAAGTTTGGCACACCCTCTACCTAGAACTCCAGAGCAGTTCCTTTTGGCCTTTTTCAAACTCTATAATAGAAAAAGTCCATCCGAGCATTTGTCACTTCGGGCTCGTTAAAACATCGAAGGAGACTAGAGTCATCTTTAGCTTTTTCTCGACTCTTTAAAATTGAAAAAGCAAGTTGTGTCTAAAGCGTCGTTAAAATTTATTTTAAACGGAACAATCACCCCTTTTTCCTGTGTTGATCTTTAGGTTGAGAAAATGGAGCACACTAACCAAGGAATTCCCCTTGGTGGAAATCCTAGTCCCTTCTCCTCTTGGGGAGATGTTGGTGCGCCCCATATGGCCACATTGTCGCTTCCAGGACTGACAATTGGCTTGCCGGTCTGGCTCTTCTCAACCAATGTCGTTCAGAATACCACTATTCCTGAACAGTCGAATCAACAGTTAGACCAGACCAGAGTTACCCACCAGCCTTCTACTTCATCTAATTCTTCCTCTCCTCCTTCCTCTTCGCTTGACGAAACTGGTAAAGCCAAAAGCCAAGTTCCTAAGGAGAAGAAGGAAAAGAAGAAGAAAGAGAAGAAGAAGAAAGAGCCAAAAGCGACTGGGGGCAAACAAGTGTCGTCTGACAAAAATCCACACACAGCACTGACTAGGCCTAAATCGCCATGTGTCATATGCAAGGGAGACCACTTCCACAGAGATTGTCCCTGCATCCCTCGGATACTAAGGGACTGGTCTACCCATTTGCACAATTCGATGGCGTCAACCTCTGATAGCCATGTTGACAGCACACCGTCAACTAGTGAAAGTGAAGCCACAGGATAGAGAGGGAAAGCTAGATTTCCCTGCAAACTGTGTGAGGGCGACCATGCCATCCACCGTTGTCCCTTCTTAGATGAGGCTAAAAGAGTTTTGGAAGATCGCCCGGTTTTACCAGTGCAACTTCCTCCTGGATATCAAAAACTCCTGCCAAGTCCTTCACCAGTTGAGAACCCGGCTGGCCCACTCAGGTGGTCAGCCGAAGCACCTATCATTGAGGATGAACCGTCCGAATCCATACCTGACGAAAGTCAAAAGGTCGAGGCGGCAGTTGACCCGGTCTTGCCTTCAGAGGTTCTATCTTCGAATGATACCATCACAGGAGAGAATAAAGACGACACCGTCCAAATTCTCTTCATCAACACAGACTCCAACGAACAAGGGGGAAATTTGCCCATTCCTTTATCGCAGGAAGGAACTTCGTCAGAATCATACCCGGCCGTATATTCGGTCCCACCACCAAGAAACCTAGTTGTCTCGTTCGACTGGAACCAACTAGGCAGACCCCGTTTGCCACCAAGCATACAATTCAGAATTATCGTTCAAATATACATAATGGTCATGGCTGGCACCATCATTGATGAGGGGGCATCTGTGAGTATCCTTTCCTCTATTGCTTGGAAAGCACTTGGTTCACCAACGCTTTTTCCTGAAATGAGAAATCTGACATGCTTTGATAAAGGAACCAGTTGACCTTTAGGGATCCTCCCCAATGTGCCTATCACATTGAAAGGGAAGACCATTCAAATGAACGTGTTATGAAACTAGCTCAAGAAAAGATAGAAAAGAAAGATCAAAGCCTTAGAATTCAGCCTCTTCGAGGGGGCAACCTCCTTTACATTACATAAATGAACAATTCTTGGATGATACAAATGAAAATACCTCCTTTCTATATATAGGAGTCTAAGTGGTCCCAATACAATCAAAGCCTACATAACAATAATATTGTAGGGCACAACAATAACAATAGTGGGCTTCTATGTGGCACAATAGTAACAATATGGGAACTACATGGGTACATCAATATAAATAAGGGGTATAACTACAATAGTAATCGGGTAATCACTAGTATTATAGGGACCCAACATGCCCCTCTCCTTCAAAAAAGTGTTGTCCTCAACGCTTGAGTAGTTCAGGATACTTCTGCATAAAATTCTCGTCCTCCCATGTGGAATCTTCAGCGGATAAGTTCTTCCACTTGATAAGGTACTCTGAAATTGTTCGATTTCGTAGCTGTCGAGTTCTTGTTTCTATAACTGCTTCCGGTTCCAATATAATTTTTCCTTCTTCGTCAAGTTCTGGCAATATTGTTTGAACTGGGAGCTTCTCGCCTATAACCTTCTTTAAGCATGAAACATGGAAAACTGGGTGCAATCGAGAAGCTACAGGAAGCTCCAATTTGTATGCCATAGTACCAATCTTTTGCAACACCTTGTACGGACCATAATACTTTGGTGATAATTTATTATCCTTCTTAGCTTGCTTGAGGGACATTTTCTTATATGGTTGTAGCCGTAGGAATACCCAATCACCTACATCAAAACTTCTTTCACTGCGATGCTGATCTGCCTGTTGTTTCATTCTATTCTGTGCCAACACAAGGTTATCCTTTAAGAGTTGGAGGACTTGTTGTTGATGTTCGATGTGATGTTCCACTACCTGAACCTTAGAATTTTCTCTTAAATATGATGTGATGGATGGTGGTTGATACCCATAAAGTGCCATAAATGGGGTCATTTTTGTTGCTGTATGAAAGGAAGTGTTATACCACCATTCAGCCAGAGGCAACCATTTGACCCATTGTGTCTGTTTATCAGATACAAAGCAACGAAGGTATCCTTCCAAACATTTGTTTACTATCTCAGTTTGCCCATCAGATTGAGGATGATAAGATGAGCTATGAGCTAACTGAGTACCAAGACAAGAAAATAATTCTGTCCAAAAATTTCCAGTGAAAATGGGATCTCTGTCACTTACAATAATCTTTGGGTTTCCATGTAGCTTTTGAATTGTTTCCATAAATGCAGTAGAAACTGTACTGGCTTTAAATGGATGTGATAATGCACAAAAGTGTGCATACTTGGTAAGTCTGTCAACTACCACCATGATGACACTCTTTCCCTCAGACTTGGGTAAACCTGTGATAAAATCCATTGATACCTCCTCCCAACGTTGGCTTGGAATGGGTAAAGGTTGTAATAGACCCGGTGTCTTCTGAAACGTCACAGAAAAAAAGTTATAGCGAAAATGCCACGATGACCTGTTTGGAGCAGCGAAACCCTAGAATCCAAAGCTCTGATACCAAATGTTATGAAACCAGCTCAAGAAAAGATAGAAAAGAAAGATCAACGCCTTAGAATTCAGCCTCTTCGAGGGGGCAACCTCCTTTACATTACATAAATGAACAATTCTTGGATGATACAAATGAAAATACCTCCTTTCTATATATAGGAGTCTAAGTGGTCCCAATACAATCAAAGCCTACATAACAATAATATTGTAGGGCACAACAATAACAATAGTGGGCTTCTATGTGGCACAATAGTAACAATATGGGCACTACATGGGTACATCAATATAAATAAGGGGTATAACTACAATAGTAATGGGGTAATCACTAGTATTATAGGGACCCAACAGAACGTGATGGTCGTTCAAGGACCCTTGGATTATAACCTACTCCTTGGACGAGACTATATATATTGCATGGGAGCCATCGTCTCCTCACTCTTTAGAGTAATGTGTTTTCCGCACGAAGGAAGAGTGGTCAAGCTCGTGGACCAGCTTTCATTTCCCGGATCACGCATCGCAAATAGTCATATACCATCCCTAAATGGTCTCTTCACGCAAGAAATGTCTCAACCCATGGTCCGTCCTCCTGATGAGTGCGAGTAATCCGGGAGGATATGACTGGAACCCAGGGGGCATGCGTCCTGGTCTGCTTCGGCAGGAAAACTTTGGGTATAGGGTAGGTTTCCGCGGGAGAATATGACTAGTCTGTACCCCGCCCATGCTGGAAGAGGGTTATTCTAGAATAAGATTCTTTTGTTAAAGTTATGTGAGTTGACAGATGGAGTCTCTCACCTTTGTCTATTTCGGTAGATATCGCCGAAGAAGTGTTTTGTTTGAAAGATTAACAAGACAATCTTTGGGTAACCTGAAAGAGGTAGGCCTCTCCCGGTAAAACAAATGTTTTATTGGACTAAGAAGGGGTAACCTTGAAATCGTACTTTATGCTTGGGGGCATGCAAACCTTTTGGAGTGCAAGCAAGGGGCGGCTATTTATTTTTTAAATTTTTAGGTCCTCCCTTTAAACCTGTAGGTCTAACCCTTTAAACTCGTAGGATTAGTCGTTTCCGAACTTGAATAACGAAAGGATCCGGAGCAAAGCTTTGTAAGATCTAAGCTCCATAAAAAATAGCATATTCAATGAGACATTCTTATCATATGACTGGATTAATCGAGCAGTTTTAGCACACAGTTCATGCTCATTAAAAAATAAATGCAAGATCCGAGCAGTTTTAGCGCATAGTTCATGCTCGTTAAAAAATAAACATAAGACAGAGCAGTGTTTTTCCGCATTTAAGCTCGTTAAAAAATGAACTATCTTCCGGTAAATAACCACCGTGAATGTAACATTATCAGCCATTAAAGCCTTGGTCATGTTTGCACCGTCACCTCCACTTTTCCATTGGCCGATCGTTCACCTCCATATGATTGTTTACCCATTTTGAGGAACAGCTGCGAAGAGTGATTTCACTAGCCATCCTTGTGACACTGCCGTGATTGGAAAATTCCAACCCATACCTGGAATCAGCTGCTAACCCGTTTTATCACTCGTTCCTCAAAAGACGAGTCTTCTTTAAGCTCTTTTCATCTGACTCGTAAAATATGAAAAGATTGCCGAGTTTTGGCCTTCCAGCTCGATAAAGTGACCGGAAGAGCTATCCCTCCTCTAGATTTTAATCTTTTTGGACCTGAGGGATTATTGCACAAAAAGATCGAGTGCTTGTTTTATTCGGCTCGTTAAAACTATTGAAAACTCATCCCTTCTGTATTGTTTTATACTTTTTCGGACTTAAGGGATTAGATGACGAAAAAGGACTTTCGGAGTTGACTTTACGTACCTTTTCAGACTCTCTAAAAATGAAAAGGACCGAGTTATCTTTGTCGTTAGACTCGTTAAATGCATTAAATACCGACAAACTTGTCTTTAGACGAGAACGAGTTTCACTATCGCTAGGCTCGTTAAAACATAGCGATGGGCTTGCCCGAAGGGCAAGTTATAGAACAAGCATATGTTATCCTCCTCAAGCTTGACAAAAATAAAGAGGTACTGGTCAGCAATGACTGGGGAAAAATTGGGTGAAACTCAAGAAAACTTTGATGGTAGCAAGTCGCTCTTGAACTTGACACTTTTCCTCCGTACCACAATCGGGTTGGGTTGTTTCATTCACCGGTCACATCACCATGGTCTCGCCATACCATCCATATTTGGGGTAATGCTACCGATCCATTGCATAAGTGTCGCCATATGTTCAAGAGAAGTCGTTCAGAGAAGTCAACCGTGTCCCATCCACTGCCATACATTATCCTTCATCCTTTCATGACCACCACCCTGAATCATATGTCATCAGATCGTTTTCACCTCCATCAAAAACATTTGCTCCGTTCCGTGTCACTGATGTGGGATTCATTAAGGCCCTCCTTTGACGGATCGCTTCTTGTCGACATCATCTCATTATCCAAGAAGTTTGTCTAGGAACACCCCCTTCAGTACTTTGAAGCTTGCATGCCTCAATGGCAAGTTTCTCACTTCCGGCGACAGGTATACATCAATGACCTTCGACCGAAAGATTTTGCGTGGTGTTCGACGCCAAGTCCTTTATTCACACCACGTGAATTGTACTGCAGTACCTTGAGGGTCATTATCATTATCGGTGATTCCTCTCGCGCTTGTTAACGATTTACCTCATTGACCGGTAATCAAGCGATGTCTTTCCATGTTCGACTTCAGAACATTTATCACATGGATTGACTTGTAATTAGAGTGAAGATCGAACGAGTTTGAAGACCCCGGATCTAGTTTCATCCATCCGGGCTGCGATATATATTTAGGAAAAATAAAGACATTGACATGTACAGCATTGCAACAGATAATCATCCTACCAAAAGGATGATGATTTCATCAGAATCATCAGTCTATCATCAGATGATTGTCTGTTCTATGTATAGAAAATTGAATTTATAAAGATGAGCATGGGAATGCCCGCCTCAGCTAGATCATGAAAGCAGTATGAAAAATAATGTATTGTATTGTATCTTATTACAGGTCTCCTCCCAGCATTGGATGAACTTCGGATCCTCCCGATAAAGCATTTCACCCGATAAACGGCCTCATACTTTAGGGGGCAACTGTTATAGACATTTTTGTGCCTTACAGCTATAAGCATGAAATGTCCATAATCTAAGGGATCCAAAGTCCCTAAACATGTTGTTCCTACCCCTAGAAGAACAAGGCTAACAAACCACAGCAATTCACAGAAGTTCTCCACCAGAAACTGCTCAAAAACAAGTCAATTCAGGATCAATTCAGAGGCTCCACTAGCTGTCTGCGCTGAAATGCAGAGATTACACTGGCTAGGTGCACTGCAACGCAAGTAGAAGCACTACCAGGGTGCACTGAGCGGGAAGTGACAGATGGCAAGTTCATGCAACGAGGTGGAAAGACCCTGGAAGCTTCCAGAATCTTCTCCAATGACACTTGCCTCAATGAATTGGACTAGTGATGAGTAAGAGGCTCTTAGTCTCCAAGTGGAAGCAAGAACTGATAGAGGGAGAGGACACTAGTCAGATCCCAAGCTGACTCATCCTCTCTCCAAACGTCTATATATGGATCTCTCCTCCATGAGATCCACGAGGCTGGAATTTTGTTATTGCAAAGAATTGCTATTGGTTTGAGATTGGAATCATTGGGTGCTTAATGCTTTGAAGGAAGGTGAAGATAGGAATTTCATTTGCTGGGAAGGAGATGCTGGATTGGAGCCCTCTTGGTTATATCTCCTCCTGAACCTTGTTATTCATCAATAAAGCTATCTTGGTTTCTCCTATATACTGATGTATCTTTGATGTATGATTGCATTAGTATGTTTAGTTTATTTCTAATCCTGAACTAGTTATGAATATGAATCTATGTCTTTGTGTAGTGTTCTCTTCTTGTGATCTTGCAGAAACCTGTTGAAGCTGGGTGAGCAAGAAGGCAAGTAGCTGGAAACTCTCAAAGAGAAGAGAAACCGGATCGAGGGACAAACGGAAGACACCGGTTAGTCCCTCCATCTCTCTTCATTCTTAATTCATAAAGGAAGAATACTAGAATAGCTATTTCTATTTGTTGCTAAGGCACTGTCACACCTTAGGTGGATAGGATCGTCCTGCATAGGCATTTTTCCCCACAACACCATCATTGACGAGGGGGCATCTGTGAGTATCCTTTCCTCTATTGCTTGGAAAGCGCTCGGTTCGCCGTCGCTTTTGCCTGAGATGAGAAATCTGACAGGCTTCGATAAAGGAACCAGTCGACCTTTAGGGATCCTCCCCAATGTGCCCATAACATTGAAAGGGAAGACCATTCAAATGAACGTGATGGTCGTTCAAGGACCCTTGGATTATAACCTACTCCTTGGACGAGACTATATATATTGCATGGGAGCCATCGTCTCCTCACTCTTTAGAGTAATGTGTTTTCCGCACGAAGGAAGAGTGGTCGAGCTCGTGGACCAGCTTTCATTTCCCGGATCATGCATCGCAAATAGTCATATACCATCCCTAAATGGTTTCTTCACGCAAGAAATGTCTCAACCCACGGTCTGTCCTCCTGATGAGCGCGAATGATTCGGAAGGATATGACTGGAACCCAGGGGGCATGCGTCCTGGTCTGCTTCGGCAGGAAAACTTTGGGTATAGGGTAGGTTTCCGCGGGAGAATATGACTAGTCCGTACCCCATCCATGATTGGAAGAGGGGTTGTTCTAGAATAAGATTCTCTTGTCAAAGTTATGTGTTTGGCGCTCGTTGTCACTCACCTTTGTCGACCTCGGTAGGCATCGCCGAAGAAGTGTTTTTTTTGAAAGATTAATGGAACAATCTTTGGGTAACCTGAAAGAGGTAGGCCTCTCTCGGTTAAACAAATGTTTTTCCTGCAAATTGAGGGGTAACCTTGAAACTCTATTTTATACTTGGGGGCATGCAAACCTTTTGGAGTGCAAGCAAGGGGCGGCTATTTATTTTTTAAATTTTTAGGACCTCTAACCCTTTAAACTCGTAAGATTAGTCGTTTCTGAACTTGCATAAAGAAAGGATTCTGGAGCAAAGCTTTGTAAGGCGCAAGCTCCATAAAAAATGGAATCTTAAATGAGACATTCTTATCATATGACTGGATTAATCGAGCAGTTTTAGCGTATAGTTCATGCTCGTTAAAAAATAAACATAAATCGAGCAGTTTTAGCGTATAGTTCATGCTCGTTAAAAAATAAACATAAGATCGAGAAAGTGTTTCATTCTGCGTTTAAGCTCATTAAAAAATGAACTATCCTCGGGTAAATAACCACCGTGAATGTAACATTATCAGCCATTAAAGCCTTGGTCGTGTTTGCACTGTCACCTCCACTTTTCCATTGGCCGATCATTCACCTCCATTTGATTGTTTACCCATTTTGAGGAACAGCTGCGAAGAGTGATTTCACTAGCCATCCTTGTGACACTGCCGTGATTGGAAAATTCCAACCCTTACCTGGAATCAGCTGCTACCCATTTTATCACTCGTTCCTCAAAAGACGAGTCTTCTTTAAGCTCTTTTCATCTGACTCGTAAAATATGAAAAGATTGTCGAGTTTTGGCCTTCCAGCTCGTTAAAGCGACCGGAAGTTCTATCCCTCCTCTAGATTTTAATCTTTTTGGACCTGAGGGATTATTGCAGAAAAAGATCGACCGCTTGTTTTGTTCGGCTCGTTAAAGCTATCGAAAATCCATCCCTTATGTATTGTTTTATACTTTTTTGGACTTAAGGGATTAGATGACGAAAAAGGACTTCCAGAGTTATCTTTACGTACCTTTTCAGACTCTCTAAAAATGAAAAGGACCGAGTTATCTTTGTCGTTAGACTCGTTAAAAAGATTAATAGCGACAAACTTGTCTTTAGACGAGAACGAGTTTCACTATCACTAGGCTCGTTAAAACATAGCGATGGGTTTGCCCGAAGGGAAAATTATAGAACAAGCATATGTTATCCTCCTCAAGCTTGACAAAAATAAAGAGGTACTGGTCAGAAATGACTGGGGAAAATTGGGAAGAAACTCAAAGAACTTTTATTGGTAGCAAGTCACTCTTGAACATGACACTTCCACTCCGTGCCTGAGTCGGGTTGGGTTGTTTCATTCACCGGTCACATCACCATGGTCTCACCATACCATCCATCTTTGGGGTAAATGCTACCAATCCATCACATAAGTGTCACCGATATGTTCAAGAGAAGTCATCCAGAGAAGTCAACCGTGTCCCATCCACTACCATACATTATCCTTCATTCTTTCATGACCGCCACCCTGAACCATCTATCATCAGATCGTTTTCACCTCCATCAAAATCATTTGCTCCGTTCCGTGTCACTGATGTGGGATACATTAAGGCCCTCCTTTGACGGATCGCTTCTTGTCGACATCAGCTCATTATCCAAGAAGTTGATCTAGGAACACCCCCTTCAGTACTTTGAAGCTTGCATGCCTCAATGGCAAGTTTCTCACTTCTGGCGATAGGTATACATCAATGACCTTCGACCGAAAGATTTTGCGTGGTGTTTGACGCCAAGTCCTTTATTCACACCACGTGAATTGTACTGCAGTACCTTGAGGGTCATTATCATTATCGGTGATTCCTCTCGCGCTTGTTAACAGTTTACATCATTGACTGGTAATCAAGCGATGTCTTTCCATGTTCGACTTGAAAACATTTCTCACATGGATCGACTTGTACTTAGAGTGAATATCGGACGAGATTGAAGACCCCGGATCTAGTTTCATCCATCCGGGCTGCGATATATATTCAGGAAAAATAAAGACATTGACATGTACATCATTACAGCACAGATAATCATCCTACCAAAAGGATGATGATTTCATCAAAATCATTAGTCTACCATCAGACGATTGTCTGTTCTATGTATAGAAAAATGAATTTATAAAGCTGAGCATGGGAATGCCCGCCTCAGCTAGATCATGAAAACAATATGAAAAATAATGTATTGTATTGTATCTTATTACAGGTCTCCCCCCAGCATTGGAAGAACTTCGGATCCTCCTAATAAAGCATTTCACCTGATAAACGGCCTCATACTTTAGGGGGCAACTGTTATAGACATTTTTGTGCCTTACAACATTGAGCATGAAATGTCCATAATCCAAGGGATCCAAAGTCCCTAAAAGAGTTGTTCCTACCCCTAAAGGAACAAGGTCAACCAATGACAGCTTCTCCCAGAAGTTCTCCACCAAAAACCACTCAGAAACAGTCAATTTAGGATCAATTCAGATGCTCTACTAGCTGCCTGCGTTGCAATGCACCCTAGTACACTAGCTAGGTGCGTTGCAACGCACCTAGATGCACTACCAGGGTGCGCTGAGTGGGAAATGACAAATGGCAAGCTCATTCAACGAGGTGGAAAGACCATGGAAGCTTCTAGAATCTTCTCCAATGACACTTGCCTCAATGAATTCGACTAGTGATGCGTAAGAGGCTCTCAACCTCCAAGTGGAAGCAAGAACTGACAGAGAGAAGCCACAAGTCAAAACATAAGCTGACTCATCCTCTCTGCTTACATCTATATATGGATCCCTCATCCAAGAGATCCAGAGGCTGGAATTTTGTACTTTGTAGAGAATTGCTATTGGTTTGAGATTGAGATTAGTACATTGGGTGATTTATGCTTTGTTGGAGGAGAGGAAGGGATTCCTTTGTTGGGAGGTAGATGCTGGATCGGGACTCACTTGGTTGTATCTCCTCTTGGACTTTCTTATCATATCAATAAAACTATTTGAGTTTCTCCTATATGCTTGTATATCAATGATGCTTTGTTATATTTGCATGTTTAGTTTATATCTGATCCTAAACTAGTTATGAATGTAAATCTATGTCTTTTGTGTAGTTTTCCTCTCTTGTGATCTTGCAGGAACTTGGTGAAGCTGGACCAGTGAGGGAGCAGGCAGCGGGAAGCGAACAAAGGAGAGAGCGATTGGATCGACAAACTAGCGGAAGACACCGGTTAGTTACATCCTTCTTCTCCATTTACATTTCATAAAGAAGAATACGAAAATAGTTTTCCTTGTTTTTTGCTAAGGAACTATCACACCTTAGAGTGGGATAGGGGCATTCTGAATGTATACTTTTCCCAACAACAAAGGGGAGAAAAAAGAATAAGATCCCTGCGTGAAAACCTCCCTTGGAGGTGCCCAGGGTAGGCAATTAGGGTGAAAACCTCTTTGAGGTGCCCTAGTTGTTTAAAAAGGAAAAAAGAAAAAAAAAGAAAAATGAATTTTTATTGCATTGCAGGTTTGCAAGAGGACTACAAGGAGTAGGAGAAGGTGCCAAGGGAACCTTGACATTCATACCAGCACCCATCTCATCTTCTCCACACCTTCCTCCATCATTTTTGGCATCTATTTCACCCCACTGTACCTTTTTCTTCCAAAACTGTGTTTTCTACAGGAGGCTCCTATAGGTATTACAGAGAGCCAAAAGTGTCTACAGAAGGAATTTTGAGGGACCACGAGCACTTCATGAGGAACTTATCATCCCTCTTACCACCTTCAAGCCTCCTTGCCATCATTTCCAAGCTTGCATCACACCCCAAGCATAAATTTTTTTCTCTACCCAAGAAAAACATAGGAAAAAACAGTTTTCCAATAGTGAAAAAAAAAACAAAAAAATAAATAAAAAAAGAAGGAAAAGGCACCAATAACCTTACCTAAAGCTTACCTATTATCCCTCTATCATTTATGACCCCTTTGGTATTGTTCTCAAGCTCCAATCATAGAAGAAATCTGAAGTTTCAAGGGGAGAAGTAGCTATAGGAGCTCCTGTAGGAATTCCTGTAGCAGCTGATCCCATAGAAGTCCAGCACCAGCAGCAAAAGAGTGCACACATGAAGGTTGAAAAGGCACATGAAGCTCAGCTCCAACAAGAGAATAACCTACACAAGAACACAATCAAACATTAGTGAGCAGAGACAGAATGCAAAAAGGGAAATGAAGGCATGTAGCAGAGAAAAGCCACAACACCTCACAGCGAATACACTCGGATCACAGGTAAGTAAATAAGTCACTCCTCTATCTGCATTTGTGTAATTAGAAATCATGCAAAGGCAATGAGATGGTTGAGATCGAATGAGGGAAAGGTGTCTAGTTAACTTTGCCACCTTCATTTAGTTGACTCCACTCGTCCGAGATTTCACCCACACGTGCACACAGTCAACTCAAACACAAGATGCCAAGGACAGGTAGTGGGAGGAAGTGTGGACTCCGATGCAATAATGAGGGATGATTACGAGGAGGGGCCATGATGACCTAGCAGGTGGGGACCATCGATTCAAATATGGCCAACGTACACCTTGCCAGCTCAACAATCATAACCAAAAATATCCATAAAGGGTAATGACTACTCCTCCTCGCATATTATCACCACCTTTTCTTTATTTCCTCGTCGTATCTCAGCTAAAACAACCTTCTTGTGCCCCCATAGCCTCATAATGACCGTCCTCCATTGATTTCCTCCCTATCTTTTCTCTCGGCGTTTTTTACAGGATCACCTACAAGAAAACTACAGGAGCACCTACAAAAAATCTACAGGAGGGATAGTGGGCTTCTACAGGAGGGGCAGTGAGCCATTTTGAAGGGATAAAACACGATTTTTGACACGAAATTCAATTTGAAGAGGTATGGCTCGTGCATGCCCCCTGTTGAGTATTAATATATGAAAGAAGTGGTCTAAATTTGAGGGTGAAATAAGTCTTTAGGAGGGCAGAAAATACATCAAAATTTTCTGTTTATTTAAAAAAAACACAGTCTCCTCTGTTTTTATTTTTGTCAAAACTCTCTGTCTCCACCTCCATATTTGGGTTTTAAAAAAAAGTGCAAGTAGTATGACAAGAGGGTTTATGAGGATGGAGCCCATTAACTCCACTAGGCTCCATGCACATCCTCAAGTAGTGAGCATATTCACAAGGGAAAACTGGATGAATTTCTTTGAGAAATTCTAAGGCTTTGATGAGGAGATTGCCCAAGAATTTGCTCTCTCTAGTCCCTCACACAAAAACACATGCCACTATCACCATTAGAGGCCTCTCCATCGAAATAACCATAGAATTCATCAGTAGGGTCACTACCCTTCCTCTTGGGCTACCTTGGAGTAAAAATGAAAAACAAATTGGCTAGGCTACCAAGAAGAAATTTTTCCAAAACAATGAAACTCCTGTTGAAGATAAAAATGGAATTAGAAGGGCCAGTATACCATATCCCTGGGATGAGGTTAGATACCAAATAACCAAATACATTTCTTGTGAGGGGAGGCACAACATTGTTTAAGGTTATCACTTCATAATCCTCCATGACTTGAGGTATGACATGGATTTTTATGAAAGCAGCTCAAAGAAGATAGAAAAGATAGATCAATGCCTTAGAATTCAGCCTCTTCGAGGGGGCAACATCCTTTACATTACATAAATGAATAATTATCGGATGATTCAAATGAAAAAACCTCCTTTCTATATATAGGAGTCTAAGGAGTCACAATATAATCCAGCCAACCTAACAATAATAATATAAACCCACAAAAATAACAATAGAGGGATTCTATGGGGCACAATAATAACAATATGGGGGCAATAGGGGCACAAAAGTATTAATAAGGGGTATAACTACAATAGTAATGGGGTAATCACTAGTATTATAGGGACCCAACATGCCCCTCTCCTTCAAAAAAGTGTTGTCCTCAACACTTGATAGTTCTGGATACTTCTACATAAATTTTTCATCCTCCCATGTGGAATCTTCAGCGGATAAGTTCTTCCACTTGATAAGATACTCTGAAATTGATTGATTTCGTAGCTGTCGAATTCTTGTTTCTGTGACTGATTCTGATTCCAATATAATTTTTCCTTCCTCGTAAAGTTCTGGAAATATTGTTTGAACTGGGAGCTTGTCGCCTATAACCTTCTTTAAACATGAAACATGGAAAACTGGGTGCAATCGAGAAGCTGCAAGAAGCTCCAATTTGTATGCCATATTACCAATCTTTTGCAACACCTTGTACAGACCGTAATACTTTGGTGATAATTTAGTATCCTTCTTAGCTTGCTTGAGGGACATTTGCTTATATGGTTGTAGTCGTAGGAATACCCAATCACCTACATTAAAACTTCTTTCACTGCGATGTTGATCTGCCTGTTGTTTCATTCTATTCTGTGCCAACATGAGGTTATCCTTTAAGAGTTGGAGGACTTGTTTTTGATGTTCAATGTGATGTTCCACTGCCTAAACCTTAGAATTTTCTCTTAAATATGATGTGATGGATGGTGGTTGATACCCATAAAGTGCCATAAATGGGGTCATTTTTGTTGCTGTATGGAAGGAAGTGTTATACCACCATTCAGCGAGAGGTAACCATTTGACCCATTGTGTCTGTTTATCAGATGCAAAGCACCGAAGATATACTTCCAAACATTTGTTTACTATCTCAGTTTTCCCATCAAATTGAGGATGATAAGATGAGCTATGAGCTAACTAAGTACCAAGACAAGAAAATAATTTTGTCCAAAAATTTCCAGTGAAAATGGGATCTCTGTCACTTACAATAATATTTTGGTTTAAATGTAGCTTTTGAATTGTTTCCATAAATGCAGTAGAAACTGTACTGGCTTTAAATGGATGTGATAATGCACAAAAGTGTGCATACTTGGTAAGTCTGTCAACTACCACCATGATGACACTCTTTCCCTCAGACTTGGGTAAACCTGTGATAAAATCCATTGAAACATCCTCCCAATGTTGGCTTGGAATGGATAAAGGTTGTAATAGACTCGGTGTCTTAATTGTTTCAACTTTATTTTGTTGGCATACCAAAAATTCCGCCACAAACTTTTGAATATCTGATTTAAGGCCATCCCAAAAAATTCCTTCTTAACCCTGTGGTAAGTTTTTAGAAATCCTAAGTGCCCTCCTAAGGGAGAAGTGTTCAACTCCATAAGAATCTTTTGTTTTAGCTGGGAATTCTTACAGAGGTATAAGCAATCTTTGTACCATAACGAATCATTTTGCCAGCTAAATGTATCAGACGTACTGGAATCTTGTTGTAACTTTCGAATAAGTGCCCACACTTCTTCGTCATTCTTCCATTCCTCCCTTGCTTCATTTATCCAATCTAGTTGGATAATAGAAATGGCACACAACAATGCTTCCACATCCTCATCCTTTCTTGAGAGTGTATCTACCACCACATTTTGCTTCCCTTTTTTGTAGATGATTTCAAAGTCATAACCCAACATCTTTGTGACCCACTTTTGTTGCTCTTCAGAGGATAATCTTTGTTCTAATTATTATTTAAGGCTATCATGATCCGTTTTTACCTTGAAGTGTCTTCCCATTAGGTAGGGTCGCCATTTCTTAAGTGCATGGAGTATTGCCAACATTTCCTTCTCATAAATAGCATTGCTTAAAAAGTTTCCCTTGATTGGATGACTTTCAAAAGCAATGGGTCTTTCATCTTGCATTAGAACAACACCAATTCCATTTCCTGAAGCATCACATTCCACAATAAAGGTTTTTGTGAAGTCCGGTGTAGCTAAGACCGGTGCTTGGCACATTGCCTCTTTAAGATGTTCAAAGGCCTTTGTTGCTTCCGGAGTCCATGAAAATGCATCTTTATTCAATAATGTTGTTAGAGGTGTTCCTATTCTCCCATATTTCTTAACAAACTTGTGATAATACCCTGTCAACCCGAGAAATCCTCGCAGATGCTTTATGGATGTGGGGATTTTCCATTCCTTAATGGATTTAATTTTGCTAGGGTCTACCTTAACTCCTTCATGAGATACAATATGACCCAGATATTCCACCTCTTGGACTCCAAAGAAACATTTGGATCTTTTTGCATATAATTGTTTCTCCTCCAATAGTTGTAGCACCCTCTCAATGTGTTCAACATGATCCTTCCAAGACTTGCTGTAGATTAGTATATCATCAAAAAATACTAACACAAATTTTCTAAGGAATGGTTTTAAAATTGAATTCATCAAACCTTGAAATGTTGAAGGTGCATTGGTAAGGCCAAAAGGCATGACCAAAAATTCATAATGACCCTCATGAGTTCTAAATGATGTTTTCGGAATGTCTTCAATCTTCATTCTGATTTGATGATATCCTGAATGAAGATCCAACTTGGTGAAGTAAATTGATCCATGCAATTCATCCAGTAATTCATCAATGACAGGAATGGGGAACTTATCTTTAATAGTGAGCTTGTTGAGCTCCCTATAATCCGGACACATGCACCATGATCCATCCTTCTTGTGCACCAATACTATTGGAGCAGAGAAAGAACTTTGACTTGGTTGAATTATACCAGCCTCTAGCATTTCTGCAACCATACGTTCAATTTCACTCTTTTGGACATAGGGATATCTGTACGGCCTGATGTTTGGAGGAACACTTCCTGGAATTAGATGAATAGCATGATCATGATCACGCATAGGTGGGAGACCTTTGGGAGTCTCAAATACCTTGGAATTATTGTCCAGGACTTTTTGGAGATCTGGAGAATTAGATGATTCCGATGTGGAAACATCTAGCGAAAATAATTGTGCAATTACACCTCTTTGCTCCTTTCTTAGAAGCTTTGTCATACCATTAGAGCTGATTATCTTTCCTAGTTTCCCTGCAATACCCCTTAATTCAACTTCATTTCCTTCCGTAGAAAATTTGATGAAAAGTTCTTGAAATTTAAAAGCTATTGTACCCAAGGATTGTAGCCATTGGACTCCTAGTACAACATCAACACATCCCATTGGAATGGAAAGCATTGGGCTAGTCAATACATATTCTACCATGGATAGCTTGATATTATGGCACTTTCCAAAGAAATTTATTATTCCTCTATTTGCAATCATCACTTGACACTCTGGTGTTGGATATAGGAAGCAATTCAATTCTTTTGCTACCTTACAATGAATAAAATTGTGGGTGCTTCCTGAATCAATCAACACTATTACCTTTTCCTTCTTGATTTGTCCTTCTATCTTGATGGTTTGAGGAGTGGTAATTCCCGCCAATGCATTACAGGATATGGTTGGATTTATTTGTTCTTCATCTAGGCTTTGTTCCTGGAGTATATCCTCTTCTTTTGACCTTTCTTTCTCCTTTTCTTCTTCCTCTTCACAATCTATGTAGAATAATTTCTTCTCAGTACACTTATGACCTTTAGTGTATTTGCTATCACAACTGTAACAAAGCCCTTTTTCTCTTTTTTCTTCCAATTGTTGTGGTGTCAACCTTATAGGTTGTGGAAGACTAGGGGCAACAAAACTTCCGTCTGATCCAGGTGGATGTTGGTGGCCACCCACCTATCCCATTTGGACCCCCACAACTGTCTCTTTCAGTTTCCTAAATTGTAGCACAGTTTACTATTTTTAGCAGTTTTTTGGGTCCTAAACTTCCGGAGCTGTTTTGAGGCCCTAAATGACGTTCTTTTGGGAATCTGGGGCAACATGGGTCCATGCCTCCCAAAGTGGTAGTACTCGGATAGATCTTTCTAACGAGCTATCGTACGCGTCAAACGAAGATCGTATGGCAAAGTTACGACCCCGGGAAATTGATGTACCAATTTACCCAAACGGGGACCACAATTTGGCGTTTCATCTTCTAGGGTTAGATTTCGGAATGTTAAGGGTTTTACATTGTTTTTCAATAATAAATAGGCCTTCGAGCCTCATTGTAACACAGTTTAGAACAGTTCAGAGGCATGTAGTGTTAACGGGAAAAGTGTCTATTCAGAACGACCCTATCCCACTAAGGTGTGACAGTGACCTTAGAAACAAACAGACAAAACTACTTTTGTATTATTCTTTATGAACTATAAACAAAGAGAAATAGGATGAACCAACCTGTGTCTTGCGCTAGTCCTTTGATCCAATCTCTCTCCTCTTTGACAGCTTCCAGCTACCTGCTCCCTTACTTGCCCAGCTTCACCAAGTACCTGTAAGATCACAGAAGAAGGAAACTATACAAAGACATGGGTTCATACTCATAAAAAGCTTAGGATCAGATTTAAGCTAAACATACAAAAGTAACAAACATCAATGATACACAAGCATGTAAGAGAAACTCAAATAGTTTTATTGATGTAACAAGAAGGTCCAGGAGGAGTTACAACCGATGATTCCTGATCTAGCATCAACCTCCCAGCAGAGAAGCCCCTCTTCACCTCCAACAAAGCATAAATCACCCAATACTCTGATATCTATCTCAAAACCAACAGCAATTCTCTACAATGTACAATATTCCAACCTCCGGATCTCTTGGATGAGGGATCCATATATAGATGTATGCAAGGAGGATGAGTCAGCTCATGAATTGATTAGCGGCTTCTCTCTGTCAGTTCTTGCTTCCACTTGGAGACTGCGAGCCTCTTACTCATCCCTGGTCGAATTCAGTGAGGCAAGTGTCATTGGAGAAGATTCTGGAAGCTTCCATTGCCTCTCCACCTCGTGGAATGACTCTGCCACTTGTCATTTCCCACTCAACGCACCCTGGTAGTGCATTTAGGTGCGTTGCAATGCACCTAGCTAGTGTATTTGGGTGCTTTGCAACGCAGCTAGCTAGTGGAGCAGCTGAAATGATCCTGATTTGACTAGTTCTGAGCAGTTTCTGGTGGAGAACTTCTGGGAGAAGCTGTAATTTGTTGACCTTGTTTCTTTAGGAGTTATAACAACACTTTTAAGGACTTATGAGCCCTTGGTTTATGGACATTTCATGCTTGGAGCTGTAAGGCACAAAAATGTCTATAACAGTTGCCCCCTAAAGTATGAGGCCATTTATCGGGTGAAATGCTTTATTAGGAGGATCCGAAGTTCTTTCAATGCTGGGAGGAGACCTGTAATAAGATACAATACAATACATTATTTTCATACTATTTTCATGATCTAGCTGAGGCGGGCATTCCCATGCTCAGCTTTATAAATTCATTTTCATATACATAGGACAGACAATCGTCTGATGGTAGACTGATGATTCTGATAGAGCCATCGTCCTTTTGGTAGGATGATTATCTGTGTTGCAATGTTGTACATTTCAATGTCTTTATTTTTCCTGAATATATATCGCAACCCGGATGGATGAAACTAGATTCGGGGTCTTCAATCTCGTCCGATCTTCACTCGAAGTACAAGTCGATCCATGTGAGAAATGTTTTGAAGTCGAACATGGAAAGACATCGCTTGATTACCAATCAATGATGTAAACTGTTAACAAGCGCGAGAGGAATCACCGATAATGATAATGACCCTCAAGGTACTGCAGTACAATTCACGTGGTGTGAATAAAGGACTTGGCGTCGAACACCACGCAAAATATTTCGGTCGAAGGTCATTGATGTATACCTGTCGTCGGAAGTGAGAAACTTGCCATTGAGGCATGCAAGCTTCAAAGTACTGAATGGGGTGTGATAAACTTCTTGTATAATGAGCTGATGTCGACAAGAAGTGATCTGTCAAAGGAGGGCCTTAATGAATCCCACATCAATGACACGGAATGGAGCAAATGATTTTGATGGAGGTGAAAACGATCTGATGATATATGGTTCAGGGTGGCGGTCATGAAGGAATGAAGTATAATATATGGTAGTGGATGGGACACAGGTGACTTCTCTGGATGACTTCTCTTGAACATGTCGATGACACTTATGTGATGGATTGGTAGCATTTACCCCAAATGTGGATGGTATGGCGTGACCATGGTGATGTGACTGGTGAATGAAACAACCCAACCCGACTCAGGCACGGAGTGGAAGTGTCATGTTCAAGAGCGACTTGCTACCAACAATGTTTCTTTGAGTTTTCTTCCCAATTTTTCCCCAGTCATTACTGACCAGTACCTCTTTATTTTTGTCAAGCTTGAGGAGGATAACATATGCTTGTTCTATAATTTTCCCTTCGGGCAAACCCATCGCTATGTTTTAACGAGCCTAGCGATAGTGAAACTCGTTCTCGCCTAAAGACAAGTTTGTCACTATTTAATCTTTTTAACGAGTCTAACAACAAAGATAACTCGGTCCTTTTCATTTTTAGAGAGTCTGAAAAGGTACGTAAAGGTAACTCCGGAATTCCTTTTTCGTCATCTAATCCCTTAGGTCCAAAAAAGTATAAAACAATATAGAAGGGATGAATTTTCGATAGTTTTAACGAGCCGAACAAAACAAGCGCTCGATCTTTTTGTGCAATAATCCCTCAGGTCCAAAAAGATTAAAATCTAGAGGAGGGATAGCACTTCCTGTTGCTTTAACGAGCTGGAAGGCCAAAACTCGACAATCTTTTCATATTTTACGAGTCAGTTGAAAAGAGCTTGAAGAAGACTCATCTTTTGAGGAACGAGTGATAAAATGGGTAGCAGCTGATTCCAGGTAAGGTTTGGAATTTTCCAATCATGGCAGTGTCACAAGGATGGCTAGTGAAATCACTCTTCGCAGCTGTTCCTCAAAATGGGTAAACAATCAAATGGAGGTGAATGATCGGCCAATGGAAAAGTGGAGGTGACGGTGCAAACACGACCAAGGCTTTAATGGCTGAAAATGCTTCATTCACGGTGGTTATTTACCGGGGGATAGTTCATTTTTTAACGAGCTTAAATGCGGGTGGAAACATTTGCTCAGATCTTATGTTTATTTTTTAACGAGCTTGAACTATGTGCTAAAACTGCTTGATTAATCCAGTCATGTGATAAGAATGTCTCATATAAAAACGACAACTTTTAGATTTTTGCCCCACATCCTTTCTTTATAAAAGTTAGGAAACGACTAATCCAAAAAACAGATAAATAATTGCTCTTTGCTTGCACTCCAAAAGGTTTGCATGCCCCCAGGTATAAAACAGAGTTTCAAAGTTACCCCTCAATTTGCAGACAAAACATTTGTTCTATCAGGAGAGGCCTACCCCTTACAGGTTACCCAAAGATTGCTCTATTCGCGGTGCAAACAAAACGCTTCTTCGGCGATGTCTACCGAGATAAACAAAGGTGAGCGACGACGTCCACCAACTCACATAACTTTGAAAAGAGAATCTTATTCTAGAATAACCCCTCTTCCACCGACGGACGGGGTATAGACTAGTCATATTCTCCCGCGGAAACCTACCCTATACCCGAAGTTTTCCTGCCGAAGCAGACCAGGACGCATGCCCCCTCGGTTTCAGTCATATCCCTCCAAATTACTCGCGCTTATCAGGAGGACGGACTGGGGATTGAGACATTTCTTGCTTGAAGAGACCATTTAGGGATGGTATATGACTATTTGCTATGCGTGATCCGGGAAATGAAAGCTGGTCCACGAGCTTGACCACTGTCCTTCGTGCGGAAAACACATTACTCTAAAGAGTGAGGAGACGATGGCTCCCATGCAATAAATATAGTCTCGTCCAAGGAGTAGGTTATAATCCAAGTGTCCTTGAACTACCATGACGTTCATGCGAACTGTCTTCCTTCTCAATGTTATGGGCACATCGGGAAGGATCCCTAAAGGTCGACTGCTTCCTTTATCAAAGCCTGTCAGATTTCTCATCTCAGGCAATAGCGATGGCGAACCAAGCGCTTTCCAAGAAATAGAGGAAATGATACTCACAGAAGCCCCTTCATCTATGATGGTACCAACCATGACCATTCTATATATTTGAACGATAATTCGGAATGGTATGCTTGCTGGCAAACGGGGCCTGCCTAGTTGATTCCAGTCGAAGGAGACAACTAGGTTGCTTGGAGGTGGGACCGAGTAGATGGCCAGGTATGGCTCTGACGAACTTCCTTCCTGTGGTAAAGGAATGGGTGGATTGCCCCCATCTTCGTTGGAGTCTGTGTTGATGAAGAGAATTTGGATGGTGTCATCCTTGTTCTCTTCAGTGACTGTATCATCCGAAGATAAAACCTTTGAAGGCAAGACCGGGTCAACTGCAGCCTCGACCTTTTGACTTTTTTCTGGTATGGATTCAGTTGGTTTATCTTCAATGATAGGTACTTCAGCTGACCACTTGAGCGGGCCAGCTGGGTTCTCAACTAGTGACGGACTCGGCAAGAGTTTTTTATATCCAGGAGGAAGTCGTAACGGTGAAACCGGTCGATCATCAGAAACTCTTTTAGCCTCGTCTAAGAAGGGACAACGGTGGAGGGCATGGTCGCCTTCGCATAGTTTACAAGGAAATCTAGCTTTCCTTTTTTGTCCTGGGGCTTCACTTTCACTAGTTGACGGTGTGCTTTCAACATGATCTCCAGAGGTTGATGACATTGGATTGTGCAAACGAGGAGACCAATCCCTTAGTATCCGGGGGATGCAAGGACAATCTCTGGGAAAGTGGTCTCCTTTGCAAATGACACATGGCGATTTAGGCCTGGTCGGTGCTGTGTGTGGATTTTCGTTAGATGACACTCGTTTTCCCCCATCCGCCTTTGGCTCCTTCTTCTTTTTCTCTTTCTTCTTCTTTCCCTTCTTCTCCTTAGGAACTTGGCTTTTAGCTTTACCAATTCCATCAAGCGAAGAGGAAGGAGGAGAGGAAGAATTAGAGGAAGTAGAAGGCTGGTGGGTAACTCTGGACTCGTCTAATTGCTGATTCGATTGTTCAGGAATAGTGGTGTTCTGAACGACATTGGTTAAGAAGAGCCATACTGGCAAGCCAATTGTCAGTCCTGGAAGCGACAATGTGGCCATATGGGGCGCACCAACATCTCCCCAAGAGGAGAAGGGACTAGGATTTCCACCAAGGGGAATTCCTTGGTTGGTAGGCTCCATTTTCTCAACCCAAAGATCAACGTAGGAAAAGGGTATGAATATTCCGTTTAAAATAAATTTTAACACGCTTTGACACAAATTGTTTTTTCAGTTTTAAAGAGTCGAGAAAAAAAAAAAGATGACTCTAGTCTCCTTCGATTTTTAATGAGCCTGAAGTGACAAGTGCTCAGATGGACCTTTTCCGTTAAGGAGTCTGAAAAGGAACGAAAGGGACTTCTCTGGAGGTCTAGGTAGAGGGAGTACCAAACCAATCGCAAAACTGCAGAATACCTTTTACGGTATGGCAGTCAATCTTCCCGAATGCTGTGTTCGGTGCATTACGATCAGTAGGGCGGCCGACACGTCTTCCTATGGATAAAAGATTTTAAGCCTATAGGGGTCTCCCAAGATATACTCGACGGTACGTGGGAGCACAAGTCCGTACTGGAACTTATCGTCTCAAAGTGGAGGAATCACCCAACCATCAGTGAGGACAACAGTTACCAGGCTTTACGACGCCGGAATACGTCTCTAGCCTAGACCTCTAAACGTTGTGCGTTAAGTTACAAAGTGTTGTTAAGTTCATTGAATTTATTTTAAGTTGATCTTTCTTATGAAGTTTTCCTTTTAGGATCACCACGAGATGTAGATTTAATTCCTAAAATGCAATCTAAGATGATAATCAAACTTTTATCTCTTTTCAGCAATGAAAATCCTAGCTACAAGGGAAAAAAAAGACACAATATTTTCGCAAAGAGCAAAGAGCACACTGCAAATGCACTTTTCCTAAATCAAGCCAAACAGACTGTCAATATGCAAATGCACATGCATGTGTTTTGCTTTTCACTTTCTTAATATTGATGCCTAAAAAGAAAGTTGTTGTACAAATCTGAATTCTCTTTCAAGTGAAAAACACAAACAAGCTTCTTTTCGAAATCAAAAGGTAGAGACGATTACGACACTTTATGATTTTGAAATAAACACTCGTTTCGACACTAGAAAGTCACAAATTCAAACCAAAGGCAAAAGTAAAAGCATAATCGACCGTCAACAACAAATAAACTTTCTCCTATGATCAAAATCGACACTTGCGACAGATCTAAATCAAAGGACGACAGTATGACTATTCTACTTTTGCAATGGAAAATTGTAAATGACGTAACAAACACACAAAAACATCTATAGTTTCTTTTATACAATTGAGGCGGAATATCAACAAAGAAAAGGGGTTTTTAAACAGACACACACACTGATCACAGGTTGCAAAAATCATAGACAAAACTGAAAAAATTGAGCAAAGAACCTCAGCTGCACAAGGCTAGGCTGATCAACGCACCTGCTACACAGAGAAACTGGATTGCAACGCGGGTTGCCCTCTCGGGAACTGTGCCGAAATGCAGGAACTCTTCACAGTACCTGCGTTGGGGCAGAAACGAGAATTCTATTCAGGTTCTAGGTCACGATTTGCAGTTTAATCTATGGTTTTTGGCTGAGTAAAAGCAATCAGTAATGCACAATCAGAGGGTAGATTTAATGAAGGTTTAAGAGCTATCACAGAGGAAAATCAGATCATTTGTGAATCAGCTTGTTCAAATCATAAACAGATCCAGTGAATGGATTGAAGCAGCAGATGTCTACTTTGCATTTGTTAATGGCAAATGCAGTTCGATTCGCTACTTCTAAGTTTATGAAACAAACAACAAGAGAAACACAAACAAACCAACTAGACGATCGTCCCCAGTGGAGTCGCCATTTTGTTAACGGGAAAAGTGTCTATTCAGAACGACCCTATCCCACTAAGGTGTGATAGTGACCTTAGAAACAAACAGAGAAAACTACTTTTGTATTCTTCTTTATGAACTATAAACAAAGAGAAATAGGATGAACCAACCTGTGTCTTGCGCTAGTCCTTTGATCCAATCTCTCTCCTCTTTGACAGCTTCCAACTACCTGCTCCCTTACTTGCCCAGCTTCACCAAGTACCTGTAAGATCACAGAAGAAGGAAACTATACAAAGACATGGGTTCATACTCATAAAAAGCTTAGGATCAGATTTAAGCTAAACATACAAATGTAACAAACATCAATGATACACAAGCATGTAGGAGAAACTCAAATAGTTTTATTGATATAACAAGAAGGTCCAGGAGGAGTTACAACCGATGATTCCTGATCCAGCATCAACCTCCCAGCAGAGAAGCCCCTCTTCACCTCCAACAAAGCATAAATCACCCAATACTCTGATATCTATCTCAAAACCAACAACAATTCTCTACAATGTACAATATTCCAGCCTCCGGATCTCTTGGATGAGGGATCCATATATAGATGTATGCAAGGAGGATGAGTCAGCTCATGAATTGATTAGTGGCTTCTCTCTGTCAGTTCTTGCTTCCACTTGGAGACTGAGAGCCTCTTACTCATCCCTGGTCGAATTCAGTGAGGCAAGTGTCATTGGAGAAGATTCTGGAAGCTTCCATTGCCTCTCCACCTTGTGGAATGACTCTGCCACTTGTCATTTCCCGCTCAACGTACCCTGGTAGTGCATTTAGGTGCATTGCAACGCACCTATCTAGTGTATTTGGGTGCTTTGCAACGAAGCTAGCTAGTGGAGCAGCTGAAATGATCCTGATTTGACTAGTTCTGAGCAGTTTCTGGTGGAGAACTTCTGGGAGAAGCTGTAATTTGTTGACCTTGTTCCTTTAGGAGTTATAACAACACTTTTAAGGACTTAGGAGCCCTTGGTTTATGGACATTTCATGCTTGGAGCTGTAAGGCACAAAAATGTCTATAACATGTAGCCAACACATCTCTTCTCAGAGATAAGCTACCATCGCCCTAGCTGGTTTATTTCCATTTCTGGTTGTAAGCATATTTCAGTATTTTCCATTAATGAAATGAAGTATTATTTCCGCTGCATCTCAGTATTTATGGTTATCTCATCTCTGTATTTATGGTTATCTCTATAATCTATTGCGTTCCTATCTAAATCCGGATCACCGTCTTTATAGTTGTGAGTGGTATGCTTCCTGGTTGCCATAATTTTGCTTTCCATTTTTCTTGCTAATCTGAATGCCTTCTCTAATGAATCAGGCTCCTAAAGGCGAACATCATGTTGGATATTATCCTTTAAAGACACTATGAACACATCAATCCTATGCTCCTCTAGAATATCTTTTACCCTTACGTTCAATTTTTGGAACTCCTCAATGTGCTTCATTATTGAACCCTTTTGCTTGAGACTTATCAATTGGCTAAAAAAAGTGTTGATTTTTGTATCCTCATAATGTGCTATCAATTCTTCCGTAAAAATTTACCAAGTGATAAATTGTTTACGATAGCAAAGCCATTGATACCATACAAACTGATTTGGTTCCAAATATAAAGTTTCCATACGTACCTTTTGTGTGTTTTGCACATTATTGAGATCAAAGAATTGCTCCATCTGTAATATCCATGTTGCGGGATCCTTGCCATCAAAAATTCCTCATATCGATTTTTGGAATATGGTGGGTCTTTAATCCAACATTAGAGTCTATGGAATCATGATTAACATTTCTTTTGTTCTCATCATGAGTTTCCTTTACTAACCTTTCACCATTAGTGACCCTTTCTTGTAGCAACTTCTTCAATTCTTCCATGTTTGTCTTCAAATATATCTTCAAATTGTCCATCTTAGCTTCTACACCTTTCTTTAAACCATCCATCTTAGCTTCTACATCTTTATTTAAACCATCCATCTTAGATTCTGTTCCTTTTTGTGCAAGTGACACTTGTTGCACTTGGTCTCATAATTTTGCTATATCATGTTGCATTTCTTCCTCTTCTTCATAAGTCATGCTAGAGCTTTTAGGTTTCTTACTAGGTGTTTGCATTTTCTTTCCTCGGGGCATAAATTACCGATAATAATGCTTTACTATGCCCTTTGAATTCCTTCAAACCAAGTTTACGCAAAAATTTAAAAAAAAACTACACACCTTTTTTCACTTTGTAGAAGCCTGATATTGAATCTGATGTATCTATGTAATTTCGAATCATCCAATTTTAAAATTGTGACCTGTAGTAGCCTTCTGTGTCCTCTTTCCAATGCCACTAGTCTGATCCAAATTGGACACTCCAAGAAAGGGTTATGCACAATCTCCCGCAGTGAACTGATTATAGACTAGTTCAGTAGATCGAACTTGTATGAAGTGCCACGTGTCACTGTTTCAACCTTTGACTCTGAAAAATATATACAAGAAAACTACAGTCCGTCCTATTTCCATACCTTCTTACGAAATTTCAATCTGGTTCTCAGAAAGAAAGTTAATATGATTTCCCCCAAGTCACCTGTTTGGAATGTAATCCAAGAGTCTGCAAAAAGACCAAGTTCCTCATATCATATCTCTGCAAATATAGCGTGAAAAGCTCTGAAATTTCGATCCGAGGTTCAGCACAATTTCTTCTCAAATGGGTTTTTTTTTCAACTTCCGAAACATCACAGAAAAAAATTTATAGTGAAAATGCCACGATGACCTATTTGGGGTAGCGAAACCCTAGAATCCAAAGCTCCGATACCAAATGTTATGAAACCAGCTCAAGAGAAGATAGAAAAGATAGATCAACGCCTTAGAATTCAGCCTCTTCGAGGGGGAAACCTCCTTTACATTACATAAATGAACAATTCTCGGATGATTCAAATGAAAAAACCTCCTTTCTATATATAGGAGTCTAAGGAGTCACAATATAATCCAGCCAACCTAACAATAATAATATAAAGCCACAAAAATAACAATAGAGGGATTCTATGGGGCACAGTAATAACAATATGGGGACAATAGGGGCACAAAAATATTAAGAAGGGGTATAACTACAATAGTAATGGGGTAATCACTAGTATTATAGGGACCCAACATGGATACTCCAGCACCTCAAAAGCCCAGTATCCCTTACTTTCTCCTTCAGTCCCTCATTAACTCTAGTACTAAGGTGCAAGTAGGAAATTCAAGGTAGTTAGCTTACCATGGCTTAATAAAAATCCTAGTAGAGGAAGCCCTCCATACCTTTACACTCCCTATAGCATGGGAAGTTTTCCAAAATATGACAACTGAGGATGACATAAAAGAATTAACCTATGATGTCAGTCCTACTAGTAGTGAGGAGGAAGAACAGCAAGGAGGAGAAGATGGAGCCAGTGGTGACATGGCAGAGAAATAAAGGAAGGAGGAAGGAAAAGAAACAGAGGAGGGAAAAGTGGGAGAGACAGAAAAGAGACAGAAGGAGGAGGAAAGGAGGCAGAGAAGGTAGAGCAAGAGGAAGAGTCCCCGGAGACTTTGGAAAGAGAAGCAACAACTGCCCTCACTACCCTTAGTACACCAATCAAACCAAAGCTTTAGAGAAAAATTATAGACCTCCATGTATTTCAAGGCAAGGAAGAGCACAAGAATTAAAACATGCAAACCTCATCCCTCTTCAAAAGTTCCCATTACCATTGAAGATTCACCATCTACCAAGGTGCAAGAATCCCCCTCCAAGACACCTATAACATATGAAATAGGGACTCCCAGATCTTCTACATGGAAGGGAAAGACAGTACTATAAGATCCAAAACTAGATCTATAGGAGGCCCAGACAGTCCTACTGGAGAAATTGTCCAAACTATAGGAGACCCAAAAGCTTGAGAAAGAGATAGAAGGAGAGCCACAGGTGAAGGAGGAAGGACAAGATCTACAAGAACCTGACCCCCAGCCTAGTCTTGCCTCCTATTACAATCTACTTGAGGGAGGCAAAATCATCCCACATAAATTTGCAATTCCAATGTTTTTCGAATTGGAGAAGGAAAGAGTGAGAACACATAGGTGGATACAAATAGAAAAATCCAAAGGAGTTGAGGATGTTGGCCATATGGAAAAAAAACTCAGGGAAATGGGCAGAGAATTGAGTGCTCTCAGAGATAGAGAGGCCATCACAAAATGCCACCTTGAGAGTGAAAATGAAATCCTAAGGAGGCAGTTGCAAGAGAAAGAGACTCAGCTGGCATACATGGCTAGCTTATCCATGGAAGCATTACAATGTAGAACACCAGCCAAATCCTATGGCCTCTATCTGAAGGACCAATGGCTTTGATTCCAAATAAAGACTTTGGCACAAAGAGGCACAATGCCTTTCCAAGACTACAGGAAGTTCATGGAGTTGCGTGACCAAAGCACCTCAAAGGATAAGGCAAAGATGGCAGAGTTCTACCTACACAACATGGCCCTCACAGACATGAATGTGTGGTACCCCAATGCCAAAGCTAGGGTACCTATAATTAATGGCCATGGCCTCATGGATGAACCATGAAGAATTAAGGGTAGAAAAAATAAAAATATTGATGATAAAAGAGCGGAATGAACCATTGATTATAAGAGCTGAGCCATCAAATCCTATGGCACTCGTCAATACACACAACCTGCTTGCCAATGACCCTCAAATTTCTCCTAGATATTTAGACAATTAGGCACAAGCCATTGTACACTTTGAAGATATCTAAAGGCTACTTGGGGATGATTGTGTGCATGTATGCATGAGAAGATGGAGCACCTTACCTCACAGTTTGCAGATCAGGGAATATCATTCCCTCATGAGGCTAAATGAGGCATTGAAAAGAGTGCCAATGTACAAACACTCCATGCAAAGGCTGAAGGTCAATTGGATTGGCCTCAAACTGATTCCTCCACTCATATTAGGCATGTTGGAAGGTAGAAGAGAAGAAGAAGAGGAGGAGCAGTGGAAGGACATAGACAGAAAGGAAGGATTTTATGAAGAACATGAGCAGACCACAATAGAGGTCTGGGATGCTAGGGAGGCCACCGGGGCCATAAAAGATGAGGAGATTGACTAGGTTGCTCAGAGGATGAGCAACACCTTCAGTAGGGGCGTGATGATGAGCCTCATAAATGGGTAATTATATGGGCTCATTTTATCTGCTAACCTAGTCAAATCAACCATTCTCTTAACTTATTGTATGATTTTTTGATTATATTTATGCTTATAGAGTGAGTTGAGTTAGTTATTATGCCATGTGGTCTAACATGTATTTAATGCAGATTATTGATGGATTTCGAGGTCAAAGTCAAGGATCCAGTGGTCAAATGGCAGTAATAACTCGAAGTGGACAAGGGAGAGGACTTATAGGAGGTAATCCCCCTCATTTATTACTCCTCACTTCGAATTCCCCTTCATTCAGCTTGGAGTACAAGCAATTGAATCATGCACTTGAAGGCAGCTGGGTAAGTGGAGGATGACTGATAGTTATCTCGAGTTTTGGGAGCCAAGCCTCCCTGATTTTAAGGAAGCTGTTGGTAGCTTTAGATATATAAGTAGAGAGGCCTAGGGCCTCACTAGGGTTGGATTTTTGCTTATGTAAACTCTACTCAAATTTCGAGCTTATTATTTTGTGACAGTTTTATGTAATCTTGATATTATTTTGATAATGAAGTTGGAATCCTTTTTGAGCTAGCACTGAGTTACCTTAGAGGGCTAAATCTCTTAGGTTAGGGCCCAATCTAGGTAGCCAAGCTCCTCTTTACTTTTATTTGCATGCTTTGCTTCAGTTGTAGATCGATTTGCTGTTAGATGTATTTCTTTTATGGGTAAGAATAGGTTGCTTTTGATGATTTAGTAGTTTGCTTCCATTTGTTTTTTCTGTAGCAGGTTAAGTAGTGATCAAGAGAAGATTCAAAAGGCTAGAAAAAATGCCTTGGCCTCTCGTCCTCCCTCTAGGACCATGATTTGAGGCAAAGACTCTCTTGCTGCCCCAAAAACACAGGTTTTCCTCATTCATAGGACTTCTAGTGTTTGCAGCTTTTTAGTAGGTTAATATTATAGTTTTTCTTTGCTTCAGATCTTCCTTATCATTTTCACTTCTTGATTTGCAATAGTCCTCTTTCATGCTTTCCTTTCTTGCATCATTTCTCAACATTTCCTCTCATAGATCATAGTTTAGACCATTTTAATGCAAAACTCTATTTTTCCTAAATGCACTCATTTAATTTTTTGCTTGATCCTCTTGGTTGAATGTTAGTTCCTTTTTAGCAGATCTCTTCTAGTAGTAGGCTAGCTTATTATCAATCATATCCTCCATCTGATCCATGCCCTACAGGTCTCCCAAACCTCACCTCAATTCTGCTCTAGTTTCTTGCATTTTTCATAAAACTTCTTCCTCTCTCCTTGAGAAAACCCAATCATCTTTCTCTCTCCTGGCGGTCCATGGTAGACCTTAGGCACCCTAACACCTCATTCCCTCAAAATAGTGAAAATTGCTCTCAGCCTCTTCTTGTAGGCCTCCTGTAGTTTCCCTGTTTTCCTCTTGTAATTTCCCTGTGTCCTCCTGTAGTTTTTCCTGTAGGCTTTCTTTTGAAGGCCGAGTGTGGGAAAAGCCTCTAGAAGGCCACATAAGACCTCCCAGGACCCATCCACACCATCTTCCATTCTCCCAAGCTCCAAAACCACCCTCCAATGCCACCTGTTCACTGCCACACTCACACACAATAAATTAGATGCATGTCAAATTCACATAAAAACACATAAAAATACAAAAATATGTTTTTTGCTTATTTACTTCTAGAAATAGCATGGTTAGATGTTGTTTACTTTCTTGAGTAGGTAATGGCATTTCTTTCATGGTTTCATAGTGTTTTTAGCAAAAGTATAAGTATCTTGTTAATTAGGGTTTATTAGGTCTTGCTTTACATTCCAATCTTTCTCCTTTTTTGCAATTAGAATAGCATCTGTAGAGTAATCTTTCTTTTCTTTCATCATACATAGAGCTTCTTCTGAATTCTATAGAAGTTGGCTTGAGCTCCTAGTGATCGTGCGCCGGCTGACCAAGTGTTAACCTACAATGAGAACTAGTACTTGTGCATATAGCACTGACACTGCCAAGTTTGTTACGAACTACTGGGTTGATAAAAGTAAAGCCGGTAGCCCAGATGTTGTAGCATTCTTGCTGCAATACTGGCACTCACCAACTATACCCCTCAAACCCCTTATGACTCCCCTCGCTATGCAATCGGCATAATGAAGGGGGGCTCCGCCCTCCCTCTAACCCCCCAGTTAACTACGTGGGCTAGTTGTGGAAAGAATATAACACAACCCAACAATTTTAGTGTCAATTCTCCCATCTTTGAGAGAAAATCTGTCAGTGCAATGTGTTAGTGTGGAATTTCTTGGAAGGTGTACAAAAAACACTTCACTTAAGTCACTAGGTGAAAAGTGACCCTAACAACAAGTTGATGACTGCTAGAGATTTACATTTGCAATAAAAATGGAAAACCTACAACAAAACTATAGACAATCCAAACTAGAAAGCAACAATGTAAAATATCCAATGCAATAGCCCAATTGGAAATACTTTGAATGAATAAATCTTTTACTAATAACACCTAGTGTAGGAGATCTACATATGGGTCTATAAGTCCCCCTACGTGGGATGGGTCTTTTAATGTCCTTGATGCTTCAGAAAATGATTATCTCTCCGAATACGTGAAAAACCCAGACAAAAAGTGGAGAACTCATAATGGGAGCTCAAATAAAAAAGATGATAATGTTGAAGATGACTATGACCATGGTGAAGAATGAATGCAAAACTCTCCTATTTATAACAAAGTATGGAGTTAAGCTCGAAAATGGAGAATAATAAAATAATATCAACCAAATTTAGATCTAACTGCTTGGAATACTTTACTATATTTATTAGAGAGGGAAAATATATTGAAAATGGTTAAATACCTTTATTTAGAAATAATTAACAAATAAAATGATTTATTAATTATTTCATGAGAATTAAGAATGGTGTGAAATCAAAATAATTATTAAATAGTGATTTAATAATTATTTAAATAACATAAATAAGGAAAATTACATAAATAGTGATTTATTTAAATATTCCTAAGGGATTTAGTCAAAATGTGACAAGGAATAATTATTTAAATAATGATTTAATAATTACTTCTAGAGAAAATTAAATAAATAATGATTTATCTAATTATTCTCATGGGGTTTTTTGATTTAAATTAGAAAATAATTTAATAAATGTGGTTTACTAAATTATTTTACACAGTGAAAGTGATTTTACTATGGTAAAATTAGATGTACATGGTGTATTTCGATCCACCTAATTAGAAATGGCTAGGTGATCATTTTTTGGTGATAGCACAATGTTCTATCAGATAGGTGGCATTAGTTTCACCACCTCACCTATGTCCATACAGAGAGATTTCCACCCCATGGAATGGAAGCCCAGTTAAGAAGTAAATGTCATCAGAATCAATGATGAGCCTATGGTCTCCAACTATGAAGCATTCTTCTTGGGCATTCCACTTGCCTACCATTCACTCTAGCAAGTCTAGTTGGGCCTTCATGCTCGAATCAGGGAAAAACTTGTATAGGCCACAATTTGTTAATGCCTGTATGGTCTTTGGGTGGTTTAGAGCAGTTATATCTTATTTTTCATGCTCATGTTCTCTCCACTCCATATTTGTGGCTCAAAACCCTGCAAACAAACATAAAAAATCATTAGAAACAATTTTTTATGCCCTCGGCACTGTGCGCATCCAATTGTGTAGAAAAATGCGTATGTTCGCAGTTATCTCCTTAGAAACTGCGCACATCGCGATTTGCAGTGTGAAAAAAATGGTCGATGTGTGTAGGCCCGATAAGGGTTAACTACACACATCGAGGGTGATTTTCAATTTGAAAATCCTCTCCAAAAAACCAAATACAAGGTAAAATGCAAAATGAAAAGCATGGAAATGAAGATCTCAAAGAGGTGATTTACCTGGAGAAGATGACTCGCAATTCGTTCAACAGTTTTCCCATAATTTTCCTTTGAAATTCTTGGTGAAAAATGAGCTCTATCACTTTCAAAGGGTAAAAAACACAAATGGTAAAAGGTTTACTTTTTTGGGTTTTTATAAGTTTTTAGGCCTATTAAAATATTATTTTTTTGCCTATTAGCCCTTAAAATCCAAATTTTTAATTTTTTTTACTATATTTTTGAGTAGTGATATGATTTTTGAGTTTAAGTGTGCAGATCACAAGTTATTTATGAAAACAAATAATTTTGGCATTGAATATATTTTTATCACTTTTTCGAACTCGTTAAAATTTACGAAAAAAAGAAACGAAGGGGTTCTCTTTATGCCATTTTAAGAATCCCTAAACGTGAAAAGATTTTTGAGTATTTGACTGTTTGAACTCGTAAAAGTAAATGGACAACCGTCTATTCGGTATAAGTTTACCCCTTTTGTAGATTGAACTAGGCTATTTACGAAAAATGTACATGTTGACTAATCATGGTCAATATAGTTTTTTCCTACATTATTTTACCCTTTTTTGGGCTTGAGTGACTAAATTTACGAAAAAATACATTGTGGAGTCTACTTAAGCTTTTCTCCTGACTCCCTAAAACTGAAAGACACTGAGCTTTACTTTCTCTGGGCTTGTTAAAATTTACGTTGAAAAAACTGCATGAGTTTTTTTTTTTTCTTTTAAAACACTTTAAACATGAAAGCGACATGAAGCTACCCCTTCATTGGGATCGTAAAACTTAAACAATGCTGGACTTGTGTCAGGCAGAAAGAGTCGATTGTGCGGACACAACCAACCTCCCTAGGAGCCTAAGACTCTCTAGTGACAAATAAGACAAACAAGAGCAATCCTTCTCTAAACATGCATTTACTATATAAGAAATCAAGTGTTTAGATCCTACCTGTAATCCAATGCTGTTGTAGCAGTCCAGCCTCACTGATCCGGATGAGCTCCTCCTTCACTTTGAAACCTGCATCCACTAACAATCAAACGATTAAATAGCACTTGATAATTTCATAGAATAAAACATATTTAACACATAGACCAAGGAGTACATGAAACAACTCATAAATAACAAGTTATTGAGAAGAATGGACTCATTTGCATTAATAGGTAACAAAAGGAACAATTACAACCTGAGCCTTGGTGTTGTGCAAGTCCCTCCCAGGGTCCATCAAGAGTTCCCCTTTACTTTGACAAAGCTCACCCACTTCCAAATAGAACAAGCAAAGATGGCAATCTCTCCTCACAAGCTTCTAAATGGGAGTCCTAATTCCAGCAGCATCTACCCTTAGAAATGTTTAGCTTCCAACCTCCCCTCCTTCTGGCCCAATGCCTGTATTTATAGTGCTCAAGAGGAAGTTATTCAGGTCCACCATCAATGGGATAATCCCCTCTTTGGATGGGATAGCTCCCTTATTGATGGGATAAGTTCCTCTTTGGTAGGGGTACATGAACCATCTGGAGGCGCTCAATACACGTCGAACAACCTTCTAGAATGCTCTAGAAATGACCACAAGTAACTTTTTGAAGATGAAACTTGCGCATTTTGACCTTTACAGGGGGACACACCTGCCCCTTTACATACAGAGCGTACAAGGACGCAGCTTTTGTGAACATTGGGTGCGTACCCGCAGGTAAGGTTGAGAGAACCTGCGTACCCAGAGATAAATACATTTATAAAGACTTTCTCTCTTTTTGGAGTTTGACATGGAGAGCAGAGGCATAAGACTTGCCCAGGAGGATAGCATGACTGTTGATAGAGCCATACTAACTGTAAATAGTCATGGTGACATTTTTTAGTGTAACAGATTGCCCCCTAAAGTGCGAAGCCTGTAATAGATTAGGGTTTTGTATTATCTAGGAAGGGTGAAGCGCTTTATTATTTCAAGGATTATCTCGTGGAGAGCCTGGTCAGAACCTGCAATTTTCAACACAAAATACATGTATAAGATTATATCATCACTGAGGTAGGCATTCCCATACTCAGATCAAAACTTTAACTAACAGACTAACTACTCTGATACAGGAATGATCTTGCAGTACATCATAATCATAGACTTTTGTAGACACAGTATGGGCACAACCATCTGTTTATGATTAGTCTACTTAGATAATGAATACAAAACTCCTCGCAGCCTGGATGGTGGAAACTAGATCCAGGGTCTTCATTTCTACTTCCCGAATTGGTACGATTCTATCCATGCAAATAAATGAGTTGATGTCGAACATGGTAGAAACCACTTGATTACCAGTCGATGATATAAACTGTTAACAAGTGTGAGAGAGACCACCAGTAATGTCAATGGTTCTCAAAGTACCCAGTACAATCCATGAGATGTGAATAGATGAGTTGATGTCGAACATTTCACAGAGTCCTTTGATCGAAAGTCAATGATGTAAACTGACGTCAAAGGCGAGAAACCTGCCATTGATGCATGCAGACTTCAAGGTACTGACGATTTCTAAGTCATCTCTCTAGATAATGTGCTGATGTCGATAGAAAGTGACCCGTTGCAGGCAAGCCCACAACACGAAATCATTTGTTCAAGTTGAAGAAATGTTGCTGTAAGGACTGACTCAGGGATGGTCAAACAGATGACAAGTATTTTGCAGATGAAAGTTTTGTTTGCAGACCTCTTGAACACATAACGACACGATAGATGGCTTGGTGATAAACGACTCAAAGTTAATTCCCGGAACCCGGCTGAAGTCTTTCAAAGTGGTTTGATCAACTGTGAGGTAAAGGATTTCCCAACCCAGGTGAATGAAAAGTGTCGTGTCCAAGAGTGGTAATAAAGTTTCTTCTAAGACAAAAGATAACAAATAGGCTCATTCTTCTCTCTTTTCCCCCACCATTTCTGGAAAGGACCTCTTTATTTTTAACAAGCTTGAGGAGGATAACATATGCTTGATTATAAGCTCATCCTTCGGATGAGTCCAACCTAGTTTTGATTCGAACCCTAGGAAGGAGTGGTTCGTTCCTGTTTGTAATTGAACAGGTCCTTTACTGTGAAGTTTTAACGAGTCTAGTATAGGAGAAACTCGGCGTTTTTCAATTTTAGAGAGTCTGAAAAACTTAAGAAGACTCCAAGTTGAACTTTTTCATAGATTTGTGTCCCTCAAGCCCGAAAAAGTATAAAATAACACCTGGGGGAACCGCTTGATCTTGCGACCAAGGAGTACTTTCATAATTAGTGCCACTGACCTGAAAAGTAAAAAGCGATCAAGGACACGTCGTTTTATTTCTGTATCGAGTTTGAAACGACAAAAACCCGACAATCTTTTCCTAATTTTACGGTCAGAAAAGAGCTATAAGGGGACCGTCTTTTAATTCCGTTTTAACGAGTGTAAAAGAAACATTCGGCAATCTTTTCATATTTTAGGAGTCAGAAAAGGGCTTAAAAGATGACTCTGATATTTTGGTTCGTGAAAAATGACAATTTTCCCTCTAAATCCCTTTGTCCTGCACAAAAACGACACATTACTCATACCTGTTTAAGATAGGCAAAAATGCATTGAAAAATATCCTTCCATGGTGAAAAATAAACAAACCTAGCATTCATTCATCCAAAAAACCTATAAAAAGACTTTTTACCATGTCATTTTTACCATTTTACTGTTGAGGTTGAAAAAAGGGCTTTTGGCAAGAAACTTCCCGTGGTCGTTGCGGAGAATCCGACCGTCAGAATCGAACACCGTCTCTTCCAGGTATTTCACAACATCCTCCTCTTCAATTTCATCCGATTAAAATTTTGTTTTAGGTTTTAGTTTTGGTTTTTGGGGGGTTTTAGGTTTTAAAATCCGCTCTGCGGGGTACGCAGGTGCCCTAAGGGTGACCTGCGTCCCCCGACTTTTTCCCACACAGGAAAAAGGTCGTGGTACGCAGCCCACCTTCAGGCCAGATGCGTCCCGACGCTCTGTGTCCTAAACGCGGGGTGCGTCCCCCGCGAAGGGCGGAATTTGAAACCCCAAACCCCAAAAATAACCATTTGAAATTTCCCAAACTAATTCTAATCATTATTTCTTGGTGTGTAGGGCACTCACCATGTTGGATTGGAGAGAAAGAGAGCATGAGGACGTTGATTTAGCCGCAATTAATCATCAACCTTCCATTGATGCCCTAAAAGCATGCAGACTATATAAATACTGGGCCATACCTGGCATGAGGGCTCAGGTGAGATTCTTGGAGTGGCTGGTTGAGAGATGGAACATTCATGAGCAATGCTTTTACATCGGAGGGCACCAGCTCGAGATAGAGCCCTCTGACATATACTTTCTCACTGGCTTGCCAAATAGGGGCGAGCAACTCAATCTAGCCGGGACTAGGCCGGGTGGCCAATCCCTCGCTAGTCTCCGGGCAGACTGGTGCGTACCTAATCAATAGCATGCGAAAGGCGTAGAAATCAAACACATCTCTCGGCGTGAACTCAAGGTTATAGCTTTCACGGTTACCAGAATTTGCGGTGCAGCCGCTTTACATATTGCCACCGGGTCCCAAATGCGGATGGCGATTGACTGTTTCCGAGGCACCATCTTCAACTGGTGCGATGCTGTGTCAGCCAATATGAAGGGCCAACTGACTAGGGCAAAGAACGGACAACTGAAGACCTTTGGATATGGGCCTCTAGTTGTGAGCTTTGCCTTAGAGAGAGTTCTGATGCTGATCCCTCAGCAACTCACTGTTGACATCTTGGGTCCTCGGGAGCCAAAGCTGATACGATGGGTTACGGTGATGGCCCGGCATCCTGACGAGGGCGCGGCAGTTGTTCGATTCCCTGATGGTTATTTTCACTGGTTAGAGGACCAGGTCTTTGCTATTCAGGACTTTCCGTATGCCGGAGTAGATTTTCGAGGTGATCCGGACATGGTTCTTCCACAGGGAGAACAATGGGATGACAGAGGTACTTTATTTTTCACAAGTTTTCAAATTATATATTTTTTTTGCTTTTTATATATATCGTCTCAAAACTGACAGTAAAAATTTTCAAAATGCAGATGTTGGTCCACAGCGCCCAGCCAACCTCCGGCCTTTTGAGAGGAGAGTACCAGCTGTACCAGCACCACCCCCATAGGATGCGGCCGCAGAGACCTTAGCCGAGCTGGAACAGGATCTAGAGCGTCTGACGACGGATATACCAGAGACCACCATAGATGACATTCCCATTCGACTTCAGCGCTATGTGGTCGCAGTCCCAGGACCTTTTAGGAGGTTCTTGTGTAGGGTAGCGCAGGCAGTGGTTTCATATAGAGAGCACCACCAATGATTGGCTAGTCACTTTTGTAGACACATATGACATTTTTGGCTTTTTGTACTTATCATTTTTGCCGATCATAAGGTGTTTTTCAACCTATGATCGAAGACGATGTATATTTTTTTGACACACTCCTATCTATATATATATCATTATTACCGGCTTATCTTGTTTAACATATGTGATGAAATGTTTTTAAATTTACTTGCATGATTATTGTAAATGCCTGTCCAACATTCGAGAAGAAATTGCATCTGCTAATGTATTTAAAGACCTCGGAATATGTTGATATTCAATGTAATCAAATTCACGTTCCAAGAGACGCACTCTCAAAAACAACCTTAATAACACAGGATTTCTAATGGCATATACTCTATTAAGCTGTAATACAACAAGTTCAGAATCTAACCTCACTATCAAACGTCGAATTCCAAATGAAATAGATTCAGATAATAATTCAACCACTGCACTGTATTCTGCAATGTTGTTCGTTGTTTGACCGAGGCTTACCCCATGCATAGAAACTAACTCGTCAGAGGGCGAATAGATAACCCAAGCTGCGGAAGAGATATTTCATGTACTACGACAAGCACCATCAGCAAATCCGATGTATGTTTGGAGAGGCATCGACATCTGCAATATCAAGAGTAAAACCAAGATAAGCAAGAATAACGACGAAAAAACACACTCTCTAAGCTAAGCACACTAACCAAACTAACAAACATACTAGCTAGAAAGAAAACCTAACCTAACTAAAAATTCTCCATACCCACCATTTAAGCATAATACCTCTTTAGGTAAAGTCCATTTCTGGGTTTACCCAAAGAGTCCCCATCAAAATCTACCAGCTCATAAGCCCCTTTTGCTAGCTTTCGCTTTACAATGTAGGGTCCATGCCACATAGGAACGAATTTTCTAGCACCTAGCTTATTGTTAGCTTGATCATATAATAGCACTAGGTCTCCCTTTGAAAAATTTCAAGGGGTCACATTTCTATCATACTGAGCTTTCATTCGCTTCGCGTGAGTCTCGATTGCCAATGCAGCGTCACTTCGAGTCTCATCTAATTTAGCTAAGTATAATAAACGCTTCTCCTCTTCGGAAGTAGCTGGAAGTAATTCGACAGCCATTTGAAGTGATGGGATTTCGCATTCAATGGGTAACATAGCTTCCAAGCCATAAACTAGCTGGAAAGGAGTGAACCCTGTTGAAGTTTTCACTGAGGTTCGGTATGCCCATAGCGCTGAAAATAACATGTTGTGCCAATTCGACCGATGAATACCAATGGTTCGTCGGATCATGATAACCAGAACTTTGTTGATAGACTCAACTAAACCGTTGGCTTGCAGATAATAAGGAGTAGAACTATCGTGGCGCAAACCAAGCTGGCTTGTAAGCTCAGTCATCATGATGTTTCGAAAATGGCTCCCATGGTCAGTGATGATTGCTTGTGGGACACCAAACCTAGTTATAATATGTTTGAATACGAAAACTGCAGCTGTTTTGCCGCTTGCGTCGAATGTAGGCATCGCCTCGGCCCATTTAGTAAAATAATCAACCGCGAGGATGATATACGCATGCCCCCCGGCCGAGTGAGGGTTACAAGTAATAAAATCGATACCCCATTTGGCGAATGGACCAACGACAATTATAGGGTGGAGAGGAGCAGGTGGTGCACGCATCTTGCGGTCAAACACTTGACAGTTGTGGCACTTCCTGTTGACACCTAATCCAAAACGGATGAGGTGAAGCCGGACAGTCATCTAGAAGATGAACTGATCCGTTTTGTATTTGTATAAATAAAGTACTAGCTAATGAATAAATATCAATTAGTGTTTTCTCTCGTTCAATTGTTGGAGTTACCCTGGCCTGACATGGTATCAGAGCACAGGTCCCAAATTGGTTGTAACTCCTGGTATGTTCTGTCCTGAATGCCTCTGAGACTGACACTGCCCTCTCATGAGACTGCGCCCTCTGTTCTGACATGAAGACTGCGCCCGTTGATGCGTTTCTGCTCAAACCTACCTCATTCCATTCAAACGAAATGGTATGCGTTTCCAGGTAATCGCTGGTGCCTCCATGACTGCGTTAATGGTGTATTGATGCAAGCTGAGACTGCGTTTAAAAAAAAAAAAAAAAGAGCTGTGGGTATATACTGCGTTTTTTATGATGCAAGAAGACTGCGTTTTTAATGGTTGTATTGATGCAAGCTGAGACTGCGTCTTTTTTTGAGCACGATCTTAAGGAAATGTGACTGCAAGTATGGTGACAGCGTTTTTTCATGTGATATATATATTTAATGTTCACTGTGTTGGTGCGTATCAGAGCGTTATTCTGGAAAACATTTAACATTTTTGGTATCAACTTACAACACATTCTTACAACGTTTTTGGTATTCTAACGGTGCTATTGATTGTATGAAGTGAGGCGAGCATTCAATGAAGTGAGCGTTCGATGGAATTGTGACACTTCAATTGTTGATTGAGAACCACAAATACATTTGTGCATTCATACCAATAGATGCCACAATGCGTTGTAATTTGCAATATAAACCAAAATGGCTGCAGAATTTGACATTAGCCTTGAATATATGCAATGGTATATGGTGAATATATATTGGTGACTACATGCACTGTGATATATTGAGCGCCCTCATTTTTTTTTGATTAAACAGTGATATATATTGATATATGGAAAAGCAGTGAGCGCCCTCATTTTTTGTTAAACAGTGATATATATTGATATATGGAAAAGCAGTGAGCGCCCTCATTTTTTGTTAAACAGTGATATATATTGATATATGGAAAAGCAGTGAGCGCCCTCATTTTTTTGTTAAACAGTGATATATATTGATATATGGAAAAGCAATGAGCGCCCTCATTTTTTGTTAAACAGTGATATATATTGATATATGGAAAAGCAGTGAGTGCCCTCATTTTTTTGTTAAACAGTAATATAGTGATATATGTGAGCAGTATTTGAGCAGTGAACACTATTTGAGCGCCCTTTGATTTTTGAACAATGATATATGTGAGCAGTGAACAGTGTATTGAGCGCCCTTGTTTTGTTGAACAATGATATATATATGTGAGCATTGATATATATATACTGTTGGAATGTTAGAAGAAAAATAAAGTTGCATAAGGCAATCATATAAGGATTTTTTTTTTCTCTCAACAGAAGTGTTTTTGGCAGAGATAATTTTTTTTTACAGAATGCATTCAATCATTTCAATGGTCGGAATAGTTCTCACTGGCAAGGAGAACTATCCTGAATGGTCTCGGATGGTGAAACACACCCTCATCTACAATGAGCTGTGGAAAGGTGTGTGTGTCGGAGAAGAAGACAGAGACCCTGTGCAGCCCACATCAGACAAAGAACTCGCCATTTGGGAAAACAAGAACATCAAAGCCTTTGCATTGATCGCAGCATCTGTAAATGAGGAAGTAAGTCGTCATATTTCATCCTATTCCACTGCCTTTGAAGCTTTACAAAAGCTGAAAGAACTCTATGATACACATTCTGCACTTGAAGTTGTTCAACTCATGATTAAACTCTTCACCCTTGAACTGAAAAATAATGATCCTCTTACTCTTGCTTCTGAAATAAAGTCTATAGTGCATGATATTAAATCCACTAAGGTTGAGCTGGATATCTCTCTTATTGCCTTTCTCAAAGCACTCTATCCTACCTACTCTAACTATCTTGAGTCTTTACAAGCAAATGGAAATCTTAAAGATATAACCTTTGACACTCTTGTGAAAAAGTTTGCTGAAAGAGAGAAAGCCTTTAGAAAGAAAACAGTCCCTGAATCTTCTGAAGAGATTGTTTGCCTTGCTCATAAAGAAAAGCATCTTGCTCAAGATTCTACAAGAGGAAGAGGTGGACGAAGAGGAAGAGGCAGATACTTCAGAGGCAGGGGGGGCAGACATCCTCAAGCAGAAAAGGCAGATCTGCATTGCATTCGCTGCAAACGAAATGGATCACATGATGCTTCTACATGCAAGCTACCATGGGACAAAGTTGAGCAGAGAAGAAATCAGTAGAAAGGTAAAACTAATGACACAGACAAAGGTAAAGCACCTGAATCCGCTCACTATATTGAGGCACAATGTAACATTGGAGTAAATGAAGACTTGTTTAATGCTTCACTTGCTTCTTCGAAAAATGACTGGTTGCTTGATTCAGGAGCAACCTGTCATATGACTTATAGGAAATAATTTTTTGAAGATTTCACTGACAATGTTGATGGAGCAGTATACTTTGCAGATCAGTCAAAAATCAAGCCATCAGGGCTTGGCACAATCAGGCTTAAACTGCCTGGTCTTCCAGACTTTCTTCTGGATCATGTTCTATATCTCCCACAACTGAAGAGAAACTTGCTGTCCCTGGTCCACATCCTCCAGCAAGGTCACTCCATTCACATGTTTGATGGCAAGCTTGAGGTAAGAAAGGCATCTGACCACTCACTTGTCATGAGGGGTATAGAAGAAGAAAGACTCCTTAAACTGCAAGGAACCTCTGCTCATGCACAACATTTTTCATATGTTTCTCATCATGATGAAAGTACACTTCCATCAAGTTTATTATGGCATGCTAGATTTGGACATTTAAACTATGATAGTCTCCGCTTATTGAAGAAAAATGGTGTTGCTGGTTTGCCTACAATTCCTAGAAAACATAAACAATGTGATGCTTGCATTCTAGGAAAGCACAGCAAACAGTCTTTTCATGATTCACATTCAAGAGCACATAGGAAGCTTGAACTTATTCATTCAGATTTATGTGGTCCAATGCCTGTTCCTTCTGCAAATGGAAATAAATATATCATGACATTTATTGATGATTACACCAGAATGTGTTGGGTTTACTTATTGAAGAACAAATCTGATGCTTTTCAAACATTTAAGAATTTTCATAAGTGGATTGAAAATGATGCACAATCTCATATTGGGTCTATTCGCACTGATAATGGAAAAGAATATACATCAAATGAATTTGAACACTATCTTCGCCAACATGGGATTAAACATCAAACAACTGTGCCTTATAATCCTCAACAGAATGGTGTAGCTGAAAGAATGAACAGAACAATTTTGAATATGGTACGATCCATGCTTTTCTTCAAAAATGTAAAGACAATGTTTTGGGCTGATGCTGTTCTATGTGCTGCATATATAAAGAATAGATGTCCATCTAGTGCTATAAGAAACAAGACTCCTTATGAATTGTGGTATGGACATGTTCCTTCGGTAAAACATCTCAGGATATTTGGTTCCACCTGTTATGCTTTAATACCAAAGGTACATAGAAACAAACTTGGTGCTAGAAGTCGTAAGTGTATCTTCCTGGGGTATTCAAACACATCTAAAGCATACCGCCTTTATGATGAAGTAAATAAAAAGTTTGTTTTATCTAGAGATGTCATTTTTCTTGAATCATCCAAATCTGACAGTGTTGTTGAGCGGCAACTTGATCGCTTGGATAGATTCACAAAACCGAAATCATTTCAAGAGTTTGATAATCAAATTCCACATCTTGAAGGGGGGATTCCTATACTAGATCAACATGTGGAATCTTCTTCTGAAGAACAACCTCCCCTGCATGACACTCCAACAACGGATGATGCTTTAAGTGATGTAATTGATAGAATTGGGAGACTCAATCTTGATTCAGACCCAACTCAATCAACAGAACAGCCTGGACCATCTCAGAAAGGTCCCCCAAAGTGGCTGACAAAGACACTTGAAAGTGTTCATCCTGATGAAATTGGAAAAACAGGAACCCGAAATTCAAACCGACAAGATGGAGGTGATGTAGATAACTCTAATTCACCTGTTGATATGGATGTTACTTATGATTGTGAATTGAACTTGTCTACAGATTTTGAACCAACTTCCTTCAAAGAAGCTGCTTCTCATGATGAATGGAAAGAAGCGATGAAGAAGGAGTATGATGCCCTCATAAAGAATGGCACTTGGAAGCTGGTTGATCCTCCATTTGGAACCAAACCAATTGGCTGCAAGTGGGTCTACAAGAACAAGTACAAAGCTGATGGCTCACTTGACAAGCACAAAGCTAGGCTTGTGGCAAAAGGTTTTGCACAGAAGGAAGGGGTCGATTATGAGGAAACTTTTGATCCCACAGCAAAATGGGCCACCATCCGGACACTCTTTGCACTAGCTGCTCAGAACGGTTGGAAAGTCCATCAAATGGATGTAAAAACTGCATTCTTGAATGGAGATCTAAAAGAGAATGTTTTTATGTCCCAGCCTGAAGGATTTGCTGTGAAAGGACATGAACACAAAGTATGCAAACTTGTGAAGCCCTTGTATGGCCTCAAACAAGCACCACGAGCCTGGTATGAAAAACTAACTGAGCATCTTCTGAAACTCAACTTCAATCATTTTGATCTTGATGATGCAACTTTATTTGTCAAGAAAGTTGGCAAAACAGTTGTATATCTTGTGGTATATGTAGATGATCTTTTAATGACAGGGAACAATGAAAGCTATATTGCATCCATAAAGAAAGAATTAGGAATTTTTTTGAAATGACTGATTTGGGCTATGTTCATTACTATCTTGGCATTGAAGTAACCCAACACCCAAAGTCCATATTTCTTTCTCAAAAGAAATACATTGGAGATTTGTTATACAGATTTGGCATGACAGAGTGCAATCCCCTTTCTACTCCAATGGAACAAAACTTGAAGCTCACATCTACTGAAGGAAAGGAATTTGAGGATGCAACTAAGTATAGACAGCTTGTAGGAAGTCTCATCTACCTCACTACTACCAGACCAGACATTTCATTTGCTGTTGGAATCCTCTCCAGGTTTATGCAAAGGCCTTGTGAGGGACATTGGTCTGCTGCAAAAAGAGTCCTAAGGTACTTGAAGGGAACTCAAGACCTTGGAATCAAGTATACACAGGTGGACGACTTCAACTTGATTGGATACTCTGATTCAGACTTCGATGGAGACAAAGAAACTGGGGTATCTACTTCAGGATATGCTATGAGTCTTGGATCAGGAGCTGTCTCCTGGAGATCACGCAAACAATCAGTACCAGCAGATTCCACAACAGAAGTAGAATACGTGGCAGCAGCTGAAGCAACGAAAGAAATTGTGTGGCTCAGGAAAATTCTTGAAGATTTGCAGGTAAAACAAATACAATCAACTCCACTCATGATTGATAACACATCTTCAATAAAGTTGGCCAAGAACCCAAAGTTCCATGATCGTACTAAGCACATCAATACTAAATATCATCTGATCCGACATCATGTTGAGGCCAAAACAATCCATCTCCGTCATTGTTCCACAAACGAGCAAATTGCAGACATCTTCACCAAAGCGCTTGGAAGAGAAAAGCTTGAAAGATTCAGAATGATGCTTGGACTCACCAACATCCCTTCAGATTAAGGGGGGGAATGTTGACACCTAATCCGAAACGGATGAGGTGAAGCCGGACAGTCATCTAGAAGATGAACTGATCCGTTTTGTATTTGTATAAATAAAGTACTAGCTAATGAATAAATATCAATTAGTGTTTTCTCTCGTTCAATTGCTGGAGTTACCCTGGCCTGACACTTCCGGACCGCAATGATACAATCTTTAAACATGGACGGCCAGAAATAGCCAGCGCGCAACACCTTCTGAGCTGTGGCATACCCAGACATATGACCGCCACATGCTCCAGAGTGACAATCATTCAAAACCCTCTCAGCCTCTTCGTGAGTTAAACAATGGCGAAAAACTAAGTCTGCCCCCCGGCGATAAAGTGTATCTCCAATAATCTTGTATTGCTGGGATTGAAACCGAATTTTTCGACGTTTCGACTTTGAAGCTTCAGGCCGAAAGGTTTGGGTTTAGAGATAGATGATTATATCCCCGTACCACGGATCTAAAGTACTGATAAGAAACAAAGATTCGTTCGCAATGGACTCCTCTGCCACAGTTTCTGTGTCAGCACGTGGGAAATCACACATCAATTCCGTAAAAACTAAGGATTTCTTAGACTTGGACTTCTCAAACTCCAAGTCGAACTCTTGCAGGATAACGATCCATTTAGAGTACTTGCCCCCTAGCAGTTGTTTTGTCAAGATATAAATCATAGGGTTGCAATCCGAAATAACTGTAGTTTTACAGAGAAGAATGTAGTGACGAAAACGCTGGACAGCTTGAACGGCTGCCAGGGCCAATTTCTCCACATGCGAATATTTTAGCTCAGTGGGGTTTAATGTCCTACTAAGATAATATATCACATGTTCCGCTCCGAATTCATCTTCTTGAACTAACACCATTCCAATGGTGGAATGCGAAGCTGCGAGGTATAAGAAGTAGTCCTGGTTGTAGTTGGGAGGATGCAACAACGGTGCATGGGTCAACGCGTGTTTAAGTGCATCAAAAGATTGTTGGGCAATCTCGTCCCAAAAGAATTGAGCGTTCTGTTTCAACAACCATGTAAAACCTTTAGTGACCTCGGCGTAGTTTGGAATGAATCGGCGTAAAAAGTTCGCTTTCCCTTGCAAACTTTGGAGTTGGCGCAAACTCGAAGGAGGAGGCAATTTGATGATAGCTTCGACCTTCGAGGGATCGACGCGAATGCCGGCTTTTGAAACAACAAATCCCAGCAATCGACCCGTCTCTATACAGAACACACACTTGTGGGGATTCAACCGAATTCAATAATGCCGACACCTCATGAAGATTGCACGTAAGTGGACAAGGTGATCAGCTCGATGTAAAGAATGAGCAGGCAAATCATCGAGGTACGGTTGCACAATGTGCTTGATGTCATGAAATGCATAAGACATCGCCCGTTGAAAAGTGGCCTCGGCATTCTTAAGTCCAAAAGGTAATTTGCAATAAGCAAATGTCCCCCATGGACAAATGAATGCCGTTTTTGGTTGGTCGGCAGGTAGAATATTGATTTGATTATAGCCTGAAAAACCATCCATGAAGGAAAACATTTCGCTTCCGGCACAATCATCAATAATTTGATCGATATAAGGTGTAGGATAGTTGTCTTTTGGACAAGCTCGATTTATATCCCTATAGTCGATACAGATTCTTATTGTTCCTTGCTTCTTGTTGACCGGAACAATATTCGATACCCAATCCGTTAACGGGATTGGATAAATGAAACCTGCTTTCAACAGCTTCTCGACTTCTGCTTTAATCGCAGCCGCTTTCCGAGGGTGAATCTGACGCAACCGTTGCCGGACGGGTTTAGCATCCGGTAGGTATTTATTTCATGAACAACAATGGCAGGATCAATTCCCGGCATTTCCTCGTAAGACCAGGCAAGCACATCGCGTAATTCTTGGAATAGGGCCTTGTAAGTTTGGATTTCATCTTCTGTACATGAGGCACCTATATGAATGTTTTCCTCAATTCCGGGCTTCACTGAAATATCAATGGGAATAGTGCGAGAAATATTCCCCAAATTCAACTCTGAATCAGAATGTGTCGTTGGATTCTGAGCGTCTTTGACATATTCAGCGGTAAATATAGATGAAAAATCATTTTCAAAAGCATCATCCTTAGGTAAAAACGAAGATCTGTGATGGAGATCTTCCCATGGTAGATCGTCTACACTTAGGATTTCGCGAAGTTTCTCGTCAGATGACATGACTTCGGGAAACGCTATCCATTCTAAGGTTGATGTGAAAAGTGATTCTTCACTGACCACATTCATTTGGTCGATTTGGGTTGAACACGAGTCGGTAAAAGACATGACAGCTTCATAAGCAATTTCATATGGACTCAAAGGCATAACATCACCGAATGAGTCTATCTCAGATTCAGATGGGACAATCCAAGGATCATCATAAATAATGTTTTCTGATATAATCATATGAATTGATGCAAATGAAGGGTCTGCGTTGATTGGAGGGAAAGGAAAAGTTCCCAGTAAATCGGAATCTTTAACTAAACCTACGCCAACGTCCCTATAAGGGATTGTCGTCTTACCGACATGCTGGATACTCTCTGAAGAGGCTGGGTCGGATGAAAAGTATGACAACTGATCAATGGTCACGATCTTACCGTTATATGGAAACTTTATTACTCTGAAGACCGATGAAACGACTGCTGTCATAGCATATGACCAACTTCGACCCAAAAGAAGGTTGTAGTCTAGAGGGGCATCAACCACCTCCACATCCAGACTAACGGTTTTACCTTCTACCCCTATAGGCAATTCCTGTAGAATACCAAACGGACGGAACCCACGGCCATCAAAGGCCTTAAGGATGGTCGGGGATTGGTTCAACGAAGGAGAACCAAGCGATCTCCAACATTGAATCGACATAATACACGTAGAATCTCCCTCATCAATCACAGTCCGATGAATAGGCCTGTTTTTGACTATCACTGGAATTTGGAAAGCCATTTGATGGGGTAGACGCGGTGTACTATTTTCTAGATCGAAGATTATCAGGTTCGGGTCCTGAACATCAACAGCTCCGATAGCCGACAAAAGTAATTTTCGTTGTGCTGGGCATGATTGCAGCACTTCTAAAGCCGACATTGCTGAGGGTGAAACAGGTAAGTCCTCAACAATGTTGTAATTCTGGGCTGCTCTGGCATGTGGATTGAAAGCAGACCTTCGAAGTACACCCTTGGCGGGAAGTTTAATTACTAAGTCCGGGTTAGGTTTTTCGATCTGTAGTGGATCAGAACTAGGAGCTGAGGTTGATGGGTTAGAGTGAGAAGATTCTGCTTCCTTACCATCAACAGGATTCTTACTACCATAATCTTGCGATCGAGTCGCAATCCTCACATGAGACATCATCAAAATGGGTTCTTCACTGGCAGTCGAGGAAGAACCTATCATCTTACTTTCCTGCTTTGGAAATGGATCTTTTAACACAGCAGGAGTGGGAGAACCTTTGACTATTTTCACAACCTCGGCCCGATGAGGGCAACCTCTCGTAAAATGATCCTCTTCACAAATAAGACAAGGATATTGAGGTTTGCGCTTTTTGTCATTGGTTTCTGACTTTTCCGTTTTCTCCTTTGGAGCCTTGTCTGCTTTAGCCTTCTTCTTACCCTTCTTCTTTCCACTGTTTTTTGATTTGGCCGTAGATGACTCTACAGCGTGAATATCAGCGGAAAGTTCAGGAGAAGACTCTCCTGTCGGGGAATCGGGCAAAGTGATTATAGGAGTAGTTGAAGCCTTGGAAGACTTCTTCTTGCTCTTTGTATTCACGATACCAATCATACCATCAGCAGCATGAGATCCCGAAGGAGCAGCAACGATTTGATTCGACTTTGGAAGATCTGGAATCTTCTCGTGTAACGTACCCGACTGAGTATAAACTAAGTCGAGGTACTGCGCCTGAGCAATGACTTGCTCCTCAGTAACTACTCCGGCCTTAGCTACGCCTTCAGTAATCTTCGGTAATAATGATTTAACAAACCATTCAGCTAAGATTTGGTCCGGAATAAAAACTTTCACTAGCCTTCTTCGACGTCTCCACTCATGAATGTGATCAGAAATATACGTGGACGTCGATTTTTTTAGTGAAGTTAATAACTCCGTGCCGTTATCGTATCTGACCGGCAACTGAAAGTGAGTAAAGAACGAGGTAGCTAACTGGCTGAAATTGTAAAAAGAGGCCCGTGGTAACTCAATGTACCACTTGGCCGCGAGACCAATGAGTGTACGCTGGAAAAGACGTAAGCGGATCGAATCATCCGAGATAGAATTTGAAGCACACCAGAGGTGGTAAGTCATCACATGATTGGACGGATCCTCTCCAGACTTACCTTCGAACTTGGGTATATCGCTGGGCAACTTATTTGGCATTGGCGGCCAGAACGAAAGATATTGAATTGGATCGTTCGTTAGGCGCGTCAAGTCTGGTAAATCCAAAGTTGCGATAAACGGTAACTGCCGGTTAGGATCTCTAAAACTCTGGGTCACAAGACCAGTCCCAGGAGGAGGATATCCAGGATAACTAGGAACAGGAGTTGCATTAGGGATATTATATTCTCCTGGAAAACCAGGATTAACCGGACTGTACTGGGGTTGTTGAGGTTGTTGATAAGTGTACCCAGGATACGGTTGATACTGGTAAACCGGCTGTTGGACAGCTTGCCCATGTTGGTACTGTCCCTGGTACGGTTGTTGAACAAATTGAGGTTGAGTAGTGACAACCGTACTTATACCAGGCTGACCTGTAGGCATCTGGACCGTGGTTTGAATCGCAGATCCAGACAACGGTAAAGATGTCTGAGGAGTGGTTACAGAGACAGTAGAAACTGGAGCTGTCGATACTCCAGAAGTAAGTGCGGCAGATGTAGCGGTAGTTGCAGCAGCCGTTTGAGATGGAGTACTAGGTGCAATTGGCGGCTGAGTAACTACCAAAGTTACAGAAGTTTGAACATTTGACTGGACAGGTTGCGGTTGCTGGGGTGGACCAGAAACTACGGGTTGTCTAGCTTGAGGTACCAACTATATACTTGGCTGCAACATCTGTTGACCCTGTGATGGATCCCACACTAACATTCCGGGGTATTGACCCGTAACAGGTTGAGGATACTGAGATCCATAACCGGATTGAGGATAGGATTGATAATTGTAAGGTGCAGTTCCCATACCTTGAACATATGACTGACCTTGAGGTGGTTGATAACCTTGACTCGAGTATTGACCTTGAGGTTGATAACCTTGAGGTAAATACGGATACTGGGGTTGACCTTGACCTTGAGGTTGATAACCTTGAGGTTGATACCCTTGAGGTTGCCATCCTTGGGGTAAATATTGATACTGAGGTTGACCCTGGGGTACATATTGAGGCTGGGGTTGACCTTGAGGCATGTATTGCACCATAGGTACATACTGACCTTGAGGTTGCCCCCCAGACACGAATGGTGTACCTTGAGGTTGCCCCCCAGGCATTAACTGAGGCTGCCCCCCAGGCGGTAATTGGCCACCTTGAGGTTGGGAAACGGGAACTGAACCTGACATCATGTAAATGTCTCCTACACCCAATGGTATATTACCACTGTTTCTAGCTAATAACCCATGATCAATGGGTTGAGGAGATGCCCCCGCAAAGGTACCAGAAAGTGATTGATACCCGGTGGGAACAGAAGGACCACCGTGTAAGAAAGATTCAGGAGTTTGAGTAAACACGGATGACTGACCAGACATATTTACAGGAGTATAAATACCTCCAGGTGGAAAAGGAGTACGAGGTGTAGAAAAACCTACCCCTGAGTTGTCTAAATAATTGGTTAACGAAAGGTACCAAGTAGTACTTCTAGGAGGACTGTAAAAGATAGATTCACGCTCCCTGAGGTCAATAGTAAGTTGATCTTCAAGGTTAGAGATGCCTATTTTTTCCTCTGGAGCAAGTTCTTCGATAGCAATCAGACCAGTAGGAAGATTTTCGGTGATAACTCGTTCTACTCTTGGTGAATCTGGAACACTAGAAGTCGGAGTAACAGGTTCAGATATTTCAGGTTCTTCGCCTGTATCACTAGCAGACGAAAAACTACCAACAAGCTCAGAAACTGTAACAGCTTCGGGATTATAACCTGTCTCTAGGCCTTGGTAATCTGAATGGACTACCAAGGAAGATTCTCCTTCTTCAGGTGAACCTACTCTACTGCCACTAGGAGGAGTTACAAGGACATTTAAACCTTCTAGATTACTGGGGTCGTCTCGAGGAGGTTCACCCCTAAGTCTACGGGATCTTCTCAACAATTCGGCCACAGAAACAACTTCAGGAGACTGGCCCCGAAGTCTACGGGACTGTCTCGGTAATTCCGCCACAGCTAAAAACTTTTAACTACTACACACGAAAACAAAGTAAAATCTCAAATCAAACCACCTAAAGTCTCTAAAGAACCAAACAAATTTGAATCACACGCCTAAAGAATCTAGGGCGTCAAACCAAGCACAAACAGTAGCCTTCCAGACCGAAAATGCTAGTTGGAGATGAAACCCAACATCGCCGGATTCAGTACAGAAGTGGCGGGTGGAACAGTTACCCCGGCAACCTGCTTAATGAATAGACCGGCACAAGTTCCTCCACTTTAACCGTCTCGAGTGAAGTGAACCCCCCGGAAAATCCAAGTGAGTCTAGCCGACGTCTGCTCCAGGTACAGTGGGATCTTCCCTCCACCGTCACCTCGGTAGAATCCTAAAGATAATGGTCAATAAGGTTACCAACCGCAACAAATGCACCTGGGGGAACAGTCTACACTCCGACAGCACGCAAGGGCAGAGTATCAAGCTCAATCCCCTTGCCGGTTTCTTGACAATAATCCAAGGTTTACCGACAAGTGACCCCTGGCTCCTCGACAATGGTTAATCCGAGGTTTACCGTTTGTAATACGTGCGTGTCTGGTGTCGTTCCCAACGAGGGGGGATTGATCCCCTCACTGGTTCGGACACGAGCTCGTGCTTCTCCTTTAAGAGGAGCTTTCCCAGAGTACAAATGAGACAATTGGATTTATTCTATCACAAGATAAGCTACTTGTTTGGTTTTGTTGTCTTGGAGAGTTAATTATTCACCTACTCCAAGACACTAGCCTGATCTAAATTGGTGTTTCAGAGCCCTAGTAAATAAAAGTTACTACGTTGATTTTACTTTAAGCGTTAATTTTATGGTTTTTCTTAAAGACAAAAGGTAGCGGAAGTGAAACCAATGGTGTGTAGACTCGACTCAAACCACTACAAAGATGCACCTAAGATGATTTACGCTACTTTTCTCTTTCAATGAAATTCCTAACTAAGAGAGTTGAGAGATGAAAATTTTATAGAAAACAACTTTCTTAGTAAAGACAATCAAAGAAACAATTCTCTTTATCTTTCCAAGCATACAAACATGACCACTCCCTACGTGCACGAAAAACTCTTTTTCTTTCAAAATCTCTCAAAGCTACTTGAAAAAAACTTTTCAAAGGAGATGTTTTTGTATTTTCTCTTATTTAATAAAGCATGTAAATCTATTTTAACAAAAATCAATCTCAAAAGCTATAAAATCTATGAAAACTTGACTCACAAGCAAATCAAAAAGAAATTTACTCTAAGCAAACCTAACGAGGTAAAAGCCTACAAAGATGATTCTAGGTTGTTTTACTTGACCAAAATCAAGTCAAGGACCAGCTAATGCAGAATCAAAAGACCAGTCAAAACAAAACTCAAATCTTTTTGTTCTTTTTGTAAAATGGAATTCAATACTCAATCAAGCACTTCGAAATTTGCCAAAGAGACAACTCAAAGGTAAGTTGCTCTCACAGGTAGACTTTATGACAGGTCTGACTTCTAAGAATGCTGACAAAACCAGAGAGATCTAAGGCTTGACAACTTCCACCGCCAAAGTCACTACAAGACCTACTCAAAAATCAAACCCTAGGGCTTAAACTTCTCTGAAATCCACTAAAACACTCAATGCTATCGAAACAAGTTCAGGTGAAGATCTTTGACAAGAGACTAATGGATCTGGGCAGTAAAAACTAAGAAAAAGCAAAATCTAAGAGAAAAAATGAAAAAAATGGAAATTTCTTAATTTTTAGCAGGGGACGCAGGCAACCAGTTAAGCCAGGTGCGGGCCCGCTCTATGCACACAGCAACAGTGCGTCCAAAGACGCACTGTGCAATACTCAGAGGGTGCGTCCTACTGGAAAAAACAAGAAAACTAAATTGAATCTAACCCTAAGCTAACCCACCCAAAAACAAAGTCACAGAGCCAAAAACCAGAAAATAAATGACTTTTCTCAGATCAAAGTTGCATACAAAGGAAAAGACTTTCACATCAATGGAGTCCCCAGTGGAGTCGCCAATTTGTCAGGCGGAAAGAGTCGATTGTGCGGACACAACCAACCTCCCTAGGAGCCTAAGACTCTCTAGTGACAAACAAGACAAACAAGAGCAATCCTTCTCTAAACATGCATTTACTATATAGGAAATCAAGTGTTTAGATCCTACCTGTAATCCAACGCTGTTGTAGCAGTCCAGCCTCACTGATCCGGATGAGCTCCTCCTTCACTTTGAAACCTGCATCCACTAACAATCAAACGATTAAATAGCACTTGATAATCTCATAGAATAAAACATATTTAACACATAGACCAAGGAGTACATGAAACAACTCATAAATAACAAGTTATTGAGAAGAATGGACTCATTTGCATTAATAGGTAACAAAAGGAACAATTACAACCTGAGCCTTGGTGTTGTGCAAGTCCCTCCCAGGGTCCATCAAGAGTTCCCCTTTACTTTGACAAAGCTCACCCACTTCCAAATAGAACAAGCAAAGATGGCAATCTCTCCTCACAAGCTTCTAAATGGGAGTCCTAATTCCAGCAACATCTACCCTTAGAAATGTTTAGCTTCCAACCTCCCCTCCTTCTGGCCCAATGCCTGTATTTATAGTGCTCAAGAGGAAGTTATTCAGGTCCACCATCAATGGGATAATCCCCTCTTTGGATGGGATAGCTCCCTTATTGATGGGATAAGTTCCTCTTTGGTAGGGGTACATGAACCATCTCGAGGCGCTCAATACACGTCGAACAACCTTCTAGAATGCTCTAGAAATGACCACAAGTAACTTTTTGAAGATGAAACTTGCGCATTTTGACCTTTACAGGGGGACGCACCTGCCCCTTTACATACAGAGTGTACAAGGATGCAGCTTTTGTGAACATTGGGTGCGTACCCGCAGGTAAGGTTGAGAGAACCTGCGTACCCAGAGATAAATACATTTATAAAGACTTTCTCTCTTTTTGGAGTTTGACATGGAGAGCAGAGGCATAAGACTTGCCCAGGAGGATAGCATGACTGTTGATAGAGCCATACTAACTATAAATAGTCATGGTGACATTTTTTAGTGTAACAACTTGTTAAGCATGGTGAGACCGAACCACTCATAGGGTTTGTTAAAAATACTTTGGAGGACTCATCCGAAGGATGATCTTACAGGACAAGCATATGTTATCCTCCTCAAGCTTGTAAAAAATAAAGAGGTACTTTCCAGTAATGGTGGGGGAAAAGTGAGAAATAACCTTTGTTTTTTGTTTTATAAAAGGAAGTATGTCACTCCTGAACATGACACTCCGTCAAATTTTGTGTGTAGTTTTGGAAATCCATTTGTCTCCTAATTTACCATACCTCATTAAAAGTCTTTAGTTGGTTTTAGTATTATTTTTTATTCAAGTGTTGCCAAGTCACCAAGTCGTATCGTCAATATGTTAAAGAGAAGTCCAACCTCAGTTTAATTACTTTTCCATTCATAGCCTTTAGTTGTGTTAACCATCCCTGAGTCAGCCTTGGATTACTTCAAACTACTATTCTTCAAAACTTGACATGAGTTTCATGTTGTAGGCCCTCTTGTGACGGATCACTTCCTATAGATTTCAGCTCATTATCTAGGAAGTTGATATAGAAACCTTTAGTACTTTGGAGCCTTCATGCCTTAATGATAGGTTTCTCGCCTTTGAGAATAGTTTCTCATCATTGACCTTTGATCGAATGATTCTATGAGTGTTCGACATCAACACATCTATTCACACTTCGTATATTGTACTAGAAGTACCTCGAGATCCATTGTCATTATAGGTGGTTTCTCTTACACTTGTTAATGGTTTAATTACATCTTTGTTGAAATGATTTTTAAGATTCCTTGATCAACTACATAGATTGTGATTGCATATTGATTAGTTTATGTCACATGATTGGATTAATTAGTTCATTTACCTCTTATGCTAGATACTAGATGCTTTGATCTCGTGTATGTTTCTATCTATATAGACCTTCATTAGGACAACATGGAGAAGTTGTGGGAAGAAATGGGAAATCTCTAAAGCATAGAGGAGGAGAGGATGATCAAAAGCTCTGAAGGGCACTTCATTAATCATTCAACTACATGGTAAGTGACCTCTATCATAGTAGTTGTTTCAGTCAATCATAGTCTAGAGAAAGGTAGAAGTTCCTACTAGATTTCTCTTGAGTCTAGGGAGATCGCTCTTGTTCTTAAGAGGGATAAGTACACATAACACACACACACACACACACACACATTCACACACACACACAAACAAACGATCTAGTAATGATCTCAAATTATATTTAACCCAACTAATTAACTAAAACAAATTGATGTGCCTAACCAGAAACAAATTGTGCACAATGAAAATTATGGAACAAACAATTATATCATGCACTATAAACACAAATTTTTAGCCCCAAAACACAATTATGATTATTCGTATTATCCCCCATATGCGGGTAACCCCATAGGAGAATTTTTCTCCTATATTTGTCTTCAGTCGACAGCTAGCAACCCCTTGACAACCACTAGTGTATTAGATCTTATGCCATATGTCTTCACTCCCTCAAGATGTCATATGTTCCCTCACCCATCTATCAAGATTGTATGTTTGAAGGTGGGCCATAAAATCCTAAAAGCAAGGATAATTTTAGGGGCGAATGTTCGCCCTTTGGCGAAATTAAGGGGTTTTAAATTTTTAGTGGGCGAATATTTTGTATCATAGTACATTTTTACAAATCACCTCAAATAGCCCACCTTCTTTTAAGGGAGAGGGTAAAAAAGGTAAATTTAGCCCTTGAAATTAGGACTTACAACCTTCCATTCGCCCATTTTCAAGAATAGGTTTTATTTAAGTGAATCCTATGGGCCAAATACCATATTTATAAAAGAGGTATGGTAAATTAATAAAAATATAAATAAATGAGAGGTATGGTAAATAAATAAAACATTTTTTATATTTACTCCATAAGTCACCTTATATACATGTAACGGTGTAAACAAATAAAAATATAAGTAAAGTGGATGTATGGTAAATAAATAAAACGTCTTTTTATACTTACTCAAACGGTACGGTAAATAAATAAAAATATAAATAAACTAGACGTATCGTAGATAAATAAAGCCTCTTTTTATATTTAGTCCATAACCCTCGTTCTATTTATGAAGGCTCAAGAAAGAGGTTTTATTTAAGTGACTCCTATGGCCAAATACCATATTTGTAAAAGAGGTATGGTAAATTAATAAAAATATAAATAAACGAGAGGTATGGTAAACAAATAAAACATTTTTTTATATTTACTCCATAAGTCACCTTATATTTATGAACACTCAAAAAATGGGTTATATTTAGGTGAAACCTATGGCCAAAATACTATGGGAGAAATACCACAGACTAGATTATTATTAATACCATGCAAAAAACCATTATTAACCCTAATATTAGAATTAATAAAAATAAAAATGGCACATGGTATTCACCAAAATGGCACATGGTATTGACCCATGGTATTCACCTGGAAAGTAGCCTATTTAAATGGGGGAATTAAACCAGTATGTAGCCTATGCTAAGATTCACTAGGACTTTACAAAGTTTTATTATTTAGTGAAAGACTCGCCAAGATCTTACAAGATTTTATAATTGAGTAAAATATTCGCCATGCCTGGTGAGAGATTTTCCAAAAAATTATATATACATATTATATTATTGATAAAATCGCCTTCCATTTTTCCTATATACCATGGAGATTCGCCCATTTATTATATTTATAAATTTAGGGGGGGTTCTTAAAATTTTACCTGCCTAAAAGAATTATTTTTCATTATGCAATTGGGTGCTTATGCTTTTTTTCTTTGGAAAACTTGGGTATGGATTATTGGGTGACTTGGAAGGAGGAAGGGTTTTCAATTGTAGTCTTGTTCTCTTACCTTAATTGGGTGGTTAATCCTCAAAAATACTCCCTTGGGATCTCCCCTACTACTTCTAGCTTCAGGATGGGCACTAATTGATAAACATCGATTTTGGTAGCATGGCCCTATTTTCCTATTCCACATTTTTCACTCCTCTTCACACACTACATGCCCTATTTCATCATCTTCCCTCTCTGGGTCCATAAGGTTCTAGTGCTTCCCCTTCCCTTGTTCACATGTCTAGCTCAGGTTTGGAACGATTCCATGGAGGTTGATGTAGCTAAAAAAAGAAGATAAAAGCATAATATGGCTACATACAAAAGGAAATAATACCACAAAATGAAAAACATGTATGAGACAATAAAATTTAGCACGTGGGAAAAAGCCAAACATGAGCTGTACCCCTTATCATTATGGCCATCATCTTAGTTTCTAGGGCCCCTATCAGTGCTCCTTGTATCATTAAGGAACCCATGTATGTCCCAACCCATGGTGGGTGATGAAATACCCCACCTTAAGGGGGAAATCACTGTTATATGATAAAAATCATGCTCTCATCCCTTGGAGCCCTGAGCAGTAAAATAAAAGAAAAATAAAAAGGAAAAAGGAAAATTGTCACACGGAATTGGTCAAGGGTGCGGACACGACTGACCTTCCTAGAAGTCTAAGACGTTCTAATGACAAACAAGACAAAATGGAGTGTTCTTTCTCTAAATACACCTTTTACAACATGAAAACTACAAGTGTTTAGGCTTACCTTATTCCAAAACGCTGTTGTTGAAGTCCGTTCTTGACGATCCGGATGAGCTCCTCCTTCAAGTCAATTCCTGCAACCACAAACAATCAAACAATTACCAAGCACTTGCATTTCATATAATAAAACATATATTCAACATGCAGACCAAGGAACACATGAAATAACTCATTAACACAAGCTATTGAGAAAAATAAACCAGTTTGTATTAATAACGAAACAAAGAAACTCTTACAACCTGGCCTTGGTGTTGTGCAAGTTCCTCCCAGGGTCCATCAAGGGTTTTCCTCTACTTTGACAAAGCTCACCCTCTTCCAAGTAGAATCAAGTAAAGACAATCTCTCCTCACAAAGGTTCTAATGGAAGACCTAAATCCTGCAGCATTTACCCAAAGAAAATGTATAGCTCTAACCTCTCCTCCTTCTGGCTCAATGCCTTTATTTATAGTGCTGTAAAGAGGTTATTCAGGTCCACCATCAATGGGATAATCCCCCTCTTTGGGTGGGATAGCTCCCTTATTGATGGGATAAGTTCCCCCTTAATAGAGATACATGAACCAACTGGAGGCGCATCCAATTCATCAAACCGGCCTCTAGAAAGTTCTAGAAGTAACCACAAGTAACTTTTTTAAGATGAAACTCGCGCATTTTGCCTTTTACAGAAGGACGCACCTGTCCCTTAACATACAGAGCGTCCAAGGACGCACCTTTTGTGAACATGGTCAGCGTCCCCGCAGGTAAGGCTAGAGAGAACCTGCGACCCCAGAGATAAACATATTTTTGACAAGACTTTCTCTCTTCTTTGAGTTTGAGATGGATAGCAGAGGCATAAGACTTGCCTAAGAGGGTAGCATGACTGTTGATTTGAGCCATACTAACTGTAAGTAGTCATGGTGACATTTTTTAGTGTAACAGATTGCCCCCTAAAGTGCGAAGCCTAGAATAGAGTAGGGTTTTGTAATTCTAGGAAGGGTGAAGCGCTTTATCATTTCAAGGATTGTCTTGTGGATGGCCTGGTTGGAACCTGCAATTTTCAACACAAAATACATGGATAAGATTATATCATCACTGAGGTAGGCATTCCCATACTCAGATTCAAAACTTTAACTAATGGACTAACTATTCTGATACAGGAATGATCTTGTAGTGCATCATTTTTATAGACTTTTGTAGACACAGTATGGACGCAGCCATCTGTTTATGATTAGTCTACATAGATAATGAATACAAAACTCCTCGCAGCCTGGATGGTAGAAACTAGATCCAGGGTCTTCACTTCTACTTCCCGAATTGGTACGATTCTAAGCATGTGATTAAATGATTCGATGTCGAACATGTTAGAAACCACTTGATTACCAGTCAATGATGTGAACTGTTAACAAGCGTGAGAGAAACCACCAGTAATGTCAATGGTCCTCAAAGTACCAATCACAACCCGTGAAATGTGAATAGATGTTTTGATGTCGAACATTTCACGGAATCTTTTGATCGAAAGTCAATGATGTAAACTGACGTCAAAGGCGAGAAACCTGCCATTGATGCATGCAGACTTCAAGGTACTGTCGATTCCTAAGTCATCTTTCTAGATAATGTGTCGATGTCGATAGAAAGTGACTCGTTGCAGGCAAGCCTGCAACACGAAATCATTGTTCAAGTTGAAGAAATGTTGCTGTAAGGACTGACTCAGGGATGGTCAAATGGATGACAAGTATTTTGCAGATGAAATTTTTTTCTTGCAGACCTCTTGAACACATAACGACACGACAGATGGCTTGGTGACAAATAACTCAAAGTTAATCCCCGAAACCCGGTTAAAGATTTTCAAAGTGGTTTGGTCAACTGTGAGGTAAAAGATTTCCCAACCCAGGTGAATGAAAAGTGTCGTGTTCAAGAGTGGTAATAAAGTTTCTTCTGAGACAAAAGGTGACAAACAGGTTCATTCTTCTCTCTTTTCCCCCACCATTTCTGGCAAGTACCTCTTTATTTTTAACAAGCTTGAGGAGGATAACATATGCTTGATTATAAGCTCATCCTTCGGACGAGTCCAACCTAGTTTAAATTCGAACCCTAGGAAGGAGTGGTTTGTTCCTGTTTGTAATTGAACAGGTCCTCTACTGTAAAAGTTTAACGAGCCTAGTATAGGAGAAACTCGGTGTTTTTCAATTTTAGAGAGTCTAAAAAAACTAAAGGAGACTCCACGTTGAACTTTTTCGTACATTCGTGTCCCTCAAGCCCGAAAAAGTATAAAATAATACCTGGGGGAACCGCTTGATCTTGCGACCAAGGAGTACTTTCATGATAGTGTCGTTGACCTGAAAAGTAAAAAGCGATCAAGGAGTACTTTCATGATAGTGTCGTTGACCTGAAAAGTAAAAAGCGATCAAGGACACGTCGTTTTATTTCCTTATCGAGTTTGAAACGACAAAAACCCGGCAATCTTTTCCTGATTTTGCGGTCAGAAAAGAGCTAAAAGGGGACCGTCTTTTAATTCCGTTTTAACGAGTGTAAAAGAAACGCTCGGCGATCTTTTCATGTTTTAGGAGTCAGAAAAGGGCTTAAAAGATGACTCTGAGGGTTCACTTTTTCGTAAATTTTAACGAGTTCGAAAAAGGGATAAAAATGTACTCATGGTTTTCACTTTTTCATAAGTTTTAACGAGTTCGAAAAAATGATAAAAATGTACTCATATGGCCGACTTTCAATTTAATTTACGAGTAGGAAAAGATGGAAAGAACTCGGCATTTTCATTTGTTTTACGAGAATGAAAGATAGCAAAATAATCTCGGGATTTTCATGAGTTTAACGAGTCTTGAAAATAACTGAAATTGACTCGAGATAGGTTTCATTTTTACAAAAGCTTGAAACAGATAAAAACTATGTTTGATGCCCCCTAAGCGTAACTGCTAGAGCGCATGCCCCCCAGCTTCATTTCATTCAACCAGCTAGATGAAATGAAGTTTGAGTTACGAGATCATTTGAAAGACTCGACCTAAACTGTAAGAAAATTATGCAAAAACTGAAATAACTAACCTAAACGTACAACCTAACATCTATGAGGTCTAGTCAAACTCTCGACTCAATTAGAGGAGGATTTGTTTCATTTTTTAACGAGCTTGACACAGGAAAAGAACTACGCTCGGATTCGGTTTCATGTTTACGCAAGCTTGAAACGAAAAACTATGCTTGTTACAAGTTCACATGCCCTCAGCATAATGATGCAAATCAAGGTACATGCCCCCCAAGCTTCATTGCATTCAATGAGGTGGATGGAATGAAGCTTTACTTTCAAAATCTTGGAAAGACTCGTGGGAGTTGTTTCATTTTTTAGTGAGCTTGACACAAGACGAGGAACTATGCTCATAACTACTCTCTACAATCTACCTAACAAAAAACTATACTCTAAAAAACCTTGATTCATTTTTTAACGAGCTTGACACAAGACAAGGAACTGTGCTAAAAAATCCTTGATTCATTTTTTAATGAGCTTGACACAAGACAAGGAACTATGCTCATGACTACTCTCTACAATCTACCTACTTAACCTACCCTTGTTTCATTTTTTAACGAGCTTGACACAAGACAAGGAACTATGCTCAAAAAGTTCGCATGCCCCCAGCATAATGACGCAAAGAGAGGTACATGCCCCCCAGGCTTCATTGCATTCAACCGGCTGGATGAAATGAAGGTTTACTTTCAATATTTAACTTGAAAAGGGAGTTGTTTCATTTTTAAGGAGGTTGACACAAGAAAAGAACTATCCTCAAAACTGATTCATTTTTTAACGAGGTTGACTCAGTAACAGGAACTTGCCTCATACACACTGATTCATTTTTTAATGAGGTTGACTCAGTAAAAGGAGCTTTCCTCACACACACTGATTCATTTTTTAATGAGGTTGACACAGTAAAAGGAACTTTCCTCACAATCCTACTTTCTACAATCTACCTACATATCCTAAAATCTACCTGATTCATGTTTTAATGAGGTTGACTCAGTAAAAGAACTATCCTCATACACTGATTCATTTTTTAACGAGGTTGACACAGTAAAAGGAACTTTCCTCGCACACACTGATTCATTTTTTAATGAGGTTGACACAGTAAAAGGAACTTTCCTCTGTTCTTGATGATCCGGATGAGCTCCTCCTTCAAGTCAATTCCTGCAACCACGAACAATCAAACAATTACCAAGCACTTGCATTTCATATAATAAAACATATATTCAACATGCAGACCAAGGAACACATGAAATAACTCATTAACACAAGCTATTGAGAAAAATAAACCAGTTTGTATTAATAACGAAACAAAGAAACTCTTACAACCTGGCCTTGGTGTTGTGCAAGTTCCTCCCAGGGTCCATCAAGGGTTTTCCTCTACTTTGACAAAGCTCACCCTCTTCCAAGTAGAATCAAGTAAAGACAATCTCTCCTCACAAAGGTTCTAATGGAAGACCTAAATCCTGCAGCATTTACCCAAAGAAAATGTATAGCTCCAACCTCTCCTCCTTCTGGCTTAATGCCTTTATTTATAGTGCTGTAAAGAGGTTATTCAGGTCCACCATCAATGGGATAATCCCCCTCTTTGGGTGGGATAGCTCCCTTATTGATGGGATAAGTTCCCCCTTAATAGAGATACATGAACCAACTGGAGGCGCATCCAATTCATCAAACCGGCCTCTAGAAAGTTCTAGAAGTAACCACAAGTAACTTTTTTAAGATGAAACTCGCGCATTTTGCCTTTTACAGAAGGACGCACCTGTCCCTTAACATACAGAGCGTCCAAGGACGCACCTTTTGTGAACATGGTCAGCGTCCCCGCAGGTAAGGCTAGAGAGAACCTGCGACCCCAGAGATAAACATATTTTTGACAAGACTTTCTCTCTTCTTTGAGTTTGAGATGGATAGCAGAGGCATAAGACTTGCCTAAGAGGGTAGCATGACTGTTGATTTGAGCCATACTAACTGTAAGTAGTCATGGTGACATTTTTTAGTGTAACAAAAATGGAGGGATAAAAGCAAAGGTCGGGGTAACTTAGGTACCACGATTTCTCCCTCCTACATTCATACACCCAAATATGTGGACAGCGCTAATCATTACCACCCTTGAGCTTATGTCATTTAGCCTTGAGAATTGTGTGTCCCCATCCACCTAACTGTTATCCACATTACACCTACCACTTGATGGGTGTACTTTGGACATGTATTTCCTTTTATGGGTTGGGAATACCTAATAGGGTTGTTTATTAACTACTCCTACCAAGGGAGGTAACACCATTACATGCTCAAAACCCCAAATCTTGGAGGGAAACCCACTATGAAGTCTCCATTTCTACCCTTGATTAGCAAGCTTATTAATATAAGTGCATTAATGAATTATTGTATCTGAAGGTGAGGAGACGCAATGGGTATTATACAAGATTGGAAGGTGGTTTCAATTCGGGCTTGGCCTACCTATATGGAATCCAAACCCACTAGATGATCACATTGACACTTGTAGGGGAAACTTTTGGAGCCATGGGTTTCCAGCATGCGACAAAGCATTATCTCATTCCATAGGCAGCCTTACCATCTTCAACAACTTTTTCATTGCCCCACTTTATATGTAAGATGATGCACTTGTATGTATTACCCACCACCACTAGGTGACCCCTATTGGAGAATTTTTCTCCTATATTTGTCTTCAGTCGACAACCAACAATCCCTTGTGGCCACTAAATAGCTCGATGTGCCACCGTTCTTTGCCACTTGAGCCAACCATTATGTGCCCTCGCCCATTTTTCATGATTGTATGTTTGAATATGGGCCTTCCAACCACGAAGGTATGGATTTTCATCATGTAATTATGTGTTTATGCTTGGTTTCTTTGGATGTATTTGGACATGGATTAGTGGAGGGATTCGACGGAAATAATTGGCTTGGTTTTTACACTTATCCCCTAGTCCCAACTTGGTGGTTAATCTTGTAGCCTAGTCTCATCGGAACTCCTATATTGGCTATAAGATATAGGAGTGGAACTACATGGAAAACCCTAGTTTTGATTGTGTGGTCCCACTTCCCAACACCAAATATCTCACTCCCTTTCACTTAGTATAACCCCTTTCCACACTTTTCCCATATGGGCTCACATTTGTCCATTGGGTCAACAAGGAGTTAGCATCCCCCTCCCCTTGTCGACACTTTGGTTCAGGGTTGAAATGATGCCCTGGAGGTTGATGCATCAGAAAAGAAAGTTAAAAGTATAATTTGGCCACTTACAACATCAAATTTACTATAAAATGCAAAATATGGCCAGGACATAAGAATTTAGCATGTGGAAAAAAGCCAAACATGAGCTATACTCCCTATCATTATGGACATCAACCTAGTTCCTAGGGCCCCTTTGATTCCCCTCTACATCATTAAATAACCCATGATTGTCCCAATTCTGGTGGGCGATGAACTGCACAACCGTACAGGGGAAATCACTTATTTATCATACACACCATGCTCTCATCTCTTGCATCCTTGAGCAATTAAAAGAAATAAAAATCAGTAAAAGGAAAAAGAGATATGAAGAAGGGTAGAAAACAAATTCTATGGCAACTCATGTACCATGATTTCTCCCTCCTACATTTATACACCTAATGTGTGTGCTTATCTCATTATAGCTGCCCTTATATTGTGACATGTAGCTTGTAGCCATCCCTATTTCCCTACTCCATTCCACAATCATTTCACATTACACCTACTGTTTGAAGGTTGTACCATGGACCTTTTACTCCCTTAGAGGTTGAAACCACCTAATAGGGTTATTTATTAACCTCTCTTATTGAGCTTGATGAAACATGTACACTCTAAAGCAAAATGGAAGGGCACACCCCTATGAAGTTTCCATTGATTAGCAAGCTTATTTACTCAATTGCACTAATGCATTGTTATATTGGAAGGTGAGGAGACACATTAGATCTTATACAAGAGTGTAGGTGGGTCTCCATTTGGACTTGGTCTCCCTATACAAGGTCGAAGCCCTCTAGAGGGTCATAGTGGCACTTGTAAGGTGAGCGTTGAGAGCCATGGGCTTCCACCATAACAAAGCATTGATTTCCATGCCATGGGCTTCTTCAACACCACACGTTGCTTGTTTATGCCCTAGTCACATAGAGATGATGATGCACTTGGACCACATTGCCCAATTGGCCACATGTTTGCACCTGACACTTGGCAGTTGATTTAGTGCCCATATAGGGTTTTGTTGTTGGGTTGTGTTATATTCTTTCCACGACTAGCCCATGTAGTTAAGCGGGGGGTTAGAAGGGGGGCAGAGCCCCCCCTTCGTTGCGCTGATTGCGTAGCGGGTGTGATCACAAGGGGTTTTAGGGGTGCAAGTAATCCCATTGTATAGGGTCCGGGCAGTGCCCCAGAAATTTTTTCTTTTGGACCCTATATTAGATTAGGTAGACCTACCTATGGTTTTGTGCATGATTTTTCGCACATGGTTTTGGACACGGTAGTTTTCAGTCCATGGTTTTGGACACGATGGTTTTCGGTCCATGGTATTGGATGCTTTGGCATTTATAAATATGTATTGTAACATTCAAAGGAACATAATGAAAAATCAAGTTGGTAGTACCGATATTGGGATCCAGGGGAAAATCTCTATGCATATGTGTTTTATGTGTTATACTCTTGCATTGTTTATTTTCTGTGTTTTAGAATTCGTATGTAGGTAATTTATTTATAGGGTTAAAACCTACATTTGGTATTAGAGCTATTTTGGCTTCAAGGGGATGCCTTTGTTGCTGAGGGGATTTGTTCAGGCCTGTGGTAGACCCTGTTCAGTGGGAGATCTGTGAGATTGATTCTGGTGGTGAAAGAAGATGGCGAGCAGTGTAAAGATAGAGATTGAGAAATTTAATGGTTAGATTTTTGAGGTGTGGAAACTCAAGATGGAGGATCTGTTGGTAGATAAAGATCAATGGTTCACAGTAGATCTGGGTACTAAACCAATGAGAGTGTCCGATGAAGAATGGAAGAAGTTGGATCAGAAGGAAAAGAGCACAATACGATTGTGTGTCTCAGATTTAGTATTGCTGAATGTATCAAGGGAAGCTACGTCGAAGGCTTTGTGGGACAAGTTAGGGACTTTGTACCAATCTATGTCTCTGGTGAATAAATTGTTCCTGCAGAAAAAGATGTATAACATGAGGATGAAAGATGGAGACTCAACAACAGAGAATATGAATGCATTTAATACTGTGGTAAGTCAGTTATTATCTATTGATATTAAAATTTCAGATGAAGATAAGTGCATCAGTTTGTTGTGTTCTCTACCAGATTCGTGGGATAGTATGGTTATTGCAATAGGTAGCAATACAACTGCCTTGCAGTTTGATGAAATAGGCTCATCCTTGCTGATGGACAAAATGAGATAGAAAAATATGGAGAGCCAGAATGGTGATGCCTTGTTTGTATGAGGACGGTCCAAGTCACGAGTGGGAGATCTAAATCTAGAGGGAGATCTAAATGTCTAGGAAAACCCGTAAAGGTGGTGTGTTGGAAGTGCAGAAAGGAAGGGCACTACAAAAGGGAATGTAAATCTAAAGCTCCTGATAAAGGAAAGAGATCTGATGATGCTCCTTCTGCAGAGGCAAAAACCACCTTAGATGAAGGTGGGGATGTGTACTTGGCTTCTTTAAGTACACATGTAGATAATGAGGCATGGTTGATTGACTTAGGTGCATCCTTTCACTTCACTCCCCATAGAGAGTGGTTCTGCGAGTATGAGAAATATGATGATGGTGATGTCTTCTTGGGGGATGACATGAAGGCTAGAATCGTTGGTCATGGAAAAGTGAAGTTGAAGTTGCAACGTGGAAGGGTTAGAACACTTTTGGGTGTTATGCATATTCCTGCATTATCTAGAAATCTTATTTTTGTAAGAAAGCTGGATGATGCAGGTGTTAAAACAATGTTCGAGAAGGATGCTTGCAAGATGGTTCGGGGGGCACTGGTATTGATGCGGGGAGTTTGGATTGGAACTCTGTACAAGCTGCAAAGTAGTACTGTTGTTGATGGGTGCAACAGCGCTATGGTTCTTGAAAGTGGAGCAGAAAACCTATTGGTCTCTGGAGACAAGACCATGTTGTGGCATCAAAGGCTTGGACATATTGGCGAGAAGGGAATTTGAATAAGTCATGGTAAAGGTATGAGTAATATCTCTTTGGATTTTGATTTCTGTGAAAATTGTTTCTATGGGAAGCATAATTGGGTGAGTTTCCCCTCTTGTGGTAAGAGGGTAAAACATATATTAGAACTTGTGCATAGTGATGTGTTTGGACCTGTGAAGGTTCCATCACTAGGTAAGTTTGTGTACTGTGTATCATTTATAGATGACTTCTCAAGGAATACATGGATATATTTCCTTAAGAAGAAATATGAAGTCTTTGACAAGTTTAAAGAATTTAAGGCTTTGGTGGAAAACCAAAGAGAGAATAAGTTAAAGGTGTTGAGGACAGATAACGGTGGAGAGTTTTGCAGTAAGGAATTTTAAGAATTCTGTAAGAAGTGTGGTAAAGCATGACAGAAGACTACTCCATACACACCTGAGAAAAATGGAGTTGCAGAAAGAATGAACAAGACATTGATGGAAAGGGCAAGAAGCATGCTCAGTGGTGCCAAGTTAGGGCAAGAATTTGGGCAGAGGTGGTGGAGACAACATGTTACCTGGTCAACTGATCACCTTCATCAACATTGGAGGATAAGACTCCACAAGAGGTATGGACTGGTAAGAAACCCTCTCTTTCACATCTGATGGTATTTGGATGTGATGCATATGTACATTTTCCAAAGGAGAAAAGAACCAAGTTGGATAGTAAATTTGAAAAGTGCATCTTTATTGGGTATAAGGATGGTTTAGAGGGTTATAAGATTTGGAACCTAGTAACAAGGAAGGTTGTGTATAGTCGAGATGTGGTGTTCAGAGAGGTGAAAGATTTTATTAAACATGAAGTCCAACCAAAGGAACCTGAGAAGATAAAGTTTGAGCTTAAGGAGGAAGATTTAGACTCTACAGCAGAGGAGGAATCAGAAGATGAAGAGCCACAAACTTCGGGTGTAAGAAGATCATTTCGAGAAAGAAGGTAGCCAGAAAGTTATAGTCCATCTGCTTTCTGTTCAAACTTTGCTTTATCTATTACTGATGATGATCCCAGAACTATGAAGGAAGCAGTAGATTCAGAGGATGGAAAACTCTGGAAAGAGGCCATGTTTGATGAAATGGCATCTTTGTACAAAAATGAGGCATGTGATCTGGTGGAGTTACTAGATAGAAGGAAACCCATTGGCAGCAAATGGGTGTTCAAAAAGAAGACAAATGTAGAAGGAAAGATGGAGAAATACAAAGCTCGGTTGGTATTAAAAGGTTATTCCCAAGTGTCGGGAATTGATTTTGGTGATATTTTTTCTCCTATTGCCAAAGGTAGCTTCTATTAGATTACTTCTATCTATTTCTGCTAATTTTGATTTTGAGGTAGAATAGATGGATGTGAAGACAACATTTCTTCATGAGGATCTAGAAGAGGAGATCTACATGAAGCAACCTGAAGGTTTTGCGGTGAAGGGTAAGAAAGAACTGGTATGCAAGTTAAAGAAGTCTCTGTATGGGTTAAAATAGTCACCAAGGATGTGGTATCAAAAATTTGAATGTTTATATGGGGACTTGGCTTCACTAGAAGCAAAGCAGATCACTGTGTGTATTTTAAATTAATTGGTGACCATGTTATTTATCTAGTCTTGTATGTGGATGATATGTTGCTGGTTGGAAATGACAAAGAAATTATCCAGGATTTGAAGACCCATTTGTCCTCCAAATTCGACATGAAAGATCTTGGTGCTTCAAACTATATTTTGGGCATAGAAACTAAAAGAGATCAGATAAAGAGGAAGATCTAGTTAAACCAAAGGAAGTATGCCAAGACAATATTGCAGAGGTTTAATATGCAGGATAGTAACTAGTGAAGGTTCCTATTCTTGTAGGTGTAAAGTTATTTGCTTAACAGTGTCCCAAGACATAAGAAGAGGAAGAGGACATGTCTCGTGTTCCATATGCAAGTGCAGTCAGTAGCCTAATGTATGTAATGGTCTGTACTAGACCAGACATTACACATGCAGTGGGAGTATTAAGCAGGTTTATGTCAAAACCAAGGAAGGAGAATTGAACAACTAGGAAGTAGGTTTTCAGGTATTTGTGTGGCACTAGTGATTATGGTTTGTGCTACCAAGGAAGACCAATATTGGACAGAGTGTTGGATATTCGTGGCTTTGTTGATGCAGACTGGGCTGGAGATCTGGATTAGAGAAGATCTACAAGTGGGTATGTGTTTAACCTATTTTGAGGTGCAGTCAATTGGATGAGTAAGAAACAATCTATAGTGGCACTATCAACTCCAAAGGCAGAATACATGGCAGCTACTCATGAAAGCAAGGAAGCAGTTTGGTTGCAGAGATTGTGTTCAAGTATGGGGTTAGTACAGGGAGCTATATGGATTTATTGTGACAACCAAAGTGCAATTTTCTTCGCAAAGAAACCTACATATCATTCAAAGACAAAGCACATTAATGCTCAGTGTCACTTTGTGAGGGATATGATAGAAGAAAAAAAGTTGTTTCTTGTAAAGGTGGACACTTTGAAGAATACTGTAGGTGCATTGACAAAATCTATGAGCTTTGAGAAATTCTCTTGGTGTAGAGAAACAATGGGCGTTGCAGGGCTGGATAAATGACTAAGCTCTCTTGTGGCCCCCTGTGGAAAGAAAATGACAAGTGGAAGAGTGTTGGGTTGTGTTATACTGTTTTTCACGACTAGCCCACATAGTTAACCAGGGGGTTAGAAACGGGGCAGAGACCCCCCTTCGTTGCGCCGATTGCGTAGCGGGGGGGATCACAGGGTGTTTGAGGGGTGCAGGTAACCCTACTCTATGGGGTCCGGGGCAGCACCCTGGAATATTTTTCTTTTGGACCCTATACTAGGTTGGGTAGACCTACCTATGGTTTTATGCATGATTTTTCACACATGGTTTTGGATGCAATGGTTTTCGGTCCATGGCTTTGGATGCAATGGTTTTTGGTCCATGGTTTTGGATGCTTAGGCATGTATAAATATGTATTGTAACATTGTTAGGAACATAATGAAAAATCAAGCTGGTAGTCCCGGTTTTGGGATCTAGGGGAAAATATCTGTGTATATGTGTTATGCTCTCACATTGTTTATTTTCTATTTTTTAGAATTCAATTGCAGGTAATTTATGTACGGGGTTAAAACCTACATTTGTCTCATCCAAAGAGACATAGGAGGGATCATAACATCTCTTGTCAGAAAATTACGGAGCATAGACATGATATTGAGCCACTAGAGACCCATGAGACCATTAACAATGCCCCATAGTTGTTGAAAATAGCAACAAGAAATGTTAAAAATAGAATCCACAAATTCCAATCTAATTTGTCCTTGAATTAAATTGTGACTTAAAATTGTAATTCTTTTCTCACATAAACTTGTAACCGTTAACAAAGTTAATTTGACTATTTAACTTAGGAATTTCGAGTTGGAATTCTTTTTGTAGTCATGTATATGTTCTCCCTAAGTTTCAGGGGTCCAGTATAAGTTTAAATTGAGTTGGAAATTAGATCACTCAGTTTAGTGAGTAAAGTTCAATTAAATTAGTTCTAAATTGTTTTTGGAACTACTAGAGAACTAACAGTTATTTGATGCACTAATGCATCCAATAGTGCTACTCCAGTTAACTAAAGATTTCCTCATGAGAAACTCATGCATGTCAGTTCAGAGAAAGACCCAGTTGAGACTAGAGTGCAGGGACAATGTACTATTAGTTTTATGATTTACTAAGTTGTATAGATCATGCATGTAATCAGGAACTAGACCTAGTTTGGATTGTGCAGTTTTGGATGCACTAGATTCCCATATGGGTTATTCAACCATAGGAATTGCGCAAGGAAATAGGGGCTTGGAGAACAAGAGAATTGGCTAAGTGTTGGCCAAGAGTTTTCTTGTGAGCTGGAGATTGATTTTACTGAGTGTTAGGATTGTTCTTGTGAGGACAAGCATTGTATTATCATCTTGGATTTATAATATATGCAATACAGATAGTGGGGTTTTGAGTTCTGGCTTTCCCCAGATATTTATTGTGTTATGTGCCATTGATTTATCTTCCTCTTGTCGATTATTGTTTTCATCTATATTTATTGGCTTCCGTTGGTTGAGAGTAGAAGTATATTCTTGTCCTTTGCTTTAGTATATTGCATGAGCATGTGAATATATAGGATTTTCTACGTGGTATCATAGCTTGATTTGTAAAAATTTTCTGCATGGTATTAGAGCTATATTTGTAGAAATTTTCTACATGGTATGGGAGCTAGCTTTGTAGAAATCAGGGAAAATTTTAAGAACCCCCCCTAAATTTATAAATATAATAAATGGGCGAATCTCCATGGTATGTAGGAAAAATGGAAGGCGATTTTATCAATAATATAATATGTATATATAATTTTTTGGCGAATCTCTCACCAGGCATGGCGAATATTTTACTCAATTATAAAATCTTGTAAGATCTTGGCGAGTCTTTTACTAAATAATAAAACTTTGTAAAGTCCTAGTGAATCTTAGCATAGGCTACATACTGGTTTAATTCCCCCATTTAAATAGGCTACTTTCCAGGTGAATACCATGGGTCAATACCATGTGCCATTTTGGTGAATACCATGGGTCAATACCATGTGCCATTTTTATTTTTATTAATTCTAATATTAGGGTTAATAATGGTTTTTTGCATGGTATTAATAATAATCTAGTCCGTGGTATTTCTCCCATAGTATTTTGGCCATAGGTTTCACCTAAATATAACCCATTTTTTGAGTGTTCATAAATATAAGGTGACTTATGGAGTAAATATAAAAAAATGTTTTATTTGTTTACCATACCTCTCGTTTATTTATATTTTTATTAATTTACCATACCTCTTTTACAAATATGGTATTTGGCCCATAGGAGTCACTTAAATAAAACCTCTTTCTTGAGCCTTCATAAATAGAACGAGGGTTATGGACTAAATATAAAAAGAGGCTTTATTTATCTACGATACGTCTAGTTTATTTATATTTTTATTTATTTACCGTACCGTTTGAGTAAGTATAAAAAGACGTTTTATTTATTTACCATACATCCACTTTACTTATATTTTTATTTGTTTACACCGTTACATGTATATAAGGTGACTTATGGAGTAAATATAAAAAATGTTTTATTTATTTACCATACCTCTCATTTATTTATATTTTTATTAATTTACCATACCTCTTTTATAAATATGGTATTTGGCCCATAGGATTCACTTAAATAAAACCTATTCTTGAAAATGGGCGAATGGATTCACTTAAATAAAACCTATTCTTGAAAATGGGCGAATGGAAGGTTGTAAGTCCTAATTTCAAGGGCTAAATTTACCTTTTTTACCCTCTCCCTTAAAAGAAGGTGGGATATTTGAGGTGATTTGTAAAAATGTACTATGATACAAAATATTCGCCCACTAAAAATTTAAAACCCCTTAATTTCGCCAAAGGGCGAACATTCGCCCCTAAAATTATCCTTGGTAGAAATATCTACATGGTATCGAAGCAAGATTTTTTTTGGCAGCAAGTTTACAGAGCAGAACTGAATTTTTTTGTCAATTTTTTTTATAAATGAATAACAGATTTAGATTCCTTGTGAAAAAATACCTAAACTCAAAAAACAAATTGGCCAAATCTGATTTCGGATGAGGATATATCTCCAATTTGAAATTAGCTCTTTTTCCACGAAATTTCGTGATGGCGGGACAAATGAAACAGATTGGTGTGCTAGCCAAGAACCTGTATGTACTTGAGATACAAGATGCGTGCAAAGCCTTGAAGAGCAAGGCAAAGGTTAGTGACTTGGTGGTTGAGAGGGAGAGTAAATTACCTATCAACATGTAGCCCCAAAAGAAGCCTTAGGAGCAGCTTCAGGAAGTTGTGGAGTAGCCAGAACTAGAGAAGCTGAGAGGAGACCGAGTGGAGAGATCCACCTAAGTCTAGAAGAAGCAGTCTCGGAAGAATTTTCAAACAATTGTGGATCATCCACAATTAGAGAAGTCGATAGGATATCGAGTGGAGGCATCCGCTCATGCAGAGACCTCTAGTAGGGGGGAATTTCGATCTAGGTGGGTAGAGGGATCACATGTAAACATACCTCCAGGTGTGAGGTGGGGTGATGTGAAGTGATAGTAGCAAGAGGGCTGAAATTGGGTAGGTTCCATTGAGAGGTTTTATCTCATGGATTGTACCTTGCTACGGGAGCCCAAGGTACATAGTAGCGGGAGGAATCAGTGGGATTGATGTAGTCACAGATCAGAGTGACAGAGGCTAGAGAAATTAGACATTGAAGAGAGTAGAGAAGGTTTGACAATAGCTCAAAAAGGAAGATTCAACAAAAGCACAGAGTTTTCAGTTGACAGAGGCAATAATAGTCAGAGACTTTGATGACAAAGGCATCATTTTGATTTAGGTTGGATGTTTTTTGTTTCTGGAGTTGTTGGAGCAACAACACTAGAGACAAGTGTTGCATGCAGAACATTCGAAAGGTTCAGGATCGGGATCGAGTTGAATTCCTTTCTTGTTGAGAGGGAGTGTTGAAAATAACAACAAGAAATGTTAAAAATAGAATCCAGAAATTCCAATTTAATTTGTGCTTGAATTAAATTGTGAATTAAAATTGTAATTCTTTTCCCATAACAACTTGTAATAGTTAACTAAGTTAAGTTGACTTAGTTAACTTAGGAATTTTGAGTTGGAAGTATTTTTGTAGTCATGTATATGTTCTCCCTAAGTTTTATGGGTCTAGTATGAGTTTAAAATTGATTTGGAAATTAGATCACTTAGTTTATGAGTTAAGTTCAGTTAAATTAGTTCTAAATTGTTTTTGGAAGTAATAGAGGACTAATAGTCAGTTGGTGCACTAATGAATCCACTAGGGCTACTCTAGTTAACTGAAGATTTCCTCATGAGAAACTCATGCATGTCAGTTCGGAGAAAGACCCAATTGAGACTAGAGTGCAAGGATAGTGTACTATCAGATGCATAATTTAATGAGTTGTATAGATCATGCATGCAATCAGGAACTGGACCTAGTTTGGATTGCCCAGTTTTGGATGCATTGGATTCCCATTAATATGGGTTATTCAACCATAGGAATTGTGTAAGGAAATAGGGGCTTGGAGAGCCAGAGAATGGGCTAAGTGTTGGCCAATATTTTTCTTGTGAGTTGGAGATTGATTTTACTGAGCGCTGGGATTGTTCTTGTTAGAACAAGAATTATATTATCATCTTGGATTTATGATATATTCAATACAAATAGTGGGGTTTTGAGCTATGGATTTCCCTAGACACTTATTGTGTTATGTTCCATTTATTTATCTTCCTCTTGTTAATTATTTTTTTCATCGATCTTTATGTGCTTCCGTTGTAAAGAGTAGAGTAGGTTCTTGTCTTTTGCTTTAGTACATTACATGAGCTTACAAATCTACAGGATTTTCTACAATAGCCACTTGGGAGCACCACATTATGTTTTGTTTGGAAATCAAGGATCACCCCCTTGATTATCATTTTGGAGCCCTTCTCTTCTTAATGGCACATTGAGGACTCATCTAGGCCTTCCAATGACCCTTTGCACCATTATTTTATCATTTTGGCGTCATTAGGAAGGCTTATTTTACACGTTTGAGCTATTTGGTGGGCTTGTCACCAAAGATATTGTTATTTTTCACATTAGATCAATGGGGTTTCAATTAGTCCAAATAGGCTAAATATAACTTCTAAAGGCTCATATAAATATAAGAGATTCTCATTTGTATTGAAGGAACATCACTTCTTGGATTATCTCTGTTGAAGAGAATTTCACACTTTTTCTCTTGGTTTTTTTATTTATGATCTCTTAATGCATTTTGATATGTTTGGAGCTGAAATTTTCATTCTCTCTTGGAGCCATCTTGATCTTGGATTTTGATATATCTCTTGTTGTCTTGTAAGTAATCCCGTGGAAGATTTTTTTGCATGAAAAATGTCCATTGTGTGGAAATTTTGTAACTAGCTTTTTATTTTTTTCCCTAATTGTTGAATATCATTGTAAAGGATTGTTAGATTGGAAATTTGTGCATGTTTCTCATTAATAACAAGTAGATGAATGTTCCTAGTAGAATAAAAAAAAAATTCTTCCATGGAAGTCCATTGATTTTGAGTGGGTAAATGTTAAAGAGTGCTTACTAGGGCATCACTTTTAGCCTCCTTGAAGACAATTTCAACCATATTTCGAATCACATAGACTCCATAGCCCAAGGATAAGGCATTAATTTGAGTAAATTTGGTGATCACCCCTTCTTCCCACTTCCTTTTCTCTTCCAAAATTTTCGGCCTCGAAACCTAGACGACCTATTTAGGGCTTCCTGCAAAATCCATTAGGGGAGGAATTTTTCAAATTCGCTTTGATAGGCTACTACGTTGGTTTTATCCCTTAGTGATCCTCCAGGTTTCATGCAATTCCTACGATTCATTCTTAAGAAATATCAAACCGTAGCTCCAACTTTGAAACCCATATTGAATGTTTAGGTGTGTTATATTTCCCGAGGGTTTTGGCCCATAATATTCGGTGGAATAAATCATTCAAACCCTTTCTGCCATACCACCTTTACCTAGGGAGAACTTTGAAGAGTCTTCTCCTGAGATTATAAATAAACTATAGGTCTTGTGTGGTACCATCCTAGGTCCTTCTCAATAGTAATGAAGGCTTATATAAGGGGATATAACCATCTTACAAAGCTTCTCGAAAGGTCCCTTTCATATTTGGAGCCTTGACCTTAGGTCCCCCTTTCATCATTGAACATCATAAGCCCTAGGTCTAGGTATTCTCATAGGTCTTTCTTGGAGAGCCTTTTTCTTCTCTTGAAGCATTGAGCCTTTAGATGAGCCTCTCCTCTGAAAGGACCTTGGAAATCACAATATACGTTGTCCTTGATAAAATTATTAATAGTGATTTCCATAATACCGGGACTCCTCCCATTGGTGAAATTTTATAAATAGTAGGGGACACTGACTTAGGTGACAATGGTGTTGGCATTATGTTATCTGGTATGACTGTATGTTACAGATGTTGTACTTGATGGCAACTCCAGTGGTAAGGCTCTCAGTTTGTTGAAAAATTAAGAAGGACGTAGGCAATCGGTTCAGAAAGTGCGTCCCCGCAGGTATACCATGCAGAACCCGCGTCCAGGGACGCCGGCCAGACGTTCAGAGGGTGCGTCTACCCAGTGCACACATTTCAAGGCAGAGAAAAGCACGTGGGGGTTTCTTGTGTGGTATCTAGCCGACGGTTTTATGTTTCTATGGTGTCGGCTCGTGGTATTGTTCCATGTTTTGGGGAGGAGCTTGCCTATATAAAGCAAAGGAGTTCATTTGGATTGGGCAATTGTCTTGGGTTGAATATCTTATTTGGTGAGATCTAGTCCAGATCTAAGAGGGCGAATCTTCTAATGGACTGTGATCTCTATGGCGCATGATCAGATCTGTAGATCTGACTGTTTGGGTTTGTCCTGAAGCCTTCATATCATTTATATCTAAAGGGTCGCAGGTTCAGTGAAGGGAAAGTGCGCCGGGACGCAGGTACTGTAAAGGGCAAGTGCGCCGAGACGCAGCACAGTAGAGAGAGACCTGCGTGGGGACGCAGGGCGATCAAGGTTCAGGTGCGTCTCTGAAGCAGAAGGACGCGGCGCGATAGTGTTTTCAGGTGCGTCTCTGTAGCGAAAGACGCGGCGCGATAGTATCTTTGGATGCGTCCCTGAAGCAACAGAACGCAGAGCAGTCAAAGGAACAGTGCGTGGGCACGCAGCAGAGCAGAAGGATATCTGCGTGTGGACGCAGAGTAGCAGAAGGTTAACGGCGTCTGGTCGCAGGCCACAAAAAGAAAAACCGCGTCTCTGTTTTAAGATGTTCTGTTGATTGAATTTCTCTATTGATAAGGTGTTCTGGGTTAGTTCTGTTGTTGCTGATCTGATATCTGTAGTGATCTATATCTGTTATGTACTTGTTGATCATCTGATGCTTTATGAAAAGAAGTAGGGGGTTGTAGCTCCCTTCCAGGAGTAGACTGGAAAACGAGAGAGAGAGAGAGTTGTAGCTCTCTGCAGGTTGCAGCCTGCGTACTGGTAAAGGACTGCACCAGTACAAAATCATTGTAAAAGAAGTTTCTAAGTTGAAAGAAGATAGAGACATATTGCAGCAGGTGGTTTTCACCCACATTGGGTTTCCACCTTACATCTTGTGTTCTTTGGTGTGACTATCTGTTTTTCATGCTCATTATTTTATGGTACTGACATGCTAAAATAATTCAAAGATCAAATAAGGAAGATTTATTAAATTGCTAGATAATACTGATTCACCCCCCCTCTCAGTATTGTTTCCAACAATTGGTATCAAAGCAGGTCCTTCAGATAAGCTTGATCGCTTGAAGGAAGATCGTTCATCATGAGCAACTACGAGAGAGAAGCATCAATTAGGCCACCGATTTTTGATGGGACAAACTTCAATTATTGGAAGGTAAGAGTTACTGCATATCTTCAATCTCTTGGTACAGAAGTTTGGGACATTGTAGAAACAGGCTATGCTTTTCCTTCAGCTACTCCTACAGATCCAGCTGAGAAAAAGAAGTATGAAACAAATGCAAAAGCAGTCAGTACTCTATTAGGAAGTATATCCCAAACATAATTCATGAAGGTAATGCACTTCAAATCAGCAAAAGAGATATGGGACAAAATGGTCACGAGCTATGAAGGAGATGAACAGGTAAAACAAGCTAAACTTCAAACTCTCAGGATTCAATATGAGACTCTCAAGATGTATAATGATGAAAGTGTGGCTAATTATTTTCTTCGGGTAGATGAGATTGTTAATTGTATGAAAAATTTGGGTGAAGAAATAAAAGAGGCTATAGTAGTTCAAAAGATTCTAAGATCATTATCCCCCAAGTTTGAATCTAAAGTATCTGCAATAGAAGAAAAGGAAAATCTCCGTGTTCTCACTATGTCTCAGCTACATGGAATTCTAACTGCTTATGAAATGAGAAAGGGAGGTCCATCAGACAGAAGGGAAGCTGCTTTTAAGGCACCAGGCAAAGAAGATTACTATGAAGCAAGCCATGCTCCAGAAGAAGAGGAAGAAGAATCAAATTTTGTCAGAAATCTTCAAAGGGGTTCTGGAAGGTTCAGAGGTAAGCTACCTTTCAAATGCTTTGCTTGTGGAAGAGTAGGTCATTATGCTGCAAAATGTCCTTATAAGGATAAAGGAAAGGAACCTGCTAGATGGAACAAGAAACAAAGTGCAAATAAGAAAAGCTACTACACCCATGAAGATAGTGATGGTTTATCAAACAGTGATGAAGATGAACAAGGTAATAAATATAAGTTGTTAATGGCATTTGAAGATGATGATTATGAGGATGCTGTAGATGTGAATAACCTCTATGATGAAATTACTAGACTCAAGAGATGTATAGAAGAAAAGAATGTGATCATTGATACTCTACAATTTCAAATTGATGAAAAAGAAAAACATCTTGAAAAACTAGAAGGTGAAATTGTTGGTCTTAGAAAAGAAATTGAGAAAGCAAAAGCTATTAATCTTAAGTTTGTCAAAGGATCTGAAACTTTGGATGAGATTATCAATGTGCAGCGGTCTCCTCTAAACAAGACAGGTTTGGGTTACAATGGAGAAACCTCTCAAGCATCCACCTCAAAAAGTTATCTTGATGCGGCAAGAAGAAATGAGCAGAAGAACAATGAAGATAATCAGGTAAAGCAGGGACAAAATACAAATAGAAACTATCAGGGGCAATTCATCTTAAGGGTGAACAAAAGCTACAACCAGCCACAGGTAAAATCTTCTCAGTTTGGTTCAAGAATAGATGAAAATAGAAATTACAATCAGTTGGCAGGTAGATTCAATAACCGCAGAAGCTTCTTCAATGGACAATGCTTTTCTTGCCATAATTTTGGTCACAAAGCAGCTCAATGTGTTGCATATAAAACAATCATGACTAGGGAAGCTCAAAAACAAAGAAGTATGACAGGGATGACAAAAAGGACCTATAACAACTTTTCGGTTCTTGAAAATGAAGTCGAATGTTCTATTTGCAATAACTTTGGTCATGAAGAATCTGAATGCAGGAGAAGGTTTCAGCAGAAAAAGGAGCAAGCCTCAAGCACCAAAACATGGAGAATAAAGGAACCTCAAACAGAAAGATGTGGAATAGCATTTTATGCAGAGGGACAGGAAAATCTATGGTACATTGACAGTGGATGTTCGAAGCATATGACAGGTGATAAAGAAAAACTTGAATCTTATTCTGTTCTAGAAAAAGGAAAGAAAGTCTCTTTTGGAAACGATACTCCTGCAACTATAAAAGGAAAAGGCATTGCTCAGGTAAAAGGAAAGGTCAAAGCTGGAAATGTTTTGTATGTTGATGGATTGAAGCATAATCTTCTAAGTGTCAGCCAGATGTGTGATCAAAGAACCGAGGTTATTTTCAGATCGAATGGATGTCTTGTTCGTGATCTTGATACAGGTAAAACAGTACTCAAAGGCAAAAGAACTCCAAATAATCTGTACATATTTGAAGAAGGACAACAACAATGCTATCTAAGCAAGGATGAAGAGCACTGGTTATGGCATCGAAGGTTGGGACATCTAAGCTTCTCACAAATAAGGAAAGCATGCAAATATCAGGCAGTTCGCGATCTTCCAGATATCAAAATTCCTGACAACACCATATGCAGATCATGTCAGTTTGGAAAACAAACCAGGACTAACTTTCCAGAGAAAGAAGGATCAGCTAGCATGCCTCTTGAGCTAGTTCATACAGATACATGTGGTCCATTCAAGAAAAGAACACCTAGAGGAGAGGAATACTTGATATTATTTATTGACGATTTCTCCAGGTTTGTCTGGTTAGGAATTATGAAGCACAAAGATGAAGCATTCGAAAAATTCAAATCCTTCAAAGCCTTGGTTGAAAATGAATCAGGTCACAAAATTAAGTGCCTCAGATCCGACAGAGGTGGGGAATTTACTTCAAATGAATTTTTCGATTTCTGTGATGAACATGGGATAAGGAGAGAATTCTCTACAGCTAGAACTCCTCAGCAAAATGGAGTTGTTGAAAGAATGAACAGAACAATCCAACAAATGGCTCGTGCTATGCTTGATGAATCAGGAACTCCCGCAACTTTCTGGGGTGAAGCTGCACATGCTGCGGTTGTTATTCTCAACAAAACAAATGTCCGGGTGAACAGCACTCAAACTCCTCATGAGCTTTGGAGTGGCAGGACTCCTTCGGTAAAGCACTTCAAAATCTTTGGGAGCAAATGCTATATCAAGAATACTGATGAGCAGCTTGGCAAACTTGAACCTAGAGCAGATGAAGGCATTCTTCTTGGCTATTCTCCACATAGCAAAGCATACAAATGCTACAATAAAAGACTCGGCAGAATTGTTGACAGCATTGATGTAGTGGTTGATGAGAAGGGATATATTCCTAGGCAAGTACATCATGAAGATATAGAAGAAGATGAAGGCTACCCTCAAAGACAGAATAATGAAGAAGAAGAACCCCAAGGAGAACCTCAAGAAGAACCAGAGGAGCAGACAAGAATAGAAGAGAAAACTCCATCCAGATATGTTCAGAAGAATCATCCAGAATCTCAGATTGTGGGGCAGAAAGAAGCAGGTGTACAAACAAGAAGAACAGTTGCAGAAGCCTCAAGCTATTTGGCATTACTCTCCTCCACTGAACCACAAAATATGAAAGAAGCATGCAAAGATGAATGTTGGGTGAAAGCAATGGATGAAGAACTTGAGCAAATCGAAAAGAACAACACTTGGGAGCTGGTTCCTAGACCAAAGGATAAGAATGTTATCGGAACAAAATGGGTCTTCAAAAATAAATTGAATGAAAATGGAGAAGTAATTAGAAACAAAGCCAGACTTGTTTGTAAAGGGTATGCGCAGCAAGAAGGAATAGACTTTGAAGAAACTTTTGCTCCTGTTGCAAGACTTGAGGCCATCCGAATGTTCCTTGCTCTCTCAAGTTTTCAAAACTTCAAAGTATTTCAAATGGACGTGAAATCAGCCTTTCTGAATGGAGACTTGGAAGAAGAAGTGTACATTGAACAACCAGATGGGTTCATTCTTGGAAATGATCCAAATCTTGTATGCCGATTGAAAAAGGCTCTCTATGGTCTCAAACAAGCTCCAAGGGCTTGGTACTACCGGTTGGACAAATATCTTCATCAACAAGGTTTCTCAAAAGGTTCAGCAGATAGCAATCTGTATATAAAAGTTGAAAATGACAAATTGCTAATACTTGTTGTGTATGTAGATGACATTATTTTTGGCAGCAATGAAGAAGCTATGAGTCAAAGCTTTGCCTCGGTCATGCAGAAAGAATTTGAAATGTCCTTGCTAGGAGAACTGACATATTTCCTTGGTTTGCAAATCCAACAAAAGGAAGGAGGAATCTTTTTATCTCAAACCAAGTATCTCAAGCAGATTTTGAAGAAATATGGCATGGAAGATGCAAAACCAGTATGTACACCCATGGTCACAGGATGTAGTCTCAGTGCAAATGATGAATCTGCAGCAGTACATCAACCAACCTACAGATCAATGATTGGAAGTTTACTATATTTGACAGGTACCCGACCGGACATCATGCATGCAGTTGGAATAGTTGGAAGATTTCAAGCAAATCCGAAGGAGACTCATCTTCAGGCAGTAAAGAGAATTTTCAAATATCTTCAAGGGACTCAAAATTATGGCTTATGGTATCCTAGAGATACAGATCTTACTCTTCATGCTTATACAGATGCAGATTGGGCCGGAAGCGTGGATGACAGGAAAAGCACAAGTGGTGGTGCGTTCTTTATGGGTTCCAGACTGGTATCTTGGTTCAGCAAGAAACAGAGTTCCATTGCCTTATCTACAGCTGAAGCAGAATATGTTGCTGCTGCATCTTGTTGCACCCAACTCCTTTGGATGATGCAGACTTTGCAGGATTTTCAAATCACTTGTACTCCACCAATCCCCATCTTATGTGATAATACAAGTGCAATCAGCATCTCAAAGAACCCTGTTATGCATTCAAAAACCAAGCACATACCAATCAAGTACCATTTTCTCCGGGAACAAGTGCTTGAACAGAAAGTCAAGTTGGAGTATGTTCCTTCCAAGGAACAAGTTGCTGATATTCTCACCAAACCATTGCCCAGGGACACATTTGAATACCTCAGGAAAAAGCTGGGGGTTGTTGATGCATCATCTTATTGTTGAACATCTTCTTATTGGTGGTACAAGGCTCAGGGGGAGCACATAATGCATTGTTGGCATTATGGAGAAGGAGATCTTGGAAATAGCTGCAATATGTCTCTATCTCTTTCATGGTGGATTTCTGGTTATTTGTTGCAGATCTGGAGGAGCATGAGCTAAGGGGGAGCATACCCTTTGCCCTTGATGTCAAAGGGGGAGAATGAAGCTGAAGCTTGTAAGGTTGAGGTTGCCAGGTTGAGGTTGCCATCAAGTCCAAAGGGGGAGATTGTTGGCATTATGTTATCTGGTATGACTGTATGTTACAGATGTTGTACTTGATGGCAACTCCAGTGGTAAGGCTCTCAGTTTGTTGAAAAATTAAGAAGGACGCAGGCAATCGGTTCAGAAAGTGCGTCCCCGCAGGTATACCATGCAGAACCCGCGTCCAGGGACGCCGGCTAGACGTTCAGAGGGTGCGTCTACCCAGTGCACACATTTCAAGGCAGAGAAAAGCATGTGGGGGTTTCTTGTGTGGTATCTAGCCGACGGTTTTATGTTTCTATGGTGTCGGCTCGTGGTATTGTTCCATGTTTTGGGGAGGAGCTTGCCTATATAAAGCAAAGGAGTTCATTTGGATTGGGCAATTGTCTTGGGTTGAATATCTTATTTGGTGAGATCTAGTCCAGATCTAAGAGGGCGAATCTTCTAATGGACTGTGATCTCTATGGCGCATGATCAGATCTGTAGATCTGACTGTTTGGGTTTGTCCTGAAGCCTTCATATCATTTATATCTAAAGGGTCGCAGGTTCAGTGAAGGGAAAGTGTGCCGGGACGCAAGTACTGTAAAGGGCAAGTGCGCCGAGACGCAGCACAGTAGAGAGAGACCTGCGTGGGGACGCAGGGCGATCAAGGTTCAGGTGCGTCTCTGAAGCAGAAGGACGCGGCGCGATAGTGTTTTCAGGTGCGTCTCTGTAGCAAAAGACGCGGCGCGATAGTATCTTTGGATGCGTCCCTGAAGCAACAGAACGCAGAGCAGTCAAAGGAACAGTGCGTGGGCACGCAGCGGAGCAGAAGGATATCTGCGTGTGGACGCAGAGTAGCAGAAGGTTAACGGCGTCTGGTCGCAGGCCACAGAAAGAAAAACTGCGTCTCTGTTTTAAGATGTTCTGTTGATTGAATTTCTCTATTGATAAGGTGTTCTGGGTTAGTTCTGTTGTTGCTGATCTGATATCTGTAGTGATCTATATCTGTTATGTACTTGTTGATCATCTGATGCTTTATGAAAAGAAGTAGGGGGTTGTAGCTCCCTTCCAGGAGTAGACTGGAAAATGAGAGAGAGAGAGAGTTGTAGCTCTCTGCAAGTTGCAGCCTGCGTACTGGTAAAGGACTGCACCAGTACAAAATCATTGTAAAAGAAGTTTCTAAGTTGAAAGAAGATAGAGACATATTGCAGCAGGTGGTTTTCACCCACATTGGGTTTCCACCTTACATCTTGTGTTCTTTGGTGTGACTATCTGTTTTTCATGCTCATTATTTTATGGTACTGACATGCTAAAATAATTCAAAGATCAAATAAGGAAGATTTATTAAATTGCTAGATAATACTGATTCACCCCCCCTCTCAGTATTATTTCCAACAAATGGATATTTGTCCCATTGTCATCATTTGGTCTAGTAGTTGTACCTTAGGTACTCCTCCTAGGACCCCTACTAGATTGTGTGGCAACATTTTTGACATCATTGCTAGGGACATGAGACGTGCGTCTTGTTGCTATACGACATCATTGATATATCCTTTTGGAAACTCCACTAGAAGAATGAAGCCCTAGTTCTTCATTGAACTTCAAATTTAATGCTTGTAGGTTGAAGCAAGAATATATCAAGGCATTAAATTCACCCTGGTGACTCCATGTTTTCTTTATATGCAAAATCATGAAATATGGTTTATTGTGGAAAATAAATTGCCCCTAACTTTCCCTGTAATAACCTTGATCCTAAAGACTTTCAAAAACTGTAGGAAAGGTTGGGTGAATGGAATGATTTATGTGAGCATGTGGTAGAACATGAAGAAGAGGAATTCTTACTCAACCTCTATAATAAGAGTAGGATAGACCTCTATAGTATACACCGAGAATATGAAGAAAATTCCTTTGACTATATTTTCATTGAGCTTACCTATTATAGTAGTGCATTAAAACCATTTTGTCACACAATCAAAGAAGAATATGTCTCTTTTCCTTATGAAGATTGGATGACTAAGATGGCCAAGAAAGCAAGGATGATGTGGAGGAGTTGTCAATTGCATATTTGGGAATTAATAATAATGAGCTAGAAAGCATCTCCTCTGGAGAGGATGAGAAGGATATGGATCCTGAAATCTTCCAAATATTGCAGGAGAGAATGGAAACATATAATAGATCCCATTGAAAGTTGCTAAAATGATATAAAGCTAGAGATCTTATTTCCCAATTTTTTCATCAAGAAGCCAAGCTCTATGAGATGCGACAAGAATATAAAATAAATCCTACTAACACCCTTCTCCTTAAGATTTTCTACCAAGATTTTTTTGTAGACATTTTGGGTGATATTGTTCAAGAAAAGGAGAAAGAGGAGGAGTACTCCTTGCCTAGCAGTGATGAAAATGAGGATTCTAAGAGCAATCATAATGACCAAGCAAATGATGAATCTATGGAAGATCCTTGGACTATGGATTTGGGAATTGGATACAAATGTGGTATAGATGAAAGCCCCATTCAAGTCCACAAGGATGAACATGAAGTGGGGCCTCTCATTCAAGAAAGGGCACTAGAGGATATGGCTATTGTGGACCCCTGTGAGGTTAGCATTTCTGATTTATTCCACATAAATGATGGAAAATGGGACATTAACCATCATTTTGACAATGACCCTATTTATGATATTGATAAAGAGAATGAGGCTGAGGTTGGTTTTCCCCTTGTTAAGAGCATTACTCACAATGATATACCTATTCACACCATTGAAACGGGGGATCATTATTTTCCCATACATGAAGAAGGTTTGTTGAAAGTAGCTGGCCCCATTTATGATACTGATGATGACATTGAAGTGAACATTACTTTCCTTTCTTTCTCCAAGATCCCAAAGATATAGATGCATTATCCATGAGTCATTGCCTCACCCTTTCTAATACCATCACTAATATAGATAAACCTTTTACCCCTCCTAAGTATGATGTTGAGGACGAACCATTCATTAGATGTATCCTTTCTTCCAATTAATACCCTCGGGATTATGAGCATACAAATGTTGCCCCTTTTCAATGTGACACTCATATCGAGAAATCTATTTGTTGTGTTTCTCCATGTCTTGAACCCGTCCCCTTATCCTTCCTGTGATGACCTTGGGGTGACCACAAAGCATGAAGTTATGAACAATGATCGTGATAGGGAGTTCTTGATATTGGTCATTGATTCATCCACTTTGTGCTTGTAGGAAAGGCTCTGAACCTCTAAATTGGTATCCTTCCCCTCATCTGAGATCCTTTATACACCATACGGATATCATAGTTTCCTACCTCCCACCCGCATCATCCTCCATACTGTTACAGATCCATTTGGGCACATCACTCCCAACATTCAGATCAATACTTTTAGGGCTCATCAAACCCTAATCCAGTTTCTACATGCCCTAGACAAGTCATCACTTTGAATGCCTCCTTCCCTGAAAGTTTCTTGGCCTAAAGCCATCCAGAGATGCCTCCTTGAGGGACCAGTGCAGCCTTGGTCAGGGGAAAATGTGCTTCATTGTAGGTAGGCCCATGTAAGGGTGCATTTTAGTGCACTTAGTCCCACTTTGACCTGTGCTGGGTGAGATTGAGTGAATTCTTCATAGGGTTCTGGGAATATTCTTATCTTCTGCAGCTCGAAATTGGATAGGGAATGAGTTAAGTAACCTCCTATCCTCTCATCCCTTCCTCCATGAAAACTAACTCTAAGTTTGAAAGGCCATTCAATACTCGCATTTATCACCAAACCACCTCCATTTTCCTATAAATTGAGCACTCATCTAAGTGATCAGGGGCTAGACTTTGAGAATTTGTAAGGAGATACTGTTGGTGTGAGGTTTGAGATTATACACAAGAATTGTTATGCTACCAGAGTGTTGTGATTTTAATGTAATGTTGGATGGAACTCAAGCTGGAGGAGTGACATTGGATCAGAATTCATGGTTGTAACTCTTCCTTCTACTTAATAAAGTTGTTTACACCTTTTCCCATATTCTTATATTTATGTATTATGATTATATGTGTAAATGCTTTCGATTCCATTTTCTTATAGTAGATAGATCTCTTGCTTTTATTGGTTTTTGTCCTTTGTTTATGATTACAAGTACTTGTCGAGCGGATTAAGTTTGAGAAGGAGTGACAGGAGCCATACAAAGGAGACAAAGGAAAATTGAAAGACAACAAGTAGGTCCCTTGTCTTATTTATCTTCTTGTTGGCTTAGTGGGGCTTGACCTAGATTCAGAAGTGATTTAGCCAAGCAAATCCCAGTACTACTGGCCCTTTCGGCAACAGTCTACAGAGCACAAACTGAGGTCTCACTTGAAGTAGTATGGGAGGGTGCTAGAACTAGGTTTTCACACCCTGGGGATGTCTGATATGAGGTGATTGGTATGTGATCCAACCCTCACACTTACTGCGCTGCACACATCAGCGGGCACCCCGCGCCCTGCGATACTAGTTCTAGTCACAATGTGACCCATGCTATTTACCCAAGTCTTCCTTAGTTAGGCTCTGTTAGCTGTTAGATTATTTTCATATATAAGCATTCATACAAGTATTTATCAATTTCACACAGTAAATAAATAGAGCACAAGTAATGCATAACATCAAAATACAGATTCAAGAACAGATGCACAGAGTAAACTTCTCTTTATTAACTTTTAATTCCAAGTACAGACCCAACTCCACCCTGCGCACTCTACTGTAGGGGTCCATGCACTCAGCTGCGGACTCTACTAGGTCTCTACGCACTCAGCTGTAGAGTCTCTACCTACTATTATGATCCAGTACACTTCAGATTCAACACTAACCTCGAACCATGCCTTCGCTATTCTATATCTCCTTCCTTAGCTATCTTTTACACTTAGAGCCTCGCTCTATTTATACAATCCCATGGTTCGCGGACCATGGGTAGGCCAACACAACTTTACATTAAATTACAATATTTTAGGGTGGACAACCTTATGATTCATCCCAGACGCGCTCCGCACTTGCAATTCGCGGAGTCTTACAATATAATTGACCAAAACATGGCTTTGAGCCCCAAAACCTGTTGTGGCAGATCCCATACCCAACAATTCTATAGAAAAAGGATAAACACTTTAAATCTGTTGTTCTAGGTGTAGCTACCCACCTAGGGAAATTGTATTTATCCATAGATGCAAAAGTCCACATAACACATACGATTGTTCCTATGATGGGTTTTAGGTTTATTGCATAAGTAATCATATAGGAAAATATTCTCACATTGATCTAATTATATGTTGGTTGCATTGGATTTATGATTACACAACATTTTCTTGATGTAATATGCATGTTAAGGTAGGATGCATTGCATATTGTTTTTGCATTATAAATTAACACCATATTATGCTTATCATGCTAGATTAGGTTCGTTTAGATTAAATTTTCATTTAGTATTAGATTTTATTTCCCGGTGACTTTTATGGACAAACAAAAGCATGGGCGATAAAAGGACGCCATAAAAACATGCTTCCATGTGTGCTTAATCTTTGATGTTCAGGTAACAGGTCTACGATGCCAAGAGATTATTGGTGTTCTCATGACCTCGTCATTGAAGTACATGGTTCATGCACTCTACCGAGAGCTCATGTCACAACTAGAGTTAGATGTTACCCACCACTAGGGGGTGATCCTTATCGAAGAATTTATCTCCCAATTTTATCTTCAACCAGTATCCAAAAACCCCTTCTAGCCACCAGATAGCTCAATGTGCCACCATTCTTTGCCACCTAAGCAACTATTATGTGCTCTCATTTGTCTATCATGATTGTATGTTTGAAGGTGGGCCTTCCAACCTTGAAGGTATGTATTTTCATTATGTAATTGGGTGTTTATGCTTTCTTTCCTTGGACATGGTTTAATGGAAAGAATGGGCTTGGTTTGTATTCTTGTCCCCTACTCCAAACTTGCTTGTTAATATTGTATCCTAGTCCCATGGGATCTCCTATATTGGTTACTTTCTTTAGGAGTGGCACTAGATGAGAAACCTTGATTTTGGTTGCATGGTCCCACTTCTTGACACCACATATCTCACTCCCTTCTGCTCATTATAACCCATTTCCACACTTTTCCCATCCGGGTCCATATTTTTCCATTGGGTCGATAAGGATTTAGCCTCCCCCACCCCTTATCCATAGTTTGGGTTGGGCCTCGAACAATTCCCTAGAGGTTGATGCAGTAGAAAATAAAGCTAAAAGCATAATTTGGCCACTTACAATAGGTAAGTGTACCATAAAATGAAAAATATGGTTAGGATATAAGAATTTAGCACATGGGAAAAATCCAAACATGAGTCTTACCCCTTATCATTATGGTCATCACATTCGTAGGGCCCCTATGAGTGCCCCCTGCATCATTAAGGAATTCATGATTTTCCCAACCCCTAGTGGGTGATGAACTACCGAACCCTAAGTGGGTAATCACTACTCTATCATACACATTTTTCTCTCATCCCCTTGAGTCCCGAGCAGCTAAAAGAAAGAAAAATCAATAAAAGTAAAAAAGCATATTAAGAAGGGTGGAAAAACAAAGGTCGAGGTAACTCATGTACCATGATTTCTTCCTCTGATATTGATAAACATAATGTGTGAGCTTCCCTCATTATAGCTACCCTTGTACCATGACATGTGGCTTGGAGCTTTCCCTATTTCCCCACTCCATTCCACCATCATTTCACATAACACCTACCATTTGACGGATGTACCATGGACCTGTTACTCCCTTAGAGGTTGAAACCACTTAATGGGTCCTTTATTAACCTCTCTTGTTGAGCTTGATGACACCTGTACACTCTAAAGACAATTTGGTAGGGCATGCCACTATGAAGTGTCCACTTTTCCCCTTTATTAGCAATAGTATTTACTCAATTTCACTATTGGGTTGTTGTACTAGAAGGTGGGGAGACACATTGGATATTATAAAAGATTGTAGGTGTGTCTCCATTTGGACTTGGTCTCCCTATATGGGGTCTAAGCCCTCCAAAGGGTCATAGTAGCACTTGTAGGGTGAGCGTTGAGATCCATCGGCCTCCACCACAATAGAGTATTGATTTCCTCACCATGGGCTTCTTTAGCACCACCCATTGCTTGTTCGTGCCCCGGTCATACATAGATGATGATGCACTTGGACCATGTTGCCCAGCCGACCGCACATTCGCACCTGACACTTAGCATCTGATTCAGAGCCAAGATGGGGTTTTGTCTCATTTGGAGAGACACAGGAGGGCTTGTGTCATCTCCTAGCACACACCTATGGAGAATCAACATGATATTGAGCCATTGGAAACCCATGAGACCATTGACGGTGCTCCATAGCCACTTGGGAGAACCACAAGATGTTTTTCTTGGAAATCAAGGGGCCACCCCCTTGATCATCATTTTGGAGCCCTCCTATTTGTCATGGCACATTGATGAATAATATAGGCCTTACAACAACTCTTTGCACCATTTTGCTATGATTTCGGTCTCATTAGGAAGGCTTATTTTACGTATTTGAGATATTTGGTGGGGTTTTCACCAAAGTTATTATTATTTTGAACATTAGAACAATGTTAGGGGCTCAATTAGTCCAAATAGGCTCAATCAAACTTCTAAAGGCTCATTTAAATAAAAGAGAGAATCTTTTGTATTGGAGGATCACCATATCGATTATCTCTCTCTCTTGAAGAGAATTTCACACTTTTTCTCTTGGCTATCTATTGGAGATATCTTGATGCAATTCAATATCATTGGAGTTGAAATTTTCATTATCTATTGGAGCCATTTTGATCTTGGATTTGGATATATCTCTTGTTTTCTTGTAAGTAAATTTGTGGAAGTTTTTTTTTCATGAAAACAGTGTAATGTGTGAAAATTTTGTAACTAGCTCTTTGTTTTTTCCCCTAATTGTTAAATATCATTGTAAAGGATTGTTAGTTTAAAAATTTGTGCATGTTACTCATTGATAACAAGTATATGAATGTTCATAGTGTAATACACTTGTTTTTATTCCATGAAAGTCCATTGGTTTTGGGTGGGTACATGTTAAAGAGTACTTTATAAGGCATCACTTTAGCCTCCTTGAAGATACTTTTGGCCAAATTTCGAATCACATAGACTCCATCGCTCAAGGAAAATGCACTAATTTGAGTAATTTTGATGATCACCCTTCTTCCCACTTCTTCTCCTCCTCCAATTTTTTTACTCCAAATATAGACGACCTAGTTAAGACTTCCTGTGAAATGCATTAGGTGAGGAATTTTTAAATCTACTTGGATAGGCTATTGTGCGGTGTCTCCCTAGTGATCCTCTAGGTTTAATGCAATTCCCATGGTTTATTCTCAAGAAATATCAAGCCCTAGCTCAAACATTGAAGACCATCTTGAATGTTTAGGTGTGTTGACTTTCTTGAGGGTTTTGGCACATAGTATTTAGTGGAATAAATCATTGAAACCCTTTCTCCCATCCCACCTTGACCAAGGGAGCACTTTAGAGATCATTATCCTGAGATTATACATAAATATTAGGTCTCATGTGGTCCCACTTTAGGCTTCTAAAAGATAGCTAAACTCTATTTTAAATGTATATAAGCATCATCCAAATATTCTTGAGTAGTCCTAATCATCTTTGGAGCCTTGACCTTAAGTCTCCTTGTCATTATTGGATATCATAAAAGCTAAGTTTAGGTCTCTTTATAGGTCTTTCTTGGAGAGAATTTCTACTTCTCTTGAAGCATTGCGCCTTTATTTGAGTCTCTCCTTTGAATGGGCCTTGAAAATCATACCATACTTAGCCATTGATGCTATCATCCTAGTGATTTAGATTATACTAGGACTCCTCCCATCGGTGAAAGTCTATAAAGAGTAGGGGATTGACTATGGTGACAGTTGGATTTTATCCCATTATTGTCATTTGGTCTAGTAGTTGTCCCTTAGTTACCCCCCCCAAGACCCTTGCTAGATTATGTGGAAATAATATCAATAGTTCCCCTAGATGGCTCAACATTATACAAGGTTTGGAAGTTTATCTGAGGCACAAAGGAAGTTTTTCTCATCCTTTAGAAATGGGAGGGAAAACACCATCTTTTGTGCCATCATTTGGAGCAGTCTATAGGCTTATTTCACACCAGGAGATCCATGAGACCCATACTTGTGCCCCAGAGCCAATTTGGAGCACCACATGATATTTTACTTGGAGATCAAAGGGATACCCCCTTGATGATCATTCATGGAGACCTCTTCTTCATCATGGAACCTTGAGGACTCGATTAAGCCATATTGATCTTGGATTTTGATATATCTCTTCTTGTCTTGTAAGTAATCTTGTGGAAGATTTTTTTGCATGAAAAATGTCTAATGTGTGGAGATTTTGTAACTAGCTTTTCCTTTTTTTCCCCTAATTGTTGAATATAATTGTAAAGGATTGTTAGATTGCAAATTTGTGCATGTTTCTCATTAATAACAAGTAGATGAATGTTCCTAATAGAATAAAAAACAAATCTTCCATGGAAGTCCATTGATTTTGAGTGGGTAAATGTTAAAGAGTGCTTGCTATGACATCACTTTTAGCCTTCTTGAAGACAATTTCAACCATATTTCTAATCACATAGACCCCATAGCCCAAGGATAAGGCATTAATTCAAGTAAGTTTGCTGATCACCCATTCCTCCCACTTCCTTTTCTCTTCCAAAATTTTTGGCCTCCAAACCTAGACGACCTATTGAGGGCTTCCTGCAAAATCCACTAGGGGAGGAATTTTTCAAATTTGCTTGGATAGGCTACTGTGTTGGTTTTCTCCCTTAGTGATTCTCCAGGTTTCATGCAATTCCCACAGTTCATTCTTAAGAAATATCAAGTCCTAGCTCCAACTTTGAAGCCCATATTGAATGTTTAGGTGTGTTAGATTTCTTGAGGGTTTTGGCACATAGTATTCGGTGGAAGAAATCATTCAAACCATTTCTCCCATACGACTTGGACCCAGGGAGCACTTTGAAGAGTCTTCTCCTGAGATTATAAATAAACTATAGGTCTTGTGTGGTCCCATCCTAGGTCCTTCTCAATAATAATGAAGGCTTATATAAAGGGATATAACCATCTTACAAAGCTTCTCGAAAGGTCACTTTCATATTTGGAGCCTTGGCCTTAGGTCCCCCTTTCATCATTGAACATCATAAGCCTTAGGTATAGGTATTCTCATAGGTATTTATTGGAGAGCCTTTTTCTTATCTTGAAGCATTGAGCCTTTACTTGAGCCTCTCCTCTGAAAGGACCTTGGAAATCACAATATAGCTTGTCCTTGATAAAATCATTAATAGTGATTTCCATCATACCAGGACTCCTCCCATTGGTGAAATTTCATAAATAGTAGGGGAAACTGACTTTGTTTACAATGGATCTTTGTCCCGTTGTCGTCATTTGTTCTACTAGTTGTCCCTTAGGTACTCCTCCTATGACCCCTACTAGATTGTCTGGCAACATTTTTGGCATAATTTCTAGGGACATGAGAGTGTGTCTTGTTGCTATACGACATCATTGATATATCCTTTTGGAAATTCCACTAGAAGAACGAAGCCCTAATTCTTCACTGAACTTCAAATTTAATGCTTGTAGGGTGAAGCAAGCATATATCAAGGCATTAAATTCACCCTGGCGACTCCATGTTTTCTTTATATTCAAAATCATGAAATATGGTTTACTATGAAAATAAATTGCCCCTGACTTTCCCTATAACGACCTTAATCCTAAATACTTTCAAAAAATGCAGGAAAGGTTGGGTGAATGGAATGATTTATGTGAGAATGTAGTAGAACATGAAGAAGAGGACTTCTTACTCAACCTCTATAATAAGAGTAGGATAGACCTCTATAGTATACAACGAGAATATGAAGAAAATTCCTTTGACTATCTTTTCATTGAGCTTACCTATTACACTGGTGCATTCAAATCCTTGTGTCACACAATCAAAGAAGAATATGGCTCTTTTCTTGATGAATATTGAATGACCAAGATGGACAAGAAAGCAAGGATGATGTGGAGGAGTTGTTAATTGCATATTTGGGAATTAAAAATAATGATCTAGAAAGCATCTCCTCTGGAGAGGATTAGGAGGATATGGATCCTGAAAGCTTCCAAATATTGCAAGAGAGAATGGACACATATAATAGATCCCATTGGATGTTGTTAAAACGATATAAATCTAGAGATCTCATTTCCCAATTTTTTCATCAAGGAGCCAAGCTCTATGAGATGCGACAAGAATATAAAATAAATCCTACTAACACCCTTCTCATTAAGATTTGTTACTAGGATTTTGTTGTAGACACTTTGGGTGATATTGTTCAAGAAAAGGAGAAAGAGGAGGAGTAATCCCTGCCTAGTAGTGATGAAAATGAAGATTCTAAGAGCAATCAAAATGACCAAGAAAGTGATGAATCTATGGAAGATCCTTGGATTGTGGATTTAGGAATTGGATACAAATGTGGTATGAATGAAATCCCCATTCAAGTCCACAAGGATGAACATGAAGTGGGGCGTCTCATTCAAAAAATGGTGCTAGAGGATATGGTTATTGTCGACCCCTGTGAGGTTAGCATTTCTGATTTATTCCACATAAATGATGGAAAATGGGAAATTAAACATCATTTTGACAATGACCCTATTTATGATATTGATAAAGAGAATGAGGCTGAGGTTGGTTTTCCCCTTTTTCAGAGCATTACTCACAATGATATACCTATTCACACCATTGAAAGGGGGGATCATTATTTTCCCATACATGAAGAAGGTTTGTCGAAAGTAGCTGGCCCCCTTTATGATACTGTGTGATGACGTTGAAGCGAACATTACTTTCCTTTCCTTCTCCAAGTTCCCAAAGATATAGATGCATTATCCATGAATCGTTGCCTCACCCTTTCTAATATCATCACTAATATAGATAAACCTTTTACCCCTCCTAAGTATGATGTTGAGGATGAACCATTCATTAGATGTATCCTTTCTTCCCATTCATACCCTCAGGATTATGAGCACATAATTGTTGCCCCTTTTCAATGTGACACTCATATCGAGAAATATATTTTTTGTGTCTCTCCATGTCCCAAACCAGTCCCCTTCTCCTTCTTGCCATGACCTTGGGGTGACCACAAAGCATGAAGTTATGAACAATGACCATGATAGGGAGTTCTTGAGATTGGTCATTGATTCATCCACTTTGTGCTTGTAGTAAAGGCTCTGAACCTCTAAATTGGTATCCTTCCCCTCATCTGAGATTCCTTCCTACACCATATGGATATCATACTTTCCCACCTCCCACCTGCATCATCCTCCATCCTATTATAGATCCATTTGGGCACATCCCTCCCAACATTTGGATTAGTACTTTTAGGGCTCATCAAACCCTAATCCAGTTGCTACATGCCCTAGACAAGTCATCACTTTGAATGCCTCCTTCCCTGAAAATTTCTTGGCCTGAAGCCCTCCAGAAATGCCTCCTTCAGGGACTAGCACAGCCTTGGTCAGGGGTAAATGTGCTTCATTGCAGGTAGGCCCATGTAAGGGTGCATTTCAGTGCACTTAGGCCCACTTTGACCTGCACTAGGTGAGATTGAGCGAATTCTTAATAGGGTTCTAGGAATATTCTTATCTTCTGGAGCATTCTAGAAGATTCCCACACTTGTCATCTCCTATGAGCTCGAAATTGGATAGGGAATGAGTTAATTAACCTCCTATCCTCTCATCCCTTCCTTAATGGAAACTAAATCTATATTTGGAGGGCCATTCAATACCCGCATTTATGACCATACTGCCTCCATTTTCCTATAAATTGAGCACTCATATATAACAGCGTGAAAATACTTGAGCAGTAATAGAGGGCTGCACGAATGTCAATCATACCCTTTCATAGAGGTATTGAATGATGGAATAAAGGTCTTGTTTTGCATGCCCTAGAGCAAAGCTACCTGGACGAAGGCAGGGATAGAGGGAATCAAACGACATCACAACCATCTCAGGGTGCAGAAAATTGGTTCCAGCATCCCCCCATACTACTTCGAGTGAGACTTCGGTGTACGCTCCGCGGGATGATACCAAAAGGGCCAGTAGTGCAAGGATTTGTTTGGCTAATTAACACTAAACCTGAGCTAGGCCCCCTCAAGCCAACATGTGCCTCCATTTCTACCTTCGACATGGAAGGTGGATCCTGTTCAAATATCATCTTGTACATTGGGGTGAAAAAATGGTCTGACAATTGTTTGATGACTCTGTGGAAGCTGCATTAGGAAAATAGTTTGCAATAAGTGTTCACAGAGGTTTTTGCTGATGTCCATGCCCACTTCAAACCCGAGAACTTCTCATGGGCATAGATTGCATCCAATATTTTTGTGGGCATGTATATTTATGATTTCTGATCTTTGGGTGGTTGCCAAGCTCCTGTTCTCTGTTCCTTCAACTTGTGACAAAAAATGTTAGATGTTGGCTTGATGGGCACTAACCCAGGTTCAATGTTAAGTAGCCAAGCAAATCCCTACACTACTGGCCCTTTCGACATCAATATGCGGAGCGCAGACTAAAGTCTCACTCAAAGCAGTATGGGGGGATGCAGGAACCAAGTTTCCACACCTTGAGATGGTTGTGATGTCATTTATATACCCTCACTATGCCTTCATGCATATTGATAAGCCTTTTAGGGCTTATCAATACACCTTTCTTAACTATCTTGGAGTCCTCTGCGAAGGTCTACGACTATCCTTTGCGGACCCTAAATAGATAGATTAGGCACTTACGTGCCTCTATAATTACTCTTACTTCTTTGTTTACTCATATTATCTTAGTTTCATATAGTTTTAACATGTATTTATGATTATCTTCGCGTAAACATATATTCTTACTTGCATTCATATGACAAAGTAAAATACATAGATTCGCGCATCAATATAGCATTAATTCATAAACCCAGTATTCAACATAACTTAATCGCAACATTCATAACAGAAGTAAAATAAATCATACACAGATATCTCCAGAATAATTCTCTTTATTGATGGTTCAGATCTTCAGGACAGACTCTAACTTCCTTACACACACAGCTACAGGGGTCCATGCACTTAGCTGCGGACTTCTACACTAGGCCTTTGCATAGCAGAGCCTCTTCCTACGCTACAACTCTTCACTCTTAGCTTTCATAGACCCAAAAACTTACTTAGAAATCTACCAAAAACTTTCCTTAGACTCTTCTAAGACTCCCTTTTTATACATTCCCATGGCCCACGGACCAAGGGTGGATCTCATCAAGCCGACATAAACTATCTAAAATAAGGGTGAAAATCCTTTTTGACTATTTACATCTTCGCACTCCGTGACCACAAAATTCAGAGACTTTACATTATTTATACAAAACTTGGGCCTTTAGTCCCAAAACTTTGGCTTTTAACCCCAAAATTGACTGCAGGGGACCTGTTCCGAACAGGCCCCCAACACAAATCTGGTGACTAGCCCTCGAGTCACACTGCTGGTGCTATAAGACTAAATGTACAGCATATGGAGAATGAAGAAACCCTCAAGGGTCTTCCCGGGACCCTTGGCAGACTATAAGATTATCTGCAATTGTCACAAAGCTACATGCATGTCCATATTCAATAACTAACTATCAAAGAAAAACATATTCATTACCTCGAGTCTTTGTGTAGATTTGTTGGAGAGCACAAAGCAGCTAGGCGGAAGTCCGCTGAGCTGTCTCCAGATCAAGTCCTGCACATAGAAGAGACAAGCATAATCACAACATAAAACCTTGACAATTAATGCATGAATATACAAAAGACATCTAGTTGCACATAACTATGCTACTCATGATAAAAGACATAGAATAAACATATAAATGAATTATAGTACCAACACCATCGAGTAGACAGTACAACTGTAGTTCTATATTAATGTCAAAAGAGTGATTACAACCATATATTGCATCAACCTTCCCTTACCCCTCCATCTCCTCTCCCTCTCCCCCTTCTTATCAACTTCTTATGCTTAGGTCTGAGACTTTGCTCAACAATCAAGTAAGTTATCCTTTCAAATGATCTAACCTCTATCACAATAGCCCTAGCTCTATTTATGGAGCATTCGAGGTTAGGGTTGCCAAGTTTCTCCATGAGTTTCCTTAGGTAAAAGAAATGATGTTTCCATTATTTTGAGCTCTTTCCCATTTGCCTTCTTCATTAGGATTATCCCTCAAATAGGTCGAACTTTGATGTTTCCTTGCTATTCTGAGTATATTTAGGAGATAATGTAGGGATATTTATTAGTCAATTCACTCCTTTGACCCTTAGATCCTCATTAGGTTTCAATAACACTGTCCTTGAATTAACAAGTAGAGTTACTGGGGTCACTAACACTCCCTTAGGATTGCAGAGAAGCTTTATAAAGTAGGTTGTCAGTGTATAGGCAGTTTTAGCTTGGAAATAAGGCTTGTGAACTTGGTCATTGCTTCAGCCATCATGTCTTTCCCCTCTGAGCTGATGAAGGGTCATTTTGCTGTATAGAAGATGCCTCATAAAGTGTGATATTAGAGGCTGCAATGATGGCCAAAATACTTTACTTAACTATTATGTTTCTTCTTTGACAAAAAGAGAGAGAGGATCAGAGCTTCAGGCGGTACAGGAAACGTGATACAACACATATATATAAAACAACTAAAATCATGTCTTGAGACAAGCATTCCCATGCTCAGTAGCTATGTTAGAGTGATTTTCTCATAAAAGAGATATGACAATACTGGCTGCCGATAAGCACAATGCAGAATTGGTGTCATAATAGGATCATTCTGATGAGTTGTCTCCAAAAAACAATATACACAACTTGGGAGAGGAAACAAGGCTGAGTGATGCAAGTCTCTACCCAAGGTCTTGATTTCTGCTTCACCGAACAACATAGATAGATGCATATGAATATATGTGTTGATGTCGAACATGCATGAAATTGTCTGATTACCAGTCAATAATGGAGACCATTAACAGATGCGAGGAAGGCCACTGATAATGGTGATGGTCTCCAAGATGCACAGTAAAATCTAGAGAGTGTGAAAAATGTTTTTATCGTCGAACACTCATAGAACCACTTAACCAGGAGCCAATAATGAAAAACCTTGATCAAACACAAGGTGACCTACCACTAATGTCTGCAAGTACCAAGGCACTTTCTGGGTTGTATTCCTAGATAGAGTGTTGAAGTCAATAGGAAGAGACCTGTTGAAAGGTAGGCCATAATGTGTCCTACATCAATCGACACGAAACGAGACAAGAATGATTTGTTTTTTTATGAATCTTTGAGCATTGGGTCAAACCGACAGAGGGCATGATGAAAGGATATGCTTGATTGGTTGATGGAGGAAACAAAAGGTTAGCCCTTAAACAATAGAAGGCACAACAATGGTTTTAGGCATGCAGCACTAGACTCATGAACACCAAAGAGTGTTAGGATACAGAGATGCAAGAACATCAGGGTATTTAGGCTAAACTCATAGGATGGTAAGATTCATATTGAGAGGCTGTCACAAGGAAGGTTTATCTGAGGGAGTACCATGTTCCAGGGAACGACTGCTGCCAAACCATGCTTTCAAACACTGAACACAGTTGTATTGTCCACTTTCCTTGTCTAATTATTTTATTGAGTCTAGATGGGTAAACACATCAATATTTTCATTTTTTAAGAGTCTGAAAAGGACTGAAAAAGAGCAATTCTATGCCCTATCTGATTAGTTTAATGAGTCCAGACAAGCAAACTCATTGATATTTTCATGTTTTAAGAGTCTGGAAAGGATCGTAAAAAGAGCGACTCTATACCTCATCTGTGTATATTAATGAGTCCAAATGAGACAACTCGGTGGTATTTTGATATTTAGAGAGTTTGAAAAGATCGTAAAGAATTACTCTAGGGTGGTTCCTTTGTCATAGTTTTTAACTGGGTGCGACAAAAGTTTAATAGTATACCTAGATCAATTACTTTTCTGTGAGTTAATATATGGAGTTTGGATAAAGAGAAACATATGCTTAATAGATGTTGACCACATTTTGTTATGATTATGAGGAGACAGACTAAACTCGATATTCGTCATGAATTTTTAATGAGTCACGTGACGACAAACTCAATACCTTCATTGAATTTTAATGAGTCAAATGAAGAAAACTCAAAGTATCTTTTTTAGTTTAGTAAGAAAAGAAAAAGAGGTAAAATAACTGATCGTTCCTTCTTCATAGATTTAACGAGCCTGAAGAAGGGAAAAACTCAGGGATTTTTTGATTTAAGAGCGAGAAATGGTCCCAAAAAAGCAAGTGCTCTTGTTGTTGCCATAGATTTTTAACGAGCCCGGTGACAAAAATTCAGGATTTTTTAGTTTAACGAGCAAGAAAAGTACCTAAAAGAATGCTCGGGTCATCTTCATATGTTTTTAACAAGCCTGAAGAAAAAACTCGAGAATATTTTTAGTTTTATGAGTGAGAAAAAAATGCCTAAAAATAATGCTCTAATGATCTTTTTCAGTTTAATGAGCTAGAAAAAGAGCGAAAAAGAGTTGCTGAGATCGTCATCGTATGTGTTTAACGAGCCCAACGACGAAAAACTCAAGAATTTTTCAGTTTTAGACTGAGAAAACATCCCATAAAAGAAAGCGCTCATTGAGAATTTCATGCAGTGCTTACTGTCATTCATTCCTGAAAGTACTTTCATAAAAAAGCAAAAAAAAAGCAAAAAAAGCAACGATTCCTATCCATATGGGATCATGCATGATAAAAAATCATGGGGAATGGACTACTTCCTCTTTAATGATTTCAATAAATCATGTCTCCAAAAATAAATATAAGAAAGTTTTTTGAGCTTTCACATTCACGATTTTCACTATTTGAGAACTATGAGAGCGTGTTGGAGCCAAAGAGGAGCAGATATTCCATGAATGATTGCGGGTGATCCGAGCGACCATTTGATGTGCCATATGTCCAGGTAGATGAAAAACCATTTCTCTATGCTTTTCTTAACCTTTCTTATTAGTTTCTAGGGTGGATTCTTGCAGATCTGGGGAGCCCTAAAGTAGTATTTGCACACTAACACCCTTTGGAAGGCCTGCAGGGAGTGTTAAATGCCATTTACGACCTGCTAGAGGGCGTTAATCCTCCCTATGTACCATTGGGGGGAACGTTAAAGCCTGAGGGCACAGTTTAAAACCCCATCCATTGATTCCTGAAGCTTTGTTGCCCCATTTTGACTGATTTTTGGGTTGATTTGCATAGGTATCAGGCCATAATGACTAGCCTATGGAGAGAACAGGCCCATGATAGCCAAGAATTGTTGATGCGAAATGATCCATCATGCATACTTGCATTGCACTATTGTGGTTTGTTGAAGTATGCAAAGTTGGAGCTGATGAAAGGGCAGGAGGATTTTTTTAGATGGATTATCTAGTGCTGGGATGAATATGAGCAGGTGTTCAGGATTGTAGATCATGAGCTAGCCATTGACTGCGATGAAATTTACTTTTTGACTAGTTTTTTGTGCCAAGGAGCACAAAAAAACTTGACCAGGGGTAGGCCTGATCCTTGATCCACCCTAGAGCTAGTTCAAGCTTATTGCATCCCTGAGAGTGGACTTGTCAACAATCGGGTCCCCATAGAGAGGATTAGGTCCACGTCTATGAGGGCCATTTTATGGTTGATTGTGCATTTGGCAGGGTCAAAGAGTCCCCATGTTGCAACAAAGGCCCAAGTGTTGCTTGCAGTTGACTATGTCCAGCCTTAGATGTTCAACTGGTGTGAAGCAGGGCTTCGCTAGTTGAAGGCAGAATTGACTACATGCAAGACTCGAACCCAACAAAGTTTTGGGTACGATACTCTCATTTTCTCATTCATAGTTGAGAGGGTCCCTGTTATGCGCCCAAGGCTGAGCTTAGGTCCCTTTGATCCGAGGGAGCCGAGACAAGGGCAATGGTCATCACTTGATCCTAGCACAGGAGGAGGACCTATCCGACACTTCTTCGAGGAAAATTTCTTCCAGTGGCTTCGTGGCCAGATTGTGATGATTGACGACTATGCCTATGAGGGCATGGACTTCACTAGCGACCCTGACTTGATGCTGCCTCCTGGGACCAATTGGGGTCCTTAAGGTGAGAATGGTTTTTGATAGTAAAAATATTTTTTAGCTTTTGAATATTTATGTGATGTTTTTGTTGATTTTATGGGTGAACAAGTACTAACATGAAGATTTTTGCTTAACACAAATGTGGCACCATTACAACCTGTAGGCGAACCTTGTCACATGAGGCGGGGAGGCCAACTACCTTCTGGGGGGGGGGGGGTGATGCTGACAGTATTCGTGAGGTTTTGAGGAACCTGGAGGGCTTGAGCATGGGTGTGCCCCCTTCCTATGAGGGAGATTCCCGCTCATATGAAGCGGCACATAGTTGGTGTGCCTAAGCAATTCTTGGTTCCTCTTCAGAGGATAGATAGAGAAATGTTATCATTTTAGGAGCAGTAGGCTCTATTTAGCAGGTGCTTTGGCATAGCCAACGGGTTTTTATAGCTAGGCTTAGTAGCCATTTTGTACTTAAAACATCCAAGTTTTGGAATATTTTGATGTAAAAGACTAGATTCTATCTATATATATCTACATACATTTTGGTATTTTCATGATGTAAATTTCTCAAGTGTTTTTTGTAAATTTTCAACTCTGTAGATTTTTACTTTTCATACATGTATCTATAGTGAATGAGACAGATGCCAATCTAACACATAGTTTTCCAATGAATCAACAATTGTATTAAATTCTCTAGGAATGTGCTCATATGTGATAACTTCAAATTGACGTTCCAAGAGTCGTACCCTTAAATAATGACGTAACAAGGTTGGATTACGAATGTGATAATGATTTGTCAATTGCATAACAACAAGCTGGGAGTCTAACTTGACCACCAGATTGGAGATGTCCCTTGATGAAACTTAAGTGAGAAGTGAAATTACATACATGTACTTAGCAATATTGTTGGTGGAAGTACCAAGAAAGAATCCCCCAGAACAAAACAATTTTGACTCAGGTGTGTAAATGATCCAAGCAACTGATGCAATGTGTCGTGTGTGATGACTAGCACAATTTCCGTATCCTACGTATGCTAAGGGTAATGAAGGCATCTGCATTGTGAGAAAGATGTATGAGACAAATAATTCAATAAATACCAAAACAATCCAATCACATCAAAAAATAAGCAAAACTTATAAATACATAAAATTACAAAGCACATGCCTAGTGCAATACTAGGCATAATACTTTTTCAGATAGAGCCCATTTCGGGGCTCAGCGAGTGGGACTCCTTCCCAGTCCTGAAGTTCATATGCCCCTTTTGAGATGGATTTTTTGATGACATATGGACCGAGCCATAAGGGTTTAAGTGTTACTACCCCCAAGAGGTCATTTTTTTATCGTAGAGCAAAATAAGATCTCCCTCTTGGTAAGAATGAGGCTTGACCTTTTTGTCGTACTGGGCTTTTACCCAATGCTTGTAGACCTCAAGTGCCAATTTGACATATATATATATAATGAGATTTATTCTAGGAACTACAAAATATGTTTTACAAAAAATATAGAGACATATGTAAAACTGATTGTTGCTGTCCCTTTATTCATGGAAGAGCTGGAGTTTGAAACTCGAATTTTCTTCTTGCTGTTACTCTAGTAATTATGTGCTGGATCCTTGTTTACTTTTCCCTACTGATACTCTTTACCTATTCCTGATGTTCCTGATACAATTTACCTGTTTACCTGACTTTACCTTAGTGAATATTTTCTTTTACCTCAGAGTTACCATAGTAACTTACAGGATTAAGAGGATATCAGTCCACCATTCTTCATTGGGTATCTTCATCCTGATTAATTTTCTATATATTTTATCAGCCTCAGTGTGCTTTGCAAAATTGGGTTGAGTTGTGAACAAGTGTTTCACTTCATGTTCAATATAAAAAAGGTTTTCTAAGCCATCATATAACACTTTTCCTGAGGGTAGTGCTTTTATTGTTGAAGATCTAGCTTGATTTCTAGCTTGTTGGTGCAGTATGTCAATGTAGTCTTCATGTTTCATCAGCTTGTCATTTATGACCAATAAGTTTGGAAGTCCTTTCTCTCTCAGAATGTTATATTTTATCATGAACTCATCAATGTTTTCTTGGATACTTTGACATCTTCTTTCTAGGTTAAGCTTCAAGTTATTTTTGGTTAGAACTATTTTGATTTTAAGGATGGTACTAGTCTGGTATTCTATATCTTTTTGTTCCAGTTCTTCCCTGCTTTGGCTATTCAAAAAATTGATTAATTGAATTGCCTTGTCAGGTTTCTCCCCCAATTCTTCTCTAATCTATTGTATAGCCTCTGTAGCTAGTTTCATTAAATCAATTTGCTCAAATATCATTAATGGAATTAATGATATTGGTCCATAAAATCTCTCTGATATCTCTTAAAGGCCTTTCAAATGTTAATTCCTTTTCTATTGTTTTTATTTGGTGAGTCATCCTTCTATTCTTTATCTCCTCTTTAGTGTAATTTATCTTTGATAACTCATAATTGTGCTTCAAGCTAGTAACATTTTCTTTCAATTTCTGTATCTCAGTTGCTTGGATTTTTATTTCTTCCATGGACTTGACTAAGTCCTCTGTTTGCTGTGATGAAGTTGCTGCTACTTCAAAAGTACCTGCTATTGCTGGAAGAGCTGTTGCTAGGGGAACGTTGGGTACCAGAGCTGATGCAATAGTAGATGGCACTGCTATAGAAACTATGGGCACTACAGTCTGAGGCATGGTGGTCAAATAACCTTGTTTAAACTGCAAAGCTTTTTCCAAATCTTGTTCTATTTTTTTAAGTTGTTCATTTAACTTAAGGACCAAGTCCATAAGTTCCTCCTCATTCTGTTTCTCAATGACTTCTATAGTTTATGGATGTATGAGGGGAGGGAGCTTGAGTTGTTTTCTAAGTGTAACAATGTCTTCATTTTTATTTTTTATCAAACTCTCAGCTGCCTTGACATCTTTGGGATTATGACCTAACTCAATCACTAGGTCTTTTGATGACTTTATTCTAGTGTCCTTACCCCGAGAAGAGGCTTTTGATAACCGTAATTTTGCTGTAGTATTGTTCAAAGAATTTTGCAGTTGATGTGTAATGATGGATTTGCTGGTTAAAGTGGAGTAGACCATCTCACCTGTTTGCTTGTGGAGCTCAATTTGATCAATTGGGTGGATGTCTTTAGAAAAAAAATCAAAATTGGTCTTCAAGTAATCAACCATGGACTGTGGCTGTTGTGTCGTTGGTTTCAAGAAGCTCATCTCCATTTTTCTCTCTTTGATGTCAAAAGTTGACATCAACCTTGTCTGATTTGTCAGAGCCATTTTCATATATTTGGCATAGGTTTGAGCTTTGAGCTGCTCATTCCTAGCCTTGATTTATTTATACCTTTCCTTCAAATCCTGGCTTTGTTCTGATGCTACTCTGAATGATGACACTTCCACACTTGGTTGCCTGCTTAATACCTGAGTTTGGGAGGCAGATGGTGTCTCTCCTACTACTGTGGTCTGTGTTGTTTCACTTATGGTTTCTTCATACTCCTGCTCAGACAGAGGATTCAATATTGTCCTTTTAACATATACCTGGTCTAGTGGTACTGTTGAGGGACTAGCCTCACTCTTGCTTATTTTTTGACTTTGTTCGTCATTGAGAGGAGTCTGCAATACTAGAGGATTGCCCATGTTTGTTTCAGTTTGAGTCAATTCTTCAGAAATGCTTTGTGACCCTAAATATTTCCTCAGTTCTGAAGTCTTTGGTTGCCATGATGACTATGCACTCGGCTCCTATGCTGGTCTCTGTGAAGATTCTGCTGGCACTTGTTCAAAGGAATCAATATCAAGTCTTTTTTCCAAATCTTTCATGACATTTTCTACCTCAATCTTTTCACTATCTTGTCCTATAAGTGTTCCCTCCACCCACTCATTTTGATTTGCATATTGTTCTATATCTGGAATTCTATGATGGAAGTAGGGGGATAGCTTATGCTTTTGTCTTCTTTCACAGATGAAGCTGTGAGGATCATAAGGCCAAATAAAACTCTTTTTCAAATGCATTCTCTCAAGGATTTCTTCTGCCTCTTTCCTTTCTTTTATGTTGTTTCAAACAAATGGGCCTAAGTGGTCCTTTATCCTTAACTGAGCTTTCTTCTTGGCTTTCATAAAATGTATTTGATCAGAATTGATCATTTTCCTGTAGTACTGCAGGGAAAATAATCTCATGGGGACGTATTTAGGCAGTTTAAAGGGAGGCAGCTCACACCCATAAATCCTGATCTCGGTATGGTTTTGGTACAAGTACCAGTCACCAACCTTGTATTGCTTAGATAATTGAAGAATTATTTTGATATCATCACTGATTCTAGGAGGGGGACTTCCTATCAACATGGTAGTTATAGGATCGACAAACTAATCAATAAAATATGTATAAGAATAGGAAGAAGAAGGTGAATTGTGACAAATTGAAGTCCAGGAGACAACAAACCTTGGATTCCCTCTGGTGTCAAGTTTTTGGACAGAGAAAGGGAATTTATCAGACTAGTAGTAGAGAAACAGATGATACAATACTGAGGAATATTTAAAGACTCTCTCATTTTATAATCTCATGAATTGGTCATGTATCTTGTTTGCAATGAATGTGGCATAATCAAATTTAGCTGCAGGAGGTTGACTAGGGGTAAAAATAGTCATGAAGGCTAAGGTCAATTCATCTACATACTCACTGGTGGTGAAACCCATAATGCAGGCAATCATGGTAACAATATATTTGCCTAAATCAGTGAAAAAGCATGACATGTAGGGAGGAGGGTCTTTTGGCATGTGATTCTTATTAGTGAAAGTCCGGCAAACTCTACTAATTTTAGAACTAGACATTTTTGTAGATTTCTCAAGTAATTCTACAATGGAAAGGGGAGTGAGGTTCTGGTCAAGCTGTAATTGCAACATCTCATTAATAGACTCGATTGTAATGGTGAAAATGATTCTTTGGTCTGGGGACATGACAACTCTTAAATTGGGGTTGTAATTTGCATGGCATTGATGGACAATATACGGGAAAATGTGAATGGTAGGGAATTGGTACTTCAATAGATTTGATTCCCAAAGACCTATGTTATTAGAGTGGTTCAGGTAATTGTCTCGGTACCTGCAGTAGAATTTCAAGGGGCTATCCTCAAAAGTAAGGTCTTTGGTTTGAAAATCCTTATCAGCCAAGGGGAGATAGTCCAAATCTTAGTGGGGAGCATTGACTAGAGTGACGTTTAGGGCAACTAGGGTTCCCATCCCTGGTTCTTGTGTATTCAAGGAAGGAAAACGGGGTTTTCAAGGTTTTTAAGATGAAATAGGTACTTGAGGTAGCCTTAGGGTCAAGGAACAGTTCAATTGCAGCAAATTATTTAAATTAACAAAAATTTGATGGAGGCTTTAGCTAAAAACAGGGGTTTTGAGATTGAAATGTGGTAAATACCTGTTTTCAGATGGTCGAAGGGATATTTGACTATGGTGATGGCTCTACAGAGTGCGCATAGTAGACTAGAGTAGCTTGAAGTTCAGTAGTTGATGGTAGTTGACAGTTGGGAGCAAGTTGCTGGTCTAGACATACTTTGTGCGTGCATGGGAGGCAAAAATTTCCTTTCTCGATAAAAATACAAAAAATGGATGTTTTTGTTTTATATGCAAAGTCAATGTCTTTTGGCAGGTTAACGAAAATCACAATTGGCTTTAACTGACTGATGGGACAACTTTGTCATTTAATGCAGGCGGTAAATAGGAGCAGTAATGGTTTTCATCGCACCGCCGTTGGAGGTTTAGTGGTTTTGGCGGAGGGTCGCGCGATGCCATAGATCGAGTGACATGTAGCATCGGTGAAAATTCAAAATCGCTCGTATCACACAATTAACGTTTGGCCCAAAGGTCTATGTGATATGGTCGAGAGCTGTTGGATGTGGGGAGGTTGATCGGATGGTAATCGGTAGCGGGAAGTGGCAGGGATTTAATGGAGGGGCCCGATGATAATTCAAATGACTTTAATTACATCGGGGGTGATATGATTGGTGGAGAGGTTATTAATTAATAAAAATGATTAATTAATCCCTTTTTAATGTGTCAGGTGTTTGGCTCTTAATTAATTGTGATTCTATTAATTAATATAACTGAGTTAACATTATTATGGTTTATTTTTCAAACCATAGGGAGGGGATATTTACTTATTGTGGGATTTTAATCAATTAATATGGGAAAGGGTTATTGTTTTTGGGAGTTAAATAATAATAAAAATTAAAAATTAATATGAATATGGAAAGGAAAAAGTGCTAAGTAAATGTTTCCAAAAATACATTTCATCATCCAACATTCTAACTTAGGCTAAAATGTGTTTGGGAGGTTTTATAAAGAACATTTATTTCCCTAAGTAAAATAGTAATTTTACTTAGGAAAAGAATTTGAAGGGAATGAGTGAATTATGAAGGGGTTTTAGCACTTAGGCCTTGCAAGTTATTGGGCCGAGGGTCCGGTCCCTCCAGAAGTCAGAGAAATGCTCTGAGCCCCTTTAACTTTCAGGTTGTTGGTGCCTTAGTATTTATGGGAAATTAGTAAAATTTAGTGGAAAATGAGTGAGGAGGTTAATTAGTTTGACTTTTGTCTTTGATGTAAATGTCTTCATTGTCATCCATACTTTGTCAAAGTGATGAAAGAAAAAGATTTAATCTTTTAACTTAATCATTCATCATACATAATTCTGCAACCAATCATCTACTTACCCACCTACACATCCTACCATTTTTACTTCTTTTATTAGGGTGCACTTAAACTGGCAAACCCTTATTAAACTTTTCTTTTTCTTTTACAGTGGAAATCTATCTAAGTCTATCCTTATTACATCCAAGGGCTCAGATTAAACTTTTGAGCTTCTTTTATTTACTCTACCTATCTACTTATCTGCCAAGATTAGACAGTTTGGTCAGATTTTATTCTCTATATCTATAAACATGAAATTCAAAACATGGAATAACCAAGATTAAACTATTTGGTTACCATGGATTTTGCATAAGTAACAAGTTTCACACAATCTTTAATCAAAAAGTGAAATAGTAGTGGCATTTGGACTTGCACACTTTCATGGTCTTTTTCTTTTTCTTGGGATTCATTTCTTTCATTTTTTTGATCTTTTCATTCTTTTTGCCCTTTGATTTTCTTTTAGGGTATACCCTCTTTACATTTTTTAATTTTTTTATTTTTTACAAATATGGAAAGCATTTGCAACAAGCAAAGGTATGTATATATTTTAGAGCTAAACCAAGTAAATCATGATATATGACACCTATTGGTATAGGAACCTAACAACGACAATGGTCACTTGATGATAGCTCAGGGCGGAACCGTTGTGCTTGGAGGTAGATAAGAATGTCACTATACCAAGGGTTAGTAGTGTCGATAAGATAGAAAACTTCATCTGGAAGAGGATTGTGGAATATCTCGTTAGAATCAATAATGGGAAGATCCGAAAAAAGTTCTGCGAAGACTAAGGAATTTTTCGCCTTGGCAGAAGTGAAAACCAAATCAAATTGTTGGAGGATCACGACCCATTTTGAATATTTTCCTCCAATTACTTGACGGGACAAAATGTGTCTCATGGGATTCTTCAAGGCGATGATAGTAGTCTGTCACAGTTGTATGTAGTGTCAGAAGCGGTTGACAGCAAAGAAGACTACCAATGACAGCTTTTCCACATGTGAATATTTGAGTTCGGGTCCAGTCATGCCTTTCGACAGATAATATATCACATGTTCACTCTGGTCATCATCAGTTTGAACTAAGACCATTCTGAGAGAGCATGGCGAGGCTGCTAGGTATAGAAGAATGTCACGGCCATAATTGGGAGTGCTAATGAGTGGGGCTGATATAAGAACCTTTTTCAAGGCATAAAATGATTGTTGAGCTTGATCATCCCACAGATACGACACTCCCTTCTTAAATAGGCACATAAAGCCTTTCGTCAACTCAACATAGTTTACGATGAACCGTCATAAAAAGTTTTCTTTCCCTTGCAAACGTTGGAGCTATAGAATGGATTGTTGTTTGGGCAATTGAGTAATTGCCTTTATCTTGTCGGGATCAATCCTACTCCCGTTCTTGGAGACAATGAATCCAAGTAAGTGTCCAAACTTGACAAAGAAAATTCATTTATGCGGATTCAAATGTATGATATAAAATCAACACCTAAGAAAGGTGGCTCTTAAATTATTAGGTGTTGCGTTTGCTGCTTTGAATGGGCTGGAAGGTCATCTAAGTAAGCTTGAATGATATGCCTAATATTGTGAAATGCATAGTCCATGGCCCTTTGAAATGTTGCTCCAACATTATTTAAACCTAATGGGAGTTTTTGATAGCCAAATATTACCCATGGGCAAACAAAGGTGGTTTTGTGCTGGTCTTTGGGTTTTATAGCATTCTGGTTGTAACCTGAGAATCCATCCATGAATGAAAATGATTCACAACCAGCACAATTGTCGATTATCTGGTCGATGAATGGTGTTGGATAATTATCCTTAGGACACACAGCAATCAAGTCTTGATAGTCGACACATACATGGATGCTTCCTTGTTTCTTATCAAAATGAACCAGATTGGAAACCCATTTTGTTAAGGGAACAGGATAGACGAAACCAACATGTAACAACTTTTCCACCTTGTTTTTGATGGCTTCTGTTTTGCAGGGATGGACCAGCCAAAGCCTTTGGCGAACATGTTTAGCATTGTCGTATTCTTGATCTCATGCTCAACAATAGATAGATCTATGCTAGGCATTTCCTCGTAAGGCCAAGTGAATACATCACGAAATTCCTTAAAAAGGCAGGTGAAGCTTGCAATTTCCTTAGGATTGCAATCTGCTCCAATCTGGATGTTTCAACAATGCCTGTCATGATAGAAATATTGATGAATAATTTCTTTGAGATATTTCCCATGTTTCCTTCCATGTCCAAAGTTTGGATACTTGTATATGGTGAGGAAAAAATTTTAGGTGTTTTAGGTTATAGGATTTGAAGAGGCATTATGTCTGAATCAGAGATGGAAACATGATGGTGCGAGTCCTCCCAAGGTCGCTCTTCTAAACTCATGATTTCTCTAATATCTTCTTTTGTAGGTAGGACTTGATTGAGTGGATTGAAAGAAGGAGTAGTTATGGAAGGGGTAGTGGTACCCTTGGCTGTAACCAAAGTGACCGAAGATTCAGATGCAGATTGAATGGCTTGGTAGGCCAATTCAGCTGGTGACAACAACATTTTTTCTCTATAAGTGTCAATGTCTAAAGGGGCCGGTAGGATCCAAGGATTGGCCAGTCCATGAGGAATGGATGAAACCATATTGACCGTCTATGGAATCGTTGGTGGCAGAAGAGGGAAACAACCCATTAGGGAAGAAGCCTTCAGAAGACTAGTATCGATACTAATGTAAGAGTCAGGTACACCACCCACTAAGGGTACAAAGCAACTTGGTAACGGGGAATAATCAGGGGTACAAAATGACAGTTGGTCCACTATGACTACCTTTCCATCCAATGGAAATAGGATGATGTGAAATACAATAGACACAATGGCCATCATGGCATAAGTCCAACTGTGACCCAATAAGAGATTACAATCGAGCTTTTTATCTACGACTTCAATGTCCACCATTATCGTTTTCTTGATGGGGCAGCTAGCTAGGTAACCTTTTGGGATGAAAGTGTGGCCGTCGAAAGATTTAAGGAAGTTCAATGGGGGAAATAGGGTTGGAGAACCCAAAACGAGCCAACATGAAGCTGGCATTATGTAGGTAGAAGCACCTTCGTCAATGACAGTTCTATGTATACCTTTACCTTTTGAAAAGATTTGCACCTGAAATGCAAGCTGGTGAGAATGGGGGGGTTTACACTTTCCATGTCAAAATTTGGAAGCATGGAATCCTGTGGGTCGATACCACCAATGTTCGAAAGTAAAGCTTTCCTTTGTGCTGGGCATGTTTGTAATACTTTAAGCGCTGACATAGTTGACGGCGCTTGCGCCAAGTCTTCTACAATTTTGTAGTTTAGGGTGTCACATGCAGATGTATTGTGCGTTGTGCATTGGAGTTCCCCTTTAGGGGGGGCAAATCACAATGTCATCAACTGTCATTTCGATATGAAGATCGTTAGGCGATGGTGGGTTTTGACTTGAGGAGGGTTCCTTTGCATGAGTGACAGGAGCTCCATAAGATTTGGCTCTGGTCTGTAGATTTACTATTTCAAAGGTGTAAACGGTAGAGGGTCCTTCACCAGCTGAAGGATGTTGCGAACCACCATTTCCTCCTTGCGGGGGTTGGGGTTGGTTTACGATAAGGTTTTGCTGCTGCTGAGAAGGGAAAGGATTATTTAGGACAATAGGGGTCCTACCAATATCCTTTTTAGCAATGAAATCTATGCATTCCTGAAGATGCCGGTAATGATAGGTCATGTGGTCTTCAGCATAGATTTTGCAAGGAAATTTGGCGGGCTTATCCTTTCCATTGTTAGGGGGTGTAGTAGCCTTCTGCTTTGGGTTTTTCTGCTTTGTTGACTGCTCTTTAGAAGGAGTGGTCTTTTTCTTATTCTTCTTGTTCTTACCACCAGTTTTTTGAGTAGATTGCATAGAGTTGATCATGGTGGTAGGAGGAGTAGTCGATTTGGTATAGGGTTCCATTGACATTTGGGCAATTTGACCATCGAGTTGTTTTATAGCAGACCCAAAGGTTGCACCGAGAATCCCATCGGCATGTGCTCTGGGTTGCTGAGTAGCGGGAGCATTGGAGTTGCGAGGGGCATTGGGAATTACGTCGTATAGAGTTCCAAACTATGAATATATCATATCTAAGTGTTGGGCACGATGTATGGATTGGTCTTCTGTGACTGCACCACCTAAGCTGACATCCTTAGTGATTTGGGGGAGTAGAGACTTGCAGAACCAATCCGCTAAGAGATAGTCTAGGAGGGGAGCTTTGACTAACCTCTACCTCTGTCTCCATTCATGTATATGATCAGAGATGTGGGTGGCAGTATCGTGATGTAATGAAGTGAGGAGTTCTGTCCCAGTTTCATAGTGGATGGGTAGCTGGAAATGCTTTAAGAATTCCATTGCTAGAGCGTCAAAGGTATTGATTGACATGCATGGTAACTTGATGTACCACTTGGCTGCATTACGAGTAAGGGTGTGGGGAAAAAGACATAACTAGATACTATCATCCACCATGGAGTTAGAAACACAACAAAGATGATAGGTGGTGGTATGTGTACCTGGATCCTCCCCTTGTTTTCCTTCGAACTTAGGGATGTATGTCGGTATCTTATGTGGGATTGGTGGCCAGAGTAAGTTATGATAGATGGGGTCATTTGTAAGTTTGTACAAGTTTGGGATATCAAGCATTGCCCAAAAAGGCAGAGTGTGTGATGCCCCCAAATCGGACCAAGGTGATGACACATGAATTGAGGATCCTTGTAGTCATCCCATTGTGTGATTCCCAATATTATACATAGGTTGCATGGTATAGTAAGTGCCTTGGGGTATGGTATTGTAATGTGTATTTCCATAGGGATTGTTAGGCTGGGGTATAGAGTTGCCCCTAGGATAAGCAGTGCCCCCTTGACTCATTTGAGGTTGTGAGTCAGGTTCCCCCATGGATTCATTGGGACCTCTTTGAGGATTCCCACTCGCCACATAACTAACCATAATTCCTTGACTAGCATAAGGAGTTCTCATGTCAATCAGTGACTGGCCATGCATGCTTGAAAATGGAGGGGGAACCATTATGTTCTCGGTCGGCATATGCATATTGGGAGTGCCCCTACATACTTGAATCTGGTGGTTAGAACTATATAATGGATGCCAACCATATCATTGGTTGAATGGACCCATGCTAACTGTGCTATATTGAACATTATAACGAGTGTTGTATGTAGCACTTGTCGAAGGTATAGAGTTTGACACTAAAGGGGTGGAACCCAGAATAGACTGGGTTCCACTCATGGAGGGTGTCATGTTAGGGGTTGAACCTGGGATAAATGGGATAGTAGGGTTCGCCATCAAAGGTGTGGTATTGACTATCGACTGGGGAAGTGGTGGGGGACCAAAAGTCTCCAAAAAGTCCCATGACTCATTAGTCATCAATGGGATGGGTGGAAGTGTTCCAACTGAAGACAAGGGAGGTATAGATGCAATGGGAACCAAGAGTGAGCCCAACAAATTCGTGATTAGAGGATTGTCTAGAGGAAGAAATCCTGTAGTAAAGAAATCCTTTGGTAAGCTTGAATCGTTGGATGTCCAAACTAATTCTATGTGAGATCTCGGAGACTGATTTCCCAAAGATGGGGAATCTGGTTCACTAGAGCTCGACGAATCCTCCATAATGAGTGGGGGAAGTCATAACAATCGTCTAGATTGATAATGAGGGCTGGATGTAGCCATGGTGGCTAATAATTTTTATCAATAATTTTACAGTGATGTTTATTAAAGTCTCAATGATAACACTCTAGCACCTAAAAATAAAAAATACGCTAAGTAAATCAATCAGAAAACAGAGGGAAATGACCCTGTCTGATAAGCACCGATCACTGGAGATGAAGCCCAGTATCACAATGAATAACATAGAGAGATGGCCAAATGTATAGTTACAGTTACTCTAGAGCTTCGCTCAAACCTCAGATTGAGGGGCCAAGTACTCTCTTGAAGACAAGCACCCTCCCAAAAACTGAATACAAAGTAGGTTTGTCTGTGTTAGGTACCTGGGCAGCCCACCCTAGTCACCTTGTGTTAGTCCCTAAAAGTATGGCCACTAAGGATACCTCAGATCACAGACACTACCGGGGGGGAGATAGTCGTAGATAGTACGCTGTGTGGGTAGGATACCTAAGTCCCTGACTCAACTCCGATATCCTCGAAGGGATCCCTGATACATAGAATACCCAAAGGAGATGCAAGCGAAGGTGGGCTAGCTTCACTTATAGTCAAATGTTGTCTCGTATTTAGCTCCACTTTTACTGGAGTGGTCCTAATAGTATGAGTGCAGAAGGATTTCTCTCTTTTCATGAGACTATTTTTGGTGTATGATCTTGGGTAGTTTACTCACACGACCTATCCCAAGATCCTAGCCTAAACTACTGTATGTTTTCTCTAGAAAGAGTTATTGATTGATTTTAGGTATATTTTAAGTGTACTTTGTTAGAGTCTTCAGTAGGGGTGTTGATGTATGATATTTGGTGGGACTCTAACTCAAATCATGCAAAAGACAATGCTTGTAAATTTCCAATTTCAATGAATAAGTTGTTTTTACAAAGGGAAAGTCTTTCATACATCAATGCTCATTCCATGCATCCTATTCATTACAACACTAGCATAACCAACATAAATTTTCAATGCTCTCTAACAACTACTGAAACCAAATAATGTAGAACTTAACTAGCTAAGCAAGAAAGTAAATATTTTTTATTTTTTATTTTTTCTTCTATGAAAATAAAAGTTTTAAGAAGAAAAGTTATTTTCTTAATTTTATTTTATTATATATATATATATATATATATTTTTCAGGACACAAATCTTGCAAACCAAACACAGCTACGGATCCCTTATCGGTCTAGAAGTAAGTTTCCCAACCCTTTGAGGTCATAGACACAACTGTATATCAAAAATTGGGTGACTAACACTCCGTGCTAGAGGCCACTAAGAGTTACAGGAGGCACTAATGCTATATTTGTGTAGCCACAGAGCTTTATAAAGCTTTGTTTACACTACTAACCTGTGGTAGTGTGGGAAAACACTTCAAAAAGGGGTTGTGGGGATCAGTTCCAGGGCTAAGAAATGAAAGAAGAGTGTTGCAAGGTCCCGATGGGTCAGAAAAGGAATGAAGAATTACAGGAAGGTTGGGAAGGACGAGGAAAATAGGAACTTTCTGGGTAAACCAAGAACTAAAGTGTAGTCCCCAATAGAGTCGCCAATTCTGCTATAGGATTAAATGCATGGTGTATGGAGAATGAAGAAACCCTCAAGGGTCTCCCTAGGACCCTTGGCAGACTGTAAGCTTATCTGTAGTTGTCGCAAAGCTACATGCATGTCCATATTCAATAACTAACTATCAAAGCAAAATAAATTCATTACCTCGAGTCTCCGTGTAGATTTGCTGGAGAGCACAAAGAAACTAGGTGGAAGTCCCTTGAGTCGACTCTAGATCAAGTCCTGCACATAGAAGAGACAAGCGTAATCACAACATAAAACCTTGAAAATTAATGCATGAATATACAAAAGACATCTAGTTGCACATAACTAAGCTACTCATGCTAAAAGACATTGAATAAACATATAAATGAATTATAGTACCAACACCATGGAGTAGATAGTATAACTGCAGTTCTATATTAATGTCAAAAGAGTGATTACAACCATCAGTTGCATCACCCTTCCCTTACCGCTCCAGCTCCTCTCTCTCCCTCCCTTCTTACCAACTCCTTATGCTTAGGTCCGAGACTCTGCTCGACAATCAAGTAAGCTATCCTTTCAAATGATCTGACCTCTATCACAATAGCCCTAGCTATGCTTATGTATCATTTGAGGTTAGGATTGCCAATTTTCTCCATGAGTTTCCTTAGGTAAAAGCAATGATGTTGCCATTATTTTGAGCTCTTTCCCATTTTCCTTCTTCATTAGGATTAGAAATCCCTCAAATAGGTTGAACTTTGATGTTTCCTTACTTTTCTAAATAGATTTAGGAGAGAATGTAGGGATATTTATTAGTCAATTCACTCCTTTGACCCTTAGATCCTCATTAGGGTTCACTAACGTTGTCCCCGGAGTAACAAGTAGAGTTACTGGGGACAGTAATGCTCCCTTAGGCTTGCAGAGAAGCTTTATAAAGTAGGTTGTCAGTGTATAAGCAGTGTTAGCTTGGAAACAAGGCCTGTGAACTTGGTCATTGCTTTAGCCATCATGTCTTTCCCCTCTTACCTGATGAGGAGGTTATTTTGCTATATAACAGCTCGCACGAGGATCTTGTCACCAAGAACTTCGGTGGTACACTGTGTTGCCACCTGCTTCACCTACTCGAAAAGTTGCCCCGTCACTAGCCCTGTGCTATCTGCCTATATTTTCTGTTGTGTCACCTGCAGACTAGCCAATTTCCCTTCAATGGAGGAAGTGAGTACATGGGATTCCTCCAGCCAAGGCTCTAATCTGGCCTTCAATACTATCTCCTTGCGCTAAGATGCATCCACCTATTCTTTAAGTGTCTTTTCTTCCTACAACTTTGCTAATATTTGTGTTATGGCATGGTGTGCGCCATCACTTTAACCTCATAATATCTCTGTTGTAGCTCCCGCGCCTTTATTTCTAGCCTCTGCACATTGGGATCCTCCTGTAGGCTGGTGACTACTTCGAGCGATTGCTCGAAGAGTGCAATGCACTCCTTCATGGAAGCATCTATAGGTGCTACTACATCTTTGACAATGGTCAGACATTGCTTTGTAACCTTTGGTGGAGTCGAAGGCCGGGGCATCAACTCGAGCTTTGTAGTTTTAAGGTTCAGTTCAAAATGAACCTTAGCCAGCTCTATTCTCACTTTGCACACTCCAGTAGTGAGTTTTTGAATTCTCACATCCACTGGCACATCCAGATTGATTATGACCGCGATCTTCGTAGGGTCTACCATCAAGCCTTGTCTACATACCACATGACCTAGCAAGATCCCAAAAGGGACATAAAACAAACATTTCTTCAGATTGAGTGCTATCTAGTACCTCTGGCATGTATTTAGCATCAAGTGCAGACTTGCTACGTGGTACTTTACCAGTCCAAACACTATCCAATCGTCAAAGTATACCTCCAAAAATTTGTGAATGAAATATTTGAATGTTTTGATGACAACAAGCGAGAAGATTGTCGACACATTATTCAACCCAAAAGCATCACAGTATACTGGAAGCATCCCCATTTAGTGGTGAAGGTCATCTTACTCCTATCTTCTGGCGTGATCTTTATCTGATGGTACCCTGAGAACCCATTAGTAAACGGATATGCTTCTTGGCCGCCAACATTATCTAGTACCTCATCAGTGAATGGAGTTGGGAAGGGATCATTCATGCACATGTCATTCAACTTCCTCAGATCTACGCATATCCTTACTTCATCCTTCTTCTTCTTTTATTGAACTACTATTGGTCTCACCCAATCAGATTCTTCCACCAGTTTAATAATACCTGCTACAAGCATTTTATCTGACTCTAAGCAAACCCTTTCTTTATACTTCAGATTAAGGCTGTAAGGCCTTTTCTTAATTGGCTTCACATCCAGTTTTAGAGTGATCTTCATGACACCCAGGTCCCCTATTATCCCTTTCAGATCTGAAAACTTCGTGGGGAACAGATCCTGATATTCGTGGAGTAGTTCGGCAACCTTACTATTGTCACGTCATCTGAGTAGTCCTCAATATTTAAAAAATTTGGCTCTACCTCCATGCCAATGTTCACTATCTAGTTTTGAGCAGCTTGGTTATGTTTGGGTTCTCTAATTGTGGTCCCTCAACTTCGCTGTGACCTTTAGTCTCTAGAATATTAATCTTCCTCGGGTCTTCGTCTTCTTGTTCCGCTGTTACATTATAGCACTCCAACGCGTGGCTCAGTTGGGTAGTCCAATCAAGTTGAATCAAATCTAGAGGATACTATGGTATCTTGAAGATCATTTCATTAAACTCCTGCAACGCTTCGTCGATACATTCAAACCCATCCTCGAAGTTGAATGTCATAAAAAATCCTTGGCACAAAACATCCCATTCTTTAGTGCCATGGTGGAGTTTCATCTCCAAGTACCAATTCATTGGTATACCATCCAAAGTATGACAAAAAATATGTACCCACTTTGGCTGAGGCTTCGCTTCATACACTTCAGTCCATTTGGCCAAATGGTTGCGCAGATCATTTCTCCCATCATATTTTTTTGTTAGCCGCACTTGTGGGTGGCCAAACGAAACTCTCATCATTTTTTTGTATACATGCCAATCATCAAAACTGTCCTTGTGTGTGCCCAACCATCTCGTAGGTGTAGCATGCAACGCCTAGTCCAGGGCCTAAAAGCAATTTTTCTCTGGCACTTCTCTCTCAAATTCATCCAAAAAGTGATCAACATCAGTTAAACCATCATAGTAAGGTAGATTTATTACCTCTGACGATACACAACACATTGACTTGGTCATCATATTACAACGCAACGTAGATACTTTATGTAGTTGATTCTGCCAGTGCTACAATTCTTCGTCTGAATATGGTGTGTAGGAAATTTCGTGGTCCCATGCAATACGTCCATTTGTTGTCAGATTCACCCAGTCCTAGTTCCGCGCCATTATCTTGTAAATCTGATCCAAATCATCATCAATTTCATAATCACGGGCTGGTTCAGTATAGCACAGTCCTTCTGCAGGGTCTAGTGGCACCACTATGCAGAGCGATTTCTTCTCAAATATCATCTTCCACTTCTTCAGATTGATTACCCCATTCATGTCAGTGGCCCAATCGATCCCAAGGAGCACGGGGTAGGGATTGTTGTCATCCACAATTTATATCAATTCAAAATCAGCTAATGTGTTCGTGCCTTCAATATCAACTATTACCCCCTGCAACCTCCCCATTGGGATGATTTTTTGCTGATTCGCCATCATTTACTGAATCAGAGACCATTGTAGTGCAGGTCTCCCCATTCTCTCCCATGTCTGTTTCAGTAAAACATTCGCGTCCGACCCCAAATCTAAAATAAATTGATTCATCTCATATTCGCTTATCTGTGCAGTAAGCCTCATCTCATGCCCCGTTCTCATTTTATGCCTGCCAATCTTTCTGACTACGAATGGTCCGTCAGTAGCATTTTCCTTCCCAACAAACCTATTGATCAGCTCCTGTAGTCCCTTAACAACCTTGCTATTGTGTAGCAGTTTCATGCGGGTCTCCAAGAACGTAGTGATCATGGACGGGTCGATTTCTTCAACTGGCTTCTCCTGACTCCCTGAGGTAGAGGCCTTAGCAATTTTTTTTTTTCTTCCATAAACATTTCTTTTGTGCTTTCTAGATTAAACCTGGTTTCCTTTTCTAGCGCTTTGCGGGCCCACTCACCTTATTTAGGTTGCTTCCCCTTATCTTCACCAGTCGTTTCCCCACTCCGCAACACAATATTTACCTTAGGATCTTCCTCGCAAGGCTCAGCCCTCATCATCTGCAGGTTTTGAGTCGACTGTTGAGGTTGTGCCCCCTTCTCGTGTATCTTAGCTAACAATATAGGGAAATCCTCCATCAAATGGTCAAACTAAGTACAATAGTGGCATGACAGTCGCGTTGGATTTGGGAAGTCTCACGCGTAGTGTCCTGGTCCTCCACAATTGTAACAAATAACCTGCCCTCAACCTTTACCAGGTCCTCCTCCACCTTGGCCTCATCCACGCCCCTGATACTCACCTCGCACTCCTCCAGCGCCTTGGTCTGAAGGCTATGTTTTTGCCTACACCTTGTATGCAAGTGTCATGTCCATCATTAATTTGTAACTCTGACAATTGCGCTCATCACGACCCACTGATTGACAGAAGTTGCAGAAGAGTTGTTGCAGTGTCTATACAAATTTCTGCAGCAAATGGAAATTGTCTATCGCATGTTTCCTAGCTAGCTAATAGATAGCACACCATAGTGCAGGTCCTATACTTGTCCTTGGTGCAACATAATTTGTGAAAACTGGACAGTGATGTTTGTCATGCCCCTAGCTTTTTCACTTTAGGCACCAAACTTCTTCACGCACCTCAAGCTGAGATGTTCTATCTTTCTTCAGAATCTACATTTCAAGGCAAAGGTTTTGCAATTTCACATGAATCTACTGAACCCCCAAATTAGCATCTTGCATTGGTGTCTCATGCAATCTCATCGTGATTTCCAGGTCTTCTGGCTAGGTCCCAATCTTTTGTTGTGATAGCACAACCCTTAGATGAGGTAGGACTGAAGCCACAAACCATTCGTGGTGCTACCCATCAGTCAGATTCATGTTAGCCTTGTAGATTGTACACTTCAATCTCTGATCCAAATCCCAGGGTGTCTCACCAGGCTTCATCATGATCTCTTTGAATCCCACAATTGATTGCGCTTCAGACTTAGGTCTAATAAATTCCTTATTCAATGCAGTTTGGATGTCTTCCAATGTGGACATCAGTTTATCTGTGCAGTACTTAATATACCATGTTAGTGCACGGTCCTGAAAGGCACTAACCAACGTTGCTTTCTTCATTTGATCATTTGTGATACCCTGAGCTTCCCACACAATCGTAGTGACGAACCAAAACGGGTCTGAATCTTCATTTCCCATGCCATTAAACACAGGTAGCTTTACGAAGTTCACCATATTGAATAGTGGCAGAGGTGGTGGTGGTGTAGGTGAAGGTGTATGCAGCAGACGTGAAGATGGAGGCGGTGTGAGTGGATGAGGTATTCGCAGGAACCCTTGCTTTATCAATTGAACAATGCTCTCTAGAGATGCCTGTGCTGCTTCCTCATCATCACTTAGAGGGGGTTCAATTAGCACATGCAATAGCCTGCATGACTGGGAGAGGGTTTTGCACAATTTATGAGTTGGTATGGGCTAGCTGTCCTACAGGGATTGCACAATTTCTGGGGTCAGCAAGTGACTGCTGCCCAGAGTTGCACAATTTCTGGGCTATGCTGCAGTGTTGGGCTAGATTGCACAGTTTTCTCAAGGAAGCTTGTCTGACTACATTACGCAATTTTGGAGCCCAGCAAGCTGCCCAACAGATTTGTGCAATTTCTTGAGGGAAGGTTGGTTCCGCTCCAGAATTGCACAATTTTCTAGGGGGGCTTGTTAGCCAGCAACTAGCTTAATTTTAGAATGGTAGCCTGTGAAATGAGTGAAGCAAACCGACATGCACAGGCTGGCAAGCTAATGAGAAACCCATGAAGCCTATGTACTTGACAGTGCAAGACATGCTGCTAAGGATAGTCGGTAGGGAGGCTCCAAAGCAAAGCTAAGGCAAAATTTTGGAGGGTGGTTGTAGCCACTACAATAGAAACTAACCAACAAAAAAAACTATAACATGCATGAATGAACCCAACAAATCTTAAACTCAAAAATCTGATTCTGAAGACTGTAATGAACTGTCATTGTGTGTAGTCAACTCTCGAACCTTACGATCACTGAGAGAAATCTTCATAATATTGAGATTTCTTTTGTTGGATCATCATCACATGGAGGAGGTGTCATGTGAGTGACAATAGCTTCCCAGTTGCTCCCTTAGGCCTGGCATGCTAGTGACTATGGTCAAATTTGGACTACGAAAACCCTAAATCCCTAATCGCATGGATGAAGAGGTGTCTATACGACTGAAAGGTTCTAGTCGAATAGATGAGCTTCTATGTGTGCAACTATGGTCGAATCCTTCTTGTGTTGTGCCTACGAGTGAGGCCCAAAAACCTAAATCAGAGATACGAGTGTCAAACCATGCAATTTTATCTCATATTGAACTTCATCCTCCGCGAACAAGCCTTAGACCTGTGCAAGACAAAAACCAAGATAGAAGAGTGTATCATCATTATGTCTAAATGAGGTAAAGGGAACTTGTATTTATAGTCTTTCAAGGTGATCCACTTTTCTTTAGGGTCGACCTTAACAAATATGCACATGTGGGATTTTATTCATAAGTACACTTTCCCTTATCCTATTCGAGTGATATTTAGGTTGATTTTGATCCTCTCGAAAATAAAAATTCAATGCAATCATTATCTCTATCAAGTGAGATATCGAAAGTGGAATTTGAATGCAGATTCATATTTTAACAATATTGACCCTAGAACATCTGCCAAGTGTATGGTGCAAATGTGGAGCTGACTGGGCATGGTGAACCAAGTTCATCATCCTCATCCAAAAGGTAGAACATGAGTAATCAATGTGTGTTTCTATGGATCCATGATGTACTTTTTGCTATGGTGGAGGCCCATGGCTTTTGACACTCACCCTCTAAGTGCCAATGTGGCCCTCTGGAGGGTAGGACCCCATATAGGGCGACCAAGTCCCAAATGGAGACCCACCTACAATCTTGCATAAGATCCAATGCATCCCATTTCCTTCGAATAAAAAAAATCATTAGAATAATCAAGTAAAAGATCTTACAAGTCATGGAATCAATGGGGTACTTCATGGTGGCATTCCATTCCATAGTGGGTTTTGGCATGTAAAAGTGTCTCCAAGCTCAATAAGGGATTAATCAAGGACCTTATTAGGTGGTTTCAAACTTTAAAGGGGGTGACATGTCCATGGTACATCCCTCAAGTGGCGGGTGGAAAATGATATAGTAATTTAATAGAGTGGGGATCAGGGGAATCATTCAGACCACATGTCATGGTATAAGGATATAAATAATAAGGGAATCACACACCTAGGTATATGAGTGTAGTAGGGTGAAAATCATGGTACATAAGTTACCTTGACCTTTATTTTTCCACCCTTCTTCATATGTCGTTTTCCTTTGATTGATTTTTCTTTATAACTTCTTTGGGTTGCAGGGTATGAGGGCATGTTTTGTAGTATATAACATTGGATACCCCCTTAAGGTGGGGTAGTTCATCACCCACTAGGGGTTGGGACAATCATGGGTTCCTAGATGATGGAGGGAGCTCATATATGACCCATAGGAATCAGGATGATGGCCATGGATAAGGGGTAGAGCTCATGTTTGGCTTTTTCCCACATGCTAAATTTGTATGTCTTGGCCATATTTTGCATTTTGTGGTACATTTCCTATTGAGAGTGGCCAACTTATGCTTTTTCTTTTTTTTTAGTTACATCAACCTTCAGGCATCATTCCAAGTATGATCCAAGGTGTGGACAAGGGGAGTGGGAGGCTTAACCCTATGTGGACCTAGCAGACACATGTGGACCCATTTGGGTGATGTGCACCAGTATTGCAGCCAGAATGTTGCAACTCTTGGGGCTACCAACTTTACTTCATCAACTTGGGGTTCATACAAACTTGGAGGTGACAGTGCTGTATACACAAATAGATGCAATGGTCCACTCTTTTGTCAGTGCTGATATGGGCGATAGACCACTAGGGTTTCTCAAACCAACCTTATGTTGATTTAGAAGAAGTTTGATTACCAATTGAGAAAGGATAATTTTGCCCTAATTGAGAGAATTGAAATGCTACCTACTGAAGTAAAGAAAGACTGAGATTGATGCTTAAAACACATAACTCATCTAGCTATTTGTTAAATCCTAACTAAACTAAGCATGCAATATAATCTAATCAAACACTTAATTGTTGTGCACATGAATAAGTATAACAACATTTTTATTATTGTCATTTTTTGTGAAAACATGAATGCTATTTCTTCTTGATTGTATGGCAGGTGGGTTAGGTGTGGAGAGAGATGGTTGTGATAGGTCAGATGGCTTGGGAGGCAATCAAGGGTCTTCTCCTATCTTTCGTGATGCATTTCTCACAAATTGGCCTCAAAACAGGCCACTACATGTTGTCCTGTAGGATGTCTACAGGATGCCCTAATTCATCTACAGGATCCCCTGTATTCCTACAAGAACAAGCTAAAAGCATAAGGAGTGATTTGGATAGTGGTATAGGGCTTAGGGAAGGTGAGTGATGGAAGGAATAAGGCAAGGAAGTGGTTAGGATTCCCTCTGAACTCAAACCAAAGTTGTATGATGGTTGGATTTGCTCAACAAACATGGCAAGTTGTCCTTATGAAATGGTACTTAGATTATGAACTTAGTGGCTTTTGGCGATCATGGATGGGTGAGGTTAGGATGACACTACTGATATGAGGTCTTCCTGCACTATTGAAACTCCTGCAATATATACATCACTGGCATTTACCCATAAATCATGTCAAAACAAGAAAGGTTTACATCAACATAGGAAAGAAGAATTTCATCATTTATTTGCCTAGTTCATGCATGGGAATGTTTTCAACCTATTGTGAAAACACCATGAAATCTAATATAAAGACAAAGATATTAGAAATGACCACTACAATCTATCTTTGAAAACTGAAAGATGCTAAACTAATTAGCAGAAAAACCCTAAATACCATAAGAAACCAGAATTCTTGTCTTTTGGGATGAATGAGGGTTTTTCCTCAAACCATGGTCCCTGAACGGAGGAATGAGGAAAGTTCCACCTATTATCAATACTTTTGGTATTTATTTATCTCTCTAAAGCTACTGTTAAAGCTATTCACAAATGGAAGAAAACTAATCAAATTCACCAATACTTGCAATGTGACAATGCCAAAATTAATTCAACAAGTAATATATGAAATAACCTAAAAATACAAGTACAGTAATAAGAACCTCTATTGCTAGGGTTGGGCCCTAACCCAACAGCTTTATCCCTCAGTGTCAAATCAGTGCTAGATCAAGGGAATGCTCATTTTCATTAACATATAAAAAAAATACATAACGGTGTTTTGTCACAATCCTTCAACTCAAAAGTGCTCAGTTATCTTGCATAAAATATCGGAACCCTGATGAGGCTCTAGGCTTCCGTATTTATACAATTGAATTTCATAATAAATTCCTTAAATCTAGGGATGCTTGGCTCCCAATCTCAATATAAATTGGTTCTTAACTATCACCAGCTTGGCTGCCAATGATTCTCCTGACTCGGCTGCCTGCAACTCCGAGCTGGTGTGATTTGATTGATGGATCTTCAAATAAGTGAGGATTTAATGAGGAAGATCCATCTCCTATAATCTCTCCTTCTTGTCTCATTCGAGTTCCTGCACCTTAATTAGCCATAATTTGCCATAATTTTCTCCCAAAAACCTGCAATCAATGCACATTAGACCACTAGACATAACATCTTACTTTTACTCATCTCATTAAGCAAAATATAATTAAAACATGTAAGAAATTATGAGAGAAGTTGATTTTAGTAAGCTTGGAGGTGTATTAAGGTCCATATATTTTACCCAATGATGAGCCTCATCATCACCCCCTACTGAAAGTGTTTCTCATCTTCTGAGCAACTCAATCTATGTCCATGTCCTTCATTGCTCTGGTGGCTTCCGTGACATCCCATGCCTTTGCTATGGTCTCTTCTTCCTGTGAATAAAATCTTGCCTTCTTCTCTATCTCTTTCCAATGATTTCTTTCTTCTTCTTCTTTTCTTCCTTCAAACATTCCCAAAATCAATGGTGGACTGAGCCTCAATCCAATCCAATTGACTTTGAGTCTTTGTAGTGTCTGCTTATACATTGGGGTTCTATTTAGTGCCTTTCTCATTCTACCAGGGGAAGGATATTCTTTGATTTTTAGGTTGTATGTTATGAAACCAGCTCACAAAAATATAGAAAAGATATATCAATGCAAGCATCCAAACTACTCAAGAATTGAGGACAACACTTTTTTGAAGGAGAAAGGCATATTAGGTCCCTCTAATAATAGTGATTACCCCATTACTATTGTAGTTGTATCCCTTATTAATATTGTTGTGCCCCTATTGTCCCCATATTGTTATATTGTGCCCCATAGAATCCCTCTATTGTTATTTTTGTGCCTTTATATTATTATTGTTAGGTCGGCTGGGTTATATTGTGACTCCTTAGACTCCTATATATAGAAAGGAGGTTTTGTCCTTTGAATCATCAAAGAATCATTCATTTGTGTAATGTAAAGGAGGTTGCCCCCCAGAAGTCGTTGAATTCTAAAGCATTGATCTATCTTTTCTATCTTTTTGTGAGTTGGTTTCATGGCTCTGATACCAAATGTTATGAAACCAAATCACAAAAATATAGAAAATATAGATCAATGCCTTAGAATTCAGCCTCTTCGAGGGGGCAACCTACTTTACATTACACAAATGAATGATTCTTTGATGATTCAAATGACAAAACCTCCTTTCTATATATATGAGTCTAAGGAGTCACAATATAACCCAGCTGATCCAAGTGGATGTTGGTGGCCACCCACCTATCCCATTTGGACCCCCACAACTGTCTCTTTCAGTTTTTCTATTTCCTTAATTATAGCACAGTTTACTATTTTTAGCAGTTTTTCGGGTCCTAAACTTCTGGAGCCATTTTGAGACCCTAAACGACGTTTTTTGGGAAATCTTCTGCCAGCAATTTTTCTGATAAAAATTGTCTTTTCCGTCATAGTCCTCGGAGAGATCTTTCCAACGGGCTATCATGTGCGTCAAATGGAGATAATACGACCAATTCGCGACCTCGGGAAGTTGGTTGTCCAACTCACCCCAAAACGGGGCCCACAATTTGGCGTTTCATCTTCTAGGGTGAAGGGTTTTCCATTGTTTCTCAATAATAAATAGGCCTCCGAGCCTCATTGTAAACACAGTTCGAAACAATTCAGAGGCATGTAGTCGACACATCTCTTCTCAGAGATAAGCTACCATCGCCCTAGCTGGGTTATTTCTATTTGTAAGCATATTTCACTATTCTCCATTAATGAAATGAAGTATTATTTCCACTGCATCTCTGTTTTTATGGTTATCGCATCTCTGTATTTATGGTTATCTCTGTAATCTATTGCGTTCCTTCTTAAATCCGGATCACCAGCTGACCTAACAATAATAATATAAAGGCACAAAAATAACAATATAGGGATTCTATGGGGCACAGTAATAACAATATGGGGACAATAGGGGCACAACAACATTAATAAGGGATACAACTACAATATTAATGGGGTAATCACTATTATTATAGGGACCTAAAATTGTAAGGCAAGGTGTTCCATCTCCTTTGGAAAGCTTGCTAGCTATCATCTCCTAGTAATCTAAACATGTCTTCAAAGTGTGTGGCTACTTGTTCTTGTACAACAAGGTACCTTGGTGCAATCTTGGGATCATTTGCAATGAGATTGTGGGTGCTGATGACAATCATTGGGTTAGATTGCTCTACTCTAATCATAAGGGGTTCTGTCTCTTCTTTTTCCATTACCTTTTTCATCTCTGTAGATCTTGCGTCCTCGTTATTCATCCATAATGTTAAGGCCATCAATTGCAAGTCTCCTAGCTTGTGATTTTGGTCCCACACATTTGAATCTGTCAAGGCCAAATTGTTTAGGTAAAACTTAGATATTTTTTCTCTATCTTCCAAGGTGCTTTGATCATAGAGACCAATGAATTATCTAGAGTTTTGGAAGGGCATAGTTCCTCTCTGTGCTAGGGTCTTTATTTGGAATTGTAGCCATTTTTCCTTGAGGTACAAGGCATAATAATTTATTGACATCCTACACTGGATTGATTCCATGGAAAAACTAGCCATAGTTTCCAATTGGCTTTCCCTTTCTTGTAGTTGTCACCTTAGCCATGTGTTTTCATCCTCTAGCTAAGATTTCATCATTGCTTATCTATCTCTTATGCTGCTCAATTCTCTGCTCATCTCTTGCTTTATCCTCCATGTGGCCTACATCCTCTAACCCTTTTGATTTGGCAATTTGCATCCACCTATGTGTCCTTGCCCTCTCTTTTTCAAGGTCAAAGAATAGGGGAATGGAAAAATTCTGTGGTATTACCCTACCTCCTTCAATGATCCTGTAGTAGGAGATGAGGTTTGGTTACTGTTAACGGGAAAAGTGTCTATTCAGAACGACCCTATCCCATTGAGGTGTGACAGTGACCTCAGAAACAAACAGGGAAAACTACTCTTGTATTCTCCTTTATGAACTATAAACGAAGAGGAATAGGATGAACCAACCTGTGTCTTGCGCTAGTCCTTTGATCCAATCTCTCTCCTCTTTGACAGCTTCCAGCTACCTCCTCCCTTACTTACCCAGCTTCACCAAGTTCCTGTAAGATCACAGAAGAAAGAAACTACACAAAGACATGGATTTATGTTCATAAATAGCTTAGGATCATATTTAAGCTAAACATACAAATATAACAAACATCAATGATATACAAGCATGTAGGAGAAACTCAAATAGTTTTATTGATAAAACAAGAAGATCCAGGAGGAGTTACAACCGATGATTCCTGATCCAGCATCAACCTCCCAGCATAGAATCCCCTCTTCACCTCCAACAAAGCATAAATCACCCAATACTCTGATATCTATCTCAAAACCAACAACAATTCTCTGCAATGTACAAAATTCCAGCCTCCAACCTCTGGATCTCTGGGATGAGAGATCTATATATAGATATTTGCAGAGGTGTGAGTCAGCTCTGAGTTTTTGATTAGTGTCTTCTCTCTGATAGTTCTTGATGCCACTTGGAGATCTCATTGATCTCTTACTCATCCTTGGGCGATTTTGAGAGGCAAGTGTCCCAGGAGAAGTTTCTGGAAGATTCCATGATCATCCACCTCGCAAACTGTCTCCGCCACTTGTCTTTTCCCGTCCATCGCACCCTCACAGTGTATTTAGGTGCACTGAAATGCACTTCCCGTGTGTACAAGGTGCGCTGCATCACACCCTGGCCATGGAGCAAGTGCACTGATCCAGTTTTGACCAATTTTGAGTAGTTTCTGGTGGAGAACTTCTGGGAGAAGCTGTAATTTGTTGACCTTGTTCCTTTAGGGGTTAGAACAACACTTTTAGGGACTTAGGAGCCCTTGGTTTATGGACATTTCATGCTTAGAGTTGTAAGGCACAAAAATGTCTATAATAGTTGCCCCCTAAAGTATGAGGCCGTTTATCAGGTGAAATTCTTAATTAGGAGGATCCGAAGTTCTTTCAATGTTCGGAGGAGACCTGTAATAAGATACAATACAATACATTATCTTCATACTGTTTTCATGATCTAGCTGAGGCGGGCATTCCCATGCTCAGCTTTATAAATTCATTTTCATGTACATAGGACAGACAATCGTTTGATGGTAGACTGATGATTCTGATAGAGCCATCATCCTTTTGGTAGGATGATTATCTGTGCTGCAATGTTGTACACTTCAATGTCTTTATTTTCCTGAATATATATCGCAGCCCAGATGGATGAAACTAGATCCAGGGTCTTCAATCTTGTCCGATATTTTCTCGAAGTACAAGTCGATCCATGTGAGAATTTTTTTGAAGTCGAACATGGAAAGACATCGCTTGATTACCAGTCAATGATGTACACTGTTAACAAGCGCGAGAGGAATCACCGATAATGATAATGACCCTCAAGGTACTGCAGTACAATTCACGTGTGTTATAGACATTATTGTGCCTTACAGCTACAAGCATGAAATGTCCATAAACCAAGGGATCCTAAGTCCCTAAAAGTGTTGTTCCAGCTCCTAAAGAAACAAGGTCAACAAATTACAGCTTCTCCCAGAAGTTCTCCACCAGAAACTGCTTAGAACTAGTCAAATCAGGATCATTTCAGCTGCTCCACTAACTAGCTGCATTGCAAAGCACCCAAATACACTGGCTAGGTGCATTGCAATGCACTTGAATGCACTACCAGGGTGCGTTGAGCGGGAAATGACAAGTGGCAGAGTCATTCCACGAGGTGGAGAGACAATGGAAGCTTCCAAAATCTTCTCCAATGACACTTGCCTCACTGAATTCGACCAGTGATGAGTAAGAGGCTCTCAGTCTCCAAGTGGAAGCAAGAACTGACAGAGAGAGGCCACTAATCAATTCATGAGCTGACTCATCCTCTTTGCATACATCTATATATGGATCCCTCACCAAGATATCCAGAGGCTGGAATTTTGTACATTGCAGAGAATTGCTGTTGGTTTTGAGATAGATATCAGAGTACTGGGTGATTTATGCTTTGTTGGAGGTGAAGAGGGGATTCTATGCTGGGAGGTTGATGCTAGATTAGGAATCATCAGTTGTAACTCCTCCTAGATCTTCTTGTTTTATCAATAAAACTATTTGAGTTTCCCCTACATGCTTGTATATCATTGATGTGTGTTATAGTTGTATGTTTAGCTTAAATCTGATCCTAAGCTTTTTATGAACATAAATCCATGTCTTTGTGTAGTTTCCTTCTTCTGTGATCTTGCAGGAACTTGGTGACGCTGGGCAAGTAAGGGAGCAGGTAGCTGGAAGCTGTCAAAGAGAAGAGAGATTGGATCAAAGGACTAGCGCAAGACACAGGTTGGTTCATCCTATTCCTCTTCGTTTATAGTTCATAAAGGAGAATACAAGAATAGTTTTCCCTGTTTGTTTCTGAGGTCTCTGTCACAACCCAGTGGGGTAGGGTCGTTCTGAATGGACACTTTTCCCAATAAAAAAATGGCGACTCCACTAGGGATCGTGTCTAGTTATTTTGTTTGTGTTTCTATTGTTGTTCATCTCATAAACTTAGAAGTAGCGAATCGAACTGCATTTGCCATTTACAAATGCAAAGTAGACATCTGCTACTCTAGTCCATTCACTGGATCTGTTTATGATCTGAACAGCTGATTCACAAATGATCTGATTACCCTTTGTGATAGCTCTTAAACCTCTTTTAAATCAACCCTCTGATTGTGCATTACTGATTGCTTTTACCCGGCCAAAAACCATAGATTAAACTGCAAACCGTGACCCAGAACCCGGAGAGAAATCTCGTTTCTGCCCTAGTGCAGGCTCTGTGAAGAGACTCCGCATTTCAACGTAGTTCCCGAGAAGGCTACCTACGTTGCAATCCAGTTTCTCTGTGTATCAGGTGCGTTGATAAGCTTAGCCCTGTGCACCTGAGGTTCTTTGCTCATTTTTTCCAGTTTTGCCTCTGATTTTTGCAGCCTGTGATCAGTGTATGTGTCTGTTTAAAAGCCCCTTTTCTTTGCCTTAATTCCACCTCAGTTGTATAAAAGAAACTGTATTTGTTTTTGTGTGTTTGTTACGTCATTTACAGTTTCCCATTGCAAAAGTAGACTAGTCATACTGTCGTCCTTGGATTTAGATCTGTCGTTAGTGTCGATTTTGATCTTAGGAGAAAGTTTATTTGTTGTTGACAGTCGATTATGCTTTTACTTTTGCCTTTGGCTTGAATTTGTGAATTTCTAGTGTCGAAACAAGTGTTTACTTCAAAATCATAAAGTGTCATAATCGTCTCTACCTTTTGATTTCGAAAAGAAGCTTGTTTGTGTTTTTCACTTGAAAGCGAATTCAAATTTGTACAACAACTTTCTTTTTAGGCATCAATATTAAGAAAGTGAAAAAAAAATACATGCACATGTGCATTTGCATATTGACAGTCTGTTTGGCTTGATTTAGGAAAAGTGCATTTACAGTGTGCTCTTTTCTCTTTGAGAAAAGATTGTGTCTTTATTTTCCCCTTGTAGCTAGGATTTTCATTGCTTTAAAGAGATAAAAGCTTGCTTATCATCTTTAGATTGCATTTTAGGAATTACATCTACATCTTGTGGTGAACCCAAAAGGCAAACTTCATAAGAAAGATCAATCTAAAATAAATTCAATGAACTTAACAACGCTTTGTAACTTAACGCACAACATTTAGAGGTCTAGGCTAGAGACATATTCCGGCGTCGTAAAGCCTGGTAACTGTTGTCCTCACTGATGGTTGGGTGATTCCTCCACTTTGATAGGATAAGTGCCAGTACGGACTTGTGCTCCCACGTACCGTCGAGTATATATTGGGAGACCCCTATAGGCATAAAACCTTTATCCATAGGAAGCTGTGTCGGCCGCCCTACTGATCGCAATGCACCGAACACAGCATTCGGGAAGATTGACTGCCGTACCCTAAAAAGTATTCTGCAGTTTTGCGATTGGTTTGGTACTCCCTATACCTAGACCTCCAGAGCAGTCCCTTTCATTCCTTTTCAGACTCCTTAACGGAAAAGGTCCATCTGAGCACTTGTCACTTCAGGCTCATTAAAAATCGAAGGAGACTAGAGTCATCTTTTGTTTTTTCTCGATCCTTTAAAACTGAAAAAACAAGTTGTGTCAAAGCATGTTAAAATTTATTTTAAACGGAATATTCATACCCTTTTCCTGTGTTGATCTTTAGGTTGAGAAAATGGAGCCTACCAACCAATAAATTCCCCTTGGTGGAAATCCTAGTCCCTTCTCCTCTTGGGGAGATGTTGGTGTGCCCCATATGGCCACATTGTCGCTTCCAGGACTGACAATTGGCTTGCCAGTATGGCTCTTCTCAACCAATGTCGTTCAGAACACCACTATTCCTGAACAATCGAATCAGCAATTAGACGAGTCCAGAGTTACCCACCAGCCTTCTACTTCCTCTAATTCTTCCTCTCCTCCTTCCTCTTCGCTTAACGGGATTGGTAAAGCTAAAATCCAAGTTCCTAAGGAGAAGAAGGAAAAGAAGAAGGAGTCAAAGGCGAATGGGGGAAAACGAGTTTCGTCTAACGAAAATCCACACACAGCACCGACCAGGCCTAAATCACCATGTGTCATTTGCAGAGGAGACCACTTTCACAAAGATTGTCCTTGCATCCCCCGGATACTAAGGGACTGGTCTCCTCGTTTGCACAATCCGGTGTCATCAACCTCTGGAGATCATGTTGAAAGCACACCGTCAACTAGTGAAAGTGAAGCCCCAGGACAAAAAGGGAAAGCTAGATTTCCCTGTAAACTGTGCGAAGGCGACCATGCCCTCCACCATTGTCCCTTCTTAGATGAAGCTAAAAGAGTTTTGGATGATCGTTCGGTTTCACCGTTATGACTTCCTCCTGGATATAAAAAACTCTTGCCAAGTCCGTCACTAGTTGAGAACTCAACTGGCTCGCTCAGGTGGTTGGCTGAAGCACCTATCATTGAAGATAAACCAACTGAATCCATACCAGATGAAAGTCGAAAGGTCGAGGCGACAGTTGACCCGTCTTGCCTTCAGAGGTTTTATCTTCGGATGATACAGTCACTGAAGAGAATAAGGATGACACCGTCCAAATTCTCTTCATCAACACAGACTCCGACGAACATGGGGGCAATCCACCCATTCCTTTACCGCAGGAAGGAAGTTCGTCAGAGCCATACCCGGCCGTCTACTCAGTCCCACCTCCAAGCAACCTAGTTGTATCCTTCGACTGGAATCAACTAGGCAGACCCCGTTTGCCAGCAAGCATACCATTCCGAATTATCGTTCAAATATATAGAATGGTCATGGCTGGCACCATCATAGATGAGAGGGCTTCTGTGAGTATCCTTTCCTCTATTTCTTGGAAAGCGCTTGGTTCGCCACCGCTGTTGCCTGAAATGAGAAATCTGACAGGCTTTGATAAAGGAACCAGTCGACCTTTAGGGATCCTTCCCGATGTGCCCATAACATTGAGAAGGAAGACAGTTCGCATGAACATCATGGTCGTTCAAGGACCCTTGGATTATAACCTACTCCTTGGACGAGACTATATTTATTGCATGGAAGCCATTGTCTCCTCACTCTTTAGAGTAATGTGTTTTCCGCACGAAGGAAGAGTGGTCAAGCTCGTGGACCAGCTTTCATTTCCCGGATCACGCATAGCAAATAGTCATATACCGTCCCTAAATGGTCTCTTCACGCAAGAAATGTCTCAATTCCCAGTCCGTCCTCCCGATGAGCGTGATTAATTCGGAGGGATATGACTGAAACCCAGCGGGCATGCATCCTGGTCTGCTTCGGCAGGAAAACTTCGGGTATAGAGTAGGTTTCCGCGGGAGAATATGACTAGTTTGTACCCCATCCGTGATTGGAAGAGGGGTTATTCTAGAATAAGATTCTTTTGTCAAAGTTATGTGAGTTGGCAGAGCTAAGTCACTCGCCTTTTTTTATCTCGGTAGACATCGCCAAAGAAGTGTTTTGTTTGCTATGTGAATAGAACAATCTTTGGGTGACCTGTAAGAGGTAGGCCTCTCTCGGCAAAACAAATGTTTTGACGAACTAAAGTAGGGGTAACTTTGAAGCTCTGTTTTATACCTGGGGGCATGCAAACCTTTTAGCATGCAAGCGAGGGGCGGCTATTTATTTTTTTAAATTTTTAGGACCTCTAACCCTTTAAACTCATAGGATTAGTCGTCACCAAACTTGCATAAAGAAAGGATGTGGGGCAAAAATCTAAAAGTTGCCATTTTTATATGAGACGTTCTTATCATATGACTGGATTCATCGAGCAGTTTTAACGCATAGTTCAAGCTCGTTAAAAAATAAACATAAGACCAAGCAAATGTTTCCACCCGCGTTTAAGCTCGTTAAAAAATGAACTATTCCCCCGGTAAATAACCACCGTGAATGAAGCATTTTCAGCCATTAAAGCCTTGGTCGTGTTTGCACCATCACCTCCACTTTTCCATTGGCCGATCATTCACCTCCATTTGATTGCTTACCCATTTTGAGGAACAGCTGCGAAGAGTGATTTCACTAGCCATCCTTGTGACACTGCCGTAATTGGAAAATTCCAAACCTTACCTGGAATCAGCTGCTACCCATTTTATCACTTGTTCCTCAAAAGACGAGTCTTCTTTAAGCTCTTTTCAACTGACTCGTAAAATATGAAAAGATTGCTGAGTTTTTGCCTTCCAGCTCGTTAAAGCGACAGGAAGTGCTATCCCTCCTCTAGATTTTAATCTTTTTGGACCTGACGGATTATTGCACAAAAAGATCGAGCGCTTGTTTTGTTGGGCTCGTTAAAACTATCGAAAACTCATCCCTTCTGTATTGTTTTATACTTTTTCGGACTTAAGGGATTAGATGATGAAAAAGGAACTGTGGAGTTACCTTTACGTACCTTTTCAGACTCTCTAAAAATGAAAAGGACCGAGTTATCTTTGTCGTTAGACTCGTTAAAAAGATTAATAGCGACAAACTTGTCTTTAGGCGAGAACGAGTTTCACTATCACTAGGCTCGTTAAAACATAGTGATGCATTTTCCCGAAGGGCAAATTATAGAACAAGCATATGTTATCCTCCTCAAGCTTGACAAAAATAAAGAGGTACTGGTCAGCAATGACTGGGGAAAATTGGGAAGAAAACTCAAAGAAACTTTGTTGGTAGCAAGTCGCTCTTGAACACGACACTTCCACTCCGTGCCAGAGTCGGGTTGGGTTGTTTCATTCACCGGTCACATCACCATGGTCACGCCATACCATCCACATTTGGGGTAAATGCTACTGATCCATCACATAAGTGTCGCCAACATGTTCAAGAGAAGTCATCCAGAGAAGTCACTCGTGTCCCATCCACTACCATACATTATACTTCATTCTTTCATGACTGCCACCCTGAACCGTATATCACCAAATCATTTTCACCTCCATCAAAATCATTTGCTCCATTCCATGTCATTGATGTGGGATTCATTAAGGCCCTCCTTTGACGGATCGCTTCTTGTCGACATCAGCTCATTATCCAAGAAGTTGATCTAGGAACAACCCCTTCAGTACTTTGAAGCTTGCATGCCTCAATGGCAAGTTTCTCACTTCCGGCGACAGGTATACATCAATGACCTTCGACCGAAAGATTTTGTGTGGTGTTCGATGCCAAGTCCTTTATTCACACCACATGAATTGTACTGCAGTACCTTGAGGGTTATTATCATTATCGGTGATTCCTCTCGTGCTTGTTAACAGTTTACATCATTTACTGGTAATCAAGCGATGTCTTTCCATATTCGACTTCAAAACATTTCTCACATGGATCAACTTGTACTTCGAGTGAAGATCGGACGAGATTGAAGACCCCGGATCTAGTTTCATCCATCCGGGCTGCGATATATATTCAAAAAAAAAAAATAAAGACATTGAAATGTACAGCATTGCAGCACAGATAATCATCCTACCAAAAGGATGATGACTTCATCAGAATCATCAGTCTACCATCAGACGATTGTCTGTCCTATGTACATAAAAATGAATTTATAAAGTTGAGCATGGGAGTGCTCACCTCAGCTAGATCATGAAAACAGTATGAAGATAATGTATTGTATTGTATCTTATTACAGGTCTCCTCCCAGCATTGAAAGAACTTCGGATCCTCCTAATAAAGAATTTCACCCGATAAACGGCCTCATACTTTAGGGGGCAACTGTTATAGACATTTTTGTGCCTTACAGCTACAAGCATGAAATGTACATAAAACAAGGGATCCTAAGTCCCTAAAAGTGTTGTTCCAGCTCCTAAAGAAACAAGGTCAACAAATTACAGCTTCTCCCAGAAGTTCTCCACCAGAAACTGCTTAGAACTAGTCAAATCAGGATCATTTCAGCTGCTCCACTAGCTAGCTGCGTTGCAAAGCACCCAAATACACTGGCTAGGTGCGTTGCAACGCACTTGAATGCACTACCAGGGTGTGTTGAGTGGGAAATGATAAGTGGCAGAGTCATTCCACGAGGTGGAGAGACAATGGAAGCTTCCAGAATCTTCTCCAATGACACTTGCCTCACTGAATTCGACCAGTGATGAGTAAGAGGCTCTCAGTCTCCAAGTGGAAGCAAGAACTAACAGAGAGAGGCCACTAATCAATTCATGAGCTGACTCATCCTCTTTGCATACATCTATATATGGATCCCTCACCAAGAGATCCATAGGCTGGAATTTTGTACATTGCAGAGAATTGTTGTTGGTTTTGAGATAGATATCAGAGTATTGGGTGATTTATGCTTTGTTGGAGGTGAAGAGGGGATTCTATGCTGGGAGGTTGATGCTGGATCCGGAATCATCGGTTGTAACTCCTCCTGGATCTTCTTGTTTTATCAATAAAACTATTTGAGTTTCCCCTACATGCTTGTATATCATTGATGTGTGTTATAGTTGTATGTTTAGCTTAAATCTGATCCTAAGCTTTTTATGAACATAAATCCATGTCTTTGTGTAGTTTCCTTCTTCTGTGATCTTGCAGGAACTTGCGACGTTGGGCAAGTAAGGGAGCAGGTAGCTGGAAGCTGTCAAAGAGAAGAGAGATTGGATCAGAGTACTAGCGCAAGACACAGGTTGGTTCATCCTATTCCTCTTCGTTTATAGTTCATAAAGGAGAATACAAGAATAGTTTTCCCTGTTTGTTTCTGAGGTCTCTGGCACAACCCAGTGGGATAGGGTCGTTCTGAATAGACACTTTTCCCAATAACAACGTGGTGTGAATAAAGGACTTGGCGTCGAACACCATGCAAAATCTTCCGGTCGAAGGTCATTGATGTATACCTATCTCCGGAAGTGAGAAACTTGCCATTGAGGCATGCAAGCTTCAAAGTACAGAATGGGGTGTTCCTAGATCAACTTCTTGGATAATGAGCTGATGTCGACAAGAAGCGATCCGTCAAAGGAGAGCCTTAATGAATCCCACATCAATGACACGAAACGGAGCAAATGATTTTGATGGAGGTGAAAACGATCTGATGATATATGGTTCAGGGCGGCGGTCATGAAAGAATGAAGTATGATGTATGGTAGTGGATGGGACACAGGTGACTTCTCTGGATTACTTCTCTTGAACATGTCAGCGACACTTATGTGATGGATTGGTAGCATTTACCCCAAATGTGGATGGTATGGCGAGACCATGGCAATGTGACCGGTGAATGAAACAACCCAACCCGACACAGGTACGGAGTGGAAGTGTCATGTTCAAGAGCGACTTGCTACCAATAAAGTTTCTTTGAGTTTTCTTCCCAATTTTTCCCCAGTCATTGCTGACCAGTACCTCTTTATTTTTGTCAAGCTTGAGAAGGATAACATATGCTTGTTCTATAATTTTCCCTTCGGGCAAACCCATCGCTATGTTTTAACGAGCCTAGCGATAGTGAAACTCGTTCTCGTCTAAAGACAAGTTTGTCGCTATTAATATTTTTAACGAGTCTGACGACAAAGATAACTCGGTCCTTTTCATTTTTAGAGAGTCTGAAAATGTACGTAAAGGTAACTCCGAAATTCCTTTTTCGTCATCTAATCCCTTAAGTCCGAAAAAGTATAAAACAATACAGAAGGGATGAATTTTCGATCGTTTTAACGAGCCGAACAAAACAAGCGCTCGATCTTTTTGTGCAATAATCCCTCGGGTCCAAAAAGATTAAAATCTAGAGGAGGGATAGCACTTCCAGTCGCTTTAACGAGCTGGAAGGCCAAAACTCGGCAATCTTTTCATATTTTACGAGTCAGTTGAAAAGAGCTTAAAGAAGACTTGTCTTTTGAGGAACGAGTGATAAAATGGGTAGCAGCTGATTCCAGGTAAGGTTTGGAATTTTCCAATCACGGTAGTGTCACAAGGATGGCTAGTGAAATCACTCTTCGCAGCTGTTCCTCAAAATGGGTAAACAATCAAATCGAGGTGAATGATCGGCCAATGGAAAAGTGGAGGTGACGGTGCAAACACGACCAAGGCTTTAATGGCTGAAATGCTACATTCACGGTGGTTATTTACCAGGGGATAGTTCATTTTTTAACGAGCTTAAACGTGGGTGGAAACATTTGCTCGGTCTTATGTTTATTTTTTAACGAGCTTGAACTATGTGCTAAAATTGCTCGATCTTATGTTTATTTTTTAACGAGCATGAACTATGTGCTAAAACGGCTCGATGATAAGTTTGCATGCCCCCAGCATAATAATGCAAATCGAGGTGCATGCCCCACAAGCTTCATTGCATTCAACTCGGTGGTTGGAATGAAGGTTTACCTTTGATATTTGAAAAGGGGACTTGTTTCATTTTTTAATGAGGTTGACACAGTAAAAGAACTATCCTCATGACTCCTTGTTTCTTTTTTTAACAAGGTTGACACGAGATAAGAACCGTCCTCGGAGTCCAAATCCATTAGATATAGAAGGTTTCATATTCCACTGTGGCCACTTCCGCCAGATTACTCGGAGGCGGTAGGGGAAAAGTACCCATTAAGGTAGGGTCTTTTAGGAGACCTACTCCGATATTTTGGAGCGAATGATTGCTTCCATGGATCATTGGAATGCTTCCCGTAACTTGTGAACTGTTGGGGAGAAATGTTTGTTGGTCGACGATTGTAATTCCTCCTTGGATTGGAAATGCAACCTTCCTGAAGTAGGTCGACACAACTGCAGCCATGGCATATATCCAGGGTCTTCCCAATAGGATGTTGTAATCAAGGTTTCTGTCGATTACTTCAACATCAATTTCTACTGTTTTCCCTCCTAGTTCAATTTTCAAGTTACTTAGGATACCATCTGGTGTATATGTCCTTCTGTTGAATGCTTTTAATGTCGTCGAAGATCGTGATAAGGTTGGATATCCTAAAGTTTTCCAGCAACTCATCGACATAATGCATGTAATGCCCCCTCATCAATAATTGTTCGATGAACAGTTTTGTTGAGGGCTTTCACTTGAATAAGGAAAGCTAGTTGAGCTGGTAACTGAGGGTCATATCCTTTATGATCAAAGGCCACAAGATTGGAATCCATTGGGTTAATCCCACCTATTGCTGATAATAAAGCTTGCTCTTGGGAGAGGCAATTTTGCGGTACCTCAAGTGGCGACATAGAGGACGGCGATTGGGCCAGGTCCTCTATTATATTATAATTCTGTGCTATTTTTGCACGAGGATTAAATGTCGATTTGTGCACTACTCCCTTTGGCGACTTTATCATTTGTTCAGGAATGATGGGTGGCACAACTTTGGTCAAAGTTGTTGTCGAACTACTAGGTTGTTCATTAGCCTTGTTATTCGACACCTGTGGATTCCCGTAATCTTTATTCCTTGCCAAAGCATCATTTTGCTACTTTGAGATAGACAACATAAGCACTTGGGATCGGGAAGCATTTTGATTAGCAACCAGTTTGGTTCCCGGGCTTGGAAATGGATCAGTCAATACTGCTGAGGTTTTTGAACTCTTAAAGAGTTTCTTAACTTCAGCTTTATGTGGACAATCTCTCGTCCGATGATCCTCATCACATATATGACACCCCGCAGGGGGTTTCCTTTGCCCAGAAGGCTTTTCAGGAGATGACTCATCCTGCTTCCTTTTTCTCCCTTTCTTTTTCTTCTTGCCCCCTGGTTGCTTCAGTTGTTTTCCCTTGTCAGTCGACACGGCATTTACTTCCGAGGCAAGAAGTTCCTCATTTGCATTTTGACTAGAAATCTTACAGGCCTTTTTAGATGTAGCCTTTGTCGATTTCATGTCTGTCGCGCCAATCATGCCATCGATGGCATGAGAGTTATTGTTTGATTTAGGAGGAGGAGGAACTGAGAATTCCAGTCTAGGGGCGTCAGGTATTTTATCGTAGAGCGTGTCCGACTGAGTGTAAATCAAGTCCAAATATTGCGCACGAGCGATAACTTGCTCTTCTGTGACGACTCCCCCTTTTGCCACATCTTCCGTGATGGAAGGTAGTAATGACTTGATAAACCATTCAGCTAAAAGTTGATCAGGAACATACGTTTTTACCATTCTACGACGACGTCGCCACTCATGTATATGATCAGATATGTGAGTGGCCGTTGTTTGTTTGAAGTTGGTAAGGAGTTCTGTTCCCGTTTCATACCTTATCGGTAATTGAAAATGGGTTAAAAAGGTTGTGGCTAGGGTACTAAAGTTGTCGAATGAAGCTCTAGGCAATTCGATATACCATTTTGCTACCGGACCAGTTAACGTCCTCTGAAAAAGGCGAAGCCTAATCGAATCATCATTTAGGGTGTTTGATGAACACCACAGATGAAAGGTCATCACATGATTCGATGGATCTTCACCCAGATTTCCATTAAATTTATGAATATCTGATGGAAGTTTATGCGGAATCGCTGGCCACCAAGCGGCATAAGCAATTGGATCATTCGTCAGCTGGTTTAGATCTGGTAATTCTAGAGTTGCTACAAAGGGCAACTGTTGATTCAGGTTAGGTGAAGCATACCCAGGATAAGATGGAATCACCTGAGCAGTGGGTCTTTGCATACCAGCATAATGTATTTGATGCTGGCAACTTTGAAAAGGTTGATGGGCATAACCATTATAGTATGGTTGTTGATAACCGCTTTGGAAATGTAGTTGCCCATTACTTACAAAGACTTGTTGCTCAGGTCCTTGATATGATTGCTGGAATTACGGTTGTTGAGATTGAACCAGCCCTGGTTTTTGGACCATTTTCTGTTGTCAAATACTGGATGATTGACCAAGATGAGGAGTCATAGTACTTGTTTGAGCCTGAGTCACTCCAGATAAGGAGGCACTAACCTGAGGTTGTGATTGAGTTGTCGAGACAAGAGATTGTTGTATTGCAACCTGAGAAACTTTGGGTTGACATACAACAGGTAGCGCTTGTACTTGCGACGCAATCACCATACCAGGTATAGTGGGAATATTCGACACAGGGTGGACTGGTTGCATTGAATATGCAACCCTTGGTTGCTGAGGCAGTATTGGTACCCAACCACTGGATGTAATTCCAGTTTGACCTAAACTTTGTTGTAAACTCCCATATGGTTGTTCTCCGGGAGGGAACAATGAAAAGGCATACTGCGCTCCATATGGTGGAAATCCAGTACTTAAAGGGTATATTGGCCTTTGAAGACACATTGGATCGTTTTGTTGAGTTTCAACATAAGAAATACCAGATGATAATCCGGATGAAGAAATAGGAATTGACCATGTCGTCGAAACAGTCCCTGATTGGACTCCGGCTTGTTGTTGATAACTTGCCGGGACATATGATATACCATCGAACATCGTTGGAGTAGCAGCAGGAGGCTATGCCGCTGCTGTGTCGGATGACACAGTCCTGGATGTCGACAGTTGTTCAGACATATCTAGTCTATCCAAAAGATTTTCTAGCGATTCTACAAGAACTTGCGATGAAAAGAGACTAACTTCGAAGACCAACGAGGGAATGGTGATGATTATTCCATTTAAAATAAATTTTAGACGCTTTGACACAACTTGGTTTTTCAATTTTTAAGAGTTGAGAAAAAACAAAAGATGACTCTAGTCTCCTTCAATTTTTAATGAGCCTGAAGTGACAAGTGCTCAGATGGACCTTTTCCGTTAAGGAATCTGAAAAGGAACGAAAGGGACTGCTCTGGAGGTCTAGGTAGAGGGAGTACCAGACCAATCGCAAAACTGCAGAATAATTTTTACGGTACGGCAGTCAATCTTCTCGAATGCTGTGTTCGGTGCATTGCGATCAGTAGGGCGGCCGACACAGCTTCCTATGGATAAAGGTTTTATGCCTATAGGGGTCTCCCAATATATACTCGACGGTACGTGGGAGCACAAGTCTGTACTGGCACTTATTGTCTCAAAGTGGAGGAATCACCCAACCATCAGTGAGGACAACAGTTACCAGGCTTTACAAAGCCGGAATACGTCTCTAGCCTAGACCTCTAAATGTTGTGCGTTAAGTTACAAAGCGTTGTTAAGTTCATTGAATTTATTTTAGGTTGATCTTTCTTATGAAGTTTTCCTTTTGGGTTCACCACGAGATGTAGATGTAATTCCTAAAATGTAATCTAAAGATGATAAGCAAGCTTTTATCTCTTTTCAGCAATGAAAATCCTAGCTACAAGGGGAAAAGAAAGACACAATCTTTTCTCAAAGAGCAAAGAGCACACTGTAAATGCACTTTTCCTAAATCAAGCCAAACAGACTGTCAATATGAAAATGCACATGTGCATGTATTTGTTTTTCACTTTCTTAATATTGATGCCTAAAAAGAAAGTTGTTGCACAAATTTGAATTCGATTTCAAGTGAAAAACACAAACAAGCTTCTTTTTCGAAATCAAAAGGTAGAGACGATTACGACACTTTATGATTTTGAAATAAACACTTGTTTCGACACTAGAAATTCACAAATTAAAGCCAAAGGCAAAAGTAAAAGCATAATCGACTGTCAACAGCAAATAAACTTTCTCCTAAGATCAAAATCGACACTTACGACAGATCTAAATCAAAGGACGACAATATAACTATTCTACTTTTGCAATGGGAAACTATAAATGACGTAACAAACACACAAAAACATATACAATTTCTTTTATGCAACTGAGGCAGAATTAAGGAAAAGAAAAGGGGCTTTTAAATAGACACACACACTGATCACATGTTGCAAAAATCAGAGGCAAAACTGGAAAAAATGAGCAAAGAACCTCAGTTTCACAGGGCTAAGCTGATCAACGCACCTGGTACACAGAGAAAATGGATTGCAACGCAGGTTGCCCTCTCGGGAACTGCGCTGAAATGCAGGAACTCCTCACAGCACCTGCGCTGGGGCAGAAATGAGAATTCTATCCGGGTTCTGGGTCACGGTTTGCAGTTTAATCTATGGTTTTTGGCTGAGTAAAAGCAATCAGTAATGCACAATCAGAGGGTTGATTTAAAAGAGGTTTAAGAGCTATCACAAAGGGTAATCAGATCATTTGTGAATCAGATGTTCAAATCATAAACAGATCCAGTGAATGGATTGAAGCAGCAGATGTCTACTTTGCATTTGTTAATGGCAAATGCAGTTCGATTCGCTACTTCTAAGTTTATGAAACAAACAACAAGAGAAACACAAACAAACTAACTAGACACGATCCCCAGTGGAGTCGCCATTTTGTTAACGGGAAAAGTGTCTATTCAGAATGACCCTATCCCACTGAGGTGTGATAGTGACCTCAGAAACAAACAGGGAAAACTACTCTTGTATTCTCCTTTATGAACTATAAACGAAGAGGAATAGGATGAACCAACCTGTGTCTTACGCTAGTCCTTTGATCCAATCTCTCTCCTCTTTGACAACTTCCAACTACCTGCTCCCTTACTTACCCAGCTTCACCAAGTTCCTGTAAGATCACAGAAGAAAGAAACTACACAAAGACATGGATTTATGTTCATAAATAGCTTAGGATCAGATTTAAGCTAAACATACAAATATAACAAACATCAATGATATACAAGCATGTAGGAGAAACTCAAATAGTTTTATTGATAAAACAAGAAGATCCAGGAGGAGTTACAACCAATGATTCTGATCCAGCATCAACCTCCCAGCATAGAATCCCCTCTTCACCTCCAACAAAGCATAAATCACCCAATACTCTGATATCTATCTCAAAACCAACAGCAATTCTCTGCAATGTACAAAATTCCAGCCTCCAACCTCTGGATCTCTGGGATGAGAGATCTATATATAGATATTTGCAGAGGTGTGAGTCAGCTCTGGGTTTTTGATTAGTGTCTTCTCTCTAATAGTTCTTGATGCAACTTGGAGATCTCATTGATCTCTTACTCATCCTTGGGTGATTTTAAGAGGCAAGTGTCCCAGGAGAAGTTTCTGGAAGATTCCATGATCATCCACCTCACAAACTGTCTCCGCCACTTGTCTTTTCCCGTCCATCGCACCCTCAAAGTGTATTTAGGTGCACTGAAACGCACTTCCCTTGTGTACAAGGTGTGCTGCATCGCACCCTGGCCATGGAGCAAGTGCACTGATCCAGTTTTGACCAATTTTGAGTAGTTTCTGGTGGAGAACTTCTGGGAGAAGCTGTAATTTGTTGACCTTTTTCCTTTAGGGGTTAGAACAACACTTTTAGGGACTTAGGAGCCCTTGGTTTATGGACATTTCATGCTTAGAGCTGTAAGGCACAAAAATGTCTATAACAGTTATGGACTAGGTTTTCTCAGTTCTTGGTCTTCTTGCTTTGTTTCTTGTTGAGTGACACCTTCCTGGTCCCTTTTTTGTGTTTCCTATAGGTTTAAAAGAGTTTCCTGTAGGATGGCCTTTGCTTCCTGTAGGTCTTTTTATGTCTCCTATAGGAGACATTTTACCATTGATGAGGCTGGCCTTATGATTGGCCTCCTAACATAGGTAACTGGAGACTTGGGTGAAGCTTGTTTTGATGATCCTTCTCCTTCATTTTTCTTTAGAGGGACTACCTTCTCTTGTTTCTTTGGTGAATACTCAATGCCAATTGGAGTTTTGGTGGGGGTTTGAGGTCATCCTTGTCTCATCCTAGTGCTCTTTCCTGTCCTGAAGTATAGTGGGGTTTGTCTTTTCCTCTTCCCCTTTGATTTGACAGGTGTACTTAGGGCAGTAAGAGAGGATACTGCCTCTTTCTTTGTAGGCTTTGGGGATACCATTGGTGATCCTTCTTCCTCTCTGTCTTGACCTGTAGACCTCTGTTCATTCTTATTTCATGTTTCCTCTTTTCCATTCTCTTTCTAATCCTCTTCTTTGTCTCCCTCTTCCTCTTCTTCTTCTTCCTCTACTTCTTCACTCTATACATATGTTTTTTGTTTTGTTTCTTCCTCCATCTATTCCTCATTTTCCTCCTCTGTTTCTTGTTCAATATTCTCCTCTATTGCTTCTCCTTTTTCTCTTATGTTTCTTCTTCTCCCTCACTAGCAGTAGGGCTTCTATCATATTCAATAACTTGAATTGCTCCTTCTTCCCGCATATCTGTAAATGTTGTCCATGCAATAGGGAGTCTTAAGTTTTGTAGAGCATCTTCAAGGATGAGTTTGATCATCCCATGATGGGCTAGTTGTTGATGTTTTCCCTCCTACACTTTGATGCTCATTTTTATCATTGATTGTAGAAGGAAATAGGGTATAATCAATCTATTTTGAGGAGGTGTGCTCTCTCCAAATCTTAGTTCTTGGAGGAGTCTGAAGTGGTATCCATACACTAGACTGTATCTCCATTCACATGAAATGTATTTAATGGGGTGGTAACTGACTTCATTCCAAGGATATGGAATGCTTTCCCTCCTAACCCCATTTTTGTCCTCCATTGGCTATTCTCCTTTGAAAAAGAAGCTTTTCTTTGAAAGGGTGTTGTTACCCTTGTCTTCTTTTCTCCATGGTGTTATCACTCAAGCTGTTCCCCAAAAGATCTTGAAAAAAGGGAATACGGCCGAGGTAACCCTAACCAGTCTTTAGCTGTAGATTCTAGCCAATCTGCAACCAGAGAGGGCTCTCTCTTTTTGATTTAGATTTGTTTTGTTATATGTTAGGCTAGCTATGAAGCACAAGTATTTGTTTGTTGTTTGGAAGGTGACATTTAGTAGAACAGGACTGCAAGATGAGAAAAGTTCAGACCATTGGGTTAATGGAGTCAGTTGAAAATGAACCTCTGGTATGGTTTCTTTGGCACTATGAGGACTGTAGAGCAAGATAATTAAACACAGAACAATTTTCAAACTGGAATAAGATGAAATCAAGTCAGGGAATGAAAGGCAATCAAGAATCTTTCATTATGATAACAGAGGGAAACTAAATAAACATTATCAGGGAGCAGTTAAGAATTCCTTGATGATATTTAGAGTGAAAGAACTAGGGAGACAAGAGCAATCAAGAATTCTTGCCTATATTAGTCTTGTAGAAAACATAAAAACTAACAGGAATTGAACACAAAGTACAGTCACGTAAATTTTGGGTTATCCTTTGTTCTTGAAATTCAGAATATGATATATAGATGATATGTATAACATAAGAACAGTAAAGCAAGGGTAAAAAGACTTATTGTTCCATGCAGTAACACGATAATTTTGCAATATATTCTTCTGCCATTAATCCCACAACAGAAAGTTCACTAGCAAAGCATTCCAGCAATCTTTATTCAGAAAGTTTCTCAAAATTACAGCGTAGGTCCAGAATGATATTCACCATCCAACAATAATACATCTCTTGAGGAGGTATTTATAAAAAAGAGTTACAAAAATATCCCATAGGGAAAATATCAGGCAATAAATTTATCCATCTACTTTTTCAAAGGAAATAACTGACGTTGAAAACAGCGCGTAATGAATGCAGAAGTAACTACGTTGTACTGGCTGCCTTAGGTGGTCTATTATCTTTGACTTTTTGACTTATCAAGTTGGTTGGCTGATATCTCCTTGATTTGCATTTCTGATTTACTGTCACGGCCGTGTTAGTTGTTCTCGATTCTGCCTCAATGAATTCTTGCATGAATTCTTTCCTTTGTTACTTTGGTTTTCTAATAGGTGACCTGTATATTGGAATTTGCTTTAATGCAGATGATCAAAGAAAGAGAACCCAAATTACCTTGGTAAAACCTCAAGCATGCTCTGCCACCATTGATCTAGTGTCAACTGGTGTCTTTGTAATTTTATTAATGTCTTATCAGCTTCAGTATACCTGTAGTAATTGGGCCGGACTTCAAAAATATGTGTCATCTCATGTTCAATGTAGAACAAATTTTCTAATTTGTCATATAAACTCTGTCCCAAGGGAGGTACTGTCTCTTTTGAGATACTTGATGATGCTGTGATTTGATTGGTAACATAGGTATTTACCCTATGCACATACTGTTGATGTGTCAATAGTCTTCCATTGCTGGTCAATAAATTGGGTAACCCCTTGCTCTGCAGCACTGCAAACTTTTGTCTAAAGGCATTTATTTCTGTTTGCATCTCTTGGCACTTCCTTTCCAAAGTTTGCACAAAATTCCTAATGGTCAGCACCTTTTTTACCATCAAAATTGTATCTATTTTGTCCTGAATGTCTAGAGCTGCTAGCTACTCTCTGGTATGAGTATTCAAAAAATGAATTAGTTTATTGGCTTGCTTGGGATTGTTTGCCAATAATGCTCTGGCTTTCTGAGTCTCAAATTGAGTTATCGCTATCAACTCAATCTGTTCATGAATAGTCTGAATTGATGATCATTGATCGGTGATGGACTAGCCAATTTTAGCCCACAAAATTGTTTTGATTTCTGCCAGAGTCTTGTGAAGAGTAAGGTCCTTCTCCAAGGCTTTTACCTTATTTTCCAGGGCCTTTACTTCTCTTGTTTTCTCAGCCACAGTTATTTTTTATTTGTCATAATTCACTTCTATATTCGCTAATTTTTCTTTCGCTACTTTTAACTCTACCATTTGGAGTTCTAGAGCCTTTATTTCTTTCATCATATCTTCCATGCTTAGGATGGCATCTTGTCCTGCTACTGTTGTTGCTGTAACTGTTGTTGTAGTTGAGGTACTTGCTGTTGATTCTGGGACAACGAGGGGGACTGCTGTTGTAGTTGTAGGAGGAGCAGTTGTAAGAGTTGGAGCTATTTGAGCTAGCTGAGAGGCCAACTCTCCCTGTTTTCCTTGCAGTGCTGCCTCCAAAGCTTTCTCTGTTTCTGTTAGCCTTTCATTCATCCTCATTAGCAAACTTACCACATCCTCCTCTTCTTTCTGTTGTGCAACTTCTGCGGTCCGAGGATGCATTGTAATTGGAAGCTTGAGCTTATTTTTGAGGCCTGCTATGTCTTATTCTTTCTTTTTAATTAAGGCCTGTATGCCCTTGGGATCCTTGGGATCATGTCCCAACTCCATAATAATTTCCTCCAATGATTTGATTCTATTATCCTTGGCTAATGAGGAGGCCTTCTCCAATTCTAATTGGGTAGAAGTATTATGCAATGAATTCTGTAGTTTGTGAGCCAATAATGCTTTTTCTGCCCAGGTAGAGTATACCATTTCTCCAGTTTGTTTATGTAACTCAATCTGGTCCATTGGGTGGATATCTTTAGCGAGGACTTTTAGATTGGTCCTGATATAATCAGTAGCTGACTGTGGCTACTGCGTTGTAGGCCTGAAGTGGCTAAGGGTCATTTTCCCTTCTTGGATATCATAGGCTGCCATTAGCCTTTGTTGATTGGTGGGAGCCATTCTCAACAATTGATTATACAGCTGGAACCTTACTGGCTCATTTCTGGCCTTTATTTTAGTGAAGGATTTTTTGATATCAGAGCCTTGCTTGCTTTGTTTCCTGGTGGATGTAACCTCCACACCATGCTGCCTCTCTTGCTCTTGCTGAAAAGAGCTAGTTGATGTCTCCAAAATTGGAGGAGCCTGTTGTTCAGTTGTCTCCTCACCCCTCAAGTTGCCTGCTATTTCTTCTGCCAATTCTTCCTCAGAGTAAGGGTTCAACCTTTTCCTCTTTTCCCCTTGCTGTTCTATGGATCCCCCTGCGGGTGTCTCTTCCTGCCTATCCCTTTTCTTGGCTCTTTCCTCAATGAGAGGAGTTTGTAACACATGGATTTCAGTTACCTTTGCTTGTGTTGAAGGGCCTTGCCCTAGACTTTGCTCCTTAGTTGTATCTGGCTGGTCTACCATTGTATCCTGCTGCTTTAAATGCTACACTTCCTTGCCTTTGAATGTCCCTGCAGATGAAGTACTCTCTTGGGCAAGTTGTTGTGAAGTTGTGGCAGATGATGTGCCCGCTCCAAGGTGTTGAGGCAATGTGAAAGGCACTTGTCCAAAAGAGTCCAGGTCAAGTGTTTCTTCAAGCTCTTTCATTTATTTTTCTAATTTTTTCTCATCAGTGAGCTCTTCAACTAGTGTGCCTTCTACCCATTCCTGTTGATTAGCATATTGTTCAATCTCAGGGATTTTATGGTGCACATATCCTGTAAGCTTGTTTTTTACTCTTCTAAGACTTATGAAATGTTCAGGGTCATATGGTGACCAATGAAAGCTTTGTTTCAGCATAAGTTGATCTTTTAATATATTTTCTTCTTTTTCCTAGGCTTCTTCCCTTTTATTGAAGATAAAAGGGCCAAATTGATGTCTTATCTTGAGCTGTGCCTTTTTCCTAGCAACATAGAAATGAGTTAAATCTGAACTGCTAAATTGTCGGTAGTATTCCAGGGAAAAGAGTCTCATAGGGACATACTTCGGTAGCTTATAGGGGGTTAACTGACAGCCATAAATCCTTATCACTATGTGGTTTTGGTAAAAATACCAGTCACCAATACTGTATTCCTTCAAGAGATGTAAAATCTTCTGCATTTCAGCAGAGAGCCTGGCAGGAGGAGTTGTTATTAACAAACAGGTGGCTGGATATATGAACAGGTCAATGAAATCACAGTATGAATATGGGGAGTTGTGGACTTCATGGAAAACTGAAGTCCAGAAAATCACAGACCTCCTTTCACCATTGAGGTCCAATTTTTTAAGAGGAACTTGGAAACTTAGGTTGATAGTACAACAACAAATGATATATGTAGGAAGTATACTTGAACACTCTTTCTCTCTCCAAATTCATGAATTGATCATGGATTTTATTTGCTATGAAGGTAGCATAATCATACTTGACAGCAGGGGGCTGTCCTGGGGTGAATATGGACATTAAAACCAAAACAGTTTCATCAACATACTCACTAGTTTTGAATCCTAAAATGTAGGATATCATGTCTATAATGAGTCTCCCGGCCTCATTGAACCAGACTTGGAGATAAGGAGGAGGCTGATCAGGCTGGAAAGTTGGTTTCATAAACAATTGAGCAATTCTTGTTATCTCTGAGCTAGGCAGTTTGGCACCTTGGTCAAGCAAGAATTTCATGGTGAGAGGAGCCAGAGGCTAAGTTAGCTTGAAGTTCAACATCTCATTTATGGATTGAGGAGTAATATAGAAGAGCACAGGCCTAGATGGAGCCATAACTTCTCTTTGTGTGGGTTCATAATTTTCACAACATAAATGGATGAAATCAGGGAGCACATTCACTAAAGGGAGGTAATAAATAGGCATGTTGGATTTCCAAATTCCCAAGACATCAGTGCTACTTCTGTAGCTATTTCTAATTTCACAAAAGGCTTGCAGGTGAGATTTGTAACCCATCATATCCTTAATTTGGTAGTCCTTGTCAGTAAGGGGTATCCATTCCAATTCTTTGTGTGGGGCATTCAAAGGGGAAATATTCAAGGCCACTGGAGCTTCCATGGTTCACTGTCTATGTTTATAATTGGATTTTGGGTCTATGTTACAACAAGAAATAGAGTACTGGCACTAGTCCTTCACAGGAATTTTACAAATTGAGTTTTATATGGAAATGGCCTCACTGGGTAAAATTCAAAGGAAAGACAGAGTTTGCAGAGTTTAATTTTGGAGTTGGATAAAACAGAGGAAATGGTGCTCTTTTGCAAGTGAGTTTGACAAATTTAACTCAAAATTTAGGCATTTTTGGAGATTTTGCTGGTGGAAATGGACTTGAATTGCAATCTAGTGGGCAATTTGTAGATGAGAATAGGTTTTGCAGGTTTTTCTTTGGAAACAATGGTTAAACCGTGACTTAAACTGCACAGGTTTATAGGCAATAGTGAATTTTACTCGAATTTAGCTCTTCTGGTGATTGTAACAAAGAAATTTCATAAAAACAGGGTATATAGGTGACTATCGAGTAAATACCTATTTTACAGGCGACTGACATGAAATGTGGTTGCAGACTGAGCTGAGGGGGTCGAGTTTGCAGCGTGAACTCGCCTGGGTGGCGGACTAGAGTGTTGGTAGTGAATTGGGCATAATTCGCATGCACGGTCTCCATAATACACCAAATAAAAATAAACCAAACCATCACTTTCATGCCTTTTTTTAACAAATTTGGGCTTTTTCAGGCTTTTTGGCGCTTTCTTGGGATGATGTCATCATGACGTAATTTTGTCCTATAGCGTAGTACGGAAGGTGACGTGGCGGATGACGTGGTTGCTGACATGGGCGGATGACATGGCAGACACAACAGATGAAATGGTGACGCAGGCACTGGCATGGGTGGGTGACATGGTCAGCAGGAGGCAGAAGCGGTTTGTGGTTTCTATCACACTGCCTTCTATACGGGGGCGGTTTTTGGCAGAACGGGCCTGATGCAATGGGCTGACGACACGCACCCCGGGGTACGGCGGAAAAATCGCTTTCTATCGGGCACTAATAATCAGACGTCGGAGCGGCTCCAATATTAACGAGAGCCATCGGATGGGGAGGGCCCAATCCGACGGTTGACGGAACGTGGAGGTGGCAGGCAGTTATGGCGTGGGAGCCCACCAAACATTAATGCTTTATATGCATTGCGGGGGTTAAAAAACTTTGGGTTATGGTATTTTCGGGCGCGGTTGTTTATTTAATCGGGTGTTAAATAAACCCCGATGGTTTATGAACACAGAAGGGCTATTGTTAAGGTCCCAAATGGACCAATAATTCCCGAAACTTTTTTGTAAGGCTATAGTTGCCAGGGGTAGGGATATTATGTATTTTTTGGGTTTTTTGTATAGTTTTTTATAGAATAACGGTGGGAAAATGATAAAGGAGCTATACAATAGAGTCAATGTTCATATGAATATATGGGATGAAACTGTATGAATAAATGCTAAGTTTATAGGGTGAAAAAACTTAGGCATAGGGAAATGGAAGGAAAATGGAATGATTATTTTTACACAAGAAATGTGGCTTGTTTTGACTAAGTAAACACAGAGTTTCACTTAGTATTTCTCCTAAAATGAAGTGAAGTAGGACCACTGGGCAGATCCCAATGTCCTTGAGGGGATATTAGTAAGGGTACTTGGGGGAATGAGAGGGGAAATTAGTCATGCTCCTCTGAACTTTAGCCACTTTGCCATGATGTTTGTGATACTCATGAGATAGATCACATTTTAAAATAATCAGCAACCTGCTTCTGCAACACCAGAATTACCTACTGTTGTTGGGAAAAGTATCCAATTCGGAATGCCCCTATCCCACTCTAAGAGGTGATAGTGCCTTAGCAACAAACGAAGTAAACTAATTAAGTATTCTTCTTTATGAAATGTAAATGAGGAAGAAGGATCTAACTAACCTGTGTCTTCCGCTAGTTTGTCGATCCAAATCACTCCTCTCTTCAGTAGCTCCCAGCTTCTCGCTCCTTCACCGGCCCAGCTTCACCGAATTCCTGCAAGATCACAAGAGAGAGAAACTACACAAAGATATAGATATACATTCATAAAAAGCTCAAGATCAGATTAAGCTAAACATGTAAGCATAACAAAACATCATTGGTATACAACATGTAGGAGAAACTCAAATAGTTTATTGATATGATAATAAAGTACAAGAGGAGATACAACCAAGTGAGTTCCGATCCAGCATCTACCTCCCAGCAAATGAATCCCTTCCTCTCCTCCAACAAAGCATAAATCACCCAATGTACTAATATCAATCTCAAACCAACAACAATTCTCTGCAAAGTACAAAATTCCAGCCTCCAACCTCTGGATCTCTGGGATGAGAGATCTATATATAGATATTTGTAGAGGTGTGAGTCAGCTCTGGGTTTTTGATTAGTGTCTTCTCTCTGATAGTTCTTGATGTCACTTGGAGATCTCATTGATCTCTTACTCATCCTTGGGCGATTTTGAGAGGCAAGTGTCCCATGAGAAGTTTCTAGAAGATTCCATGATCATCCACCTCGCAAACTGTCTCCGCCACTTGTCTTTTTCCGTCCATAGCACCCTCACAGTGTATTTAGGTGCGCTGAAACGCAATTCCCGTGTGTACAAGGTGCGCTGAAATGCAATTCCCATGTGTACAAGGTGCGCTGATCCAGTTTTGACCAATTTTGAGTAGTTTCTGGTGGAGAACTTCTGGGAGAAGCTGTAATTTGTTGACCTTGTTCCTTTAGGAGTTGTAACAACACTTTTAAGGACTTAGGAGCCTTTAGTTTATGGACATTTCATGCTTGGAGCTGTAAGGCACAAAAATGTCTATAACAGTTGCCCCCTAAAGTATGAGGCCGTTTATCGGGTGAAATGCTTTATTAGGAGGATCCGAAGTTCTTCCAATGCTGGGAGGAGACCTGTAATAAGATACAATACAATACTTTATTTTTCATACTGCTTTCATTATCTAGCTGAGGCAGGCATTCCCATGCTCAGCTTTATAAATTCATTTTTCTGTACATAGAACAGACGATCGTCTGATGGTAGACTGATGATTTTGATGAAATCATCATCCTTTTCGTAGGATGATTATCTGTGCTGCAATGCTGTACATGTCAATGTCTTTATTTTTCCTGAATATATATTGCAGCCTAGATGGATGAAACTAGATCTGGGGTCTTCAATCTCATTCAATCTTCACTCTAAGTACAAGTCGATCCATGTGAGAAATGTTCTGAAGTCGAACATGGAAAGACATCGCTTGATTACCAGTCAATGATGTAAATTGTTAACAAGCGCGAGAGGAATCACCGATAATGATAATGACCCTCAAGGTACTGCAGTACAATTCACGTGGTGTGAATAAAGGACTTGGCGTCGAACACCACGCAAAATCTTTCGGTCGAAGGTCATTGATGTATACCTGTCGCCGGAAGTGAGAAACTTGCCATTGAGGCATGCAAGCTTCAAAGTACTGAAGGGGGTGTTCCTAGATCAACTTCTTGGATAATGAGCTGATGTTGACAAGAAGCGATCCATCAAAGGAGGGCCTTAATGTATCCCACATCAGTGACATGGAACGGAGCAAATGGTTTTGATGGAGGTGAAAACGATATGATGATATATGGTTCAGGGTGGTGGTCATGAAAGGATGAAGGATAATGTATGGTAGTGGATGGGACACGGTTGACTTCTCTGGATGACTTCTCTTGAACATATCGGCGACGCTTGTGTGATGGATCGGTAGCATTTACCCCAAAGGTGGATGGTATGGCGAGACCATGGCGATGTGACTGTTGAATGAAACAACCCAACCCGACTCTGGCACGGAGTGGAAGTGTCATGTTCAAGAGCGACTTGCTACCAATAAAGTTCTTTGAGTTTCTTCCCAATTTTTCCCCATTCATTACTGACCAGTACCTCTTTATTTTTGTCAAGCTTGAGGAGGATAACATATGCTTGTTCTATAATTTGCCCTTCGGGCAAACCCATCACTATGTTTTAACGAGCCTAGCGATAATGAAACTCGTTCTCGTCTAAAGACAAGTTTGTCGCTATTAACGTTTTTTAACGAGTTTAACGACAAAGATAACTCGGTCCCTTTTCATTTTTAGAGAGTCTAAAAAGGTACGTAAAGATAACTCCAAAGGTCCTTTTTCGTCATCTAATCCCTTAAGTCCAAAAAAGTATAAAACAATACATAAGGGATGAATTTTCGATAGTTTTAACGAGCCGAACAAAACAAGTGCTCGATCTTTTTGTGTAATAATCCCTCAGGTCCAAAATAAAATCTAGAGGAGGGATAGCACTTCCGGTCGTTTTAACGAGCTGGAAGGCCAAAACTCGGCAATCTTTTCATATTTTACGAGTCAGATGAAAAGAGCTTAAAGAAGACTCGTCTTTTGAGGAACGAGTGATAAAACGGGTTAGCAGCTGATTCCAGGTAAGGGTTGGAGTTTTCCAATCACGGCAGTGTCACAAGGATGGCTAGTGAAATCACTCTTCGCAGCTGTTCCTCAAAATGGGTAAACAATCAATATGGAGGTGAATGATCGGCCAATGGAAAAGTGGAGGTGACGGTGCAAACACGACCAAGGCTTTAATGGCTGATAATGTTACATTCACGGTGGTTATTTACCGGACGAGCTCAAACGTGGGTTGAAACACTTGCTCGATCTTATGTTTATTTTTTAACGAGCATGAACTATTTGCTAAAACTGCTCGATCTTATGTTTATTTTTTAACGAGCATGAACTATGTGCTAAACCTGCTCGATCTTATGTTTGCATGTGTTGTGGGGAAAAGTATCCAACACGGAATGACCCTATCCCACTCTAAGGGTGATAGTTCCTTAGCAACAGCTGAAGCAAAGCTATCTAAAGTTACTTCTTTATGACATGCAAGAGATGAAAGGAAGAGATCCACTTACCGATGTCTTGCGCGAATGCTCGATCCAATCTCCTCTATTTGCCGCTCGCTCCCAGCTCCAAGTCTTCTCACGGGCCCAGCTACATGAGATCCTGCGAACAAGACAAGAAAAGAAAACTACAAGAAGCATGCATTCATAATTGATTCAAGGATTAGCATAAATCAAATACGCAAGTAAGACAACACATCATTGAAACACATGCGAATAGAAGAACCTCAAATGCTTTATTAATATAAGGAAGTAAGGTTCAGGCGGTGATACAACCGTGAGAGGTCCAATCCAGCATCACCTTCCCGACGGAAAGAAATCTCCTCTTCACCTCCCTCAAGCAATCACCCAATACTCACAACTGTAAACCAACAACAATTCTTTGCACAAAATTCCGCCCCCTAGATCCCATGGGATGAGATCCTTATATAGAGTTTTGGAGTGAAGATAAGTCAGCTTGATGTGTGACTTGTTGTCCTCTTCAACTCCAGTTGTTCTTCAGTCCTTGAGTCCACTCGGAGTTTCTACTTTCCACTTGGAGTTTTAGAACCTCTTTACTCATCATTAGGCGAATCTTCTGATCCAAGTGTCATTTTGGAAGCTTCCTGGGCACTGGCACATTGAGAAAAGATTCCTCCACATGTCAAAATACGCCCAGCGCAGGTAGCCTTTGTTGCACTTGCTATGCAGCATAGGTACACCATAGAGCTTTTGACATTCAGCGCAGATGCTTAGTGGAGCAGCTGCTTTGATCCAAAATTGACCTGTTTTTGAGTGTTTTTCAGTGGAGAACTGATCTGTAGTGCTGTGGTTTGCTGACCTTGTTCCTCTAGGGGTAGGAACAACATGTTTAGGGACTTTGGATCCCTCAGATTATTTACATTTCATGCTCCATGCTGTAAGGCACAAAAATGTCTATAACAGTTGCCCCCTAAAGTATGAGGTCGTTTATTGGGTGAAATGCTTTATTAGGAGGATCCGAAGTTCATTCAATCGTCGGGAGGTGACCTGTAACAAAATACAATACAATACATTATCTTTTCATACTTTCTTTTCATGATCTAGCTGATGCGGGCATTTCCCATGCTCAGCTTTATAAATACATTTGCTGTACATAAACAGACGATCGTCTGATAATAGACTGATAATTCTCTGCTTTTAATTATCATCCTTTTAGTAGGAGGATCATCTGCTGCACATGTTTATGTTTTTATCTCCTGAATATATATCGCAGCCCGGATGGATGAAACTAGATCCGGGGTCTTCAAACTTGTCCGATCTTCACTCTAGTACAAGTCGATCCATGTGAGGATTTCTTGAAGTCGAACATGGAAAGACATCGCTTGATTACCAGTCAATAATGTAAACTGTTAACAAGCGCGAGAGGAATCACCGATAATGATGATGACCCTCAAGGTACTGCAGCACAATTCACGTGGCGTGAATATAGGATCTGACGTCGAACACCACGCAAAGTCTCCCGGTCGAAGGTCATTAATGTATACCTATCGCCGGAAGTGAGAAACTTGCCATTGAGGCATGCAAGCTTCAAAGTACTGAGGGGGTGTTCCTAGATCAACTTCTTGGATAGTGAGCTGATGTCGACAAGAAGTGATCCGTCAAAGGAGGGCCTTAATGAATCCCACATCAGTGACACGGAACGGAGCTAGTGATGATGGTGAAAACGATCTGTGAAATATGATTCAGGGTGGCGGTCATGGAAGGACGAAAGATGATGTATGGTAGTGGATGGGACCCGGTTGACACTTTCTGAATGACATCTCTTGAACATATAATGACACTGATGTGATGGATCGGTAGCATTACCCCATGTATGGATGGTATGGCGAGACCATGGTGAAGGGACTGGTGAATGATAATAACCCAACCCAATATTTACGGAGGCAAAAGTGTCATGTTCAAGAGCGACTTGCTACCATTAAGCTTTGAGGTTCTTCCCAATTTTTCCCGAGTCATTTCTGACCAGTACCTCTTTATTTTTGTCAAGCTTGAGGAGGATAACATATGCTTGTTCTATAACCTGCCCTTCGGGCAAGCCCATCGCTATGTTCTAACGAGCTTAACGATAGGGAAACTCGTTCTCGTCTAAAGACAAGTTTGTCGCTATCTAATATTTTTAACGAGCCCAGCGACAAAGACAACTCGGTCCTTTTCATCTTTAGAGAGTCTGAAAAGGGTACATAAAGTGGACTCCAGGGGTCCTTTTTCGTCATCTAATCCCTTAAGTCCGAAAAAGTATAAAACAATACAGAAGGGATGAATGTTCGATATCTTTATCGAGCCGAACTAGACAAGCGCTCGATCTTTTTGTGCAATAATCCCTCAGGTCCAAAAAGATTAAAATCTAGAGGAGGGATAGCTCTTCCGGTCCTTTTAACGAGCTGGAAGGCCAAAACTCGGCAAACTTTTCATATTTTACGAGTCAGTGAAAAGAGCTCAAAGAAGACTCGTATTTTGAGGAACGAGTGATAAACAGGGATAGCAGCAGATTCCAGGTACAGGTTGGAATTTTCCAATCACGGCAGTGTCACAAGGATGGCTAGGTGAAATCACTCTTCGCAGCTGTTCCTCAAAATAGGTAAACAATCAAGTGGATGTGAATGATCGGCCAAATGAAAAGTGGAGGTGACGGCGCACAAACACGACCAAGGCTTTTATGGCTGATGAATCTATGGTCTCAAATGGTTATTTACCGGTTCATTTTTTCTGGATGAGCTTGAACTCTGGGGGAAGCTTGCTCACATGCTTATGTTTATTTTTTAACGAGCATGAATTCCGCGTTAAAACTGCTCGGTTTTGCGTTTATTTTTTAACGAGCATGAACTTTGCCAAAACTGCTCGTTCTTTTGCATGCCCCCAGCATCATAATAACGCATGTCAAAGGAGGGTGCCCCCCAAGCTTCATTGCATTCAACTTGGTGGTTGGAATGAAGGTTTACCTTTGAATTTTGAAAAGGGGATTTGTTTCATTTTTTAATGAGGTTGACACAATAAAAGAACTATCCTCATGATTCCTTGTTTCATTTTTTAACGAGGTTGACACGAGATAAGAACCGTCCTCGGGGCCCACTGTATTTACAGTATTTCCATTAGGGCGATGATCCATGCTGACAAAATATTTAGGAATCTTCCGAATCCGTTGGATATAGAAGATTTCATATTGTAGGTTTCCACTGTGGCTACTTCCGCCAGATTACCTGCCGGCGGTAGGGCAAAAGTACCCATTAAGGCAGGGTCTTTTAGGAGACCTACTCCAATATTTTGGAGCGATTGATTACTTTCATGGATCATTGTGCTGCTTCCCGTAACTTGAGAACTGTTGGGGAGAAATGTTTGTTGGTCGACGATTGTAATTTTTCCTTGAAAAGGAAATACAATCCTCCTGAAGTAGGTCGACACAACTGCAGCCATGGCATATATCCAAGGCCTTCCCAGTAGGATGTTGTAATCGAGGTTTCCGTCGATTACTTCCACATCAACTTCTACTGTTTTGCCCCCCAGTTCAACTTGCAAGTTACTTAAAATCCCGTATGGAGTGTATGATCGTCCATCAAATGCTTTTAATGTCGTTGACGATTTTGACAAGGGTGGTGAGCCTAAATTTTTCCAGCAACTCATCGACATAAGACATGTAGATGCCCCCTCATCAATAATTGTTCGATGAACAGTTTTGTTGAGGGCTTTCACTTGAATAAGGAAAGCTAGTTGAGCTGGTAACTGAGGGTCATATCCTTTATGATCAAAGGCCACAAGATTGGAATCCAGTGGGCCAATCCCACTTATCGCTGTTAGTAAAGCTTGCTCTTGGGAGGGGCAATTTTGCGGTACCTCAAGTGTCGACATAGCGGACGGCGATTGGGCCAGGTCCTCTATTATATTATAATTCTGTGCTATTTTTGCACGAGGATTAAATGTCGATTTGTGTACTACTCCCTTTGGCGACTTTATCATTGGTTTAGGAATGATGGGTGGCACGACTTTGGTCAAAGTTGTTGTTGAACTACTAGGTTGTTTATTTGCCTTTTTGTTCAACTGCTTTGGATTCCTGTAATCTTTATTCCTTGTTAAAGCATTATTCTGCTGTTTTGAGGTAGACAACATAAGCACTTGGGATCGGGAAGCATTTTTATTAGCAACCAGGTTTTGTCTTGGATTAGGAAACGGATTAGTCAATACTGCTGGGGTTTTTGAACTCTTGAAGAGTTTCTTAACTTCAGCTATATGTGGACAATCTTTCGTCCAATGATCCTCATCGCATATATGACACCCTGTCGGGGGTTTCCCTTTCCTTTTCTTTTTCTTCTTGCCCCCTGGTTGCTTCAGTTGTTTGCTCTTGTCGGTCAACATGGCATTTACTTCTGAGGCAAGAAGTTCCTCATTTGCATTTTGACTAGAGATTTTGCGTTTGCCAGTCACGCCATTACTGGCGTGAGAGTTAGTATTCGATTTAGGAGGGGGAGGAATTGAAAATTCAGGTCTAGGGGTGTCAGGTATTTTGTCATAGAGCGTGCCCGACTCAGTATATACTAAGTCTAAGTATTGAGCACGAGAAATGACTTGCTCCTCTGTTACGACTCCTCCCTTGGCCACATCTTCCGTTATAGCCGGAAGTAACAAATTTATAAACCATTCATCTAACAGCTGATCGGGAACGTAAGTTTTCACCATCCTACGACGACGTCGCCACTCATGTATATGATCAGATATGTGAGTAGCCGTTGTCTGTTTGAAGTTGGTAAGGAGTTCTGTTCCCGTTTCATACCTTATCGGTAATTGAAAATGGGTTAAGAAAGTCGTGGCTAAGGAGCTGAAATTGTCGAAAGAGGCTCTTGGCAATTCAATGTACCATTTAGCCGCTGGACCTGTCAATGTCCTCTGGAAGAGGCGAAGTCTTATCGAATCATCGTTTAGAGTGTTTGATGAACACCACAGATGAAAAGTCATGACGTGATTCGACGGGTCTTCACCTGGATTTCCATTGAATTTAGGAATGTCCGATGGAAGTTTATGCGGAATTGCTGGCCACCAAGGGGCACAAGCAATTGGATCATTCGTCAGCCGGTTTAGATCTGGTAATTCTAGAGTTGCTACAAAAGGCAACAGTTGGTTCAGATTAGGCGAAGCATACCCAGGATAAGATGGGATCGCCTGAGCAATGGGTCTTTGTAAACCAGCATAATGCTGGCAACTTTGACAAGGTTGATGGGCATAGCCACTATAGTATGGTTGCCCATTACTTACAAAGACTTGTTGCTCAGGTCCTTGATATGATTGCTGGAATGGCGGTTGTTGAGATTGAAACAGCTCTGGTTGTTGGACCATTTGTTGTTGACCAATACTGGATGATTGACCAAGATTAGGAGTCACAGTACTTGTTTGAGCCTGAGTCGCTCCAGATAAGGAGGCACTACCCTGAGATTGTGATTGAGCCGTTGAGCCAAGAGGCTGTTGTATTGCAACCTGAGAAACTTGGGGTTGACATACAACAGGTAGCGCTTGTACTTGCGACGCATTCACCATAGCAGGTGTGGTGGGAATATTCGACATAGGGTGTACTGGTTGCATTGAATATACAACCCCTGGTTGTTGAGGCAGTATTGGTACCCAACCGCTGGATGTAATTCCAGTTTGACCTGAACCTTGTTGTAAACTCCCATATGGTTGTTCTCCGGGAGGGAACAATGAAAGAGCATACTGCCCTCCATATGGTGGAAATCCAGTACTTAAAGGGTAAATTGGCCTTTGAAGACACATTGGATCAATTTGTTGAGTTTCAACATTAGAAATACTAGATGATAATCCGGATGAAGAAATAGGAACTAACCACATCGTTGTCCCTGATGGGACTCCGGCTTGTTGTTGACAATTTGCCGGGACAGATGGTATACCAGCGAACATCGTTGGAGTAGCAGTAGGAGGTTCTGCTACTGCTGTGTCAGACGACACAGTCCTAGATGTCGACGGTTGTTCAGACATATCTAGTCTATCCAAAAGATTTCTAAGCGATTCTACAAGAACTTACGATGCCGAAAGACTAACTTCGAAGATCAACGCAGGAATAGGAGGTGATTATGTTCCGTTTAAAATGAATTTTATATGACGACGCTTTAGACACAACTTTCTTTTTCACTTTTTAAGAGTCGAGAAAAAGCTAAAGATGACTCTAGTCTCCTTCGATGTATTAACGAGCCCGAAGTGACAAATGCTCGGATGGACTTTTTCAGTTATAGAGTTTGAAAAAGGCCAAAAGAAACTACTCTGGAGTTCTAGGCAGAGGGTGTGCCAAACCTTTCGCGAAACCACAGAATACGTTTTACGGTACGAGTGGTCGATCTTCGTGAATGCTGTGTTCACTGCATCGCGATCGGTAGGGCGGCTGACACGGCTTCCTATGGATAAAGGCTTTGTTCCTATAGGGGTCCCCCAATATACGCGACGGTACGCGGGGGCACAAATCTGTATTAGTGCTATCGTCCCTCAGGAGGAATCACCCACCTTCGTAGAGATCGACGGTCACTATGTTTAACGACGCCGGAACACGTCTCTACCTAGACCTCTACTGTGTTTCGTTATGTTTCAAAGCATTGTTAGATAAATTCAGTTCTTTTTAGGTTGATCTTGCTTAGCAGTTTGCCTTTATGGATCACCACGTCATGTATGATACAACTCCTAAATGCAGTCTAAGAATGATAAGCAAGCTTTTTTCAATTCTTTCAACTTATGAAAATCTTAACTACTGAGGGAAAAGAAAGACATCATCTTTTCAAATAGATCATAGAGCACACACTGATGCACTTTTCCTAAATCGACATGCAAACTGTCAAAATGCACATGCACAATGCAATTATTTCTTTTCTTCTTCCTTAATGTTGATGTATTACAAAAAGAAAGCTGTTGTACAATTTCGAATTCAATTCCAAGTGAAAGAAAACAAGTTTTTGTCCAATAATCAAAAGAACACCTTAAGATTCACTCGTTTCAACACAAGAAATACTGAAATTCGAACCATATAACGAAAGCAAATGTTCAAGCAGCTATGAACAGTAATAAACTAGCTCTTAGAATCACAACGACACTTTCTTATAGGCCTAGATCCAAGAGGTCACAGCAAGACTAGTTCACTTTCGCTACGGGAAACTGTGAATGAAAGCAAGAAATACAATAAGAACAATCACGATTTCTTCATACAACTGAGGCGGAATGAAGGCAAAGAAAGGTAGTTTCAGCTGGGTATACAGGTTGAAAACAGGCTGCAAAAACAATATTGAAAACTGGGCAACAGACAGTAGGGAACCCCAGTTGCACAAGGCAAAACTGGATCAGCGCAGGTACTGCACTGTCAATCTGACATGCAGCGCAGGTAGCCCCTTCGGGACTTGCGTTGCAGCGCAGGTAGCCTTTGTTGCAGCTGCACTGAAGAGACAACTCTCGTCTCTCTCATATTCCGGGTCACAGTTTGCTCAAAAATCAATGGTTTTTGGCCAAATCAGAGGCTATCAGCCAAGTATACACTAGAGGATGATTAAGGAAGATGAACACTATCACAAAGAGCTAAAAAGAGTCCTTGTGGATCAGCTCTTCAAATCATAAACATGCCCAGCACTGAGCTAGAGTAGCTTCCCTCTACTTTGCATTCGAAGGATTCGAATGCAGTTCGATTCGGTACTCCCTTTGTTTAGGAAATGAATAGCAAGAAACACAAGCTACCAACAAGACACAATCCCCAGTGGAGTCGCCAGTCTGTTGTGGGGAAAAGTATCCAACACGGAATGACCCTATCCCACTCTAAGGGTGATAGTTCCTTAGCAACAGCTGAAGCAAAGCTATCTAAAGTTACTTCTTTATGACATGCAAGAGATGAAAGGAAGAGATCCACTTACCAATGTCTTGCGCGAATGCTCGATCCAATCTCCTCTATTTGCCGCTCGCTCCCAGCTCCAAGTCTTCTCACGGGCCCAGCTACATGAGATCCTGCGAACAAGACAAGAAAAGAAAACTACAAGAAGCATGCATTCATAATTGATTCAAGGATTAGCATAAATCAAATACGCAAGTAAGACAACACATCATTGAAACACATGCGAATAGAAGAACCTCAAATGCTTTATTAATATAAGGAAGTAAGGTTCAGGCGGTGATACAACGTGAGAGGTCCAATCCAGCATCACCTTCCCGACGGAAAGAAATCTCCTCTTCACCTCCCTCAAGCAATCACCCAATACTCACAACTGTAAACCAACAACAATTCTTTGCACAAAATTCCGCCCCCTAGATCCCATGGGATGAGATCCTTATATAGAGTTTTGGAGTGAAGATAAGTCAGCTTGATGTGTGACTTGTTGTCCTCTTCAACTCCAGTTGTTCTTCAGTCCTTGAGTCCACTCGGAGTTTCTACTTTCCACTTGGAGTTTTAGAACCTCTTTACTCATCATTAGGCGAATCTTCTGATCCAAGTGTCATTTTGGAAGCTTCCTGGGCACTGGCACATTGAGAAAAGATTCCTCCACATGTCAAAGTACGCCCAGCGCAGGTAGCCTTTGTTGCACTTGCTATGCAGCGCAGGTACACCATAGAGCTTTTGACATTCAGCGCAGATGCTTAATGGAGCAGCTGCTTTGATCCAAAATTGACCTGTTTTTGAGTGTTTTTCAGTGGAGAACTGATCTGTAGTGCTGTGGTTTTCTGACCTTGTTCCTCTAGGGGTAGGAACAACATGTTTAGGGACTTTGGATCCCTCAGATTATTGACATTTCATGCTCCATGCTGTAAGGCACAAAAATGTCTATAACAGCATGCCCCCAGCATAATAACGAAAATCGAGGTGCATGCCCCCCAAGCTTCATTGCATTCAACTCGGTGGTTGCAATGAAGGTTTACCTTTGAGATTTGGAAAGGGGATTGTTTCATTTTTTAAAAGAGGTTGACACAGTAAAAGAACTGTCCTCATGACTCCTTGTTTCATTTTTTAACGAGGTTGACATAAGATAAGAACTGTCCTCGGAGTCCAAATCCATTAGATATAGAAGGTTTCATATTCCACTGTGGCTACTTCCGCCAGATTACTCAGAGGCGGTAGGGCAAAAGTACCCATTAAGGCCGGGTCTTTTAGGAGACCTACTCCGATATTTTGGAGCGAATGATTGCTTCCATGGATCATTGGAATGCTTCCCGTAACTTGTGAACTGTTGGGGAGAAATGTTTGTTGGTCGACGATTGTAATTCCTCCTTGGAAGGGAAATGCAATCTTCCTGAAGTAGGTCGACACAACTGCAGCCATGGCATATATCCAGGGTCTTCCCAATAGGATGTTGTAATCAAGGTTTCCGTCGATTACTTCAACATCTATTTCTACTGTTTTTCCCCCTAGTTCAACCTTCAAGTTATTTAGGATACCATATGGGGTATATGTCCTTCCGTCGAATGCTTTTAATGTTGTCGAAGATCGCGACAAGGTTGGAGATCCTAAAGTTTTCCAGCAACTCATCGACATAATACATGTAGATGCCCCCTCATCAATAATTGTTCGATGAACAGTTTTGTTGAGGGCTTTCACTTGAATAAGGAAAGCTAGTTGAGCTGGTAACTGAGGGTCATATCCTTTATGATTAAAGGCCACAAGATTGGAATCCATTGGGTCAATCCCACCTATTGCTGATAATAAAGCTTGCTCTTGGGAGAGGCAATTTTGCGGTACCTCAAGCGTCGACATAGCGGACGGCGATTGGGCCAGGTCCTCTATTATATTATAATTCTGTGCTATTTTTGCACGAGGATTAAATGTCGACTTGTGTACTACTCCCTTTGGCGACTTTATCATTTGTTCAGGAATGATGGGTGGCACAACTTTTGTCAAAGTTGTTGTCGAACTACTAGGTTGTTCATTAGCCTTGTTATTCGACACCTATGGATTCCCATAATCTTTATTCCTTGCCAAAGCATCATTTTGCTGCTTTGAGATAGACAACATAAGCACTTGGGATCGGGAAGCATTTTGATTAGTAACCAGTTTGGTTCCCGGGCTTGGAAACGGATCAGTCAATACTGCTGAGGTTTTTGAACTCTTAAAGAGTTTCTTAACTTCAGCTATATGTGGACAATCTCTCGTCCAATGATCCTCATCACATATATGACACCCCGCAGGGGGTTTTCCTTTTCTCTCTTTCTTTTTCTTCTTGCCCCCTGGTTGCTTCAGTTGTTTGCCCTTGTCGGTCAACACGACATTTACTTCCGAGGCAAGAAGTTCCTCATTTGCATTTTGACTGGAAATCTTACGGGCCTTTTTAGATGTAGCCTTTGTCGATTTCGTGTCTGTCGCGCCAATTACACCATCGATGGAATGAGAGTCATTGTTTGATTTAGGAGGAGGAGGAATTGAGAATTCTGGTCTAGGGGCATCAGGTATTTTGTTGTAGAGCGTGCCAGACTGAGTATAGACCAAGTCCAGATATTGCGCACGAGTGATGACTTGCTCTTCCGTTACAACTCCCCCCTTTGCCACATCTTCCGTGATTGTAGGAAGTAAGGATTTGATAAACCATTCAGCTAATAGCTGATCGGGAACATACGTTTTTACCATCCTACGAAGACGTCGCCACTCATGTATATGATCAGATATGTGAGTGGTTGTTGTCTGTTTGAATTTGGTTAGGAGTTCCGTTCCCGTTTCATACCTTATCGGTAATTGAAAATGGGTTAAGAAAGTCGTGGCTAAGGTACTGAAGTTGTCGAACGAAGCTCTAGGCAATTCAATATACCATTTTGCCGTTGGACTAGTTAACGTCCTCTGAAAAAGGCGAAGCCTAATCGAATCATCGTTTAGGGTGTTTGATGAACACCACAGATGAAATGTCATCACATGATTCGACGGATCTTCACCCGGATTTCCATTAAATTTAGGAATATCTGACGGAAGTTTATGCAGAATCGCTGGCCACCAAGGGGCATAAGAAATTGGATCATTCGTCAGCCGGTTTAGATCTGGTAATTCTAGAGTTTCTACAAAGGGCAACTGTTGATTCAGGTTAGGCAAAGCATACCCAGGATAAGATGGAATCACCTGAGCAGTGGGTCTTTGCATACCAGCATAATGTATTTGATGCTGGAAACTTTGACAAGGTTGATGGGCATAACCATTATAATATGGTTGTTGATAACCGCTTTGGAAATGCGATTGCCCATTACTTACAAAGACTTGTTGCTCAGGTCCTTGATATGATTTCTGGAATGGGGGTTGTTGAGTTTGAACCAGCTCTGGTTGTTGAACCATTTGCTGTTGACCAATACTGGATGATTGACCAAGATGAGGAGTCACAGTACTTGTTTGATCTTGAGTCGCTCCAGATAAGGAGGCACTAACCTGAGGTTGTGATTGAGTCGTTGAGACAAGAGGCTGTTGTATTGCAACCTGAGGCTGTTGGGGTGACATACAACAGGTAGCGCTTGTACTTGCGACGCAGTCACCATAGCAGGTATAGTGGGAATATTCGACATAGGGTGGACTGGTTGCATTGAATATACAACCCTTGGTTGCTGAGGCATTATTGGTACCCAACCGCTGGATGTAATTCCAGTTTGACCTGAACTTTGTTGTAAACTCCCATATGGTTGTTCTCTGGGAGGGAACAATGAAAAGGCATACTGCCCTCCATATGGTGGCAATCCAGTACTTAAAGGGCAGATTGGCCTTTGAAGACACATGGGATCAATTTGTTGAGTTTCAACATAAGAAATACCAGATGATAATCCAGATGAAGAAATAGGAACTAACCATGTCGTCGAAGCAGTCCCTGATGGGACTCCGGCTTGTTGTTGATAACTTGCCAGGACAGATGGTATACCATCGAACATCATTGGGGTAGCAGCAGGAGGCTCTGCCGCTGCTGTGTCAGATGACACAGTCCTGGATGTCGACGGTTGTTCAGACATATCTAGTCTATCCAAAAGATTTTCTAGCGATTCTACAAGAACTTACGATGAAAAGAGACTAACTTCGAAGATCAACGAGGGAATGGTGATGATTATTCCATTTAAAATAAATTTTAACAGCGCTTAGACACAACCTGCTTTTTCAATTTTAAAGATTCGAGAAAAAACAAAAGATGACTCTAGTCTCCTTCGATGTTTTAACGAGCCCGAAGTGACAAATGCTCGGATGGACTTTTTCCGTTATAGAATCTGAAAAAGGCCAAAAGGAACTGCTCTGGATTTCTAGGTAGAGGGTGTGCCAAACTTTTCGCAAAACCGCAGAATACTTTTTAAGGTACGGGTGGTCAATCTTCCCGAATGCTGTGTTCAGTGCATTGCGATCAGTAGGGCGGCTGACACGGCTTCCTAAGGATAAAGGTTTTATGCCTATAGGGGTCTCCCAATATATACTCGACGGTACGTGGGAGCACAATCCGTACTGGCACTATCGTCTCTCAGGAGGAATCAACCAACCATCAGCGAGATCGACAGTCACCAGGTTTTACGACGCCGGAACACGTCTCTAGCCTAGACCTCTATGTTGTGCGTTAAGTTACAAAGCGTTGTTAAGTTCATTCAATTTATTTTAGGTTGATCTTCCTTAGAAGCTTGCCTTTTTGGATCACCACGAGATGTATGATACAATTCCTAAATGCAGTCTAAAGATGATAAGCAAGCTTTTATATCTTTTCAACAATGAAAATCCTAGCTACAAGGGGAAAAGAAAGACACAATCTTTTCTCAAAGATCATAGAGCACACTGTAAATGCACTTTTCCTAAATCAAAGCATGCAAACTATCAAAATGCAAATGCACATATGCATGTATTTGTTTTCGCTTTCTTAATATTGATGCCTAAAAAGAAAGTTGTTGTACAAATTTGAATTCGATTTCAAGTGAAAACATAAACAAGTTCCTTTTTCGAAATCAAAAAGACGATTACGACACTTTATGATTTACTTGTTTCGACACTAGAAATGCATAAATTCAAACCAAACGACAAAAGTAAAATCTCAATCAACTGTGAACAACAAACAAACTCACTCCTAAGATCAAAATGACACTTACGACAGGTCTGGATCTAAGGGCGACAGTATGACTAGTTTACTTTTGTAATGGGAAATTGAAAATGATGTAACAAATACACAAAGAACAAATACAGTTTCTTTATACAACTGAGGCATAATTGAGGCAAAGAAAAGGGTTTTCAGATAGGTACACTGACTGATAACAGGCTACAAAAAACAGAGATAAAACTGAGCAAAAGGAAGCAGGGAACCACAGCTGCACAAGGCAAGGGCTGATCAATGCACCCTCAGCACAGAGAAACTAAACTTCAGCGCAGGTAGCCTTCACAGGACCTGCGTTGAAATGCAGAACCTCTTCACAGAGTCTGCGCTGAAGCAGAAATGAGAGTTGTCTCTGGGTTCTGGGTCACGGTTTGCAGTTTAATCTACAGTTTTTGGCCGGATAAAAGCTATCAATTAGGTACAATTAGGAGGATGATTTAAAGGAGGACTAAGATCTATCACAAAGGGGTGTTAGAGCACTTGTGGATCAGTTGTTCAGATCATAAAAACAGGTCCATTGAGTGGACTAGAGTCGCAGATCTCTACTTTGCATTTGAAAATGGCAAATGCATTTCGATTCGACACTCCTGAGTTTATGAGAAGAACAACAATAGAAACACAAATAAACTAACAAGATACGTCCCCAGCGGAGTCGCCAATTTGTTGTTGGGAAAAGTATCCAATTCGGAATGCCCCTATCCCACTCTAAGAGGTGATAGTGCCTTAGCAACAAACGAAGTAAACTAATTAAGTATTCTTCTTTATGAAATGTAAATGAGGAAGAAGGATCTAACTAACCCGTGTCTTCCGCTAGTTTGTCGATCCAAATCACTCCTCTCTTCAGTAGCTCCCAGCTTCTCGCTCCTTCACCGACCCAGCTTCACCGAATTCCTGCAAGATCACAAGAGAGAGAAACTACACAAAGATACAGATATACATTCATAAAAAGCTCAAGATCAGATTAAGCTAAACATGTAAGCATAACAAAACATCATTGGTATACAACATGTAGGAGAAACTCAAATAGTTTATTGATATGATAATAAAGTCAAAGAGGAGATACAACCAAGTGAGTTCCGATCTAGCATCTAACTCCCAGAAAAAGAATCCCTTCCTCTCCTCCAACAAAGCATAAATCACCCAATGTACTAATCCCAATCTGAAACCAATAGCAATTCTCTGCAAAGTACAAAATTCCAGCCTCCAACCTCTGGATCTCTGGGATGAGAGATCTATATATAGATATTTGTAGAGGTGTGAGTCAGCTCTGGGTTTTTTATTAGTGTCTTCTCTCTAATAGTTCTTGATGCCACTTGGAGATCTCATTGATCTCTTACTCATCCTTGGGCGATTTTGAGAGGCAAGTGTCCCATGAGAAGTTTCTAGAAGATTCCATGATCATCCACCTCGCAAACTGTCTCCACCACTTGTCTTTTTCCGTCCATCGCACCCTCACAGTGTATTTAGGTGCGCTGAAATGAAATTCCCGTGTGTACAAGGTGTGCTGAAATGAAATTCCCATGTGTACAAGGTGCGATGATCCAGTTTTGACCAATTTTGAGTAGTTTCTGGTGGAGAACTTCTGGGAGAAGCTGTAATTTGTTGACCTTGTTCCTTTAGGAGTTGTAACAACACTTTTAAGGACTTAGGAGCCTTTAGTTTATGGACATTTCATGCTTGGAGTTGTAAGGCACAAAAATGTCTATAACACCTACCCATTTTGCTACACCTAACATTTTTTCTTCATCTTGTTTGGGTGCATTTGAACTAGCAAACCCTTTCTTTCTTTTTCTTTTGACTTCCATCCTACCTAAATCTACCCTTATTTCTTCCAAGGGCCCAGATTAAGTAGTTGGGCTCCTTTGTTTCTCTACCTATTTACTCATCTGCCAAGCTTGAACTGTTTGAACAGACCTTATTCTCTAATGCTAAAACAAGAAATTTAAACATGGACTGGCCCGATTGAACTGTTGGGCCACCCATCAAGTGTGACCAAATCACTGATTACATGACTTGAAATTCTTTTAAAAAATAAGAAAGTAGTGGCATTTTGACTAGCCACTTTCCTGGTCTTTCTTTGGGGTTCATTTTCTTTTTCTCTTGACCAATTCATTTTTCTTGCCCTTTTATTTTTCTTTTAGGGCACAGCCTCTTTACATTTTTTAAATTTTTTTGTTTTTTGGAAAATATGGAACCTTTGCAGCATGGAAAGGATGATCATATTTGGCATTTCTACAGTCAATCATGAAATATGACACCTATTGGTATAGGAACCTAATAGCGGCTCCACTTGCTGATGGCTTTTCCAGGTGAACAGCCAAGAACAATAGGTCAAATGGCCTTACTTTCAGCACTTACTGTAATCTAAAACTTCCTTCTACTGTAGACAAACAAACTGAGTCTTTGTGGCATGTATGCACTTTTCATGAGCTGAAATGTACAGAATTACAATTCTGTCTTTGCTGGTTTCTCTGATTTTTGTCATCATCTCTTTAGCTCCCAAGTTTCTTCTTGACTTCTTCTGATAAATACAAAATATACACAAAAGGGTGGCACAGTTCCTTTCTTTACCCTCAAAATTGCTGCATCCTATTCCCTATCTTATTGCTATAATGAACTGCTAAAATAGACACTATTTATGTACAATATACAGTCATGTTATGTTAATCGAAGGGGATCAAAATAATGCTTGAGCATTCGCCCATTGACTGGCCCTTCCTCAGCTTCTGTACCATCCAAACTCTTCAAAAATTAGGTGTTATTTCCTTGTACAGTCTGAATGACAAAAGGGTCTTTCCATCAAATTTGCCATGTTTTCCTTTATCTTCTCTTCTGGAATCCCATTTCAGCACTTTGTTTCCTATGAAGAAATCCTCTGCCTTTGTTCTTTTGTCAAAAATCTTCTTGAGTCTGTCTTGCAGAACCTGAGTTCTCTGATACACTTCCTCTCTAGTCTGTTGCAGGTGAATAGTTTGATTGATTCTTCTTTGGATATCATTGGGTTCTGCTTGTATTTCTTGTAGCAATTTGAACACAGGGATTCCTAAGGATGAAGGGAACAGAGCCTCCATGCCATAAACCGATTCATATGGGCTTGTTCTAGTAGATCTTTTTGTAGTTAACCTGTCTGCCCAAAGTGCATTAACAAGCATTTTGTGCCAATTCTTTTTGCTTTCCTCCAATACTTTCTTTATAATGTTTATCAGGCTCTTATTGGATGATTCAACCAGACCATTACCTTGAGGGTAATAGGCTGTGGAGTGGCCTAAGGTAATATGGTACTTGTGGCAGAAATTGATCATTCTCTTGGATTTAAAGCCAGTAGCATTGTCTGTTATGATCTTCTCCGGACAGCCAAATCTAGATAGGATATTGGTTTCTAGGAATTGGATGATGATTGAGTCATTGGCTTGCCTGCAAGGGATGGCTTCTATCCACTTGGTGAAGTAGTCTGTGGCAGTCAAAATCCACTTGTGTTGGCCAGAGGAGGAAGGGTGAATTTCTCCAATAAAATCTAAACCCCATTGTTGAAATGGTCTTTCTGTGGAAATGGGTTTTAGAGGTAGAGGTAATAGCTTTCTCTTGCCTTCAAAGATCTGGCATTTATGGCAAGAAACTACAAATTTTTTCACATCAGCAAATAAGGAGGGCCAATAGAAACCAACTCTTAGAATTTTATCAGCTGTTGACTTCCAATATAAATGTCCACCACAGTCCCCTGCATGAAATTCCTTGAGCACTTTGTCAGTTTCATCCTGTGTTAGGAAATTCAGCAAAATACCTTCATGATTTTTCCAAAATAAAACATTGTCTATGATACAAAACTTTGAAGCTTTCATTTTAAAGAATCTCCTTTTAGTTCTGGATAACCCTGGAGGAGCTTGCAGGTTTAACAATACATAAACTATATCAGCATACCAAGGTGATTGTAAAAAGGCTTGATTGATCTATGGAGTCGCCATCTCCTACTCGTTATCCAGTTGATTGATGTCAAGGGCTTGGAAATTGGTTTCAGTCATCAATTTAGCTAAACCTTGTCCTTTTATCAGTTTTGTTGGTTTGATTTCAATGTCATATTCCAAAATGTTGGCTATCCATTTGCCCCTCTTACCCTCAATTCCTTCTTGGGTCAGAATATCTTTGACCACAGCACTTGAAACATAGGCTATCACGTGAGAGTACAAGATATAAACTCTGAAATCCTTGATGGCTTTTACAAGGGCATAAGCTTGTTTTTCCATGATCTGATGCTTTAAAGGTGCATCTCTAAGTGCTTTGCTGAAAAAAGAAATGGGCTTCTCACATCCTTGGTCATCTTTTCGTAATAGGACAGCAGCAATAGTATGCTCAGATGCGAAGGAAAAGATTATAAAATCTCTATCAAACCTGGGGCTTGTAAGGACAGGTGTTTTCGTCAAGGCTATTTTGATTTCCTCAAAGACTTGTTTAGCTTCTATTGTCCATTTGACTTTAGAATCTTTCTTCAGCATAGTATTCAACAATCTTATCAGTTCGGCCAAGCTGGGAATGAATCTTCTTAGGAAATTGATCTTTCCTAGGAAAGCTTGCAATTCTTTGATGTTCCTTGGGTGAGGCACTTGGAGGATAGCTTGAATTCTGTTCGGGTCAATTCTGATGCCATCTTTTGAAATTATGTGACCTAGGAGTTTGTCTTCTTCTAGGCCAAACACTGATTTCTTTGGGTTCAATGATATGCCATAGTTTCTGCAAATTAGGAACACTTGTCTCAAATGCTCTAAATGTTCTTGGTTTGATTTTGAAAAAGCAGTGAGGTCATCAAGGTATATGACTAAGAAATCATGGATCTCTTTTGAAAAGGATATGTCCATTGCTCGTTGAAATGTGGCCCCTACATTTTTAAGTCCAAAAGGCATTTTGACATACTTGAAGGTTCCCCAAGGTGTTGTAAAGGTAGTTTTATCTTGATCATCCGGGTGGACTAAGATCTGATTGAATCCAGAGAATCCATCTAACAATGAGATCCTAGAAGCTCCCACTACCCTTTGCAAAATGTGATCCATGTTGGGTAAGGGGTAGTGGTCTTTGAGAGAGACTTTATTTAAATTTCTTAAGCCAACACACAACCTTATCTCTCCCGTTTTCTTCCTAGTAGGTACTAGGTTTGAAATCCACTCTGAAAACCTGATAGGTGCAATTATTCCAGCTTCATACATTAGTTTGACTTCCTTTTCAATAAGGGGAAGGATGTCAGGATTCACCCTTTTAAGATTTTTTTTAAAAGGTTTTTGATTTTCTTTCAAGGGTATTGTATGTTGGATGACTAAAGTATCGCAGGACTTGAGGTTCTCATAGCTCCATGCAAAAACATCTTGAAATTCTTTAAAAAGCTCAATGTATTTCAGTTTTTGATATGGAGGCAAGGCTTTGGAAAATTTTATCATTTTAGGATTTTTTGTGGTTCCAATATTGCAGTCCTCAATTTCTGCATTTAGTGGTTGCATTTTTGGCTTTCTTGGAATATCATTTGAATCAAATATATCCTCCAAAGGAGTTAGGCCCGTGGGCAGAAAATTATCCTTTAGTTCAATTACTTCAGATTCTCCCTCAGCCATTTCATCAAGGTCCATTTGCTTCAGCTCTTGTAAATTTTTGTTATCAAAAGTTGTTGGATGCAAAATCAAATTTGTTGTTTCAGCTGATATAATTTGCTCACTTTTGTCTATTTGCTGTTGGTCATCAATGGTGCTTGTGTCAATGTTTGTACTTGAGAATTCCTCTTTCAACGTCAAGAAATTATTTATTTGTGTATCATTTTCAAACACCTACCAATTTTTGACATTATCTGGGACAGCAGGTCTGTGTTTGATTTCAGCAGTGAAGTGGTGGTTGGGCTCAAATGGTAGCTTGCAAGTGCTGGCAAAAGTTGCCAAACTATGTGCATGTAAATTGTGCTTTCTTGGAATTTTGGTGAGTTGAGATTCTGAGAAGGTGTTAAGTATTTCAATGACTGCCCCTCTATAAGATCTTAGCCTAATATCATTTGTAACAAAGCTTCCCTTTATCTGTTGGATAATCAAGTCTGAGTCCCCTAGAATTGAAATCTTGGATGCCCCTAGACTTCTGATCAGTTTGAGTCCCAACAAAAGGGCCTCATATTCGGCCATATTGTTTGTACATCTAAAATTTAGCCTATATGCATGACCTTGAGCATGGTCATTTTGCATGTTGTGTATCCAAACACCTGCCCCTGCTCCTAATTTGTTCACTGACCCATCAAACTCTAAGTACCATAAGATTTCTTGATTATCACTAACCTTAGGAGTTTTGGAAATTTGCTCAGTGGGCAGATTTTGATTTTTTAACTCATATGGTATGTTTTGTTCATTTGTTGCATCAATCACTTCAACAATTTTTTGATCTTGAGCACTGGATTGTTCATTTATATTCTTTGCTTGTGCTGATTCTAGGAGTTTGACATCAGTTTTGGGATGCCTTTCAGCACTGTATAAGATGAATGAATCCATATCTGAATTCATGGAATAGATGGGGAAGTTTTGGGGTTTCTCTTGACTGCTGACCACATATTTCATCAAGGTCTCCTGGTACAATCTCTTTGGCTGGCCAAAGACTGAGATGGTGGCATAAGACATGTCCAGCTGCAAAGATCCTTGGAGTTTTGCACCCCAAGATCTAGACAAAAGCATTCCATACTTTGGTGGGATGTCAGCTACCACCACATCCATCAAGATTCTCTTGGCGGGGTATTGTACTAGAGATACACACAAATCTTTGATTAGGCCTAGACACCTGACTTGGCTGGAATCAAATGAGAACAAGTCTTTGTATGGCCTTGTGATATCTAGGTCCAGTCTTTCCATCACAGACTTAGGCATTAGGTTATGGGAAGCTCCTGAATCAAACATTGCATTATGTAGCACCTTGTCATGAATGTTTAAGCTTACATAGAATGGAGGGACTCCTCCATCTACTGTTTTACCATTTACTTCAGGACCAAAAATTAGTTCTGGTTGGTCATCTAAAACATTGGCTGCATCCATATTCTCTGATATTTGAAGTGACGTATTGATTTGTTCCCTATACACTTCATGTTTAGCAAATTCAGACAGAGGAATGGCTATTTTCAGTTTTCCTATTTCTGTTTCTATGTTAAAAGGCTTTTCCACTTGAATTTTTGTATTGGAAGCAGCAAGGTTTTCCTTTTTTGTTGTATTTTCAGTGACCTTCCCTTCATCATGAGTACTGTTGTGACCTAAACTTGGTTTGAAATTGTTTTCAGGAGAGCTGTTTACATTTTCTTTTGAGGGAAGGTAGGTGGATGCGTGATTTTTTGAGGGCTGTAAATCTGATATGTCCTCCACAGTGTCTTCCTTTGGGTCGAGGTCTGTTTTAATAGAGGGTTCTGTCAAGACAGTTTTATCCTTTGCTTTCTTAGGTTGCTTGGTATCTTTTAGCTTGTTAGGTTCAGGCACATCTATCATTCTGCTTCTTAATTTGTATTGTTTATGGACCTCATAGACCACTGCATCGTACCCTTCTCTGAAATCAAATGACTCTCCGGATTTGGTTTGAAATTGGTTGAAATTATGAGCCTCTTGGTCATCTTGTGTTAGGAAGATTTGTTGCTCACTATTTAAACCCATTAGGTTGATTTGGGTGTCCTCTGTTGGCTCACTAGAGGTTGAGGCTTTGGCATAGTTCTCTTGAAATGGAGGTCTGATATTCTGATCAGGGCCAGCCTTCCCGGTGTTAGGATTTTGATTTTTTCTAAAGTTTGGATTTCTAGTGGTGTTACTTGGTTGACCTTCCTAAGAAGATTTTCATTCAATGGTTTCCACTCTATCACCCAGTCTATCCATGCCTTTGATGATTGCATATAGCTTTTGTTCAAATGCTGAAGGATCCTCTTTAAAAGTGGTCCTTCTTTAAGCTCTAGCTCGGGCTCTTTTAGAAATCAGATTTGCCTCTACACTAACAGCTATGCTCTACATGTCTTCCAAGCTGGCAGGGGCTCTTTCCCTTAGCTGATATGCCATGTTAGAGTCAAATCCATCATGGAATTTGATTAAGGCTAAGTCAAGTGGAGGTCTAAGGTTTTGAGGGATGGCATTGTATACATTGTTGAATTTAGCACAATAGTCATGGACCGTTTCTTGTGGGCCTGTTTTTAAACTGTCATACTCTGATAGGATATGCAATGGGTCCTTCTTCTTTTCCCATCTGTTAAAAAAGGTTTAGTACAGGGCATCCAGATTAGCAATTGTGTTTGGACCAAGTGCCCTGAACCAGGTCCTTACTTCACCAGTTAAGCTTTGAACAAAAATTTTCATTCTGACATCATTGTCATCAATTTCATAGTTCTCAAAGTAGTCCATCATTTTCTTAGTGTGTTGTTGGGCTATATAGGAGCCAGTACCATCAAAATATGTAATTTTTCTCTGATAATATGGAGGCATAGCCCCTGGATTTGCAGGTAATTGCAGAGGAGCATAACGGTTTGCCATAGTTACAGGGATAAATGGGACAGTAGGAAGAAATAAGACAGTTGGAACAGCAGGGATAGTAGTGGAAATATGTGCAGTGGATGGGGGAGTGGAAAGGATACTTTGAGGTGTGGGTGAAGAACTCAGAGAGGATGTAGTATTGACAGAAAAGACTGCTGAACTATATCAAGATTTACATCAGTAGAATTTCTTAGACTTTCTTGTCATCTTAGGGTCTTGGAGATTAGGTTAGGATTTTCAAAAATAGCTGGAGGTTCAGGATCAGGGTTTGATCTAGTGTAACGCACTTTCTTTTTTGGAACCAGCTTCTAAATATGTTTTTGGTATTTTCTGGAAATTTCTAAGGATCGCAGTTTTTAACAATATTGTGAAGGAAGCTCTTTTGGAATATAGGAAACTTTGGGCTTTCCTTTAAATATGTTAAAACAAGGAAATTGATGAAATATTTGGGACAACTATTTAAAGCCTAAAACTAGACTAGAGATTGACTGAAGCAGCATTTATCTACTCCTGTAAATGCACAACAAAAACAGTTTCAAAGGTTACCTGGCTAACTTCAGGCTCCATCTATAGCTTTAGAAAATAGACAGCAGTAACAAACAGTCATTCAGATCCCCAGTGGAGTTGCCAATGATGTTATCACTCAGGTTGTTCCCCAAAAGATCTTGAAAAAAGGGAATACGGCCGAGGTAACCCTAACCAGTCTTTAGCTGTAGATTCTAGCCAATATGCAACCAGAGAGGTCTCTCTCTTTTTGATTTAGATTTGTTTTTTTATATGTTAGGCTAGCTATGAAGCACAAGTATTTGTTTGGTGTTTGGAAGGTGACATTCAGTAGAATAGGACTGCAAGATGAGAAAAGTTTAGACCATTGGGTTAATGGAGTCAGTTGAAAATGAACCTCTGGTATGGTTTCTTTGGCACTAGGAGGACTGTAGAGCAAGATAATTAAACACAGAACAATTTTCAAGCTGGAATAAGATGAAGTCAAGTCAGGAAATGAAAGGCAATCAAGAATCTTTCGTTATGCTAACAGAGGGAAACTAAATAAACATTATCAGGGAGTAGTTAAGAATTCCTTGATGATATTTAGAGTGAAAGAACCAGGGAGACAAGAGCAATCAAGAATTCTTGCCTATATTAGTCCTGTAGAAAACATAAAAACTAACAGGAATTGAACACAGAGTACAGTCAAGTAAATTCTGGGTTATCCTTTGTTCCTAAAATTCAGAATATGATATATAGATGATATGTATAACATAAGAACAGTAAAGCAAGGGTAAAAAGACTTATTGTTCCATGCAGTAACACAAGAATTCTGTAATATATTCTTCTACCATTAATCCCACAACAGAAAGTTCACTAGCAAAGCATTCCAGCAATCTTTATTCAGAAAGTTTCTCAAAATTACAGCGTAGGTCTAGAATGATATTCACCAGTCAACAACAATACATCTCTTGAGGAGGCATTTATAAAAGTTACAAAAATATCCCATAGGGAAAATATCATGCAATAAATTTATCCATCTACTTTTTCAAAGGCAATAACTGATGTTGAAAACAGTACGTAATGAATGCAGAAGTAACTACGTTGTACTAGCTGCCTTAGGTGGTCTGTTATATTTGACTTTTTGACTTATAAAGTCAGCTGGTTGCTCTCTCCTTGATTTGCGTTTCTGAGTTGCTGTCACAGCCCTGTCAGCTGTGCCTGATTCTTCCTCAATGTATTCTTGCATGAATTCTTTCCTTTGTTACTTTGGTTTTCTGATAGGTGACCTGTATATTGGAATTTGCCTTAATGCAGATGATCAAAGAAAGAGAACCCAAATTACCTTGGTAAAACCTCAAGCATGCTCTGCCACCATTGATTTGGTGGCAACTGGTGTCTTTGTAATTTTATTAATGTCTCATCAGCTTCAGTATACCTGTAGTAATTGGGCTGGACTTCAAAAAGATGTGTCATCTCATGTTCAATGTAGAACAAATTTTCTAATTTGTCATATAAACTCTGTCCCGAGGGAGGTACTATCTCTTCTGAGCTGCTTGATGATGCTGTGATTTGATTGGTAACATAGGTATTTACCCTATGAGCATACTGTTGATGTGTCAATAGTCTTCCATTGCTGGTCAATAAACTGGGTAACCCCTTGCTCTGCAGCACTGCAAACTTTTGTTTGAAGGCATTTATTTCTGTTTGCATCTCTTGGCACTTTCTTTCCAAAGTTTGTACAAAATTCCTCATGGTCAACACCTTTTTTACTGTCAAAATTGTATCTATTCTGTCCTGAATGTCTAGAGCTGCTAGCTACTCTCTGGTATGAGTATTCAAAAAATGAATTAGTTTATTGGCCTGCTCGGGCTTGTTTGCCAATAATGCTCTGGCTTTCTGAGTCTCAAATTGAGCTATCGCTGTCAACTCAATCTGGTCATGAATAGTTTGAATTGATGTCCATTGATTAGTGATGGATTGGCCAATTTTATCCCACATAATTGTTTTGATTTCTGCCAGAGTCTTGTGAAGAGTAAGGTCCTTCTCCAAGGCTTTTACCTTATTTTCCAAGGCCTTTACTTCTCTTGTTTTCCCAGCCACAATTATTTTTTATTTGTCATAATTCATTTCTATCTTGGCCAGTGTTTCTTTGGCTTCTTTTAACTCTGCCATTTGGAGTTCTAGAGCCTTTATTTCTTTCATCATATCTTCCATGCTCAGGCTGGCATCTTGTCCTGCTGTTGTTGCTGTAACCGTTGCTGTAGTTGAGGTACTTGATGTTGATTCTGGGACAACGGGGGGGGACTGCTGTTGTAGTTGTAGGAGGAGCAGTTGTAAGAGTTGGAGCTGTTTGAGCTGGCTGAGAGGCCAACTCTCCCTGTTTTCCTTGCAGTGCTTCCTCCAAAGCTTTCTCTGTTTCTGCTAGCCTTTCATTAATCCTCATTAGCAAACTTACCACATCCTCCTCTTCTTTCTGTCGTGCAACTTCTGTGGTCTGAGGATGCATTGTAATTGGCATCTTGAGCTGCTTTCTAAGGGCTGCTATGTCTTCTTCTTTCTTTTTATTTAAGGCCTATATGCCCTTGGGATCCTTGGGATCATGTCCCAACTCCATAATAATTTCCTCCAAGGATTTGATTCTATTATCCTTGGCTAATGAGGAGGCCTTCTCCAATTCTAAATCAGCAAAATAATTATGCAATGAATTCTGCAGTCTATGAGCCAATAATGGATTGTCCGCCAAGGTAGAGTATACCATTTCTCCAGTTTGTTTATGTAACTCAATTTGGTCCATTGGGTGGATATCTTTAACGAGGACTTCCAGATTGGTCCTGATATAATCAGTAGCTGACTGTGGCTACTGTGTTGTAGGCCTGAAGTGACTAAGGGTCATTTTCCCTTCTTGGATATCATAGGCTGCCATTAGCCTTTGTTGATTAGTGGGAGCCATTCTCTGCAATTGGTTATATAGCTGGAACCTTACTGGCTCATTTCTGGCCTTTATTTCAGTGAAGGATTTTTTGATATCTGAGCCTTGCTTGCTCTATTGCCTGGTGGATGTAACCTCCACACCATGCTGCCTCTCTTTCTCTTGTTGAAAAGAGCTAGTTGATGTCTCCAAAATTGGAGGAGCCTGCTGTTCAATTGTCTCCTCACCCCTCAAGTTGCTTGCTGTTTCTTCTGCCAATTCTTCCTAAGAGTAAGGGTTCAACCTTTGCCTCTTTTCCCCTTGTTGTTCTATGGATCCCCCTGCGGGTGTCTCTTCCTACTTGTCCCTTTTCTTGGCTCTTTCCTCATTGAAAGGAGTTTGTAGCACAGGGATTTCAGTTACCTTTGCTTGTGTTGAAGGGCCTTGCCCTAGACTTTGCTCCTTGGCTATATCTGGCCGGTCTACCATTGTATCCTGGTGCTCTGAATGCTACACTTCCTTGCCTTTGAATGTCCCTACAGATGGAGTACTCTCTTGGGCAGGTTGTTGTGAAGTTGTGGCAGATGATGTGCCCGCTCCAAGGTGTTGAGGCAATGTGAAAGGCACCTGTCCAAAAGAGTCCAGGTCAAGTGTTTTTTCAAGCTCTTTCATTTCTTTTTCTAATTTCTACTCATCAGTGAGCTCTTCAACTAGTGTTCCTTCTACCCATTCTTGTTGATTAGCATATTGTTCAATCTCAGGTATTTTATGGTGCACATATCTTGTAAGCTTGTTTTTTACTCTTCTAAAACGTATGAAATGTTCAGGGTCATATGGTGACCAATGAAAGCTTTGTTTCAGCATAAGTTGATCTTTTAATATCTTATCTGCTTCTTCCCAGGCTTCTTCCATTTTATTGAAGATAAAAGGGTCCAATTGATGTCTTATCTTGAGTTGTGGCTTTTTCCTAGCAGCATATAAATGAGTTAAATCTGAACTGCTAAATTGCCGGTAGTATTCCAGGGCAAAAAGTCTCATAGGGACATACTTCGGCAGCTTGTAGGGGGTTAACTGATAGCCATAAATCCTGATCACTGTGTGGTTTTGGTAACAATACCAGTCACCAATACTATATTCCTTCGAGAGATGTAAAATCTTCTGTGTTTCAGGAGAGAGCTTGGCAGGAGGAGTTGTTATTAACAAACAGGTGGCTGGATATATGAACAGGTCAATGAACTCATAGTATGAATATGGGGAGTTGTGGACTTCATGGAAAACTGAAGTCTAGAAAATCACAGACCTCCTTTCACCTTTGAGGTCCAATTTTTTAAGAGGAACTTGGAAACTATCAGGTTGATAGTACAACAACAAATGATATATGTAGGAAGTATACTTGAACACTCTTTCTCTCTTCAAATTCATGAATTGCTCATGGATTTTATTTTCTATGAAGGTAGCATAATCATACTTGACAGCAGGGGGCTGTCCTGGGGTGAATATGGACATTAATACCAAAACAGTTTCATCAACATACTCACTGGTTTTGAATCCTAAAATGTAGGATATCATGTCTATAATGAGTCTCCCAGCCTCATTGAAATAGACTTGGAGATAAGGAGGAGGCTGATCAGGCTGGCAAGTTGGTTTCATAAACAACTGAGCAATTCTTGTTATCTTTGAGCTAGGCAGTTTGGCACCTTGGTCAAGCAAGAATTTCATGGTGAGAGGAGCCAGAGGCTGAGTTGGCTTGAAGTTCAACATCTCATTTATGGATTGACGAGCAATATAGAAGAGCACAGACCCAGATGGAGCCATAACTGCTCTTTGTTTGGGTTCATAATTTGCACAGCATAAATGGATGAAATCAGGGAGCACATTCACTAAAGGGAGGTAATAAATAGGCATGTTGGATTCCCAAATTCCCAAGACATCATTGCTGCTTTTGTAGCTATTTCTAATTTCACAAAAGGCTTGTAGGTGAGATTTGTAACCCATCATATCCTTAATTTGGTAGTCCCTGTCAGCAAGGGGTATCCATTCCAATTCTTTTTGTGGGGCATTCAAAGGGGAAATATTCAAGGCCACTAGAGCTTCCATGGTTCACTATCTGTGTTTATAATTGGATTTTGGGTCTGTGTTACAACAAGAAACAGAGTACTAGCACTGGGTTCTTCACAGGAATTTCACAAGAATTTTACAAAATGAGTTTTATATGGAAATGGCCTCACTGGGTAAAATTCAAAGGAAAGACAGAGTCTGTAGAGTTTAATTGGGAAGTTGGGTAAAACAGAGGAAATGGTGCTCTTTTGCAAGTGAGTTTGACAAATTTAACTCAACATTTAGGCATTTTTGGAGATTTTGCTGGCGGAAATGGAATTGAATTGCAATCTAGTGGGCAATTTGCAGAGGAGAACAGGTTTTGCAAGTTTTTCTTTGGAAACAATGGTTAAATAGTGACTTAAACTGCATAAGTTTATAGGCAATAGTGCATTTTACTCGAATTTAGCTCTTCTAGTGATTGTAGCAGAGAAATTTCGTAAAAAAAGGGTTTATAGGTGACTATCGAGTAAATACCTGTTTTACAGGCGACTGGCACGAAATGTGGTTGCAGACTGAGCTGAGGGGGTCGGGTTTGCAGCGTGAACTCGCTTGGGTGGCGGACTGGAGCATTGGTAGCGAATTGGGCGTAATTCGCATGCATAGTCTCTGTAATACACCAAATAAAAATAAACCAAACCATCACTTTCACGCCTTTTTAACAAATTTGGGCTTTTTCGGGTTTTTGGCGCTTTCTTGGGATGACGTCATCATGACGTAATTTTGTCCTGTAGCGGAGTACGGAAGGTGACGTGGTGGATGATGTGGTTGCTGACATGGGCGGATGACACGGCGGACGAAATGGTGATGCAGGTGCTAGCGTGGGCGGGTGACATGGTCAGCGGGAGGCAGAAGTGGTTTGTGGTTTCTATCGCACCGCCTTCTATACGGGGGCGGTTTCTGGCAGAACGGGCCCGATGCAATGGGCTAACGACACGTGCCCTGGGGTATGGTGGAAAAACCGCTTTCTATCGGGTGCTAATGATCGGACGTCAGAGCGGCTCCGATATTAACGAGAGCCGTCGGATGGGGAGGGCTCGATCTGATGGTTGACAGAACGTGGAGGTGGTGGGAAGTTATGGCATGGGAGCCCACCAAAAATTAATTCTTTATATGCATTGCGGGGGTTAAAAAACTTTGGGTTATGGTATTTTTCAGGCGCGATTGTTTACTTAATCGGGTGTTAAATAAACCCCGATGGTTTATGAACATAGAAGGGCTATTATTAAGGTCCCAAATGGACCAATAATTCCCAAAACTTTGTTGTAAGGCTACAGTTGCTAGGGGTAGGGATATTATGTATTTTTTGGGTTTTTTGTATATTTTTTTATAGAATAGTGGTGGGAAAATGATAAACGAGCTTTACAATAGAGTCAATGTTAATATGAATATATGGGATGAAACTGTATGAATAAATGCTAAGTTTATAGGGTGAAAAAACTTATGCATAGGGAAATGGAAGGAAAATGGAATGATTATTTTTAGACAAGAAATGTGGCTTGTTTTGACTAAGTAAACACAGAGTTTCACTTAGTATTTCTCATAAAATGAAGTGAAGTAGGACCACTGGGCAGATCCCAATGTCCTTGAGGGGATATTAGTAAGGGTACTTGTGGGAATGAGAGGGGAAATTAGTCATGATCCATTGAAATTTAGCCACTTTTCCATGATATTTGTGATACTCATGAGATAGATCACATTTTAAACTGATCAGTAACCTACTTCTGCAACACCAGAATTACCTACCCATTCTGCTACACCTAACATTTTTTCTTCATCTTGTTTGGGTGCATTTGAACTAGAAAACCCTTTCTTTCTTTTTCTTTTGACTGCCCTCCTACCTAAAACTACCCTTATTTCTTCCAAGGGCCCAGATTAAGTAGTTGGGCTCCTTTGTTTCTCTACCTATTTACTCATCTGCCAAGCTTGAACTGTTTGAACAGACCTTGTTCTCTAATGCTAAAACAAGAAATTTAAACATGGACTGGCCCGATTGAGCTGTTGGGCCACCCATCAAGTGTGACCAAATCATTGATTACATGACTTGAAATTCTTTTCAAAAATAAGACAGTAGTGGCATTTTGACTAGCCATTTTCCTAGTCTTTCTTTGGGGTTCATTTTCTTTTTTTCTTGACCAATTCATTTTTCTTGCCCTTTGATTTTTCTTTTAGGGAACACCCTCTTTACATTTTTTAAATTTTTCTGTTTTTTGGAAAATATGGAAGCTTTGTAGCATGGAAAGGATGATCATATTTTGCATTTCCACAGTCAATCATGAAATATGACACCTATTGGTATAGGAACCTAACACATGGTAACCCTAAAGGGAGTGTAGTGATTCTGCTTATAACTTCAAGGGTGATTGCTACTGATAAACCTTTCACCACAATAATGGCATTGGTCCTAGTGAGGGGTATGAGTGAGAGGGAAAATTCTCTGGCCACATCACCATTGTATCCTCTTGTCCTCTCAAAGAACCCCATCCATTGGTGCCTTGTGAAAAATTCCACTACAGGAGGATGCTGGTGGATCCTTACTGTGTTTGTGGGTTCTCTCTTGTTGAAACCTCTTGTCATCTTTCCCTAGTAATTGGGATTCTTTGTGTGGACACAATTCAAGAATTCTGGTAGGTGAAGGAGTTTTTAATGTTAACATTTAGCAACATGCAATACAATTCTCTTATCTCGAGATGCATTGCAATTTCCTAACCAAATAGAGGATTTTATTTTTCTTTTCAGATGGAAAATATGGAGGGTATGGCTCCTACCACAGTTTTCCATGTTCTTGTGAGGATAACTCTGATTTGACCTCCCTTAGTGCCCACTGACATTCCTATAGGTTGATTCCTCTGTATCCTGTAGGCTTCCTATAGGTTTCCTGCGCTGTAGATGTTGATTGTTTCCTGTAGGTGCTGCTTTAGGAAGGCCGAGAGAAACCTCTTCGTTCGATGAATTCTAAAAGTTGATTTTGTTCTCTTTGTATGTGAATTAATGTTTTATTTCCATATATGGATGATCATGTGGGGTGGTGTGATGGTTGTCTAAGTACGAGCATCTCCTTTTGGACCATTGGTCCCACTATCAATCCATAATTCCACCTCACCTCGTAATCATCTCCCACTCCTTTCCTCCGTAACTTAACCATTTTTGGATTTATTCCCTTTTTCTCTTGATTTGAATTTTTTCACGTGGGGAGTGGTCCAAATGTTTTCTTCTCGTTGACTGGCCGAAGGTGGACATGTTAACTGGCCACCTTTGATTATAAAATCAACTCTCACATAATCCTACAATTTTGATCCTATCATACTAATGAGAGAGCATGCACAAGTTGACATACCTATGGGTAAGGTGCTTCGTTGATGATGCATGTTGGAGAGTGATGCCTCTTTACTATGTTTTTGCTGCATATTTTTCTGTGTATTTTCCTCTTTTGATGCTTACTTCTTTTGATGTGTAGGTGCCGTACCTTGTTGCTAGTGATTTTCTTGTTGTTGTTGAGCTCTGGAGGAGCTTCTTCATCCTTGGAGTCCTTGTTGTAAATATGGCTGAAAACTGTGTGGTTTTCTTTATGGGATAGGCTGCTATAGTATTTCCTATAGGATACCTACAGGATGTTCTATAGCTACCTCTCCCATAAACTTTCATACTTTTTCTCAACTTTGAAGCATAAGGGATGTTGAAATGAGTGGAGGAGGGTGGTAGGGAATGGTAGGTGAGAGATGTTGCCTCTGAGTATGGTTCCTTTTTCCCTCTTCTCTGTATCTTCTCTTTATTTATATATATATATATATATATATATGATTTATTTGATGGATGCAGGGGTGACATGGTGATGAAAGGAATGGCTATGGGGTGGTGGAGTAAATGGTTTTTCATCCAGACACAAAGTTGTTTCATCACCTTGCTCTCGGACTACTTTTCTTGTGATTTTCAAGGTCACTATAATTCCTACAGGAAACTCTTGTAGGATTACAGGGAATCTTGTAGAAAACATAGAGTTTGTGTGAGATGAGCTGGAGGTGTTTATAAATGGAAGACTAGGTGAATAGTGGGAGATATGAGATCGGTGGATTAAAACATGGCTCTTGTAGGTCCTGATATCCTTATTATGATGTGATTATCCTCATATTGTTGACCTACAAAACGCAATTTCCATCTTTTGTATCTTTTCTCCTTTTTTTTCTCTCTTTTCAAATTTTTTTCTTTTCTTTTTAAAACAACTAGTTTGCCTCCAAGGAGGTTTTCATCCTAGTTGCCTGCCTTGGGTGCCTCAAAAGAGGTTTTCACCCATATCTCTTTTTATTTTTCCTACTTTTTTAAAACACCCCTGGGTCGCCTCAAGAGGTTTTCAACCCAACAGTGGGACTCAGGTGCCTCATGGAGGTTTTCACTTGAGTCTCTTTATTTTTTTCTCTTTTTCCCTTTTTTATTTTTGTTTGTTTTTTTTTTCTTTCTTTTCTTTTTTCTCCTTTAGGGACTTGGTGGCATGGAATATGAGACTTGCTCCACCACCATCACTATCTTGCTAATGTTATTGATGAATTCTTGCTTTGACAAGGGCTTCTTGTAGATCTTTAATCTATACCCATTGACAAGCAAAGGGATAGCCTCTGCATCAATGGTTCTTATCTGCACAACACCATTATCATGACACTTTTCTATTACATAAGGCCCTAACCATCTAGTCCTTAACTTACCTTTAAAATCCTTGTACCGGGAATCATACAACAAAACCCAATCACCTTCTTGAAACTGTTTATCTTTTATATTCTTGTCATGCCAAATTTTCCTTTGAACTTGAGTCACCTCTGTGTGCAAGAGGGCCTGCATCCTAAATTCATCTAACCCATTCAGCTGGAGCAATCTTTCTTGTTGTGCCCTGGTGATATCCAGATCTAGTTGTGCTACCATCCTTAAGGTGTTGTATTCAAATTCAATGGACAATAGGGCTTTCTTCCCATAGACCAGCTCATAAGGGGTGAATCCAGTGGTGGTCTTCCAGGTGGTATTGTAGGCCCAGGTGGCCTCAACTAATCTGTCTGCCCAATCCTTTATATTACTGCTAATTACCTTGGTCAGAATGCCTTCTAGTGCTCTGTTGGTTACCTCCACTTGCCCATTAGCCCGTGGGTGGTAAGGAGTGGATGTTATGTGCTTGATATTGTGTTGGCTTAACAAATTCTCGATCATGTGAGATGTAAATTGACTGCCTTAATCAGTGACTAATTTTAGGGTACTCAAACTTATAAAACACATTTTCCCTTAAGAATTCAGCCACCTTTTCTTCTATTGCTGCTTTGATGGCTTTGGCTTCAACCCACTTGGTTAAGTAGTCAGTGCACACAATGATGTACTACTTCTGTTTGGATGGAGGGTCAATGGGCCCAATGAAATCCATGCCCCACTTGTCAAATGGCTTGAAAGTCACTTGAGGTTGCAGAGGCATCTCATCCCTTGGGGTAGGTTTCCCCATCCTTTGGCACCGATCACACTGACTGGTATACCTCCTCACATCTTGGTGAAGAGTGGGTCAGTAATAACCAGCTTACAATACCTTGAATATTGTTCTTTTGGCTCCAAAGTGACCTCCACAAGGTCCATCATGACAAGCCAAGAGGATGTGGAAGACTTCCTTCTGCCTAACACATATTATTAGAATTTGATCCGGACCTAGCTTGAAGAGATTTCCCCCAATCCAAGTGAATGAGGTGCTCTTTCTTATGATCCTTCTCTTTTCTTTGGAGGACAAGTTTGGTGGAAACTGTGCAGACACCAAGTAGTTTTCTATGTCAGCAAACCATGGAGACAGAACTGAAATGGCGAATAAATGTTCATTTGCTAACTGATCATCAACCATTCTTTCCTCCCTTACAGGTAAAGTCAATCTGGATAAAAAATCTGCAACAATATTCTCCTTTCCAGGCTTATCAATAATAGTTAAATCAAACTATTGCAATAAAAGTAACCATCTAATAATCTAGGCATTTACATCAGGTTTATTCATCAAGTATTTAATTATAGCATGGTCAATATATACAAATGTTTGGTAACCAGTAACGTATTACCTAAATTTATTCAATGAATGCACAATAACTAGGTGTTGGCATTATGATGCATGTGTTGTACTTGATGGCAACCTCCCTCATAGAAGACCATCTCACTTATATACATTCAGAAGAGATATCAGATGTAACATAATACATAGATGCAGGACAGCTCAAAGGAATCAAATGGCAAGTTCTTAGTAAGCTTTGCCATCAAGTCCAAAGGGGGAGATTGTTGGCATTATGGCTAAAGTGTTGTCCTTGATGGCAACCCATTCAGGTGATAGATCACTGTACTTCAAGTCAGCAGCAAAGATTGATGATCAGCTATCATTTTATTGAAAAATTATGAAGGACGCAGTTACACCTTACAGAAAGTGCGTCCCCGCAGGTAAACCATGCAGAACCTGCGTCCAAGGACGCAGGCCAGCCGTCCAGGGGGTGCGTCCACCCAGTGCACACATTTCAAGGCAGAGAAAAGCACGTGGGGGTTTCTTGTGTGGTATCTAGCCGACGGTTTTGTGTTTCTATGGTGTCGGCTCGTGGTATTGTTCCTTGATTTGAGGAGGAGATTGCCTATATAAAGCAAAGGAGATCATTTGGTTTGAGCATGTCTTTTGTTGAATATCTTATGAGGTGAAATCTGGTCTAGATCTAATGAAGGCGAATCTATTAATGGACCGAGATCTCTTGGCGCATGTTCAGATCTGTGGATCTGATTGTCTGGGTTACTTCTAAAGTCTTGAAATCATCTATGCCTGGAGGGACGCAGGTGCAGTAAGGGTTCAGGTGCGTCCGGGACGCAGGAGCTAAGAGTTTCAGGTGCGCCGGATGCAGGCGCAGAAGGGTTCAGGTGCGCCGGGACGCAGGCAGTTCAGTAGACTCAGTGCGAGGGACGCAGGCTAGCAGTTTAGCAAGGTGCGTCCAGGGACTCAGGCCAGCAGTTGAGCAGGGTGAGTCCGGGACTCAGGCTAGCAGTTGAGCAGGGTGAGTCCGGACTCAGGCTAGCAGTTGAGCAGGGTGCTTCCTTCTCTTAAAATCTTTGTTTATCATTGTCGTATTCTGGGATTGGTCCTATTATTGTTGATCTGGTTATTTCAGTTGATTGGGTGTTTCAGAAGGTTGTTTGAGCTTCAATGTTGTTGTTGGGTCCAGTATGAAAATTGGATGAAATGTGGCCTTTCAGTTTATGGGTTGTGCTTCAGTGTATCCAGTATGAAAATTGATGAAACGTGGTACTTGAAGGAGAGAAGATTGTAGGCCGGCGCCTACGTACTAGTATCTAAGCTAGTACAAGAGCTAAAGGAAATCTTTGGAGCATTGTAGCAGGTAGTAGCCTGCGTACTAGTAAATGGATCGGCTAGTACAAGAGCAAAGGGGGTTGTAGCTCCCGTACTGGTATAAGGCTGCACCAGTACAAATATTGTAAAAGAATTTTCTTAATAAGAAGAAGATTGAGATGACTTGCAGCAGGTGGTTTTTCTCCCGCATTGGGTTTCCACCTTACATCATTGTGTTCATGTGTGTGCCTTATGTGTGATGATCTACTTTATGTTACTGCATCTGTTAACTGATAATATGGTTGATAATGTTCTAATGCACTCATTGAAGATCGATTAACTTAATCATAAGAAGTTGTGGAAGTAACATATATGAATCTGATTATGGAAATGAAAAAGTTTTATTAATATGATAATACTGATTCACCCCCCCCCCCTCTCAGTATTATTTCCAACAATTGGTATCAGAGCAGGTCCTTTGATAGAAGCTTGATCGCTTGAAGGAGATCCGTGGAACAATGGGAAAGAAGCTTAAGAAGAAAGCTAATAAGAAAAAGAAGTCATCTCAGAAGAACTATGACAATGGAAGAATCGATTGGGGATTAGGCATAAGAAGCTCTTTAGATTCAGAATCAGATTCAGAATCATTATCAGGTATGAATGTGTTATCCTCTAATGTTCCAGCTATATTTCCTTGTGAAAGAGATGAAAGTGATAGCGAAACTACTGAATTTTCTCTTATGGGTGAACAAGAAAGATATCAAATAGAGGCAGAATTTAAAAGGCTGACAGACAAAATTAGAGATCAACAAGATCTATTGAACAAAAGGGAATGTGATTTCAAAGAAGAAGCAACCAAACTAAGGGCCCAACTAGAAGAAGGAAACAAGGTAAGAAAGCTACTCAAGGACAAGGAAGACCAATGTCAAAAATTGCAGCATGAAGTGACATCATTAAGAAAAGAAGTCAACGAAAGAAGCACAACCATCAAGAAACTCAAAGATAGATCCAGCTACTATGAAAATCTTGAAGCTACAATCCTCTCACTAAAAGGAGATCTTGAAGAGTCAAAGAAGCAGAATACAAATCTACTCCAAGCTATTGCAAAACAAGAAAACGAAGTCACCAGCTTAAAATCTCAACTAGAATGTGCCTTCCGAGTTCGTCAAATGCAGCAGGATCTGTATGAAGAACAAGAAAAAGAAATTCTCAATCTAAGGGAACAAATGGAAGAAGGAAGGAAAGCTGAAGAAGTTTTGAAAAAGAAATCTCTTGAAAAGGAAGAACAGCTTCAGGTTGAGGTAGATATCTTGAAAGGTAAACTAGAGGAAAAGGATAAGCTTTTACGATTTCAAGATAGCTCTAAAGTATTGGATGATATTCTTAATAGTCAAAGGTCCCCTGCTATAAAGACTGGTCTTGGTTTCCATGAATCTGTTGAAGGTGAATCTAGTTCACAAGGTGAGGCAAGAAACTCTAAAAGGAAATCTAAAGTGATCAACGAAGAAGTGAAAGATCAATCTCATCATCAACCAAGGAAAGAGATTCCTCAAAGAAAATCCTTTACTCCTCCTATGAATAATGTTGAATGTTATGTATGTCATAATCTTGGACATGTTGCAGCTAGATGTAGAAGAAGAAGAGTTCAAGACCATTATGCAGAAAGGTCATCTCAATCAAGGTACTTTTATGGATATTGCTTTGCTTGCAATATGTTTGGTCACAAAGCTACTGATTGTTACAGGAGGAATATGAAACATATAAGATGTTATGCATGTAACAAGCTTGGACATATAGCCAAGGAATGCAGGAACAAAGTTTGGGCACCATATCAAAAGGAGAAAATGTCATCATCACGCTTGAAGATATGGAGGAAAAAGGAAGTACAGTTAGAAAAGGATGGCACAGTACAATGTACAGACATACGAGAATCAGAGGAAGCTGAAAGTACAGGACACAGTGCAGTAACAGGAGACCTGCGTGCGGACGCAGGCCAGACCAAGTCCAGGTGCATCCAGGACGCAGTTCAGTAACTGAAGATCTGCGTGGGGACGCAGAGCGACTGAGGATCAGGTGCGTCCCTGAAGCAAAAGGACGCGGCGCGATAGTAATTTTGGGTGCGTCCCTGAGTAAAAGTACGCGGTGCGATAGTGTTTTTGGGTGCGTCCCTTCAGCAACAGGACGCAGCGCAGCAGAAGATGAAGTGCGTACCTGTCTCAAAGCATTTATTGGCTGATTCTTCTTGATATGCATGATCAGATTTAACAGATGGCACTGGTTCAGGGGGAGCATATGTCCTAAATTCATTGTTGGCATTATGGTCCTTGATGACAATGCTTATGATTCATCTTGCTATTATGAGTTGGTCACATGATCAGATGTATGGTTGATTCTCTAATGATGCTTGCATGAAGTCTTTATTATCCTTGGCACATATATGGATGAGGTTGGCTGATTTTGTGGATGATTATTCAAAGTCGCATTGTTGGAGACATGATGATGATGAGTTACTCATATGCATTTCATGATGATGTTGACATGAGCAAGATGCATGATTTCTTTCTTGGCACAAATGGATGAGGATTGTTGGCTGGATACAGGGATGATTATTCATACATATGTTGATTGATGCTGATGCTTTCATTTGATGGCTCTTGATTCATGTAGATCTGGATGGTTATGAGTTGATGTTGACAGATACTATGGAGAAGATTATACAGTGTTGTTGTTTGTCATGATCTTTAGATGTTTGGAAGGTCGTAGCAAGACTCATGTTGTAATAGTCTATCTATTATCGTCATCTCTTCAGGTCATGTAACGGCCTATGTCCCCCCACTATGCATAGGATGAAGATGTAATGTATTTGGTTTTCATATTTCTGATGTATTCCCACTTGGTTGGATGGATGATCCTTATTGTGATGGGTGATGGATGTATGTATTTTATAGAATCATGTTCTTCTTGTAGAACATCTTTTTGCAGACCTTGCTTACAGTCAGGGGGAGCTTGAGCATGAACAACACTATATAGCAGAGCAGACATCTCAGCTTGTTCTCAGAAAGACCATTATCAGATTGGAGCACCATGTCATATTCAAAGGGGGAGCTCATTCAGAGACTTCAGCAGATCTGGTTTATAGTCAAAGGGAGCATGTTCTTAGGAGGAGCATACCCCTTTGCCCTTGATGTCAAAGGGGGAGAGTGATCTGGTGTTGTTGCCATCAAGTCCAAAGGGGGAGATTGTTGGCATTATGATGCATGTGTTGTACTTGATGGCAACCTCCCTCATAGAAGACCATCTCACTTATATACATTCAGAAGAGATATCAGATGTAACATAATACATAGATGCAGGACAGCTCAAAGGAATCAAATGGCAAGTTCTTAGTAAGCTTTGCCATCAAGTCCAAAGGGGGAGATTGTTGGCATTATGGCTAAAGTGTTGTCCTTGATGGCAACCCATTCAGGTGATAGATCACTGTACTTCAAGTCAGCAGCAAAGATTGATGATCAGCTATCATTTTATTGAAAAATTATGAAGGACGCAGTTACACCTTACAGAAAGTGCGTCCCCGCAGGTAAACCATGCAGAACCCGCGTCCAGGGACGCAGGCCAGCCGTCCAGGGGGTGCGTCCACCCAGTGCACACATTTCAAGGCAGAGAAAAGCACGTGGGGGTTTCTTGTGTGGTATCTAGCCGACGGTTTTGTGTTTCTATGGTGTCGGCTCGTGGTATTGTTCCTTGATTTGAGGAGGAGATTGCCTATATAAAGCAAAGGAGATCATTTGGTTTGAGCATGTCTTTTGTTGAATATCTTATGAGGTGAAATCTGGTCTAGATCTAATGAAGGCGAATCTATTAATGGACCGAGATCTCTTGGCGCATGTTCAGATCTGTGGATCTGATTGTCTGGGTTACTTCTAAAGTCTTGAAATCATCTATGCCCGGAGGGACGCAGGTGCAGTAAGGGTTCAGGTGCGTCCGGGACGCAAGAGCGAAGAGTTTCAGGTGCGCCGGACGCAGGCGCAGAAGGGTTCAGGTGCGCCGGGACGCAGGCAGTTCAGTAGACTCAGTGCGAGGGACGCAGGCTAGCAGTTTAGCAGGGTGCGTCCAGGGACTCAGGCCAGCAGTTGAGCAGGGTGAGTCCGGGACTCAGGACTCAGCAGTTGAGCAGGGTGAGCAGGAGTCTCAGGCTAGCAGTTGAGCAGGGTGCTTCCTTCTCTTAAAATCTTTGTTTATCATTGTTGTATTCTGGGATTGGTCCTATTATTGTTGATCTGGTTATTTCAGTTGATTGGGTGTTTCAGAAGGTTGTTTGAGATTCAATGTTGTTGTTGGGTCCAGTATGAAAATTGGATGAAATGTGGCCTTTCAGTTTATGGGTTGTGCTTCAGTGTATCCAGTATGAAAATTGATGAAACGTGGTACTTGAAGGAGAGAATATTGTAGGCCGGCGCCTACGTACTAGTATCTAAGCTAGTACAAGGGCTAAAGGAAATCTTTGGAGCATTGTAGCAGGTAGTAGCCTGCGTACTAGTAAATGGATCGGTTAGTACAAGAGCAAAGGGGGTTGTAGCTCCCGTACTGGTATAAGGCTGCACCAGTACAAATATTGTAAAAGAATTTTCTTAATAAGAAGAAGATTGAGATGACTTGCAGCAGGTGGTTTTTCTCCCGCATTGGGTTTCCACCTTACATCATTGTGTTCATGTGTGTGCCTTATGTGTGATGATCTACTTTATGTTACTGCATCTGTTAACTGATAATATGGTTGATAATGTTCTAATGCACTCATTGAAGATCGATTAACTTAATCATAAGAAGTTGTGGAAGTAACATATATGAATCTGATTATGGAAATGAAAAAGTTTTATTAATATGATAATACTGATTCACCCCCCCCCCCTCTTAGTATTATTTCCAACACTAGGAGCTCTTTTTCAGTCAGTATGTAGTTCAGCTCAAATTTCAACAAATTCTTACTGATCAAGTAAATGGCATAAGGTAGCTTGTCATCTATTTGGCCTAGAGCTGCTCCTATGGCTTTGTGAGAGCCATCGGCATGTATGTGAAAAGGAAGAGCCCAATTTTGGCCTCGAAGAATAGGTGCAGTGGTCAACTTGTCCTTTAGGGTGTCCAAGGCTTCTTGACATCTTTTTGACCATAACAATTCGGAGCCTTTGGTCAATAACCCAAATAAAGGAGAAGCTAACTTGCTGAAATATTTTATAAATATCCTAGAGTATTCATATAAACCTAAAAAAACTATGACATCCCTCTATTTTTGTGGAGTCGAGATGTTTTTGATGATGGCTATCTTACTTGGGTCAACCTGCAGTCCTTCCTGGGATATTGAGTGACCTAGAATTGTCCCTATAGTCATCAAGAACTCACATTTTTTGGGAATAAGGGATAAGTTCATTTCAATGCATTTGTTTAGCACCTTACCTAGGTTAGAGTGCCTCCTGGAAATCACACCCATAGGGTGTAAAGTCATCTGTATAAATTTCTAATGCATCATGGACTAGCTCTGCAAAGATACTCAAGATTGCCCTCTGGAAAGTGGCAAGGGAATTGCATAGACCAAAAGGAAGGATCCTGTAAGCAAAAGTACCCCAAGGATAGGTGAAGGTGGTTTTATCCTAGTCCTCTGGGCTAATCTGGATTTTTTTGTACCCGCTGAACCTGTATAAGAAAGAGAAAAACGTTTCCCTTGCCAGGCCATCTAACACTTGGTCAATGAAAGGTAGAGGGAAATGGTCCTTATTTATCACTTTGTTTAAATCTCCGTAATTAACACAAATCCTCCACTTTCCATTTATATTTGGAACCAACATGAAATGAGACACCCACTCACTGTCTGAGATAGGGTAGATGAATCCTACATCCAACAACTTTTGCAATTCTTCTTAGACTAATCCTTGAGAGTTGGATTCATTCTCCTTTGGGGTTGTTGGACTGGTTTGCAACCTTCTTTGATATAAATGTGGTGAGTACACTATGAGGGGTGCAATCCCTTCATCTCTTTGTAATTCCAAGCAAAGGCATACAAATGCTCTCTTAGAATATTTCATAACTCACCTTCTTGGTGTACAGAAAGAGGGGTTGATTTTCAACGTTCTTTCAGGGCCGAATTCTATTGTCTTGACATGAGTAGGGTTTGAATCATCTAAGCATATGTCAGTCTGATGGTTATTCTTGGTTTCCTTTACTAGCTCCTCTAGAGACAAGGTGTTGGGAGTTGGATTTTGGTGGATGTGTTCAATCAAGTCATCTTCATCAGGTTGTCCTCCTCCCATGGCAGTTTCTAGGGTATAAATTTGGGCAGAGTAGACTTCATCTTCCTCCTCTTCTAGCCATAAAGGTAAGTCATGTTCTAGAGATGGTTGGGCAAGAGGATACAGGACCAACTGCTTGGATAGATGCCCATTTTTGATAGTCATGTTTCCAACCTTGCAGCTGATGTAGGCATCGACAGTGGCTAACCAAGGCCTCCCAAGTATGAAAGAATAACCATTAAATTTGGTCTTAGGATGGAGAACTAGGAAGTCTACAGGGTACTCCTAGGAGTCAATGGAAACCATCACATCCTCAAAAATCCCCTCAGGGGCTACTATGGATCAGTCTACAAGCTGCAAGACTATCGTGGTTTTTCTTAATGAGCCTTGGAGATTCACCTTGAGCATGGTGTCCTTTGTCATTACATTAATGGAAGCCCCAAGATCAATCAAGGTATGTGGGACAATGGTTCCATTGATGTGTACAACTACTATAGGGATTCCAGGGTCTAAATACTTTGGGCAAATTACCTGTCCCAGCATTAAGTCGCACAACTGTCCAATGACATTAATGGTAGGGGTGTCTCTTTTTCTCCTCCTTGGATGTTTGAAACACTTCTCTTTAATCAGTTTTTTGTAAATAGGTACATCCTTTATATCTCAGAGAAGTGGGAATTCGACACATAGATTTTTCAATTCACCTAAAAGATCATTCTCTTCTACGGTAGGCTGGACTAGATGACTTAATTTTTCAGGAAAGGATGGTGGATTCATTCTAGGCATACTTTCCTCTCTTACTTCCTCACTCTCCCTAGGTGGAGATGGAGGTTGATTATCTAGAAGCACTCTCCCATATCTAAGGTTGATTTCCTGAATTTCCACAACATAAGTAGGGTAGGATGTCTCTCCACTGTAGACCTGTTGTGCCTGTTTGTTGTTCAGGTTCGGATTTGGTTGGGCATGCATATAAGGTTGTTTAGGTGGAGCAGGGTGTAAAAGTTGTGGTTGAGTAGGGGGTGAAGGCAAAAAAGATGAAGCTTTGTTATATGGGGGCCTCCAACCCTAGGGTGGTGGATTCCACTGAGGTTGTGGAGTTGTATATGGTTGAAATGACTGGTTGGTAGGTTGGGAATGGTAATGAGGTGCAAAAGAACAGGGAGAAGTTGTAGGCTAGGAGGGATGAGAAAAGGGGAATGGATGTGTTTTTGTTAGGGTTTTAATATGCATAAGATGACCCTTGCATGCCCTGTTGGTATGGTCGAGGCCCATAAGACCTCCTTTGATTTATGTAGAAGAGTTGTTCAATCACCCATTCAGTTCCCTGATAGACAGCTTTTATTCTAGGTAGAGAAGGGCACTTATTTGTGGAGTGGTTTTATTCAAAAACTGAGTATATTTCTATCAAGTTTAATGGACATTCATTCCTAGGGTGCCTCCTTGTGCATCTTTGGTAGAAGATGGCTAATGCTCTCTCTGCTTCCTCTTGATTTTCATAGTTTCCATATGTAGGGAAAGGGTTGCAGCATTTCACTCCTAAAATCTTCCAACATGTTTCTAATTTCATCTTTTATAGATGTGTTGGAAGAGGATGAGTTTGCCACTGTTTGACTACCCCTACCCTTTTTCCTAGCTGCCCTAGAATGGTTCTTAAATATGGTCATGATATCTTCATAGGGTAGCTGGTAGATGTCCCGTCCTAATAGCAAGTTTAGGGTATCTAGGAGATCTTTCCTGACCCCCTTGAGTGGGACTAGCTTAACTGACTCAGGATCAAGTGTGCACTTGGCCCTTTTGTAGCTAAGCTGGAATCTTTCCTCATAATCATCTAAGGACTCATCATGCCCCAAGGTCATTCTAAAATTTTCCTCTTTGGTGTCTTTGGACCTGCATTAGTACCTATACTTTTTGTTGAAAGCTTGCTACATCTGAGCCAGGTAAACCCATGAACCAGCGTAGAGCTCCATCCTTGAGAGTGGATGGGAATAATTTCAACTTTTGATTATTAATGTGTAATCATAATTTCTACATATGATAGCGAACTCAAACAAGAAAGTATCTGGATCTTCTAAGGCCAAGCCATGGAATTGAGGAAGAGAAAAGTGGCTTATGTTTTTCATCTTGGCATCCCCATTGGTTTCTATGATGGGAAAAGCACCCTCAATTTTTTCTCTAGCTCCCCTTTCATTTCTATTTTCAGCCATTATGTCAGTTGGAATGGGTTCTTCTTCTTCTTCCCCTATAGGCTCTTCAAAAATCTCCAGGTGTTCGCTTAAAGGGTCCTCTAATTCACAGCCACCAAAGAAGAGGGAAGGTTGGTTGTTTTAAGTGGTGGGGGTATTTGTTGGAAATTTTCCTAAGTTATCCCTATTCCTAGGAGGCATGAAAGAAGTGGCTTTTGCTTTGTTTTTTTTTTCAAGATTTAATACTAATTGCAGAATTGAAAAGACAAACTGAATTGAAACTAACTGCTGAATGAAATCACTTGTAGAATGGAAAGGAAAGCAAACCAACTTACAACTATCTTGCAAAATGAAACTAATAGCAAAATGAAAGAGATAAGAAATGGAAGAAAAAAATAAGAAATCACATCTACTCAGACACCTCCACGGAAACAATGCCAAAATGTGATGAGCACCAGTATTGCAACAAGAATGTTGCAACTCCAGGGGCTACCAACTTTACTTCATCAACCTGGGGTTTATACAAACTTGGAGGTGACAGTGATGTATACACAAATAGATGTAATGGGTCCACTCTTTTGTCACTGCTGAGTTGGGTGATAGACCACTAGGGTTTCTCAAACCAACCTTCTATTGATTTAGAAGAAGTTTGATTACAAGTTGAGAAAGGATAATTTTACCCTAATTGAGAGAATTGAAATGGTACCTACTGTAGTAAAGAAAGACTGAGATTGATGCTTAAAACACACAACTCATCTAGCTATTTGTTGAGATACCTTTCTTCAGAAGAATTCTAAGCTAACACATGTGAAATCCTAACTAACCTAAGCATGCAATCTAATCTAATCAAACACTTAACTGTTGTGCACATGAATAAGAATAACAACCTTTTTCTTCTTGTACTTTTTTTGTGAAAACATGAATGCTAATTCTTCGTGATTGTATGGTAGGTGGGTTAGGTGTGGAGAGAGATGGTTGTGATGGGTCAAATGGCTTGGGAGGCAAGTAGGGGTATTCTCCTATCTTTCATGATTCATTTATCACAAATCGGCCTTAAAATAGGCCACTAGAGGTCATCGTACAGGATGTCTACCGGATGTCCTAATTCACCTATAGGATCCCCTATATTTCTACATGAACATGCCAAAAGCATAAGAAGTGATTTGAAAAGTGGTATAGGGCTTAGGGAAGGTGAGTGATGGAAGGAATAAGGCAAGGAAGTGATTAGGACTCCCTCTAAACTCAAACCAAAATTTGTATGATGGTTAGATTTTCTCAATGAGCATGGAAAGTTGTCCTTATGAAATGGTAACTTGGATTATGGTCTTAGTGGCTTTTGGCAATCATGGATGGGTGAAGCTAGGATGAGGCTACTGATATGAGGTGTTCCTGTAATATTGAAACTCCTGCAATATACACATCATTGGCATTTACCCATAAATCATGTCAAAACAAGAAAGGTTTACATCACCATAGGAAAGCATAATTTCATCATTTATTTGCCTAGTTCATGCATGGGAATGCTTGCAACCTATTGTGAAAACACCATGAAGTCTAATACAAAGATGAAGATATCAAAAATGACAACTTCAATCTATCTTTGAAAACTAAAAGATGCTAACCTAATTAGCATAAAAACCTTAAATACCATAAGAAACCAGAATTTTGTCTTTTTGGGCTGAATGAGGGTTTTTCCTCAAACCATGGTCCCTGAAGGGAGGAATGAGGAAAGTTCTACCTATTATCAACCTTTTTTGTATTTCTTTATCTCTATAAGTATAATGTTAAAGCTATGCAAAAATGGAAGAAAACTAATCAAATTCACCAATACTTGCAATGTGACAATGCCAAAATTAATTCAACACGTAATCTATGAAATAACTTGTTATCACTCCCCTAGATCTCCAAGGCCAAGGAAGAGTCCAGCTAAGGTAACCACAGAACAACCTTTTGACTTGGTATATATCCCTACCAAGACAGAGAGGGCTCTATAAAAAATCATAGCCAAGAGGGCTGGATGAATTAGGGTTTTAGGCAAGGTATAAAGTGCAGAGGGTTTTGTTGGTTTGATTGGGTTGCTGGATGAGGATTAGGTCAAGAACTAGGTCAAGGCAAATGAGATATGATTGTAGACATTCAAAGGGGTAGGGTAGGTAGAAAATATAACACTTAAGGGTATTTATGTGGGATGAATTAGACTGATGAGGAGCTAGGAAAAGCATGAAAACACATGACTTTTTCCTAAAGTGAAGAAATTATTACAGATTATGAAAATTTCCCCAAAACAGAGCATGAAAACTCATGAATTTTTCTCATCAACTTGAAAATATCATAAAATAGACATGAAAATATTGTTGGAATAAACAACACATTCAAACATATGAGAAAATAGAAGAAACAAGATTAAATGTTCATACCACAAGTATCCCAAGGAAATAGCTGCAACTCATCTATTAAAACCAGTCAAATTTTGATGCAACAGTGTCTTTGATCACTAGTACAACATCCAACTGAGTCCAACCTCTGAAAAGAGTGAAGAAAGGGAAGATATAGACATAAAAAAAAACTCCTCCAAACCTCATGGGTTGAATCCATGAGAGGAGGAGAAGTTCCACCAAAATCTGAACTGATAGGTAGAGTGTAGGGTGGTCAAAGTGACTCATCCCTTTTTACATTAAAACTGATTCATTTGACTTGATGAAGTCTATATACCTAATGTATTTACCATAGGTAATAGTAAAAATACCATAACTACATTTAAAACATCAATTAAATTAGTAAAAAGTTGATTCCCAAAGATGAAAATCAAAACTGGAGAAAAATAGTGAAAAATCAGGCAAATTGTCCTATGCACTTCGCCTTTGGTTTGTGCACAGTACCATCTTCCAACTGAGTTTTGAAGGGGTTTTTGATGTCTAAATTTATCTCAAAATAACTCATTGGAAATATTATCCTATTTACTTTCCAGATATGTATTTATTTTTCAGAACGGAGTTGATTTTTCTATGTCAAAAAGTGTTTCTCCCAAGATTTCTCCTGTGCGCAGCGCCAATGGTCTATTGGCATTGCCTTTGTTCTGTGCACAACGCCGAATTAAAATCCATTGTTGAGTGCCTTCCTGACATCCAAATTGAGCCCACGATATCTTGTTGGAAATATCTCTCTCTTGGATATATAATGGACCTATCAATCACTGAAAATGATCAATTATAGCCCCAAAAAAATCAATTCTCCCAAGACTGGTCAAAAAGTGTAGAATGAGGTTACAAAAGTGAAGTGTGATCTTTTAGGAAACATTTGGAGGTCTTCATCAACTCCAAATTGAGCTCATGATATCTCATTGGAAATATCCTTTGGTATAGTTATCATTTAACTCATCAAGCAAGTCATTTAGACACTCCAGCTAGGAGAAGAATGGATTTTCCCAGGGTCACTCTAGAAGTACAAAAAACCTCTTGTAGAACCTGCATGTTTTACATTTATCCCAAATGATAACATCTGTGTAAAAAATGAAGGAGGATTTTGTTCCTTGACCTCTTATGGGTAAACACTTCTCTCACTTTTTTAAGTTTCATCTTGGTTTGGTTGGAAACATACTTTGAAGCAAAATTTGCCCTATGTGTGGCAAATGATTTTGTCCCTTGGAATGAATTTTTTGAAAAATGATGGAGAGATGGTGTTTATGAGTTGGAGTGGCCTCATATTATTTGATATGACCTCCCTTATGCCTCCTCTGCTTAGATGTCTTTGTTGGCATTATGATACAAGTGTTGTCCTTGATGGCAACTCACTCACAAGTCAGTTCAGTTTTGATGAAAGGCAACCCATAGTGTAACAGGTCCATTTAGATGTAATAGGGCATTGGTACAGAAGAACATGAAGATGGAACTAAAGTCTACTAATCAGAATGAAGAAGTTTAAGGTAAAGGATGGTGAAAATCAATTTAAGATGTATACGTAGGTCCACTTAGTCAAAACATCGTATACACGCTGGTTCATAGAACAAAAAGAGCACATATGTATACACGCATTTTCATAAGAAGAAAAGCATGTATATGTTGGAAAATCAAGGAAATTCAAGAGGAGACAATACTGGGGGTCAATACCATGGTATTAGCCCACAATATTGAGTGGAGTAATGACTATTTGATCCCATCCAAGAATACCACAGGCTCTAAGTGGTTTTGGTCAGAGGTATTGAGAAATGCCTAAAACTATATAAGGAGGAGAAGATCATAAGGCCAGAGTGTGCAAGTGAAAAGGGTTTCTAAGGAATACTTCTATCTAAATTATATTTTATGTTGCAAGGGCTATTTTTGTGATTTGATCTAAAATATTTTTTGCACCTTGAATTCAATGTTGGATCAGGATCATGATACCTAAAATGAATTATCATTGAATGATCTGATATTGGTTGGGCCAGATATGATTGTGTACACCTGTTTTATTCTTTAAATGTCACGATTTGTGTTTTTCTAAAGTCCAAAATAGCAGCAAAGTTATGAGTTAATTTTTGTAGATCTATACATTGGTTCATCTCGGAAAAATCGCGTGTACATGGAGGTTCTACTCTTCCAAGTAGCGTATACAAAGGAAAAGCCTTTTATTTAGATTTGATTGATCTATCTGATTAGTTTTGTTGTTTTATTGCTATTTTTCAATGAAGTCTTCTTAGATCTAAATGTAAAACTGAATGCATAAGGAGTTTGGTATCTGATTGATTGATTGTATAAGTGAGAAGGGTGATCTCTGCTACTACCTATGTAAAGCTCTGTAAATTGACAGAAGATGTTCAAGTTTATTGTTGGTAGGTACAAACTTGATTCAAAAGTTTTATGTTTCAGTAGTTTTGAAGGTATACACAGGTTTTATTAAAGGAAGTAGTGTATACACCTAGGTTGGGTTCAGTAAAGTAGCGTATATATTTTGATGTATGATGTTTGAGGTTGCAGCTAGTTCTGAATGATGATGTAGGTTTTTGGGTTCAACATAGTGTTCTAGTGACAATGATCTGACTATTCAGATTAACTAATTATTGGTTGATGTAGTTTGAAAGTTCTAATGGATACAATATGAAAATTTGATGAAATGAGGCCTTCATGTGTATTGTTGTGTACTAGGAGCATCCAGTCTGAAAATTTATGAAACGTGGTCCCTCGATGAAGAGAGAAGTTCGTAGTCTTCTGTAGGCCGACACCTACATACTAGTAAACACATTGGCTAGTACAAAAGATAGGGGGTTGTAGCTCCCTTCTAGTAGAAGCTCGAAAAAGAGAGAAGGTTGTAGCTTTTTGCAGGTGGGCCTACATACTAGTATGAGTTTGCACCAATACAAGATTGTAAACAATTTTTCTTATTATTAAAAGAAGATAGAGACGATAGGAGCAAGTAGTTTTCACCCACTTTGGGTTTCCACCTTAAATCTTGGTGTTCATGTGTGTTTCTTATGTGGGATGGTTTATTCTATTTTTACTGCACTATTTAATAAGTTAATGATGCATTGGTTAAAGATCAACACATGATAAATTGACTAAATCACCTCTAGGTATACACTGATTTCTCTAATCGCAATAGTGTGTACATGCTAGTTCACTTCACAAAAGTAGCATATATAAATCTATTTTGGAAATGAGAAATTATTGATCTGATAATACTGATTCACCCCCCACTCTCAGTATTATTTCCAATAATTGGTATCAGAGTAGGTCCTTTAGAAGAAGCTTGATCACTTGAAGGAAGATCTTTCAAGATGAATAACCACGAAGGCATGGGATCCATCAGGCCACCAATCTTCAATGGGAGAAACTTAGTATATTGGAAAATAAGAACGAGAGCCTATCTACAATCACTTGGAGTCGATGTTTGGGAAATTGTGGAAGGAGGATATCAATTTCCAGCAGCAATTCCTACAAACTCTGCAGGGAAGAAGTTATATGAAACCAATGCCAAAGTTGTCAATAAGTTATTAGGAAGTCTTTCAGAATCAAAATTTGTCAAAGTCATGTAGCTCAAGACAACTAAAGAGATATGGGATAAAATCATTCAAAGGTACGAAGGAGACTCTCAGGTAAAACATGCTAAGCTTCAAACTCTCAGAATTCAATATGAAACTGTTAAGATGCATAGTTATGAGAGTGTTGGTAGTTACGTTTTATGTATAGATGATATTGTTAATTGTATGAAGAATCTGGGTGAAGAGATAAAGAAAGCTACTTTAGTTGAGAAAATTTTGAGATCTTTGTCTTTTAAATTTGAGTCAAAAGGGTCTACCATAGAAGAAAAATAGGATCTTCAAAATATTACTGTGACTCAACTCCATGGAATCCTAACTTCCTTTGAAATAAGAAAAGGAGGTCCATCAAATACGAGAGAATCCGCTTTTAAAGTGTCAGCAAAGGGAAAAGAAAAGGAAGAGCACAATGAATCAAAACACATTTAAGAAGAAGATGATGAGGTAAATTTTGTCATGAAGCTTCAATAGGGTTCCGGAAGATTCAGAGATAAGATACCTTTCAAATGCTTTGCTTGTGGTAGAGTCGGCCATTATGCTGCCAAATTTCCTCATAAATATAAATATGAAAAAGGAAAGGAATATGCAAAAAGAAATAGAAAATAGGTTGTGAATAGGAGTTAGTATACGCATGAATATAGTGATGGCTTATCCAATAGTGATGAAGATGAAACTAACCAAGATTATAAACTACTCATGGCTTATGACAATGACGATTTTTTTAGATGCCTTAGAAGAGGAACACTTTCTTGAAGAAATCACTAAACTCAAAATCCATTTATAAGAAAAGAATATGATCATCGATACATTGAATCACCAACTCAATGAAAGAGAAAAACACAATGAAATTATAGAATGTGAAATTGTTGGTCTAAGAAAAGAACTTGAGAAGAAAAAATCTCTTAATCTTAGATTTTCTAAAGGATCTGAAACTTTAAATGAAATCACCAAAGTTCAGCATTCTCTTCTGATAAAGATAGGTCTTGGATATACTGAAGAATCATCTCAATCATAGAAGTTGTGAACCTCCACCAGAAGCTATCTTGATGCAGCAAAGACCAGTGAACAGTATGTCAATCGTCAGTAAGGGCCTAAAATTACTCATTAGGTAAATCATACCCAATTTACTCCAAGGATGAATATCAGTAGAAGCTTCAACCAATAGGTAAACAATGCCGAAAGATTCTATGATAACAAAAACTTCTTTAATGGGCAATGTTTTTCATGTCATAACTTTGGGCATGAGGCTGCCCAATGTGTTGCTTACAAAACCATAATGACTAGAGAAGCAAGAAATCAAAGGAGTGTAATAGGAATTGTTGTGGGGAAAAATGCCTATGCAGGACGATCCTATCCACCTAAGGTGTGACAGTGCCTTAGCAACAAACAGAGATAGCTATTCTAGTATTCTTCCTTTATGAATTAAGAATGAAGAGATAGATAGATGGACTAACCGGTGTCTTCCGTTTGTCCCTCGATCCGGCTTCTCTTCTCTTGGAGAGTTCCCAGCTACTTGCCTTCTCACTCGCCCAGCTTCAAGAGGTTTCTGCAAGATCACAAGAAGAGAACACTACACAAGACATGGATTCATATTCATAACTAGTTCAGGATTAGAAATAAACTAAACATACTATTGCATTCATACATCAAAAATACATCAGCATATAGGAGAAACCAAGATAGCTTTATTGATGAATAACAAGGTTCAGGAAGAGACACAACCCAGAGGGATCCAATCCAGCATCTCCTTCCCAGCAAATGGAATTCCTATCTTCACCCCCTTCAAAGCATTAAGCACCCAATGATTCCAATCTCAAACCAACAACAATTCTTTGGAATAACAAAATTCCAGCCTCTAGATCTCATGGAGGAGAGATCCATATATAGATGTTTGGACAGAGGATGAGTCAGCTTGAGACCTGACTAGTGTCCTCTCCCTCTGTCAGTTCTTGAGTCCACTTGGAGGTTCTTGCTTCCACTTGGAGATTTGGAACCTCTTACTCATCACCAGTCGAATTCCCTGAGGCAAGTGTCATTTTGGAAGCTTCCTGGGTTTTGACACCTTGAGAAATGAGCCTGCCACATGTCCATTCTCGTTCAGCGCAGGTAGCCAGTGTTCCCTTTGACATTCAACGCAGGTAGCCAGTGTTGGCTTTGACATTCAGCGCAAACAGCTAGTGTAGCCACTGAAATGATCCTGAATTGACTTGTTTTTGAGCAGTTTCTGGTGGAGAACTTCTGTGAATTGTTGTAGTTTGTTAGCCTTGTTCCTCTAGGGGTAGGAACAACATGTTTAGGGACTTTGGATCCCTTAGATTATGGAAATTTCATGCTCAATGCTGTAAGGCACAAAAATGTCTATAATAGTTGCCCCCTAAAGTATGAGGCTGTTTATCGGGTGAAATGCTTTATCAGGGGGATCCGAAGTTCATCCAATGCTGAGAGGAGACCTGTAATACAATACAATACAATACATTATTTTTCATACTGCTTTCATGATCTAGCTGAGGCGGGCATTCCCATGCTCAGCTTTATAAATTCATTTTTCTGTACATAGAATAGACAATCGTCTGATGGTAGACTGATAATTTTGATGAAATTATCATCCTTTGAGTAGGATGATTATCTGCTGCAATGATGTACATGTCATTGTCTTTATCTTTCCTGAATATATATCGCAGCCCGGATGGATGAAACTAGATCCGGGGTCTTCAAACTCGTTCGATCTTCACTCTAAGTACAAGTCGATCCATGTGAGAAATGTTCTGAAGTCGAACATGGAAAGACATCGCTTGATTACCGGTCAATGATGTAAACCGTTAACAAGCGTGAGAGGAATCACCGATAATGATAATGACCCTCAAGGTACTGCAGTACAATTCACGTGATGTGAATAAAGGACTTGGCGTCGAACACCACGCAAAATCTTTCGGTCGAAGGTCATTGATGTATACCTGTCGCCGGAAGTGAGAAACTTGCCATTGAGGCATGCAAGCTTCAAAGTACTGAAGGGGTTGTTCCTAGATCAACTTCTTGGATAATGAGCTGATGTTGACAAGAAGCGATCCGTCAAAGGAGGGCCTTAATGAATCCCACATCAGTGACATGGAACGGAGCTAATGATTTTAATGGAGGTGAAAACGATCTGTGACATATGATTCAGGGTGGCGGTCATGAAAGGATGAAGGATAATGTATGGCAATGGATGGGACACGGTTGACTCTTCTGAACGACTTCTCTTGAACATATGGCGACACTGATACGATGGATCGGTAGCATTACCCCAAATATGGATGGTATGGCGAGACCATGGATGTGACCGGTGAATGAAACAACCCAACCCGATTGTGGTACGGAGGAAAAGTGTCATGTTCAAGAGCGACTTGCTACCATCAAAGTTTTCTTTAGTTTCTCCCAATTTTTCCCCAGTCATTGCTGACCAGTACCTCTTTATTTTTGTCAAGCTTGAGGAGGATAACATATGCTTGTTCTATAACCTGCCCTTCGGGCAAGCCCATCGCTATGTTTTAACGAGCCTAGCGATAGTGAAACTCGTTCTCGTCTAAAGACAAGTTTGTCGCTATTTAATGATTTTAACGAGTCTAACGACAAGGATAACTCGGTCCTTTTCATTTTTAGAGAGTCTGAAAAGGTACATAAAGTTAACTCCAGAAGTCCTTTTTCGTCATCTAATCCCTTAAGTCCGAAAAAGTATAAAACAATACAGAAGGGATGAGTTTTCGATAGTTTTAACGAGCCGAATAAAACAAGCGCTCGATCTTTTTGTGCAATAATCCCTCAGGTCCAAAAAGATTAAAATCTAGAGGAGGGATAGCTCTTCCTATCCCTTTAACGAGCTGGAAGGCCAAGGACTCGGCAATCTTTTCATATTTTACGAGTCAGCTGAAAAGAGCTTAAAGAAGACTCGTCTTTTGAGGAACGAGTGATAAACAGGGTTAGCAGCTGATTCCAGGTACAGGTTGGAATTTTCCAATCATGGCAGTGTCACAAGGATGGCTAGGTGAAATCACTCTTCGCAGCTGTTCCTCAAAATGGGTAAACAATCATATGGAGGTGAACGATCGGCCAATGGAAAAGTGGAGGTGACGGTGCAAACACGACCAAGGCTTTAATGGCTAATGATATTACATTCACAGTGGTTATTTACCGGGATAGTTCATTTTTTAACGAGCTTAAACGCGGGTGGACACATTTGCTCGGTCTTATGTTTATTTTTTAACGAGCATGAACTATGTGCTAAAACTGCTCGGATCTTGCGTTTATTTTTTAACGAGCATGAACTGTGTGCTAAAACTGCTCGAAATTATATGGTCAAATTTTTGATTTTTTACCATGACTAGCTTTGCCCTTTTCAAAGATAGTACTGCATCCTCAATTGCTGCATCAAACTAGTTAGAAATGAATAATATTTTCTTGAAAATGAGATTAGAACCCTAATATTTCGCTTTGAACTACGTAAAAAGCAATTAAAAGGTGTTTTTACCTCTCATTTTACCATTTCATTTGAACTTGGTTTGTTGGAGCTTTGGAGGTGCCTCTTCCCCCTTGATTTTCATCAGCTGATTCCGGGAGATTCTGGGGACGATTTTCGGCGCCGTCTGGACCAGGTAGGAGCTAAACCCTAGCTATTTCTTTTCATGGTTTCCTTTTTCCATTCTGTGCCTGTTTTCCTGTTCTCCTGAGCCCCTGGGGTTTTGCTAGGGCGCTCTGCCATCAACGTAGGCAGTCCATTCGAAACCTGCGTTGAATGTCAAGCTGCATGAAGGCAGTTTGACCTTCAACGCAGGTGGGACACTAGCCAGTTGCGTTGAGCATAGAAAAACAGTACTGTTGCACAATTTTTGATGAAAATTTTGCCAGTTTCTCATCAAATCCAGGATCTTACTCTTTATCTTGTTTGTTTTGCAGGGATTCTTGAACAAAATGACCCTTACATGGCGAGAACGAGAACATGAAGAAGAGGACATGATTTCCCTCCATGACCCTATCACGGTGAACGCGCTGCGGAACTGTGGCTTGCTGAAGTTCTTCCGTATCTCTAGTATGAGAGCACAGATCTCCTTACTGCAGTATATGCTTGATGCTTGGGACCCTATCAACCAAGTATTTCAGATCAGGAGAAAATCCATCCCTTTGACCGTGGTAGACATTTACTTCTTGACTGGTTTGTCGAGGCGGGGTGCCCCCATTTCTTTGTCAGGTTCGGCCCGAGGAAATGACTCCGTGAGAGATTATGTCCGTCAGTATTGCAGGGAAGGATCCCAGCCAAGTAGAGACGGCAAGGTTGTTATCCGTGAGATTACTGACAGGTCTCTCAGGTCCATTCTGTATACTATTGGTAGGATGGCCGGTAGCGCATCTCTTCATGTTGCCAACAGATCTTATGTGCAGCACGCCTTGGAGTGTCTCCAACCGAAAATATTCAACTGGTGTGATGCAGTACTTCTTCAGATGAAAAGTCAGTTGAACAAGGTAAAGGACGGGAAGTTGAAGAACTTTGGATTTGGTTCTATTCTGACTGCCTTTGCCTTGGAGAAAATACCACTGATGCAGCCTCAGTATATCGCACTCGACTTGCCTTCTCCTACCGAGCCACACATGCAGAGATGGGTTGATCACATGTCTAGGCATGCTGGTCAATCTCAGATTTCTTTCACTGATACCTTCTTCAGGTGGTTCGAGTGTCAGGAGATGGTCTATTCCGAGTATCCATATGTTGGTATGGATTTCCGAGGCGATCCGGACTTGGTACTGCCAGATGGCAAACAGTGGGGCGCTATTGGTAAAATCTTTGACCATATTACTGTTTACTGTTCTTATTTATAATGTCCTTGTGCTTTATTCTATCAAGACTTTAATCAAACTCATGCGTGCATGCAGATGTTGGTCCTGTTTGTCCAGCAGTTCACCCGAGAGCGCCAGTCGCTGCCCCAGCAGGGGAGACTGCTGGGAGGTTTATCCTCCACGACCTTCACGTGGCCGAGAACCTTACAGCTGTGGAGGAGCAGGTTGAGAGCCTTACTCTCGGCATTCCCGATGTGAGGATTGATGAGTTACCTTTACAGTTGCAGCGACATACTATTGGTGTGCCTAGACGATGGACTCGTCTCTTGCGCATGATTGCACAGGCCGTGACGTGCTATCATGAGCATCACTAGGCTAGGGTGCCCCCTAGCATTTTTGAGTTTTTGGGTCATATGACCGATTTTTGTCTTGGTTACAGAACATTATGTATAAACGATAAACAACTTATATATATATTTTGATTTTCGAGTTTTATTCTGGTTGAGTTATATGATCCATATGTACAACATTGATGATGTGTCTCTTTTTATAAATGTCGCAAATGTCTATCTAACACATAGTTTGCTAATGAGTCGGTTAATGTGTTTAAGTTTCTGGAAATATGCTGGTATTGAATTGAATCAAATTGTCTTTCCAAAATCTTAACCCTTAGGAACATGCGATAAATAGCTGGATTGCGAACAGAATATATACCATTGAGTTGTAGTATCACGAGTTGTGAGTCTAGCCTGACGATTAGTCGGCATATACCATGGGTGATGGCATCATAGAGTAGTTCTATCAACGTGCTATACTCAGCGATGTTATTCGTTGATTGCCCAAAACACACACCTCTGAAACTTATTAACTCGCCGCTTGGATCAAAAATGGCCCAGGCTACGGAGGATAGGTTCCACGAACTACGACTCGCTCCGTTGGCATATCCAACACATGTCTCCAGAAGGTTTGACATCTGCAATAAATGTAAAAAGGTGGATTAATCGACCAAAACAAACACTTTAGCGAAAACAAAATACAACAAAAGCATACAGGTTACTATTTAAGCATAGTAACGCTTGAGGTACAACCCATTACGGGGTTGCGCCAGTGGAATTCCGTCATAATCCATTAACTCGTAGGCTCCTTTTGCTAACACTCATTTAACAATATAGGGGCCCATCCATAAAGAATTAAATTTACCGGCTCCCAATTCATCGGATTCTTGGTCATAAAGCAAGACCAAGTCACCTTCTTAGAAGACACGGGGTTTGACATTTTTGTCGAACTGCGCCTTGACTCATTGCTTATGGGCTTCGTTAGCCAAAGCGGCATCATGACGGGTTTCATCCAATTGGATTAGTTCCAAGAAACGAGCCTCTTCTTTCGAAGTTCCGGGGAGGAGATCAATTGCGAGTTTAAGAGACGAGATTTCACACTGGATTGGCAAAACTGCTTCCAAGCCATACACCAGTTGGAAAGGTGTGAACCCGGTCGCGTTCTTTACTAATGTTCGGTAAGCCCACAAGGCTGAGTACAGGATTAGGTGCCACCTTCTTTTGTGAACCTCGATCATCCTTTGCAACATACGCTTCAGGACCTTGTTGATTGCTTCAACTTGTCCGTTGGCTTGCGGATAATACGGGGTAGAGCTGTCGTGAGATAGCCCTAGCTTGGCAGCTAATTCAACCATCATGTGATTGCGAAAATGCGACCCATGATCTGTAACTATAGCCTGTGGTACACTGAACCTAGCGAATACATGATTGAAAAAGAAAAGGGCAGCTGTTTCACCAGTGTTATCTAATGTAGGCATCGCCTCGGCCCATTTGGTAAAATAGTCAACAGCGACTATAATATACCCATGCCCCCCGGTCGAGGTGGGGTTACATGTCATGAAATCGATGCCCCATTTGGTGAAAGGCCCAACAGCAACTATTGGCTGTAAAGGTGCGGGTGGTCTTCTGGTTTTGCTATCGAAAATTTGACAAGCATGGCAACTTCTGACTGCGGTTATGCAATCTTTGAACATGGTTGGCCAGAAGTATCCTGCTCATAAGATTTTCTGTGCTGTAGCATATCCAGATTGATGCCCCCCACATGCGCCTGAATGACATTCATTCAGGGCTTTTTCGACCTCTTCATGGGTGAGGCACCTCCTCAGAACTGTATCGATACCATGCGGTAAAGCTTATCACCGACGATCATGTAGTCTTTCGCTTGGTATCGTATACGTTTCTATTCTGAATGAGAGGTGTCAGGCCTGAATTTTTGGGTTTGGAGATAAATTATTATATATCCATACCACTCATTGTTTGCAGATATCAGAAACAAACTTTCGTCCACGATTGACTCTTCTGATGTTTCATCGTTGGACGACGATGGGAGATTGCACAATAATTCTGCGAAAACTAAAGCTTTCTTTGATTTGGATTTGACAAATTCCAGATCAAACTCTTGAAGGATCGCTATCCATTTTGAATACTTGCCCCCCAGCAACTGTCGCGACAATATATAAGTCATGGGGTTGCAATCTGATAGAATGGTAGTTTTCTGAAAGAGGACATAATGTCGAAATCTTTGTATCGCTTGAACAGCAGCGAGTGCTAGCTTTTCAACATAAGAATATTTTCTTTCTGTATCATTCAAGTTTTTACTGAAATAATATATAGGATGTTCAATTCCATCGACTTCTTGAACTGAAACCATCACAATGGTCGTATCTGCTGCAGCGAGATACAGGTTAAAGTCTCTTTGATAGTCCGGGGCATACATTAATGATGCTTTTACTAGAGAATCTTTTAGAGCATCAAAGGAAGCTTGCGCCACCTGATCCCAGACAAAAGGTACATCCTTTTTCAAAAGACGAGTATAACCTTTAGCAAGTTCTGCGTAATTTGGAATGAATCTCCTCAAAAAGTTTGCTTTCCCTTGGAGTTTCTGAATCTGAAGCAAATTTGAAGGTGGAGGCAAATTAATGATTGCCTGAACCTTGCAAGGGTCGAGACGAATCCCATCCTTAGAGACTACAAAGCCAAGTAAACAACCAGAACCGACGCAAAACACACATTTGTGTGGATTGAGTCTTATCTTGTAGTGTCGACAACGTAGAAATATCGCTCTTAAATGCTGCGGATGATCAGTCCGCTTTCGCGAATGAGCCGGAAGGTCGTCGAGATATGGTTGAATGATGTTCTTGATGTCATGGAAGGCATAATTCATTGCCCTCTGAAATGTCGCCCCTGCGTTCTTTAAACCAAAGGGTAATTTTCGATAAGTGAATGTGCCCCACGGACAAATGAATGCAGTCTTTGACTGGTCCTGTGGGCGGATATTTATTTGATTATACCCGGAAAATCCATCCATGAATGAAAAGATTTCACATCCGGCGCATTCATCAATTAATCCGGTCGATGAAGGGTGTAGGGTAGTTGTCCTTCGGACAAGCTTGGTTTACATCCCTATAATCGACACACACTCTAATTGTCCCTTGTTTCTTCATAACAGGGACAATATTCGATACCCAATCGGTTAGAGGAACCGGGTAGATGAAACCAGCATGGAGGAGCTTTTCAACTTCTGCTTTAATGGCAGCGGCTTTCTTGGGGTGCACCTGCCGAAGTTGTTGTCTTACTGGTTTGACATCAGGATACACATTAATTTCATGTTCAACGATACTCGATTCAATGCCTGGCATTTCATCATATGACCAAGCAAAGACATCTCTGAATTCGCAAAAAAGAGCGTTATATATTTCCAGTTCTGAAGGAGAACATCCTTTGCCGACATAAATATTCTCTACAACATTTGTCTTAGTCGAGATATTTATGGCTATAGTCTCTTCAATATTGGATAAGTTTCGCTCGGAATCCACCGTATTTACAGTATTTGATAGGAATTCAAAAACTGAAGGGTGATAAAGGTCATGCTGAGTATCTTCTTCATATTCCGGAAGAAGGGAACGATGGTGGCAATCATTCCATGGTGTCCCCTCAATCAACATTGATTGTAGGATTCCTTCGTCAGTCCCATGTACTTTCGACCAAGGATCTAACGGGGTACCATACTCTCTAGACTTATCTACCCAAACGCTTGATGAGCGTTGATTTGGGTTCGCCTCCCATGCCCGAAACATTGATTGCTACAATATTTCTATAGGGCTTGGGGGCAAAACCATTGCATGATCCATGTCGATATCGTCTTATAAGATCTTCGTGGAAGATATCATGTTGCAGGCTCTTACCAATGCTACTTCTCCTATATAGAATGGAGGTGGAAGTGCGAAAGTTCCCATTAATGTGGGGTCTTTCAGTAGGCCTACTCCGATGTCTTGAAGCGAGTGGTTGCTTCCATGGATCATGGGAATGCTTTCTGTAACTTGTGAACCATTAGGGAGGAAGTCTTGTTGGTCGACAATCGTAATCCCTCCTTGAAAAGGGAATGCGATCTTCCTAAAATAAGTCGACACAACAGCTGCCATGGCATAGATCCACGGTCTTCCTAGTAGGATGTTGTAGTCAAGGTTCCCATCGATGACTTCAACATCTATTTCTACTGTTTTTCCTCCCAATTCAACTTTCAAGTTATTAAGGATACCGCACGGGGTATATGTCCTTCCGTCGAATGCTTTTAATGTTGTCGAAGATCGCGACAAGGTTGGAGATCCTAAAGTTTTCCAACAACTCATCGACATAATACATTTAGATGCCCCCTCATCAATAATTGTTCGGTGAACAGTTTTGTTGAGGGCTTTCACTTGAATAAGGAAAGCTAGTTGAGCTGGTAACTGAGGATCGTATCCTTTGTGATCGAAGGATACAAGATTGGAATCCTTAGGATCAACCCCACCAATAGCCGATAACAAAGCCTGCCTTTGGGATGGGCAATTTTGTAGTACTTCAAGAGTCGACATAGTGGATGGCGATTGGGCCAAATCTTCCACTATGTTATAATGCTGCGCCGCTCTGGCGCGAGGATTAAATGTCGACTTGTGTACTACTCCCTTTGGCAGTTTTATTGTTAATTCAGGAATGATGGGTGGTACAACTTCTGTCGAAGTTGTTGTCGAACTACTTGGTTGATCTTTACCTTTGTCGTTCGACAGCTGCGGATTCCCATAATCTTTGTTCCTTGTCGAAATCAAAGCATCATTCTGCTGTTTTGAAACCGACAACATGAGCACTTGCGACGGGGAAGCATTTCCACTATCAACCAGATTTTGACCTGTATTGGGAAACAGATCAGTTAACACAGTTGAGGTCTGCGAACTCTTAAAGAATCTCTTAAGCTCAGCTTTGTACGGACATTTGCCTGTCCAATGATCCTCGTCACATATCATGCATGGACTTTTTGGTTTCCCTTTTCCAGGAGGGTTTGAAGAAGGTTTTTCAGGGGATGACCCACCCTGTTTCTTCTTCTTCCCTTTGTTTTGCTTCTTCTTGCTTCCTCGTTGATTGGTTTCTTTGCCTTTATTTGCTGATACGGCATTTACTTCCGAAGCAAGTATTTCGTCTTTTGCATTTTGATCTGAATTCTTACGGGCTTTCTTAGACGAAGCCTTTGTCGATTTCGCGTTTGCCATGCCAATCACACCATCGTCGGCATGAGAGTCACTATTTGATTTAGGAGGAGGAGGAATTGAGAATTCTGGTCTAGGGGCGTCAGGTATTTTGTCATAGAGCGTGCCAGACTGAGTATAAACTAAGTCTAGATATTGTGCACGAGCAATGCCTTGCTCCTCTGTTACGACTCCCCCCTTTGCCACATCTTCTGTTATAGCATTCAGCTAAACCAATCAGCTAACAGCTGATCGAGAACCATTCAGCTAACAGCTGATCAGGAACGTATGTTTTCACCATCCTACGACGACGACGCCACTCATGTATATGATCGAATATATGAGTGGCCGTTGTCTGCTTGAAGTTGGTTAAGATTTCGGTTCCCGTTTCATACCTTATCGGTAATTGAAAATGGGTTAAGAAAGTCATGGCTAGGGAGCTGAAATTGTCGAACGAGGCTCTAGGTAATTCAATATACCATTTTTCCACTAGACCCGTTAACGTCCTCTGGAAAAGGCGAAGCCTTATCGAATCATCATTTAGGGTGTTTGATGAACACCACAGATGAAAAGTCATCACGTGATTCGATGGGTCTTCACCTGGATTTCCATTGAATTTAGGAATGTCAGATGGAAGTTTGTGAGGAATCGCTGGCCACCAAGGGGCGTAAGCAATCGGATCGTTGGTTAACCGGTGTAAATCGGGTAACTCTAAAGTTGCCACGAATGGTAACTGTTGATTCAGGTTAGGTGAAGCATACCTAGGGTACGATGGAATTGCCTGAGCAGTGGGCCTTTGCATACCAGTATAATGTAATTGATGTTGGTATGACTGATACGGTTGGTGGACCTGACCACTGTAAAGCGGTTGGTTTTGACTGTTTTGAATATACGGTTGTCCACTGTTCGCAAAGATCTGCTGCTCAGAACCTTGGTATACTTGCTGGAATTGTGGTTGTTGGTATTGCACCAGCCATGGTTGTGAAGCCATGTTCTGTTGTGCTATACTAATTGTACCCGTTTGGACCTGTGTCACCCTACCAGTTGGCGATTGTGGTTGTGTCACAGGGTCAAGGGGCTGTTGCATTACAACCTGAGAAATCTGAGGTTGACATACAACAGGCAACGTTTGAACTTGCGACACTGTCACAATAGCCGGTGTGGTCGGGATGTTCGACATAGGTACACACTGTTGCATAGAATATACAACCCTTGGTTGTTGAGGTAGCATAGGTACCCAACCACTTGATGTAATTCCAGTATAACCTGAATACTGTTGTGAACTCCCATATGGATACCCTCCCGGAGGGGGTAGTGAAAGGGCATACTGCCCCCCATACAGTAGCAATCCAGAACTCAAGGGGATTGATTGTCCTTGGGGACTGGATTGCCCAAATTGACCTCCAAATGGATCAATCTGGCGAGTCTCAACATAAGAGTTGCCGGATATTATTCCGGAGGAACAAACTGGAACGGACCATACTGTCGAAATAGTCCCTTGGTGGACTCCTTCTAGCGGTTACGAGCTAGTCGGGACAGATGGTATGCCGGAAAACATTGTCGGAGTGACGGCAGGGGCTTCTGCTGTCGCTGTGTCATTCGACACAGTCCTAGATGTTGACGGTTTTTCAGACATTTTGAGTCTATCCAATAGATTGCCTAGCGATTCTACAGGAACTTCCACTTGTGGTGGACTAACTTCCGATGAAGGAAATAGAGTGACCTCGACTCCAAAATGGGTTGGAGTACTTGCTTGCGGATCCTCTACAATTTCCTCTATCGCAATCAAACCCGGTGGAAGAGGAAGACTGTCAGGTCCGTAAAATATTTCTGGTGCTGAAGAAGGGGTTGAATCGACAGCGACAGTTGTTTGAGGAAAAAGACTCTCTGAACCGGTTACAGATGGAACTGGTTCAGTAACGCAAGTATTTTCTCCCAGACTAGGATCAATGTTACTGTCCCTCTGTGGTTGTTGAACTTCTTCTATAGAGGCAGGGTTTCCAGAAATGTTTGGAGTAACCGGAATCTCAGATGTTGTTGGAACACTTGTTCTAACTTTGATAGGAGATTTCGAATCGATTAAACGAGTTCGCTTTGTTCGTACTGTTTTCGATTCCAGAGACAAAGACGGTTGACTCGTAAGCCTCCGCGAATGACGGGGTTTCAATTGACTTTCTTCCACGATTGCGGATTACTCAATCAACCAAAATACAAAAGGGGAAAGTGTGTTTCCGAATTAAATGAATTTTTTAGACGCTTTTAGACACAACTTTCTTTTTCAGTTTTAAAGAGTCGAGAAAAAGATAAAGATGACTCTAGTCTCCTTCGATGTTTTAACGAGCCCGAAGTGACAAATGCTCGGATGGACTTTTTCTGTTATAGAGTCTGAAAAAGGCCAAAAGGAGCTGCTCTGGAGTTCTAGACAGAGGGTGTGCCAAACTTTTCGCAAAACCGCAGAATACTTTTTAGGGTACGGGTGGTCGATCTTCCTGAATGTTGTGTTCAGTGCATTGTGATCAGTAGGGCGGCCGACACGGCTTCCTAAGGATAAAGGTTTTATGCCTATAGGGGTCTCCCAATATATACGCGACGATACGTGGGAGCACAATCCGTACTGGTGCTATCGTCCCTCAGGAGGAATCACCCACCATCCACGAGATCGACAGTCACCAGGCTTAACGACGCCGAAACACGTCTCTAGCCTAGACCTCTATGTTGTGCATTATGTTGCAAAGCGTTGTTAAGTTCATTCAATTTATTTTAGGTTGATCTTTTTAGAAGTTTGCCTTTCAAGGTTTACCACGATATGTATGATACAATTCCTAAATGCAGTCTAAAGATGATAAGCAAGCTTTATATCTTTTCAACTTTGAAAATCCTAGCTACTAAGGGAAAAGAAAGACACCATCTTTTCTCAAAGAGCAATCAGCACACTCTAATGCACTTTTTCCTAAATCCAACATGCAAACTATCAAATGCAAATGCACAATGCAGGTGTTTGTTTTCCGCTTTCTTAGTATTGATGCCTACAAAGAAAGATTTTTGTACAACTTTGAATTTGCTTTTAAATGACAAAACAAACAAGTTTACTTTTTCGAAATCAGAGAGGGTAGAAGAGAATACAACACTTAACGATTTTCGAAATGAATACTTGTTTCGACACTTAAAAGAGACAAACTCAAACCAATAAGCAAAAGCAAATGTATAATCAATCTGCAAATAGCCAATGAACTCTCTTCTAAGATCACGATCAACAGATCTAAATCAAGGGCTACAGGATGACTATTTCACTCATGCAAAGGAAAACTGCAAATGACGCCACAAACACATAAAAACACTCACAGTCTTTTTGTACAAAAGGAGGTGGAATCTAAGCAGAGAAAAGGAGTTATCAAATTGGTACCTATGCTGGTTACAGGCTGCAAAAATCAGAGATCAAAACAATGCAAAACAGAGCAGAGAACCCCAGTTGCACAAGGGCAAACTGGTTCAGCGTAACTTCAACACAGGGGTTTTGACATTCAGCGCAGGTAGCCTTCATGGGACCTGCGTTGAAATGCAGAATCCCTTCACTGGGTCTGCGCTGAAGGAGAAACTCTCGTTTCCCACAGGTTCTGGGTCATAGATTGCTATTTAATTCACTGTTTCAGGCCAAATAAAAGCAACAAGCAAGGTACAATCAAAGGGATGCTTTGAGGGGCTACTAAGATCTATCACAAAGGATCATCAAATCATTTGTGAGTCCATTGTTCAGATCATAGATAAGTCCAGTGATTGGATCAAAGCAACAACTGTCTACTTTGCATCCGGGAAAAGCAGATGCAGTTCGATTGTTGTTGTCGAGTCTATGAAACAAACAATGATAGAAACACAAATAAAATGACTAAACAAATCTCCCCAGCGGAGTCGCCAATTTGTTGTGGGGAAAAATGCCTATGCAGGACGATCCTATCCACCTAAGGTGTGACAGTGCCTTAGCAACAAACAGAGACAACTATTCTAGTATTCTTCCTTTATGAATTAAGAATGAAGAGATAGATAGATGGACTAACCGGTGTCTTCCGTTTGTCCCTCGATCCGGCTTCTCTTCTCTTGGAGAGTTCCCAGCTACTTGCCTTCTCACTCGCCCAGCTTCAAGAGGTTTCTGCAAGATCACAAGAAGAGAACACTACACAAGACATGGATTCATATTCATAACTAGTTCAGGATTAGAAATAAACTAAACATACTAATGCATTCATACATCAAAAATACATCAGCATATAGGAGAAACCAAGATAGCTTTATTGATGAATAACAAGGTTCAGGAAGAGACACAACCCAGAGGGCTCCAATCCAGCATCTCCTTCCCAGCAAATGGAATTCCTATCTTCACCCCCTTCAAAGCATTAAGCACCCAATGATTCCAATCTCAAACCAACAGAAATTCTTTGAAATAACAAAATTCCAGCCTCTAGATCTCATGGAGGAGAGATCCATATATAGATGTTTGGAGAGAGGATGAGTCAGCTTGAGACCTGACTAGTGTCCTCTCCCTCTGTCAGTTCTTGAGTCCACTTGGAGGTTCTTGCTTCCACTTGGAGATTTGGAACCTCTTACTCATCACCAGTCGAATTCCCTGAGGCAAGTGTCATTTTGGAAGCTTCCTGGGTTTTGACACCTTGAGAAATGAGCCTACCACATGTCCATTCTCGTTCAGCGCAGGTAGCCAGTGTTCCCTTTGACATTCAACGCAGGTAGCCAGTGTTGGCTTTGACATTCAGCGCAAACAGCTAGTGTAGCCACTGAAATGATCCTGAATTGACTTGTTTTTGAGCAGTTTCTGGTGGAGAACTTCTGTGAATTGTTGTGGTTTGTTAGCCTTGTTCCTCTAGGGGTAGGAACAACATGTTTAGGGACTTTGGATCCCTTAGATTATGGACATTTCATGCTCAATGTTGTAAGGCACAAAAATGTCTATAACATGAGTTAAGAAAAGTTCCTATAATAACTTTTTTCCTCTTGAAAATGAAGTAAAATGTTCAATTTGTAACAACTTTGGTCATGAATAATTTGAATGTAGGAGCAAATTTCGGCCATCACTTCAAAAGGAGAAAATATTAATAAATCCCAAGATATGGAGAAAGAAGGAATCTCAATCAGAAACATGTGGCATAGCTCTGTATGCAAAAGGACGAAAATCAGTGGTACATCGACAACGGATTCTCCAAACACATGAAAAGGGATAAAGAAAAACTTCATTCATATAATGATTTAGAAAAGGAAAAGAATGACACATTTGGAAATGACACTCTAGCTATCATTAAAGGTAAAGGTTTTGTCTTCTTGAAAGAAAATGTTAAAGTTGGAAATGTCATGTATGTAGATGGTTTAAAGCATAACCTGTTGAGTGTTAGTCAAATGCATGATCAAAGAAATGAAGTTGTGTTTCGATCAAACGGATGTGTGGTTCGTGAGCTTGATACAGGAAAGACCACGATCAAAAGAAAAAGAACACCAAACAACTTATACATACTCAAATGAGGACAAAAACAATTCTATCTAAGAAAAACAGATGAAAACTAGCTATGGCATAGAAGATTGGGACATCTAAGATTTTCGAAAATAAGAAAAGCATGCAGACTAGGTAGTTCGTGATCTTCCAGATATCAACATCCTAGAAAATACCATATGAAAACCATGTCAAGTCAGTAAGCAAACCAGAGTTCACTTCAATGAAAAAGAAGGATCAACCAATAAGCTTGTCGAACTCATCCATACTAATTTATGTGGGCCAACAAGGAAAAAATCACCTCGTGGAGAAGAATACTTTATTTTATTTATTTATGATTTTTCCAGTATGTGTTCGATAGGTCTACTAAAGCATAAAGATGAAGCATTTGAAAATTTTACAGTGTTAGGCATGGAATCCCCCCCCAAGGCATGTTTTGGGGCTCAAAGCCCAAGTTTTGACCCAATATTGTTGTAAAGACTCAGTGAATTGCGGGCGCGGAGCGCAAAATGTATGATAGAGTCATAGGGTTGTCCACCCTAATTTTGTAATGTAATGTTAGCCTACCCATGGTTTGTGGACCATGGGATTGTATAAATAGAGTAAGGCTCTAAGTGTAAAAGATAAATAAGAACTAAGAAGAAGTAGAAGTGAGAAGCGAAGAGTCTAAGTGTCTAAGGTTGTAGGGTAGGAGAAGGCTCTGCAGCTAAGTGCGTAGAGGCCTAGTAGTCTGCAACTGAGTGCACAGACCCCTACAGCTGAGTGCATAGGGTGGAATCAAGTCTGTAACCATGGAAGACAATAATAAAGAGAATTTTTATCTAAATTCTGTGTATCTATTCTTGGGTTATTGCATGTTTGATATAAATTGCAAATATATTGTTTATTTATTGCGTGCAACTGTATGAATGGTGTATATTGTTAAGTACAACTTAAAGCATGCAAGTATACTAAGATAATAAACTAACACTGGAATATCAGTAAGGACTTGGGTAATAACAGCATTCAACCCCCGAGTAGGGTTGCGTAAGGGCAACATCTTAGGCTGCGAGGTACGAGAAAGTGCTCGTAGCGACGTGCATGCAAGGTTGAACCATGGACCACTTGAACTCATTAGACATCTCCAGGGTGCGGAAAACTAGTTCTAGCACCCTCCCATACTACTTTGGGTGAGACCTCAGTCTGTGCTCCATGGACTGTTGCCAAAAGGGCCAATAGTACCGAGATTTGTTTGGCTAAATCACCTCTGAACCTATGTCAAGCCCCAACAAGCCAACAAATGGTTCTATTGTCGGGACCAAGATCTGCACACGAGATGTCTGATGTCATGTCACTGGAATCCAACAAAGAAAGAAATTTAAGAGTGGATAGACATAAAAATTCACGAGTTCGCAGTGCAAGAAAATAGGAATCTACGAGTATCGAAGGAAGAGTGGTTAGAGTGCTACTTATATATGGAAATCCATGAAATTTTCCTTGCATCCTTCCCCTTTGAGTCGTATGAGTGGATCACGAAGTTAGCAGACAATCAAGGAAGGTATAGGCTTCAAAAACCTGTTGTGTGGACTCCAGAGTTGGTGTGCAAACTAGAAGCATCAGAAGATAAGATCACGCGCATTGTGGACCATTGGCTCGATCGAATTATATGAGGGTTTATCATCGAGTTCACGGTAGACAGTTCAGTTTGTTATAGCGAGGCGGAACAACGCTTCCTCAAAGGACTGCGAGGTAAGTACTTTAAATCTTTGAACACTTAGATTAAGATGCTACTATGTGAAAAGTGGATTATGTGAATAAATTGATGTTTGGAGCTACGTGAAGTGGGAGGATCTATAGAAATGAAGGTAGCAAAGAGATAGAAACGAGCCCCTTGATTTCACCTCGACAAGAAAGTGAGGAAGAGCTTGCGAAAGTTTCACCAAGAAGTGCGATTAGTCTGATAAGGTAGTGAATTCCACGCATACCATCCCCACCTACACCACTGCCAATTTCACCATATTCACCCCCATCTCCGCCCACACCACCTCCACCACCACCACAGTTCAATATGGCAAGCACAATAAATTTGCCAGTGTTTAAAGGAGTAGGGAATGAAGATCCTAACCAATTTTGGTTCGTGGTAAAGGCTGTATGGGAAGCACAAGGGGTCACGGATGACAACCTAAAGAAAGAAACATTGGTCAGTGCTTTCTAGGATCATGCACTAACATGGTACATTAAGAATTCCAATGGCAATCCAAACGCAGGAATCACATATATCCAAGCTATGCTAAACAAGGAATTTAGCAGGCCAAAATCTGAGACACAGTCAATTATCATATTTAAGGAAATCATGATGCTTCCAGGCAAGACCTCCTAGGAGCTAGATCAGAGACTGAAGGGTATGATTCATGAAGCCAATATGACCTTAACGGATGGGAAACACCCATGCATGGTTCGTAGCATCATTAATGCAACATTTAAGGACCGCGTTATCCCAACAAAAGTTATCCACTCAGGCCGAAGTGTTGGAGATCACAATAACAATGTACGGGACCCTGATACAAGATCCTAACTTGGGAGTCTAACAAATTCATGCGCAGTTGAAGAACTTGTGTTTGGAGATGTAGAGGTTGAAACAAGATAGGACATCCCACCCAAAAGCACATGAGGTATGGTGCATAAAGTGCAAAGGCCAAGGACATGATAAGGACTAGTGTCCAATCTTTGCAAACTACCTGGCAGGAGGAGGGCCGATGCCAATGAGACCAGAGGCACAAGAAGGACCGAGCACAACACCTGCATTATGGTGCGTGATTTATTATATAGGAGGGAAGCATGCTGCAGATAACTGCCACCTATTATAGAAGTATACGCAGACGTCCCAACAGTTGTTCTATAATTTCTGCAGGTTAGTAGGCCATGATGAGTGCACCTATAGAAGTTATGAATTGATGATGGATCGGACTCCTATCTATAGAGTTCAGACTGAAACATGATCCCTCAATCAAAATGCAGGGATGGCGGGCACTGGATTTCAGGGGCGCAAATGAGGTCGAGGCAGAATGGGACCAGGAAGGGGTAGCAGATAGCTGATTTGTTACAATTGTGGAGGTCCAGGGCATTATGCCCGTGATTTTACAAATCTGACGAGAGAATCATGTTTATATTGTACCCAGTTTGATTATGAGACAGAGGATTTCCCCACATTGATATCCAGGTTGCGCGATCAAGGAACGCTCTAGCCTCCCCTGACTTAGAACCTGAAAATGATGAGGTCTTAGCCATGCGAGGAGGACTCGAATGTAAACATCGTGCTCCAAAGCGGTATCATGACAAGAGATGACAAAGGCAAGTAGCCTGAAGAAAGTTCCTGGGTTTGCAAGGCTCCAAAAAAGGAACTAGAGTTCGATTTGGAGCATCCGAAGGAGACATTCATGTAAGCTAAGAAGAACTTCATGGAGGCCTCCACTTCAGGTAGTAAAGACAAACTAGAATCAGAGATGGACCCACGAATGCTCACTACCTTTCTGGAGACATGCATGAAGCTATTGTGTGATAACAAAGTGGTGAAAGGGCTGCAAGAACTCATCACCAGATGTGCTGGATCAGGGGAACCACACGTAGTCTGGAAGCTTGGGAAACACACAAAGCGAACAGGAAGGGAGATGAGATTGACTGCACAAATCAGAGAATATGAAATGGATCAAGTGATTTTGGATATGTGATCAGATGTGAACGTCTTACCAAAGTAGACATGGGAGCGCATGGGCAGGCCTGCATTACAATGGTCTCCTATTCAATTGCGAATGGCGAACCAAAAAAAGATCCTCCTGATGAGAAGATTGTAGGGAATAATGGTAGATATCGAAGGTGCGAGCACGCTTGCAAATTTCGAAGTGATAGAGATTATTGATGATAGGAATCCCTATCCCACACTACTGAGAATAGATTGGGCCACTGACATGAATGGGGTAATAAATCTAAAGAAGTGTAAGATGATTTTTGAAAAAAAGTCACTACGCATAGTGGTACCTTTAGACCCTATGGAAGGATTGCGCTACATAGATCCATTGCGCGACGATGATCTAGACTGCATCTACAAGATAACTGCTCGAGAATAGGATTGGTTGAATCCTACAGCGGATGGTAGGATTTCGTGGGAGCATGAAATCTCTTGTACCTCATACTCAGACGAGGAAATAGAACGACGGTAGAACCGGTTACACAAGGTAACCATGCTCAACTGCAACATGATGATAAGGTTGCTTCGTTGCGTGACAACAAAGGTAAGAGATTTGCCTATGTATGATGGGTTGATAGCGGTGGATGATTTCCTAACCAAGTTTGAGAGAGAATTTCTAGAACAACAGCGTTTTGATGCTCTGAAATGGGTACTACGTGCTATGCCCGCAAGGTGGTGGGGTATGCACCAGCATAATTTTGAGGATTGGCGGGAATGCAGAAGGATGATGCTCATGTGGTTTGGAAAGCCTCAGATGCGGATGAAAGCTAGGTATGATGGATGAAACAACCTGTGTGCCCACCTCTCTAGATGGGTACAGGTGTATGGTACGCAACCTACATGAACGCACACCATCCTCGTGATAGGAAACAGGACTGGAAAGCAGGAGAGGGCAAGAAGATGGCGTGAATGACAAAGTATGATAAGACCAAGCGTGCCAAAGATTATTCACGTGGAAGCCTTTGAAAAAGTGTGTGAAGTATTGAAAACGGTCCACCATGTGAGACGCACTGACTGGGACCTGTGCATACCAACAGTTCTATGGGCTTATAGGACCATGTGCAAAACCCTGACCGCACGGGCACTTCCGACGTTGAAGTATGAAGTAGATGTTGTAATCCCTATGGAGCATGCAGCACCTGGTTTACGCATGGAAGCACCCGTAGATATGACAATTCACGAAGCCTGGAAAGAAGGAATCACACAGCCGCCAAAGACAAAACACATGAGACTTGAGGAAGAAATCCAACAGGGAAACCTCAAGCTTTGCGAACTTGAAAAGGAAAGGGTACGGTTACGAGAGAAATGTGCTTTGATGGACGCAAAGGTCAAGAAGCTGGAAGATAAAATAAAGGAAGATTTTCTAACCAAAAAACTAGGATGGTAAAGCAAGGTGCGTATGATCATACTGACAAGTTTGAGAACTATCGTCGTGAATTGGTTAGTATGATGCCTTGGCTTGGACCACATATTGCTAAGTGTAAGGACCAAGGTAGCACGTTGCAAATAAGGAAGTGCGCAATTAGAGAGGGTGGGATTCTCTAAGAACTGTGATGGAGGACAAGATGGAGCCCCACACAACTGGTGTGACCACTTGACTAGCCAGAATAAGGACAGTCTTAGCGCTCCGAGCAATTGGAAGGGACCGCGGGACTATAAACTATCCTACTTGAGAGCTGTACGATGTTAGAGATGCACGCAGAAATATAGAATCACAACATCCGCGATCACACACGGGGGACAGCGCTGCTGTGCGGATTGGCCAGAAAGCGACCATTGAAGTCACTATTCAAAATGGGATGACCGACTTAAGGCCAAATGGAGTGGGCAACGGACATTTAAGACATGATTTATGGGAAAGACTTGGGAAAATCTGTCGCCAAGAAAGCATTAATGAATTGGAATTGGGGGAAACAGTAAAATTTGAATTCAAAAGGCACTATAAAACACAAAGGTCTGCCCAGTAAACAACACTTAGTCATTTGAAAATTGAGCGATTGAACAGAGCCCTGAGCATTGTGAGTCGAGCATTAATTCAACTCCTAAATTCATGAGTGACAGATTACAACCTAGGAATGATGACAAAAACTAAGGATGGTTTGGGAATAGAAGAGGTAACTGCTAACAAGGCTGTACAAACCTCAACTGTGGAGGATGTTCCAGAAGGTGTCGGGGTTGTGGTAGATATCCCTAAATCACTGCGTACTCCATGACCTAAGAAGGATAAGCAGGAAATGGCTCCCATACACGTGTCCCTGAGGAACCCATTGCATAGCAAGCTATCAATGAAAGAGAAGGGGAAAGCTATCACGATCGACACAGATGAGGAAGAAGAAGATTTTCAGGCCCTTATCATCGTAGTAGAAGAAGACGAAGGTATGGAGGAGGATATTCAACCTACACACTCTGTGATAAAACTGCCCACATATATCCCACTGCAAAAAGGGAAGGCCAAAGTGCCCAAGGACCTGGATGAAACCAAGAGTTCGCTCCAGAGCCTGCTCCTCCCAGATGGCCTTATGTTTGAAGGCCCGCACCTGGGCCACGTGCCAACCATGGAGTTTGAAGATTGGAACCTCACTGATAGTGAGAAGTTCCCTCACTTGGAAATTGGGAACCTCATGAAGAAGAACACTGCGGGGGTGGTGACAATGTTAGAGCCGCGGAAAGGGTTGCACGGAGTGAAAAAGGCTAGGCTACTGAACCTGCTATGGGTGCCACATTTCCACCGCGCCCCAATAGCCATTTTCCTCATCAGGCAGCTGCCCTGCCTGGTGCATGATGGGTAGCTATGGCTGGAGGAGCTTATCCCCATCACGACAGACCTAATCCATCACATTTACCGGCTACCATACAAAGGAAAGGACCCCACGACCATATTAGAAGGGAAAGGTAGTGATTTGGCCCTCGTGGAGGCCATGAAGACGAAGTACAAGCTAGAGAAGAAGAAGCGGGGCTACGCCATCTCCAGAATCAAGGACAAAGTGATACGCATAGCAACCAAAATCCTGGTAGGCAAATTTATGCGAAAGTGTCGCACAGAAGAGGTACTGGCATCGGTAATCGCACTAGCCGAGCAGTGCGTGGAGGGGGTCTAGTTTAACTGGGCTGAATTCCTCTGCAAGGAATTCTTGACGAATTATCGTGAAGCATAAGAGCAGGGTAAAAACTTCCACTATGCGTGGTTGTTGCTATCCATAGTGCTCGTAGTAGGGGAACTGCCGAAGGATAGTTAATTCCCCACAATTGACAAATATTTACTAGAGGCTGCGAAGTACGCTTTGCTTTGGGCCATGAAGGATGCAAAACGGATATGCGATAGCAAGATATACTGGGTGTTCATGGAGATGAACATATAAATGTGGATCAACTAGAAGCCACACTTGTCACCCACAGTGTACAACAATCTGCAGACTTTTGTAGAATTTAAGGCAGACATGCACAACATCTTTATCAGGGCGCGAAAGGAATTGATGAAGTAGTGGGCAAAGCTACCCTTTGTAGCCACTGACAATGCCATTTTCAATGTCTTGGAGACATGGCCTCCGGAATGGTGCGCCCCCAATCTTGCAGAACTTGAGAGGGTGGCAACATAGAAGGAAACAACAACAGCGAAGGTACGGGCAACACAAGAAGCAGCACAAAAAGTCGCAGAGAAGAAACAGGCCACAGACGTAGTCGCAGCAGCACAAGAATCCATTGCAAAGGCGGGCGAGGGCCAAGCAACGCCTTTGCAGGAGTACGAGGCAGAGGAAGCAGAAACAACAGAAGGGAGCGCAGACCGAGGGATTTCATCCACACAATTGAAGTGCCCACACTTGACAGAGTGAGTAGGACCAAGGAAGAAGGTCAAGGCCTCAAATTGACCAGATCACCCTAACCGAGGGTGAGCTGCATGACATCGGCGAGACAGTGCGTGATGTCACCAATGAGGCTCTTCAGGATTTTATGCAGGAGCACTAGACTGTGTTGGGGGCCCTCAGAGTGCAGTTGTAGGAGTTACAAGTGCGGACCCCTCAGGTGGGTACCCTTTCAACCCACCTTGCAACAGGATCCTCAGTAGCAGATCAGATGCTGCACGCACGGATGGCAAACACAATAGTGTTACTAGAAGGGGCCCTAGTGACATCAAATGAGGTCGATCAATTTTCGGTGAGCATGATAAAAGGCCTTGGCCTTAATCTGGCTACCCTTCCATGTGAAACATTATATCTCTTATAGGATGGGATAACGATAGAGTTGCACATTAGGGAGAGCCGCGCAATCCAAGTCCTTAGTGAACAAAAGATAAACATGGAACAACTCAGCTTGCAGCGTGACAAAATGGTGTCACAAAATAAGCAGTTGGTACAAGTGGTAGGTGATGCTTGCCATAGTGTCCTGGAACTGGCCATCCCGACAGATCTACCAGTGGAGGTACAGATCCACAAGTTAGCAACAGGAGTCCGTGAGGCCAAGGAAGAAACAACAAAGGTTCAGTTGGAGCTGAATCTCAAAATTTCCGAGTTGCGGTTAAAGGCGTAGCCATCCACTCCCTCGGAAGTCAAAGAATAGCATGCTAGTGCTATCATAGTGGGATTGGAGGAAATCAGAGGTGCAGTGCAAGACTGTACTAGCATGTTGGAACAAGCACTTAAGGTCCTCACGATTCTGTAGGAGGACCCTAACATCCATCACTTGGAAAAAGAAGCATGATAACTCCAACAGAAATAAGACAACATCTGAGGAATTGTACAGACAGTAGTCCTCACTCAGAGGCTTGCGAGGATGCAGCAAGCAAAAGCACTGAAGGAGTAGGTGGACGCAGTGCGACACAAGGAGGCAGTTCTCAAAGCACGCGTTCAGCCTTAGATCGATGAGGCCTTCACTATCATGATTAACATCGAAGGAAAGCTACCGCACATATAGGGGATGCACACATTGATGTAGAGAAGCACCCCAGACACAGAGGTCTCGGAACAGCAGATGCATCAGATTCACCAAAGAACAGCTTAGTGCACTTTGGACCTCATCACAGTTCGAGAACAGTTGGAGGGACTCCATGCCAAGATCACCGCATCGACCGAGTGACTCGAGGGCAAGTCATGATGTTTGTGTTGGGGGCCTGTTAGGCATGGAATCCCTCCCAAGGCATGTTTTGCAGGTTAAAGCCAAAGTTTTTACCTGATATTGTTGTTAAGACTCCACGAATTATGGGCGCGGAGTGTGAAATGTATGATAGAGTCATAGGGTTGTTCACCCTAGTTTCTTAATGTAATGTTGGCCTACCCATGGTCCACGGACCATGGGATTGGATAAATAGAGTGAGGCTCTAAGTGTAAAATATAACAAACAACTAAGCAGAACTAAAAGTGAGAAGTGAAGAGTCTAAGTGTCTAAGGTCGTAGGGTAGGAGAAGGCTTTGCAGCTGAGTGCGTAGAGGCCTAGTAGTCCGCAGTTGAGTGCACGGAGCCCTGCAGCTGAGTGCGTAGGGCGGATTTGAGTCTGTAACCAAGGAAGAGAATAATAAGGAGAAGTTTTATCTAAATTTCATGTATCTGTTCTTGGGTTATTGCATGTTTGATATAAATTTCAAATATATTGTTTATTTACTGCGTGCAACTATATGAATGGTGTATATTGTTAAGTATAACTTAAAGCATGCAAGTAGATTAAGATAATCAACTAACACTAGAATATTAGTAAGGACTTGGATAATAACACCGTTCGGCCCCTGAGTAGGGATGCACAAGGGAAACATCTTAGGATGCGAGGTACGGGAAAGTGCGTGTAGCGATGTGCACGCGGGGTTGAACTGTGGACCACTTGAGCTCATCAGACATCTCCAGGGTGTGGAAACCTGGTTCTAGCACCCTCCCATACTACTTTAGTTGAGACCTCAGTCCGCACTCTATGGACTATTTCTGAAAGGGCCAGTAGTGCTGGGATTTGTTTGGCTAAATCACGTCTAAACCTGGGCCAGGCCCCAACAAGCCAACATAAAGCCTTCAAAGCTTTAGTTGAAAATGAATCAGATCGAAAAATCAAATGTTTGAGATCTAATCGAGGGGGAGAATTAATATCAGATGAATTCTTTGAATTTTGTGAACAACATGGAATAAAGAGGCAATTCTCCATCGCAAAAACTCCTCAGCAAAATGGCGTGGTGGAAAGAATGAATAGAACAGTTCAAAAAATGGCTCAAGCAATGCTTGATGAATCTAGAACTCCTGCAACCTTCTGGGGTGAAGTTTCATTTATTGTTGTGACTATTCTCAACAAAGCAAATGTTCGAGTAAATAGAAATCAAACTCCATATGAACTTTGGTATGGTAAGCCTCCTACTGTAAAACACTTTAGAGTGTTTGGAAGCAAATGCTTCATCAAAAGGACTGATGAAAAACTTGGTAAGTTTGAACCCAGAGTAGACGAAGGAATTCTTCTTGGTTATTCATCCAGAAGTAAAGGATACAAATGTTTAACAAAATACTTCGGAAAATTGTTGAAAGCATTGATGTTGTAATTGTGAAGCATGCAGAAATCCAAAACAAATGAAATCAACAAAGGAATATGAAAATGAGTAATATGGGGAATTCTTTCTTGCATCAAATCAAAATGATATAGAAGAAGAAACCAATGAAACACCAGAAGAAGATACAATAGACAGGGAAAAGACTCCATCTAGGTTTGTTCAAAGGAATCATCCAAAATCTCAAATTCTAGGAGAAAAAGGGGCTAGTGTATAGACAAGAATAACTCTTACAGGGACCTCAAGTTATCTAGCATTACTATCCTCCACCGAACTCAGAATGTAAATGAAGGATGAATGTTGGTTCAAGGCCATGGATGAAGAACTAGACCAAATTAAAAAGAATGATACTTGGGAATTATTCCTAGACCTCATGATAAAAATGTTATAGGAACAAAATGGATATTTAAGAATAAGATGAGTGAAAATGGAGAAGTTATTAGAAACAAGGCAATACTTGTTTGTAAAGGGTATGCTCAACAAGAAGGTATAGATTTTGAAGAAACTTCTGCACCTATTGCCAGAATTGAAGCCATAAGGATGTTTCTTTCTCTCTCTAGTTTTCAAAAATTCAAAGTATATCAAATGGATGTAAAATTAGCATTTCTTAATGAAGATTTAGAAGAAGAATTTTATATTGAACAACTAGAAGGATTCGTTCTTGGAAATGATGCAAAACTTTTATGCAAGCACAAAAAGGCTATCTATAGTCAACAAGGTTTCACAAAAGGTTCTACAAATAGAAATTTATACACAAAGATTGAAAATGATAAACTGCTAATTATTGTTGTTTATGTTGATGATATCATCTTTGATAGTAATGAATAATCCATGAGTCAGAATTTCGCTTCAGTAATGCAGCAAGAATTTGAAATGTCCTTACTTGGTGAACTTACTTATTTTCTTGGTCTACAAGTACAACAAACAAAAGATGGTATCTTTCTTTCACAAACCAAATATCTCAAGAAGATCTTGAAGAAGTACGGAATGAAAGATTTTAAACCAGTATGTACTCCAATGGTAATAGGATGCAGTCTTAGTTCTAACTATGAATCACCAGCAGTGAACCAACCAACTTACAGATCTATGATTAGAAATCTGCTTTATCTAACAGGTACAAAACTTGATATCATGCATGCAGTAGGAATTGTTGGAAGGTTCCAAGCAAATACAAAGGAATCAAATCTTCAGGCAGCAAAAATAATTTTCAAATATCTTCAAGGAACTCAAGACTTTGGTCTATGGTATCCTAAAGATACAGATCTTACTCATCATGCTTATACAAATGAAAATTGGCCAAGAAATGTGAATGATCAAAAGAGTACAAGTAGAGGAGCATTCTATATGGGTTCACGATTGGTGTCTTGGTTCAACAAGAAACAAAGTTCGATCAACTTATCTATAGATGAAGTAGAATATGTGGCTACTGCATCTTGATGCACACAATTACTTTGGATGGTGCAAACATTGCAAGAAATTTAGATCACATGTACTCCACCCATCTCCATTCTATGTGATAATACAAGTTTCATCAGTATTTCAAAAAATCCTGTCATGCACTCCAAGATCAAGGACATACCCATTAAGTACCATCTTCTACGAGGACAGGTGCTTGGACAAAAGGTTAACTTGGAGTATGTTCCCTCCAAAGAACAGGTTGCTGATATATTCACTAAACCACTTCCTAGAGGAACATTTGAATATCTCAAACAAAAGTTGGTAGTACTTGTTGCATCATCCTGTAGTTAAATCCAGTTTTCAGAGGAAGGTTATTATATGCGGGTTTCATGAATTATAGTCGCATATACATGTGGGTTTCTGTGGCTAAAGGAGTGTATATGTTTTTCCAATAGAAAAACAATGGTAAACTCTTATATGGGTGCTCTATCTGATATTGATGATTACAGTCTGACGATATGCTTTGTTCATTGATTTTTATCTCACTGACAAAGATGCCTTGATGAATGACTTTTTGACAATGCACAGGTAGCACAGGTTCAGGGGGAGCATTAGCCTTCACACAAATTCAGCATTGTTGGCATCATGGTTGTTGAGTTCAGCTATGGTTTCAGATACTTATATAATTTGTTGAATAAGTCATGTAGAGATCTAGGGTGTGATATGAATTCTTTTGTCATGGTCTATATTTGAATGAGTCTTATTGGAAATTTGATGTAATTTGTATCCCCACTCTACATGGGATGGATTATGTAATAGTCGTTGTATTTCTATCATGTATAAACAATTGGTATATCCCCACTTGGTTGGGTGGATGAGTCAAATATGGTGTATCCCCACTTGGTTGGGTGATTGATGTATGTATGAGTCATTGGTCATAAGGAGGTCATACTCACTTAGTTGAGTTACAGAGTCATGTTATTCTTTTGAATCATTTCTCTACATGCACTCAGGAGGAGAACGGAAAACATAATGTATATCAAACGGGGAGAATAGCTTGGTCCACCCTTTTCCCTTGATGTCAAAGGGGGAGAGTATTTTGGTGTTGCTTGTTAACTCTAATAGTTTCTTCAGCTTGCAATAATCAACACTAACATGGTTTCCATCAAGTCCAAAGGGGGAGATTGTTGGCATTATGATACAAGTGTTGTCCTTTATGGAAACTCACTCATCGGTCAGTTCAATTTTGATGAAAGGAAACCCAGAGTGTAACAGGTCCATTACGATGTAACAGGGCATTGGTACAAAAGAACAGGAAGATGGAACTAAAGTCTACTAATCAAAATGAAGAATTTGAAGGTAAAGGATGGTGAAAAGTAGTTTAAGATGTATACGCAGTTCCACTTAGTCAAAACAATGTATACACGTTGGTTCACAGAACAAAAAGAGCATATACGTATACACACACTTTTACAAGAAGAAAAGCACGTATATGTTGGAAAATCAAGGAAATTCAAGAGAAGACAATACCAGGGGTCAATAACATGGTATTAGCCCACGATATTGAGTAGAGTAATGACTATTTGATCCTGTCCAAGAATACCACGGGTACTAAGTGGTTTTGGTCCGAGGTATTGAGAAAGGCCTAAACCTATATAAGGAGGAGAAGATCATAAGGCTAGAGTGTGCAAGTGAAAAGGGTTTCTAAGGAATACTCCTATCTGAAGTATATTTTATGTTGCAGGGGCTATGTTTGTGATTTGACCTGAAATATTTTGTGCACCTTGAATTCAATGTTGGATCAGGATCATGAGACCTGAAATGACTTATCATTGAATGATATGATATTGGTTGGGCCAGATCTGATTGTCTACACCTATTTTTTCTTTTTAAATGCCATGATCTGGGTTTTTCTGAAGTCCAGAATAACAATGAAGTTATGAGTTACTTTTTGAATATCTATATGCTAGTTCCTCTTAACAAAGGCACATGTACATGTAGGTTCTACTCTTCGAAGTAGTGTATACAAAGGAAAATACTTTTCTTTAGATTCGACTGATCTATCTGATCAGTTCTATTTTTTACTGCTATTTGTCAATGAAGTCTTCTTAGATCTGAATGTAAAATTGAATGCATAACGAGTTTGGTATCTGATTGATTGATTGTATAAGTGAGAATGGTGATCTCTGCTGTTGCCTGTGTAAAGCTCTGTAAATTGATAGTAGATGTTCAAGTATATTGTTGATTAGTACAGACTTGATTCAGAAGTTTTATGTTTCAGTAGTTTTGAAGGTATACGCAGGTTTCATTAAAGGAAGTAGTGTATACACGTAGATTCGCTTCAGTAAAGTAGCATATACATTCTAATGCATGATGTTTGAGGTTGCAGCTGGTTCTGAACAATGATGCAGGTTTCTGGGTTCAACACAATGTTCTAGTGACAGTGATGTAATTTTTCAGATTAACTAATTATTGGTTGATGCAGTTTGAAAATTCTAATGGGTCCAGTATGAAAATTTGATGAAACGGTGCCTTCATGTGTATTTTTGTGTACCAGGAGCATCCAATCTGAAAATTTATGAAACGTGGTCCCTGGAGGAAGAGAGAAGGTTGTAGACTTCTATAGGTTGGCACCTATGTACTAGTAACACATTGGCTAGTCCAAGAGCTAAGGGGTTGTAGCTCCCTTCTAGTAGAAGATGGAAAATGAGAGAAGGTTGTAGCCTTCTATGGGTGGGTGCCTACATACTGGTATGAGTCTGCACTAGTACAAGATTGTAAACAAATTTTCTTATTATTAAAGGAAGACAGAGACGACAGTAGTAGGTGGTTTTCACCCACATTGGGTTTCCACCTTAAATATTGGTGTTCATGTGTTTTGATTATGTGTGATGATTTATTCTATTAACTGCACTGTTTAATAAGTTACTGATGCACTGGTTAAAGATCAATACATGATAAATTGACTAAATCACAAATTCTTTGGGTATACACTGGTTTCTCTAATCAGAATAGCGTATACACGCTAGTTCACTTCACAGAAGTATCGTATATAAATCTGTTTGGGAAATGAAAAAATATTCATCTGATAATACTAATTCACCCCCCCTCTTAGTATTATTTCCAACAATCTCTGATTCCATAGAAAACCCTAGCTCAATGGGAGAGGAAATTAGGGTTTAGTGTAGGGAAAATGGGGGATTTGGGAAATTTATAAGAATGAAGGGAAATCAAGGGGATAGGGGGCTTCTAAATTTTTAGGAGGTAGGGAGGGATGTTAGGAAGTAGGGGAAACTACAATTTCAAGGATTGAGTGAAGGGAATGGGTCCAAAAGGGAAAAACATAGGCCTAGTCTAGAAAAGTGTCAAAAGTGTAGCAATAGGATAGGGTTTGTAGAAAAATGATGAATTTGAGGTATAAGAGTGATAGGAAGTGTTTAGGAAGGTATATTAAGGATAGGGGAAGGCATAAGAGCACCAGGATACAAGTTTTGTTGATGATTAAACCATGGAGGTCATGAAACTATGAAAAATTCCCTCAAAACCCTAGGAGAGGGGAATGAGAGGAATGGGCGTGGGAAAAGGTCGAGGGAGGTAGATGGAGTGTAGGTGAGTGGGGTATCGATGGATAAGAGTGAAAATGAGCCTTCCCTTGGTCTTTGATGGCCTTTATACCTTGTTTAAATTTTCAAAATTGGTCTTGGGACCCACTTTTTCTTTCTCAAACTTGACTTGTCCTTTACAATTTACCTTTGAACTTGATCTTCTAATTTGATCTTCTTGGTAGATTTGGAAACATAATGACTTTGAAACTCTTCATTTTGGCTAATGGAACTTTGAGCTTACAACACTTGGAACCATGACAACGATTACATATTAAAACCATAAAATTTCATTTTTGCTTGAATATTCAAATTACAAACTATTTTGCTGATGAAATCTTGTTTATTCTTACTTCTTCACTTGTTGGTCTTTTATGCAGGAGATGGTGTTTTAGTAGACCTTGGAAACCCTAAGACCAAATAGAGACTTTGAGTGGCTGTCACTATGATGAAAATGATTGTCATGATGAAGACAAGTCATGACTAATGGTATACTTTAGCAAAAGGTGAAATGAGCTAGCAAGGGGTAAATTTCTAAAAGGAGTAAAGGAAACCCTAATTAAACCTTCAGCGACCAAATTTTTGCATGATGACCTAGTGGAATGAAAAAAAAATCTGAATGGGACCCTAATATGATATGAAAGAGTTATTTTTTATCACTGATGGTAGGATGCAAATATTGACACTAACATTGGCCTTATTGGGGATGGCAGCTTTGAAAGAGGTGTCAAGAACATCATAGCCTAGCATGCCTATCCATTGGGCTATACGGTCAAAAACTCAATAAATAATGAGCATGACTAAATGCTGCAAACTCAAATGACATAAACTGACTTGTGACAAACTGAAAACTAACTGAAAAATGACTCCATACTAACTTTACAATTTTTTTTAACAAAAAGAAAACAACAACTGATTATAGAAGCCTTATGGCCTTCTCCTCAGGCTTCAAACTCTTAATGATAACTGCCCACCCATTGAAGGTGTATATACAATCATGTGTAATGATCCCTCCAATGTAACCAATCCAGCAAATGGATACTTATTTGAATTTTGCTCGCACTTTCCTTGAGCAGGAAGGAAAAACAAAAGCTAGGCCACTCCAAGTGTCCACTGAACATGTGTACATGATCCATAAATACAATAAAATTCATCTCCATAGATGGTTGCAACAAATTTTCAATAGGGTCTTCAATATGTTATCACTCAGGTTTTCCCAAAAGTTGTAAGAAAGGGAAGGATGCCAAGGTAACCATAGACCAATCTTTTAGATATAGGATCTAGCCAATCCGTATCTAAAAAGGGTTCTCTCTTTGTGATTTAGCTTTGTTTTTAAAGGTATTAGGCTAGTTATGAAGTTCAAGGGTTTTGTTTGAGTTTGGGTGGTGGGATTCAATAGAACAGAGAAGTAAGACATAGTAGTTCAATCCATTGGGATAATGGAGTCAAAGAAGATGGCTTTCTAGATTTGGTTTCTTAATATAGGATGGTTTCACAGAGAAAGGCGGTCAAACTGGGAACAAATAAAGACTTGAAACAGATGGAATGGGCTCAAATTGGGTGAACGGAAGTTAAGAATCCTTCAACCTATTTAAAGAGGGACATTGGATGATTACTGATAAGGAGCAGTTAAGTGTTCTTTTGAAAATAATCAGCATGAAAGAATTAGGAAATGGGAGCAATTAAGATTTCACTGCTTATCCTCATTCTGAAGAAAACACAGAGAATAATAATGACTGAAAACAAAGTGCAATCAAGCATATTCTGAAATTAATCTTTTCTTTATCATTCAGATTATGAGACATAGATGATATAATAAACTAAGAAAACTTTAAAACACAAGATATAGAGGACTTATTGGTCCAGTGGTTGATTCAAGAAATCTGTAACAAGTCCTCTGCTTCAATTCTTCATCCAGTAGGCCATGCAACAGTTGATTTCCAACAACTCTTTATTCCAAAAATCAATATTACAGTAAAGTCTAGGAATCCACCCTCAATACTCCAATGGAGGGGGTATTTATGCGACAAATTTGTACAACAAATATCTCATAACAACTGTGAGATAATATCTAGGATAACTAAAAAATAGTTGAGAAGTAAAATAGAAATAGTTAGCCTTGAAAATAGAAAAAGATAACTGATGTTGTGCTGGTCCAGTTTTTGTTGAATGTGCTGGAGGCAGGCCTTAGGATTCGGCTTGCAGCTGTTTTCTTTAGTAACTCTCTGCTAGCTGCCTATCTTAACTGATACTCTTTAATTCTGATCTGTGACACTTTGATTGCTCTGATACTCTTTGATCTGCTTTCCCTGTTGTTGGTGTCTTTGTGGTCGGGTGCCGGTTTGCAACTGGACTGCTTGCTTGGAAGTTTTTAATGCCCAAAGCGTCGTATGCAGAGTATAATAGGGAAAATGGCTCTTTACCGGTTTTTTTTTTACAAAACGAAGGTTGGTAGGATTTTTTGATTTGAGGGGCGAATGACGTAAGCAGTACGGATGAGGACGTCAGTGGAGGGGAAGGATGGATGATGTCAGCAAAAGGATGGATGATGTGGCGGGTGACATTAGCAAAGGACAGATGACATCAGCAAAGGGTGGTAAGTGATTTTTCCCACACTGCTTTTTGGGTTGAGTGGTTTCAGAAGGAGGGCGAGCAAGCAGGTTGAACGGGCGACACGTGGCTTTGTACAGCCAGAAAACCGTCGGGCCCCGCGAGTTAACGTTCTGTGGTTAGGGTGGTTGCAATATGGTTTTCAACCGTTGGATGGACAGGCGATAATCAGACGGCTGACGGGCTTTAGAGATGGCGGGGAGTTATGCAACGGGGCTAGTACGATAAACCGCATTTTAATCACATTAGGTCTACTTTCATTGGTTCGCGGGATTGGTTATTAATTAACCCATGTGGTTAATTAACCCTTTCTTGCACGGCAGGGACGTTATTTAACGAATTTCCAATGAAAACGTTGATTCTCATTTAAACGATGTCTATGGTCGTATTCGACCGGGGGTGGGAATATGTATAAAGCGTTAGGTTTTTGTAATATATTAATACAATACGGGATGGGTAATGTTTTTTGGGTTTTATAAAATAATAAAAGTTAAAAATTAATATAAATTTATGAAACGAAAGTGCTAAGCCAATGTTTGAAATTTTACATTAAAACTTAGGCTAAATGGAAAAAGGGGTTTATATGATAAATGCTTGCCATTTCCCTAAGTAAAATGGGGTTTTACTTAGGCAATGTTTATGAATTGGAATGAATGGCTTATGAGTGATATTAAAAACAGTTTCTTAATATTTTAGGGGGGAAATTAGTAAATGATTAGGGAAAAGTATGAAGGGGAGTTAGTTATTTAATCTTGCCTCGCTTGAGTTGCATCAAGTACAATGTTCACCATTCACTTGTGATAGAGATAAATATTACACATTTAGAGACATGATCTATCACAAGTATCATTCTACAACACCATCTACCTACCCTACCTACTTTAGCCTAGCATTTTTTCCTTTCTTTACTTAGGTGCACTTGGACTAGCAAACCCTTATCAACTTTCTTTTTCTTTTCATAGCAACCCTACCTAAGTCTGCACTTATTACATCCAAGGGATCAGATTAAACTGTTGAGCTCCTTTGGTTCTTTACCTATCTACTTATCTGCCAGATTGAACAGTTTGGTCAGATTTTATTCTCTATCTCTAAAACGGGAAATTCAAATATGAACTAGCCAAGATTAAGTTATTTGGCCATTCATCCATTGTGGCATAAATTAATAAGCTGCACACAATGCTTATTATAGAAAATGAAAAAGTAGTGGCATTTTGGACTTGCACACTTTCCTGGTCTTTCTTTATTTGGGGTTCATTTCTTTCACTTTTTTTTTTACCATTTTATTCTTTTTACCCTTTGATTTTTATTTTAGGGCATACCCTCTTTACATCTTTTACATTTTTTCATTTTTTGATAATATGGAAAACCTTTGCAACAAGGAAAGGGATGAACATATTACAGAGCTCATCAAGTCAATCATGAAATATGACACCTATTGGTATAGGAGCATAATAGTGGCTCCACTTGGGGATGGATTTCCCTGGTGGAAAGTCAAGAACAGCAGGTCAGATGGCCTTCTAAATAACTTTTACTATGTTCTAAAATCTCCTTTTGTTGGTTGTTTTATTGTATACATGACATCACATTTTGTGAAGCTTAGGGCCTTCTCTTCAGGCTTCAACTGCAGCAAGTTACTATCCAATCCAAACTGTGACATTATTAATGATATAGTATGTACATGTTAGAGTTAGAATACATTAAAAAACTGGATCAAAGTAATGTTTTAGCATTCGACCATTCTCTGGTCCTTCTTTTGTTTCTGTACCATCCAGGCTCTTCAGAAAGTAAGTATTGTTCCCTTGCAATGCCTGGATGATAAATGGCCCTTTCCATTGGAAGTCAAAATTCCCATGTTTTCCTTTGTCTTCTCATGGAATCCCACCTTAGAACTTTGTCTCCAAGGTAGAAGTCTTCTGCTTTGGTCCTTTTATCAAATATTTTCTTGAGTTTTTCTTGTAACACTTGGGATCCTTGGTGCACTTCTTCTCTAGTCTGCTGCAAATGGATGGCCTAATTTATTCTTCTTTGAATGTCATTGGGTTCCACCTGAGCTTCTTGTAGTAATTTCATTACAGAAACTCCTAAAGATGAAGGAAACACAGCCTCCATATGCCATAGACTAACTCATAAGGGCTAGTTCCAATAGATATCTTTGTAATGAGTCTGCCTGCCCATAGTGCATTTGTAAGTTTCTTGTGCCAGTTTTTCTTATTCTCTTCCAACAATTTCTTAATATTATTAATCAAGCTTTTATTGGAAGATTCAGCTAGACCATTACCTTGAGGATAATAAGTTGTGGAATGGCCTAAAGTGATATGGTATTTGTTACAGAAATTTATCATTTTCTTAGACTTGAAGGCAGCAACATTATCGGTTATGATCTTTTCAGGACAGTCAAATCTAGACAATATGTTGGTTTCTAAGAAATTTCCTTTAATCACTATATCATTGGCTTGTCTAGAAGGAATGGCTTCTATCCATTTGGTGAAATAGTTTGTGGCAGTAAGAATCCATTTATGTTAGCCAGAAGAGGGAGGGTGTATTTCTCCAATGAAGTCCAAACCCCATTGTTGAAAGGGATTTTCAGTGGAAATTGGTCTCAAGGGTAAGGGTAACAGTTTCCTTTTGCCTTCAAAAATTTGGCATTTGTGGCAAGCAGTGACAAAATTCTTTACATTAGTGAACAAGGTTGGCCAGTAAAATCCAGCCCTTAGGATTTTATCTGCAGTTGATTTCCAGTAAAGGTGTCCACCACAATCTCCTGCATGAAATTCTTTGAGAACTTTGTCAGCTTCTTCTTTTACTAAACAATTCAATAGAATACCTTCATGATTTTTCCAAAAAAGAGCATTATCTAAAATACAAAATTTTGAAGCTTTCATCTTTAAAAACCTTTTCTTTGTTCTGGATAATATTGGAGGAGCCCGCAGGCTTAATAATACATGAGCTATATTAGCATACCAAAGTGATTCTAAGAAGGCCCGGCTGATTTGTGGAGTTGCCATCTCTTGTTCATTATCTAGTTCATTAATATCCAGGGCTTGAAAGTTTGTTTCAGTCATGAGTTTAGCCAATCCCTGTCCCTTTATAAGCTTTGTAGGTTTTATTTCAATATCATACTCCAATATATTAGCTATCCATTTACCTCATTTGCCTTCAATTCCATCCTGAGTTAGGATGTATTTGACAATAGCATTTGATACATAAGCTACTACATGGGAGTACAATATATAGACTTTGAAGTCTTTAATAGCTTTCACAAGTGCAAAAGCCTATTTTTCCATGATTTTGTAATTTAGAGGTGCATCTTAAGTGCTTTACTGAAAACGGCTATGGGTTTTTCACATCCTTGATCATCTTTTTGCAGTAAAACAGCTGCTATAGTGTGTTCTGATGCAAATGAAAAAATTGTGAAGTCTCTATCGAACTTTGGACTTGTAAGGACTGGTGTTCTGGTCAAAGCCATTTTAATTTCTTCAAATGCTTGTTTGGCTTCTACTGTCCATTTAACCTTTGAATCCTTTTTTAACATATTGTTCAACAATCTAATTAATTTAGCCAAATTAGATATGAATCTTCTCAAAAAGTTAATCTTTCCTAGGAAAGCTTGAAGTTCTTTGACATTTCTGGGGTGGGGTATTCACAGAATAGCTTCTATTCTAGCAGGATCAATTCTGATGCCATCTTTGGAGATGATATGGCCTAACATTTTGCCTTCTTTTAGACCAAATAGATACTTTTTAGGATTTAATGTAATACCATACTTTCTGCATTTTAAAAACACTTGTCTCAAATGATATAAATGTTGCTGATCTGATCTAGAAAACACAATGAGGTCATCTAGATATATAACCATAAAATCATGAATTTCTTTTGCAAAAGCTATGTCCATTGCTCGTTGAAAGGTTTCCCCTGCATTCTTAAGTCCAAACGGAATTTTAACATATTTGAATGTAACCCATGGTGTTGTAAATGTAGTCTTTTCTTCGTCATCAGGATGAACCAGAATCTGATTATAACCTGAAAACCCATCCAAAAGTGAAATCCTAGAAGCACCTACTACTCTTTGTAAAATATGATCCATCTTAGGTAAAGGGTAATTGTCTTTCAAAGAAACCTTGTTTACATTCCTTAAGTCAACACATAATCTGATTTCTCCTGTTTTCTTCTTGGTAGGCACTAAATTAGACACCCACTCTGAAAATCTGATTGGAGCAATTATCCCTGCATCATGCATTCGTTTGATTTCTTTTTCAATTAAAGGAAGCGGTAGAGGGTTGATTCTTCAGAGCTTTTGTTTGAATGGTTTTTTATTTTCCTTGAGGGGTATTGTATGTTGAATTACAGAGGTGTCATAAGATTTCAGGTCTTCATAGCTCTAGGAAAAAACATCCTGGAATTCTTTGATCAGTTCAACATACTTAAGTTTTTTATCAGGGGGCAAAGATTTGGATAATTTTACCATTTTTGGATTCTCTTCAGTTCCTATGTTGTAGTCTTCAATGTCTGCTTTTAGAGGTTCCATCTTGGGTTTCTTTGGAATATCGTTGAAATTAAAGAGATCTTCCAAAGGAGTTAATCCTTTGGGCAAATGATTGTCTTTCAAATTGATAACTTCATATTTTCCTTCAATAATCTCATCAACATCTATTTCTTTAAGATCCTGTATTTCCTTTTTGGTAAATTTCGTTGGATGAAGCATTTGAGTTTCATTTTCTGCTGAAATGTCTGTTTCTATCTGATTTGTTGGATCAAACTCACTAACTGTATCTCCATCTACGTTAGTGCTAGAAAATTCTTCTTCTAGGGTTAAAAAATTGTTGATCTGATTATCATTGTCAAACACTTGCTAGTTCTTTACATTATCAGGTATGGCTGGCCTGTGTCTAATTTCATCTGTGAATTGATGATTTGGTTCAAATGGTAATTTACAAGTGCTGGCAAACATTGCCAGGATATGATCTTGCAAGTTATGTTTTCTCTGGATTTTGGCAAGCTGAGTTTATAGAAATGTATTGAGGATTTCTATAGTTGTTCCTCTGTACTCTCTTAATCTAGGGATCACTTGTTAAGAACTTCCCTTTTATCTGTTGAATGATTAAATTAGAATCTCCTAGGACTGACACTCTAGTTGCTCCCAATTTCTTGACCAGTTTAAGACCTAGCAATAGAGCTTCATATTGAGCCATATTATTAGTGCATCTAAAGTTTAACCTGTAGGTATGGCCTTTAGCATGATTGTTTTCAAGATTGTGCACCCAGAATCCTGCTCCTGCTCCTAATTTGTTCACAGAACCATCACATTCTAAGTACCAAAGGATTTCATGTTCATAATTAGTATCTGGGGTTTCAGGGATCTATTTAATAAGAAGATCTGGTTTTTCAGTTTCTTCTGGTTTATCTGATGTTTCATGATTTTCAAAAATTTCTTGGATTCAGACACTAGACCTTCCATTTGCACCTTTTTCTGTTTCATCTGCAAGAACTTTTATTTCATGTGGGGGATCAATTTCAGCATTGTAGAGGATAAAAGAATCCATATATAAATGTACTGAGTAGATAGGGAAATTTTGAGGTTTCTCTTTACTACTTACTACATACTTCATTAAGGTTTCTCTGTATAGTCTCTTGGGTTGACCAAACAATGAAATAGTAGCGTAATACATGTCTAACTGTAGAGATCCTTGAAGCTTTGCACCCCAAGATCTAGTCAATATCATTCCATACTTTGGTGGAATATCAGCTACTACTATGTCCATTAAGATGGTTTTGGCAGAATATTGGACTAGTGACACACATAAGTATTTGATTAAACCTAAACATTTGAACTGACTTGAATCAAAAGAGAAAAGGTCTTTATATGGCCTAGTTATGTCAAGGTCTAACTTCTCCATTACAAATTTAGGCATTAAGTTATGGGAAGCACCAAAATCAAACATGGCATTATGAAGTATTTTATCGTGTATGATTAAACTTACATAGAAAGGAGGAACTTCTCCATCTACTATTTTTCCATTTACTCTAGGGTCAAATATCAATTCAGGCTGGTCATCAAAAACATTTAATGAATCTTCGTTCACAGAAATTTTGAGTGATCTACTGATTTGACTTATGTAGACATCATGTTTAGCTAATTCTGATAATGGAACAACTATCTTTAGTTTGCCTACTTCTGTCTCAAGATTGAAAGGTTTTTTGGTCTGAGTTCTTGTATTTTGGACAGCTGGATTTTCTTCATTTCTCTCCTCTTTAGGAGTAGGATTATGGGCTGAAGTTGCTTCCAAATCAAGTTCTAGAGGCTCTCCTACTTTTCCTTTAGAAGGAATAGAAGTGGAAGGTTGTTTGTTAGGTGGTCGATTATCTGATACATCTTCAACAATTGGGTTATTAGGGTTAGGATCTATTCTAGAACGAATATGTACATGGGGGCACTGATCTTACCTTTGTTAGGCTTCTTGGTATCTTTTTGTTTATTGGTTTTAGGGACATCTATTCTTCTGCTTCTCAGATTGTATTGTTTGTGGACTTCATAAATGGTTGTATCATATCCCTCCCTAAAGTCAAATGATTCACATGACTGAGTTTGGAATTGTTTAAGGATGTGAGCTTCTTGATCCTCTTGGGTCAAGAAAACTTGTTGTTCATTGTTGAGTCCCATCAGATTAATTTGAGCGTCTTCTATTGGTTCATCAGAAGTTGAGGCTTCATCATAATTTTCTCTAAATGGGGGCCTAATATTTTGGTCAGGCCCTGTCTTTCCAGTGTTAGGATTTTGGTTCTTCCTGAAATTTGGATTTCTCCCAGTATTGCTTCATTGACCATCCCAAGGGGATTTTCTCTCATTTGTTTCTAATTTATCTCCAATTCTATCCATTCCTTTAATAATCGCATCTAATTTATGTTCAAAGGCAGAAGGTTCTTCTTTGAAAGGTGTCCTCCTTTCAGCTTTGGCTCTAGATCGTTTAGAAATCAGGTTGGCCTCAACACTGACAGCTATACTCTGCATCTCTTCTAAGTTTTGAGGAGCTCTTTCCCTAAGTTCGTATGCCATATCAGAATCAAATGCATCAGGGAATTTGATCAAGGCCAAATCTGGAGGAGGTCTGAGATTCTGAGGAATAGCATTGTAGACATTATTGAATCTGGTACAGTAATCTTGGACAGTTTCTTGTGTGCCTCTTTTTGGGTTTTCATACTCTGATAAAATGTAGAGAGGATCTTTCTTCTTTTCCCATTTGTTCAAAAAGGTCTGATAAAGAGCTTGTGGGTCATTGATACTGTTTGCAGGGAGGGATCTAAACCAGGTTTTAACATCTCCAGTTAAACTTTGAACAAATACTTTCATTCTAACATCATCATCATCAACCTCATATCTTTCAAAATAGTCAGTCATTTTATTGGTATGTTGTTGAGCTGTGTAAGTGCCAGTACCTTCAAAAGAAGGGATTTTACTTTGATAGTCTTGGGGCATAGCCCCTGGATTGGCAGGTAAGTGTAGGGGAGTATATCGGTTTGCCATGGTTGCAGAAATAGATGTGACAACTGGAGGAGTAGGGATAACAATGGGAATGTGTGTTGTAGATGGAGGAGTGGAAAGGGTAGTTTTAGGTGCTGATGGTGAACTTGGAGAAGCTATAGTAATCATAGAAAGGTTTGGTGTTCTTTTAGAGGTAAGCTCAGATTGAATGGAGTTCTATAAATGTCTGTCAAGGTGTGAAGTAACAACTTCAATATGCAAATTTTCAATGAATATTGGATTTTGAACTGTGTCGGTTAACCCAGATTCTGAAAAGGTATTAAATAAAGAGTTTTCAAAATACTTATCAAAAGGTTTGTCCTTAGGGTAGATCCACCTCATAGGACAGAATTTTGATCTGTATAGAGGTCGAGAACTAGCAGAATTTTCTTGGCTCCCTTGTCTTCTAAGAATCCTAGGAATCAGATTAGGATTTTCAAACATAGGTGGGGGATTAGGATCAGGATTTGATCTGGTGTAATGAATCTTTTCTGAAGCCAGTTTTCTAGGTGTGTTTTTGGTTTTTTCTTGAAATAGATTTGACAATACAACTTTAATAGTCTCTTCTAGGAGGTTTTGGATGTGGTAGTTTTGAACTTTTCTAAAGACTTTTTTGAAAAGAGGAACTGATCAAGTATTTGATACCAACTGTCCAATCTATAAGCTAGACCGGAGATAAACTGAAGTAGCATTCATTTACTTCTACAATTGCAAAGCAAAAACATTTCAAAGGCTACCTGGCTAACTTCAGGCTCCATCTGTAGCTTATGAAATAAACAACAGTAACAAACAATTATTCAGGTCCCCAGTGGAGTCGCCATTAATGTTATCACTCAGGTTTTCCCAAAAGTTGTAAGAAAGGGAAGGATGCCGAGGTAACCATAGACCAATATTTTAGATATAGAATCTAGCCAATCTATATCCAGAGAGGGCTCTCTCTTTGTGATTTAGCTTTGTTTTTAAAGGTGTTAGGCTAATTATGAAGTTCAAGGGTTTTGTTTGAGTTGGGGTGGTGGGATTCAATAGAACAGAGAAGTAAGACAGAGTAGTTCAGTCCATTGGGCTAATGGAGTCAAAGAAGATGGCTTTCTAGATTTGGTTTCTTAATAAAGGATGGTTTCACAGAGCAAGGTAGTCAAACAGGGAACAAATAAAGACTTGAAACAGATGGAATGGGCTCAAATTGGGTGAAGGGTAGTTAAGAATCCTTCAACCTATTTAAAGAGGGAACTTTGATGATTACTGATAAGGAGAAGTTAAGTATTTTTTAGCAAATAATAAGCATGAAAGAATTAGGAAATGGGAGCAATTAAGATTTCATTGCTTATCCTCATTCTGAAGAAAACACGGAGAACAATAATGACTAAAAACAGAGTGCAATCAAGCATATTCTAAAATTTATCTTTTCTTTATCATTCAGATTATGAGACACAGATGATATAATAAACTAAGAAAACTTTAAAATAAAAGATTTAGAGGACTTATTGATCCAATGGTTGATTCAAGAAATCTATGACAAGTCCTCTGCTTCAATTCTTCATCCAGTAGGCCATGAAACAGTTGATTTCCAACAGCTCTTTATTCCAAAAATCAATATTACAGCAAAGTCTAGGAATCCACCCTCAATACTCCAGGGGGGGGGGGTTATTTATGCAAAAAATTTGTACAAAAAATATCTCATAACAACTGTGAGATAATATCTAGGATAACTAAAAAATAGTTTACAAGTAAAATAGAAATAGCTAGTCTTGAAAATAGAAAAAGATAATTGATGTTGTGCTGGTCTGATTTTTGTTGAATGTCCTGGAGGCAGGCCTTAGGTTCGGCTTGCAGCTGTCTTCTTTAGTAACTCTATGCTAGCTGCCTGTCTTAACTGATACTCTTTAATTCTGATCTGCGACACTTTGATTGCTCTGATACTCTTTGATCTGCTTTCCCCGTTATTGGTGTTTTTGTGGTCGGGTGCCGGTTTTCAATTGGACTGCTTGCTCAGAAGTTTTTAGTGCCCGCAACACTATATGCAAAGTATAACAGGGAAAATGGCTCTTTACCATTTTTTTGTGACAAAATGAAGGTTGGCAGGATTTTTTGATTTGAGGGGCAGATGATGTAAGCAGTACGGATGGTGATGTCAGCAGAGGGGAAGGATGGATGACATCAGCAAAATGATGGATAACGTGGTGGGTGACATCAGCAAAGGACAGATGACGTCAGCAAAGGGTGGTAAGTAGTTTTTCCAGCACCGCTTTTGGGGTTGAGTGGTTTCGGATGGAGGGCGAGCGAGCAGGCTGAACAGGTGACATGTGGCTTTGTACGGGCGGAAAACCACCGGGCCCCCATGAGTTAATGTTTAGTGGTTAGGGTGGTCGCGATATGGTTTTCAACCGTTGGATGGACAGGCGATAATCAGATGGATGATGGGCTTTGGAGACGGCGGGGAGTTGTCAGTGGGGCCGGTACGATAAACCGTGTTTTAATCGCATCGGGGCTATTTTCATTGGCTTGTGGGATTGGTTATTAATTAACTCAGGTGGTTAATTGACCCTTTGTTGCGTGGCGGGGTCGTTATTTAATGAATTTCCTATGAAATCATTGATTCTCATTTAAACAATGTGTATGGTCGTATTCGAGAGGGGGCGGGAATATGTATAAAATGTCGGGTTTTTGTAATATATTAATACAATATAGGATGGGTAATGTTTTTTGGGTTTTATAAAATAATAAAAGTTAAAAATTAATATGAATTTATGAAATGAAAGTGCTAAGCCAATGTTTGAAATTTTACATTAAAACTTAGGCTAAAGGGAAAAAGGGGTTTATATGAGAAATGCTTGCCATTTCTCTAAGTAAAATGGGTTTTACTTAGGCAATGTTTATGAACTGGAATGAATGGCTTATGAGTGATATTAAGAACAATTTCTTAATATTTTAGGGGGGAAATTAGTAAATGATTAGGGAAAATTATGAAGGGGAGTTAGTTATTTAATCTTGCCTCGCTTGAGCTGCATCAAGTACAATGTTCGCCATGCACTTGTGATAGAGATAAATATTAACACATTTAGAGACATGATCTATCACAAGTATCATTCTGCAACACCATCTACCTACCCTGCCTACTTTAGCCTAGCGTTTTTTCCTTTCTTTACTTGGGTGCACTTGGACTATAAAACCCTTATCAACTTTCCTTTTCTTTTCATAGCAAGCCTACCTAAATCTACACTTATTACATCCAAGGGCTCAGATTAAATTGTTGAGCTCCTTTGCTTCTCTACCTATCTACTTATCTGCTAAGATTGAACAGTTTGGTCAGATTTTATTCTCTATCTCTAAAACGGGAAATTCAAATATGAACTAGCCAAGATTAAGTTGTTTAGCCATTCATCCATTGTGGCATAAATTAACAAGCTGCACACAATGCTTATTACAGAAAATGAAAAAGTAGTGGCATTTTGGACTTGCACACTTTCCTGGTCTTTCTTTTTTTGGGGTTCATTTCTTTCACTCTTTTTCTTGACAATTTTATTCTTTTTACCCTTTGATTTTTCTTTTAGGGCATACCCTCTTTACATTTTTTACATTTTTTGATTTTTTGATATTATGGGAAACCTTTGCAACAAGGAAAGGGATGAACATATTATAGATCTCATCAAGTCAATCATGAAATATGACACCTATTGGTATAGGAGAATAACACAATAATCTGGAACATTACCATGTCTTGAAAGTTAGCAAAAATACAAGAACACCCCTCATTTTCTAATGCAAAATTTTTGTTACGATGAAAGAAGAAAATATGTTCATCAAGTTTTTCATTCACATCAAGAGAAAGGGAAATTTGTTCTTGAAAATATGTGTTTGAGGCAGCCATAGTATCAATAGAAAAAACGTACACATCCATAGGATCTGGGACAAACTACTCTTCTTCAACAAAATCTTCATTTTCTAATCTTGGAGGAAAATCATCATCCACAAGAACCTCTAAAACAACATGTTATTTTTCATTGCTTTCCTGTAACTCATGAAGGTCAATTTGAAATCTAACATCCTCAAAATCTGAAGCTACATGTATGAATGTCTCTTCATGTAAATCTGGATTGAAATTTTCTAGAGCCACATATTCATCAATTATTTGGAAAAGATTACTTTCAAAATATTCTTCCATGACTGGGACAATAAGATGTAATTCTATATCACATACCCTTTTAATTCCATTGTCTTGGGTTGAATTCTCGTGCTCTTGAGAATAAGATTGATTAAAAGGATCTAAAATATGCCTTTTATCCATTAGTTCCTCAGAAGAAACATAAAGCATTTGAATATCTATTTCTTCTTTTCCTTTCTAATTTAAAATCTATTGAATAGGTTGATCGTTAAGTTCTAGGAAACAACCCTGCTTCTCGTTAATTTCGAACTCAAGGGATGAATGATGACTCTAAGGAATCTTAATGCAAACCAAATCAAAATTGGAATATTCATCAAGGAGTGGAGGGTAGCCGAAATGGCCAATATCATATGTATCTTGTGCACTAAAAGAAAGGCATGACTATTGAAAATTATCACCTATTTTAGATAGAAAAAAAATTTCATCTATTGGAGAATTATGCTCAATTTTGCTATCATCGAGGGTAGAATACGTGATCTTAACATGGCGGTGAAAAGGGATTTCATTCAAAGCATCTAAGAGTTCATCATCCATAACTATTCATTGCCATAAGCACTTTCCAGCTCTTGAATATTGTTTCCATCAATGCCTTAGACATGTTTGGTACAATTTCCATCAATGCCAAAGGGGAAGATTGTTGGACAGAGTGTTGTCATTGATTGACATTGATTATTTTCATTATATATTATTGTGTTCTCTTCCTTTCAAGGGAAGTATCAAGATGGTATGTGCAGGATTTTCTTGAGAACGATGATAGTAGTAGGATAAGTGAGGAATCCTTAAAAACTATTGCTACAGTTATCAACCTATTTTTCTCCCTCGGGTTAGTACTTGAGAGCCCTTTTATTGTTGACCATTTGTATCAATTGCAGATTTGGAGCCCCTACCAATAGTCAGAAGACTGAAGGAGTGCCACGATAGGCCTTGGTCTAGGCCACAAGGGCTTCACTTGGGGAACAATACCATACCATGTGTGTTCATATTGGGGGATATATATTGAGGAAACAATGACATAATATATTGAGCATATAATAGGGGGTAAAATGTTTTTACATGTTGTGTATAAAAAATGGATCTCAAGTTAATGAAAAAATATAAAGGGGTATAAAAAATGTTAATGAAAAAATGGATACCTACAATATCTAGGAAAGTAGGTGTTTCTTAAATTGGGAAGGTGTATTGGGTTCACATTGGTAGGGGGTTAAATAAAGTAATTTTTAGAGGTATTTTGGAATATGTAGTCAAATTAAGAGTATTGTTTAGTATGCCACGAACGCACGTCCTATGTTAGAGGTTCATTGAGTGAAGCCCCTGTTTCTAGGCCTTCTGCCTTCATGGGTTTCTTTCACCACTCACTTTTCAGACATTGGATTGTGGAGGGATTTAAAGTTCCCTAAAGCACAACTTTATATGTTTCATATGAGAATGGCCAAGGGAGGTTATTTGGATGGCTACTCCCAAGGTCCTAAATTAAGCTATAAATTCTTTAGTGACCCCTTAGTCATGGAAACTAGTGTGTTAATTTAGGTTTCTTTTATGGTTATTTAAGAGTTGGGGATGATGGCCCAAAAATCAGTTTATCTCAGGGTGTTAATAATGAACTTCAAATAATCTAAAATTTAGGTTTTGATTCCCCAAGATAAAAAAGAGTGCAAGGGGGATAACATATTAATCAAGTGAATATTAAGTGAAATTCTTGTGTGAGATGAGGTGTGTGAAAGAGTGTTTATGTGAACATCACAAAGTTTAATGAAAATTGTAGCAATTTGGATACCATTTGATCCTTTATTATTTCCACCTAATTAAACTACGCATGGTGCACATTGCATGAAAGGAAAAAGATGTGCATATCAATGGGGCACTTACTTTTTCCCTAATTAAAATATCTAATGGTTTCTATAATTTTAAAGGGAGATGGTAATGGTGATCTCAAAATATTTTTTTGATTCTCCAAGTTCCCTTTGAGCATGAGGGGAAGAGCATACTTCATTTTCCTACTCACCCAAATCCTAGTCCTAGAACTATATTTTCATTAGTAAAGAAAGATGGGCCATCCACGTGGAAAAACACTTGAAGTCCTTCTACTATAGTGGTTATTGAAAACAAAATACAACCTACCTAATCTGCTAAAATTTGTAGGAGTGGGGAAAAACCACTACAGGCTATCACCCAACTCAAATCAGAGAGAAAAATTACAATGAAATGATGTTCTACTGATCTTTGTAGGTTATAGTTTGATAGTTGTGGGGACAACTATGTCTTCAACAACCCTGTGGACTGGCCCAAAAAAGAAAAGAGGTCTAATTATGATGAAAATAAGCCTATTGGTGGCATGTAGTGAATGCACATAGTTACAATAGAATAAATTAAAGGAAAAATAAATTAAGAGAGAGTCTACACACAATAGAGAGAATAAGAAAAGAGGTGGTGGAGTCACTAAATTGTTGTTTGAGATTTGATGCAAGGGTGGATCAAAACTTTATTCTTTTGCATACTTGTTCCTACCTACAAGAGAGACAACAATGATGTGGTTTGAGTGGTAAAAAAAATAGACATGCAATGTAGCTATATTTGCGAAAGAACATGAGATACAAAGCATAAAACTATGTAGACATTAAATACATGAACACAATAATATGGGAAGCAAAATCCTATTTATTAATTGATGTAAAGAGATACAATAATTTCCATAGAGACACTTAAGGGCAGATATTGAGAAATGGAGATCTAAAAATATGCTAAAGGAAGGTTCCTCTTCCCTATCCCATGCAAGAAAAACTCTCTCCTCAAAAAGGTGTTGAGAATGCAACAAGATGATGGAGCTTAGTGGAAAGGAGCTACCTTCACTAAGTGGGCCCGTGGGCTATTTTTGGCGCAAAGTCTATTCTTAGACTATGTCTATTTTTAGACATATGGATCATGGTCTATGAGTTGCAGTATGTTATTTGTGGATGATTGGTCATGTCGGTAAAATAGATGGACTTCTATTTTTAGACATAAGGGCAGGTTTCTATTTTCAGACTGCGAGGCTAAAAATAGAACAATCGAATATTGTTGTCTCATAATAATTTTGGAGTATAAACATTATCTTATCCTCTTGGAGCACTTTAGTTTGAGTTATAGATGTGGACTTCAGTTAGAACTCATGTGGTTGAGTTTGGTGGAGTTGATTGTGGAGTTGATGGAGTTGTGTTCAGTTTGACTTGGTTGGACTAGTTGTATTTTAGTCTAACTAAAGAATACACTAGTGATGAGTTGTGTGAATTAAATATTAATTAATTCACTAATTATTAACTCATAAAGAAACTGAAGAATACATCATTTAACTCAGTGCATGTACAATTCAGTGGAGACGGGTGTTAGAGGTTGAGATTGCTATCAGTTGTGACTATAGTTGTGCATGAGATCTTGCACAATCAATGGGATTGAGTTATGCCAATGAAGACTACGCAGTGTGGGCCAATACCAAGGAAATTGTAGCTTGTGCTCACGTGATTTTCACTTTTCATTGTGTAGTGGAGGTAGGCAAAGCAGCGGAGGAGATTTGAACCTGTGACTTGTTCGGATCTGAGCTAGTTTTGTGTGTAACAAGTGGAGATAGTACTTAGTACTTGTGAGGAGTATTGTACTATGTATTGTTACATGTTCTCAATAATTATAATATACAGATAGTGTGGGGTTTTCAGCTGTATGCTTTCCCCGGGTGACATACTGTGTTAATGTGTGCATGCGATTGATGTTTCATTGTTTTTGATGCTGCTAAATTGATGATCAATGTAGTGGAGATTATGTTTGTGCATGTATTCCGTAATAGTGTATAATCAGGATAATCTCTGTGAATAAGTGTTTTATTTTTAAAAATTTCTACATGGTATCGAAGCTATTGATCATTAGATCTACTATTCAGGAAGTGTTTACATCCTATTTCTTCAGGCATAGTCTGTAATCGGGCCAGGTAGCCTCTGGATTCATCCTTCCTTTGGAAGGTGAGATATCCGGTAAAAGCCCATACAGTCAATCTCTGTATGAGAAATACTTTGTTCTCACGAATTCTAGATCAGAGGTGGTTGAGTTTGGAGCTGGTGGAATTCAAATTTGTAGCAGTGTTTTCTTGGTATCAACGTGGAAATGTCTTTCAACAGATTGCGATTGGAGTATGCTCTTGAGGGTAGCTCGAACTATATTGCATGGAAGGACAGGATGGAGGTGGTGTTAGATGATAATGGGTTGAAGGATTTCATCCAGGTTGAGGTCCCAAAGCCTACTGATATTGCGCAAGTTGATGCTTGGAAAAAGAAGACAGTGTTAGCGCCTAAATCTGCCTTAGGCTGAAGGAAGGCAAAATTCAGGGTAACCACAAACCACACTCAGTCTGGTAGCTAGCCCTACCAGAATAGGAGAGGGCTCTCTCTGGGTCATGCTCAGGAAAATAAACAATAGGGTTTGAGATGACGAAAAAATGGATACTGATTTTAGGCTAGGTAAACAAATATGATGGAGGTATTTTGAAGAATGACTGGGTTTTCTGGGATGTGTGGGGCCAAGGAACATCATGAGCAGATAATTTAACTCAAAGACGTAGATTATTTCGTGAGGTAAGAGAGGCAAAAAGTCTAGAAATTAAATTGGAAATAATATGAAGTGGAGAGATTGTTTAAGAGTGTGAAAAGGGCATAAATACATGAATCCTTTTCAACAGAAGAAAACATAGACCGTGAAAACTATCCCAAGGCATAGCAGTACACAGAATTCTACCTTTTTTACTCAGAAAGCTTGAATTCACTGGAAATGAATATGAATGAAAATATGAAACATAACGAAATACATATGAAACATAGAGAAGATACATTTGCTAAACTCACGCCACAAGAATCTCATGAACCAGAGTTGCAATCTTTCATTAATTCTTTGTCAAAATGTACAGTGAGTGACTGGGTTTATCTCTCACAGTTTCCCAGAAATTCCAACCCTTTACAAAATGACTCTCAATACAATAAATAAGCTTTGCCATGAGAAAGTCGATCCACCCAGGAGATGAAGAGCCAACCATCAGCAGTTACATTCAGTTTTCTATGAAGACCAATTAGAAAAAAGCAAATATGAGCGTAGAATTTTTGGGTGGCTGTTCGCCTTCATTTGGCCACTTGAATAGAAGCGAAAAATGTTTTTTAAACTTTACCTTTGATGCCGGGAAAAATACATTGTAAATGAGTGGGCCCACTTGGAGAAAATTTCGAATCGAAATTTCGCGAAGCGGGAATGATTTTGGCCTTTGGGTCTCTGTGCGCCACGCCAAAAACTGTATGCGTCATGCTACTTTGGAGCTATTTTTTAGGTGCTTCCTGAAGTCCAAATTGAGCCCAAGTGTACTTTTTGGAAATACCTACCTGTCTACTATCCAACCCAAGTGGAATTTCTAAATTTGGTGCCCATTTGCCCCTCCAAAACTACAATCTCCCAAGACTGCTTCCTGTGTGTCAAAATAGGGGCAGAGAGGTCATTTTTTGGGTGTTTTTGAGCTCCTGAGGACTCAAAATTGGCCCAAACTTCTTGGACATGCACCAAAAGTCATGATTTTCCATGGAAAATCCAAAAATGTAAACCTTTTTTCATTTGGAGCTCCCTATTGTAAGTGCACAGGGAGAAAAACCTTGTTTTTTGCACAAAAATTTACAAAAATACCAAAACTGCCCCAAATTTCTTGAAATTTGGGTTGGAGCTTCCTCATTAAGTGTTATGGTGGGCCAAGGATTGCCTTGGCCAATATCCAGAGTCGATCATGCTCTTTTTTCCTCTTTTTCCTTTTTGATGCCTTCTTGGTGCATGCAGTTCAATGGTGGAAATCACTGTCTTGTCCATATGATGTTTCAGCGTCTGTTTCCATAATGTCCTTGCAAGGTGTATGTTTAGAAACTTGTTGAAAAATAGAATTTGGTTCCCTTTATTTCAATGCCAAATATTTGCCAAGTAGGAAGGGACTGTGACGAATAGGGACAGTGGGTATAGTGGAGTGTGGGAAAAATGTGGCTCAATCAAGTGAAGGTGACGACGGTCACTTGACTATTTTTGGGAATTTGGATTTGAGGATTTTACAAGTGAAATGAGAGAAGGAGAGTGATAGGGAATGGTAGGGTTTAGGAATAGGGATAATAGAACTTAGAAATAAGTGATTTGGGAATTGGGAGCATGGGCTTAGTGAATTTTGGGGGTATGTTAACTTGGGGAATAAGGGAAGTAAGGAGAGTATGGGATTAGGGAGTGATGAGGTGAGGGGATACTTAGTTGCAACAAAAAACCCTAGCAGCAATCTACTTGGAAAATTTTGAAGAGATAGGGTTTGTTTTCTTTAACACACTTCACCATTCATCAAACACCATCAACAACCATCAATCTTGGATGAAAAACATGAGAGAAGTTCAACCTACTTGTACCAATGGCAATCCATGCATTTTGGGGCAATCTTGGAGAAAATTAAAAAAAAATCAGCCTTGGTAGCTCTATGCACCACACATTCCTAGTGCGCCGCGCTAGTGTAAATTTACACTGGAAATTTTCTCCCAGTGCGCCACGCTAGTGTAAATTTACACTTGAAATTTCCCCCCAGTGCGCCGCGCCTCCCATGTGTGCCGCACCTTTTTCTAGGTGACTTTTGGAGGCATTCCTGGTGTCCAAATTGGGTGCATGATAGATCGTTGGAAAGGTATTTGAGTCTACTTTCCAATCCAGTCCGAATGTTTCAATTTGGAGTTCATTTTCCCTATCAAAAATCAAATCTCCCAAGACTGGTCAAAATGTGCCAAATGAGGCTGCCTCAAGGCAGAGTGCTGTTACAATCAACTTTTGAATGCCTTTCTCAACTCCAAATTGAGCTCATGATAGCTCATTGGAAATATATTTGTGTCTAGTTATCATTTGACTCATCAAGAAAGTCATTTGGCCAACCGAGCTAGGAGAAAACTTGATTTTCCCAAGGTCACTTCAGAGGTGCATCAATTCTCCCAAGGCAATTGTATTTTTGACATTTCTCTAAAACCATGACACCTGTGTAAAAAGTGAAGGAGGTTTTTCTTCCTTGGCTTATTTTGGACAAAAACCTCTCTCAGGTTTCCCAAATTCATCTTTTATTGCTCAGAAAAATCATTGGAGTAAAACCTATCCCGATGTGTGGAACAAGAGATTTGTCGAAATGAAGTGAAATGAAGGGGATAAGTGGCTTCTAAATTCTTGGGAAAATTCTTGGAAGTAGGGAGGGATGTTAAGAAGTAGAGGAAAGTGGAATTTCAAATATTGAGTGAGGGGAAGGGGTCCAAAAAGGCAAAACACAGGTCCAACCTAGAAAATTGCCAAGTTGTAGCAAGAAACTAGGGTTTGTGCGAAAATGAGGAATTTGGGGGATCTCAGTGATGGGAAGTGTTTGATAAGGTACTTTAAGGATAGGGGAAGGTGCATGAACATCAGGATACAATTTTTGCCGATGATTTGACTGTCCAAGAGAAATTGCCTTCAAAATCCTAGGAGAGGAAAATGACCTTACCTAGGCGCAACTGAAGCATGAACAAGGTGTAAAATGACCCAGTGGAACTTGAAATGATAATGACAACCCTCTGAATGATGGTACACTCAGCTGAACGGTGACATGGACTGACATTTGGACAACTTTGACAGGAATAAAAGCAAACCCTAGATCTAATGCCTAGTGACCAAATTTTGCTTGAAGACTTACTGAAATGACAAAATTTGACCTTGACACTCTAAGACCACTTTGTAAGAGCATATTTGATCACTGGAGGAAGGCTGCAAAGGCTGACACTAACATTAGCTCCAATGGGGATGGTAGCTCCAGCTCCTTGGAGGTGCCAAGAACTGCAGATCTTTGGGTGAGCAGACAGTGCCTTCGTCCATTGGGCTATGGAGTCAAAACACGGAAACTGACATTATGCAGATGGATTCTGACTGAAGACTCAAACTGAAAACCATAATAAAACCAGAAATGACTAAATCCTAACTAAGAAACTGGAAAGATGCTCATATTTGAGCTTATTCATCAAACCTGCCCTAATTACTCTTTCCACCACCTGATCAAGTGAGATGGAACAGCCAATGCAACCAGGTAAGTAACATGGCTGATATTTGATTTCTTCCCAAATGCTTTCTGATGCGCAGGAAAAGGGAAGAATCGAAAGGCAGCTCCCATGGAAACTTGGAATCAAGTTCACTGCTGACAAACTTGCAAAGCATGAATTGGCTGGATGACTTCAAGAATACTGCAAAAGGATCTTCATAAGCATCGTCATTAATTTCCATTAACACATTAATGTTCTGGTCCAAGTAATATTCATAGTTGGATATTAAAATTTTCCTCACATCTGTGATGTCTTTCTTTGGTGATAGCAGTAGGCTTTCAAAAGGATCTTGAATTTCGTGAAGAACCAAACTCTATTGCTGATTCCAAAAACAACCAAAGCCTCCTTTATCAATCTCCTCATATGACTGCAAACTTTGATCTGAGCTTTGTAATGAAAAATCCGTTAAACAAGACAATGAAGGTGGCCTTGGAATCATATTATTATCAACATTCTCTTTTGTCACATGGTTGGCTGATGGAGAAGAATTTTTACAGCAAACAGAATCTAACACATGAGCAAAAGGATCATCAAAAACTTGAGGGGACTGCTGCGATGTATCTATTGAAACTATATGACATCCTATTGGCGGTTCATCTTTTTCTTTAGAGATATTATGAAGATTCTGCCTTATTTACTGAAATATTTCGAAACAAAAGGGTATAGAATCCTCTTGCATCATTAGGTCAGGTACATCAGCTGCCACACCTTCATCTATAACTTGACCTTCAATTGTGTTTGGTGGCTACGAATCTGGTGCTAGAGAGGGTTTTATATCCAAAATGATTTCGTCAATCATTTTAGGGGAAGATTTCTTATTAACAACTTGCTCAAGAATTTTGCCATTGGTCTCATCCTCAATATTAGAACTGAGAGATTGTTGATTTCCTATAGGCTACTCATTTGAAGATTTACTATGCAATTTACCTCTCAAAAACTAAAATGATTCAAAACATAAAGGTAAGGAATCTTCTTGTATCATTTGATCGCATGTGCTAGCTTTCATGTCCTCATCCGCAACTTGACAACTAATGGAATTTGGGGGCTGGAAATCTGAATATGAGAATTCTGACACTGAGTTTTCATCGCCCTTAAGAGGCTCCAAATCAAGACTAGTCAACAGCTGATTTTGATTGCACGGAAATTGTCTCTGATGAACTGACATGAATCAAAGCAAAAAGGTAAAGATCCTTCACCTACTTCCCAATTTGCTGCACTTTCCTCGTCATTGTCATAGCTGATATGTATTGGTTGGTCACTGTACTCGAGCTGCTATAAGTGAACTTCCTCATCCCACAAACTGGCTGCTAGTTTGTTTGCAAGATTAGCTTCTGTTTGGAGAACATAATCATCATCATCATACTGATCAAACTGAGGAAAATCGTCAGTGTAAAACACATCATCAAGCATACATGTCATATCAACACGTCTTTCTTCCTCAAGATGATCTACAAAACAATCCTTATGACAACTGAGATAAGAAACAATATGTTTTGGATCAGCCACTTGTTCATGAATGTCATTTTCATTTTTTGCAGTCATTTTCCGCACCATCTCTTCTAATGCACTCACCAAAATGTCAAGCTTTTCCTCTGAAGGTGTAGTTTTCTCTGGATCCACGTTTTTCATCTCTTCTTCTTTCAACCTTGCCCTTCTGATCAGTAAATGAGCCTCTACATTTACTGCATTGTTCTGCATCTCTTCAAGTGTTGCGACATTCTTTTCTCTCAGCTAAAACTCCATTTCCGGATCAAAGGCACCCGGGTAGTGCAAGAGAGCAGATCTAGGAGGGGGTCTTATATCAATCGACATTGAATAATAAACTTGATTAAATCTGGCTGAAAACTGTTGTACTGTCTCCCCTGGCAGTCTTTTCAGCTGATTATACTCTTCTATGATAAGGAAAAGGTTCTGTCCGATCCTCCACTTGTCAAGAAAAACTTTGATGAACTGCTGTAAATCTATGATGCTCGCATCAGGCAGGGCTTTGAACCAACTCTTCACTTTTCCTCGCAAAGAAAGAGAAAAAAGTCTTATACTAACATCTTCTTCATCAATTTCAAAAATTGCTAGAAAAGTCTCAACATTCCGCACATGTTGCTCAGCATTGACATTCTTACATTCACCATCAAATCTTGGCAAGTATAGATCATAGTTTTTGGGGAAAGCATGAAGAACAGAAGGTAAAACAAGAGGTTTATACCTATCTGGGATTATAAAAGCTATAGGAATATATACAAGAGCTATAGGATCAGTTTTTTTTTTCTTTAGGCTCATCACTTTGCAGAGAATCATCATAAGATGTAGGAAAAGTAAGGAGGCTAGGATCGAAGGGAAACTTAGTATTTATGCTTTTTGAATGGGTCGATTGAAGATTTTGATCACCTTTATCATACAACATGTTTTGAAAAACTTTCAGGACAACTTCAAGAACAACAAAGAAGTAATTCACAAGAAAGCAGAGTAGGTCCTGAATACCATTCCACTTTGGATACCCAAACTTTGTGTAAGATCCTTCCATTTCACAGAGAAAGAGTTAGTCCTCCAGTGGAGTCACCATGAAGCACTAACTGTTGGATTCTTCAGTGAATGGAGTTTCCAGGTGAATGATTTCAGCCTTCTTATGTCTGATCGTTGTCCACCATCAACCATTAGATTTGCACTTGATACATGTACTAGGGTAAGACAATCTACAAGCAAACCATGTTCTCCCCAATTGAGTTGCAGCAGTGTTTTCTTGGTATCAATGTGGCAATGTCTTTCAACGGATTACGATTGGAGTATGCTCTTGAGGGCAGCTCGAACTATATTGCATGGAAGAACAGGATGGAGGTGGTGTTAGATGATAATGGGTTGAAGGATTTCATAGAGGCTGAGGTCCCAAAGCTACTGATACTACGCAAGTTGATGCTTGGCAAAAGAAGACAACAAAGTGTCGAAGGATTCTATTGGAGGGCATGAAGGATCACATTGTGTCCAGCCTGCATGGAAAGGCTTCTCCATACTTGATGTGGAAAGCGTTGACAAATCTCTTCCAAAGCAAGAGCGATCAGAGGAAGTTGGTGCTCAAGTATAAACTCAGAATCATCAAGTGTGAGAAGGGAGACAGTATGCCCAAGTATCTCACGAAGTTCATCCAATGCAGGGATGAGCTAGGAAGTGTGGGGGTGACTGTTGATGATGAGGACTTGGTGAGCTTGGCTCTCCTTGGTCTTCCGAAGAGTTGGCATTCCTATCAGGACTCTGTCAATGGTTGGGAGAAATTGCTAGGATGGGAGAGACTTTGGTTAGATCTTGTGCAGGAGGAGATCAGGCAGAATACCAGGGACGGATCTTCATCAAAGGGACCTGATGGAGAAAATTGCACTTTGGCTGTCAAAACAAAGAAAGGGAAGAGCAAGAAATCTTCTCATTCCAGTGCAAAAGGTAAGAAGCAGGACATGTCCAAGGTGAAGTACTTTCACTGTCACTAGCATGGACACTATGCCACTAATTGCCCGCAGAAGAAGAAGAACAAGCAAGCTGCTAGATCTGCAGCAGGAGAGGCTCTAGCCTCGCAGTTTGAGCTTGATTTTTCATTGATCACATGCTTGGTTTCAAGTGTGATGGGATCGGTGTGGTTCTTCAGTGGTGCATCTTTTCACATGACAGGAGATCGAGATTTTTTTTCTAATCTAGAGGAGAAAGATCTTGGAGTGCACATTGAGATGGGCGATGATGGTAGATACAGTGCGACCGGTATCGGTACCATTTCCTTTAAGAGGGAGTTTGGTAAACCCTTCGTATTGAAGGAAGTGATGCATGTTCCAGGATTGAAGAAGAATCTTATCTCTGTGGCGATGTTAGGAGACAAGGGATATGATGTTGTTTTCAGCGAGGGAAAGGCTTTCCTGCACAGTAAGACAACTGGAGAAACCCAGAAGATGGGGGTTGGAGTCAGGAACCTTTATCAGTTCCATGTAGATGGTTGCGTAGCAATGGCATGCAACGCAGAAGGATTGGTGAGCTGGGATGATGGCGAGCTATGGCACAGGAGATTGGGTCACCTTCACCATGGAGCCTTGAAGACACTGCAGCAGATCACTATTGGGCTTCCTAAAGGCACTCTTGCATAGTCAGATCAGTGCAAGGGGTGTACTTTGGGAAAGTTTGTGAAAGCCACCTTTCACGAGAAGGATAGTCGCTCCACGACAATCCTTGAGAGAATTCACACAGACGTGTGTGGACCTTTCTCAGTAGCTTCGACAACAAAGCACAGGTATTATGTGATCTTTGTTGATGATTTCTCTCATAAGTGCTTAATCTTCTTCATGCAGAAGAAGAGCGAGACATACTCAAAGTTCTGTGAGTTCAAAGAACTGGTCGAGAAGGAGTCGGGGAAGAAGGTGAAGGCTCTTAGGAGCAATAATGGTGGTGAATACATCTCTGGCGAGTTCAAGGACTTTTGCAGTGTAGAAGGGATTCGAAGAGAGCTCATAGCTCCCCACAACCCACAGCAGAATGGGGTTTCTGAGCGGAAGGAAAAAATGATCGTGGGTGCTGCACAGACGATGTTGCATGATCAGGGCCTACCCCTTCACTTGTGGGTGGAAGCATGCAATATAGCAGTTTATGTGCAGAACCATTGTCCTCACAGGATACTTGGCATGAGTACACCCGAGGAGGCTTATTCTGGTAAGAAGCCTGATCTTTCTCATTTGAGGATTTTTGGTGCTAACATTTACATGCATGTGACGAGGGATGCCAGGAAGAATTTGGAGCCGACCGCAGAGGTTGGGATATTTATGGGGTACACTGACGCGCCCCACAACTATCATGTGTATTTTCTAGACAGTGGTAAAACTGTTGTGCGACGGGATATAAAATTTCAGGAGGAGAAAGCCATGAAGTGTTTGCTTGAGAGGGAGCCACACTTGCATGTAGATGAGGAGCTATTAGTTCCTAAGGATGAGCTTCAGGATGTGGATCAACCACAGGATGAAGTTCATGGAGTGGAAGAGACCACTCATGCAGCACCAACCATCAGAGGGCGAAAGTGCTTGACAGAAGCTGAGCGACTGGCTCAAGATGTAGAGAAAGTTGTAGGACCACCTACAACTCAATGTAGACAGAGACAGTCACATGATCGGTACGCTGGATACATGGCTCTTGTCAGCAAATGTGTTGTGACTGAGCCATCCTCTTTCGAGGAAGATGTGGAGGATCCCGCATGGGTAGACGCCATGGTGGAAGAGTATGATTCGATTGTCAGAAATAGTGCATGGGAGATTGTCCCAAGACCGGAAGGGAAATCAGTGGTGGGTTCAAGATGGATCTACAAAGTTAAGCAGGCAGTTGACGGGAGTGTGGAGAAGTACAAGGCAAGATTTGTTGCCCGAGGCTTTTCGCAGATAGAGGGGATCGATTATGAGGAGACCTTTGCACCTGTCGCAAGGTATTCTTCCATACGGACGATTATTGCTCTCTTAGTGCAGATGGGATGGTACATTCATCAGATGGATGTGAAGACTGCTTTCCTCAACGGAGTCATTGAGGAGGAGGTGTACATAGAACAACTCGAAGGTTTTGAGATCTTCAGCAGCGAGTCGCATGTGTGCAGGCTCAAGAGAGTGTTGTACGGGTTGAAACAAGCACCACGTGCTTGGTACACATGGATAGACAGTTATTTCACTGGACTTGGATTCTCCAAGAGTGAGGCGGATCCAAACCTATACCAGATTGTGGTGGAGGGTAAGTTGCTTATCATTGTACTTTATGTAGATGATTTGATTCTAACGGGTGATGAGTTATTGATACTTTCATGCAAGGATGATCTTGCTAAGGAGTTTGAGATGAAGGACTTGGGCCTCCTTCATTATTTCCTGGGATTGGAAATATGGCAGCGTAGTGATGTACTATTTGTTTCTCAGGGTAAGTATGCTCGGGAGATACTGGAGAATTTCAACATGCATGGCTGCAAGCTTGTTGATACTCCTCTTCCTAGAGGTTGGAGGAAGGAGGATGCCACTTCAGTAGAAGAAGTGGATGCCACTGTTTATCGACATTTGGTGGGGTCGCTTATGTATCTGGTCAATACACGACTCGATATATGCTATGCTGTTAACCAGCTTTCACAAGCTATGGTTAAGCCAACCAAGCTCTTCTGGAAGGCAGACAAGCATGTATTGCGTTATTTGAGAGGCACATCGGGATATGGATTGTGGTATAGACAGGAGGATGAGGTGAAGCTATGTGGCTTCACGGATGCAGATTGGGCAGGGAACCCAACGAACAGAAAGAGCACATCAGGAGGGGTCTTCAGTATCAGGTCGACAGTAGTTTCTTGGTACAACAGGAAGCAGAGATCCGTGGCACTTAGTTTAGCAGAGGCCAAGTATATGGCAGCAAGTTTGGTTGCATGCGAGGCTATATGGATGAGGAAGATCCTGGTTGGTTTGTTCGGTTCTTACTTCGAGCCTACTATGATTTACTGTGATAACTAGAGTTGCATTAAACTCTCGGCTAATCCTATATTTCATGATATATCTAAGCACATTGACATCAGGTACCATTATATCAGAGATTGTGTGCAGTGGAGAATCATGTTACTTTCATACATTCCAACGGAGGATCAGGATGTTGATATCTTGATGAAGGCGCTCACCAGGAGCAAATTCGAATACCACCGAGGTAGGATAGGGGTTGCTGATAATCCATATCTTGTTTAGAGGGAGTGTTGAGAATGCAACAAGATGATGGAGCTTAGTGGAAAGGAGTCGCCTTCACTAAGTGGGCCCGCGGGCTATTTTTGGCGCAAAGTCTATTTTTTGACTATGTCTATTTTTAGACATATGGATCATGGTCTATGAGTTGTAGTATGTTATTTGTGGATGATTGGTCATGTCGGTAAAGATAGATGGACTTCTATTTTTAGACATATGGGCAGGTTTCTATTTTTAGACTACCAGGCTAAAATAGAACAGTCGAATATTATTGTCTCATAATAAATTGGACTATAAACATTATCTTATCCTCTTGGAGCACTTCAGTTTGAGCTACAGATGTGGCACATGCATCTGTCAGAAGGAAATACGCTTTTCTTGTTGGTCAGTTGAGCTATTGCATGCAGGACTTCAGTTAGAACTCATGTGGTTGAGTTTGGTGGAGTTGATTGTGGAGTTGACGGAGTTGTGTTCAGTTTGACTTGGTTGAACTAGTTTTATTTTAGTCTAACTAAAGAATACACTAGTGATGAGTTATGTGAATTAAATATTAATTAATTCACTAATTATCAACTCATAAAGCAACTGAAGAATACATCGTTTAACTCAGTGCATGTATAGTTCAGTGGAGACAGGTGTTAGAGGTTGAGATTGCTATCAGTTGTGACTATAGTTGTGCATGAGATCTTGCACAATCAATGGGATTGAGTTATGCCAATGAGGACTGCACAATGTGGGCCAATACCAAGGCAATTGTAGCCTATGCTCACGTGTTTCACTTTTCATTGTGCAGTGGAGGCAGGAAAAACAACAGAGGAGATTTGAACCTGTGACTTGTTCGGATCTGAGCTAGTTTTGTGTGTAACAGGTGGAGATATTACTGACTACTTGTGAGGAGAATTGTACTATGTATTGTTACATGTTCTCAATCATTATAATATACAGATAGTGTGGGGTTTTCAGCTGTGTTCTTTCCCCGGGTTACATACTGTGTTAATGTGTTCATGCAATTGATGTTTCATTGTTTTTGATGCTGCTAAATTGATGATCAACATAGTGGAGATTATTTATTGTGCATGTATTCCACAATAGTGTATAATCAGGATAATCTTTGTGAATAAGTGTTTTATTATTCAAAATTTCTACAAAAGGTTACAAGAAAGCTCTCAATCGTGAACTCTCCATCAATGAAAATCAATGCTCATTGCCTTGGAGATTTTGACAACATAAATTTGCATAATATTATTCTTATTTTAAGCTCCAATTTTGTTGGTATATATAGGACCAAGTCTAATTGTCGGCTCCATCTAATGAGATTTGGTCTTAATGGGAGATAAGGGGAGTCCTTTAGGGCTCTTTAATTCAACTTCAAGAGTGGAATGGCTCGAGACTAAGCTATCAAGACTTATCCTTTCAGTAGAAGTTAACTCATTCAATATGAAGTGGTCCACAGGCTGCTGAGTTGTCACTTTTCGAACCCACATAGTTGATGGCCCTTTGTAATGTAGAAACAATGTTGCAACGCCAAGGGTCTCAACTTTAATGATCAACTCAAAGTTCTTACAAACCTAAGAGGGGTTGAAATTGTATGTGTAGTAGGAACTATCTTCTTCCTCTTTCAATTTTTATATAGGTGGGAGGTATTAAAGACTACATGAATAAAAACTAGGTTAATTTTCCAAACTGAGCTATATTATAGGAAAGTAAATCTGCAGAAATAATATGTAGAAAAGGAAATGAAACACACATCTATGCTACTTTCCTCTAATAAAAAACACACTTGCTAGAAATAAAGGATTGAAAATATGAAACCTAAATTGCAGAAAACAAAGCTAAAAAAACAATTGATAGAAGCATCTACAGGAAAATTTGTGAGGCCTCTATGTTTTTAAATTCCACCATCAACATGCCAGACATGTAAAAAATCTAAGAGGCTAAACTAAACACTTATTGTTAAACTAGGCGAGAGAAATGGACTGATCATGGACTACTACAAGATTCTTTGTTTTACTATAGGAAGAGTCCAATGAGCTCGTAAAACAATTAGATTGCAAAACTAGGATGAAGGAAGAAGGTAGTAATTATGGAGAATGATTTCATTTAAATAGTAAAGGCTAGGGACAACCTAGTCCAAACTTCATCATCACTAAACCATTTTTTTCTATCTCTTGTATCCATAAAATCAATTGTACAATGAAATAGTAAATTCCAAAATTTATAACAACGAAAGGAATGTGATGGAAAAGAATTAAAAAATAAATTAATAATTGATATGATTAATTAAGAAGGCTGACAACTTGCATTAATGACCCACAAATAAGAATTTTTCAAGAAACCACCTACTTAATCATCATACAAAACCATCAGATTGTAAAATCTAGAAATACTAATTTTAGAAGCTAAACAAGACAAATCCAATACATAATATCAACATGAGTGCAAGAGGGCTTTGAAACTCCTAAAGTGGAACTAACCCAAGGATACTTAGATTCCTTAAATAATAACCAGGCTAATAGCCAAGATAAAACATTGTTTCTATTAACTGAAAATCTGTTCTTACATTATAAGGCTACAAAACTTGCTTGACAATACAAAATTCCTACTATTTCTTCTTTACTTGCTATACTACTACCTCTACTAGGCAAATTCAAGGCTCTTATTTATACATCCAGTGGGGAGAAACCTTCTTGCGAGCAGGGCTACATTTCCCTCCAAAAATCTTAAAAATGGGGATTTTGTTCTATATCCAACTCACAGCAATAGGAGGAGCCATTAAATTCCTTAATACAACCGAGTTTAAGTCTCTTGCCAGTGATGGATTCGTTAGAATTTTTTCAACATCTTTGTAAATTTTGCACAATAAACATGTTAAGGCACATAAAATATGAAAACCACATCAAATTCTCTAGAACTCATTAAGCTAGGAAAATATACCATTAAGTGAAAACTTTGGGTTCAAATATCATTTTATGTGCTTAGGAGTTAACTGATGGACCTTGTAATTTACATTAGTGGCTATCAAAGAAACAATTGCAGGGATTTGTGCAACAATTGTTATAATGTCATTGTGCAGTTTGATTTTTTAAATGAACCTTAGGAACCTTTGATTATTGTTGGTTTATGATGCTTTCCAATCCCTTGCCACTATATATGACCATTATCTCAAGATAATGACATGGTTTTAGCATAGTCTGAATGTTTTAAATGTTTACTCTTTTTCCTAAATATTTTTTTATGAGTTTTGCCTTAAATTCAACTAAAAATAGTTGGAATAATATACTTGAGTTATTAAATCTATATAATTTGAGTGCCTTAAGGATTTTGGGATTTGGTTCAATTTAAAAATTCAAAAATACATTTCAAGTAAAACTTATATCACCAAATTTTAATAAAAATAATAAAACATAAAATAGTTAACTTTCCCTTATAATTAAAAAAAAAAACAGTTACAAAATTAAAATTCACCTATTAACAAACACATATATTACATCCTTATACTTTATACCATGGATATTATATATCACATCTTTGTACTTTATAAATACATATTATATATCATATCTTTGTACTTTATACAATACATGTTTGCCATAATTAGTAAATTAATAACACAAATGTTGATGGTATGATGAGAAACACAATCATCATTTGTTAATTAGTAAATGAATAACACACATGTTGATGGTATGATGAGATAAACACAATAATTTGTTAAAGGATATAAAGAGAAAATGTCAAAAATGAATCAACAAAGTGAAATTAGTGATAAAATAAAAGTGAAGACAAAATTGAAAATAAGTGCATATTGACAATGCAAATGAAACATAATTTTATAAAATGATTTAATGAGATAAAGTAAACTTGTCTTTCTTTTGACAATAATCATCCAAAAAACATGATAAACTAATTTATAAGAATAATGACATTGAAGTTTAAATGTTTTCATGGTCCAATATGAACATATAATTCAAATTGGTGATAATCATCTCTCTCTCTCACACACATATATATATATTGGGTTGTAAAACTACAACCAAAAGCTAATGTACTAATAAAAATGAAGTTGAATATTATACATCCAAACCATCATGTCATGTGTATGAAGAGTCATACATGGACATTCGGTTTGAACACTAATAATGGGCCAACTGGCAAGGATCAATTTTTATGAATAGAGATTAGATATAAAAATTGATAACTCATTATCTTATAGAAGTTTTATATAATATTTTTCTTGAATTATCTCTCTCTCTATATATATATATATGCACTTTTATCATTGTTTAGATTTATTTATTAAATATATTAAGTATTGAGAGAGATCAGATTACAATAAAAACTATTTTCTGAACTTATATTATAGTTGACTTTGTTACTTGCAAAACGTTTTTCTTAACTTGTACTTTAGTTGAATTTTTTACTTACATATTAGATGTCGGCACATTCATCATCTCAAAAGTACACAACAAACTCAAAAATTGACATTATTACATATATGTAGCATAAACAAAATACACATTTATTTGAGAAACATTTTACATCAACAAATGTGATCTTTTCCATACTTAACAAATTATAAAATTAAAATAAATCCCTAATTCTCTTGTTTATTTTATATATTATAAAAATAATAAAAAATAAGTAATAAGTAATACAAGTATACTCATTTATACCTCAGATTTTTAGAAAATGATAAATTAATTTTCAAGAATTTAGTTTTAAATATTATATAAATTCAAATGGTTTATGTTTTATTATCAGTTTAAGTAATGTGTAAATTTAATGTTCATTTTTATTTTTTAAACTAAAAATTCATGTTGTTTCAATAATTTTATTGTTTTCATAAATTAATAATTTCATGAATTTAGTTTCACATTTGTAAAAAAAAATTAAATAGAAAATTCATGCTGTTTTGAAAAATCCAAAATAATAATATAGAACAATCAAAAATACATTTTTAATTTAAATATAAACAAAATATAAAACAAAGTACATCATAAAAGAGATAATTTTTTAATATAAATTCTATAATATATATAATTAAATAATCCCTAATTTCTCAAGGCCGTAAATTATGAAGTTCACTAGTTGTTTGTTGAATTTTGGATAAATGAAGCGTTTTTCAAACCTTCAAAATGTTATATTTTTCAAATTTTAAAGTATATATTTAAATTTATATTAATCCGTAAACAATTAGTGTAAGTATATAAGTTAAATAATTGATAGATGTTAATAAGCATCATGATATATATCATATTATTAATAGATGTTAATAAGCATCAGGATATATATCATATTATTAAGATTAAAAAATGAAGTAAATAAATTTTATATTTTAAATTTATTTTATTAATTAAACGATAATTAATATATGAGTTATATATATATCTATATATATATACATTTTTAAAAATATAGAATAAGATTTTTAATAATAATAATAATAATATTCATTTTTTAGGTCACAGTCAAGCCAAACATTAAATTGGTGTATATCAAATTGGTGTATAAGATCCCTTTGTTTGTGGGACAAGAGATCCACCTTCACGATTTGACTGCTAAGTCTAGCAAGGCATACATAGTCTAGGAAGGCATACATACTCTACCCGGCTCTAGTTTTGAACCTGTGAGCTCTTAGGAGGAAACACATGCTCTTAACCATTAGGCCCACTCAAGCTGTATTTTACTATGTATTTATTTACCCCACTTAATTATGGAAATTTCATTTGATGGATATTCTTAAACTATAAATAGGATTTGTTACAATATCATGGCTTACTAATATCACATGCTCAAAAAACCATAACTCATATTTAGATAACAAATTTTTTAATTAATTAATTTAATTAAAAAAAATAAAAAACATAATTACTTTTAAAATAACTACTATTAAAAATATTCCAAAAATCTTTTATGAAAATTAAATTCTATCATCTATCTAATAATTATAACTAATTAAATTAAAATTTTAAAAACTTTATGACTAATTAAATAAAATTTTTATAAACTTTATTTCAAAATAAACACACTTCTCAATATAAATATTAAAATTACCTAAATATTTTATATTCTTAATTTTAAATTTTTGATTATGGATTAGATCTCACGTATAATTTATAACCACTTGAACTCAGCATCTAAACACACATACATAAAATAATATACATTAAAAAACAATATATAAACGTTTTTTAACATATAAGTAATTTTTTCATTTATAAAAATAAACACACTTAGATAAAATAATATACATTAAAAAATAATATAAAAATGTTTTTTAAGATATAAGTAATTTTTTAATTTATAAAAATATAAAATCTGAGTAAAAATTCTGCTTTCATAATTTATAACCACCACTTGAACTCACCATCTCAACACACTTACATAAAATAATATACATTAAAAATTAATATAAAAATATTTTTTTTAACATGTAAGTAATTTTTTAATTTATAAAAATATAAAATCTGAGTGAATATTCTACTTCATATTAATGTTGACAGTTTCTTCTCAACCGCCATATATTAAAAAAATATAAAATTTTAACACTAATTTATTCGGAAACTAATAAATAAATTTCAACAATCGTTTTAGTTATAAATGATTTATAAAAAAAAATTATTTATAATTTTTTTTTAATGTTTTTAAAGTAGATGACGATCTGGTATGTGATAGTGGGACTCTTGGGCTTATTAAATAAATTCGAGTCCAACCTTAAATTCAGTCTCACCACCTTCCATATATTCCTTTGAAGCCTCCTTGCACGGCTGCCCATCCAGAGGATAAGAGTCACCGGGAATAAGGTGTCGTCACCTCCATGGAATATTACTCTCACAAGTATTGAAAAAAACAAACAAATAAAACAGGGGCCACAGACAACCACGATATCTTTTTGGACAAAGATGCCATGAAATCTCTGATTGCGTTCTTGGAAGGATTTTCTTGTATATATACACTGTATATATACACGAGGCATTTCAGAACCTTTGGAATATACTAATCTGCCCTGGATTTTTCTGTTTGTCTTCATAGAATAATAGAAGCCACATGCATTTACTTAAACGCTACTTCCATATATTAAACTGTATGCCCAATATACTATTAGCACGCAGTTCTTTCTTATCCCATACATATATATATATCTGAGTTGTCAATTGCACAATATATATATATATGTGCATTGTGCCATTCACAACTCAGATGAATGTACCTTTTTTATGATTTTCTGTATAGTATTTTTATAGCAGTAGTAATTTCTCTGTCGTCTGTTAATTGGTTATACAGTGTTCTCATTTTTTCTGTCACCTAAATTTTTGGAATGAACACTTGGAAACTTGTGATCAGCATTACTTAGTTGTCCCAATCTGCCAACGCAGGATTCCAAACATAAGACGACTGGCACACGATGAGCCTCATCAGATTACCTCACACTTGTTTTTTATCAATGTTGCATGAAGAGTCCTTTTGGAATTACTGTTTGGAAACTTGTGATCAGCAGTACTTAGTTGGCCGATTCTGCCATTGCAGAAATCCAATTACAATCTGATCTTCCTCATCAGAATCTTATAAGTAATGAAGTTTCAAGCAGAGAACATGTCATTTTATAGGCTAGCATAATTTTTAGAAAATTGTATAAAATTTAGTTATTTTTAGGTTGATTATAGATTTTAGAATATTCTGATAATATAAATGAAGTTAAACTAAAATTAATTATTTTACTTCATTCATATCCATTAAATTTTTAAAATATTTCAAAAACAACATATTTGGTATAAATTTTCCTATATTTCCAAGCATACTAAGTGTTTTTTTTTTCTCAATAAGGCTATTTCTATATTAATACAAAAATATTTTACACCGAGGCCTTGACCTCGTAAAGCTAGCCCAAAATTGCGGCATGATTACAATCAAATCAAATCTTTGTACCAAAATCCATTGGAGTATTGCCCTCCAGAATTGTAGAGAGCCCCATAAAGCAAAAATACATAAAGCCCCATAGTTGTACTTAGAATTGAGAGTTGGACGAGCTGTATGACAACCAAAACTTGGAAATGGGACTTGAACCGGAGCTGGACGACAACCCAGACCGTAAAACTAGACATGATAGCTGTGACCAGCTACACGACATCCTATATCTGAAAACAGAGGTAACTGTGACTGCGACCAAAAATAGAATCTGAAGATTGGCAGAATACCCTTTGCATTTAGAAAACAGGCAGTATGAACTAATGCGATTATAATCATAATTAGGACAGTGATAGGTGGATCTTCTCAAGTTGGCAGAAGTCCAATAGAACCAAAAGGAACCAACCTGCTTAAGCATCAGGAGAGGGATCAGGCGGCTCCTCGGTGATGCGGCAGCCAAATTTGTTATCTTCATCCTCATTAGAGGAGCTCGCTGGATTCTTCATGCTCTGTGAAGCCTTGCCTTTACCAGAGCCTGAAGCTTTGCTTTGATCTACATTTGCCTGGCCAGGACCTGGATTGTCTGCCACTGGCCTGTCCGAAGTTGCTCTGAGGGAGCAAGCTCCATGACTCGAATTGAGCTCGGCAAGCTCAATGGTGACAGTGGCCATGAAGGTGGAAGAGCCATGACTGCAGGGAAGCGTAACCGAGTGGCATTGGGCATTTAATGGAATGAGCTTGGGACTGGAATTTGAATCCCTCTGCCTCTACCCTGACCGCTCCTAGTGGCAGGGTATCTATCCGAGCGCAGGTCCGGTTCTAAAGTTGAGGAGTCTGTCATGGAGGAGGTGGCTTGGCGCCCAATTTTCCCACGAGAGTTGCCTCTTCTGCAGCTCATCCGCTTACGCAATTTCAGCATCGCTGGAGGGGCGGGATGAACCTGGCTTCTAGGAGGACGATGGAAGCTGTGAATGGAGAAAACTGACTTGGCTTCAGAGCTCAGGGCAGCAAGCGGGTGGCGAGCATGAGCGCAAGGGGAACAGAGGATGGCTTGGAGGCAAAGCCAGAAGCCTCGCTAGCGAGCCAAAGCCTGGTTTGCTTCCGAGAGAGGACGAAGACAAGCTGCTGCAATTGCAATGGCGGAGGGGCCAGAGCAGAGGGGATAAACATGATTATGGTGGGTTGATGGCGCCATGATCAAGAAATTAGCCGAAGTAAATGACTGTCCTGGCGTCATTAAAGACGCATTAAGGTGCAGCAGGTGCGGAGTGATAACCAAAGCCTCAAGAGTATATGTGGCTGTACAAAGCAACCACGCATCCATCCCAAGAACTGACCACGAGCCTTTTTTACCATCAGCCACCCGGATCCGGGAGAAGCATACTAAGTGTTATATGAATAATGTAAAAGATAAAATAAAAAATAACAACAATAATCTATAACCTTTTGTAAGTAAGGGTTGCCTTGGTTCCTTTTATAATGGTTGCCTTGGTTCTTTTCAATCTGCAGACTGAGAGCCATAAAACCATTTTATTGAATGCCCATCTTAATAATTAAAGACCATATTAATAGGTTTTGAGGTTTTATTTTTTCAGTTAGTATTACTTTGGTATCCAAGTTTACATGGTAGATCTAAGCATCTAAGCATTTAGTTGATAGGGAACAAAGTTAATAGTTAACTTTCTTTTATGACCATTGGATGTAAAGAATCTCCCCTCAATGATAATAAATATATCTTTCAAGACTTGAATATATTAAAAAAATAAAATTAAAACTGATTTTTTGTTCATTGTATTATTACAATTTTTTCATATAACATGTTTTGTGTTCATGACTTGTTATTTTAATGATATTAGGCTTAGAAATTTTTTACCATCGTCGATGGTTGTGATATTATGTCAAAATTAATAAATATAAAATAAATAAAAATCGTATGGTAATATAATGTTTTTGAATATTTTTTCATGTATCTAAGGTGGAATATTTAAGAAATTTAAAATGAATATTTTTGTTATAGATACAATTTTGTAGATTTATTTGTTTGCAATTTACAACTATAATAAAAAATAAATTTAAAATGATAGTTGAAAAGCATTATATCAAAGAATTGGAACTTTAATGCAAAGGAAAAATAAGCATAATATGCAAACTAAAATTGGATCAAGAAGCGATTACAAAAAAGATAATCAGACCATGAAACATAATACTTGCAAAAATTAAGCTAACTATTTGTCTAAAAAGGATTCATCACTAGCCATAAGCTCTTCAAGATGAGCTATTTGGAGTTGAAGATCTTAGTGTATCTAATAAGAAATCACATGAATAACATCACATGAATCCTACTAATAAAAAAGAAAACTCATCTAAATCTAAAAAATCATCGTGCTTATCCAAAACAATGGAGAGATCATAAATTAATGAATCAACAAATAAACATTCTATTATTTTCTTTTACAAAATGAATCATAACAAATATTCATTATTCAATGATTTCCCTCATTTCTATGCCTTTGTCAAGATTTCTTCAATAGCTTTAAAACTAGATTACCTTAAAATACATAACCCTCCAAAACTACATAATACCATAACATACAAATGAAAAAGAAGAATGTAAGAAGAATATATAGAATGAAAAACATATATACTATTAAGTTAAAAAATGATGCAAAGAATAATACTTGCTTTTCTCATAAAATCATTCAAAAAAAATATTTTGGTTCAATAAGAATATCAATCAAGTCAAAATATTATTATTATTCTCTCTCAGTTAAAAGAAGCATAAAACTTTGTATAGTTTTCTTTTAAGAAAATAAAAATGGATACTACTCCTACATAACATATTTTATTTCCTAGATTACCTCATTAGGTTCATTGTGTCTCCATTAAACCTTTGAGCTATTCAATGATTTAGTTTGGAGAATTGTGACTTTGTTGAGGATGCAAGTAGGATTTATATTCAACACTCCATTTAGTTTCACCAAAATCTCAAGAAAATAAAGAATATTAGGTTCATATACACACTTCTTGAATAAGGACAAATGGAGTACACTATATTTGAGAGATTGATATGATATCCAAGCTTCAAAAAGCTTCTCATAGATTTGAACCATAAGAATACATAACTACCCATTAAGAATTTCCTCTTATCCTCTTATCTTTATAAGCATTTGCATCATTTTTATGGAAATATTGGATCACCTTTGCCTCAAGTTGGAAACTCCCTCTTTCAATAATCCAACCAAGATCCTAGATGTTGGATCATCCCAATTCAAGTTAGTGCTACATTTCCTTTGCAAAGTGCTTTAAATGAACCAATGGCAAGTGATGCATGGAAGACATTATTATATGCAAAATACATATGATAGAGGTGCTCTTCCCACCTATATAGTATGTATGTTAATCACACACATCCACACCATATCCTCAAACACTCAATTTAATTTTTTTGTTTTTCCATTGGATTGTGAATGATAAGTCTGCTAAAAAAATTAATTGAGTGCCCATGGCATGGAACATATTGTTTCAAAAATTCGAAGTAAGTTTTCCATCTATCAGAAATGATCTTTTCTGGAACTCCGTGACAACAAAGCATTTCTTTATCTACTTTTTTTTCCTCTATGATAATGAACTATAACCTTCAAAAACATCTCAAGAATATATGGATCCTTATGAGTAGTTCACACATAAGGGAAACCTTCGTGAACCTATATACAAAAAAAACATTGCAACAATTCATTTTCAATACTTAAATATTCTTGTTATAAAATTCACAGATATATCTTTCCATTGTTATTCAATAATGGGTAATCGTTGTCACTAACCGATAAGGTGTTGATGTTATGATTTTACCATTTGACATTACAAACATTTGGCATCATTTTTCATGTTATATTAAAATTGACATTACGATGACATGCATAATGTACATCATGCACTTCCCTTTAGACAAATCTCATTATCTCAACATCATTAGTCAGTATTTCCCCCTATTAACGAGACAAAAATTAGTTTAAATTAGTAGCTCTTCATATTTCCATTGGATACCATTTTCAATCTTCAATAACTCTTTGTTAACCTAAAGGATATTGTTATCATTATTGAGGTTTTGATATATTTATTTGTTTAAATCAACTTTGCATCATGGACTTACCAAAACTATCACATTTTCATGTACTCAGTCACTTTGATTTAATTTCATTTTTTATGTTTTACATTTCAAAATTTTATCTATCTTCTTTGTATCACCTTCAAATTTGGATACATAAGTTGTTGGAAATGTGTTTTCATTAATGGAAAAGGTGGTAAAGGCAAAGGCAAATGTAAAGGAAATTGAAAAGATTGGAAAAGGAAATTGCATTATAAATATGTTGTCATTGGTGGCAAAGGAAAACATTGTTGGCCAAGGAGAAACATAGAAATTGAAGATCATTTATAATGGTATTGCCTCTGTAGGAAAAGGCAAAGGAATGATAGAGGTGGCACAGGCAAAGTAAAGGCAAAGGTAAAGCATGGTAACAGAAAGGTGCATAAGCTTTGGAGCCAATTCTAGAGCAGCAAATCGTCACAGATGTAGGTGAAAATCATTCATATAGAAAGATATTTGGAAGATCTTTCCAACGGTATATAGAAGATCGAAAATGGCCTCTTGGATCGTGAGATAGGGTCAGTCAAAGTTCTATGACCCCAAGTCAAAGATTGCAGAGTTAAAGGTGTTTGGGTAAGCCTTTGGCATGTAGCCAAAGTTGGCTTAAGTTCCAAACTTGGTGGCAAGACCGATGGAGCCTCTAAGCGAGAGCACCAGGCATACATGGTGGACACGTTCACAACAAAAATCGTTTTCATTGGTAGCAGGTGGAACCCACCTAGCAGGCTTACCTTGGTGGAGTTACACCGATGGATTTGACAGAGAACACAAAAGTAAAGCATCAAGACACAATAGAAAGAGTCGACCAATGATATTCGAGCGGGAGGTCCCCACTCCGACAGAACAACCCACTAAGCTAGCCTGGAGGTGCATTCCTGAAGGCATAAAGAAGCGACAATGCAATATAGCATCATCCTAGTAGGAGAATAGAAGAGGTAAGCATCGAGTCGTGTGGCAGCTTTCCAAAAACACCATAGAATTAGGTCTTGGTGGTCATGGAAGGTGGTTTCCCACACCTCTGACCGTGTATATCAATTGTGGAGATCCACCCCGAGGTCACCCCTCTGAACACCACAAAGTGCACAAAAGTGGTGTCAAGGATAGTTATTAAAATTGGTGGTTTTTGGAAAAAAGATTAACAAAGAAAATGGTTGCAAAACCAAGGCCTTGGGACCCTTTCTCTCTCCTCTGGTAGGACAGCTCGAAACATGCGATTGGGCTAGACGATGGAGGAAGGTGACGTCAACACAAACAATCAGCGATGGAAACATGTCATATAGATTTGAGGTTTTCAGTGTTGAGAAATGGCAACAAGAAATTCGAGTTTAAATTTGACCTTGAATTTAAACTGAGAATTAAAATATAATTCTATTCTCATAGAATTTCAAGTTCAAATTCTTTTGGAAGTCATGTATATGATCTCCCTAAATTTTAGGGGTCTAGTATGAGTTTAGATTGAGTTGTAATTAGATAAATCGATTTACTGAGTTATAAAAAAATTAAATTAGTTCTAAATGTTTATTGAACTAGTATAGAATTAGTGCATCCACAGGTGCTACTCCAGATAACTGAAGATTCTCTCATCGGAAAATCATGCATGTCAATTTTGAGAAAGAACCAGTTGAGACTAGAGTGTAGGGATAGTTTACTATTAGTTGTATGATTTACTGAGTTGTATAGATCATTCATGGAATTAGGAAGAGGACTATTGGGTCCCTATAATACTAGTGATTACCCCATTACTATTGTAGTTATACCCCTTATTTATATTGTTGTGCCCCTATTACCCCCATATTGTTATTTCTGTGCCCCATAGAATCCCTCTATTGTTATTTTTGTGGCTTTATATTATTATTGTTAGGTCGGCTGGATTATATTTTGACTCCTTAGACTCCTATATATAGAAAGGAGGTTTTGTCATTTGAATCATCCAAGAATTGTTCATTTATGTAATGTAAAGGAGGTTTCCCCCTCGAAGAGGCTGAATTCTAAGGCATCGATCTATCTTTTCTATCTTTTCTTGAGCTGGTTTCATAAAATTTGTATCAGAGCTTTGGATTCTAGGGTTTCGCTGCTCCAAACAGGTCATCGTGGAATTTTCACTATAACTTTTTTTCTGTGATGTTTCAAAAGTCACAAAAAAACCCATTTGAGAAGAAATCTCGCTGAACCTTGCGTCTGAATTTCGGAGCTTTTCGCGTGATATTTACGGAGATATGGTCTGAGGAAGTTGGTCTTTTTGCAGACTCCTGAATTACATTCAAAACAGGTGACCTGGGGAAAATCATCATAACTTTCTCTCTGGGGATTGGATTGAAATTTCATAAGAAGGTACAGAAAGAGGATGGATTGTAGTTTCTTGTATGCATTTTTTAGATCCAAAGGTTGAAACAATAACTCTTGGCACGTCGTACAAATTTGCTCTGCTGAGCTAGTATATAATCAAGTCACTGTGGGAGATTTCGCATAACTCTTCCTTGGAGAATCCAATTTGGGTCAAACTTGTGGCATTGGAAAGAGGACGTAGAAGGCTACTACAGGCTGCAATTTCAGAATTGGAGGATCTGGAATTACAGAGATACATCAGATTCAATATCAGGCTTCTACAAAGTGAAAAAAAGGTGTGTAGTTTTTTTTAAATTTTTGCGTAAGCTTGGTTTGAAGGAATTCAAAGGGCATAGTAAAACATTATTATCGGTAACTGATGCCCCGAGGAAATAAAATGCAAACACCAATTAAGGAACCTGAAAGCTCTAGCATGACTCATGAAGAAGAGGAAGAAATGCTACATGTTATATCAAAATTACAAGAACAAGTGCAAAAAATGTCACGCTCACAAAAGCTAACAGAAGCTAAGATAAATGGCGTGGAATCTAAGATAAAGGGCATGGAAGCTAAGATGGATGATTTGAACACAGATTTGAAGAGAGACATGGCCGATTTGAAGACAGATTTGAAGGCAGACATGGACGAATTGAAGATAAATATGAATAAGTTGCTACAAGAAATGGGCACTAAGGATGAAAGGGTACTAAAGGAAACTCATGATGAGAATAAAATAAATGTTAATCATGATTCCATAGAAGCTAATGTTGGATCGAAGACTCATCATATTCCAAAAATCGATATGAGGAAGTTTGATGGCAAGGATCCTGCCACATGGATATTACAGATGGAGCAATTCTTCGATCTCAATAATGTGCAAAACACACAAAAGGTATGTATGGCAACTGTATATTTGGAACCAAATCAGTTTGTATGGTATCAATGGCTTTTCTCTCGTAAACAATTTATCACTTGGGCAATTTTTACGGAAGAATTGATAGCACATTATGAGGATACAAAAAGCAACACTTTTTTTAGCCAATTGATAAGTCTCAAACAAAAGGGTTCAATAATGGAGCACATTGAGGAGTTCCAAAAATTGAACACAAGGGTAAAAGATATTCCAGAGGAGCATAGGGTTGATGTGTTCATAGGGTCTTTAAAGGATAATATCCAACATGATGTTCGCCTTTGGGAACCTGATTCATTAGAGAAGGCATTCAGGTTAACAAGAAAAATGGAAAGCAAAACTATGGCAACCAGGAAGCATACCACTCACAACTATAAAGATGGAAGTGTTGTTGCCCCTAGTCTTCCACAACCTATAAGGTTGACACCACAACAATTGGAAGAAAAAAGAGAAAAAGGCCTTTGTTACAGTTGTCATAGCAAATACACTAAAGGTCATAAGTGTGCTGAGAAGAAATTATTCTACATAGATTGTGAAGAGGAAGAAGAAAAGGAGCAAGAAAGGTCAAAAGAAGAGGATATACTCCAGGAAAAAAGCCTAGATGAAGAACAATTAAATCTGACCATATCTTGTAATGCATTGGCAGGAATTACCACTCCTCAAACCATAAAGATAGAAGGACAAATCAAGAAGAAAAAGATAATAGTGTTGATTGATTCAGGAAGCACCCACAATTTTATTCATTGTAGGGTAGCAAAAGAATTGAATTGCTTCCTATATCTAGCACCAGAGTGTCAAGCGATGATTGCAAATGGAGGAACAATAAATTGCTCTGGAAGGTGCCATAATATAAAGCTATCCATGGGAGAATATGTATTGACTATCCCAACGCTTTCCATTCCAATGGGAGGTGATGAAGTTGTACTAGGAGTCCAATGGCTACAATCCTTGGGTACAATAGCTTTTAATTTTCAAGAACTTTTCATCAAATTTTCTACAGAAGGAAAGGAAGTTGAATTAAGGGGTATTGCAGGGAAACCAGGAAAGATAATCAGCCCTAATGGTATGACAAAGCTTCTAAAAAAGGAGCAAAGAGGTGTAATTGCACAATTATGTTCGCTAGATGTTTCCACATCGAAATCATCTATTTCTCCAGATATCCAAAAAGTCCTAGACAATCATTCCAAGGTATTTGAGACTCCCAAAGGTCTCCCACCTATGCGTGATCATGATCATGCTATTCATCTGATTCCAGGAAGTGTTCCTCCAAACATCAGGCCGTACAGATATCCCTATGTCCAAAAAATTGAAATTGAATGTATGGTTGCAGAAATGATAGAGGCTGGTATAATTCAACCGAGTCAAAGTTCTTTCTCTACTCCATTAGTATTGGTGCACAAGAACGATGGATCATGGCGCATGTGTCCAGATTATAGGGAGCTCAACAAGCTCACTATTAAAGATAAGTTCCCCATTCCCGTCATTGATGAATTACTGGATGAATTGCATGGATCAATTTCCTTCACCAAGTTGGATCTTCGTTCATGATATCATCAAATCAGAATGAAGATTCAAGACATTCCGAAAAAAACATTTAGAACTCATGAGGGTCATTATGAATTTTTGGTCATGCCTTTTGGCCTTACCAATGCACCTTCAACATTTCAAGGTTTGATGAATTCAATTTTCAAACCATTCCTTAGAAAATTTGTGTTAGTATTTTTTGATGATATACTAATCTACAGCAAGTCTTGGAAGGATCATGTTGAACATGTTGACAGGGTGCTACAACTATTGGAGGAGAAACAATTATATGAAAAAAATCCAAATGTTTCTTTGGAGTCCAGGAGGTGGAATATTTGGGTCATATTGTATCTCATGAAGGAGTTAAGGTAGACCCTAGCAAAATTAAAGCCATTAAGGAATGGAAAATCCCCACATCCATAAAGCATCTGCAAGGATTTCTTTGGTTTACAGGGTATTATCGCAAGTTTGTTAAGAATTATGGGAGAATAGCTGCACCTCTAACAACATTATTGAAGAAACATGCATTTTCATGGACTCCGGAAGCAACAAAGGCCTTTGAACATCTTAAAGAGGCAATGTGCCAAGCACCGATCTTAGCTACATCGGACTTCACAAAAACCTTTATTGTGGAATGTGATGCTTCAGGAAATGGAATTGGTGTTGTTCTAATGCAAGATGAAAGACCCATTGCTTTTGAAAGTCGTCCAATCAAGGGAAAGTTTTTAAGCAAAGCTATTTATGAGAATGAAATGTTGGCAATACTCCATGCACTTAAGAAATGGCGACCCTACCTAATGGGAAGACACTTCAAGGTAAAAACGAATCATGATAGCCTTAAATACTTTTTAGAACAAAGATTATCCTCTGAAGAGAAACAAAAGTGGGTCACAAAGATGTTGGGTTATGACTTTGAAATCATCTACAAAAAAGGGAAGCAAAATGTGGCGGCAGATGCACTCTCAAGAAAGGATGAGGATGTGGAAGCATTGTTGTGCGCCATTTCTATTATCCAACCAGATTGGATAAATGAATCAAGGGAGGAATGGAAGAATGACGAAGAAGTTTGGGCACTTATTCGAAAGCTACAACAAGATTCCAGTACGTCTGATACATTTAGTTGGCAAAATGATTCGTTATGGTACAAATATCGCTTATACCTCTGTAAGAATTCCCAGCTAAACCAAAATATTCTTATGGAATTGCACACTTCTCCATTAGGAGGGCACTCAGGATTTTTAAAAACTTACCACAGGGTTAAGAAGGAATTTTTTTGGGATGGCCTTAAATCATATATTCAAAAGTTTGCGGCGGAATGTTTGGTTTGCCAACAAAATAAAGTTGAAACAATTAAGACACCGGGTCTACTACAACCTTTATCCATTCCAAGCCAACGTTGGGAGGAGGTTTCAATGGATTTTATCACAAGTTTACCCAAGTCTGAGGGAAAAAGTGTCATCATGGTGGTAGTTGATAGACTTACCAAGTATGCACAATTTTGTGCATTATCACATCCATTTAAAGCCAGTACAGTTTCTACTGCATTTATGGAAACAATTCAAAAGCTACATGGAAACCCAAAGATTATTGTAAGTGAAAGAGATCACATTTTCACCGGAAATTTTTGGACAGACTTATTTTCTTGTCTTGGTACTCAGTTAGCTCATAGCTCATCTTATCATCCTCAATCTGATGGGAAAACTGAGATAGTAAACAAATGTTTGGAAAGATATCTTCATTGCTTTGTATCTGATAAATAGACACAATGGGTCAAATGGTTGCCTCTGGCTGAATGGTGGTATAACACTTCCTTCCATACAGCAACAAAAATGACCCCATTTATGGCACTTTATGGGTATCAACCAGCATCCATCACATCATATTTAAGAGAAAATTCTAAGGTTGAGGCAGTGGAACATCACATCGAACATCAACAACAAGTCCTCCAACTCTTAAAGGATAACCTCGTGTTGGCACAAAATAGAATGAAACAACAGGCAGATCAACATCGCAGTGAAAGAAGTTTTTATGTAGGTGATTGGGTATTCCTACGGCTACAACCATATAAGCAAATGTCCCTAAAGCAAGCTAAGAAGGATAATAAATTATCACCAAAGTATTATGGTCCGTACAAGGTGTTGCAATAGATTGGTACTATGGCATACAAATTGGAGCTTCCTGCAGCTTCTCGATCACACCTAGTTTTCCATGTTTCATGTTTAAAGAAGGTTATAGGCGACAAGATCCCAGTTCAAACAATATTGCCAGAACTTGACGAGGAAGGAAAAATTATATTGGAACCGGAAGCAGTCACAAAAACAAGAACTCGATAGCTACGAAATCAATCAATTTCAGAGTATCTTATCAAGTGGAAGAACTTATCCGCTGAAGATTCCACATGGGAGGATGAAAATTTTATGCAGAAGTATCCAGAACTACTCAAGCGTTGAGGACAACACTTTTTTGAAGGAAAGGGGCATGTTGGGTCCCTATAATACTAGTGATTACCCCATTACTATTGTAGTTATACCCCTTATTTATATTGTTGTGCCCCTATTACCCCCATATTGTTATTTCTGTGCCCTATAGAATCCATCTATTGTTATTTTTCTGGCTTTATATTATTATTGTTAGGTCGGCTGGATTATATTGTGACTCCTTAGACTCCTATATATAGAAAGGAGGTTTTTTCATTTGAATCATCCAAGAATTGTTCATTTATGTAATGTAAAGGAGGTTGCCCCCTCAAAGAGGCTGAATTCTAAGGCGTTGATCTATCTTTTCTATCTTTTCTGGTTTCATAACAAGGACCTAGATTGGATTATGCAGTTTTGGAAGCACTAGATTCCCATTAATATGGGTTATTCAACCCAGGAATTTTGCAAGGAAATAGGGGCTTGGAAAGCAGTGGAAATTGGATAAGTGTTGGCTAAGAGTGGGCTTCTGAGGCAGAGTGTTGAGAATAGTTTTGTGGAATTGTTCTAGTGAGAACAAGATTTGTATCTGCACTCGTAGCTCTGATTAATGAAATACACATAGGTAGGGTTTTGAGCACTGGCTTTTCCCATAAAAACTTATTGTGTTATGTGACATTGATTTGTCTTCTTCTTATTCATATTATTTTCATTGATCTATTGGCTTCTATTGGTTGAAAGTAGAAGTAGATTCTTGTCTCTTGTTTAGTAGATTACATGAACTTGTGAATATATAAGAAAATATACATGGTATTAGAGCTCAAGAAAGTATACTAGAGGAGATTTCGAAGTTTTGAGTTTTGGGTTACAGGTGAAATTTTAATTTGCAATACATACTTCAAGATCAACAGATGACGTTCTACGGTTTGTGGCTCGAGTATGCATTGGAAGGAAAATTGAATTATATATTCTAGAAGGACATAATGGAGGTTGTACTAGAGGATAATGACTTGAAGGAATTCATTGATCAAGACATTCCTAAGCCAACAATATTGGATGCATAGAATCTGGCTTAATGGAAGAAGTGTGTGGCGAAGCGAGGCGGATAATCCTTGAGGGAGTTTGAGACCACATTGTCTCGAGTCTCCATGGCAAGGAAACTATGTATGCTATGTGGAAAGCATTGACGTACTTGTATCAGAACAATAGTAATCAAAGGAAATTAGCCCTAAAGTACAAACTATGAAAAATCAAAATGGAGAAAGGTGAGACTATTCCAAAATACTTGACCAAGTTTACTCAATGGCGTGATGAACTTGGAAGTGTTGGAATCACGGTTGTCGAGGATGATATGGTGAGTCTTGCTCTTATGAACTCTTAAAGAGTTGGCATAGTTATTATGACTCTTGCCAATGGTTGGGAGAAGCTGTCAGATTGGGAGAAACTATGGTCGGATTTGATGCAGGAGGAGATCAAGAGGAACACCAGGGATGGCTCTTCATCAAAGACTGATTGTGAAAATAAACGTGCCTCAGTAATTAAGGTGAAGAAGGGGAAATTTAAAGCTTCCCATTCCAAATCAGATTCTTGTCATGGAGGCAAGAAGAAATACATGGAGAAAGTGAAATTCTTTCATTATCATGACCTGGTAAACATTACGACAAATTGTATGCTCAAGAAGTCCAATAAGAAGTCCTCAGGAGGAGCGGCGGGTGAGGCTTTAGCCTCTCAATTCAAAATGGAATTTTCCCTCATTGCATGCATGGTGTCATCAAGGATGGCAGGTGTATGGTACTTAGATAGTGGAGTTTCATTCCACATGATTGGCGACAAGGAGTTATTTAGTGACCTAGAGGAGAAAGATCTCTAGATGCATATCGAGATGGGTGATGATAGGAGGCATAGTGCTATTGGATCGGGAATCGCTACTTTTCAGAGGGAGAATGGGGCTCTACTCACCTTGAAGAATGTTATGTATGTGCTCGGGTTGAAGAAGAACTTGGTATCTATTGCCATGCTTGAGGATAGAGGCTATGATGTGATCGTCTCGAAAGGAAAGGTGTTCCTTCGACACATAGCCATGGGTCAAGTAATGAAGATAGGGATTCAAGTTAAGAATATATATAAGCTGGAGGTAAAGGATTTTACTACTTTGAGCATGAAAGCAGAGATGGTGTAGAGCCGAGACATTGGTGATTTGTGGCATAGGTGATTGAGCCACTTGCATCATAGGGCTTTGAAAATCATGTAGCAGATATCTAATGGTCTTTCCAAATGTACACTAGAGCAAGTTGATACATGCAAGGGGTGTACTTTGGGAGAAGACACCAAGGCTTCCATTCACGATAGAGATAGATGAGCAGAGGCGATTCTAGAGTGAGTCCATTTAGATGTGCATGGACCATTTTTTACAGTATCCACATCCAAACATAGGTATTATGTTATATTTGTTGAAAAATTTTCTTGTAAATGTTGGATATTTCTCATGCAAAAGAAGGATCAAACTTTCACAATTTTTTTTGTGAATTTAAAGAATTGGATGAGAAAGAGTCTAGCAAGAAGGTTAAAGCTCTCAGGAGTTTAAGAACTTATATGCATCATAAGGGATTAAATAGGAGTTGACGACTCCTCATAACCCACAGTAGAATGGGGTGGCTGAGAGGAAGGATAGAAGCATTATAGGGGCAACACAAGAGATGTTGCATGATCAGGGCCTACCACTGCACTTGTGGGCTGAGGCATGCAACACAATGGTTTATTTGTAGAGTCGTAGCCTACATCAGATTCTTGGGATGAAGACACCAGAGGAGGCTTAATCCGATAAGAGGCTAGATGTTGGTCACTTCAGGATTTTTGGGTAATCGGTATATCCAAAGATCCATGGAAGAAGCTTGAGCTGATAGTAGAGTTGGGGATATTTGTGGGGTACACTGATAAACCTCAAAACTATTGGGTGTACTGGCCAACCAGTAGGATGATAGTGGTTCACAGGGATGTCAGTTTCGATGAGGAGAAGGCCATGCAAGTTTCCCTTGAGAGGGAGCTTGAGCTACATGCAGTTGAGGAGAATTTAGCTCCTAAGGAGGAGGAGCATTATCTCCTAAAGAGGAGGAGCCTCAAATTGATGTGGATTGGCCACATGCAGAGGATCTGGGAGTGGAGACATCCACTTAGGCAGAGTCTTCCAGAGATGGGAGAAAGCGTACCATAGAGGCGGATAGGTTGTTATCGAATGCTAAAGAGAATGTGGGAGCACCCACATCACAACAGAGATAGAGGAGGTCACTTGACAGGTACACTGGATACATGGCTCTTATGAGTGGATGTGTTGTGACAAATCCATCTTCCTTTAAGGAAGCCATGCAACAATTGGTTTGGGTTGATGCCATGGTGGAGGAGTACAACTCCATAGTTCGTAACAGTGTTTGGGATGTGGTCCCAAGATCAGAGGATAAGTCCGTGGTGACCTCTCGTTGGCTTTACAAGGTTAAGAAAGTTGAAGGTGGTAGTGCGGAGAAGCATAAGGCTAGATTTGTGGCCTGTGGCATTTCACAGGTAGAGGAGATTGACTATGATAAGACTTTTTCTCCTATTGCAAGGTACTCGTTGATCAGATCTATATTGGAACTATCGGTGCAGATGAGTTGGAAGATGCATCATATGGATGTGAAGACAACCTTCCTTAATGACATGATTAAGGAAGAGGTGTACATAGAGTAGCTTGAAGGTTTTGAAACCTTCCACTATGAGTCGCATGTGTGTCGCCTCAAGAAAGAATTTTATGGGTTGAAGCAAGAACCTTGTTCTTGGGACACCAGGATAGCTAACTACTTCACCAAGTTGGGCTTCACAAAGAGTGAAGCAGAAGCGAACCTGTACCACATAATGGTGAAAGGTAAATTGTTGATCATTGTACTTTATGTTGAAGATATCATACTAATAGTTTCCTAGTACAGTAGGAAACATAGATTAGTTGCACTAGGTTTGGTAGTGGTAGAGTACATGTCTGCAAGTTAGGTAACATGTGAGGCCATCTGGATGAGGAAGATCCTGGTTGGTCTCTTTGGTCAACATATGGATCCGATGCTAATTTACTGTGATAATAAGAGTTGTACCAAACTCTCTGCAAAATCCAGTTCTTCATGATAGTTCCAAGCACATTGATATATGATATCATCATCTATAGGATTTTGCATTGAGGTGGATCATGTTGTTAGAGTACATTCCCATGAAGGAGCAAGATGCTAACATTTTGACAAAGGCATTGTCAATATGTAAATTCAAGTTTCATAGAGACAGGATCGAGGTAGAAGATAATCCCTTTCTTGTTGAGAGGTAGTGTTCAGAAATGGCAACAAGAAATTATAGTTTAAATTTGTCCTTGAATTTAAACTGAGAGTTAAAATAGAATTCTATTCTCATAGAAACAAAATTTACTTGGGTGGAAAGAGTATTGTAGAATGTGTGTGAGAGTTGTTGGTGCAGCATGATGCATGATAGTGATATTCATCAAGGGTGAATGAGATACCAATTTGGGTATCTGAAAGGTATATTTTCATAAATTGTTACTAGTGTATAGAGCTTGGTGATTGGTGTGTGATGTGTTCAGTAATGACAGATTATTGAAAGTGGTGGTGTTTTGCATCAATAATCAGAGATTTTTAAAGGTGTTTACATCAGTAATGTGAAATTACTGAAGGTGTTTGTATGGTGGCTTTGATGAGTAGTTGCAGTGTGCATAATTTGTTTGATTATGAAGTAAGAGGTCTATTGGTTGTAGCATGAAAATGGATGAAATATGGATCAACAAGACCAACAATTGGTAGCTTGCAGATCAGGGGTAGCATCTCCTTCTAGTGGGTTCTAGTAAATCTTTAGGGGCAACAGTCTCTATCAATAGAGACTGATAAATGCGTAGGGGAAAGATTCCCTTCTACTGAGTACTGGTAAAAGAGAAGGGGCAAGAGTCCCTTCTAGTGGGTATTGATAAATGAGAAAGGGCAGTGGTCCCTTTCAATTGTAGTTAATATACAAGTAGGGATAGGAGTTAATTTTAGTAGTAATTGATAAACCTACAAGTGGTATCTTGTGGGGTCATGATGTACTCAACTTTAAGCTTGTAATGAAAATAAGATTGATGCATTGTGTATATGTGTTACTCATGTGCATGTAATGTTATATTTTACATGATTGTGTTGTGTTGTTGATCCATGAATAAATTGCTAAAGTGATTGAAGTGTTAATTTGTTAAATTGTATAATTTGGCCACACTATTTATTCACCCCCTCCCCCCAGTAGTGTCTTGGTTTTCATTGTTTCTAACAATTAGTATCATAGCAAATGTCCTTTAGGATCAGTTTAACATCTAGAGGGAAGATCAGGGATTGTGGATAACCAAGACTGGATTACCTTAGATGGAGTTTCATTTTTGAATGACTCAAATTATACAACTTGGAAGGTAAGGATGAGAATCTACTTGCAAGCTCTTGATTTGGATGTATGGCCATCTGTGGAGTATGGAGTAATAAATGATAAGTTTGATAGACAATCTAGGAAGGAAATCATGAGAGGGTTGTTTAAGTTAGATATTGGAAAAGTAATATGTTGTTTAGAAAATCTTCGGCAAAATCACATAACCAATCTTTTAATAATGCCAAGGAGATATGGGACAAATTGTTGTCCATCTATGAAGTAGACATGCAAGTTAAATTTGATGTTAGGAGGATTTCCTCGGTGGATGGAGATGTCAATGAATCAGTCAAAGACTTAAAGAGCATTGAAGATCATGAATAAAAAAATGATTCTTCTCTATCAAGAGGCCATATTGTTGATCAACACTTAGAGGAGATGCATATTGCAAGTAATTTGTTGTTCAGTTGTTATTGTAGAACAATAGGGAATTTATTTTCAAACTGCTCAGTTGCAAGTACTTGTGAAAGTGAGAGTTTCTCATCAAATTTTAGTGGAGAAAGGACCACCTTGATATTAATACAAGATCTTGAAAATGGTCTAGAAGAAAATAGGTCCACCTATGGTGAAGAGGAACAAAATCTTGAATAATATGAGAGTGAAATAGACACTTGTTGTGAATCCAGTTGCTCCTCTATTGATTTGAAATATCTTGAAGAAAATATATATTTGAAGAAGGAGCTCATATCATCTCTTGAGGAGATTAAGAAATTCAGAGCTATAAATATGAAGCTGGAAGAAGAGAATAAGACATTAAATGAGCAGTTGATGAATCTTCAAAAGCATGCAAAGTATTCTGAAGTGTTTAAGGAGATTCAAACCAACCATTGTTTCTCTTAGGCCAAGACAATAATTGAAGATGACAGTGACCCAACAACATCATCAAAAGGATCCACAAATTGGGTTAAAGGAAGATCCCACAACACTACAGTGGCATAGAAAAGAATGCAACATGAAGGAGACCAAAAGAACTCCAGAAATAAAAACAAAGGTATGTAAACCCTTGTATGTTTCTATTGTTATAACACAGGACACTTTTCCTCCAAGTGTCCATAAAGGAAAATGAAGGTGCAACAACATAGGTGGAATGTGCAATTTTATCCACAACCACGAATTCCTCAAAAGACAAATTCAATCATCCAACCACATGCATACTTTTCTCCTCAAAGGAAATATTTTCAATGGCCGAAGAGAAGCAAGAGAAAATTACATATTAGGAAATTGGACAGGCATGAGATTTGGTAAGAGGTATAATTATTTTATCCCCTTCTTGATTAAAGTTGAATGTTATAGGTGTAAGAAATTTGGGCATAAAGTATTTGCATGCAAATATAGCAAAAAAATCTTTTTCCAGAATGTTTGAAAATAAAGTTGAGAGCCAACAAAAAGAACTGCACAGGATCTATTTCAGCACCCATAAGAAATGCAGATCAAATGGTGAATGGAGGTAGCGCATAATAGTGCTAAACACTTGATGAAGAAGATTCAAAGTCTTAAATTCCAGTGGTTGATCTCTCTTATAGGAAGAGACCCTGATAAGTTAAAAGAAGCAACATGAGTCATGGAAGATCTCAAAAGCAATGTAGTGATAAAGAAGAGAAACATTGGTCTATATTCTCAAGAAGAAATCCACCCAATCAAGCAAGTCAGTGCAAGAAACCAGCTCATGATTTTGAGAAAATTCAACATATGTAGGTATGGAAGAAAAAGGAAGATAATGTACTCAAGAGGAGTATATTTGTTGTTCCTTTTCATTGAAAAGAAGGGGTTGGCTTCAGGGAATCCAAAAAGGTCAGATGCAAGGATTAGAAAGGAACATACCAAGGAATGAATCTGAAGGATAAAGGGAAGTATGCCATTTTATGTTGATTATTGAGTAGTGTGGTTGATTGAATGTTGTTTTCAAATCAATTGGTAGTCTGAGTATGTGTAGATGGTGATGATTTGTTTACTACTGAATTTTATTTAGCAAGTATTGTTTATAGATTCCTAACACAAAGAGGGAGCATGGCCACAGGGGGAGTATACTCAAGTCAAGATTTGAGTATCATATTATGCATTGAAAATTTGTATCAGTAATTGATATTAGTTGTGCGTTGCATGAAAGAGGATAATATCTTGAGTTGCTAATATCATAAATGGATTGACTATTATGATGTTGTTCCAATTGGTAATTAGTATCACGGATTAGATTTGTTGGTGAAATAATCTTGATTAGAGGATGAGATCACTCTATTATTAAGTGCTTAATAATTTCTATCATTGGCATCAATTCAATAGTTGACATCATTTTAATTTGGTATAACAGGTACTATCAATTGGTATTTATAGTTATTAGACTCTTTGTGAGAGTATGGTGTTCATGTTGTCAATATGATATTGTAAGTCCAAGTGTTGGTAAACGAGTCCTAATTTATATGACTAGTTCTTGATGAGTCAAATGTATCATGGTGACTTTGTTATCATTAGAAGTGTGCCAAGTGAAATACTAGTGAGTTGTTTAGGAATGAATTTGTGAGTCCCTCTATGTTTGATAATTAATAACTTCTAATTGTTGTACTTTGTTGTTCATTAGCTGACAATTGATGGTGTCATGCATAGGAAAGGTTGTTCTTGTTGCTAGAGGTTAGGTGTATGTATCTAGGTAGGCATTGTTATGAATGTAATCCTAGTTGAGACTCAGACCACAAGGAATCATTTTCTCATAAATCAGTTGCACAAGCATGTGTTGTTTCAACAAGAGATCCCTCTTTCCTACTTGAGGAAGAGATTAGGATAAAATATTCATTTCCCTTCAACTCAATCTTGTTCACAGGACATAGAGGAAGATGTTTGGATGAGATAGAGGTACATGAGGTTTTCAACATAAGAAGAAGCAGTTGGCAGGTCCACATGATCATAATACTGAGGGATATTGTGGAAAAGGGGAGCATGTTAGTATTTTTTCATTGACGTCAAAGGGGGGTAAGTATTGTTGATCAAACAAAAAATGGAAGGACCTCCAACAAAACACAAAGATAAGGATCAAATAAAAATAAGAGAATTACACGTATCTTTACTTAATCATTGGTAATGATGTGTTGTTTGATCTTGGTGTTGCCATCAATGCCAAAGGGGGCAATTCTTGGAAACGTGTTGTCATTGATGGAAAAGGTGGCAAAGGCAAAGCAAATGCAAAGGAAAAGGAAAAGGTAAAGGAAATGACAAAGATTGGAAAAGGAAACTGCATTGGTAAATATGTTATCATTGGTGTAAAAGAAAATCATTGTTAGCCAAGGCAAAGCATGAAAATTGTAGAGAATTTATAATGGTATTATCTCTGTAGGAAAGGGAAAAGTAAATGGCATAAGTGGTGTAGGAAAAGAAAGGGCAAAGGAAAAGCATGGTAAAAGAAAGATGAAAAGGATTTGGAGACAATTCTAGAGTAGAAGATCATCTCATATGCAGGTGAAACCCATTCAGATAGATATATCTCTAGAATATCTTTCCAATGGTATATGGAAGATCGAAAATGGCCTCTTGGATCATGAGATAGGGGCAGTCAAAGTTCTATGACCCCAAGTCAAATATTACAAAGTTAAAGGTGTTTGGGTGAGCCTTTGGCACATAACCAAAGTTGTATTAAGTACCAAACTTGGCAAAAATACTGGTGAAGCCTCTAAGTTAGAGCACTAGGCAAACATGGTAGACACATTCATAGTGGAAATTGTTTTCATTGGTAGCGGTTCGCAGCAGGTGGAACTGATCTACCGATCTTACCTCGGTGGAGTTACCCCGACAGATTTGATAGAGTGCATATAAGTAAAGCCCTAGGACACAAGAACAAGAGCCAACCAATGAGATTCAAGTGGGAGGTCCCCACTCTGACAGCTCAGCCCACTGAGGGCTAGCCTAGAGGTGCATTCCCAAAGGAATAAACAAGTGGCAGCGAAATATAGCATCGTCTCGGCAAGAGAGCATAAGAGATAAGTGTCGAGCCACATGGAATATTTCTAACAACACCATAGATAGAGGTCTTGGTGGTCACAGAAGGTGGTTTCCAACACCTCTAATCACATAGATCAATGGTGGGGATCCATCCTTGCATCACCCCTCTAAACACCACAAACCACATACAAGTGGTGCTGAGGGTAGTTCTTGAACCAATGATTTTTGGAAAATAAGTTAACAAAGAAAATGGTCTTAAAATCAAGGACAGGTGGTAGCATGTGATTGGGCTGGATGATGAAGGAATGTGATGTCAACACAACCAATCAATAGTGGACACATGTCATACAAATTTGAGATTTTTAGGTACCCAAGTGGGATATTTCCAGGGGACACATTTCACTACTGCAGGTCGACATGTGATAGGAGTAATCTCATTGTGATATCATCCTGGAGGTATGACCCCAACGGTTAATAAAAAGGTGTAAAGGGAAAGAGTTGGGAGGAGTTTTTCAGGACATGGTGGCAGGTTGATAGAGCGACAACCAATCAAAAAGGTGTCGGGCAGACCTCATAGGATATTTTAGTCTGCAAGTTCTAGCTTGACGACTTATAAAAGGAGTAGCTAAGGAAGGCACGAGAAATAAAATCGCTAGGACATGTCACCACTGATAGCCCACAGGCAGCAACCAATTAGATTGGCACCGGGAGGACCCCACTGAGACAGCTCATCCTGCAATGTTGACCCCAGTGGATTACTATGGTGTACACAACATAAGGTTTGGATACAGAGTTTTAGGCTAAATGCATAGAACTTTCCACTAGCTTGTTTCGCGTAAAAATGAGACCAAGGGCACGACACAAATAAAGGAGCCAAGAGAAAAGGAGCTTTGACCTTTGGGATGATGTTTGGTTATTTCATGTAGAAATAAACCAATGGTGGCAGGTGCCAAGACATTAACACAAGGTTTTTGCCTACATAGGGATCAAAAGGGCTTAGTTCTCACGACCTAAGATGGTGATCATGGAGACCCGATTTTATGGTAGAGAAAAGTAAGGTGCTAATGAAAAGGGCTTAAAGGAAAATTCGGTAGTTATACAATTAACAGAGCCTTTAGGCTTTGGCATGAATAGTCAATAGCATATTAAAAGGTCATGTGTAGCCTGACATGGAAAGGTTAGTTGGTACAATTAGTGCCTGATAGCGGCATGGAAAACAAAGTGATAGGTCAAGTGGCACATTCAACAGTTAGAGCCAAACCCAGCAGAATGCAAATGCATGAATGAGTCTGTAGCTTTGGTAAGTAATAATTAAGTTTCATAAAACATAGTAGAGTGCTAAAGTGCATGAATGAGTTAGTAGTGGAATTGGAAGTTAAGCCAAAATAACTACAAACAAAGATAACAAACAATATCTAATACCTGTTAAGAACCAGAATTTTAAAAACAAGTAGGAAAACAACAAAAAACTCAGAGTTTAAGTTTCGAGCAACAAAAATGGAATCAAAAACTTGGTGAACAATCAGAGGACTAAAATTAAGAGGACAAAGGAAAAAGATATTAATTCAGGCAATAGATTTGATAGCAAGATAAGTAAAGATCAATTCAAAAGTATCATTCTAGAATAATTTAAAAGAAGAATTCGAGAAACAAAAATTAATGGGGTGGCAAGAGTATTGCAAAATGTGTGAGAGTTGGTTGGTGTAGCATGATGCATGCTAGTGATATGCATTAAGGGTGAATCAGAGACTAATCTAGGTATCTGAAAGGTATTTTTCAGACATTTTTTCTAGTGTATAGAGCTTTGTGATTGGTGTATGATGTCTTCAGCAATGAAATATTGCTAAAAGTGGTTTTGTTTTGCATCAGTAATCAGAGATTGTTGAAGATGTTTACATTAGTAATGTGGAATTGTTCAAGGTCTTTGTATGGTGACTTTGGTGAGCAGTTGCAGTGAGAATGATTTGTTTAATTATTAGGTAAGAGGTCTCTTGGTCCTAGTATGAAAATGGATTAAAGATGGATCAACATGACCAAAAAGTGGTATCTTGTAAAACAGGGATAGCAACTCCTTTTAGTGGGTGCTAGTAAATATTTAGGGGTAGAAGTCCCTTTTAGGAGAGACTAATAAATTAGTAGGGGAAGAGTTGCTTCTAGTGGGTACTAGCAAATGAGTAGGGGAAATATTCCCTTCCAGTGGGTATTGTTAAACGAGCAAGGACAACAGTCCCTTTCAGTGGTAGCTAATAAACGAGCAAGGATAGGAGTTCCTTTCAGTAGCAGCTGATAAACCTACAAGTGGTATCTTGTGGGGCCATGATGTACTCAAGTTGAAGCTTGTAATGAAAATAAGATTGATGCCTTGTGTATATGTGTTTCTCATGTGCATGTAATGTTATATTTTACATGATTGTGTTGTGTTTTTGATCCATGAATAAATTGCTAAAGTGATTGAAGAGTTAATTTGTGAAATTGTATAATTTAGCCACACTATTGATTCACCCCCCCCCCCCCAACCTAGTGGTGTCTTGGTTTCCATTGTTTCTAACATAAGTATGTACCTTATTATATGATGATTAATTTTCAACTAAAATGTTACCCATTAGGTAATGTCTCTACATATTTAAAATATGAAAAACATTAAATTCTAAATGTCTGTTGTTAGATGACTTCATTTCCCTCAATCCTCCTTTACTTATAACCTATGGCATGGTTCCCTTACATGAGAACCTATTCAATTCCTTCAATGCATGTATACATGTATACAAAAAAGGTCTTTATTAGAACAAAATTACTTGGAATAAATGCACTACTAAGTACCCTATTCATATGTAGGAAAATTTCATTATGTCTTGATATTAATGTTGAACACTGGCAAGGGGGGGGGGGGAGTGGGGGGTGAACTATTATTTTAAACTTTCACTTAAATTCTTATTTCTGATTTATTTATGAGTTTAACAAAAGACCATCACATAATTAAACAAACATAAAGGACATCAGATACTTAATGTGGGAACCTATAAAGTGAGAAAACCAAAAAGTTATTTACTTTAAATGGTTATTGTAGGAACCCACCTACAAGTACAAAATGTGCAAGAACCCACTTGGAAGAGATATCATCCCCTTTCTCCTTTTGTAGGCTATGACCCACTGGAGAAACCTATTGCAAAGTTTAGTTAGGAACCCACCTGCTAGAACATTGATCACCTCTTTATTTTGATTTGAATGTAGTTTATTAAAATCTCATCTATTCTTCATGCTTTATTTTCTTTGTCTTACCCTATGATCATATCAAATATTGTTGTTACTTGAAAAAAACATTTTCTACAAACATACCATCTATTGTCTTACACACTCATAGAGGTCCTATAGTACACATACTCTCTACTCACTCTCTCTTCTTCTCTTTGTCTTTTGATCTCTCAATCACCTTTCCTTTCTCTGCATCAACTTATTGTTCTATAATTATTTTATTGTATATATAATTTTATCCCTATTATTACCATAGGAATTGATTCATGGTTTTACCCATGGAAATCCTCCTTTGATTGTATTAACATCTAGCAACTTATCAATTTGAGCTCCTTTACTTATGACTCTTTTCTTCATACAACTACATCCGAAAATCGAGAGCGTAACTTTGAAGAGGTGCTAAATCCTTGAACCATACAATTCTCCTTGTGGTTAAACACCCAACTTATTTCAAAATGTACCAAGTGATCTAATTTGACATTATCAGTGTAAACATCACTTCAACCCCCCCGCTCGCTTGTTTATGGTTTGATAAAGGGATCCATAGACCTCACTTTAGGCCCCCCTCCCTTTTCAATTTTTGGTGTTGGGGGGGGCGGTGGGGGGTGGGGGTTGTGTCGAATATTTTTTGTCGTATGTGTGGAGTACTAAAAAGGTATGTTTTTGATGATCATTTTAGTGGCTTTTCAGTAGAACTTGTAAACCTTTTTGCATCATGAACTTGGAAAGCAATAAAGAATTATAACAAAACATGTGAGATTAATATGCAAGACTTAACCGCTAACAATTGTCATTCTCTCGTGCAGGAAGGGGTGAAAACGAGGAGTTGCTGCTCCAAATAAAAAGACAAGGACAAGGTAACCGCTCTCCCTTTGACGGGAGACCGAGTGCAAACAAGGCTAAGCAGATCAAAGCAAATCGGCCCTTAAAAGGAGGAGAAGACACCAGCTCAGCACAGGAGGGAAAAGAGATGATTAAGGATTAACGGTTTGGCGAATCCCTCAGGATCCTTGATCCTGAGGGATCACTGCTTTATCTATCTTGTTACTTAGACATCTCTGTCGTCACCCTTATATAAAGGGACAACACTGTTAGCTTTGAGAGTGAGACATGATTATGCTTTTATGTAATTTTTGTTAAGATCAAAACTTTGATCATCAAGTCTCGATAAGAATTGGTTCATTGTACTTTTGTTTCATGCATTAATACAAACTTGGTGATTATTTCATCTCTGCGTCTAGATTAACCTAAAGCGGTGTACCCTTGGAGGCTAAGGGCCCAGCCCCAGAGGACACTTGCTTCTGTATTATTACGATTTGATTTCTGCGTGGTTTGCTTAGCGTCGTTATTTGGTAATCTGATATGCTTTATAAGTTTACATCACATGCTCTGTTAAGATTAATTCATTAAGATTTCTACAGACATAACTGTTGTATTGACTCTGCATCATATTACTGTTCCTTTCAGAGTTGATTGAATATTATTAGTCTTAACCGAATATTGTTACTATTTTGTTACAGAGCTTTTGTGCTGTACATTCATGTTACAGGATTCATCTTGAAAGTTGTGTTCTTTACGATTGTTGGATTCAGAAGTAATGTTGTTCTCTTTTGAAATGCAGTCATATTCCTTTTAATTGAGATTGATGCTTAGATCAGATTACTATTCAAGCATGTTGTGTGCGTATATGGTTTCCAAGCGTTGTTCCATAACTTATCAGTAATCAGTGTTGTTCCATTAGTGTGTGCTACTTGATCTGCCTTAAGAGTGAAAGATTGTTGTTTGATTACGATTAATGCATTTGAGTTAGTAGATTAAGTGTGATCACTGCTTGAGAGACTTAGTTGTTTAACTGCTGTTCCTTTTAAGAATTGTTGTTCCATTTCAGAATTGTTGTTCCATTCCAGATTTGTTGTTCGATTTCTTATTTGCTGTTCCATTTTCTTATTTGTCGTTCCATTTACTAGCATTTGTTGATTTGGTGTGGGAGATGATCTAAGGCTGTAGTGAGCCTCGGCATTTACTGTCTAGCTCCCAGACCCGTGGTCTGTTTTCTAATTTCCTTTCCATCAGTTTCTAAAGGGATGGGTTATCGCTGCCGAACCCTTGACTGATAAGTTGCCTAGTTTTCTAAGTGTGTGATTTACTCTTTTGAAGTAATTTAGTTGTAGATCAGAATTCGTTTACTCTTGTATTTCTGAACACTGTACTATTAGCATTACTCTGCCAAATGATAGCCTCAGACTGAGACACTCTTTGAAATAACAAAACGCTCCCGAATTGACATATTAATGTGAGGTAATTAGAGGTGAAAGAGACCCTTTTTATAGCTCTACAGTATGCGTCCATGCAACATGATCATCCCAACTCAAAAACCATGTCATCTATTCCAACCAACTAATACTTGCCACATCATCTCTTTGTCATTGTTCATGCCATGTCATTACCATGTGTCACTCAAAAAGGGCCACTTGGTCACCCAAAAAGGAAAAATCCACCTACCATGTGTCCTCACATTTGTGTGCCATGTCATCCTCTGGGCCACATCATTTCCATTTTTCATCCATGTCACATTACCATTGAATCCATTGCACCCAACACTATCCATAAACATCATGCATGTAGAGAGCCCAATAACGATCTGGGCTATTAGATTGAGACAACCATACTTGTTGGATCCATCGTGTACATAGGCATACTTTAAACTATGTGCATGTTTTGAGCCCAATATCAATCAAAGTCATTGATCTTGATGTCATTTGTCTCAAGTCCACCACCTACCCAAGAAATGTTTCGTGGCTTCTCACTTGCCACTCGCCAACTGTTCTTTTGTGTGGACATAGTTTAGACTAGGTGGCTTGATAAGTGCCTAGGCATCTACTATCAAGTCCCTTGTGAGAAAGGTCTATGATCATTGGCCTTGTCGCTCCACCTACCATCATTCATTACACTCTCTCTTGAGATTTTCCTCTATGCTCTAGGTAGTCCAATAGACTCCTGAGTGTCTATGCCAAGATCTGTAGGATTGAAGGCTATGATTGGGGGCCATTCCACCCTATCACATGTTAGCATCATGATCCCTCTTGAGTTTGGTTTACCATTTATCATTGATCTAATGAGGGATCGATGTTGGAACCATGACTAGATGGAACCTTGCTTGACTTAATATGCTTCAAGTTGAGTTTTCTCCTCATTCCTTAGAAGTTAGGAAAAGTTATATTTACCACTAGAAAGGTCTCTAAGAGGAATATCCAACCAAACACTTTTCATGTGCAATTGAATATGTTTCCTATAGACAAAGTTCTATTAAAGATAAGCTACTATAATACACATCCAAAACTATATTAAAAAAACACATAAGATTTCCAAATAAGCACCATGAATGAATACTCAAAAAAATCCCCATTAACTAGACAAAAATTTGACATCGATGAAAACAACTGCCAGTAGAATTAATAATCTTCCCCTTTGGCATTAATGGAAACACCACAAAACTTACCAGTCATTTATGTTGGACTTCCCCTTAGCTCTCAAGATCTAATGTTGGCTTGCTCGCCCCCTTTGACATCAATGGAAAAGAGGCTTACTTCTTAAGGGTTTGACTTCTACTAGTGAATCTACTTCCCCTGCTATGTAATAAGGCTCCCCCCTTATCTCATGCTTTCTTTAAAGCTTCTATAGCATCACACTCATACTCCCCTTGCGAAAGAGTTGTAATGTGAATTGCTCTCGGTGAGAAAATATACTTTTCTTGCTTGTTTCTTATCTATAAACTTCCTCATGAGTTACAAGTTGTATTTTATTAACTTGCATGCCCCCATAAGTTAATGTTATTGCATTTTCATGAACTGTTGGCATACAACTATCCATGCCATATATGGATATTTGTCATCTTTCCTGTATAAGAAATTTATGCAAGAAATGAGAAATATGCCATTCCCAATCTACATCTTTGATACTCAAAAGGCTACTTTGAAAGAGGCTTAGTAAAGACATATGCAATTTACTGATTAGTAGGAAGATATTCCAAATTAATAATTTGACTTGATACTTATTATTTGAGGAAATTATATTTAGTAGGAATGTTCTTTGTCTTGGAGTGCAACATATTATTCTTTGATATATTAATGGCATTGTTGTTATCATAATAGATATATACAATTTGGTTGAAATCTACCTAAATATATTTAAGATTTTTTATCATCCATAACAATTGTGTACAACATGATGCAACTACAATGTATTCCACTTCAATAGTAGACAAGGAAATTCATCTCTATTTCTTGTTGAGCTAGGAGACTAGACAATTTCCTAGATGGAAAGCTCCACCACTGGTACTTTTCTTGTCATCAATATTGCATACCTGATTCAACATTTGTATAAGTTTTTACTGTAAAGTTTGTATCCTTAGATACCATAAACCAAAGTCTAAATTCCCATACAGATATTTAAATATCCTCTTGATTGCCTTGAGATGAGTTTCCTTAGGATTTGACTGAAAGAATTCACCCAATCCAATAGTGTGCATAATATCGAGTCTTGTAGTTGTAAGATATAATAGACTTATGATCGTTGATCGATAGATGGATTGGTTGAATTATGGTAATTTATCATCCTTGATGAGGATGCAACCTATTACCATGTTGTACTTACAAGTTTTACAGTCTTCAACTCCAAACTTTCTTAGAATTTATTTAAGGTACTTAGAATGAGAAAGGAAGGTTCCTTTTTTATTTGTTGAACTTGTAGTCCAATAAAGAATGACCATTCTCCACATAAACATTTGAAATTATTGATTCATAGTTATTGAAAATATTTGACCCATTGATTCAATATTACACAAAAAATTATGCCATCGACATACATAACTACTAACAAAAGATTATTACCTTCAATATTCACATAAAGGTTGTTATCAACTACTCCCTTCTTAAAGTCTTCTTGCTATAAATACCTATATAATATGTAATACCATGCCCTTGGTTCTTTCTTGAACCCATACAGTGTCTTCTTGAGTTTACATACATAAAACTTTGTTGTTTCTTAGTAGAAAACCATCATGTTGCTCCATATAAACTTCATCTTCTAAGTCACCATTTCAAAATGTTGACTTAACATCCATTCTATACACTTTAATTTTTTATAGAAAGAAAATGCTAAGAACATTTTAATGACTTCGATTCTTAAAATATATTCCTTCTTTATGAGTATAAGCCTTGCACACAAGTCTTGGGATGCGAAGGTTCTACCAAATTATTCTTTAGGAAACAATTTGTGTTAAATACCAAAGTTTACACATTCATCAAATGGGATTGCAATATGATTTGAAAAAAATATAAATCCCTTCATATCCATTCTATTTCCTCAACAATTGATAACATACTTAACAATCGACTGGAATCATCCACCATACTACATTCCAATGTTCAATTTTCCATGATGTAATACTGAATTAACAATCATAAATTAACTAGACTGGAAATTATTGAATTTTTTCTATGCTTGCATCTTGATTACAACAATATTAGCACTCTCACATAAATTTTACAAAGTAATCAATGAAAGGTTGGATCATATCAATTCAATTGACTAGTATGTAGAGATTTTAGCATCTTTTCATTTTGTTATAACTGCATTAGAAGAATTGCTGGAAAGTGCATAAAATGGTTGCTTGGAAGATGCATCAAAAATATTATGTTTCATGTATATTCATTTACAACACTCCACCAAACCAAAATAATACAACATATTGAAAAATATATTACAACAAGATAGTTTTTTCCTTCAATGAATCAAGAGAGGATTCATAATGGAAAGAATTAACTTTATCCTCCTATTACACACATACTTCCCATCCTTCTCTAGTTCTCCACATGCTTACTAATTTATAAAAATCATTCTAACTCAAAAATAGGATCAAGATCCATAAGAAATGGATAAGACCCATTATTTTAGTAACTAATTTGGAAAAAACAAAACTACGACTAGTTTTTTTTTTGCTGGCCCAATCCACAATATTCAATGATAATGTTTCTAGAGTTCGACTAATTATTACAAAATTAAAATAAATGAATAAGAAATCAAATTTCCTTAAAAAAATATCTAATAATGTTTATAAAAAATTTCTGATGCTCCTGCATCATCTTGCCTTATTTATGACAATATGTCCATCTTCAATTAACCTATTTTTGAATACCTGTTTGGTCCCTATTACATTTTTATTCGGGGATTTTTGGACAAGAACCCATGTTTCATTTTTTCTATTTGATTTAGTTATTTATTCATGGCCTTAATCCAGTGCTCATCTTCACTTGCTTGTGAGAAATTGTCAGGTTCTATCATTGATAGCAATGATAAGTTTGCATGACTAGATGTGTATGTTGTTTCTTTATCTCCAAGAATATGACTCTTAGGAGTTGCTTCTATACATACCTTTATGAATTCTTTTGTTGTAGAGATTCTTCTCTATCTTCTTCCTTTGATTCCTTATATTCCTCTTGTCCTTGATGCTATTTGATCTCATTCTTTGATGACTCATAGTCATTGGATTCATCGTGTTGTATTTGTCTTCTAATGCAAACATTGTAGGAATTTACAGGGTAACTTCCTCAGATAGAACACCAAAGGACACTGCTCACAAACAGATCATAGATCAATAAACCAATATTGTTGACATGGTTAAAACCCTCAAAGAGGGAAATAGTCCACGGCCTGAGCCAACGTGGCCACTTCAGGCAATTTATTAATAAAAGAATGAAAATTTACATAAGCTTATCTCATGAAAGGTTACCCTACAAATGACCCTCCATGATCTTTAAATAGAGATCATGGACCAATCAGGTGTTAAGCCACATATCAAGTGTTGGTAATACCGAGGAGAGAATGAATCGTCAGATCACTACATATCGTGACTGTCAGACTATAATTTAAAAAAGTACATAGTAAAGAAACACACTTTACCTAACTCTACACTAGACCAAATTATACTTAACTATTTCCTATGTGTCGGAATATCCTAACATCCCCCCTTAAGAACAACTTGGGATAGGATTGAAGGATGTATAGATATGACACAATAGGAGAAGGAAGGAGGCATTAGAGCCTATCTGCCCTTAGTGACAACCTCCTAAACTCCAACCATAAATCGAAGTTTAGTAAACTTCGCCTATATGAGAGCCTTTGTAAAGATGTTTGCAACTTGATCATCTGTTGAACAATATTGCACTTCAAGAACATGGTCGTGAATGAGCTTTTTGATTAAGTGCATGTGTAGTTCAATGTGTTTTTTGCATTGATGTTGAAATGGATCTTTGCATAGTTGAATTGCACTTTGATTATCACACCAAAGTGTAGTGGGATGCTGCTGCTGAAAGCCAAACTTTGACAGGATCTGACGAAGCCACAGGGCTTCCTTACTAGCTTCTATGGCACCACAATACTCTGCTTCTGCTGAAGAAAGAGAAATGGAACTTCGTTTCTTACAAGCCCATGTAATAGGTCCTAAACCAAGAGTGAACACATAACCTGCAGTAGACTTTCGATCATCTAGGTGACCAGCCCAATCAAAATCAGTGAAACCAACCAATAGAGGAGATGCTTCTGCACTATAATGAATCCCAAACTAAATTGTACCTCAAACATAACAAATTATTTTTTTAGCTACTTTCCAATGACTTTCATGTGGGTTTTGCATAAACCGAGAAATAAGTCCAACAACAAAGGAAAGGTCAAGACGAGTATGGGTCAGATACAAAAGCTTTCCTACAATTTGATGGTATAATGTAGCATCAACTTCAAGGGAAGTACAAGTGACTGAAAGTTTGGCTCTAGATTGAAAGGGAGAACAAGATGGCTTACAGTCTTCCATGTGAAAATGGTGTAGAAGATCACATGCATACTTTCACTGGTAAAGTGAAATACCATCCTTGGATTGTAAGACTTGAAGACCAAGAAAATAATGCAAGTGTCCTAAGTCGGTCATTTCAAACTTCTTTTTAAGGCTGGACTTCACATGGTTTATAAAGTTGGGATCACTACTAGTAAGGATAAGATCATCAACATAAAGAACAAGAATGATAAGAGACTTGCCCACTTTCTTGGTGTAGACAGTATTGTCAGAATGACACCTAGAAAATCCAGTTTCTAAAAGAAAGCTATCCATTTTGGCATACCAAGCCCAAGGGGCTTGCTTGAGACCATAAAGGGATTTCTTAAGATGACATACAAGGCTAGAGTCTATTTGTATAAAGCCAGTAGGTTGTTCTATATAGATTTCTTCATGCAAGTCCCCATGTAAGAAGGTAGATTTAACATCCATCTAATGGACTTCCCATTTGAAAGAGGTCGCAAGGGAAAGAACAAGGCAGATAGAGTTCATTTTTACAACAGGGGAGAAGGTTTCAGTATAGTCAATGCCTTCAACTTGTGAAAAACCCTTAGCAACAATACAAGCTTTATGTTTATTAACTTTTCCATCTGGTCCATACTTGGTTCTATAAACCCATTTGCATCTAACAAGTTTTCATCCCTTTGGTAGAGGAACAAGATCCCATGTATCATAATCCAATAATGAATGATATTCTTCATTCATAGCTGCATCCCAATCTGGATGGCCTAAAGCTTTTGCAAAGGTGTCAGGATCATAATTTGCTGAAGCTTGAGCCAGTAAAGAAGCGACTCTATTGAACTAAGAATGTGTACTTTGCTAATCTGTAGGATCACACCTAATGCATCCCGAGTAGCATAGACCCATTTTGGAAGCTGAGGAGCTAAAGGAGGATCCTAAAAAGGTGGGAGAGGATTTTCATCCTCGCTGTCATCATCTGAAGAAGAAATATTTTTAGAAGTAGAAGGGATAGAGAGAGGTGGCACATCCACCAAACTAGGCTCATAGGCCGATATATTTTCAGCAAACTTTACATCTCTTCTAATGATAACATTTTTGGACTTAAGTGGAATAAGTTTGTATCCTTTGACATCTTCAGAATATCCAACAAAAATACATTTTTCACTCTTAGGCTCTAAAGATTTATGTTTCTCATCTAGAATATGGGCCCATGCTTCACTTCCAAAAACACGAAAATGACTTACATCTAGTTTGATTGAGCTACATGCTTCTTCTGGAGTGATATTCTTTAAAACCTTAGTAGGAGCACGATTTATTCTGTAATTTGCACAGTTAATTGCTTCTGCCCAAAAATTAAGACTAAGTCCTTTAGATTGAAGCATACAATTAGCCATTTCCTTTAAGGTGTGAGTCTTCCTTTCAGCTACACCATTTTGTTGTGGAGTACATGAAACAGTATGTTGCATTTGAATTCCATTCTCAGTGCAAAAGTTGATGAATTTTTTGTTAACATATTCTTTTCCATTATCAGATCTTAGCTTAAGAATTTGATGTCCAAATTGTTTTTCAACAAAGGCCATAAAGCCCAAGAACATGTTAAATACTTCACTCTTGAGTTTTAAGAAGTATACCCAAGTGTGTTTGGAGAAATCATCAATGAAAGTTAAGAAACACTTGTAGCTAGAGAATGAAACAATTGGAAGTGGACCACATAAATCGCTATTCACAAGTTGTAAAGGGGTTGAGGCGTGCCAAGAGGCACATTTTTCAAAACTATCCCGATGATGTGTTCCGAGTACACATCCAGAACAAACATCATCTCTACAAGATACCATTGGAAGACCTGTCACCATATTTTCTTTACATAGATTCTGAAGGGAGCAATAGTTTAAGTGACCAAATCGCTCATGCCAAAGTTTGCTCACTTCATCATTATGAGCAACAAATACTGAGGGAAGATTTGATGAACCAAAGTTGTTAAACTTATACAACTTTGTAGAATCATCAGCAATGCCAGTAGCTAAAATCTGTCTAGGATCTCTTAGGTCCTTAATTACAACATTGTGAGGTGAAAATTCAACGATTTTACCTTCACCTGAGTGAGTTATCTAGTATACAGATAGAAGGTTGCAGGATAAGGTTGGAACACATAATACATCATTAAATTGACCATTGTCTATATGAACAGTTCCAGTCCCTACAACACTAAGAGATCTATCATCACCAACATATATATTTTTGGTGTTACAATCAATTAAAGAAGAAAACATGGCTTTGTTTTTGGCCATGTGTTATGGGAAATTTTAGTGTTTCTTCAAACGACTAACCCCTAGACCTAGTAGCAAGTCTAGAACAATAGTTAAAGTAATTCCATTACTTTTCCTATAGCTAACAGATAAAAGAAAGAGGAGAGAAAGAACCAACATGTATCTCTCGCTCGATCCCTCTTCCCTTTGACTTCTTTCGTCACTCCCTTCCGTACTAAACTCGCTTGAAAGGTACTTGCACACAAGCTGAGACAAAAAACCATCAAAGCATACATATCAATTTTTTAACTAAACATATTATAGAATTGAAAGTACAATATACATCACATAACACATGAATGGGAGAAAGCATAGAACACTTTATTCATACTGTTATCTCAAAATCAGGCCCTGGAAGGCTGCAGACCAGGAAGACTTCAAGTAACTATTTCAAACCAATCTTTTAGCTAAGGCTTAGCCTCCTTAGCCTGAGAGGGCTCTCTCAAAGGGTTAATGATTTAGATTAAAGATATGAATAGATGGCTAACTCTATGGTTTGTAATTGTATATGTTTATAGGTTGAAAGATGAAGGCTGGCTACCATTGGGCTATGGAGTCAAAATATGTTTCAGTACCACAACAAGATCGGCTTAACATGAAGTCAGGGCATTCAGCATTTGAATATTCAGAACACAACACACATATGGAACCACAGCTCATAAGTGCACACAGGAAGTCAGAGCACAATCAGTGAATTCTGAGTGATTGTACACCTATGCAACTATAAACAAAACTAAGGAAAGGAAAACACACATTCTGAATATAAGAAATCCTTCATGAATCCTGAGTAGTGAAGCCAAAGCATTCTACCTAGCATGGAAGTCAAGGCATTATAGAGTTCGAGCGTAGAAATGACAATACAAAACAGTGAAACATAGTAAGTTTATCTATGAAGGAAGTCAGAGCATCAGTGATGAATTCTGAGTATCATAAGTAAACACCACTGCAATTTAAGTATTGGAAGATGCCATCATAACGAGAACATACAAGAACTCTTCATGAATCTTGAGTTGTCTAAGTAGAAATCTGCATTAGGTTAAAAATATACACAGTCTGCACATAGAGCAGCAGCTGAGCCAAAAAGTCTCCAACCCTTTGCTAATTCGACCTCTTGCTCTATATAAAGCATTTAAAATTAGGATTCCATCATCCTTCATCAAGAGAATTCGAATTTGCCATCAGTGACACCTATTCTAACCATAAAACAAACCATTAATTAGAACTAGCTGTTAACTAGGAGTGCTAGTGACCTAATACAACTAGGAGTGTAACTCCTTATTATGATTACAACAACCTTATCTAAAAATTTAAAGAATTATTTTACACCTAACACTCCATGAAGTCGAATTTGATGAAGCCTCCCACGTGGTCACCCAACTGCTGATGACAAATCCTAGAAATTAGGGAACATGTTTCCCTGTTTTTAGGTTTAGATCCTTGAAAATTGCAGAGCCTTTATCTCTTCATCCATGACACATTTTACGAAACTGAAGGAGGTTTTTGTAGCCCATGTTTTCTAGAACAAAAACCTCTCCTGGGTTTTTAAAAAATTCCTCCAGCTGTTCAGAATCTGTCCTTGAAAAACACGTGTCAAACAGGAAACTGTCCCTTGCTCTGTTCTGGCTGAAAAATAGGTCTTGGGACAGAGGTCATAACTTCTCGTAAAAAATGTATTTGGAAAAACTGAAGGAGTTTTTTGTGAACCAATCCGTGCTTAACAAAAATCTCTCTTGTTTTTTTGAAACTCTTTTCCTACCGCCAAGAATGCGTCTTTGAAAAACAGGTGTAAAACAGAGAAATAAGCTTGTAGAAAACTGCACTTACAACAGTTTCGTAGCGCAAGTTTGGTCCTTCATTTCTCCCAGATCATAATAGATTTGAAGAAAGTGGAAGAGGTTTTTGTACTTTAGTATCTTATGAATAAAAACCTCTTTCAATTTTCAGAGATGAGTTTTCAACTGCTCAGAAACTCTTCTGGAAGTTGACTAGTAAAAACAGGGAAACAAAACTCCTCCTTTTTAGAGTTTCATTCTTATGTTCATCTTCGAATCCTTCTGCTGACCATGTTGTCTCTTTAACCACATGAAATGCATCAAATCAACCATATACCCTGCTCAAATACTTGTGCTAAGACAAAAATTCTTTAATGGCGCCTGGAGCATTATGAATCAATACTAACTATGAGATAATGACCATTTTCATAACATAGAGTTTAGAGTTCATGAATGTCCTTCCTGTCCTTGTTTTGTCTTTGCTTGATGTTTATACCTTGTAAGTAATCCCTTTCAGCTACCCATCCTCAAAAAGATATCCTTTTGTCTTACAAAAATGATCCATCAAATCACAATATGCAGCTATAGCAATTTTGTAGCGCGCTACAAAACTGCTGTGCATTAGGCATCACTTACAGCAGTTTCGTAGCGCGCTACGAAACTGCTATGTAATTTCAAAACACAGCTTTAAGATCAAAATTTAACCTTTTTTAGTCTTTCTTTTTCTTGAAATGGCTTTCTCCACATGTCATGAAGCTTGTTCAAAACTGAATATAATAAACACCATTCTTCAAGGAAAACTTTCAAAATGTAATCTATATCAAAATTTAGGATTACCTTACATGCCTTGCTTGAGCCTTCAAAGAACTTTGATGTATGCTGACCCTGAGTTTGCCAAGTGCTTCTTATGCATGAAAGGAGTATGAGAATAACCAAGACCAATTCTCCCTTACCTTACCCTTTTCCTTTGAAATCTTTTCAGTGATAACACATACAAGGAAGGATTACAACCCATGTATATGCATGTCTAATTCAGTGCCATCCTTCCAGCTTAAAACCCTTCTCTCCTCATGAAACAACAATTTTACATGATAACATTACTCTCTCTACTAATCTCATTCAAACAGCATTTCCTTAGCTCAAGAAGTTTCAACCTCCCCAAGCCTTTGAATGCTTGGTCCATTTATAGCTGAATGGAGGAGGTTAGGCTATTAATTTCCCTCATGAATGCTTTTCCATGATTGGGAAGTGGTTCCATGGAGGAAGGGATAATGGATCAAGGTTCATTCATCTCCTTCCTCATCTAAAAGTGAGCTCCAATCCATCCGAAAACTTCCAGAAGGATCCATTGGATGAGGAATCCAGTGGATTCATTTAAAAAATTCAATGAATCTTTGTTAGGCCCCTATACTACTAGTGTAACCCCTTATTGTTATTAGTACAACCCACTTATTATAATGATGTACCCATGTAGTGCCCATATTGTTACTAATGTGCCCCATAGAAACCCAACATTGTTATTATTGTGCCCTTGCATTATTATTGTTATGTCGGCTCTGGTTATGTTATGACCCCTTAGACTCCTATATATAGAAAGGAGGTCTTTTCATTTGTATCATCGAAGAATTGTTCATTTATGTAATGTAAAGGAGGTTTCCCCCTCGAAGAGGCTGAATTCTAAGGCGTTGATCTATCTTTTCTATCTTTTCTTGAGCTGGTTTCATAACATTTGGTATCAGAGTTTTGGATTCTAGGGTTTCACTGCTCCAAACAGGTCATCGTGGCATTTACGCTATAACTTTTTTTCTGTGACGTTTCAGAAGTCGCAAAAAAACCCATTTGAGAAGAAATCACGCTGAACCTTGGGTCCGAAGTTCAGATCTTTTCGCGTGATATTTGCGGAGATATGATCTGAGGAAGTTGGTCTTTTTGCAGACTCCTGAATTACACTCAAAACAGGTGACCTGGGGAAAATCGTCATAACTTTCTTTCTGAGCATCAGATTGAAATTTCGTAAGAAGGTACAGAAAGAGGACAGACTGTAGCTTTCTTTTATATATTTTTCAGAGTCAAAGGTTGAAACAGTGACACGTGGCACTTCATAAAAGTTCGCTCTACTGAACTAGTCTATAATCAGGTCACTGTGGGAGATTGTGCATAACTCTTTCTTGGAGAATCCAATTTGGATCAGACTAGTGGCATTGGAAAGAGGTCACAGAGGGCTACTACAGGTATAAATTTTAGAACTTAAATATATGCAAGTACAGAGTTACAGTCGTTTCAAGTTCGAGGTCCTAAAATCAAGAAAAAGCAAGATGAGGAAGTTTGATGGCAAGGATCCGGTAAATTGGATACTTCAAATGGAGCAATATTTTGATCTACATGGTGTACCACTGTTACAAAAGGTATGTATTGCATCTTCATATTTAGAACCAGATCAATTTTTATGGTATAAAGGGCTTTGTTCTCGTAAAAAACTTGTTACATGGTCAATTCTCACGGAGGAAATGATAGCACATTATGAGGATACAAAGAGCAACACCTTCTTTAGAGAAACACCACAACAATAGGAAAGAGTAAAAGGGCTTTGTGACATATTTGAAAGTAAAATTATTGCAACAAGGAAGTCTACCCCTCACAACTATCAAGATGGACGTGTTGTTCCTCCTAGCCTTCCACAACCTACAAGGGTTACACCACCACAATTAGAAGAAAAAAGAGAAAAAGGGCTTTGTTACAATTGTGATAGCAAATGCACTAAAGGTCATAAGTGTGCTGAGAAGAAATTATTTTACATAGAGTATGAAGAGGAGGAAGAAAAGGATCAATAAACATCAAAAGAAGAAGATATATGCCAGGACCCAACCCCAGAGAAAGAAGAAATGAATCAGAACATATCTTGTAAACTATTGGCAAGAATGACCACTCCTCAAACTCTCAAGATAGAAGGAAATACCAAGAAGAAAAAGGTGCAAGAAGTGAAAGATCACATCAAGAAAGAAGAAATGAATCCAACCATATCTTGTAATTCACTGGTCGGAATTACCACTCCTCAAACTAGCGAGACAGAAGGACATATCAAGAAGAAAAATGTTCAAGAAGTGAAAGATCACATCGAGCGTCAAGAAATGAATCCGACCATATCTTATAAAGGATTGGAAGAAATTACCACTCCTCAAAATCTAAAGATAGAAGGACATATCAAGAAGAAAAATGTTCAAGCAGTGAAAGATCACATCGAGCATAAACAACAAGTTCTCCAACTTTTAAAGGATAGCGCCACTTCGGTGCAAAATCAAATGAAACAACAGGTAGATCAACATCATAGTGAAAAAAAATTTGATGTAGGCGATTGGGTATTTTTACTACTACATCTAAAGCAAGCTATTTATGAGAAGGAAATGTTGGCAATACTACATGCACTCAAAAAATGGCGACCTTACCGAATGGGAAGACTCTTCAAGGATGAGGATGTGGAAGCATTGTTTTGTGCTATTTCTATTATCCAACCAGATTGGATAAACGAAGCAAGAGATGAATGGAAGAAGGAAAAAGAAGTATGGCCACTTATTCAAAGCTTTCAAAAGATCCCAATTCAAACAATATTGCCAGATATTGAAAAGGAAGGAAAAATTATATTGGAACCTAGAGCAGTCACAGAAACAAGAACCCGACAGCTACGAAATCGATCAATTTCAGAGTATCTCATCAAGTGGAAGAACTTACCCGCTGAAGATTCCACATGGGAGGACAAGAATTTTATACAGAAGCATCAAGAAATACTCAAGCGTTGAGGACAACGCTTTTTGAAGGAGAGGGGCATGTTAGGCCCCTATACTACTAGTGTAACCCCTTATTGTTATTAGTACAACCCGCTTATTATAATGATGTACCCATGTAGTGCCCATATTGTTACTAATGTGCCCCATAGAAGCCCAATATTGTTATTATTGTGCCCTTACATTATTATTGTTATGTCAGCTCTGGTTATGTTATGACCCCTTAGACTCCTATATATAGAAAGGAGGTCTTTTCATTTGTATCATTGAAGAATTGTTCATTTATGTAATGTAAAGGAGGTTGCCCCCTCGAAGAGGCTGAATTCTAAGGCGTTGATCTATCTTTTCTATCTTTTCTTGAGCTGGTTTCATAACAATCTCACTCATCACAGGTTAAACAGAGGTTAGGTGTGATGCATAGCACCCAGACAGTGCAGTTCCTGCAATGCATTGCAGCCTGATAAAGAGCCATCTGCACTGATCTCTCTAGGGGCATTTTTTGGATGAATGGTGACATGAAACTCTTGGGAGGCAAGCATGATGTAGGTTAACTTGATTAGGGAATGAAAACAACTGAATTAGGGGTTGATGGACCCTAATGATATGGATCTGGAAGTCGGGGTTGATGTGCCCGAATTTTCCTATAACAGTTGCCCCCTAAAGCACGAAGTTGAAAATAAATATGTCGAGTGAGATTCTTTACCACTTGGAGAGAAGGTTTTGAAATGGAAGGAGACTTTCATTAGTTACAATATATATATCAGGATACTTTGATTTTTTCTCACAATTTCTAGCTAAGGGAAGGCATACCCATGCTTAGCTTATAAACTTTCATTACATGTACAAATATAGTTGTCTATAGATATAGACCCATGAATGCAAGGCCATTTGTACATTTTATCTAGTACTCTTGAAAAATATATCGCAGCCCAGATGGGTGAAACTAGATCCGGGGTCTTCAATCTCATCCAATATTTCACTTGAGTACAAGTCTAACCATGTGAATAGATGATCTGAGGTCGAACATGTAGAGACATCGTCTAATTACCAGCCAATGATGTAATCCGTTAACAGACGCGAGAGGAATCACTGATAATGATAATGACCCTCAAGGTACTGCAGTACATTTCACATGGTGTGAATAAATGATTTGATGTCGAACACCATACAAATTCCTTCAGTCGAAGGCCAATGACGTCAACCTATTGCCAGAAGTGAGAAACGTGCTATTGATGTATGCAAGCCTCAAGGTACTGAAGGGATGTTTCTAAGTCAACTTCTTGGATGATGTGCTAATGTCGACAAGAAGCGAATCGTCACAGGAGGGCCTTGACGTATCCCACATCAACGACATAAAATGAGGTAAATGATTTTGGAGATGAAACATCGACTGACGACACAAAGTTCACGAATGGCGGGCATAAAAATGAAGGTTTACTGTAAAAATGCCTTTTGGATTGAAAAATGCAGGGGCAACATTTCAAAGAGTAATGGATATTGCTTTTGCAAAGGAGATTCATGACTTTTTAGTCATTTACTTAGATGACCTCACACCTTTTTCAAAATCGGACCAAGAACATTTAAAACACTTAAGGCAGATCTTCCTAACATGCAGGAAATATGGAATTTCATTGAATCCCAAGAAATCCCTATTTGGTTTAGAGGAAGGTAAACTCTTGGGCCACATCATTTCTAAAGATGGAATTAGAATTGATCCAGACAGGATACAAGCTATCCTACAAATGCCCCACCAAAGAAATATCAAAGAACTGCAAGGATTCTTGGGAAAAATCAATTTCTTGAGAAGGTTTATCCCCAACTTAGCTGAACTAATCAGATTACTAAATAATATGCTAAAGAAAGATTCAAAAGTGAAATGGACAGTTGAGGCAAATCAAGCCTTTGAAGGTATAAAGCTGGCCCTTACCCAAACCCCGGTCTTGACCAACCCTCAATTTGATAGAGAATTTATCATTTTCTCTTTTGCCTCCCAGCATACTATTGCTGCTGTTTTGTTACAGAAAGATGACCAAGGAAATGAGAAGCCAATTGCTTTCTTTAGCAGAGCTCTTAGAGATGCACCTTTAAAATATCAAATCATGGAAAAACAAGCTTATGCTTTGGTCAAAGCCATCAAAGACTTTAGGATTTACATCCTTTATTCACATGTTATAGCCTATGTACCAAGTCCTATTATTAAAGACATTTTCACCCAAGAAAATTTAGAGGGCAGAAGAGGAAATTGGATTGCCAACATTTTGGAATTTGATATTGAGATAAAACCTACAAAACTAATAAAAGGGCAAGGTTTGGCCAAACTAATGACAGAAGCAAATTTCCAAGTCTTAGACATCAACCAGCTGGACAGTGAATCGGAGCTGGCGACTCCAAAGATCAATGTAGCCTTTGAACAATCCCCTTGGTACTCTGATATATGTTATGTATTGGAAAACCTGTGTGCTCCCCCAGGACTGTCCAGAACTAAGTGTAGGTTCTTAAAAATGAAAGCTTCTAAATTCTGTGTTATGGATGGAAATTTATTTTGGAAAAACCATGAAGGGATATTGCTAAACTGCCTAATTGAGAATGAAACTGACAATATCATAAAAGAATTTCATGTAGGTGACTGTGGTGGACACTTGTATTGGAAGTCCACTGTGGATAAAATACTAAGGGCTGGTTACTACTGGCCCACCATGTTCTCTGATGTCAAGAAATTCACAACCTCATGTCACAAATGTCAAATGTTTGAGGGAAAGAGGCAGTTGCTGCCACTTCCCTTAAGGCCTATTACAACAGAGAGACCTTTCCAACAATGGGGCTTGGATTTCATTGGGGAAATTCATCCCTCATCTTCAGGCCAACACAGGTGGATTCTAACAGCTACAGACTACTTCACTAAGTGGATTGAAGCTACTCCATGCAGACAAGCAAATGATTCAACAATTATTCAGTTTTTAGAGAACAACATATTGGCCAGATTTGGTTGTCCGAACAAAATAATAACAGACAATGCTGCTGCCTTCAGATCCAAAAAGATGGTGAATTTCTGCCACAAATTTCACATTACCTTGGGCCATTCTACTGCATACTATCCCCAAGGAAATGGCCTTGCTGAATCATCAAATAAAAGCCTGGTAAACATTATAAAGAAAGTGCTAGAAGAGAACAAGAAGAATTGGCATAAGAAGCTGGTTAATGCCTTATGGGCAGATAGACTAACAACCAAAAGATCGATTGGGACCAGCCCATATGAGTTGGTTTATGGATTAGAAGCGAAATTTCCTTCATCACTAGGGGTTCCTGTTATGAAACTTCTTCAAGAAAGCCAAGCTGAACCAAATGATATGCAAAGAAGGATCAATCAAATCATATGTTTGCAGCAAACCAGAGACCAAGTTTTCAGCAGAGTTCAAGTTCTACAAGAAAAATTAAAGAAGGCCTTTGACAAAAGAACTAAGGCAGAAGACTTTAATGTTGGAGACAAAGTCCTCAAATGGGACTCAAGGAGAGAAGATAAAGGAAAACATGGAAAATTTGATTCCCTTTGGAGAGGACCTTTTGCTGTCCAAGCAGTACAAGGAAACAAAACTTATTTCCTTAAAAGTCTTAATGAAGCTGATTTGGATGAAGGTCCTGTGAATGGCAGGATGATGAAGCACTATTTTGACTGCTACCCATAAGTGCAGCCTGAGTTTCCCTTGTACATATCCAGATGTATATATTATTTTCTGTTAAGATGTAAAAATGCAGTTTCTCAAAGTTTTATTAACTATCAGCAAAAGATAAATAGGTTCAGAGATCTACCAAGAAAGAAGAGCACAATTTTTCATTTCAAAGCAGCATACTTCAAGTTTGGTAAAAGCAGTCAAGGGCCAAGGCATTGTGACCTGCTGTTCTTGGTCTTTCAAATGAAAAACCATCCCCATGTGGAGCCACTGTTAGCTACCTATACCAATAGGTTTCATATTTCATGATTGGCAAGGAAAGGTCCAAATATGCTCTGCTTTGATGATGCAAAGATCCCATATTTCCATGAGAAATAATTCTGTGTATATAGCTTGATGTTGTCTAAACCTTGATGGATGGTCCAACAGCCTAATCTGGATCATGCCATGTTTTAAATTTTCAGTTGTAGAATAGAGAAAGAAGTCTGTCCAAACTGTTTAATCTTGGCAGACAAGTAGTTTAGGTAGAGAAAAAATGGCTCCCAACTGCTTAATCTGGGACCTTGGAAGAAATAAGGGTAGAAGTAGATAGAAAATCAAAAGAAAAAGCCAGAGAAAAGAAAAGGCAAGCAAGGGTCTGCAAGTCTAAGTGCACCCTCCAAGAAGAAACAAAAAATGCTAGGCAAGTAGATGGGTAGGCAGATGGGGTTGCAGAAGAGTCATTCCTTGAAATTGAAGGTGTGCTAACCTACTTCACAAAGCAAAATCAATGGAGTGAGAAGTCCTTCTTCTCCATCAGGTTGCAGCAAGCAAAGAAGCATGTCTAACTTCCAAAATTTTCCCCTCTTCCCATTCATTTACTAACATCCCATCATCAGTTGAGATACATGAAAGAATTGATGGTTTTATGGTGGTTCTTAGTCCTATTAGAAGCCACATTTCTTGTCTAAAAATATTTTTATTTTGATCTACTCCCTAAGCTAAGTTATTTTCAAATAAACTTAGTGTTATCTCCCTTCCTCCACTCCTTTCATCCATATTAACCTTAACTCTATTATATAATTCCCCTATGGTCCCCTTTCCCTACTATAATAACACTATGGTGTATAAATCCCAGCATTATATACATATCCTCCCTTTAGCGCTATAGCCAAATAAGTTGTCAAGGGAGACATTAGTCCATCATGGACTATGGTCAACCCTGTCATGGGATTGCTCTGACCTCAGGTTGGAGTGACAGCTTCCCCCTAAGCCATTACCTCACCTCTACCCTATAAATTTCACAAGAACCCCTTTTCTCTGCTCAAAACCACCTTTTAACCACTTTTCCCCTTTCAGATTGACCCTTACCCCGAAAAAACTCGCAAAAACCCTTAACTCTAAAGTTTTCAGCCTAAAAATATTAAATTGAATATTTTAATAGGCCAGTGGGTCCCCCCAACTTGCACGATCCGTCGGAGGGCCCGCCAGTCGTCGATCTTCTGCCACCCATGATCTAACGGTCGGCGGGTATTCTTGGGCCCGGATCTGCCGACCTTTAGCGTCCGGGGAAAATGGTTTTCCGCCCCGTACAGGGACGCGTAGCAGGCGGTGAGGTTGTTCGGAGCCCCCTCCCCGATACCGCCTTTGGCCCAAAGGTGGTGCCGGGAACCCGCTTACCGCCTCCCCATTACCACCCATCCGGCGCACGTCACCCTCACGTCAGCCTGACGTCATGTCGCTTCCACACGCCCCCGCGTCCCGTGGCCCTCCACGTAGCCCTGCCACCGCATCTACCCGCCACCGTGTCCTTCCACCCTGGCCTACACCTCAGCAGCCCCGTCACCTCCATACTCGGGCCCCACCATGACTTCATGCTGACGTCATCGGCGGAAAAGCGCCAATAGCATGTTTTTTTTTTCCAAATTTGTCGTTATAAACGACCAAATTAGCCGTTTGCGGTCATTTTCACGCACAAACGACGTAGCCGTTGTCAACCAGCTGCCGCGAAAATTCGTTTCCAGCCATCAAATTCAAGATTCAGACCGCTACAAGTCAAGGATTCAGCTACATTGAGCCTGCACAGTTCGGCCCGCGGGCCTGTCAAACGTTTTTCCAGGTATTTCACCATATTTCCCCATTTTGCCCATGCATTCCATTTCTCTGTAAATTCACCATTGACGACTGGTCAAAATCCACAGTCTAGCTCTGTCTGCTAACCAAGAGTCAGCTAAAGTAACTTGCATTTCCCCTAGAACTAAAAATTGGCATTAAAACAGTCGTTCCGCGGGCCAGAACCATAAAATTGTCCTCGAGGTGCTTGGCATTGTTCCCTTTTGCCGAGTACAGGCCAGCTGCAATTTCTACCAAAGGAAACCTCACGCCCTCTGCAACTTACCCTTAGCAATTCACATCCCTGTGAATTTGCAACAAACTACAGAAACCAGCTTGCATTTTCCACTGAGAAAACACTTCAGACTTGGTCTACATTTGGCCTATTACTTAAGCTCTTAAAGAACTTTGCAAACCATTGCCATCACCTTATTTCAAAATCAAGTTTTACAATGGTTGCTTCTGCATCCTCATCCCTCAGTGTAGCTCCATTAAATCCACCAGATAAAGAGCTGGAGGCCTTGGCATTTGCTGACAAGGACTATCTTATTGAAGACTTTGAGGGTAACAGGGACTTCTTGCAGACCTTCTGTCAATTAAGAGAGGACTATAAGGATGGTCATGGTACACATGGGATATGGGAGTCAAACCTACCATACTATTGTCTCCCAGCTGTAAATGTCTTCCCTGAAATCATTCACCTATGTGCTGAAAACTATGATGTGCAGCACAGAGCTATTAGCACTCCATCTGGGAGGATCCTTTTCTACATTAATGCTGAGTCCATCAACAAAATGTTACATTTTGATCAGACAGAGTTGCTAATCCCATTTTCCATGAACTATTTGCTGGACACTGGTGCCAAGATGACCAGTGAGGAGATTCAAAAGGTCACCAGGACATTCATGAGACCTGAGTGCCAGCCTACAGGGCCACCTCCCTACCTGGATGTCCATTTCAATGATGTAGGCAGGGTTTTACTGGACATGATTGCCTATGTGTTGGGATACAAAAACAGTGAGCATGTGGATAAAACAATGCTGGTATTGCTATCTGCTTATAGCCCACGCCAACCCCCTGCCCGCAAATATAACTTTTCTAAGTTCATAGCTAACAAGATTCATGATCAGTTGAGCAGAGTGGACAGACAGGGGGTCTTCAAGTACTCGGCCTATATTTACCACCTGTTCATGTACTATCATTCTGAAGCCTTCCCATGCTACATCAAAAAGCTGGATCACAGAGGGGAAAGAAGATCTGTCATCTTCTAGACCTCTGTCTATCACAAAGTCACAAATTCACCCTACACCTACTGTGAATTTGTTGACCAATTTGTATACCCAGTCTCTTGCCTGTTGATGAGGTCCCCTCCTCCCAGAATATCAAATGAGATAAAGAAAGCTCTGCAGCTTTCCAAAAAATATAAAATAGGTGACTGGTACCTATATGAGAACCATACTGTCATTAGAATCTATGGTTGTGAGCTCTGTCCATACAGGCTCCCAAAATATGTACCTATGAGGTTATTTGCCTTGGAGTATTACAGGTAGTTGATTCAGTCCGACCTCACCCATTTCCACAGCGCCAAAAAGAAGGCCCACCTCAAGTTCAAACACCAGTTGGGCCCCTTCATCATGAACAAGAAAGAAGGGTCGGAAGATGCAGACCTAATCCTTAAGGATAAATACAAGCTGTCTTATAGTTTTCGATGGGTCCATTATGACCCTGAAGGTTTCATCACTGCTAGGAGAAACAAGTATAGGCTTATAGGCATTAAGCATTGCCAGTACCCACACATTGAAAAATATGCCAACCTGCAAGAATGGCAGATGGATACTCTAGTTGAAAATCTAACTGAGGAAGAGACAATGCTAAAGAATGTGAAGGAGCTTGAAAAAACTATTGACCTAGACTATGTGCAGCAGGTACCTTTCAGACCGCCTTATTCAGTGGGAGAAGGGACCTCAGCCTCAAGGACTGCACCAGTAATAAAGGCATCTTCCACAGTAGCACCAGTGTTAGATAAAGGCAAAGGGATAATGGGTGCAGAAGAACAAACAATGAAAGAAAAGTCTGCCCCTTCAGGTGAGCAGCAGCAAGAGCAGCAACAAGAACAGCAGCAAGGGCAAACTGTCCTTCCACAAAATGAGCTACCAGCAGCTCCAGCACTGCAAATTCCACCCCCACAAACTGAGCCAGTAACTGCTCCAATTTTACAGACCCCAGCACATGAGGAAAGGGGGACAAAAAGAGATAGAGAAGAGTCCACTCCTCTCAGTGGATCCTCCCACCAGCCAGAAGCCAAAAGGCAAAGAGCAGACTCCCCAGAGGTAGAAGACATTACTGAAGATGTCTTGGACAGTGCAAGAAAAGACAGGGAGGGCAGTCAGCATACAGGTACAAGCTCCTTTCAACAGGAGCAAACTTTACAGCTCGGTTTGGAGGTGTCCTCCTCTTCCCAGCAGACCAAGAAGCCCAAAATCACTAAGGCTTCTTTCAAACAAATAAAAGCTCAGAATGAGCTGCTAAGGGCTAAGGTCTACAAGCAATTCATAGATGCAACACCAGCCCAGCAAGAAAGGCTAATGTCGGTATATGACATTCAGGAGGAAAAATTGCTCCTCAGCCACTTTAAGCCCAAAGGGCCACAGCCTAAGACAGTTGTAGATTTTGTAAAGACAAGGGTGGAGGTCCTAGCCAGAGATATACATCCCATGGACCAGATTTAACTCCATAAGCAAGCTGGGGAGATGGTCTATGCAACCTTGGTGGAGAAGGCCACCATGGCACATGAGCTGAAAGAGTCCCTCAAAAACACCAATACCCAGTTGGACTTTGAGAGAATGTCCTCTCTGGCCAAAGACAATAGAATAAAGTCTCTGGAGGAGATCATCATTGATCTAGGACATGATCCTAGTGATCCAAAGGGTGTGAAGGCCCTTATGAAGAAGAAAGATGATGACCTCAATGCCTTGAAGAAAAGATTGAAGCTGCAGCCCACAGAGCACCCTCAAACAGCAGAACTTCAAAAGCAAAAACAGGTTGAGGACCAACTGGACCTCCTAATGCAGCAAGACCAGAGGATCAGGGAATTGGAGAGAGAGCTGGAAGGAGCATTACAAGATAAACAGGCAGAATCCACTTCCCAAGCTCCTCCAACTACTTCAACAACAGCAGCAACTTCAGGGGCAGCAGTGGCCCCCACAACAGAAGCAGCAGGAACAGCAGTAGCTCCAGATGCCAGCCCAAGTGTAGAGGAATTGACCAAGGCCGTCAAAGCAATGGAGCTCCAGGCAGATGAAATAAAGAAGGCCAAGGAGAAGTTGGAAAAACTGGATGCCAAGTATGACAAGTCCAAAGTGACTGTAGCAGAACAGGGCAGATAAATAAAGGCCCAAAAAGAAAAGATAAAGGCCTTAGAGAAAGAGCTGAATCTGGAGACTGCTATGGCCGACATAAAGAGAATCCTATGGGCCAAAATTGGCCAATCCATCAAACAGCAATGGAGGTCAATAAAAATAATGCATGAGCAGATGGATTTAATGGGTCAAGCTCAAGCAGAAATTCAGAAGGCCAAGACAGTGCTAGGGAACAGAGCATAGCAGGCAAACCGAATGATAGACTTCCTGAACAGGCAAGAAAGGGAGGAATTGGCAGCTATAGGCATTCCCAACAGAACAGAGGTTGTCCTCTCTGCCAAGAAGGTACTAACTCTCAGGAACTATATACAAACAGTGGAGAGGAATTACTATGAGATGCAAGCAGATGTGGAGGAATACAAAGTTAAAATGGGAGTGCTGCAAGCAAAAGGCCTGCCCAGCTTACTAAGTGGTGCAGGAAAACTGATCTCTCCAGATCAAATGGCCAACAGAATGGCAACCACTATTGAAAATCAGATTATTGCATCTGGCAGTTCATCTGAACAAGCAGGGCCTCCCACAGGGCAGAGCTTATATGACAAACTTGAAGGTATGTTCTTCATTGAGAATGAAGTGAATCACCTATTTGAAACCCCTCCCAATCTTTATAGACATACAGAGGTCGAGGAAACATTGATAAAGATGCGCAGACATCAAATGCCTAAGGAGGATTGGTGGCAATTTATGCTTCAGATTTTTCCACGGTAGCTTCAGTCATTCAGCCACTACCAGCTCCAGGTCACTACAAGACAAATAACATGACAAATTTCAGCAGTTAAAACATCTAAAAAAGTGACTCATCACATAGACAATGACAACTATCCAAGTTTCAGACAGCACATCTCCAGCCGACTCTAATAGCCATAAAGTCCAAATATCTTCTGACTATTTTGACAGCTGAGGCATTAAGGAATTACTGCAGCATTCACTCCTTCACCTACTGCATTCCAGAGATTAGCATATCATAAATGAGATACTAACTCATTCGCTGATATTTTTGATGTAAATTTTGTATATATACTCCCCTGAGTAACTCATAAGGGGTTGGTAATTTTCTCTACGAGACAAATGTATTGTACACTTTCAGAATTATCTAATACAAAGGGCTGGATGAGCTCAGTGATTTCCTGGAATATTTGATGTCTGGATGATGCTCCATGTGTTGATGCAGAATTCCTGTGTTGTCTGATGAAATAACAAGTTTTCTCCAAACTCTGTTCTTGTTTTACTTATGTTTGTCAAAATCATACTCATCTTATACTAAGCTAGCAGTAAAAAGAAAGAATAGTGCAGGACTTGTTTTGCTACACCTTGTACTCAATTTTTGCTACTGTAAATGTTTGTCTTCAGGATTACTATGCACATGAATTCTTAATTGCTCATGTCTATATTGATTCGATAAGTATGAATACTACCTAGAAATTCTTAATTGCTTCTAGGACAATATTCCCCTTGTGTTTCTTTAGCAATTCACTGCAAGATTCTTCACTGCCTTGCATTAACTGGATACACTCCACTTAATCACTATTATAAACGTTGTTCTCAGACACTAATCTGGCTCTGCAGCATCACTACAGCAAATCACTCAGCACCTCAAAATAACTAAAGGACCACTGACTCCATAGCCCAATGGACTAGAACACTTCGGAGAATGCATAAGCACCTTGACTGAAATTATCATCCAACCAAAACCTTAAACAAACCTGAGCATAATAGCTAGCCTAAAATACTATCAGAACAGAGACAAATTACAAAGAGAGAGCCCTCTCTGAATACAGTTTGGCTAGAAACTGTAATCCAAAGATTGGTTAGTGGTTACCCCGGCCGTATTCCCTTGGGAGTCATAGGGAACAACCTGGGTGTTAACATAATTGGCGACTCCACTAGGGAATAAACATACTTTTCAAATCGCTGTCTGTCCATAGACAATGGTTTCAAAAAGCTTAAACAGTCCCTTAAACAATCCTAAAAAATCTTAGAAAATACTAAAAAACAAATTCAGAAACTGGCTCCTAAAAGGGAAACCAGACACACTAGGTCAAACCCTGACCCAAACCCACCAGCTGTTTTTGAAAATCTTAATATAATCCCTAGAATAATTAGGAAGCAACAAAGGCAGGAAAATCCTAGTGATTTGAGTCCTTAGACTGACCACCCTGAACCAGTTCCAACGCCTATCAAGGTTCTATTTCGCTCTACCCCTGTCTCCCCCAGTTCACCATCTACATCTCAAAGCCCTCCTTTCACATCTTCACCCACTGCACATATCCCCTTGAAAAACACTCCAGGTGCTGCCACACCTGTTACACCTGTAGTACACACCGTTCCTTTTATCCCAGTTGCCCCTGTAAATCCCCCAAACCCTGTGAATATGGCTAACAGATATGCACCCTTGCAAATACCAGCTAATGCTGCAGCTCTACCCCAAGATTACCAAACCAAAATCTCATATTTTGACTCCAACGACCCTTTGACAGCTATCCAGCATGCCAAAAGGATGCAAGACCATTTTGAGACCTATGAAATAGACGATGACAGTGTGAGAATGAGGATGTTTGTTCAAAGCTTAACTGGGGATGTAAGAACTTGGTTTAGATCCCTGAATGCAAATTCCATCACAACTCCTGATGAGCTTTATCAAGCCTTTACTAGCAGATGGGAGAAGAAGAAGGATCCTCTGCACATACTTGGTGAATATGACACTATCAAAAGAGGTCCCCAAGAGACTATTTTGGAGTATTGTGCAAGATTTAACAATGTATATAACGCAATCCCACAAAATTTAAGACCCCCTCCTGATTTAGCTTTGTACAAATTCCCTGATGGTTTTGACCCTAACATGGCCTATCAGTTAAAAGAAAGAGATCCTCAATCCCTTGCAGAGGCCCAAAGGGTTGCTGTCACAGTGGAAGCTAACCTGATTGCCAAAAGAAACAAAGCAAGGTTGGAAAAGAGAACAGCCTTCAAAGAAGAACCCTCTGCTTTTGATCAAAAGCTGGATGCAATACTCACTGGAATGAAAAGATTGGGTGATAGAGTGGAATCGGTTGAGAGAAAATCATCATGGGAAGCACCACAAAACAACCCTCCTAGGAATCCAAATTTTAGGAGAACTCAAAACCCAGGCATTGGCAAGGCCAGTGCCGACCAAGACATAAGACCCCCTTTCCAGGAAAACTATGCTGAAACTTCCACATCAACTGAACCCAATGAAGATTCTCAGATTAATTTAATGGGTCTAGATGGTGAAAGTCAAGTTTTCCTGACACAGGAAGATCATGAGGATGATGAAATCAAACTATTCCAAACTAAATCAGGTGAATCCTTTGACTTTAAACAAGGCTATGACACTGCTGTTTATGAAGTCCATAAACAATACAAGCTAAGGAGCAGAACTGTGAATGTAAGTCAGCCTGAAAAGATAAAGGATAATCAGCAGCCTAAAAGAGCCATAGTCACAGAGCCTAATGACAAAACAAATTCACCTATAGAAGAAGTAATTGTTGAAGAGATTACTGAACCATTGTCCTCAAAATAGCAGCCTATGGCTACTTCATCCTCTCACCCTAATTTAAACACTACTCCTCAAGACATGAATAAAAAAGACAAGTCCCAAAATCAAGATAAGAAACAAGAAGAAGATTTAGGGAACAAGGAAAGGACTGTTATCCATAACCCTAAGACACAATCTAAAAAACCCTTTGACCTGGAAACTGAAATTGGCAAACTGAAGATAGCAATTCCTCTCTTAGAACTAGCCAAGCATGACATCTATAAACAACAGAACAAGAAGTCCCTTCAACTCACTAGCAACAAAGATGATGTCAATGTATTGGATGATACCCCAGAATTACTATTTGGCCCAGAAGTGGATGGAAAGACAGTAGTCACAGGGGTATTACCTTTTTATGTCAGCTTACATATTCATGATAAAATATTACATAATGCAATGTTTGACTCAGGTGCCTCTCACAATCTCATGCCAAAAGCAGTCATGGAGAGATTGAATCTGGATATAACAAGACCATACAAGGACCTGTTTTCCTTTGACTCCAGCCAAGTCAAATGTTTAGGTCTCATAAAAGATTTATGTGTGTCTTTGGTTCAATACCCAAACAAAACAATTCTAATGGATGTTGTAGTTGCTGATATCCCACCTAAGTATGTGATGTTGTTATCAAGATCATGGGGAGCTAAACTCCAAGGTTCCCTACAATTAGACATGTCATATGCCACCATCTCTGTTTTTGGGCAACCAAAAAGACTATACAGAGAAACACTCATGAAATACATGGTCAGCAGTGAAGAAAAGCCTCAAAACTTTCCCATATATGCTGTCCATTCAGACATAGACTCATACATTCTCTTCAATAACAGCACAACTCTCTCAAAAAATGATGTTGAAACCAAGATACTCATACAAGAGGAAGACCCCAATGAAAGAATTACCACCCATGAAACAACGGTCAATCAAACACTAGACACTGCTGCTACCCTAGTTGTCAAGAATATCCAATCAAATGATGAGTCTGTCCTAGAAGGCAAGCCAGATGCAAAACCAGAACTTCAACTTACATTGCCAGCCCATGAACAGATCATTAAATCTCCTTCACCACAAGATATTCTATGGTTCCTTGAATTTGATGGCTCAGTCAACAAATTAGGGGCAGGAGCTGGAGTTTGGGTACACAATAAAGAAAATAGTCATGCAGAAGGCAAAGCCTATAGATTAAACTTCAGATGTACTAATAACATGGTAGAATATGAAGCTCTTTTACTAGGCCTCAAGTTAGTAAAGTTCTTGCAAGCTGCCAAGGTCTCAATCATGGGTGATTCAGATTTAGTTATCCAACAAGTGAAGGGAAATTTTGTCACCAATGACAAAAGACTAAGGTCTTATAGGTCTGTTGTTGCTGAGGTACTAAACTTTTTCTCTGAATTCCAAATCACTAAAATTCCTAGAACCCATAATCTACATGCTCATAGTTTGGCCACATTTGCTAGTACTTGCAAATTACCATTGGAACCTAACAATTGTTTCACAGCTGAGATAAAACACAGACCCTCCATTCCAAACAATGTTAAAGATTGGCAAGTATTTAAGGATGATATCCAGATAAACAATTTTTTAATGCTGCAACAAGAGTTTGCAGGATTAAATATTGACACTGAAGAAGCAAGTCAATCACAAATACTTGATAAAGCAAGTCAATCACAAATACTTGACAAAGCAAGTCAATCACAAATACTTGACAAAGCAAGTCAATCACAAATACTTGAAGGAGCAAGTCAATCACAAATACAGTTTCAACAGATTACTCACCCAATATCACCTAGAACAGCAAAACAAATGCTAAATCCAACTATTTTCAACAAAGAAAACATTCAGCAAATTCAACCAATCAGTTGTGAAGAAGTGGCCAATGCTGAAACTGACATCATAGAGCTGAAAGACAATTTTCTACCAACAGGCCTAACTCCACTAGAGGACATCTTTGATTCAAATGATATTCCCAGAAAACCAAAAATGCAGCCCTTAAATGCAGCCATTGAAGAATGCAACATTGGTACCATTGATAAGCCCAAAATAATTAAATTGTCTGCTTCCTTACCTCCTGACCAAAAGCCTAAATACATTGACCTCTTTAAAGAGTTCCAGGATGTCTTTGCATGGAGTTATGAGGACCTAAAGTCCTATGATACCTCTGTTATCCAGCATACTATCCCTCTCAAGCCTGATCAAAAACCCTTTAAACAAAAATTGAGGAGAATCAATCCTATGCTTCTCCCAGCAATGGAACAAGAGGTACAGAAAATGTTCAAGGCAGGCATCATAGCACCAATCAGATTCTCTGAGTGGATCTCAAACTTAGTCCCTACAAGAAAGAAAACTGGTGAAATAAGGCTGTGTGTGGATCTAAGAAATCTGAACCAAGTGTCCCTCAAAGACAACTATCCCTTACCCAAGATGGATCACATTCTCCAAAGAGTGGTAGGGGCTTCAAGGATATCACTACTTGATGGATTATCAGGCTTCAATCAAATCCTGGTGCACCCTGATGATCAAGACAAAACAGCTTTTACAACCCCATGGGGAACTTTCAAATATGTAAAAATGCCTTTTGGATTGAAAAATGCAGGGGCAACATTTCAAAGAGCAATGGATATTGCTTTTGCAAAGGAGATTCATGACTTTTTAGTCATTTACTTAGATGACCTCACACCTTTTTCAAAATCGGACCAAGAACATTTAAAACACTTAAGGTAGATCTTCCTAACATGCAGGAAATATGGAATTTCATTGAATCCCAAGAAATCCCTATTTCGTTTAGAGGAAGGTAAACTCTTGGGCCACATCATTTCTAAAGATGGCATTAGAATTGATCCACACAGGATACAAGCTATCCTACAAATGCCCCACCCAAGAAATATCAAAGAACTGCAAGGATTCTTGGGAAAAATCAATTTCTTGAGAAGGTTTATCCCCAACTTAGCTGAACTAATCAGATTACTAAATAATATGCTAAAGAAAGATTCAAAAGTGAAATGGACAGTTGAGGCAAATCAAGCCTTTGAAGGTATAAAGCTGGCCCTTACCCAAACCCCGGTCTTGACCAACCCCAATTTGACAGAGAATTTATCATTTTCTCTTTTGCCTCCCAGCATACTATTGCTGCTGTTTTGTTACAGAAAGATGACCAAGGAAATGAGAAACCAATTGCTTTCTTTAGCAGAGCTCTTAGAGATGCACCTTTAAAATATCAAATCATGGAAAAACAAGCTTATGCTTTGGTCAAAGCCATCAAAGACTTTAGGATTTACATCCTTTATTCACATGTTATAGCCTATGTACCAAGTCCTATTATTAAAGACATTCTCACCCAAGAAAATTTAGAGGGCAGAAGAGGAAAGTGGATTGCCAACATTTTGGAATTTAATATTGAGATAAAACCTAAAAAACTAATAAAAGGGCAAGGTTTGGCCAAACTAATGACAGAAGCAAATTTCCAAGTCTTAGACATCAACCAGCTGGACAATGAACCGGAGCTGGCAACTCCAAAGATCAATGTAGCCTTTGAACAATCCCCTTGGTACTCTGATATATGTTATGTATTGCAAAACCTGTGTGCTCCCCCAGGACTGTCCAGAACTAAGTGTAGGTTCTTAAAAATGAAAGCTTCTAAATTCTGTGTTATGGATGGAAATTTATTTTGGAAAAACCATGAAGGGATATTGCTAAACTGCCTAATTGAGAATGAAACTGACAATATCATAAAAGAATTTCATGCAGGTGACTGTGGTGGACACTTGTATTAGAAGTCCACTATGGATAAAATACTAAGGGTTGGTTACTACTGGCCCACCATGTTCTCTGATGTCAAGAAATTCACAACCTCATGTCACAAATGTCAAATGTTTGAGGGAAAGAGGCAGTTGCTACCACTTCCCTTAAGGCCTATTACAACAGAGAGACCTTTCCAACAATGGGGCTTGGATTTCATTGGGGAAATTCATCCCTCATCTTCAGGCCAACACAGATGGATTCTAACAGCTACAGACTACTTCACTAAGTGGATTGAAGCTACTCCATGCAAACAAGCAAATGATTCAACAATTATTCATTTTTTAGAGAACAACATATTGGCCAGATTTGGTTGTCCGGACAAAATAATAACAGACAATGCTGCTGCCTTCAGATCCAAAAAGATGGTGAATTTCTGCCACAAATTTCACATTACCTTGGGCCATTCTACTACATACTATCCCCAAGGAAATGGCCTTGCTGAATCATCAAATAAAAGCCTGGTAAACATTATAAAGAAAGTGCTAGAAGAGAACAAGAAGAATTGGCATAAGAAGCTGGTTAATGCCTTATGGGCAGATAGATTAACAACCAAAAGATCGATTGGGACCAGCCCATATGAGTTGGTTTATGGATTAGAAGCCAAATTTCCTTCATCACTAGGGGTTCCTGTTATGAAACTTCTTCAAGAAAGCCAAGCTGAACCAAATGATATGCAAAGAAGGATCAATCAAATCATATGTTTACAGCAAACCAGAGACCAAGTTTTCAGCAGAGTTCAAGTTCTACAAGAAAAATTAAAGAAGGCCTTTGACAGAAGAACTAAGGCAGAAGACTTTAATGTTGGAGACAAAGTCCTCAAATGGGACTCAAGGAGAGAAGATAAAGGGAAACATGGAAAATTTGATTCCCTTTGGAGAGGACCATTTGCTGTCCAAGCAGTACAAGGAAACAACACTTATTTCCTTAAAAGTCTTAATGAAACTGATTTGGATGAAGGTCCTGTGAATGGCAGGATGCTGAAGCACTATTTTGACTGCTACCCATAAGTGCAGCCTGAGTTTCCCTTGTACATATCCAGATGTATATATTATTTTCTGTTAAGATGTAAAAATGCAGTTTCTCAAAGTTTTATTAACTATCAGCAAAAGATAAATAGGTTCAGAGATCTACCAAGAAAGAAGAGCACAATTTTTCATTTCAAAGCAGCATACTTCAAGTTTGGTAAAAGCAGTCAAGGGCCAAGGCATTCTGACCTGTTGTTCTTGGTCTTTCAAATGAAAAACCATCCCCATGTGGAGCCACTGTTAGCTACCTATACCAATAGGTTTCATATTTCATGATTGGCAAGGAAAGGTCCAAATATGCTCTGCTTTGATGATGCAAAGATCCCATATTTCCATGAGAAAACATTCTGTGTATATAGCTTGATGTTGTCTAAACCTTGATGGATGGTCCAACAGCCTAATCTGGATCATGCCATGTTTTAAATTTTCAGTTGTAGAATAGAGAAAGAAGTCTGTCCAAACTGTTTAATCTTGGCAGACAAGTAGTTTAGGTAGAGAAAAAATGGCTCCCAACTGCTTAATCTGGGACCTTGGAAGAAATAAGGGTAGAAGTAGATAGAAAATCAAAAGAAAAAGCCAGAGAAAAGAAAAGGCAAGCAAGGGTCTGCAAGTCTAAGTGCACCCTCCAAGAAGAAACAAAAAATGCTAGGCAAGTAGATGGGTAGGCAGATGGGGTTGCAGAAGAGTCATTCCTTGAAATTGAAGGTGTGCTAACCTACTTCACAAAGCAAAATCAATGGAGTGAGAAGTCCTTCTTCTCCATCAGGTTGCAGCAAGCAAAGAAGCATGTCTAACTTCCCAAATTTTCCCCTCTTCCCATTCATTTACTAACATCCCATCATCAGTTGAGATACATGAAAGAATTGATGGTTTTATGGTTGTTCTTAGTCCTATTAGAAGCCACATTTCTTGTCTAAAAATCTTTTTATTTTGATCTACTCCCTAAGCTAAGTTATTTTCAAATAAACTTAGTGTTATCTCCCTTCCTCCACTCCTTTCATCCATATTAACCTTAACTCTATTATATAATTCCCCTATGGTCCCCTTTCCCTACTATAATAACACTATGGTGTATAAATCCCAGCATTATATACATATCCTCCCTTTAGCACTATAGCCAAATAAGTTGTCAAGGGAGACATTAGTCCATCATGGACTATGGTCAACCCTGTCATGGGATTGCTCTGACCTCAGGTTGGAGTGACAGCCTCCCCCTAAGCCATTACCTCACCTCTACCCTGTAAATTTCACAAGAACCCCTTTTCTCTACTCAAAACCACCTTTTAACCACTTTTCCCCTTTCAGATTGACCCTTACCCCGAAAAAACTCGCAAAAACCCTTAACTCTAAAGTTTTCCGCCTAAAAATATTAAATTGAATATTTTAATAGGCCAGCGGGTCCCCCCAACTTGCACGATCCGTCGGAGGGCCCGCCAGCCGTCGATCTTCTGCCACCCATGATCTAACGGTGGGCGGGTATTCTTGGGCCCGGATCTGCCGACCTTTAGTGTCCGGGGAAAATGGTTTTCCGCCCCGTACAGGGACGCGTGGCAGGCGATGGGGTTGTTCGGAGCCCCCTCCCAGATACCGCCTTTGGCCCAAAGGTGGTGCGGGGAACCCACTTACCGCCTCCCCATTACCACCCATCCGGCGCACGTCACCCTCACGTCAGCCTGACGTCATGTCGCTTCCGCCTGCCCCCGCGTCCCGTGGCCCTCCACGTAGCCCTGCCACCGCATCTACCCGCCACCGTGTCCTGCCACCCTGGCCTACACCTCAGCAGCCCCGTCACCTCCGTACCCGGGCCCCACCATGACGTCATGCTGACGTCATCTGCGGAAAAGCGCCAATAGCATGTTTTTTTTTCCAAATTTGTCGTTATAAACGACCAAATTAGCCGTTTGCAGTCATTTTCACGCACAAACGACGTAGCCGTTGTCAACCAGCTGCCGCGAAAATTCGTTTCCAGCCATCAAATTCAAGATTCAGACCGCTACAAGTCAAGGATTCAGCTACATTGAGCCTGCACAGTTCGGCCCGCGGGCCTGTCAAACGTTTTTCCAGGTATTTCACCAGATTTCCCCATTTTGCCCATGCATTCCATTTCTCTGTAAATTCACCATTGAAGACTGGTCAAAATCCACAGTCTAGCTCTGTCTGCTAACCAAGAGTCAGCTAAAGTAACTTGCATTGCCCCCAGAACTAAAAATTGGCATTAAAACAGTCGTTCCGCGGGCCAGAACCATAAAATTGTCCTTGAGGTGCTCGGCATTGTTCCCTTTTGCCGAGTACAGGCCAGCTGCAATTTCTACCAAAGGAAACCTCACACCCTCTGCAACTTACCCTTAGCAATTCACATCCCTGTGAATTTGCAACAAACTACAGAAACCAGCTTGCATTTTCCACTGAGAAAACACTTCAGACTTGGTCTACATTTGGCCTATTACTTAAGCTCTTAAAGAACTTTGCAAACCATTGCCATCACCTTATTTCAAAATCAAGTTTTACAATGGCTGCTTCTGCATCCTCATCCCTCAGTGTAGCTCCATTAAATCCACCAGATAAAGAGCTGGAGGTCTTGGCATTTGCTGACAAGGACTATCTTATTGAAGACTTTGAGGGTAACAGGGACTTCTTGCAGACCTTCTGTCAATTAAGAGAGGACTATAAGGATGGTCATGGTACACATGGGATATGGGAGTCAAACCTACCATACTATTGTCTCCCAGCTATAAATGTCTTCCCTGAAATCATCCACCTATGTGCTGAAAACTATGATGTGCAGCACAGAGCTATTAGCACTCCATCTGGGAGGATCCTTTTCTACATTAATGCTGAGTCCATCAACAAAATGTTACATTTTGATCAGACAGAGTTGCTAATCCCATTTTCCATGAACTATTTGCTGGACACTGGTGCCAAGATGACCAGTGAGGAGATTCAAAAGGTCACCAGGACATTCATGAGACCTGAGTGCCAACCTACAGGGCCACCTCCCTACTTGGATGTCCATTTCAATGATGTAGGCAGGGTTTTACTGGACATGATTGCCTATGTGTTGGGATACAAAAACAGTGAGCATGTGGATAAAACAATGCTGGTATTGCTATCTGCTTACAGCCCACGCCAACCCCCTGCCCGCAAATATAACTTTGCTAAGTTCATAGCTAACAAGATTCATGATCAGTTGAGTAGAGTGGACAGACAGGGGGTCTTCAAGTACTCAGCCTATATTTACCACCTGTTCATGTACTATCATTCTGAAGCCTTCCCATGCTACATCAAAAAGCTGGATCACAGAGGGGAAAGAAGATCTGTCATCTTCTGGACCTCTGTCTATCACAAAGTCACAAATTCACCCTACACCTACTGTGAATTTGTTGACCAATTTGTATACCCAGTCTCTTGCCTGTTGATGAGGTCCCCTCCTCCCAGAATATCAAATGAGATAAAGAAAGCTCTGCAGCTTTCCAAAAAATATAAAATAGGTGACTGGTACCTATATGAGAACCATATTGTCATTAGGATCTATGGCTGTGAGCTCTGTCCATACAGGCTCCCAAAATATGTTACTATGAGGTTATTTGCCTTGGAGTATTACAGGCAGTTGATTCAGTCCGACCTCACCCATTTCCACAGCACCAAAAAGAAGGCCCACCTCAAGTTCAAACACCAGTTGGGCCCCTTCATCATGAACAAGAAAGAAGGGTGGGAAGATGCAGACCTAATCCTTAAGGATAAATACAAGCTGTCTTATAGTTTTCGGTGGGTCCATTATGACCCTGAAGGTTTCATCACTGCTAGGAGAAACAAGTATAGGCTTATAGGCATTAAGCATTGCCAGTACCCACACATTGAAAAATATGCCAACCTGCAAGAATGGCAGATGGATACTCTAGTTGAAAATCTAACTGAGGAAGAGACAATTTTAAAGAATGTGAAGGAGCTTGAAAAAACTATTGACCTAGACTATGTGCAGCAGGTACCTTTCAGACCACCTTATTCAGTGGGAGAAGGAACCTCAGCCTCAAGGACTGCACCAGTAATAAAGGCATCTTCCACAGCAGCACCAGTGTTAGATAAAGGCAAAGGGATAATGGGTGCAGAAAAACAAACAATGAAAGAAAAGTCTGCCCCTTCAGGTGAGTAGCAGCAAGAGAAGCAACAAGAACAGCAGCAAGGGAAAACTGTCCTTCCACAAACTGAGTTACCAGTAGCTCCAGCACTGCAAATTCCACCCCCACAAACTGAGCCAGTAACTGCTCCAATTTTACAGACCCCGACACATGAGGAAAGGGGGACAAAAAGAGATAGAGAAGAGTCCACTCCTCTCAGTGGATCCTCCCACCAACCAGAAGCCAAAAGGCAAAGAGCAGACTCCCCAGAGGTAGAAGACATTACTGAAGATGTCTTGGACAGTGCAAGAAAAGACAGGGAGGGCAGTCAGCATACAGGTACAAGCTCCTTTCAGCAGGAGCAAACTTTACAGCTCGGTTTGGAGGTGTCCTCCTCTTCCCAGCAGACCAAGAAGCCCAAAAGCACTAAGGCTTCTTTCAAACAAATAAAAGCTCAGAATGAGCTGCTAAGGGCTGAGGTCTACAAGCAATTCATAGATGCAACACCAGCCCAGCAAGAAAGGCTAATGTCGGTATATGACATTCAGGAGGAAAAATTGCTTCTCAGCCACTTTAAGCCCAAAGGTCCGCAGCCTAAGACAGTTGCAGATTTTGTAAAGACAAGGGTGGAGGTCCTAGCCAGAGATATACATCCCATGGACCAGATTGAACTCCATAAGCAAGGTGGGGAGATGGTCTATGCAACCTTGGTGGAGAAGGCCACCATGGCACATGAGCTGAAAGAGTCCCTCAAAAACACCAATACCCATTTGGACTTTGAGAGAATGTCCTCTCTGGCCAAAGACAATAGAATAAAGTCTCTGGAGGAGATCATCATTGATCTAGGACATGATCCTAGTGATCCAAAGGGTGTGAAGGCCCTTATGAAGAAGAAAGATGATGACCTCAATGCCTTGAAGAAAAGATTGAAGCTGCAGCCCACAGAGCACCCTCAAATAGCAAAACTTCAAAAGCAAAAACAGGCTGAGGACCAACTGGACCTCCTAATGCAGCAAGACCAGAGGATCAGGGAATTGGAGAGAGAGCTGGAAGGAGCATTACAAGATAAACAGGCAGAATCCACTTCCCAAGCTCCTCCAACTACTTCAACAACAGCAGCAACTTCAGGGGCAGCAGTGGCCCCCACAACAGAAGCAGCAGGAACAGCAGCAACTCCAGATGCCAGCCCAAGTGTAGAGGAATTGACCAAGGCCGTCAAAGCAATGGAGCTCCAGGTAGATGAAATAAAGAAGGCCAAGGAGAAGTTGGCAGAACTGGATGCCAAGTATGACAAGTCCAAAGTGACTGTAGCAGAACAAGGCAGAGAAATAAAGGCCCAAAAAGAAAAGATAAAGGCCTTAGAGAAAGAGCTGAATCTGGAGACTGCTATGGCCGACATAAAGAGAATCCTATGGGCCAAAATTGGCCAATCCATCAAACAGCAATGGAGGTCAATAAAAATAATGCATGAGCAGATGGATTTAATGGGTCAAGCTCAAGCAGAAATTCAGAAGGCCAAGACAGTGCTAGGGAACAGAGCAGAGCAGGCAAACAGAATGATAGACTTCCTGAACAGGCAAGAAAGGGAGGAATTGGCAGCTATAGGCATTCCCAACATAACAGAGGCTGTCCTCTCTGCCAAGAAGGTACTAACTCTCAGGAACTATATACAAACAGTGGAGAGGAAGTACTATGAGATGCAAGCAGATGTGGAGGAATACAAAGTTAAAATGGGAGTGCTGCAAGCAAAAGGCCTGCCCAGCTTACTAAGTGGTGCAGGAAAACTGATCTCTCCAGATCAAATGGCCAACAGAATGGCAACCACTATTGAAAATCAGATTATTGCATCTGGCAGTTCATCTGAACAAGCAGGGCCTCCCACAGGGCAGAGCTTATATGACAAACTTGAAGGCATCTTCTTCATTGAGAATGAAGTGAATCACCTGTTTGAAACCCCTCTCAATCTTTATAGACATACAGAGGCCAAGGAAACATTGATAAAGATGCGCAGACATCAAATGCCTAAGGAGGATTGGTGGCAATTTATGCTTCAGATTTTGCCACGGTAGCTTCAGTCATTCAGCCACTGCCAGCTCCAGGTCACTACAAGACAAATAACATGACAAATGTCAGCAGTTAAAACAGCTAAAAAAGTGACTCATCACATAGACAATGACAGCTATCCAAGTTTCAGACAGCACATCTCTAGCCGACTCTAACAGCCATAAAGTCCAAATATCTTCTGACTATTTTGACAGCTGAGGCATTAAGGAATTACTGCAGCATTCACTCCTTCAGCTACTGCATTCCAGAGATTAGCATATCATAAATGAGATATTAACTCATTCGCTGATATTTTTGATGTAAATTTTGTATATATACTCCCCTGAGTAACTCATAAGGGGTTGGTAATTTTCTCTACGAGACAAATGTATTGTACACTTTCAGAATTATCTAATACAAAGGGCTGGATGAGCTCAGTGATTTCCTGAAATATTTGATGTCTGGATGATGCTCCATGTGCTGATGCAGAATTCCTGTGCTGTCTGATGAAATAACAAGTTTTCTCCAAACTCTGTTCTTGTTTTACTTATGTTTGTCAAAATCATACTCATCTTATACTAAGCTAGCAGTAAAAAGAAAGAATAGTGCAGGACTTGTTTCGCTACACCTTGTACTCAATTTTTACTACTGTAAATGTTTGTCTTCAGGATTACTATGCACATGAATTCTTAATTGCCCATGTCTATATTGATTCTATAAGTATGAATACTACCTAGAAATTCTTAATTGCTTCTAGGACAATATTCCCCTTGTGTTTCTTTAGCAGTTCACTGCAAGATTCTTCACTGCCTTGCATTAACTGGATACACTCCACTTAATCACTATTATAAACGTTGTTCTCAGACACTAATCTGGCTCTGCAGCATCACTACAACAAATCACTCAGCACCTCAAAATAACTAAAGGACCACTGACTCCATAACCCAATGGACTAGAACACTTCGGAGAATGCATAAGCACCTTGACTGAAATTATCATCCAACCAAAACCTTAAACAATCCTGAGCATAATAGCTAGCCTAAAATACTATCAGAACATAGACAAATTACAAAGAGAGAGCCCTCTCTGAATACAGTTTGGCTAGAAACTGTAATCCAAAGATTGGTTAGTGGTTACCCCGGCCGTATTCCCTTGGGAGTCATAGGGAACAACCTGGGTGTTAACAGGTTCTTTTACAAGATGAAGTGAAAGACTCGACTGGGATTTTATGAGATCTACTCAAAGACTTGACTTGGAACTTTTCTTTAGGGTTCCTTGTTTCATTCTTTAATGAGCTTGACACAAGACAAGGAACTCTGCTCAAATTCCTTGTTTTATTTTTTAACAAGGTTGACACAAGACAAGGAATTGTCCTCATGGACTTGTTTCATTTTTTTAATGAGGTTGACACAGTAAAAGAACTATCCTCATAGACCCTTGTTTCATTTTTTAACGAGGTTGACACAAGACAACAAACTATCCTTGGACTCTTGTTTCATTTTTTAGTGAGGTTGACACAAGACAACGAACTATCCTCGGACCCTTGTTTCATTTTTTAACGAGGTTGACACAAGACAACAAACTACCCTCGGAACCTTGTTTCATTTTTTAACGAGGTTGACATAAGAAAATGAACTATCCTTGGATTCAATCACAACTCATAAGTGGTCATGAAGGAAAGATCTGGTTCCAATGCCCCCAGTACATGATTGTTATAGACATTTTTGTGCCTAACAGCATGAAGCATGAAATGTCAATAATCTAAGGGATCCAAAGTCCCTAAACATGTTGTTCCTACCCCTAGAGGAACAAGGTCAGCAAACCACAGCACTGAAAATCAGTTCTCCACCTGAAAACACTCAAAAACAAGTTGTTTCTAGATCATGTCAACTGCTCCACTGAGCATCTGCGCTGAATGTCAACTGCTCCACTCTGTACCTGCGCTGAATGTCAAAACTAATGAAGGCTACCTACGTTGGGCGAGATTGGCCAAGTGGCACAGTCATTCTGCAAGGTGTCAATTGCCCAGGAAGCTTCCAAACTGACACATGGATCATGGAATTCGCCTTGTGATGAGTAAGAGGATCTAGATCTCCAAGTGGAGGCAAGAGACTCCAAGTGGACTCAAGAACTGAAGATTAACTGAAGTAGGAGAGGACACTAGTCAGCTTCATGTCAGTCTCAAGCTGACTCATGCTTTCTCCAAAACTTCTATATATAGAGCTCTCTCATGAGGTCTATGGAGGCTGGAATTTTGTGCAAGTAAGGAAGTGTTGTTGGTTTGTGTATAGAACTATTGGGTGATTGCTTTGAAGGAGGTGAAGAGGAGATTTCTTTCTGCTGGGAGGTGTTGCTGGATTGGGCCTATTATGGTTGTAACACTCTCAGAACTTTACTTCTTCCATTAATAAAGTATTTGAGGTTCTTCTATATGCATGTATCTTTGTGGCGTATTGATGCTTGTATATTTGATTTATTCTAATCCTTGAATCAGTTATGGATGTATGCTTCTTGTAGTTTCCTTTCTTTGTGCTTTTACAGGATCTTTGTATAGCTGGGCCAGTGAAAGAGCAAAGAACTAGGAGCAAGCAGCAAGGAGTGAAGATTGGATCAACCATTAGCGCAAGATAACGGTTAGTGGATCATCCTTCTCTTCTCTCTCTCATCTCATAAAGAAGTAATCTTGAATAGCTTTGCATTCAGTTGTTGCTGAGGTACTATCACCCTTAGAGTGGGATAGGGTCATTCCGTATTGGATACTTTTCCCAACAACAAATTGGCGAATCCACTGGGGAACGTATCTTGTTGGTTGTTTGTGTTTTTGCTATTCATTTCATAAACAAAGGGAGTACCGAATCGAACTGTGTTTGAATCTTTCAAATACAAAGTAGAGGGCAGCTACTCTAGCTCAGTTTCTGGGCAAGTTTATGATTTGAAGAGCTGATCCACAAGGACTCTAATAAGCTATTAGTGATAGCTTTTCATCCTCCTTGTCATCCCTTTGTGTGTCCTTGACTGATAGCTTCTTATTTGAGCAAAAACTGTGAATTTTTGAGCAATCTGTGACCCAGAAACCACCAGAAACGAAAGTTTCGTTCTTCAGTGCAGGCTGTACAAAGGCTGTTTGCATTTCAGCGCAGTTCCCGAAGGGGCTACCTGCGTTGAAGGTCAAACAGGCAGTGTTCCACCTGCGTTGGACCAGTCCTGCCTTGTGCTGCTGGGGTTTCCTGCTGTGTCTTGCCCTGTTTTCACTCTTGTTTTGTTGTTTGTTACGAGTCGGTAGGCCTATCTGAAACCAACTTTCCTTGTCACTATTCCGCCTCAGTTGTATAAAGAAACTGTGTTTGTTCTTTGTGTATTTCTTGTACATTTACAGTTTCCCATAACGAAAGTGAACTAGTCTTGTTGTGGCCTCTTAGATCTAGACCTGTGATAAAGTGTCGTTTTGATCTTAAGAGTTAGTTTATTTGCTGTTCATGGCTGATTGAGCTTTTGCTTTCGTCATTTGGTTTGAGTTTATATATTTCTAGTGTCGAAACAAGTAAATCTTAAGGTGTCATTTGATTTTGGACAAACTTGTTTGCTTTCACTTGAAATTGAATTCAAAATTATACAACAGCTTTCTTTTTGCATTTCGCTAACATTAAGAAAGAGAAAAGAAATACTTGCATTGTGCATGTGCATTATGACAGCTTGCATGTTGATTTAGGAAAAAGTGCATTAGTGTGTGTTTTATGATCTGTGTGAAAAGGTGTTATCTTTCTTTTCCCTCAGTAGTTAAGGTTTTCAAAGTTGAAAGATTGAAAAGCTTGCTTATCATCTTAGACTGCATTTAGGAGTGTTATTATACATCTCGTGGTGATCCATAAAGGCAAACTGCTAAACAAGATCAACCTTAAAATAAATTGAATTTACATAACAACGCATTGAAACATAACGCAAACATCTAGAGGTCTAAGCTAGAGACGTGTTCCGGCGTCGTTAAACGTGATATCTTAGCGTTGAGTGGTTGGGTGATTCCTCCACAGTGAAGCGATAAGTATCAATACGGACTTGTGCTCCCACGTACCGTCGTGTATATATTGGGAGACCCCTATAGGAATAAAGCCTTTATCCAATAGGAAACCGTGTCGGCCACCCTACTGATCGCAATGCAGTGAACACAGCATTCACGAAGATCGACCACTCGTACCGTAAAACGTATTCTATGGTTTTGCGAAAAGTTTGGCACACCCTCTGCCTAGAACTCCAGAGCAGTTTCTTTTGGCCTTTTTCAAACTCTATAACTGAAAAAGTCCATCCGAGCATTTGTCACTTCGGGCTCGTTAAAACATCGAAGGAGACTAGAGTCATCTTTAGCTTTTTCTCGACTCTTAAAAAGTGAAAAAGCAAGTTGTGTCTAAGCGTCGTTATAAAATTTATTTTAAGCGGAACATAATCACCTCCTATTCCCGCGTTGATCTTAAGTTGAGAACATGGAACGCCCCAACCAAGGAACTCCACATGATGGAAATCCTAGTCCATTCTCCTCTTGGGGAGAAGTTGGTGCGCCCCACATGGCCACATTGTCGCTTCCAGGACTGACAATTGGCCTGCCTATTTGGCTTTTCTCAACTAATGTAGTTCAGACCACCATGGTTCCTGATCGGTCGAGTCAACAGTTAGATCAGTCTAGAGCTACCCACCAGCCTTCCAATTCTTATGACTCTTCCTCTAATCCTCCATCTTCGCAAGGTGAGGCTGGCAAAAGCCAAGCTCCCATGGAGAAGAAGGAAAAGAAGAAGAAAGAGAAGAAGAAGAAGGAGCCTAAGGCGACTGGGGGCAAGCAAAAGACATCTGACAAAAACCCACACACAGCACAGATCGGGCCTAAATCGCCATGTGTCATATGTAGAGGAGACCACTTCCATAGAGATTGTCCCTGTATTCCCCGGATACTAAGGGACCGGTCCCCTCGGTTGCACAATTCGGGAGCATCAACCTCTGATAGCCATGTTGATTGCTTACCGTCAACCAGCGAAAGTGAAGGTTCAAGACGAAGAGGGGGAGCAAGATCCCCCTGCAAACTGTGTGGAGGCGGTCACGCCATCCACCGTTGTCCCTTCTTAGAGGAAGCGAAGAGAGTTTTGGAAGATCATCCGGTTTCACCGGTAATACTTCCTCCTGGATACAAAAAACTCGTGCCAAGTCCTTCGTTGGTTGAAAATACAGCTGGCCCGCTCAAGTGGTCAGCTGAAACGTCAGTCATTGAAAATGAACCTACTGAATCCAGACCAGACGAGAGTCTAAAGGTCGATACAGCAGTTGACCCGGTTCTTCCTTCAGAGGTTTCATCCTCAAATGACACCGTCACTGAAGATTCATCTTCAAGTGACACCCTCACTGAAGAGAAAAAGGATGACACCATCCAGATTCTTTTCATCAACACAGATTCTGATGAGCATCAGGGCAATGCGCCCATTCCTTTATCGCAGGAAGGAACATCGTCAGGATCGTATCCGGCCGTGTATTCGGTCCCACCACCAAGCAACCTGGTCGTATCCTTTGATTGGAACCAACTAGGCAGACCCCGGTTACCAGCCAATATACCGTTCAGAATCATAGTCCAAATCTACAGAATGGTAATGGCTGGAACTATCATTGATGAAGGGGCATCTGTGAGTATCCTTTCCTCTATTGCTTGGAAAGCACTGGGTTCCCCAGAGCTTTTACCTGAGATAAGAAATCTCTCGGGTTTTGATAAAGGAACCAGTCGACCATTAGGGATCCTCCCCAATGTACCTGTTACATTGAAAGGGAAGATCGTTCAATTGAACGTGATGGTCGTTCAAGGACCCTTGGATTATAACCTACTCCTTGGACGAGACTATATATATTGCATGGGAGCTATAGTCTCCTCACTCTTTAGAGTAATGTGTTTTCCACACGAAGGAAGAATGGTCAAGCTCGTAGACCAACTTTCATTTCCAGGATCACGCATCGCAAATAGTCAAATACCAACCCTGAATGGTCTATTCACCCAAGAAATGTCTCCACCTCCAGTCCTTCTTCCCGATGAGTGCGAGTGATTCGGAAAGATAGGGCTGGAACCCAGGGGGCATGCATCCTGGTCTGCTTCGGGCAGAGGAAACCTTGGGTATAAGGTAGAATTTCCGCGAAAAAGTATGACTAGTCCGTACCCCGTCCGTGGATGGAAGAGGGGTTGTTCTAGACGGGACTCTTTTGTCAAAGTTATGTGTTTGATGATTTTAGTCATTCACCTTTGTCTAAACAAGTAGGCTACCAAGGAAAGAGATTCTATTGCGGCAGCAAATGGTAACCATATTTGGGTAAAAGGAAAGCCTCACCCATTAAAACTAATGTTTTAGAGGATAAGTAGGGGCAGCCTCCAAAGAAACGGATTCCTTTGCTGCAACAAGTAGTAACCATCTTTGGATAACCTAATGATAAACATCGCCAAAGAAAGAGTTTCATTTGCGGCAGCAAATAAAACCATTTTTTGGATAACCTGAAAGAGGCAAGCCTCACCCATCAAAACAAATGTTTTGGAGGATAAGTAGGGGCAGCCTTGAAATTGTACCTTATACCTGGGGGCATGCAAACCTTTTGGAGTGTAAGCAAAGAGCGGTCATTGATCGTTTCCTAACTTACATAAAGAAAGGATGGGGGGCAAAGGTCAAAAATTACCAAATTTAGAGCATAGCTTATGTGAGGTGCAAGCTCTATAAAAATTGGAATCTTGCAGGAAGACATTTCTTATCCTATGACTGGTATATCGAGCAGTTTTACCGTGGAATTTATGCTCGTTAAAAAATAGAAAAGCGAGATCCGAGCAGTTTTAGCGTCATAGTTCATGCTCGTTAAAAAATAAACATAAGCTTTTGAGCAAAGAGTTTCCTCCAGAGTTCAAGCTCATTAAAAAATGAACCTATTCCGGTAAATAACCATTGTGATCGTAAATTTATTAGCCACAAAAGCCTTGGTCGTGTTTGCACCCGCCACCTCCATTTCATTTGGCCAATCGTTCACCTCCATATGATTGTTTACCCATTTTGAGGAACAGCTGCGAAAAGTGATTTCACTTAGCCATCCTTGTGACACTGCCGTGATTGGAAAATTCCAACCTGTACCTGGAATCTGCTGCTATCCCTGTTTATCACTCGTTCCTCAAAAGACGAGTTTTCTTTGAGCTCTTTTCTCCTGACTCGTAAAATATGAAAAGTTTGCCGAGTTTTGGCCTTCCAGCTCGTTAAAGTGACCGGAAGAGCTATCCCTCTTCTAGATTTTAATCTTTTTGGACCTGAGGGATTATTGCACAAAAAGATCGAGCGCTTGTTTTATTCGGCTCGTTAAAGTTATCGAAAACTCATCCCTTCTGTATTGTTTTATACTTTTTCGGACTTGAGGGATTAGATGACGAAAAAGGAATTTTGGAGTTAACTTTCTGTACCTTTTCAGACTCTCTAAAAATGAAAAGGACCGAGTTTTCCTTGTTGTTAGACTCGTTAAAATGATTAAATAGCGACAAACTTGTCTTTAGACGAGAACGAGTTTCCCTATCGCTAGGCTCGTTAAAACATAGCGATGGGCTTGCCCGAAGGGCAGGTTATAAAACAAGCATATGTTATCCTCCTCAAGCTTGACAAAAATAAAGAGGTACTGGTCAGAAATGACTGGGGAAAAATTGGGAGAACCTCAAAGCTTTAATGGTAGCAAGTCGCTCTTGGACATGACACTTTGTCCTCCGTATCACATTGGGTTGGGTTGTTTCATTCACCGGTCTCATCACCATGGTCCTCGCCAAACCATCCACATTTGGGGTAATGCTACCGATCCATCACATCAGTGTCGTTATATGTTCAAGAGATGTGTTCAGAAAGAGTCAACCGTGTCCCATCCACTGCCATACATTATCCTTCATCCACCCATGATCGCCACCCTGAATCATATTTCACAGATTGTTTTCACCTCCACTAAAATCATTAGCTCCGTTCCGTGTCACTGATGTGGGATTCATTAAGGCCCTCCTTTGACGGATCGCTTCTTGTCGACTTCAGCTCATTATCCAAGAAGTCGATCTAGGAACAAACCCCCAGTACTTTGAAGCTTGCATGCCTCAATGGCAGGTTTCTCACTTCCAGCGACAGGTATACATCAATGACCTTCGACCAGAAGATTTTGCGTGGTGTTCGACGCCAAGTCCTTTATTCACACCACGTGAATTGTACTGCAGTACCTTGAGGGTCATTGTCATTATTGGTGATTCCTCTCGCGCTTGTTAACGGTTTACATTATTGACCGGTAATCAAGCGATGTCTTTCCATGTTCGACTTCAGCGCAATTCTCACATGGATCGACTTGTACTTAGAGTGAAGATCGAACGAGTTTGAAGACCCCGGATCTAGTTTCATCCATCCGGGCTGCGATATATATTCAGGATATAAAGACATTTGTTATGTACATCATTGCAGCAGATGATTATCCTACTCGAAGGATGATAATTTCAGCAGAGAATTATCAGTCTACCATCAGACGATCGTCTGTTCTATGTACCAAAATGAATTTATAAAGCTGAGCATGGGAATGCCTGCCTCAGCTAGATCATGAAAGCAGAATGAAAAAAATAATGTATTGTATTGTATTTTATTACAGGGCACCTCTCAGCGATTGAATGAACTTCGGATCCTCCTGATAAAGCATTTCACCCGATAAACGACCTCATACTTTAGGGGGCAACTGTTATAGACATTTTTGTGCCTAACAGCATGAAGCATGAAATGTCAATAATCTAAGGGATCCAAAGTCCCTAAACATGTTGTTCCTACCCCTAGAGGAACAAGGTCAGCAAACCACAGCACTGAAAATCAGTTCTCCACCTGAAAACACTCAACAACAAGTTGTTTCTGGATCATGTCAACTGCTCCACTGAGCATCTGCGCTGAAAGTCAACTGCTCCACTCTGTACCTGCGCTGAATGTCAAAACTAATGAAGGCTACCTGCGCTGGGCGAGATTGGCCAAGTGGCACAGTCATTCTGCAAGGTGTCAATTGCCCATGAAGCTTCCAAACTGACACTTGGATCATGGAATTCACCTTGTGATGAGTAAGAGGATCTAGATCTCCAAGTGGAGGCAAGAGACTCCAAGTGGACTCAAGAATTGAAGATTAACTGAAGTAGGAGAGGACACTAGTCAGCTTCATGTCAGTCTCAAGCTGACTCATGCTTTCTCCAAAACTTCTATATATAGAGCTCTCTCATGAGGTCTATGGAGGCTGGAATTTTGTGCAAGTAAGGAAGTGCTGTTGGTTTGTGTATAGAACTATTGGGTGATTGCTTTGAAGGAGGTGAAGAGGAGATTTCTTTCTGCTGGGAGGTGTTGCTGGATTGGGCCTGGTTGTAACACTCTCAGAACTTTACTTCTTCCATTAATAAAGTATTTGAGGTTATTCTATATGCATGTATCTTTGTGGCGTATTGATGCTTGTATATTTGATTTATTCTAATCCTTGAATTAGTTATGGATGTATGCTTCTTGTAGTTTCCTTTCTTTGTGCTTTTACAGGATCTTTGTATAGCTGGGCCGGTGAAAGAGCAAAGAACTAGGAGCAAGCAGCAAGGAGTGAAGATTGGATCAACCATTAGCGCAAAATAACGGTTAGTGGATCATCCTTCTCTTCTCTCTCTCATCTCATAAAGAAGTAATCTTGAATAGCTTTGCATTCAGTTGTTGCTGAGGTACTATCACCCTTAGAGTGGGATAGGGTCATTCCGTATTGGATACTTTTCCCAACAACAATGATGTACAACATCACTGAATTGTTCGTCAGTTGATGTAGGTATGGAACAGGTTGCCACATAATTAACCCGTGGTGGGGATGATACCATTGGTACAAAAGGACCATTTAGGGAAGATGGTTGACTAGGAGCTATATTTGGACCAGGAAATGAAAGCTGGTCAACAGTGACAATTCTGCCTTCATGCAGGAAACAAATCACTTGAAAGAGTGTTGAAACAATAGCTCCCATGCCATAAACATAGTTGCACCCAAGAAGTAAATTGTAATCTAAAGGGCCTGGGACTACCATCACATTTAGATAAACGGTTTTTCCTCCCAAAGTAATAGGTAACTGAGGGAGGATCCCTAATGGTTGACTAGTTCCTTTATTAAAACCCAACAGATTCTAGGTAACTGGCACAAGCGGCGCTGAACCGAGTGCTTGCCAAGCAGTTGAGGAAAGGATACTCACTGATGCACCTTCATCTATAATAGTGCTAGATACAATCATATTACAAACTTGTACAATGATTTGGAAAGGCACATAAGAAGGAAGGTGGAATCCTACCAGTCGATTGCAATAAAAGGAAGTGACTAGACTACTTGGAGGGGGTACTGTAGAAATGGGAGAATTAATCCCTTGAGTTACGAGGGTAGGAGGATTTTCCTCTTATCTTAATGGAACAGGAGGATTGCCCCCAAGCTCATTTGAATCTGAAGAAATAAAAAGAACCTGAGTGGTATCATGTTCACTCTCTTTAGGAAAGGTACGATTTACTAAAGGTGAAGGATACTCATTGATGCACCTTCATCTATAATAGTGCTAGATACAATCATATTACAAACTTGTACTATGATTTGGAAAGGCACATAAGAAGGAAGGTGGAATCCTACCAGTCGATTGCAATAAAAGGAAGTGACTAGACTACTTTGAGGGGGTACTGTAGAAATGGGAGAATTAATCCCTTGAGTTACGGGAGTAGGAGGATTTTCCTCTTATCTTAATGGAACAGGAGGATTGCCCCCAAGCTCATTTGAATCTGAAGAAACAAAAAGAACCTGAGTGGTATCATGTTCACTCTCTTCAGGAAAGGTACGATTTACTAAAGGTGAAATCGGGTCAACTGTTACCTCGACCTGTTGATTTGGGTCGGGTATAGACTCATAGGATTCACTTTCAAAGAGAGTGGGTTTGACCAACGGTTGATTTGAGTCAGTCAATTCATCAACTAGTGAAGGATTTAGGGAGAGTTTCCTGTAACCAGATGGAAGTCATTGTAGTGAAGCAGGACGGTTATCCAACACTTTTTTGGCTTCATCCAGATAGGGACAAAGGTGAATGGGGTGATTCCCTTCACATAACCTACATGAAAACTTAACTTTTCCCTTCTTTCCATGATCTTTACTGCCACTAGTTTATTGTGTGTCACCAACATGATCTCCAGAAGTTGATGACATAGGATGATGTGAACGTGAAGACCATTCTTCTAAGATCTGAGGAATATCTAGACAATTTCGAAGAAGATTGTCTCCCACACAAAGTTTGCATGGATATCAAACTTTGTGAGGCTTGATAGGCGGTTTTTCATCAAATGTTGCATTCAAAGCAATGGTTACTTGGTTGCCCCTCTATTGAATTTTCTTCTTCTTCTTCTTCTTCCCATTCTTCTTCTTCTTAGCCGCCTAGTTACTAGTACCAATACTTTCACCAGGTGAAGAGGAAGAAGGGGAGGAAGAAACAAATGAGGAAGAAGGCAAAGGGTAAAATTTACGATCAACTGGAGGTTGATTTTGTCCAGTTGGAGGTGTACTTGATTGCGGAGAAATCATAGCATTTTGAACCAAGGAGGTTGAAAAAAACCATACTCGCAAGTCAATGGTAAATCCCAGAAGGGACAATGTAGCCATATATGGAGCACCAATATTTCCAAATGGAGGAAAAGGACTAGGATTCCCATCAAAAGGAATTACTTGATTGGTGGACTCCGAATTTGTCACCATATGTTTCAACCTAAGATCAACTAAGGAGCAAGCGAGTAGGATGTTATCCACGGTCAATTAATTTTACGACACTGGAACACAACTTCACTTTTTCATTTTTAAAGAGTCGAGAAAAAGAAAAAGATGAATTTAGTCGCCTTTGATGTTTAATGAGCCTGAAGTGACAAGTGCTTAGATGATCCTTTTACTTTTAAAGGGTCGAAAAGGAATTAAAGTCACTGCTCTAGAGATACTAGACAAGAGGATTTACCAAACTAATCACAAAACTACAATATACACCTTGGTGGTAAATGAAAGAGTAATTACCAAGGATTTACCGTACGACAGTCAGTCTTCTCGAATGTTGTGTTTGGTGCATTGTGTCGGTAAGGCATTAGACTCAGCTTCCTAGGGATAAAGGATTTGAACCTATTGGGGTCTCCCACTATATACTCAACGGTATAGGGAGCGCAAGTCTGTACTAGTACTTATCGGTTCAAAGAGGAGGAATCACCCAACCTCAATGAAAACGATGGCCACTAGGTTTTAAGATGCCATAACATGTCTCTAGCCTAGACCTCTAGATGTTTGCATTAAATTCAAATGCGTTATTAGGTTAATTGAGGTTAATTTTAAGTTGATCTTCTTTAGAATTTGCCTTTGAAGGTTCACCATGAGATGTTTTTCGAAATTCCTAAAAATGCAACTAGAATGAGAAGCACTCTTTCCATTTGTTTTCAACAATGAAAATCCTAGCTATAAGGGATAGAGCACACAAGTACTTTTTGGATAAAACAACAGAGAGCACAAACTAGTGCAATTCCCTAAACCATTCCTTTCAAGCATTCACAAACTTTAATATTCACAATGCATGTTTTTATTTTCATTTTCTCTTAATGTGAATGATGCACTAAGAAAAAATAATGCAAAAGCGATTCAAAAACTCTTTTCACAAAAATGTCGATTTATGACAATTTCTCTTAAAGGGAAAGGAAGACTAAATGACACTTTCAACTTTAAGGAAATGATGATTTTCGACACTTTTAACGAAAAGACAAACCATATGCACATATAAATCAATCGATTTTTTATGAATGAAGAATTTATGACAATTCAATTTTTGAAGGAAAAGACGACTTTACAATAGTTTCTTTCGAAAAATATCAATCTACCATATTCTAACTTTGACTATAGACTGATAATGATAAAGAAAACATTAAAGAAACATTAATCAATCCAATCAAAGTCGGGCTGGATGGCTAAGGAGATGAAAAACTGTTTTCAGAGATAAGACATCATTGATATTTAGCAAACAAGAAATCTGAAGAATTTTGGTAAAAATTCAACCAAAGGTGGGAATTTAACCTAAGGTTAATCAGTGCATGTCAAAGAGGGGCTAACTGTGCTGCATAGCACTGTGTCTCACTAAAGCTGCACTGATTTCAATGAATTGAAAACTGATCAGTACAGGTTAGAGAGGGTCAGTTTGCATTTATCATTGCAGGTCAAATAGGAAAAAATTGCGCTGATTAAAATATTCCTTTGTTAATCAGCGTAGGTCAAAGAAGGCCTAAGTGAGATGCATAGTGTTAGTGCCTAGATCTACCTCAGGCTGAAGGAAGGCAGGTCTAGGGTAACATCAAACCACACTTAACCTAGTAGCTAGCCCTACCAGGTCGGGGGAGGGCTCTCTCCTTGTCAATCTCAGTTGAGATGACTGAAATGAAAATGGATTTTAGGCTAGGTATAGTATCTCTAGGGTTTTTTCAGATTTGTTTGGGTTGAAACAAAAAGAGAAAGGATGATTTAGATTATGGCATCAATGTCAGTTTCTGCCGGCAAACCTGGGGAAAATTAAGTGCCATGTTCAGCCAAGTGAATATTGTAAATGTGACAAGGGAGAAATCCCACTGCCCTATAGGCATCAAACAAAGGATGAATCTGAAACAACAATGATGAAAGAGAATCACGAGGTTGCTCAATAGAGCATCTAGCCAAGGATGAATTCTGCTAAGACAACCATTACAACTAACAGAAAAATCATCATGAAAGTAATTTTAAAAAATTGGAAGAGGATTTTTTCCATCACATACCAAATAAAAAAAACCTCATTCAGTTTATGCACAGGTATTACTATGTGGGAGATATGAAGTGATATTTGAAGGCTACATTAAAACAAAACAAAGTTTGCAGTTATTTTACTGTTTTAATCATTTTAGTACGGTGCAATTTTACAACACATGGAAAGTAATTTTGAGAAACCCAAATAGTTTTTGTTAAAAACAATCCACATAGCAAAAACCTCTTTCAGTTTATTCACAGGTGTCGTGAAGTTGGAAATGTGACTATATCTTTACAGCTCATTTTCACAAATTTAAATTTTTAATGATTTTCTGTTTTAGATATGATTTTGTGGCACATATTGTGAGCAACTGGAAATGATTTTCCCAAATTTGAGAGAGACTTTTTTCTCCAACATGACCTTATCTACAGAAACCTCTTTCAGTTTTGTAATAGGTGCTATGGTTTAGGAGATACGAGTTCATCTTCAACACCTATTTTCAGAAATTCGGTCCACGTTTACTGTAACTTATTCTATTTTGAAGAAGATGGTTGAGTTAAATTCCCTTACTACAGGGATGAGAAAATGGATATATTTTATGAGTTTCATAGTGTATAGGTTGGATTTTTGCAGCAGAGAGGCTGCTTGGCAGCATGTAAATTTTTCCTGAATATTATTTTAATAAACCAGTTTTTTGCCCTTTGGACCTGGGATTCATCACTGTGCTTAAATGTTTAGTATGTTTTTCTCATAAATTCATTTACACATTATGTTTTTATACTTTGTTTCAGAATTATCTAAGTGATATGTTAGGAATTCATCCGTAATGATGCTCCTTTCATGATGATTTTTCTGTTAGTTGTAATGGTTGTCTTAGCAGAATTCATCCTTTTCTAGATGCTCTGTTAAGCAATCTCGTGATTCTCTTTCATCCAAATTTGCTACTGTAGATCCATCCTTTGTTTGATGCCTACAGGGTAGCGAGCTTTCTCCCCTAAGCTACTCACATTCACAATCTTTATCTGGCTTAACGTAGAACTTAATTTGCCCCAAGTTTGCCAGCAGAAACTGGCATCAACTCCATAGTCCAAATCGTCCTTTCTCTTGTTGTTTCAACCCAAAACAAATCCAAAAAAACCCTAGAGCTACTATACCTAGCCTAAAATCCATATTTGAGTCAGTCATCTTGACTGATATTTACAAGGAGAGAGCCCTCTCCCGACTTGGTAGGGCTAGCTACCAGGTTAAGCTTAGTTTGTGGTTATCCTAAGATTGCCTCCCTTCAGCCTGAGGTCAATATAGGCTCTAACACATAGCACTGTCTCTAAGGCTAGCCTGCACTAATTCCTGTGAGGCCACTCAAGAGTCATCTAACCTCAAATTTTGACCAAAATTCAATGCAAAGGGTGGAATTACAACAAGTAAAGTATGTCAAGGTGTCTTAAGAGGCGGATAAGCTACTATAAGGGTTAATATTGTCTCCCACTGTGGTCGCCATTTTGTTATGTGAAAATTTAGTGTTTCTTCAAACGACTAACCCCTAGACCTAGTAACAAGTTTAGAACAACAGTTAAAGTAATTCCATTTCTTTTCCTATAGCTAATAGATAAAAGAAAGAGGAGCAAAATAACCAACCTGCATCTCTCGCTCGATCCCTCTTCCCTTTGACCGCTTTCACTACTTCCTTTCGTACTTAACTCGCTTGAAAGGTACCTACACACAAGATGAGACAGAAAACCATAAAAGCATACATAGTGTTCTGTTAACTAAACATATTATAGAATCGAAAGTACAATATACATCACATAACACATGAATGGGAGAAAGCATAGAACTCTTTATTCATAGAAGGAAGGATTACAACCCATGTAGATGCATGTCTGATTCAGTGTCATCCTTCTAGCTTCAAACCCTTCTCTCCTCATGAAACAACAATTTGACATGATAACATTACTCTCTCTACTAATCTCATTCAAACAGCATTTCCTTAGCTCAAGAAGTTCAAACCTCCCCAAGCCTTTGAATGCTTGCTCCATTTATAGTTGAATGGAGGAGGTTAGGCCATTAATGTCCCTCATGAATGCTTTTCCATAATTGGGAAGTGGTTCCATGGAGGAAGGGATAATGGACTAAGGTTCATTCATCTCCTTCCTCATCCAAAAGCGAGCTCCAATCCATCTGGAAACTTCTAGAAGGATCCATTGGATGAGGAATCCAATGGATTCATTTTAAAAATTCGATGATTCTCGCTCATCATAGGTGAAACAAAGGCTAGGTGCGATGCATAGCACCCAAACAGTGCAGTTCTTGCAATGCATTGCAGCCTGATAAAGAGCCATCTGCGCTGATCTCTCTAGGGGCATTTTTTGGATGAATGGTGACATGAAACTCTTGGGAGGCAAGCATGATGTAGGTTAATTTCATTAGGGAATGAAAACAACTGAATTAGGGGTTGATGGACCCTAATAATATGAATCTGGAAGTCAAGGTTGATGTGCCCAAATTTTCCTGTAACACCATGTGATAAGAAGCTCAAAAATCAATGAGCCACTCATGAGAATGAGAAGAAGAAGATACATTTAGTGCATATCCAGTCCGAGATTCTTGACAACCACATGTAGAAAGTGTTATTCCTGGAGATGAAGTTGAAGTTGTTGAGTGCTCCAAATGGATGTTATGCTTCTTCATTGCTGCTTCCAAGGCTTCCATCTTCTTAAAGCATTTGGATTCTAAGTGGCCATCTCGATTACAAAAGTGGCAATGTCTATCAGTCTTCTTCCCTTTGTTTTTATTTGCCTTATCATTTTGTTGTTCATTTTGAGACTGAAATTGCTTAGGACCCTTGTTTGGTTTAGGACCATTCTTTTTAGGATACGACTTCTTAGGATTCTTTGAATTTGGTTGCTGCTGGGTGGATAAGGCTTTCTTAGAAGAGTTTCCAAGATTAAGAAGACCAAGATGTAAGAGGTTTTCTTGTTCTCTTATTAGAGAATCACAAAAGGAATCAAAGGAAGGGGACTTGTATTCTTTTCCTTGAGAAATGAATGCTTCTCTTGTAGAATGGAAGGTGGAAACAAACACAGAGTAGGCTGGTCCCAACTTAGTAAGAATGGAATAGATAAGGTTACCATCTTCTTTCTTAACCTTAACACCTTCTAAGATAAGTCTAAGGGTCTTGAACTTGGACAAAAAATATTCAATGGAAGAAAAATCATTGGGGTCCAATGTAGGCAACTCATTTTCGAGTTGATGGGCTCTAAGTTCATTTTTAATTCCAAAAACTTTAGTGATCTGTTTCATTGCTTCATTATGAGTATCAAGTTTTGTGATATGGAATCTAAGGTTTGGAGAAATAGACATCCCTATCAATCCACCTGCTTGATCTTACCGATTTTCCCATTTGGCTGCCTTATCTTCATCTTTCAATTTGGTTTCTTGGCCTGCGACTATTCTGTAAAGACCTTTACTTCTAAGTAAATCCACAATGTAGGACCACCATTGGAAGTAGTTGGTGCTGTCAAGAATAACTTGGCATGGACTTTCCATTTTAATAGAAACTAAAGCTATAGATGCTAAAACTAAGTGTTCCAATGGAAAAATCTTGAAAAATTAGGTTGATTAAAAAAAAGGCTCTGACAACGACTTCCGGATGAAGAAGTTATGGTTTTTTGAAGAAAATTTGTTGAAGATGCCGACGAAGTGCAGGAATGTGTGGAAATGAATGATAATGTTATATTTAAAAAAAAATCACCCACTTTCCAAACTTAATCTAATTAGCTCAACAAAAATAAAGACTTGAACTCAAGTCCTCTATTGTCATAAAGTAGCTTTGGACCATGTGAGCTATATTAAAAGGTTAGTAATTTTTGGAAAAGAGGAAGGGCCTTTTTTTTTACTCACTGAAGCTTTGGGGTGCGTGATGACTTGAGAAAGCTCTTTTTTGCCTTCAAAACATAAAACACAAAACCCAAAATGGAGATACAAAAAAAATGGCTTTGAAAATGGCTTTCGGACGAAGAAGTTATGGCTTTTTGAAGAAAAGTTGTTGAAGATGCCGACGAAGTGCAGGAATATGCAGAAATGAATGATAATGTTATATTTAAAAAAAACCGCCCCCTTTCTAAACTTAATCTAATTAGCTCAACAAAAATAAATACTTGAACTCAAGACCTATATTCTCATAAAGTAGATTTGGACCAAGTGAGCTAGATTAAAAGGTTAGTAATTTTTGGAAAAGATGAAGGTTTTTTTTTTTTTTTTTAAGTCACTGAAGCTTTGGGGTGCATGCTTACTTGATAAAGCTCTTTTTTGCCTTCAAAACAAAAAACACAAAACCCAAAATGGACATACAAAAAAAATCAAACCTTACGGCTTGAAGTTAGCTTTAGCCAAAGACTAAATATTTCCCTCAATGTTTCTGATTTTCCGAGATCACACTAAAACATGCAGGAAAAGAGCATACACATGAGAAAAATCCTTCCTTTCTGTTTCTGATTTGCCCAGATCACACAGAGTTGTGGGGCAAAGAGCATATGCAGAAATGAAAGGTATAGATCCAATAATAAAGAAAACAAGGAGCTAAATAAACCGAAATAAACAGAGAGAAAATAACTAAAAACTGCAAATAAACACCGTATACCTCCATATCTTAAAAATGACGTAGCTAGGACTATCGGAAACCTTTTCGCCTCAAACGAAAGGGTTCCTCACTAGAATAGATACTCCCAACACAACAGAGTAGTCCTCTCGGCCCGAAAGTAGTCAGTAATAGTAGATCCAGGAAACGACAGTCAAATGCACTTCTACCCGCTTCAGATTTGGATCACCAATAGATGCGGCCCTCAAATAGCTCTGATACCATGTAGGAATTTATAGGGTAACTTCCTCAGATATAACACCAAAGGACACTGCGCACAAACAGATCACAGATCAATACACTAGTATTGTTGACGTGGTTAAAACCCTCAAAGAGGGAAACAGTCCACGGCTTGAGCCAACATGGTCACTTCAGGCAATTTATTAATAAAAGAATGAAAATTTATATAAGCTTCACTCATGAATGGTTACCCTACAAATGACCCTCCATGCTCTTTAAATAGAGATCATGGAACAATTGGGTGTTAAGCCACGGATCAAGTGTCGGTAATACCGAGGAGAGAATGAATCGTCAGATCACTACATATCGTGACCGTCGGATTGTAAGTTACAAAAGTACATAGTAAAGAAACACACTTTACCTAACTCTACACTAGACCAAGTTATACTTAACTATTTCCTGTGTTGGAATATCCTAACAAACATGTCCTTCATCAAATTTTACATATATGCTTTCAACAATCTTGTAGAATCTCTTATTGTAACACTTATATCCTTTTATCCTCGATGAATAGCCAAGCAATATCCCTTCATCTACTCTTGACACAACTTTGCTGGGATTTCCCTCATTCCTTTTGATGAAACATTTTTTGCCAAAAACCCTAAAATGCTTTACAAAACCAGGTTTTCCATATCACAATTCATAAGGTGCATTAGAGAAATTTGGAGCTCTAAAATGGGCCTCCTAAGGAATATTATAAAATAATAGTGGAAAGAATATAACAAGATTAGATTAACTCATCAAGTTTTGGAGGGAAAAAATTAAAAAACCTACTTTTTCAACTCGTATTTTTAACTCATGTCTCTATGATGTTACTCAAATTTCGAGTGGGAGGACTAGTTAGATATGGAATTTAATTTTACATCCAAGGAGTACCCATTTTGCATACTTCTGATGGAGCCTACTACATGAAAAATTGAAAGACATGAAAACGTGATTGCAATCACATTTTTCATGTATTTAAATTTTTTCTTGTAGTAGGGCCCATTGAAAGTATGTAACAAAGGTAAAATTAAATTTCACATCCAAAAAGTGCTCCCACTCGAAATTTGAGTAAAATTGTAGGGAGATAAGTTGAAAATATGAGTTGAAAAAGTATTTTTTTATTTTTGTTTATTTTTAATCTTTTTACCTTTTTGCTCCAAAAATGGTGAATCATCCACCATTGTTGAAATCATCATATTGAGTCCCATTGGTTATTATAAAGTAGATTTTTGTTTTAAATTTGTTTTTTGAGGCCCATTTTCACCTCAAAATTTCTATAATGCTTTATCATTGTTTACTCTAACATGAGACTCATTGAAAATGTTAACTATTATTTGTACAACTTCTCCCCAGAAGACATGTGTTACCCATGATTCATTGAGCATGGCTTGGGCCATGTGCTAGAGTGTATTTTTCATTCTTTCAACCACCTCTTTTTGTTGAGGACTTTTAGCTATTGAAAATTATCTCTTGATCCCATGTTGTTCACAGAAGTTTGATAAAACTCATTGGATGTGTACTCTCCTCCTCTGTCTGATCTCAACCACTTAATATTAAGATCCATTTCATTTTACACCAATGCTTTGAATTTTTTGAATTTTTCAAAAGATTCATCTTTATGTTTTAACAAATTGAACCAACACATTCTTGTGTAGTCATTAATTAACAACATGAAATATTATTCACCTCATGGAGATCTCATTTTTGTGGTACCACATATGACTGTATGGATCAATTCTAGAGGCCTTCTTGTAGCATATTCCTTTGCTTTAAATTGAAATCTTGATTGCTTTTTGAATTGGCATGACTCGCAAACATTATTTTTAGGTTTGATGATTTTGGGCATGTCTCAGACAACCCCATTTTTACCTAGTTTAATGAGTTGATGAAAATGGACGTGTCCTCGAGAAGGATTTTGCATTTGGACGGAGCCGCCGAAGACTGAAGATCTAGCCACCGAACCTCTGGCCGTAGGCCAGCCTCGGCCCCCTCGAGGAGCTTGCATCCGAAACCTGGTTCTGCCTCTCACACTGAATCAGACCTTATCACATCTGGAATTTTGGCAAAATCCATCTGCTTGAACTGGAAAGTTTGGGCTGCTGGGAGCAAATCAACGTGGCCCCGCGGATGCCATGGAATCCAGCGGGGGCTCTGCCCCTCCTCTCAACCCACCCCCTGAGATATCAACATTCAAAGCACTAATAGTCGCAAGCCATAAATGCGCCCTCACGGCAAGCCAACAGAAGTTCATCAAGAAACTTGGATCGATTCCTACGGTTGCCCTTCCTGAAGAAGAAACATGCAAGGTAGCATTGAACCTAGCGGAAAGAGGATTAATAGGACAGTTTACGGGCCTCTGGCCTTCTCCAAAATCGGTCGAAAACTGGACCCAAAGAAACTGGTCTCCACTGATTAAAGACCGAGTCAAGAGCTATTTTGTGGGCAAAGGGGTTTTCGTATTTGTCTTTGAGAACCCGGAAGACAGAAGACTTATCTTCAGAAATGGCCCTTATTTCATGGGACCACAAGGCCTGTATCTTAACAAATGGTCTCCTGTTTTTGACCCCTCTCAGGATGTCCCCTCCGCTGTCCCAGCGTGGGTGCAACTCCCCCATCTACCCCTACACCGTTGGAATCAAAAAACCCTCCAGATCATTGGTAATGCACTCGGAAAATAAATAGATAAGGCGGCAAGGAAAGATCAGTACACATGCGCCCGAATCCGTGTAGAGGTTGACCTAGAAGAGGGTCTGCCTGAAGCAATAAATCTCTCTGTCGCTAGGTGGACTCACATACAGGAACTAGATTATGAACAACTCCCTTTCAAATGCAAACACTGCCACGAGCATGGCCATTTTGTGAAGCATTGCAAGAAAAAAGTAGAAGACCAAACATACAAAGCAAAAGAGGACCAATGGACAGAAGTTCGAAAGACTGGTCATCAAAAAAAAGGAAATGGAAAAGGGCACACCTCTAGAGTTCGAGGCAGCTCCAAGAGCAACCAAGATATGGATGCATTCCCAAAAGACACTGAGAAAGACCAGACCGACAATCAAGAAATGGATGCAACCATGAATGACAATGAAAAAGATCAGACCATCATAGCAGGCAAGACACAAGAAAAAAAGGCAAATACAGAAGATCCACCATTAAACCAAGAAGGGGGAGAAGCCACTCAAAATGCTATGCAAGGCAGCCCCTCCAATCCATCTTATGCAGAAGTAACAAGGAAGAAACCAATAGACAGTGCGGGCTCTTTAGAGGATGAAGCCTTTGAACGCCCCTCTAAAAGAGCAGGAAGGAAATCCCGCAAAGAAATAAGGGAAGAGGAAGCTAAGAGACTCAAAGTTCAAGGCAGCCAGTCCACCATAGAAATGTCCATTGGAAGAAATACAAGACCAACGCCTTCAAAGAGAGGCCCAACCCCCCTCCTCAAGTAAATCATGGAGCTCGTCTCTTGGAACTGTAGAGGTTTGGGGAACCCCTCCAAAGCTGAAGCAGCCATGGATCTCCTCAAAATAGAAGTGGCAAACATTCTCATGCTCCAAGAGACGAAGATAGAAGCCCGAGCACTTCTAGATACCAACAAGTCAAAGTGGAAGAAAAGTGCAGACAAAGCAGTAAATTCAAGGGGCTCATCTGGAGGACTGGCAACCCTCTGGTCAGAAGAATCTTTTTTACTCAAAAATTCCCATGAAACCCAGCACTGGATATTCACAGAGCTTACACAATATTCAAGTAAGTTGTATTTCTCCTTATTTAATCTCTATGTCCCTGTTACTTATTCTAAAAAAAGAGAATGCTGGACCTCTCTCTCAGCATTTTTAGACCAGCACACCCCAAGCAACATAATACTAGCAGGTAATCTCAACATAGTACTGAAATCAAAAGAGAAAAGGGGCGGCTCCACCAGCAGAGACCCAATGCTGGTCTCCGTGGAAGAGCTAGCACAACATTGGGACCTCTTAGATTTCAAGCCCATTCGCAGTCTATATACCTGGTCCAATAATAGATCTGGGTCTGAACATATATCTGCTCGATTGGATCGATTTTTGGTACAAGGATCTCTGATCATGGAAAAAAAGATAATCAAAACAAAATTTTTACCCAAGTTAGCTTCTGACCACAAACCGATCCAGCTGCTCCTTTAAGATGAAGAGGATCTAGGTCCTCTACCATTCTGCTTCAACCCTTTATGGATTGAGAGAGACGGTTTTTTTGAAACTGTTAAAGAAGCCTGGGCCAAGTCATTCTCAGGGTCCCCAAGCTTTGTTTGGGAACAAAAAATAAAAGCCACCAAACAAGCGCTGAAGGAGTGGATAAGGAAACCAGCCCCTACTACAATCAGCATAAGGAAAGAGCCAGTAAGCACATTGGAGACTTTACAAATGGAATTAGAGAGCAAAGAGATCATACCTGAACTACTGGAACAAGAAATCAAGGCTCAAGCTACTACATACAGATCATTCAGAAAAGAAGAAGAATACTAGCGAATCAAATCAAGGAGTTTGTGGTTAAAGGCAGGTGATCGGAACACCTCCTTCTTCCACAGACAATATAGAGCCAGGCTTAACAGGAATCACATCTATGAAACAAGAACAACAGAGGACCATGTCAGCAAAGGCTTTGCCCAAGTTAAAGCTGCTGCAGACAGCCATTTTCAAAATCTTTTTAGTGGAGGAGTACAGGCATTCGAGGAGGAAATAGCAGAATTCCTTCTTAACACCCCTCATCTAATCAGTCCAGAAGAAAATGCTGCCCTCACCAGAGAAGTAACAGAGGAGGAAATTATTAAAATTATATGGTCCATGGAATCAGATAAGGCGTCGGGCCCAGATGGATTTACGATACACTTCTACAAAGTTTGCTGGAACATCATCAAAAGAGACCTCCAAAAAATGATAAAGGGGTTCATGAGAAAAGCTAATATCAGTGGAGGAACCAACTCCACGTATCTAGCTTTAATCCCCAAAGAAACTAATCCAGAAACATTCTCCAGATTCATACCCATATCTCTGTGTAATGCATCCTATAAAATTCTGGAAAAATTGCTAGCAAGCAGAATCAAGCCCTTGCTCAAGTAGCTGATCTCTGGTCCTCAAGGAGGCTTTGTGGAGGGTAGACACATTCTCGACAACGTTATCCAAGTCCAAGAGACAATCCACACCAGCGTGAAGCGAAATGAGAAAGGTATGTTGATTAAATTAGACATGAAAAATGTGTTCGATAGAGTCAATCGCTCTTTCCTCATTCAGGTACTCCTCTCCTTTGGATTCTCGCCTCATTTTGTTCATCTTATTAATGCTTGCATAAATAACCCCTGGATCTCCCCCCTGGTTAATGGCCGCCCCTCTAATTTCTTCCAAGCCCGGAGAGGCATCAGGCAAGGGTGCCCCCTCTCCCCTTTCCTGTACATTATTATGGAAGATTCCCACAGCAGAAGGCTCATAGCTGAAAGAATTCTTGGCATTCTTCCTGGACTCAAATCATCCTCTGATGCAGTACCCTAGAACCATGCTCTCTTTGCCGACGACTTACTTCTCCTCAGAGGTGCATCACCCAGAATCGCCAAAGGCTTTGATTCAATCTTGAAAGGCTACTGCAGGGTCACATTTGCTCTCATCAATGAAAAAAAGAGCGAAATTTATAGTTGGAACACAGGTCAGCAAGAGACCAACAGCATCGCGGCAATCATGGGATTTAGAGGTCATGCTAATTGGGATCGAATTAAATACCTCGGCCTTCCAATTATCAATGGTGCCAACAGGAGAACACTCTGGACAGAAATAATATGTAAAACTAAATCCAAAATGGAAGCGATGGGAGGTTATTGGCTTACCAAAGGAGGGAAGACAGTCCTAATCAAAACCTAGCTATCTGCGTTCCCAATTTATCAGGCCGCCTTCATGCTGGCCCCCAGGAACGTCACGGAGCAGATTACAAAATTGCTACGGGATTTCGTATGGCAAGGCGGGAGAGGGAATGAAAACAAAATGCATCTAGTGTGCTGGGATATCGTCAGATGGCCGACAGCAGAGGGGGGCCTCCAAATCTGAGATCCCTCACTCGTAAACCTGGCGTTGGGTGGGAAATTACTTTGGAAAATGGCCAGCGAACCAAACCATCATATCAACAACACGATGATGTCAAAATACTCCCAAAATTCCACATACAGAGGCTTGCAGTTCGATTCCTCTGCCATCGATATGCAGATACGAAAGCTATGCTATAAAAGCAACAAATTTTTTAATCAGCACCTTTACAGAGTGCCTGGAAACGGCAAACGAATCAACATCTGGAACGATAGAATAATGGGGAATGACCCACTGGTAGAAAATGAAGCCATAATGGATATCAGAGAGTGGCTGGTGCACGCAGGTAAAACCAGACTTGACGACATCTCGAACTGGGACAGCAGAGGTGAATGGGTCGGTTGGGATATCAATGGTATCCCAGATTGGCTAATACCACAAAAAAATCGTCTTATTGAGTTGCTGGAAGGATCCTCTCCCGAACATCGGCACATAAGAGATAGCTGGGCTTGGGGAATGACTGGAACATACACCACATTAGCAGGATATAAAGCCCTCCAGAGTCTAAGAAACAGCAGTCAAGCACCAGCCTTCTCGAAGTCTGTTTGGGACAATCTAGCTCTTCCCAAAGTGAACTTCTTCTTCTGGACGTTGGTGCACAACAAACTTCTCACTGGCGACAATCTAGAGAAAAGGAATATTGCAGGACCTCACAGGTGCGAGTTATGCAGAAGCTACTCTGAAACAGCCCAGCATTTAATCCTAGAGTGAAAATTTGCCAAGGAAGCATGGGAGCACGCCCTTTTGGACCTGCAGATTCCAGCGTTTCCCCAAAATACAGTAGCAGAACTGTTTGCCTCCTGGAATACTATCTACCCTCATAGCAAGGATAATTTTAGGGGAGAATGTTCGCCCTTTGGCGAAATTAAGGGGTTTTAAATTTTTAGTGGGCGAATATTTTGTATCATAGTACATTTTTACAAATCACCTCAAATAGCCCACCTTAGTTTAAGGGAGAGGGTAAAAAAGGTAAATTTAGCCCTTGAAATTAGGACTTACAACCTTCCATTCGCCCATTTTCAAGAATAGGTTTTATTTAAGTGAATCCTATGGGCCAAATACCATATTTATAAAAGAGGTATGGTAAATTAATAAAAATATAAATAAATGAGAGGTATGGTAAATAAATAAAACATTTTTTATATTTACTCCATAAGTCACCTTATATACATGTAACGGTGTAAACAAATAAAAATATAAGTAAAGTGGAGGTATGGTAAATAAATAAAACGTCTTTTTATACTTACTCAAACGGTATGGTAAATAAATAAAAATATAAATAAACTAGACGTATCATAAATAAATAAAACCTCTTTTTATATTTAGTCCATAACCCTCGTTCTATTTATGAAGGCTCAAGAAAGAGGTTTTATTTAAGTGAATCCTATGGGCCAAATACCATATTTGTAAAAGAGGTATGGTAAATTAATAAAAATATAAATAAACAAGAGGTATGGTAAACAAATAAAACATTTTTTTATATTTACTCCATAAGTCACCTTATATTTACGAACACTCAAAAAATGGGTTATATTTAGGTGAAACCTTTGGCCAAAATACTATGGGACAAAATACCGTGGACTAGATTGTTATTAATACCATGCAAAAAACCATTATTAACCCTAATATTAGAATTAATAAAAATAAAAATGGCACATGGTATTGACCCATGGTATTCACCAAAATGGCACATGGTATTGACCCATGGTATTAACCTAGAATGTAGCCTATTTAAATGGGGGAATTAAACTAGCATGTAGCCTATGCTAAGATTCTCTAGGACTTTACAAAGTTTTATTATTTAGTGAAAGACTCGCCAAGATCTTACAAGATTTTATAATTGAGTAAAATATTCGCCATGTCCGGTGAGAGATTCGCCAAAAAATTATATATACATATTATATTATTGATAAAATCGCCTTCCATTTTTCCTATATACCATGGAGATTTGCCCATTTATTATATTTATAAATTTAGGGGGGGTTCTTAAAATTTTCCGTGCCTCATAGCATCCCCAACAAATCCTTCTGGAAAAAAATTTGGACAGCAATTCCAAAATTCGTTTGTTGGAAGATTTGGTTGGCTCGTAATGATCAAATTTTCAATGGAAATAGAAACACTCCTCTTCAAGTTGCAGCCAAAGCTAAAGCATTACTCTTGGAAGCAGCGCAACAACAGTTTCATAAAGAGGATGCACTACTCCTTCCTGAAGAAAGGAGATGGCTCCGCCCGCTTGAGCCATCTCCTCATAATCTCCATCTCGTCCCTGAAATAGTTAATCCGAACTGGAGAATAAGAGAAACTGAGGAAAGTTTCACAAATTGGTGGAAATCCAAAAATATCACCACCATCTTTTTTGACGAAGCCTCCAAAGGAAATCCCGGGAACGCTGGTGCTTGTGGGGTCATTTATTATCCGGACGGCAACTCAAGAGACAACTTTTATTGGGTATTAGGCTAGAAATCTAATAATTAGGCAGATATCTATGACCTTCTCAAAGCTTGCCTAATAGCAAGAGAAAAGGGAGTCAAATATTTCCAAGCCTTTGGTGATTCAGAGATCCTAATCAAAAAGTTAAATGCAGAAGATCTTTTCAACAATGCAAGCCTTAACAAACTTCTGGGAAGATTGAAAAGAATCATCCAAGAGTTCACCTCCTATAAATTCTACCATATTCTTAGAAACCTGAATGGCGAAGCTGATCAAATGGCGAACAAAGGATGCCCGCTCATGAAAGGACAACTGTTTATCAATGATGAAAACTTCCACCAAATTCCCTGAAAAGTCTATAACTCACAAGCAGAATAAGCTTGTTGTTTTCTGTGTAAACGGGGCTGCCTTGGCAAAGACCCCACCTCTCTTATTCAAATAAATAAAATCCTACATCCGTTATAGTTAAAAAAGAAGAAGAAGAAAATGGACGTGTCCTCAGATATAATTGTAGTGGCTGGAATAGCTCAGTTGGTTAGAGTGTGTGGCTGTTAACCACAAGGTCAGAGGTTCAAACCCTCCTTATAGCATAGATATCATCAAGAAAGTTGAAAAATTTAAAATTTGTGAGAGAGTGGGTTGTCGTGGTAGCCAAAGATTCCATTTCTGAGAGATAGTGGGCCGATTAGAGGTGTCATGGTTTAAAAAATAGAGCCAAGGAGTCTATTTCTGGGAGAAATTCCATTTTGTGAGGAAATGTCATTTTTTTTTGTGATTTTAGATAGTTTTCAACATATGCATGTGCAACCTTCATGTGCGCGCAATAGTCCAGCTCGAGCCTGCGCTGACCTAGTCGTCGTTGCCCCTGCATATCCCTCTCTCAGCAGCCTCCTACTACTGAGGCCAACCAGACCATGCAGCCCTCTGAGGAGGGATATCCTCACCCTTCCTCGCAGCCAAGGAATGAAGTAAATGCAGAAGCCTTCGCTTCTCCTATTGCAGAGAATGGAGCTCCAAGGAGCATGCCATCAGTCAATAAATTTGTAAATAAAATTGAAAGTATCCCATAGATTTCTCTCCCTCCAGCACTTCCAAGAGGAGCAACCATCTCTCTGGTAGAACGGGGACTTGTTGGACAGTTCACTGGGCTATGGCCTTCACCCAAATCAGTGCAAAAATGGACAGAATTCTTATTCATGAAAGCATAGCAGCTTCATATTCTCTTGTGAAAAGTAAAATTGTTCACAACTCAGCTTCAGACCACAAGCCGGTGGTGCTAACCTTGGGAAAGCTAGAAAATCAAGGACCCATTCCCTTATGATATAATTCAATTTGGGAAAATAAGGAATATTTTGGAAAAAAAAAAAGGATAGATGGAAAAAAAGTGTCACATGATCTCCCCAATATGTTTGGGAAACTAAGCTAAAGAACCTAAGGATGCACTTAAGAAATTGGGCAAGAGAAAATGATCTCCGGGACAAAGCTAAGAAAATCGAATTGCAAAACAAAAAAGGGATAATATTTGCAAGGAAAAAGAGAATAAGGAAGAAATTAAGCATCATCATATACAAGAGAAGGAAATATATCTAGAAATATATAAGCAAAATAGGCAAGAAGAAGAGGAAAGCAGACTGAAATCAAGATGCCTCTAGCTAAAATCCGGTGATAAAAGTACAACCTTCTTTCATAATACAATGAAAATAAGGAGGTCTAAAAATAAAATTGAACAGATTCAACTAAATGGTCAAGAAATAAAAGGAGTTGAAGCAATAAAAAATGCAGCCCATAAACACTTTAAAGAACTCCTCTCAACAAGTGACAATCAAGCAACTAATGAAGAAATTATGCAGCATATAAAAAGAATAAGCGATGAGCAAAACAGGGAATTAGACAAATAAATTAATGAGGAAGAAGTCAGAGAAGCTGTGTGGAATCTCCACCCTGATAAGGCACCAGGTCTAGATGGGTTTACAATGGCCTTTTATAGACAACATTGGGAAATTATCAAAAAAGATCTAATGAGAATGCTCAAAAATGCTTTCCAAAAAAAAAATATTTGAGGAAATACAAAATCCTCCTTCCTAGCCCTCATTCCCAAAGAACCCAATCCTACAACTTTTAACAGATACATGCCAATCTCCCTTTGCAGCTCATCTTATAAGATACTCACCAAAATTCTAGCAAACTGAATGAAAAAATTACTTCTGGAAATAATTTCAGAAAACCAAGGAGGATTTGTCCCCAAGAGGAAAATCACAGACAATGTGATAATTTTTTAGGAGGCTATTCACAGCGGTATCCAAAGAAAGGAGAGAGGAATGATTGTTAAGTTAGATATGGCTAATGCTTTTGATAGGGTTAACCATAACTTTCTTGCAGCAGCTCTCAAAAAGTTTGGTTTTTCAATAAATTTCATAGAGATTATCCAGGCATGTATATCAAATCCATTTATAGCTCCTTTAATCAATGGACGACCTAGTAAGTTTTTCCAAAGCACACGAGGGCTGAGGCAATTCTGTCCACTTTCTCCATTCTTGTACATCATCATGGCTGAATCACTGAGTTCTATGCTGGAAAATCAAAGAAAAGAGAAAAAAGTAACAGGGATCCAAATATCGAGAGGAGTCAAAGATATAAACCACTCACTCTTTGTAGATGATACTCTTCTCATAGGCGGGGCATCATGCATTATAGCAAGACGATTCAAAAAAGTCTTAGATAATTTTCTCCTAGCTTCAGGAGGAATTTTAAACAACTCCAAATGCAAAATTTATTGTTGGAATACCTCAACAAAAACAATGCAGCGTATCTCACAAATAATGGAAATACCTTTACAAATAAATTGGAGCCACTTCACTTATCTTGGGCTACCCTTAGCAAAGGAAGTTCTAAAATCAAAAGTCTGGAACAAGCAAGTGGAGAGAATGAGGGAAAAAATTCAGAATTGGGGAGTGATGTGGCTCAACCTAGCAGGAAGAGTGACACTGATTAAAGTACTTCTCTCAGCCTTGCCCATATATCAGTATGCAATTATTATGGCTGCGGAAAGTACCCACAAGCAAATGGAACTGATAATAAGAAGCTTCCTCTGGCAAGGAGGAAAACAAGATAATAAAAAATTCATCCTTGTTAGGTGGGAGCAAGTTACTCTTCCCTATGAAAAAGGCGGTATAAAAATTCGCCTGCTAGGACTAATGAACATTGCTCTAGGGACATAAATTATCTGGAGAATGATAAATGGGAACGGTCTCTGGTGGGAAAATTTTCTAACAATGAAATACTTAAATTGTCATAGAACAAATCTCCTCACTGATACTATTCCAGACAGGCCATGCACCCAAATTTGGAAATTGGTTAAAAGGATAATTCCTCTTATTAGAGATCAAATATCCAAAAATCCAGGGAATGGCAAAACAATTTCTATATGGGAGGATAGAATAATGGGGAAAAACCCCTTAAATCAGCAACAAAATTTAAGAGGACTTTAGAGATGGATGGAAGAGCAAAGATTTAACACTCTTTATTCTATTTCAAATTGGGATCAGAATAACCAGGTTAGATGGAAAAAGATGGCTACACCACCAAGACTAAAAAGTAAGTGGGAAATTTTAAAATGTCATCTGGTGGCGGCCACGCCCATCAACAAAGAAGATCAGGATGACTTTGTTTGGGACCCAAATGGAGGGGATTACACTGTGAAATTGGGGTACAACCTCCTCCCAAAACTTCATAATCAAAATGATTGGAGTCTTTGGAAGGTAGCTTGGAAATCAGAGATTTTGCCCAAAATTAAAGTCTTCACCTAGACCCTTCTCAAAGGAAAAATTCTTACCTCTGAAAATTAAAAAAAAAAGGAATACAAGGGCCCTCAAAATGTGTCATGTGTCAAAAGGAGGAAGAAACAATCCAACACATCTTCATAAATTGTATGGTGGCGAGAGAGTGTTGGAAACAGGCAACAAATCCTCTGGAAATAAACATAAATCCAACAATTTAGTTGACAAATCTTCATAAAAACTGGGATAAAAGCTATCCATATACAAAGAAAAAAAAGGCAACAATAAATTGGATATGGAAATGTCTCCCTTCAATCCTGTGTTGGCAAATTTGGTTAGCCCGAAACAAATGCATTTTCAAAGAACAAAAGCCAAATCTAGGCAAGATCCTAGCAAAAACTTGGAGCCAAGTTGCAAAGATAATAAGTACAAATGGAATCTCAAAAATGGACCAGAACAATTTACAACAAGAAGAGAAAGATTGGTACAACAAAGCAATGTTAGAAAACAAAGCAAAAGCAGAAGCTATAGCAAAAAATAAAGAATCTCATACAAACAAGAAATGGAAATTAATACTAGAGGATAAAGAATTTATAGAATGGATAAAAGAACAGAAGAGACACATTCTTTTTTTTACAGAGCTGCAAAAAATAACCCAGGTAAAGTAGGGGCAGGCGGAGTTATACTAGATCCAAATGGAAACAAAATAATAACCTATGAATGGAGCCTTGGAGAAATGACAAACAACAGGGTTGAAGCATACAACCTTCTTCTAAGCACAAGGCTTTTAAACAAAAATGCAATCAAGGACCCTATAGTAATAGGGGGCTCTACTATCATAATAGCCACTCTGGATGCCAAAAGGGACTTCAAAAGCATAGCCATCAACAAAATCTATTAAAGGATCATAACAAGTTTTGAAAGTCTGGGAAATATAACCATAAAGCATGTCATGAGAAACCAAAATAAGGACGCTGATAGCCATGCTAAAAAAGCAATTAACAGACCAGTTGGGACTGTCAAAGAGAATAATGAAATTTATGAAGAAATTATACCATGACCCCTCACCCAGTATGAGGATCGATAAAGTATACCATGACCCACGTGCTCCTACGCAGGCTCCCAGGCGACCCGAGACAATATGGAAATCAACAGCAGCAGGTCTCTCCTTAATAGAGACCAATAAATCAGGAATAGAAACCACAAAACAACAAAGAAATTCTGCAAAGCAAGAGTGAGGAGACAGTTGCAGACTCATCGCACAGGAACCGTTGGATCTTGGCAATCAACGATCGAGGATTGACTTCAGTAGTAGCGGAAGAGGAACTCGGAGAATTCGTCACAGCCATCGATGGTGGCATATCTATGGCCATTGGGCACTAACATGCTCGAGAGTTAGTCAAAGAGAAAATCCGAGAATGTAAACAGAAATGGTTTTTTGGGTTGAGTTTAAGTGGTAAGCGGTTTCAGGAGGGAACCATCCGATTCCACTCACCGCTGGACATGTAGCAAGAGGGTGCAGTGAGAATACTGCTTTTTCAGGCAGGTATTCTCCACGTGAGTTGTCCACTAGAAATCCTTGCTTGCCATTGGTTCTTTTGTGAGTGGATCGACGGTGGTGGAGTGACGTGCAAGTGGTTGATCAGTGAATGGAGGTGTTTGTCAAATTTGATGGAGGAAATTCTACGATGGAGATTGAGCCTAATAAAGGTACACTTTGAAAATCACACCAAGGCTTTGGATAAGCGGAAATTGTTATTTCTCGTGTGTTTATGTTTGTTCCCACTTTATGCGGATAAAAGTTATGGTTAAGTCTGCTTTACCCAAAGTTAAGGGCGGGTTTGGTTTCTGCGCGAGGCTTAAGGAGTTCAATTCAATTTTTGGAAAGTTATACCATAGCTCAAAACCATGCCACCAGCACTTTAGTTTTTTGAAGTTTATGGATTCAAGGTGGTAAAAGTAGTTGTGGGGACTGCACTCCCAATTTACGCACTACTTTTGAACCTGCCCTCCTCTGATTGTACAAGGAACTAGCTTCCTTTTCCTTTTTTTTCTTGTTTGCAATATATAAAAATTAATCGACTATTTAAAAAAAGAAGAAGAAAATGGACGTGTCCTAATCTCATGTGCCACAACCAACTCTCATATGTTTTACCCAAATAACAACTTTCTTTGTCTCCTTCCAACACATATACATTACTAGAAGTCTTATCTTAATTATAATTTCTCCTGTGTCCAATTTTTTAACCACACACTCATTTGGTCTAGAAGTTACCTCATATACTTGTTCACACATATAAATAGCACTTAATAGGTTATGCTTATGGTCATCTACATATAACACATTTTGAGCCTTGGTCTTTTTCTTTTCCATGAAAACTGTCCCTTTATCCTTTATTCTTGTCGACACATTATTTCAAAAGGTAACATTCCCTCTTTTGACTTGATTGCATGATATAAATCTACATCTATCACCTATAATGTGTTTTTAACATCCACTATTAATGCACCACTGATTTTATTGATTCTTGGCATATAAAACCAACCCACACTCTTCTAGATGTATAGTCTTCTTCTATTTCCATTTTTTGGTAAATTCTTCTATTTTGTCTTGTTGACAAGAATATGTCAATTTTCTTCTGCATTCATTGGAATTGTTCCCAAATTTGTTGCAAATAGACCGCTCAGTTTCATTCATAAGTGGAGAAAATGCATTGTTGGTTACTTTTCTAATTCTTTTCATTTCATGTAAGCTTGGATTAACCCTTGCATTTCTAAACCCAATAGATTTGTATGTTATGTAATGTACTACTTTATGACAAAAGTTGTGATAGATAAAACAATTACCATAAAAATATATAGGTATCTGGGAGTGAAAAAATTTCATAATAATATTGGTCCTTGGTTGTTGATTGGATGAAACATTAATCTTTGTTGCTTTCTTACTCTATTACTTATGTGACTTGGCTTATCTTGTTTTTATTGGTCATCACTTCCTCTACTAGATTTATTGGGTTGGCTACTTATTCCGTTAAGAGCACTAACATATCTTTTTGAATGCTCATATTTTGATGCTTTGGGGCTTGAATCTCCTTTGAATAATTCTATTTTTTCCATGTACCCAAATCCTATTTTAGTTAACAGAGGTCAGTAATTATTGAACATATTAGCTAAATTTTATGATCCATGAACAAAATTTAGTTTTAGATCCAACTGTGTCTTAGCCTTCTCAAGGTCTTTTATTAAGGACATAACTTATGGTTTCAATTTATCACAATATCCCCCCTTTTTGTACCCGCTTCATTAAAACTTCCTCCACTCATTTGTATCCTTCTAAATGGACTCTTAAAAGAACCATTTCTTCAACACATTATTCTCTTCCTCCTTGTAAGCTTGGAAATCTTGTTTTTAGTTTTTGTTTATTCTCCCGAGCTTATCTATTTCCTCTAATGCACATAGAAGTTCACTTTCCATGTCAAAAATTGCTTCACATCCTTCTGAATTAGTTTTCTCCAGACCAAACATTTTAATTTAAAGTTACATAAGGAGCTTCTCATCAAGATTAAGGTTAAATTCATAATCTTCTTCATCTTTTGATGAACTATAAATTTATTTATGTGAATAGAAACTTTTCCTTTTAGAAAACTTCTTCTTGATAATTTTCTTAGACGTTTTCTTTCCTTTATATTCTTTTCAAAATTATTAATTTCTCTATAAGGACATATGGAAAAAGAAATTCCCTATTCTACCACATGGAAAACACTAGAATGGTAACATACCAAAACTTCCATTTTGTGTAAGGTAATCCTTCCGATAGTTAGGTTGTTACTAAAGGAATCTTACTTTGAAACCAATTGTTGAATACTGGGTGGGGGGGAGTGAATCAATATTCTAAACTTTCATTTAAATTCACATCTCTTATTTATTAATGAGTTTAATAGAAATCCATCAAATAATTAAATGATCACAAAGGACATCATATATTTAACGTGGAAACCCATAAAGGGACAAAACCACAAAGTTCTTTTTTCTTTAAATGGTTATTATAGGCACCTACCTATAGTTAAAAAATTTGCAAGAACCCACTTGCAGGAGATATTATCCCCTTTCTCCTTTTGTAGGCTTTGACCCGCTGGAGACACCTTTCCCAAAGGTTTAGTAGGCACCCACCAACTTGGAATATCTCTCCCCTCTTTATCTTCGATTTGAATGTAATTTATGAAAAAATGATTTGTTCTTCACTTTGTATTTTCTTTGTCTTACCCTATGCTCCTATCAACCACTGCTATACTTCACAAACACCCTTGTTGCAAACATACCATCCTTTCTATTGCCTTACACACTCATAATGGTCCCATATTACACATATTCTCTAATCACTCTCTATTTTTCTCTCTATCTTTTGATCTCTCAATCACACTTCCTTTTATCTGCATCATCTATTTGTTCTATCATTATTTCCATGCATATATGATTTGATCCCTCATATTACCATGGGTATAGATCCATGTTTCTAACCATGGAAATCATCCTTTGATTGTATTAACACCTAACAACTTATAAACTTGAGTCCCTTCACTTTTAGCTCTTTTCTTCATATGAGTGCATTAGAAAATCAAGAGCTTAAGTTTGAATATGCGTTAAAGCCTTGACCCATGTAGTTCTCCCTATCGTGAAACACCCAACATATTTCAAAATTTTATGAGTGATCTGATTGACATTGATGATGTAGACACTACTTTCGGCCCCCCCATTTTTCCATGCTTTAACAAAGGGTGGGGGTCTATAATTTTTCATGTATGCACATTAAACAATCCTCACCTTTATAGCATGTGCCAACCAGTCTCGTACACTAATCATATTTGATGGCATAGACCTAACTTTGAGGCCCCCAGCCCTTTCTTATTTTTAGCCGGGGGAGGTTGAAGTTATTTTTTCTTCTGTACCCATGAAATGTGGTCATCTTAGATCGACTACCATGTCATTTGTGTCAACCAACTGAGACCTATGAGATTGCCTCTCTACCATTGGTCATTCCACTTCACCTCCATGTCACTAACACGTGTCACTCAGAAAAGGGCCACTTGGTCACCTAAAAATGAAAATTCACTTTCCACATGTACTCAACTTACTGTGCCATGCCATCCTCTGGAACACATCACTACCACATGTTATCCATGTCTCCCTTCCATTGAATCCATCACACCCAATATTTTCCATAAATGGTGGTGGGCTCCAGTATTGTAGCAATAATGTTACAACTCCTGGAGCTTCCTTCTTTAATTTTATCAACCCGGTAGTTCGTAACAAACTTGGAAGCGACGGTGCTGTATGCACAAGTACTAGCTCTTGCCGCAGCTGTCACTTGGTCAGCTGACACAAGTCCACTAAGAGCTTAAGCTAACTTCTATGAGCTCTTAGAAGAAGCTTTTTAATTGATGGATGAAAGCTAACTCGAAGGAAGCTAATCTAGTTGCAAAAAGAAACTGAAAGCCACAGAGAAACGCAAACCCTAGCAAACCCTAATTCTACCAACTAGTCCTACTGACGCAAAGGAGAGCATGCACATTACTAAAATAGATGCCATTACTTCTATGAAGGTAAAATACATGTGTCTAGACTACCTCTATCTGAAGAAAACATCTTTTTGTATTTTTGTTTAAGTTGTTGGAATTATCATGCATGTGCTTCTAACTATTTTTGACTGTGCCGAGGTGGATCAAGGAGGAGAAATGCTTGGGAAAGGTTAGGAAGGTTCAGAGAGGGTCTAAAGGGTCCCTAACACCCTTCTAGAGAGTCTCACAAAGTTTTGCTGCCAAGAAACCGTGTTTATGAGCTTCTACAGGAAGTCTGCAGGGGTTCTACAGGATGTTCAAGATTTCTACAGGATGTTTTGTAATTCTTCTACAGGATGTTTCGAAATGGGATTTTGGAGCATGGATGGAGGGAAAAAGATGGAGGAATGAGTATGGAGGTGAAATAGGGGTGTGAAGAGGTCTATGACTTGGTGGATGAGGCTAAGGAGCGATTGGATTTGTTCAAGGATGGGGGAAGCGATGATGCAAAAGAATGTAGGAATTAGGGCAAGGTGGGGAAAGTATGGAAAATGAAGGGTAAGAATCATGGACCAAGGGTTGGAGCAGATTATCTGATGGATTATGGGTAGATAGAGAAGGATAACAGGTGCTCTGCAAGTTATTTTTCGAATTTAACAAATGAAGACTTGGAAAATCAAGAACCTAATTACCTTGACCTAATCTGACCTAGATAATAGCAAAAGAAATGGAACAGAAGTTTATTTGCACAAAATCAGATGAAATAACTATGCAACTAAGCAATCATAACCCTAAGCATGCATTCAAAACTGATATCAAGTTTGACAACTAAGAATCCAACACTAATACTTGCATGGTGAAGCAAAACAACGTTTTTGTGGGCAGCAAGGTCACCTTTGTCCCAACTCACGATCCCACTGAGAGAGAGGTAAGAGCAGAGGTGCTTGAGCCCCTTTTTCCAAGGATCCTTTATGTTATTAATCTATCCAAATCAATCTGAACATGAAAATCTACTTTAATCATCAAAAGCAACATAAATAACACAACAAGTTTTAAATCTAAATAGCAGATTTTACTCTAAGAATGCAGCAAAGACACATGAAAGTAAACAAAGGAGGTACTGGGCGCTTGAGATGGGCCCAACCCCAAGAGCTACAGCCTCCTAAGAGAGATTTAGAGCTGGTGCAAAGCTGGATTCATCTTTATTGATCAAGAAATGAAGAGTTACATCAAAACTGTCCACAAGGAGAACTTGAAAATGAGCTGACAGCAAAACTAATCTATTGCCTAAAAATCGAATTACAAAATGACTACAACAAGGCTATGAAATGACTAACTACCAGCTAACCCAAATGAGGCCCTAAGCCTTCTTATTTATACAAATTGAGGACCCAACAGTCCTCCTAAACTTTAGGGACTTGGCTGCCCAAAACTTGTAGTTAACAGCAGTCCTACTTGACTTGCTTGGCTGCCCTTGAACCGAGCTGATGGTGGAGAATTCGAGGTAAGGGCCCATAAATGAAGGGGACACCTTCCTACAGATCCTCTCCCTTGTTCTCCCACGAATTTGGCTGCCAAGTGCTCATTAAAACCTTCAATTTTGTCTCCAAGTTGACCAAAAAGGCTACACAAAGCACCCATTAGACTTGTTGGCATAATGACTAACCCAATTCACTCTATTAGCATAAATATAATCAAAAACATGCAATAAACTAATGAGAATGGTGGATTAAGTCGAATTAGGAGGTTGAATGAGCCCAAATAATTATCCATTTTTGGGGCTCATCAAATGGCATGCATGTAGAGAGCCTGATAACAATATCGGTCATCAAATCGAGATGGACACAACCATTGGATACATTGCATACATAAGTGCACTTTAAACTTTGTGCATGTTATGAACTCAATATTAATCAAAATTGTTGATTTTGCTACCACTTATCTAGGGTCCACCACTTACTCGAGAAATGTGCCATGGCATGTCGCCTTCCACTCACCACTTGTTATTTTGTGTGCACATCGTTTATACTTGGTGATTCGATAAGTTCCTAGGCACTAATAGTTAAGCCCCTTATGACCAAGGATTGTGACCTGGGGATGTGACAGACATCATTAACACTCCATCACCCATCGCTCATTGTGTTCTCTCCTGAGCTTTGTGTTTGTGCTCTTGGTAGTCTGATAGACTCTTAGGTGTTTATGTCAAGCTCCTTGTGACTAGCGACTATGAATGGGGGGATTCCCCCCCCACCACATGTTAGCTATCGTACTCCCTCCTAAGATTTGTTTTACTATTTGGCACTAATCAAATGAGGGGAATGCGCTGGAACCATGACCAACTAGAACCTTGCTTGACTTAGCATGCTTCAAGTGGAGATTTTTCCTCATTCCTTGGGAGTTAGGAAAAGTGCCATATACCACTGTAAATTTATTTGAACAGAATATCCAACCAAATGCTTTTCATGTGCATTTGAACATGTCACCTATAGAAAAAATTTCCTCAAATATAGGCTACTAAGATACACATTTAGAAATTGGAAAACAAAAAACACAATATTTCCAAATAAGCACCTTGCATGAAGACTCAACAAGATCCTCCTTAACTTCAAAAATCTTTGACATCAATGACTAGACTCGCCATTAATGAAAACAACTGCCAACGTACTTAAAAAATAACTTAATATTATTAACTTTCCTTGAGAGGGAAATGATGATATAAATGTTTTTAAAAATCATTTGACAAAAAATATATAATGTTTTGTAAGAGTCATGAAGAAAATGACATTTTGTACATTTTTTGTAGTAGGGCACCTCATGATGGCCCCTCTTACAATTATTTTTTTCAAAGTAACATGGTGAAATTTTTAACTCACTAATGAAAAAATTTATGTTTAATAACCTTTCCGTATAACTTGTATTCTCCTTGTACTTTAAATACAAGGTTATAGTTCTCTTCAAGCTCTTCTTTAGATCTAGAATAGAAAAATGTCATGAAAGGAAGATATGAAAAAAAATCCAAATAATTGTTGAATGCATTATTCATAAAGCACATAAATGAAATAGGTGCATTGGTCAACCCAAATGGAACCACCATGAAATCATAATGTCCATAATGTATCTTCAAAACAATCTCAATACGTATTTGTATTTAATGTATACTTTAGCTCCCATTTATCAAGTTAATCCTAGAGAAAACTCTATCTCCTCTCATTTTCAAACCATTTAACAATTATTGGTTGAGGGTATTCATTCTTGAAATATACCTTTTCAAATTACTATAATCAATGAAAAAACTAAGAGCTCTATCCTTATTTTTCATGAAAGGAATTGAAGCTCCCTAAAGTAAAAATGTTTGAGATGAGACTACTTATTGGTTGAATTTACCATATTATGTAATATATAAAGTTGGAAACATTTAATTAAACATATTTCCACTTGAATACATGTTGCATAGAAGAAATATGTTATTGGGAAATAGGCCTAAATCCATTTATGTGAATTCTTAAATTCCCTTCATCATTGACACATTCAAAATTCTTTTCTCTGCAATCCACTTTGTACTGGTGTGTTTGATCCAATCAAGACTATCAAAGCATCATATAAACCTAATGATAAATATAGAATCAACATGAAAAAAAGTAGACCTAGTTACTCGTCTTAGTTGGAAACCATTTCTCTTACATGTCTCTTGATATTTCTAAGCATCTTGACAAACCATGATGTCTTTAATATACTTTTTATATGCCTGCACTTTACTGCTATATCAAGTATCAAAAAATAAGGAATATCCATGATATCCATAAAAATAAATAAATAATGAGAACCAAACAGATATGGGACTTCAATGATAATATCTCAATGATTTCCTTCATATCTTTCAAAGATACATACAATTGAGTTGCATTCCCCACATCCTCAATAATTTATGCTAAACATGTCTTGTACTTACATCATAATATCTTAATAATTTGCTTCATATCTTTGATATATGGATACATTTGGGTTATGTTCCTCACATCCTTAGCACAACGTTTAGCCTTATTTACTCATTTAATGATTAGAGAATAACAAAAGTAATTCCCCTTCTTTTTAAGCTCGAAGAAATATACATTATTTTCTCTTTTATTAAAAAAAATTCCAAGGAAAACCTTGTGGCATCCTCCACTCTTCCCCACAATATATAGATGGATGGTTGCTCCAACCACAATATAAATTGTTAACCTTGAGGGACTCAACAAGACTTGGAACTATAACCTATGACCTCCCCATTCTTGAGAAATGTACAAGAAAGTCTCAATTTGACTTTACCGTGGTCAAATTGAGAAAATTTGAATTCCCAAGTCAACAAACAACTTAAATGAAGTTAGCTTGTGTGACATGGCCCTTGTCACTCAGTTAGCTTAGTAAATTCGAGTTAGAGGGAATGGAGTTCACTTAAGCATGTGTGACTGCTAAATTTTAGTAAGATGGTTCATTTATATCCAATTATGTTCAATTAAGCTAGTTCTAACAGTTGGAGGAAGTAGTGGTAGGTTAGTTGTGGAGTGAGACAACAGTCTAACTTAGTGACCATCCAGTTAACTGATCAATCAATCTAAAATAACTAGTGCATGCATATAATTCTAGTTCCTAGCTATGGTGGAGATTCCAAGGCAGTGTAACAAGCAGTTGTAAACTAGTTTGAGTGTACAGGTGTTGCATCTAGTCAGATGATCAAACCTTGGGAATTGCATAATCAATTGGATGAAAATTCCTAAAAAAATGGGGTTAATTATCTAGGGCTCAAGTAGAGGTATAAATTGACTAAGTCTGGGTCATATCTTCTCATTGAGTAGAGAGACAGGTTATTCACTTACATGTTGAGATAAAACTGAGCTAGCAATTGTAATAGATCTCTATTCATCTGATTAATGCAAAGAGGCTTGAGGGGTTTTTCCCACTTGTGTTCCCTTGGAAAAATATTTCTTGTGTGTGTTATTTCTTATTACATGCCTAAGATTGTTATAAATTATGAATTGAATTCGACATATTAGTAGAGTAGAATTGTGTCTTTGGATTTAGATTAAAATTTCTTGAGTAGATGCAATTCTACATCATATTTTCCACATGGTATCAGAGCATGACTCACACTAAAGTAGGAATTTCAAAGTTGTTTCTAAAGAGTTTCGAATTTGTAGCTTCAGTGTAACAGGATCTCTTCAGAGTTGGGAAAATGATCTTCGACACACTGAGATTAGAGTATGAATTAGAAGGAAAATCAAATTTCATTACATGGAAGGATCACATGGAATCGGTGCTAGATGAAAATGGATTGATAAAATATGTGAAGATAAATATTGCAAAAGCACAGGCATCTAATGCATAAAACCTATCTCAATGGAAGAAAGATGTAGCCAAGGCGAGGAGAATAATCTTGGAGGGAGTGTGAGATCACATTGGCTCAAATATCCATGGGAAAGGACTCCTTTTGCAATGTGGAAGGAATTGATAGAGCTTTTTGACAATAGCAGTGATCATAGAAAATTGGCCCTCAAAGACAAACTTCGAAACATCAATATGTAGAAAATGATATTATTTCATAATATCTCAACAAATTTACCCAAGTTCATGATGTGCTTGGAGGGGTTGGTTTGAATGTTGTAGAAGAAGACTTGGTGAGCTTGTCTCTTCTAAGCCTTTGCAAAAGATGGAATAGCTACCAGGACTCGACGAATGGGAGGGAGAAATTGCCAAATTGGGAATGCTTGTGGTTTGATTTGGTACAAGAAGAGATTAGGCGGAATACCAGAGATGGAACTTCATCCATGGGTGAGGATGAAGAAAAAATTTAATTTGTTGGAAAGGGAAAGAAGGGAAAAGGGTATAAATCTCAAACCAAACCAAAATATAAATAAGGGGGCAAGAAGAAAGACTTGTCCAAAATAAAATGCTTCAATTTTCATGAATTGAGGCACTATGCTACAAAGTATCCACACAAAAGGTCTAGAAAGAAGAACTCAGGAGGAGCAACAGGTGAGCCATTGGCTTCACAATTTGAAATAGAATTCACCCTTATTTCATGTATGGCCAACACTATGATGAGGAGTATGTGGTACTTGGACTCTAGTGCCTTGTTCCACATGACAAGGTGTAGAGATTTTTTTAGTGACCTAGAGGAGAAATATCTCCATATGCATATTGAGCTTGGGGATGATGGAAGATATAGTGCTATCGAGATTGGTACAGTAACCTTTCAGAGGGATTCAAGATCTCCTCTTCACCTCAAAGATTTCATGTTTGTTCCAGACCTAAAGAAGAATCTAATCTCTGTAGCAATTTTGGAATACTGTGGTTATGATGTGATCTTCAACAAAGGGAAAACATTATTAAGACACATAGCCACTAGACAGGTGAAGTAGACGAGGGTTTGGGTAAAGAAACTATGGAAGATGGATGTGGAAGTTTGTGTCTCATTAAGAAGTAAGGAAAAGAAAGTGTAGTGACGCAATGTCGGTGAAATTCAGCATAAGAGATTGGGCCATTTTCATCATGACGCCTTGAAAATCATGCAACAAATAACCATTGGATTCCATAAAGGAGCACTTGAGGAGAAGGATGTCTGCAAAGGCTGTAACTTGTGGAAGTATGTGAAATGAAAATTCCATGAGTGAGATAATAAAGCACATGCATTCTTGGAAAGAGTCCACTCTGATGTTTGTGGGCCTTTCTCGACAACCTCCACTACCGAAAACAAATAATTTGTTATTTTTATTAATGATTTCTCAAGGAAGTGTTGGATCTTCTTCATGCGAAAGAAGGATGAGGCATTCTAAAAGTTTGTAGAGTTCAAGGCACTAGTTGAGAAAGAGACTGACAAGAAGGTGAAAGCTCTCAAGAGTGACAATGGAGGTAAGTATGTTTCGAACATAGGGGGTTCACTCAATGAACCTCTGAAATATCACGTGTGTTCATGGCATACTTAACAATACCCATAATTGGACTAGATATTGGGAAATACATCTAAAAATCAGATTATTTAACCCCCTACCAATAAAAACCCAATAAACCTTCCCAATTTGAAAAAACCCTAACATCACGAGATATTATAGGTATCCATTTTTTCATTAACATTTTTTATACCCTTTATATATTTTTATTGACTTTGAGCTCGAGTTTTTATGCCTGCCAATATAAAACCCTTTACCCCCTAATATATACTCAATATATTATATCATTTTTTCCTCATTATATATCCCCTAATATGAATTCACATGGTATGGTATCTCTCCCCCAGTTAAGCCCCTATGGTTTTGAATAACTTCAAGAATTTATGTGCAAAAGAAGGCATTGGAAGAGAGGTGACAACACCCTACAACCCACATCAGAATGGGGTAGCTGAAAGAAAGAACTAGAGAATTGTTAGAGTTACGAGTTTATGCTACATGACCAAGGCCTGCCACTGATTTGTGGGCAGAGGCATGTAACACAAAAATCTACTTGCAAAACCAAATTCCTCATCCGATTCTTGGCATGATTACACTGGAAGAGGATTTCTAGGGGAGGAATTCAGATGTGTCTCACTTCACGATTTTTGGAGCCTCTGTTTACTGCCATGTCTCCAAAGATTCAAGGAAGAATATTGATCCAACAACATAGTTGGGAGTTTTTGTGGGCTACACCAAAACTACACCCAATTACCATGTGTACTTACCTTCCCTCATAATGAAATTTGTGTGAAGGATGTAAATTTTGATGAGCATAAAGCGATGTAGTGCTCTCTTGAGAGGGAGCTTCAGATCCCACCAGAAGAGGAGATTTTAGTTCCAAAGGAGGAGCCTCAGGAAGTTGTGGAGCAGCCACAAATAAAGGAGCAGCGAGTGGAGAAATCCACTCAAGCGGAACCATCTAGAGAAGGGACAAAAGGAACTAGGGAAGCTGATAGATTAGTGTAGGATGTGAGGGAGAATGTGGGAGGTCCTTCAAATTTGCGCAGGAAAAGGAGGTCATCGGAGAGGTACACTGACTACATGGCTCTAATGACTAAGCTTGTAGAGACTAAGCCATCCTATTTTGATGAAGTAGTTGAGAAACTAGTTTGGGTTGTTGCAATGGTGGAAGAATAAAAGTCCATCATGAAGAACATTGTTTGGGAAGTGGTCCCAAGAACGGTAGATAAATCAATTGTGGGTTTGAGATGGATCTTTAAAGTTAATCATGTAGTAGATGGAAGCTTATAGAAGTATAAGGCTAGATTTGAGGCCAAAGGATTCTCTCAAGTTGTGGGAATTGAATATGAGGAAACCTTCCCCCCCTAGAAAGTTATTCATCCATTAGATCAATACTTGCACTAACTACGCAGATGGGGTGGAAGATCCACCAGATGGATGTAAAAATGACATTTTTCAATGGTGTTATTGAGGAGGTGGTTTACATTGAGTAACCAAAAGGTTTTGAGACATTTTATCAGGAGTCTCATGTGTGCATAATCAAGTGAGATTTGTATGATCTCAAACATGCACCTCAAGCTTAGTACACTAGGATCAACATTTATCTCACTAGTTTTGGATTCACCAAAAGTCAAGTGGATGTGAACCTCTATCATATATTGGTAGAGGGTATATTTCTTATCATTGTTTTATATGTTGATGATTTAATATTAACTTGTGATGAGAAGTTGATCATCTCTTGCAAGGAGGAACTTTCAAGGGAATTTGAAATGAAGGACATGGGTCTCATGCACTACTTCCTCGGACTAGAAGTATGAAAAGGTGATGGGGAATTGTTTATGTCTCATGGAAAGTATACAAATGAGATACAATAGAGATTCCACATGGAGAGTTGTAATCGCATGGAGACACCTATAGCAACCAACTAGAGGAAGGAGAGTACCACTTCAGATGAAGAGGTGGATGCTACCATTTACCAGTAGTTAGTGGGTTCACTAATTTATCTTTTGAAAAAATGACTAGATATGTGTTATGAAGTCAACCAACTCAGCCAGGCTATGGTTAGTCTGACCAAATTATATTGGAAGGGATCTAAGTGTGTTTTACAGTACCTTAGAGGTACTAACTAGTATGGTGTTATGAAACTAGCTCACAAAATGATAGAAAAGATAGATCAACACCTTATAATAGGGGGAAACCTCCTTTACATTACACAAATGAACGATTCTTAGATGATACAAATAACTAAACCTCCTTTCTATATATAGGATTCTAAGGGGTCATAATATAATCAAAGCCAACATAACAATAATAATATAAGGGCACAACAACAACAATAGTGGGTTTCTATGGGGCACACTAATAACAATATGGGGACAATAAGGGCACAATAACAACAATATGGGCTACAATTACAATAGTAATGAGCAAATCACTAGCATTATAGGGACCTAACATGCACCTCTCCTTAAAAAAAGTGTTTTCCTCAATGCATAAGTAGTTCAGGATGTTTTTGTATAAAATGCTCATCCTCCCATCTGGAATCTTCATCGGGTATGTTCTTCCACTTGATGAGATACTCTGAAATTGATTGATTTCATAGCTTTCATGTTTTTGTTTCTGTGACTACTTCAGGTTCCAATATGATTTTTCCTTCCTCGTCAAGTTCTAGCAATATCTTTTGAACTGGGAGCTTGTCACCTATAACCTTATTTAAACATGAAACATAGAAAACTGGGTGCAATCGGGAAGCTACAGGAAGCTCCAATTTGTATGCCTTAGTACCAATATTTTGCAACACCTTGTATGGACCATAATACTTTGGTGATAATTTATTATTCTTCTTAGTTTTCTTGAAGGAAATTTGTTTATATGGTTGTAGCCGTAGAATACCCAGTCACCTACATCAAAACTTCTTTCACTGTGATGTTGATCTTCTTGTTGTTTTATTCTATTCTATGCCAAAGTGAAGTTATCCTTTAAGAGTTGGAGAACTTGTTGTTGGTGCTCAATGTGATCTATTGATTTAACCTTTGAATTTTCTCTTAAATATGATGTGATGGATGGTGGATGATATCCATAAAGTGCCATAAATGGGGTCATTTTTGCTGCAGTATGTAAGAAGTGTTATACCACCATTCAACGAGAGGCAACCATTTGACCCATTGTGTCTATTTATCAAAGACAAAGCAACAAAGATATCCTTGCAAATATTTGTTTACTATCTCATTTTGCCCATTAGATTGAGGATGATAATATGAGCTATGAGCTAATTGAGTACTGAGACAAGAAAATAACTATGTCCAAAAATTTCCAGTGAAAATGGGATCTCTGTTGCTTACAATAACCTTTGGGTTTCCATGTAGCTTTTGAATTGTTTCCATAAATGCAATAGAAATTTTACTGGCTTTAAATAGATGAGATAATGCACAAAAGTGTGCATACTTGTTAAGTCTATCAAATACCACCATGATGACACTCTTTCCTTTGGACTTGGGTAAACTTGATCCAAAATGGATTCAGTTTTACCTCCAAATCAAAAGTCTTCAAATGTAGGTGAAAGTAGGCTCAAGTTGAAGTGTTCGTTAATATGAAATCAATGGTGAAAATAGTGTGTAAATCCGAGTTTGGATGAAGAAATTAGAGCCAATTAAACATTTAGGTAAACAAAAAGCAATGCTTACATCAGCAGGGCACGTGGCAACCCAGGAATGAGTCATAGGTTTTGGATGATATCAGAAGAGAAGGAATGGCGCATGTGTGATTGGTTCACACCACAGTCGTTGGATCATCCGATCAGAGTAGATTGACACATATCGCGTCAAGACATGCAAGCAGGTTATCTTTGAAAATAGACATGTTGAGGATATTCAAAAGAAGTTAAACTTCTTTGAGTTCCCAAAGGGAAATGGTAAACGGTTTCTTATGCACCTCAAAGGCTGGAAATGGTTTTTTAGAAATATACACGATTCCACTCGACGGTCAACATGTATCACACCAAAACAACCTTTCTTGCATGCCTTCAGAGAATTAACTGACGTGCTAGTTGGAGCACAAGATTGCGCAACAACTGTTGGATCAAGCAGGATATATCGACGATGAAGAATCATCCAAATTAGTTGACGAGCGGGACGCGATAGCCGTTAGATTGTATGGTATCGGGATCTACGCTGGGAAAAGGCCAAACGGTCGAGGTCAACTCCATGCCTGCCGGTCCTTTCATTTATCCTCTGTTTTTAGTGTAATTGTATTATTCTACGTTTATTGCAATTTGTAACTAAACATGGTATAGTCATACCATATCACCAAAAAATGTTGATAGAGTGTAGTTTTGAATTGTGCCAGGGGGTCTAGAGGTCATGGTGGCCAAGTACGGTTGAGTGTATACTGGTTTTGACTCGAAAACTCGAGTTGAACATAGTGGTGAGATCCATTTTGTGTTTGAGACTCTGGTTCTAAGCTCACACCTGTAATAGCAATTTGAAGACATAATAGAAAGGTCAGCACTGGAAGCGAAGGACCAGGAGACATAGCCAAGAAGTCTGGTGAACTCCTTTATTAAATTTGGTTGTTTTGATGGTTTGAATGTGTTTTCTAATTATTTAAGTGTTTATGTTATTCACAATATTTTTGATTCGTTGCACTAAGTAACATAGCAACTTCACACGGTCCATAATACCTTTTTCATTAATGGAACAAAACCTATGATAAAATCCATTGAAACCTCCTCCCAATGTTGGCTTGGAATGTATAAAGGTTGTAATAGACCTAGGGTCTTAATTGTTTCAAATTTATTTTGTTGGCAGACCAAAAATTCTGCCACAAAATCTTGAATATTTGATTTAAGGCCATCCCAAAAGAATTCCTTCTTAAACTTGTGGTAAGTTTTTAAAAATCCCAATTTCCCTCCTAAGGGAGAAGTGTGCAATTCCATAAGAATCTTTTGTTTGAGTTGGGAATTCTTACATAGATATAAGTGATCTTTGTACTGTAATGAATCATTTTTCCAGCTAAATGTATCAGATGTATGGGGATCTTGTTGTATCTTTTGAATGAGTTTCCGCACTTCTTTGTAATTCTTCCATTCATCCCTTGCTTCGTTTAGCCAATTTGGTTGGATAATAGAAATGGTGCAAAGCAATGATTCCACATCCTCATCCTTTCTTGAGAGTACATCTGCCACAACATTTTTCTTCCCTTTTTGGTAGATGATTTCAAAGTCATAACCCAACATCTTTGTGACCATTTTTATTTCTCTTCTGAAGATAATCTTTGTTCTAAAAAGTATTTAAGACTATCATGATTCGTTTTTACCTTGAAGTGTCTTCCCATTAGGTAGGGTCACCATTTCTTAAGTGCATGTAGTATTTCCAACATTTCCTTCTCATAAATAGCTTTGTGCAAATACTTTCCTTTGATTGGACGAATTTCGAAAGCAATGGGTCTTTCTTCATGTATTTAAACAACACCAATTCCATTTCCTCAGGCATCACATTCCACAATAAAGTTTTTTGTGAAGTCCGTCGTAGCTAAGACCGGTGCTTGGCACATTGCCTCTTTAAGATGTTCAAAGGCCTTTGCTGCTTCTGGAGTCCATGAAAATGCATCTTTCTTCAATAATGTTGTTAGAGATGCTGTTATTCTCCCATAATTCTTAACAAACTTGCGATAATACCCTATCAACTCGAGAAATCCTCATAGATTCTTTATGGATGTGGGGATTTTCCATTCCTTAATGGATTTAATTTTGCTAGGGTCTACCTTAACACCTTCATGAGATACAATATGACCCAGATATTCCACCTCTTGTACTCCAAAGAAACATTTGGATCTTTTTGCATATAATTGTTTCTCCTCCAATAGTTTGAGCACCCTGTCAACATGTTGAATATGATCCTTCTAAGACTTGTTGTAAATTAGTATATCATCAAAAAATACTAACACAAATTTTCTAAGGAAGGGTTTGAAAATGGAATTCATCAAACCTTGAAATGTAGAAGGTGCATTGGTAAGGCCAAAAGGCATGACCAAAAATTCATAATGAACCTCATGAGTTATAAATATTGTTTTCAGAATGTCTTTAATTTTCATTTTGATTTGATGATACCCTGAATGAAGATCCAACTTGCTGAAGTAAATTGATCCATGCAATTCATCCAATAATTCATCAATGACAGGAATGGGAAATTTATGTTTAATAGTGAGCTTGTTGAGCTCCCTATAATCAAGACGCATGCACCATGACCCATCCTTCTTGTGCACCTATACTATTGGAGCAAAGAAAGAACTTTGACTAGGTTGAATTATATGAGCCTCTACCATTTCTGCAACCATATGTTCAATTTCACTCTTTTGGGCATAGGGATATCTGTAAGGCCTGATGTTTGGAGGAACACATCCTGGAATCAAAGGAATGGCATGATCATGATCAAGAATAGGTGGTAGGCCTTTGGGGGTCTCAAATACCTTGGAATGATTGTCCAAGACTTTTTAGAGATTTGGAAAAAATAGATGATTTCAATGTGGGAACCTCTAGCAAACATAATTATGCAATTACGCCTCGTTGTTATTTCTTTAGAAGATTTGTCATTCCGATAGAGTTGATTATCTTTCTCGATTTCCCTGGGATACCCCTTAATTCAACTTCCTTTCCTTCTGAGAAAAATTTCATGAAATTTTCTTGAAAATTAAAAGCTATTGTACCCAAGAATTGTAGCCATTGGACTCCTAGTACAACATCAGCACCACCCATTGGAATGGAAAGCATTGGGATATTCAATACATATTCTCCCATGGATAGCTTGATATTATGGCACTTTCCAGAGAAATTTATGGTTCCTCCACTTGCAACCATCACTTGACACTCTAGTGATGGATATAGGAAGTAATTCGATTCAAGGAAAATTTTAAGAACCACCCTAAATTTATATGTATAATAAATGGGCGAATCCCCATGACACATAGGAAAAATGAGAGGCGATTTTATTAATAATATAATATGTATATATAATTTTTTTTGTGAATCTCTCACCGGATTATATTATCTTGTAAAGTCATGGCGAATCTATCATTGAATTATAAAATCTTGTAAGATCTTGGAAAATCTTTCACTGAATAATAAAAATTGAAGTCTTGGTGAATGTTTTGTTAAAGTATGAAACCATATATGATAATAGGACATATTCATGAAATTGTAATATACTAACATACATGTTTAGAAAAAAGAAACATAATTTTATCTTCCTACAAATAATGTTGCAAGTTTCAGTGACCATGTTTGTCAAGGTTCTCACTGTACACTCTTTCATATCCTTCTATTAGTTTTGATAATATTCCACAACAAAGTTCTTGTAGGTGTTGATCTTGACCACTAGTTTTGTCAAGGTAGGAGAGATTAATCTTTTCTCTACCACTTTTGTCAAGCTACCACTTTTGTCAAGCTATCAAATTTCTTTCTTATTCCATAGAGTCCAACTACGAGATAAGAAAAAAATATATGTTGTACCACTTTTGTCAAGCTATCAAATTTCTTTCTTATTCCATAAACTCCAACTGCGAGATAAAAAAAAAAAACATTTTGTTTACCCCAACATGCCAACAAGTAGCAAGCCCCAACTATATAATATAAGAAAGTAGTAGGTATCCCAAAGGCCTGAAGGGGATCTAATGGAAAGAAGTGACTTTTGTCAAAAGCCTTCCAATCAATATATTAATATATACATATAGATTAATTATTATTTTAATTGGAAATCTTCAATTAAATAATAAAATTTAATTACGTATCTCCCGATCTAAATTGCTTATTAGCATAATTCACTACCTTCATACGTCTTGCATTTTTTAACAACGTTGTAACATGTGGATTAATTTCCTTTTTGGTGCATAATCTTTGCCTTTTAGGACAATATGGTGCACCGTCCCAACCCCATATGGTGCACTGGCCCAACCCCTACAGATCATTACGACAAATTAAGAAAAATAGAGAAGATGAAAGGTTGTATAAACCGGAATATTTTTCAAGCACTGACCCATCCCATACAGATCATTATGACAAATTAAGAATAATAGAGAAGATGAAAGGTTGTACAAACCAACATATTTTTCAAACAACTAATCCAACATCAATACCTTAACTTTTTCATGAAGATATCATATTGAGAACGTTTGAAAAATGGTGGGAAATCTGTGCACTAACTATCTCTCTTCTACGCGGAAAGAGTGATAAGATTTCACTGTTTCGATTTTTTTTTTTGTTAAATCAAAAAAGCCAATATTAATGGAGGTATTGGTATTTTTTACTAAATTTTGTGAAGTGACTAAATGTAGCTTTAACCATTCACCTTAAGATGTTTTTTATAATATAATTTCCTAAGTCTATTTAATATCTTCATTATCATAAAAACCAACCTATATCCATCTTAACTACACTTCTACCACTCTTGGAGGGATGAAATCTATTTATCCCTCTCAGCAATTGGTAGACCCAGAATTAAGATGGATCTAAGCTGATAGAATTTCCCCTTTAAATAGTCTATTCGAATTAAGATGGATCTAAGCTGATAGAATTTCCCCTTTAAATAGTCTATTCTCACATGAATACGATGATATCACCATGGGTCAATACCATGGGTTATCATGAACTTGGAGCTTAAAAACTACTATTAGTAATTTATAAAAATTAATAAAATTAATAACTGATTTTTTTTTTTTTAACCAAATTAAAATGTTTAAGTGACATTAAATTACAAGATCCATTTTTACCCTTGATCTACCAAGCCTGAGGATCAAATATTTTTCACTCTACGCTAGTTTACATATCACGATATTTGATCCCTCCTGGGGCTTAGTAGATCCAGAGTAAAGATGGATCTATGCTGGTTTAATTCCCCCCTTTAAATAGCCTACATTCCATGTGAATACCATGGGTCAATAGCATGTGCCATCTTTTTTTTATTAATACTAATATTAGGGTTAATAATGGGTTACTAATGTTTTTTTTGCATGGTATTATAATAATTTGGCCCATAGGCTTCACCTAAATATAACACATTTTTTGAGTGTTCTTAAATATAATGTGACTTCTCGAGTTATAAAAAAATGTTTTATTTATTTACCATACCTCACGTTTATTTATATTTTTATTAATTTACCATACCTCTTTTATAAATATGGTATTTGGCCCATATGATTCACTTAAATAAATCGTCTTTTTTGAGCCTTCTTAAATAGAAAGAGGGTTATGGACCAAATATAAAAACAGGTTTTATTTATTTAGCATACTCCACTTTTATTTTTATTTTTATTTATTTACACGTAAATATAAGGTGACTTATGGAGTAAATATATAAAAAAAATGTTTTCCATTATTCTTTATATGATTATTGACTAAACAGATCCAAACTTGGAATATGACAAGAATATTATTCAATCTTTAAATAAACATGAAAATAAGAGACTTGAACTTTTAAATAAAATGAATTATTCTTTTGTGACCATTTGTTCCAAAAAATAAGGTTATTTTCTCGAAATTAACCCCAATACCATGAAATACGGGAAAATGAAAGAAAAAAACATTTTTTACACCGAATGTGTAGGATGAAATAATTATCATAAATACCTATTCTTGAAAATTAGGGCGAATGGAAGGTTGTAACTCCTAATTTCAAAGGCTAAATTTTCATTTTTTACTCTCTCCCTTAAAATAAGGTGGGCTAACCTCCATACCTAATTTTTTTATAAAATAAAATTGAGGTGATTTGTAACAATGTACTGTGATACAAAATGTTCACCCAATAAAAATATAAAACCCCTTAATTTCACCCAAGGGCGAAAATTCACCCCTAAAATTTTCCATGATTCAATTCCTTGGCTATCTTACAATGAATAAAATTATGGGTACTGCCTCAATCAATCAACACTATTACCTTTTTCTTCTTGATATGTCCTTCTATCTTGATAGTTTGAAGAGTGGTAATTCCAGCCAATGCATTACAAGATATGGTTGGATTCATTTATTATTTCTCTAGGGTTTGTTCCTAGTGTATATCCTCTTCTTTTGACATTTCTTGTTCCTTTTGTTCCTCCTCTTCACAATCTATGTAAAATAATTTCTTCTCAGCACACTTATGACCTTTAGTGTCTTCACTATCACAACTGTAACAAAGCCCTTTTTCTCTTTTTTCTTCCAATTGTTGTGGTGTCGACCTTGTAGGTTGTGGAAGACTAGGAGAAACAAAACTTTGATCTTTATAGTTGTGAGTGGTAGGCTTCATGGTTGCAATAATTTTTCTTTCCATTTTTCTTGCCAACCTGAATGCCTTCTCTAGTTTATCAGGTTCCTAAAGGCGAACCTCATGTTGGATGTTATCCTTTAAAGTTCCTATGAACACATCAATCCTATTCTCCTCCGGAATGTCTTTCAAACTTATATTCAATTTTTGGATGTCCTCAATGCACTCCATCATTGAACGCTTTTGTTTGAGATTTATCAATTGGTTAAAAAAGGTGTTGTTTTTTGTATCCTCATAATGTGTTATCATTTCTTCCATAAAAATTGCCCAAGTGACAATTTGTTTAGAGAGCAAAGCTATCAATACTATACAAACTAATTTGGTTCCACATATAAAGTTGCAATGTGTACCTTTTGTGTGTTTTTCACATTATGGAGATCGAAATATTGCTCCATCTGTAGTATCCATGTTACGGGATCCTTGCCATCAAACTTCCTCATATCAATCTTTGGAACATGGTGGGTCTGTAATCCAATGTTAGAGTCTATGAAATCATGATTAACATTTCTTTTGTTCTCATCATGAGTTTTCTTTACTACCCTTTCACCATTAGTAAACATTTCTTGTAGCAACTTTGTTAAATCTATCTTCAAATCTTCCATTTTGCCTTCCATCTTAGCTTCCATGTCATTCATCTGAGCTTCCATGCCTTTCTTTAAACCATCCATCTTAGCTTCTATGTCATTCGTCTTAGCTTCCATGTCTTTCTTTAAACCATCCATCTTATCTTCCACGCCTTTCTTTAAACCATCCATCTTAGCTTCCGTTACTTTTTCTGAGAGTGAATTTTGTTGCACTTGGTCTCGTAATTTTGATATATCATGTTGCATTTCTTCCTCTTCTTCATGAGTCATGTTAGAGATTTTAGGTTGCTTACTAGATGTTTCCATTTTCTTTCTTCAGGGCATCAATTAATGATAACTATGCTTCATTATGCCCTTTGAATTCCTTCAAAGTATTTTTTCAAACCAAACTTCCGCAAAATTTAGAAAAAAACTACACACATTTTTTCACTTTCTAGGAGCTCGATATTAAATCTGATGTATCAATGAAATTTTGGATCTCCAATATCTAAAATTTCGAAATGTGGTATCCCTCCAAGTCCTCTTTCCAACACCACCAGTATGATCAAAATTGGATTCACCAAGAAAGAGTTATGCCCAACCTCCCAAGATGACCTGATTATACATGTTTTTAGTAAAGCGAACTTGTACGAAGTGCCATGTGTCATTGTTTCAACCATCGGATCTGAACATGATGCAAAAGAACTACAGTCTGTCCTCTTTCTGTAACTTCTCACTAAATTTCAATATGATACTCAGAGAGAAAGCTGTGACAATTTTCCCAAGGTCATTTGTTTGGGATGTAATTTGAGAGCCTACAAAAACCCTAACTTCCTTAGATCATATATTCGAACATATAGCGAGACAAGATCCAAAATTCAGGCCCGAGGATCATTGATATTTTAGCTCAAATGGGGTTTTTTTAGCTTCTGAAACATCGTAGAAAAAAAGTTATAGCAAAAATTCCACGATGAGCTGTTTGGAGTAGTGAAACCCTAGAATCCAAAGATCTAATACCAAATATTATGAAACTAGCTCACAAAAAGATAGAAAATATAGATCAAAACCTTAGAAATCAACCTCTTCGAGGGGGAAACCTCCTTTACATTACACAAATGAACAATTCTTGGATGATACAAATGACTAAACCTCATTTCTATATATGGGAGTCTAAAGGGTTACAATATAATCAAAGCCAACATAACAATAATAATAAAGTGCACAACAATAACAATAATGGGCTTCTATGGGGCACACTAATAACAATATGGGGACAATAGGGGCACAATAATAACAATAAGGGCTACAATGACAATAGTAATGAGGGAATCACTAGTATTTTAGGGACCTAACATATGGATTATGGCACAGACAAACAAAGGGAGTGAAGTTGTGTGGCTTCATAGATGTAGATTGGGCAGGGATTCCCTTTGACCAAAGGAGTACACTGGGTGGAATTTTCAGTGTTGGCTCCATGACAGTTTCCTGGTACAACAGGAAGCAAATATCTGTGGAACTCAGCTCGGAAGAAGCATAATACATGGTTGAATTTAAGCGACATGTGAGGTGATTTAGATGAGAAGGATACTTGTGGGACTGTTTGGTCAAATGATGGATCCAATTGTGATTTATTATGAAAATAAAATTTGCATTAAGTTCTCTGAGAATCCATTATTTTACAATCGATCCAAGCATATAAATATCTGATATCATCATTTACGAGACTGTGTGAGGAGGCATATAATGTTGCTACAATACATTCAGACAAAGGAACAGGATTTTGACATCTTAACAAATGCCTTGTCAAGAGGGAAGTTTGAGTTGCATAGGTTCAGGATAGGGGTGGTTGATAATCCCCTTCTTGTTGAGAGGGAGGGAGTCTTGAGAAATGCAGCAAGAAAGTATCAATTTGACTTTGCCTTCGTCAAATTGAGAAAATTCAAATTTCCAAATCAACAAACAAATTGGATGCAGTTGACTTGTGTGACATGGCTCTTGTCACTTAGTAGCTTAGTAAATTCAAGTTGGAAGGATTGGAGTTCAATTAAGAATGTGTGATTGCTAAATTTTAGTAATCCAGTTCAATTATATCCAATTTTGTTTAATTAAACTAGTTATAACTGCTGGAGGAACTAGTGGAAGGTCAGTTGTGGAATGGGACAATAGTCTAACTCAGTGATAATCCATTTAACTCGTCAATTAGCCTAAAATAACTAGTTCATGCAAATAATTCAAGTTCCCAGCTATGGTGGAGATTCCAAGGAAGTGCAACAACTAGTTGTAAACTAGTTTGAGTGTATAGGTGTTGCATGCAGTCAGGTGATCAAACCTTGGGAATTGTGCAATCAATTGGAGGAAAATTCTTAGAACATAGGGGTTAATGCTATAGGAATTGCATAAGGAAATAGGGGCTCAAGCAGAGGCAAAAATTAACTAAGTCTAGGTCAGAGCTTCTCATTGAGTAGAGAGATAGGTTATTCACTTGCAAGTTGAGCTCAGAATGAGCTAGAAATTGTAATACATCTCTATTCATCTCATTAATGCAAAGAGGCTTGAGGGGATTTTCCCAATTGGGTTCCCCTAAAAAAAATAATGTGCATGTATGTTATTTCTTATTGCATATTTGAGATTTCTATTCTAAATTGTGAATTGAATTCCACAGATCAGTAGAGTATAATTGTGTCTCTTGATTGAGATTAAAATTTCTTGAGCAGTTGCAATTCTACATCAAATTTCTACACCCATTTACATCATAGCTTATACAAATGGTGAGATAATGGATTTGGAATTTCCTAAACATGCTTGTGCAAAAGAAGTGCAATTTGGCAATGAAGAAATGGATAAGATTGTATCCCCTTTTGCACCTCTTTTTATTCTCTTTAGTTTTCTATTTTATCTTCTTGTAAATAACCACTCAATCACGCATTTATATTCCTCATTATACTTAATTTTATGCCAAACATTTGCAAAAACTATAGGCTCCTACAAACTTCATTTGTATACCATGTTCACACTAGCAAGGAAGCGACTTATCTTAAATTGTTAACTTGCTTGAAAAGAAGTGACTTCACTTCAGCTTCTAACTTTGAGATAAATTATGGACTCCTAAAGAAGTTATAAGAACAAGCTATCTCATACTCCCTAACAAGGGTTGTTCGTTATTTGTGTTCATACAACTTATTCATTTTCTATTCATAGTAGTATTCAAAAACAATATTTTTATACTAAATATTACATAAACTTGTTTTATGAATTTTTTTATCTTCTTTAAGTTGCATTAGGTCTCCCATCATAAGGAAGATTTCCTTATTATATTAAGTATATCAAGTTGACTTGCCTTTACTGTTCTTAAGAATCCATGTAACTTGAAATAGTTATTCATTTCCAAAATCCACACTTAAAACTCTTAAGTAGATTTAGATTCACCATCCCAGATAAGTTCCTTAGCCTTTCATAATTTCATCTACAAGGAATCTTTCAATATTCGATATTCTTATAAAAGAAATGCTTTGAAGAAGGACTTGTCTTTTTGTAGTGGAGGATTTTCTCCATGATAGGAATAGGGCTTCTTATTTTTCTTGACCTCTTTATAGAGTTTTTCTTAAAGAGCTTTTTCTCACAAAGATTTTTTCCTCTCATATATTATTTCAGTCTTATTTCCCTTTACTCTATTTAAAGATTTGGTGAGACACCGTGAGGGAGGTCTCTATTGAATAAAATTAAAGTTCAAAGTTTTTACATTGCACTTTCGAGTTTTCTCTCAAAGGTTTTACTATTACAATACAATTGTCTTGATCTTTGATCCTTATCCGAGTTAACTCTTCTCAGTGTTTCAAGTTGTGATTGATCTATTTTTTAGCATCATAAAAATGGTACAATTAGCACCGATTTTGAAAGACATGAGTAACCACAATAACACAAGCTTTTCAATTGCATGTGGAATAACTTTTGTTCATGTGCATGATAAGTTGTAATAGCTTAGTTTTTTTGTTTTCTTAAAGAGATTGAAATCTCTCCTTCCATATTGTTGATAACACACCGGAACATGAAGATCCAAGAATAGTGTTATGTTTTTTTAAATTCATGATTTTTTTGGGCAGTTTTCACCATTTCATTATGTTTAAAATTATTTCAACTAGTGGTTTGTATTTGGTTTTGTTTAAAAAGTTTTTATGTTTTCTTTATTAAGTTGTTATCATCATATTTGGTTTTGTTCAAAAAGTTTATATGTTTTCTTCATTAAGTTGTTATCATCATATTGTTAGTAATATTGTATATTAAAATATATATATATTTTTAATCTTAATATATTTTGGATTTATTGGTACATATTATAATTTATACAATCTTGATTATTATGCTACAAAATGTATATAGATTACTGGGATCATCAATCTCCATAATCAAAATATATATTTTTATTTGAAAGTCATATGTTTAAATATATCTCTTTTTTTTTAAGTTTTTGGACGGCCTTTTGTGTTTGTTGTCACCAATTGGTTTTGCAGGACTTCTCCTTGACCCTCATCACACTAAGTTTTATGTCCTCCTTCCATCTTTCGTTCTCAGCTTTAGCCATTAGTCGGGCATCCCTTAACATCCTCTTCTTTCGGACCATGTTTTTTTAGTATGTGTTTTCCTTGGCTTTGATACCCGTGTTTCTCAGGGAAAATATTAAGCACCATGCATTACGTCAATCATTGGTTTAGTGCTTTTTCATCTTGTCCATTTAATATCACCTTTTCTTTTCCATCCAACTGACAAGATGTAAAATTATTGAGCGAATCATTAGCTCAGTGCATGGTGCTTAATATTTGTCGTTTCTCAGTCTCCACTATTCTTTCTGATGTATATTGCAATTTTTACTGAAAACACTAAACACTGCCATTTTATTGGTATCAATCGGCCTCTACCCACTACACCCTTTCCATGTTGACTATTATCCACATCATCATCACCCTCTTTGGTAACATATGTTGCCACCACACATTGATGACTTTGTATTGTTATTGTCCATTCGCTGCTCATCAACTAATCATCATTAACTTTCCATGTGATGTTCACTTTATTTCAACTGTAAAATTTAAAATATTTCGAAAATATAATAAATAAGAACAAAATCGCTTTTATTTATCTATTTCCAAAACATTTTATAATTTCAATCTAATTAAATTCAACAACTTCCCTAAAATCTCACTTAAAAATTATTATTGATGATGATGATGATGATGATGGTTAACGTCCGCTGAGACCAAATAATGATCTATCGACCTAAAAAGACAAATTATTTATTTTGATTTAAGATTTTATTCCTATGCTCAAAAAGCTTGGAGAGAAGCCTCCCGAGTTCACTATAATTTTGGCATTGTAAAAGGCTAGGAAGGTCAACTGGTCATTTACTGTTAAATGTTACTACATAACATATAAAAAGCTATTAAATCATATTGATGATTAATAAATGATCCAATATACATCTAATGTTGTGTCAAGTTACCTCATGCCTTTGACACATCATATTATGACACTTATTCATATGCCATGTAGACATTTACAGAATTGATTTATGTTGACACTTGCATAAGTGACGTATCTGCAACAAAGTCAATGGCCCCCTCACTCTGTCACATCTATTGCCACGTCAACACTTACGCAATCAACTTCGTGGCTCCGTCACTCTGTCACATCAATTGGCTATGTCAACATTTACGCAATCAACTTCTTCTAGGTCAGCTATTGGACGATCCCTTTCATTGAGCTTTAAATATTCAAAAGCCGTTTTCAAACAATGATAAACTTTTCCATTTGACTCCGTTTCGTGTTTGTTTTTTCTGACCAACTGTATTTTGTGATCTTTACACTAGTCACTTTTAAATTTTACTATTAAATTCTCTCTATTTTGATAAATTCGGTTCATTTATATTTTTTTATAAACGATATAAATTTTAAAATTTAACTATCAAATTCTCTCTATTTTGATAAATTCTCTCTATTTTATAATTTTTATAAAAATTATATATTTTTATTTCTTTAAATATCTTTTAAATATATGAAAGGTAAACATATTTATGGTTTCTATTTTTATAATTATTTAATTATTATTAAGAATTTGAATGAAATTTATTTAAATATTACTAATCACAAATCATGCACTTTGTGTATAAAAGAAATGTGACATAAGAGATTGTATATAATCATATTGGGAATATAATATGTCACGTTCTTATTTTTTAAATGGATTAAGTCTGTTAATAAAAAAGATAAGACTCATTTGTCATTTCAATATCAATCTTTGAAAGTAATTAATTTTTATTTTTAACAATTAGATTAAGATTTTAATTCATTTATTGGATAATGAATTTATACTTAAATTTTTATTTTTAACAATTGGATTAAGATTTTAATTCATTTATTGGATAATGAATTTATTTATGGGGTAGGATTAATTTTGGTTAAATTAAATATTATATTTATAGACTTAAGATTTCAAGATTTTTATTTACAATTGAGATATTAAGAAGCGTTGTGATTGCGTTTTATATGTTAAGTTAATTTGGTTCACTCTATTTTTTATTTTTATTTTTATTTTTATTTTTTTGAACTTAGAAACTTTGTATTAATCAAGGGATCTGATATACATAAATAGACTTATACATGCAGGGGCAATTCCGGAAAGAAGATCTCAACCCCTGCCACATATAACCACTTAAACTAATTACATACAAATTACATTCAACACTCTCAGCCTTCTCAGGCCTACAAATTTTCAATAAGATAACATTGGAAACCAGAAAGAGGTTACACCCACCATGAAAAGCACCAAACATGTAGCCCCTACGCTTATCCTCAATTTCCCACCAAGAACTTTAGGGAACAAACCAAGGAAAATTTTAAGGCTGAAAATTCATCTTAAAGTTTAGAAACCTTGGCGAATCTTACTAGTCCCCAATATGCAAATTGTAAAATTTTTAGTGATATTTTTGTAAAAATACTCAAATTTCCAATTATTCTTTATATAGTCTCTATAAAAATTTGTGATTTATAAGGTAAAATCTTTTTATACTAAAACATTTTGGCAAATCATTTTTAATAAAAAATGGAAATTGGTGAATCTTTACTTTTAAAAAAACATGGAAAAATAGCCCACCTATGAATATTAGCCCCTAAAATTTTCCATGGAACAAACCCCCAGGGTGTTACTACAACCAATCCTGCGCTACAAAGAGAACTCCATTGACGACTCATGAAAGTAGACCACCAGCACCATACCCCTCCATTACGAGGGTCTAGGAACACAAAAGCTCACCAAAACAAAAACATGGGACATTGGAAGAGATCAAAACCAATCAAAAAACATGGTTGCAACTCTGATATGTCGTTGTAATTCTAGGAGAGAAATGCCTACATAAGGCCAAATAGAAGAAAAAGACAAGTAATTGAGGAAGGAGACAATACCCTTCAACCACCATCAACTTTCACTGATCTCCATTTGATAAAGACATGCTTTTCGGAGCTTGAGCACTTAAAACAAGAGGATCTCCAGAGACTTCTCAATTTGACTCACAAGGGACATGACTATCTATGTGCCTATGGTGGGCATCAATTTGATCCACACAGAAATGCAGGTTCCTCAACATCCTTTTAACATCTTCTAGGGATGTGAAGGTGTTGTATTTCTCAACTTGTTTATCTCTTAGTACCAGACCCAACAGTGTCTTCATTTCCCAATGAAGAGAAACTGAGGTCAAATACTCTTTCTTTCTACCTCTTGTGGGTTTAGGGTCTGGCACACACCCAACCAAGTCTTCAACCAATTCCCAATCAAACAATGAGTTTCTCTCCTCCCTAAATTTCATCTCTAACTCCCTTATCTCTTGACGCACTTTCGACGAAATTACATTGAAACATGTCACCATAGAATTGTCAGAAAATAACCTCGCTCCCCATTGTCCTGGCAGTGAAGCGTTGCCTCTACCCCTTTTGTTTCTCTACCTCTTCCTCGACGACATCTCTGAGTCACTAAGGGACTGGATTAAATCTCTATGGGGATTTCCCCTACCTGCAAAAGCACAGACAAACCAAACCCTATCTCTCTCGACCAAATTTGGACACCAGCACACCAACTCATCACAATAAACCTAAATAAAATGACTAAAACTTTGACAACAATCCACTTGAGCAAGCAAAAAGTGGAACAAATTCAATAGCTGGCTTAAGTTTCTCCACTATTAGACAAAGAAAATAGCACCCCAAGACAACAAACCTACTATGACCTAATAAATAGTCACCCAATTTGCAAACCCTTTCCCAAAGCTTGTCTCAAAAAGCAAATAACAATGCCCATGACAAACTTTTCCTTCTCAAACAATGGCAGTTGCCCATGACACAATTCAATTGACACAAACCCAAACACACCAAGACCCAAGAGAAGACAAGAGAAAGGCTTGACTTCTAGATGTAATTGACAAGCCAAAGCTAAAAAATGCGAGCTTCTAGAAACAAATGACCATAAAGATCTAAAATAACTGCTAAACCAACCCAACAGGAGACCAAGAAACAATAAGTAGACTTATAGGCCATGCTTTACACCCAAAAGGAGGAGGAACAAGCTTTGTCAACCAATGAGAAACAATAACAAAGCACCAACTTCGCACACCAAATGGTGACAAACCCCAAAGCTTTGTTCCACCTTGAGAAAAGCACTAGGAATTTCCACACTAAGGAAATGCTCTTTCTCCTTTTCTTAGACAAGATACTCCACGAGGTCGAGGTCTTACCTTCAACTATCCAATTCTCTTCACAAGTAAAACCACAAACTCTCCATGCCATGGCCAAAGACCCAAGTCAAGATTTTAATTGCATGCTCTTGCATGTGAGGCAAATGTTGTGTACCTCAGACATTAAATGGGGGATTTATTACTTGAGGGTGGTGGGAACAATGAACTAGGCCTTGTCTTTTCTAAAATAACACCCCCATTGGGGGTTTATTCCTTACGTTTAACCACAAAAGCTTTAGCATTAATTATTGGGTATATATTTTTGAAGTAATTTGTGAATTTTTAGTTAGTGAAGAGCAAGATAAACTCGTTTACATTGTATCAACGTTGGGAATTCTAAAGACAAGTTCTAAAAGTGTAACAAAATATAAAGAAAAAAATAAAAACAACAATGAACATTGTCCAAAAGGAAAATGATTAGAAGCATTGTATTGTTTATGAAAGATAAACATTTGCATTTAGATTTTTCAAAGGATATGGAAAATTTGGAAGCAGATAATTTGAAGAAGCATACCATCTAACTAAATCTTTCTCTTTCCACTTCTTCTTGTACTAAACTATATTCCCTTTATATTTATTTGTTTTCCTTCAGTATATGGCATTCTATTTAAATAAATAGATTTTGAGGGGTAACACTAATCATTTTTTCTTGGGTGACAGTAGGTTCCTAGACATTTTAGATTTGGGAATCATTGGATTATATGGTGCGTAATTTAAATATTATATTCTGAGTATTTGAACTTTCTTCCAATATACTTCAAAGAATATGTTTTTAGGATTTCCAAGTTTCAAAGCATGCAATTTTAATTGGCGGTATTCATGAATTTTCCTAGTTGTATGGTTTTGACAACTTTATATCATATTCACTCTCACTTGATTTTCTTTTGAGTTAATTTTTTGAGTACCCACAATAATAACCATATTCTGTCAACGTTTCAAGTCCCAACAGGGATCCATCATCAGGACAATTAGTGCATGATGATAGTAGAAGAGCTAAATGAGAGTTTTTAAGAAATTGGAGGTCAGCAGCTCTTCTTGCTATCTTCATTCTGAATTTTTCGAGTAAAATGATCTCACTCCATGTATCCCCTCTGTACAAAGAAATAATTCTAGATTTTAGACTTCTGTGGTTCATTTCTTTTGAGTTAAGTTTCAGAGTACCCATAGTAATAACCATCTTTTGTCAATGTTTCAAATCCCAACAGGGATCCATCATTAGGACAATTATTGAATGATGATAGTAGAAGAGCTAAATGAGATTTTTTAAGAAATTGGAGGTTTGCATCTCTTCTTGCTATCCTCATTCTGAATCTTTCGAGTAAAATGATCTCACTCCATGTATCCCCTCCGTATAGGGAAATAATTTTGGATTTTAGACATCCGCGGTTCATTTCTTTTGAGTTAAGTTTCAGAGTACTCATAGTAATAACCATATTTTGTCAATGTTTCAAATCCCAATAGGGTCCATCATTAGGACAATTATTAAATGATGATAGTAGAAGAGCTAAATGAGAGTTTTTAAGAAATTGGAGGTCATGGTAAAGTATATTTTTACTTTAATGATTTTAATTTCCTCTCCTTGCTAAATTTATTGCCATTTTGTGCATTTGTAACTTCAACACATTCATATTTGGTGTTTTGTTTAGCTTTACACATTGGTACCACTCCCTTCTTGGGGTTTTGATCATCAATAAATTTCTTCCCTTTTAGAGAGTTCATGTTTGATATTTTCAACTTCAAAAAAATTACTTGTCTCAAAATTTATGATGCAAACCTCCTTTTCTTCCTTTATACATCAACATTTTATTATGGGATGTTATTTGGGTACATATCTTGTTTGAATTATAGTGACGGTGTTGAATGCTTCCAACAGTAAGGGGGTCTTCCCAGTATGGAATCTCAATTATACCTCACACTATTTGGAGTAGGATCACCAACCGAAACGTATGGTTGGTTGCCACTATCTTAAATATTTTCCTTGGTTGTAATAAATGACACAAGATAAACACATGCACTTCCAAGATAAACAAGTATGTTACCCTTGTGATGTATTCAATTGTAAAGTGTATGATGGTTCTTTCATGAAACGGAAAATAAGTGATTCCTTGAAAGAAAGGTAATAGTACTATCCTAGCAAAGACACATGCATGAATATGAAAGAATCATTAGCACTCTTGTGAAATAGTTCACCAAGAAATCATTATCATGAAAGAATAAGACACATATTTCAAAGAAGCATAATAAAGGGAATGAAATAGTTCATTTTCATTAGTATGAATTAACATAAGCATACACCATAAACAACAAAAGAATAGTTTCACAATCATTTACGACATATGCATGAAAAGTGTGCCGGCTCCAAGGGCATCGAATTATGAAGTGAAAGATCCAAGATACACCATTACAATGATACAACACGTGTTCCAATATTGGAACTTTAAGCCGTTCTAATATTGGAACTTTAAGCCGCTACTTGCTTCTCAAAATCCTATTCTTCTTTCCTATTCCTAACTTGAGAAGCCAAGGTGAAAATTCCTTAGGTTGATCTATGAGGGTGTATATATAACAAATGAGGTGACTCTTGAATTCCCCTCATGACTCTTCAGCTTCCATATGACTTTTCAAATTTCTAAGAAACCTTTGGTCTTCTACACGACTTTTCACATTCTTTGGGTGACCTTTGGAATTCAACACACTTTATATATCTCATTTTCTTGAAAATTACATAATCACATCCACAAATGATGTGGAAATATGATGACTCATATGACTTTTGAGATGACACTTCCATAAGACATGACTTGGCAATGATGACATGGACTTTATGCTAGTGTGTCAATGTCAAGCTTCTCTTCTTATTGTTATCTTTGTATCTTCATGATAGATGCTACATGTTATTCTTTTTCCTCCTCCAAAAATCTTGAATATATGGAGTTTTCTATGTGATTTGGATCTTTCAACTTCTGTCGTGATCTAGTGTCCCTTGATTTTCTTTTTCAATGATCATCTTGTCTTAATAGCTTCATGAATGTCTTATTGCATAATCTTCTTTTCATCCTTCTTGAACATCATCCTGTCATGTCAAGATACAATACTTGTATAGGAAATTCACTCATGACAAGATGACATTAGTACAAAAATATCTTAGTATAACTTTCTTTATGCAATTCACTGATTAGCCTAGAACTAAGTACTGGACAAAGTAGATGGCTTAGGAATCGCATAGTACACAGTTTCAGGAGATAGGAGTGAGGGACTAATGACTGTGATTGTGAAATGTGCAATCATTGGATGCCTGAGAGACAACACTGTGCAATTGAGGGAGACGGTGACACAATTAGGTAGGATTTCCCACTGTGACTATGTAATGCGCAGTTCAGGAGAGATACTGGGCCACTGGATTGTGTAATTGCATAGTTCAAAGAGACAGGGAGAAAAAATGCTAACTAAAAGTACGCAGTGTGCACTGGAGGTAGACTGTGAGGCAAAATTGTGCAACTCTAGGGGACAGGAGGAAAATCTGAGCACTGTGGTTGCACAATGCATAGTTATTGGAGGTAATGACTATGCATTGCATAGTTCTAGAAGGTAGAGGATGTTGAATGAGGCGTGCAACTGTACAATGCACAATTCAGTAAGGTAGAGTGAGGCGAGGTTGGTTGGGAAAGGAATTTTCTGGAAAGGATAGTTCTTGAACATGATCACACACTCATAATGATTGACGACATGACAATGAACACTCAATACCCAAAATTAGCATGAACCCATTGAAACGACAACAAAGTGACACTTACCTCCAAGTGTGACACTTAAGATACACTTTGTGACACATGTGATGACACCCAAAAACAATGCATAAAAAAATTGGAATGAGTCTAGTACATGTATCCAAGATAAATAGGACTCATCAATACCAAATTTTCCTCTTAAATATGCACTATAGCTCCCTTTCACAATGTGAAACACTTCCCTTACCAAAAGACGAAACTTAACTTTTCTTCCCAAAGGCCCTAGGGAACTTAGAGGAAAAACATGGAATGTATTTTTTTACTAGAAATGACAACTCACAAGGTTGAACTACGCTCCAAATTTGGATATAGGCCAGAATTTGGAGAGTGTTGTAGCAGTGACAACACTTGATGACATACTGGTAGAACTCTAGCTTCTCTATTTTGGTCTAACTGTATGAACAAGGTCTAGTCTCTCAAGAAGTATTCATTCATCATGTGGATTACTTTGGATTTCCCATTAAACCTATTATAGATGTAGTCTCATCTATTACCTTTCTCATTCAAACACATTCATAAATATTTCTATATCACAATTATTTCAATTCAGGAGAAGGGTAATATAGTTGCGAGTTTAGGATGATCAGAGTCTTAGTTTTCATCTCCAATTTTGTTCTGCTACTAGTGAGCTATTCAGTACCCTGACAGAGTCACTATAGGAAAAAAAGCATCGCTTCGCTTCCAACAGGCCTATTCAGTACCCAACAAAATTACTTGCTTCACCTCTTTGTAAAGGAAGCCTTTCTCTTCTTTCACCTCTTATTTATTTTTAAACTTTATGCACATTGAAATTTTATCACTGTTTATATTGCCATAATGGAAGAGGGATCCCAACTTATTGAGAGAATGAGAGGTTGTTAATTTAAATATAATTATATATACCTATGACATTGATATGTTCAATATATATTTTCCCCTTTCTCTTCTATACTTTATTAGATAAGCATGCAAAACACTAAGTAATAACAAAACAAAGATAAGGAAAGAGGTTCCTAGAATAGAAGTGGGTGTCATGGTTCTACACAAATCTTTCTTTATTAATGTATCATATTTTCCATTGAAACATCATTGACCATAAGGATATAAACCAAGGCAAAGAAGAAGGACCGAAATTTAGCCAAATTTTGTGGTACATCACAAGGCCCTTTTCGACCTTTTCCACATCCATTGGAACGAGACAAAACACTTTCACACAAGGTTTTATTCACAAGATGACAACACAAAAGACAATAGAGAGAACACAACATGGCATAAACAAACAAACAAAATAAAGAGATGAAAAGAGATGTTTACATAGGGTAGGGACACAACTCTATATTCATATTGAAAATATTTCTTGAGATCTTGGCCATTGATAGGAAGAGAGTCCATCTTCCCATCTAAGGATTGGAGACGACAAGTTTGGCCAACGAATCTTGTCATGAAAAACATATGGTCTGATCCACATGGACTAGAATCTAGTGTTTTTACCTTTCTCTTCATGGGATTTATCCAACTTCAATACCAGGTCTCCCACACTAAACCCCTTATTCCCCATAGGCTTCTTGTCAAATCATAGATTTATACAACTCTGATGGATATCAATTTTTTCTTTCATTTCTTCCCTTTCTTCCTGTAACTTCAAGAGAGTGTTTATCCTACTAGGAACAACAAGACATGGCTTACCTTAAGACTCTTGAGAAAGTTGAAGGTTGGGAGGTATATGTTCAAAGGTAGGATGGCTTCTTTCCCATACACAAGGAAGTAAGGGGAAGTTATCAGAGAGGGTTAAGGCGTAACATTGTCAGCTCACAAAGAATTAACCAAAGCATTAAGTTAGTTCCTTTGTTTAGATTAAACAGTTTTCTTGATGATACATATTAGATTTTTATTAGTTGACTCAATGAAATCGTGTCCATGAGGGTAATAGTTGGATGAATGTTTCAAAACAATGCCATTTTCTAATGAAAATCATAAAGTTTAAGCGATGAAAAATAGGTTTCATTATATAAAAAAGTGACATAGGAACACCAAACTTGGTGATGATATTTTGTTTGGGGAAGTTGATGACCTCCTACTCGTCACTTGTTTTAGAGGAACTACTTCTGTCCACTATGCAAAATAGTCTATGGAAGTTAAAATATATCAGTGCTGCTTCGATGAATGTGGAAAAAATTCACTAATAACGTCCAATCCCCATTGTTGAAAAGGTCCTTCTATAACATTGGGCTACAATGGGGCAGTTAAATTTATAACACGACCATCACATATTTGGAAAATTGAACACTTGTGGGCATAAGCATGTGTATATTTGAATAATGTGGGCCAATATTAACCAACCTGCATGACTTTGTGTGAAGCAATATCTCCTACGTAGTGTCTGCCAGTTGGTCCATTGTGAATATCCTTTAATACTCTTTTTGAATCTGGTGCTTCCAGACACTTGAGCAAGACCCCATTGTGGTGTTTCCAAAAAAACACTCCATGTACCAACTAATATGACAAAGCTTTGAGTCAAATAACCATCTTTTCTCATACTTATAAATGTTACGGAAAGGTACCATGCTCAATATATTGTCATACATGTTATAGACATATTTGGGCACTGTAACCCCAATCACATATGTCCATAAACCAAGGGCTTCTAAGTCCCTAAAAGTGTTGTTTCATACCCTAAAGGAGCAAGGTCATCTGATTACATCATCTCCCAGAAGTTCTCCATGAAAAACTACTCAAAACTGGTCAAAGCAGGATCATACAGACTGCCCAGTGCTAAAGGTGCGATGCATCTCACCTACCACATGCAAAAAGTGTGATGCATACTGGAAAGCCCTTCTATAGGGTGCGATGAGTGAGAGCAGACAAATGGCACAAGCAATTTGCTAGGTGGAAACCAAGAGAATCTTCTAGAAACTGCTCATTTGACACTTGCCTCTCTGAGTTTGCCCAAGGATGAGTAAGAGATCTAAAATCTCCATGTGGAACCAGGAACTATCAGAGAGATGACACTAATCAAAATCACAAAAGCTGACTCACCCCCCTGCAAATATCTATAAATGGATCCCTCATCCCAGAGATCCAGAGGTTGGAATTTGGTAATTTGCAAAGAGGCGCTGGTGGTTTCTCTTTGAAGACATTGTTGGGTGATCTTGCTTTGTGTGAGGTGAAAAGGGATTTCAAGCTGGGAGGATGGCGCTGGGTCAGGCCAAGTGGTTGTAATCCTCTCTTCTACTACTTTTACTAATAAAGCTATTTGAGTTTTCCTCCATATTCTTGTGTATCTCTGAATATTGTGTTGGTATATGCATTTGTATGGTCAATATGTATCTGATCCTATATTGTTTACAGTGAAAGATCTCTATGCTTTGATGGTATTATGCTGCTATGAATCTACAGGTGCTCTTTGAAGTGGGACAAGTAAGGAAGCAGTGGCGAGATTCTGTTAAAGGGAAAGGAAACAAGCAAGGAACCAAGTGGAAGACTGAGGTTGGTACTCTCTGCTTCTTTCTCATCTCTCTCTCATAAAGGAAAAACAAGTGACTTTAATCTGTTTTTTTCTAAGATAGCTACCCGTCTTAGTGGGACTAGCAGCTCTGAATAGACACTAGATTTCTCGATAACAAAATGGCGACTCCGCTGGGGAGCTATTATTTTGATTGGTTGTCTCTATTTGTTTGATTCATAAACCACAGACGGAGCCTGAAGTCAAGCCAGCTAGCCTTCAAATTGCATTTGCTATGCAAGTGCAAAGTAGATCAACACTGCTTCAGTCAATCTTCAGGTTTGTTTATGAACTGAAAAATTGACTTGTAAACATCCTAAGTGCCCTAGAGTTAGCTTGAGTAACCTCATTAGATCAGCTCCTATAGTTTGTAGTTACTAACTATCATTTGCTCAGCCTAAATCCCTGAAATAAACTGCAAACTGTGACCAAAAACCAAGTTAAAGTCTCGTCCCTGGACCATCACACCTTGTCTTCTTGGCAATCTGGTTGCATCACACCTCCCGTGTGTAGTAGGTGGGATGCATCCTTGTTTCCTTGTGTTACAGGTGCGATGATCAGACAAGACTAAATCTACCTCCATATTTTGGTTTTTTCTTCACTCCCTTCAGCTTTATTCAGGAGTTTTGTTGTCTGTGATTAGTAGACCACTATTGAAACCCCCTTTCTTTGCATCATTCAACCTCCAATGCACAAATAATTTTGAATGTTTTTATATATTGTGTGCCATTTATAGTTCTCCTTTACGAAGAAGTAGCTTAATCGAACTGTCGTCTTTTGATTTGGAAGTGTCACAAGTGTCATTTTCAGTCAAAGAAAAGAATCATATTGTTCTTTATAGTCGATTATATTGTTACTCTTGTATATGATCTGAATTAGTAGCCTTTCAAGTGTCGAAAGCAATTTTCTATTCAAAATCGTAAAGTGTCATCTTGTCTCTTTTTCGTTTTTGAAAAGAAAATCATTAGTACTGTCGCTTTGAAAGAAGAGATAATTCAGATTTGTATTTAGCTTTCTTTTTGTCATTCACACATTAAGAAAGTGGAAAACAAATACATGCATGTGCATCTTCATTTAGACTGATTGTTGATTTTGATTTAGGACAGTGCATTTAGTGTGTGCTCTCTGCTCTATGTTGAAAGGATTTCATTTCTCTTTCCTTAGTAGCTAAGATTTTCATTGCAGAAAGAAGATTAAATGACTGTTTATCATATTAGATTGCATTTTAGGAATTATATATCTACATCACGTGGTGAACCTGAAAGGAAAATTTCTTAAGAAAGATCAACTGTAAAATAAATTCAATGAACATAAAAATTCTTTGGAACCTAATGCACAACATCTAGAAGGCTAGGCTAGAGACATATTCCGGCGTTGTAAAACCTGGAAACTGTCGCTTTCATCGTAGGTTGAGTGATTCCTCCTCTTTGAGGCGACAAGTGCTAGTACGGACTTGTGCTCCCACGTACCGTCGGGTATATATTGGGAGACCACAATAGGCTATATCATTTATCCTTAGGAAGTCGTGTCTGCCACCCTATCGATCGCAATGCATTGAACACAGCATTCAAGAAGATTGACTGTGATTGGTTTGGTAATCCCTCTATCTAGATTTCCAAAGTAGTCTCTTTTGTTCCTTTTCAGACTCCTTAAAGGAAAAGGTCCATCTGAGCACTTGTCACTTCAGGCTCATTAAAAATCGAAGGAGACTAAAGTCATCTTTAGCTTTTTCTCAACTCTTAAAAAGTGAAAAAGCAAGTTGTGTCAAAGCGTCTAAAATTTATTTTAATTGGAATAACGTCACTGTTCCCTCATTGGTCTTAGGTTGAGAAAATGGATTCTACCAACCAAGGATTCCCCCTTGGGGGAATTCCTAGTCCTTTCTCCTCTTGGGGAGATGTTGGTGCACCTCATATGGCCACATTGTCCCTTCCAGGACTGACAATTGGCTTGTCGGTATGGCTTTTCTCAACCTCTATCGTTCAAAGCACCGTGATTCCTGAACAATCGAATCAACAACTAGATGATACTAGAGTTTCCCCCCAACCTTCTACTTCATTTGTCTCTCCCTCTTCTTCTTCCTCTTTGCTTGGTGAAGATAGTAAAACTAAAAACCAAGTAACTGAGAAGAAGAAGAAGGGGAAGGAGAAGAAGAAGAAGGAGCCAATGGCAAAAAGGGGAAACCGTGCATCGTCTAGCAAAAATCCACACACTGCACCGTCCAAACCTAAATCTCCATGTGTCATCTGTAAAGGAGACCACTATCACCGAGATTGTCCTTGCATCCCACGGATCCTAAGGGACTGGTCTCCCCGCTTTCACAATCCGGTGTCACCAACCTCTGACGATCATGTTGAAAGTACACTGTCCACTAGTGAAAGCGAAGCCACCGGACAGAAAGGAAAATCTAAATTTCCCTGCAAACTGTGTGAAGGCAATCATGCCCTCCACCATTGTCCCTTCCTGGATGAAGCTAAAAGAGTCTTGGATAATCATCCTGTATCACCGCAGCGACTCCCTCCTGGGTACAAGAAAATCTTGTCGAATCCATTGCTAGTTGAAAATCCGACTGACACACACCTTTGGAGTCGGTCGAAACACCTATCATTGGAGATAAACCCTCTGAGTCCACATCGGACCAAAATCAACAGGTCGAGATGGCAGTCAACCCCATATTGACTTCAGAAGATTTACCTTTAGATGATACAGTCACCGAAGAGAATGAGAACAACACCATTCAAATTCTTTTCGTAAACACAGACTCCGATGAACATGGGGGCAATATACCCATTCCTTTACCATAGGAAGGAAATTTGTCAGAGTTGTATCCGGCCGTTTATTCGGTCCCACCTCCAAGCAACCTAGTCGTTTCCTTCAATTGGAATCTACTAGGCAGACCCCATTTACCATCTAATGTACCATTTCAAATCATAGTGCAAACTTACAAAATGGTCATGGTTGGTACCATCATAGATGAAGGGGCTTCTGTGAGTATCCTTTCCTCAACTGCTTGGAAAGCGCTTGGTTCACCATCGCTTTTTCCTGAGATGCGAAATCTGACAGGCTTCGATAAAGGAACAAGTTGACCATTAGGGATTGTAAAGTTTTGTAGATGTTCTATGCTAAGAGAAATTTCACTTTTCTCACAGCAATCATACAAGTAGATAAGCAAAATGCAGATAGAACATATAAGCAGATCTAACAGAAGACAAATCAGAAACAAGAAAAATGTATGTGTTTGTTTCGGCGGTCAATAGGATGCTTCAACCAGCAAAGTCTCCTTTGGTCAGCCAGCCTAGCATGTGTCACAACAACCCTCCAACCAGTAGATGAGTCAACCCAAGTCAGTTCTACAAAAGTCAACGCTGTCCTGAAAAGTCAACGCAGGGGCAGCAAGCTAAAAGTCAACGCAGCAGCAAAACGGTCAACCCTTTGACCTCGATTTTTGTGCCAGGTAGTATGGCCTTCAAAAATCGAACCTCCCACAAGTTTTCAGCTTGTTTGGACCAAGAATTGACCAAAGTCAACGCTGGTCAAACTTCTGCGAAACCCTAGCAACAGAAACCCTAGCAGCAGAAAAATCCTCTTCGTCCTTCCCACGTGTGGCTGAAATTCGTCCTCCAGGTAGCTCGTACTTTTAAGGATGAGAGAGGAAGATGTGAGTTGTGTTGTGATCAAATTCTCTCCAACTTTTCCTGTATATATATATCCATCAATGAGGGTGTGTGACACATCTGTTGGGCATGTGAGCCTACATTACAAAACTGGCTGTCCTTTGCACATATAATTTATTAAGAATAATAAATTCAAAATATAAGTTTTGCTCATCGGATTAAGACTATTTTTATATGGATTTTACACCTCTCAGAAAGAGGAATCCAACAAAAATATTAGCCTCTTAATCTGAGCATCAGAACATGGAGTTTGGACCTAGTTGTCCAAATTTAACACTCCCTCTCAACTAGGGAGAACTCCATCTATTAGTGCAATTAACATCGTGAGTCATCCCGCCGAAACTTGCTTTGCTGGCTTCTTTATTTCAGAACAGAAGTGGGTCAGTCACAAAGACATCATTCCCCGACTGACATAATCAGTCCAGAGGTCCCAGACCTCACAAATCTTGATCCCAGATCAAGTGGTTGGACCATGCCATCCTAGATAGAGAGTACGGCAATCTCTGATGCGTCCATCAGTCTTTGCTAATAGTCTCTAGCTTTTCCACACCTCATTGGCCAAATGAGAGGTACTTCCCATGAGCCCTGAACTCAATGGGTAGGATGCATACGGGGCACAGATTAAATGAGTGGCGAACCAGCTCAATAATCACAAGGGTGGGGCAGAAGCATTATGAGTGCTTATATCTCCGAGAAGCTATCCCCAAAGCCCCCCAGAGCTCCCAGAGCTCATCGTCCAACAGGACCCACATCATAGGGTCTTTCCACGACACCAAGACTCTCACGGAAGGTTAGGAACTTGACCTTCCCCAGGGGCTTAGTGAGAATATCCGCGACCTGCTCATCAGTTCCTATATGATCGAGCCTTACGGCGCCTCGCTGTACCATATCCCGTATAAAGTGGTACCTGATATCAATATGCTTGGATCGGTCGTGGAACACAGGATTCTCAGTCATACGAATCCCACTCTGATTATCACAGAGTATTACAGTGGTATCTAGCACATGTTGGAACAGCTCACTAAAGAGCTTCCTCAACCAAACTGCTTCACAACAGGCCATACTAGCAGCAATGTATTCGGCCTCCGCGGTGCTCAAAGCCACCGACTTCTGCTTCCTGCTCATCCATGAGATCGAAGACGAACCAAGATTGAAACAACATCCAGATGTGCTCTTACGATCCACCACACTGCCAGCCCAATCGGCATCAGTATATCCCCGGAGTATCACACTCCCGGCAGTGTATCTCAGCCCATGGTTTATCGTGCCCCGAAGATATCTCAAAAGATTCTTGGCACCAACCCAGTGAAAATGATGAGGCTCAACCATCTGTTGACTCAAAGTATTCACTGCAAAACATATGTCTGGACGGGTGTTCACTAAGAACATCAAAGCTCCTATGAGTTGACGATACTCAGTAGGATTGGCCAAGATAGGCCCTGCAGCGCTGCCACTCAACTTCTTAAAGTTGAGTTCCATTGGTGTCGACACGGACTTACAGTCCACCATCCCAAATCTTTCCAGAAGCTTCACAATATACTTTCCTTGAGAAAGGAAAATCTCTCCAGGTCTCTGCCAGACCTCCAGGCCTAGGAAATAGTGCATCAGTCCTAGGTCTTTCATCTCGAACTCAGCAGCAAGCTCCCTCTTACATTGATGAATGAGAGGGTCATCACCTGTCAGGAAGAGGTCGTCCACATACAACACTAGAATGAGAGGCTTTCCTTCCTCAACCTTAAAGTAAAGGTTTGGATCAGCATTGCTTCGAGTGAAGCCCAGCTTCATTAAGTAACTATCCATCCTCTCATACCAAGCTCTGGGTGCTTGCTTTAACCCATAGAGGGCTTTCTTCAACCTACAGACATAAGTGTCTCGATCTTGAACTTCAAATCCCAGAGGTTGTTCTACATACACCTCTTCCTTTATTGCACCATGCAGAAAAGCAGTCTTGACATCCATCTGATGAAGACTCCATCCTTGCGTAGCAGCAAGGGCTATGATGGATCGGATGATGGTATATCGAGCCACAGGTGCAAATATATCGTCATAGTCAATTCCTTCCTTTTGAGAGAAGCCACGGGCAACAAATCTTGCCTTAAACTTTTCAGCACTCCCATCAGATCCATGTTTAATCTTGTAGAGCCATTTAGCGGTGACAACAGATTTGTCCTTCGGTCTCGGGACCACATCCCAGACATCATTCTTCATAATAGCCTCATATTCTTCATGCATAACATCCTTCCAGACTTGATGCTTGATGGCTTCTTCAAAAGATCCAGGTTCAGATTGTATAATAGTACTCATGGCAGCTAGATACCCTTGGTATCTACACGGCTTCTTGCTTTCTTGGAATGTTCCCCTTGGGGCAGCATGACCCTCAGCATCTTCGAGGGTGTCCCTGAGCCATGATGGCCTCTTTCCTAGAGAAGGGGAAGGATCAATAGGGTCCATTGGCTCTTCAACATCAGGCATAGTCTCATCCTGGGGTTCTTCCAGATTTCCAGGTCTTTCTTCATGGTTTTCTTTAGATCTAGGAAGATCTACTACTTTCTTCAGGGAAGCATCTTCGTCAAAAGTGACATCATGGCTTATCTCTACTTCCCTTTGACCAGGTACATAGACTCTATATGCCTTAGAAGTCTCACTGTAGCCCACAAACATTCCTTTCTTCCCAGTAGCATCCAGCTTACTTCTCTTTTCTTTCGGCACATGAAAATAGACAGGACATCCAAAAATTCTAAAATGTGAGACATCAGGTTTCTTACCAGAGAAAACCTCTTCGGGAGTTTTGGAGTCCAAAGCGGAATGAGGGCATTGGTTTTGAATGTACACAGCAGTATTTGCAGCTTCTCCCCACAGAAACTTTGGAAGACCCTGGTCACATAGCATGGCACGGGCAGCTTCCACAATAGTCCTATTCTTGCGTTCAGCAACACCATTCTGCTCAGGAGTATATGCAGTGGTATTCTCCCTCTTAATGCCAGCTTCTCTGCAAAAGTCTTTGAACTCATTTGACTCATATTCAGTGCCATTGTCAGTCCTCAAAATCTTGATCTTCTTTCCGGTCATATTTTCTACCAAGGCTTTAAAGGTACGGAACCACATGAAAGCCTCATCCTTCTTCTTCAAGAAGTATATCCAGGTTTTGCGAGAGAAGTCATCAGTAAATGTCATATAGTAAGAACATCCCCCCAGGGATGTTACAGGCAACATACCGGAAAGATCAGAATGGACCAGTTGCAATATCTCAGATGTCTTTGTGACACTTGAGGGGAAAGGTCCCCTTGTATGTTTTGCTTCAGCACAGCCCTTACATACACCTTTATGATTATTTCCAAAATCAGGCATCCCTGTCACCACCTTCCTTGCTTCGGGAAGAGCCTTGTAATGAAGGTGTCCAAATCTTCGGTGCCATAGTTCGGTTTGACGGATAGTATCACAAGTCATAGCTCCCAACGGACTCCCTCCAACCTGGTATAGTGTACCAACTCTAAAACCAATTGAGATAGCTTCCTTGAAGCTCTTCTTCCACATGAGTACCTTTCCATCAGAGAAAGTTACATTGAATCCTTTGTCTTCCATGGCAGATACAGACACAAGGTTCTTCTTCAATTTGGGTACATAGAGTACATCTTGTAGATGGAGGACTTGTCCTTGAGACAAGTGGAGGGTCACAGTCCCGGTCCCTTTCACAGGATAAGTGGCATTATCCCCAAGGGTAATTTCTAGATTAGTATCCCTTTCAACCATGTCAGAAAGTGCTTCCTTGAATCCGGTGATGTGTCTTGAGGCACCACTATCGATTAGCCAGACATCCATAGTGTCGGGCGGAGATGCAGCTGAGAGAGCAGATATTAGAATATACTCATTTCTTTTATCAACAACATTAGACTCCTCATACCTGGTATTTCTGGTCCTTTTAGAAGGTGGATGGTTTCCTTCAAAGTGAAGCTTCCTCTTTCCTTTGGATTTGTCATTTCTTTGATTCCCATTCCTTCGGTTGTTGTTGTTGTCGTCACTATCGGGAGAATTCTTCTGGAAGGGGCATTCTCTAGCATAGTGTCCAGTCCTATGGCAGGTGAAACATTTACCCTTCTTCTTTTGAGTCTTAGTCCTTCCTTTGTCCTTGGAACCACCAGAGTTCTTCTTTCGGGAATGGGCAACATAGGCAGCATTTCTTTCATTATCAAATTCCTTCATCCTTGTTTCTTCTTGCATACATCTAGACAGAAGCTCATCAAAGTTAGGGATGGTATTATTGTTGAGAATGGTAGTTGTGAATACTTGCCATTCATATGGAAGTCCTCCAAGTGCGGTGAGAACCATCTCACGATCAGCTATTGTCTCCCCAATAGCTAGCAGATTGTTCTTGGTTTCGGTCAACTTCATAAAGAAAGTTTGAATAGACTCATCTCGGCCCTTCTTCATATTCTTCAACTTGTTCTTGAGGAATAGCACTTGGTTCACATTGTTTACTCGGAACATAAGTATCAGTTTGTCATACATCTCCTTGGATGTGCCTAGTTTAGATATGTAGGCAACCAGACTCTTATTTATGGATTCCCTGATCAGTAGTTTTGCTCTGATTTCTCCTTTCTTATACTTGTGTTTAACAGCAGCAGAGGCATTTGATGGAGGTTCTTGAATCTTCCCTGTCACATGATCTAGGAGATCATGATCTTCTAATTTGAGATCTAATAACATCTTCCAGGCATGGAAATCATAACTTCCAGTCAGCTTGTCATTCTCCCTGAATTCAAGCTTAGAGGAATCCATTTCCTTCGATGATGATTGCTATAGATAGAGTTTGTCTTCACCTCAGCTCTGATACCATGTAAAGTTTTGTAGATGTTCTATGCTAAGAGCAATTTCACTTTTCTCACAGCAATCATACAAGTAGATAAGCAAAATGCAGATAGAACATATAAGCAGATCTAACAGAAGACAAATCAGAAACAAGAAAAATGTATGTGTTTGTTTCGGCGGTCAACAGGATGCTTCAACCAACAAAGTCTCCTTTGGTCAGCCAGCCTAGCATGTGTCACAACAACCCTCCAACCAGTAGATGAGTCAACCCAAGTCAGTTCTACAAAAGTCAACGCTGTCCTGAAAAGTCAACGCAGGGGCAGCAAGCTAAAAGTCAACGCAGCAGCAAAACGGTCAACCCTTTGACCTCGATTTTTGTGCCAGGTAGTATGGCCTTCAAAAATCGAACCTCCCACAAGTTTTCAGCTTGTTTGGACCAAGCATTGACCAAAGTCAACGCTGGTCAAACTTCTGCGAAACCCTAGCAGCAGAAACCCTAGCAGCAGAAAAATCCTCTTCGTCCTTCCCACGTGTGGCTGAAATTCGTCCTCCAGGTAGCTCGTACTTTTAAGGATGAGAGAGGAAGATGTGAGTTGTGTTGTGATCAAATTCTCTCCAACTTTTCCTGTATATATATATCCATCAATGAGGGTGTGTGACACATCTGTTGGGCATGTGAGCCTACATTAAAAAACTGGTTGTCCTTTGCACATATAATTTATTAAGAATAATAAATTCAAAATATAAGTTCTGCTCATCGGATTAAGACTATTTTTATATGGATTTTACACCTCTCAGAAAGAGGAATCCAACAAAAATATTAGCCTCTTAATTTGAGCATCAGAACATGGAGTTTGGACCTAGTTGTCCAAATTTAACAGGGATCCTTCCAAGTTTGCCTATAACTTTAAGAAGGAAAATCGTTTATCTAAACGTAATGGTAGTCCAAAGACCTTTAGATTACAATCTACTCCTTGGGCGTGACTACATTTATAGCATGGGAGCCATCGTCTCCTCACTCTTTCGAGTAATGTTTTTTCTGCATGAAGGCAGAGTGGTCCAGCTCGTAGACCAGCTTTCATTCCCTGGTTCACACATAGCTAATAGTCAAATGCCATCCTTAATAGGTCTTTTTGCGCAAGGAATGTCTCATCAATCTCCAATCCATCCACTTGATGAGCACGAGTGATTCGGTGGTCAACACTGAAACCTAAGGGGCATGCACCTTGGTTTGCTTCCGTAGGAAAACTTCAAGTATAGGGTAGGTTTCCACAGAGGATATATGACTAGTCTGACACACTCGTCCGTTTAGGAAAGTGGGATTAGACCGAATAAGATACCTCTGTTAGAGGGTAGGCCTTTCTCGATAGAACAAATGTTTTGTCTGCAAATTGAAGGGTAACTTGGAAAAGGTAGGCCTTTCCCGATAGAGCAAGTGTTTTGTCTGCAAATTGAGGGGTAACCTGGGAAACTCTACTTCGCTATACCTGGGGGCATGCAAACGTTTTTGCATGAAAGTGAAAAGCGACCATTTATTTTCTTAGTTTGTAGGTTCTTAACCCTTTAAACTTGTAGGATTGGTCATTCCTAGCTTACATAATGAAAGGAGTCAGAGCATAATTTTGAATGGTGCAAGCTCCCTAAAAAATAAACCTATCGATGAGACATCCTTATTATACGACTGGCATGAGCAGTTTTACGCGAAGTTCAAGCTTGTTAATATTTAAACCTAGAAATGAGCATATGTTCCACCAGAGTTTAAGCTCATTAAAAAATGAACCCACCTCTGGTAAATAACCATTGTGAATGATTATCATCAGCTTTTGAGCCTTGGTCATGTTCTTACCATCACCTCCACTCTATTTTAGCCGATCATTTGCCTCCATTTGATTGTTTACCCCTTTTGAGGAACAGCTGCGACGAGTGATCCTATTAGCCACCTTCTTTATACTGCTGTGATTGAAAAGTTCCAAACCTTACCTGGAACCAGCTGCTACCTAAAAACATCAGTCATTCCTAAAAAAACGAGTCTACTTTAAGCTCTTTTCATCTAACTCGTAAAACATGAAAAGATTGTCGAGCAATTGGCCTCTCCAGCTTGTTAAAGTGATCAGAAGTGCTATCCCTCCTCTAGATTTTAATCTTTTTGGACCTGAGGGATTATTACATAAAAAGATCGAGCGCTTGTCTTGTTCGGCTCGTTAAAACTATCGAAAAGTCATCCCTTTCAAATTGTTTTATACTTTTTCGGACTTAAGGGATTATATTACGAAAAAGGAATATTGGAGTCTTCTTTCTGTCTCTTTTCAGACTCTCCAAAATTGAAAAGGACTGAGTTATCCTTGTCATTAAACTCGTTAAAACAATAGCGACTAACTTGTCCATTCAGACAAGAGCGAGTTTCATTGTTGCTAGGCTCGTTAAAACATAGCAACAGGTTTGCCCGAAGGGAACATTATAGAACAAGCGTATGCTATCCTCCTCAAGCTTGACAAAAATAAAGAGGTACTAGTCATAAATGACTGGGGAAAATTGGGAAGAAAACTTGAAGAAACTTTATTGGTAGCAGGTCCCTCTTGAACATGACACTTTCACTCCATCACCATGATTGAGTCAGGTTGGGTTATTCCATTCACCGGTCATATCACCATTGGTCCACCGTACCATCCACTTTTGGGGTTAACGCTACCAATACATTTCAGTGTCACCGATATGTTCAAGAGAAGTCGCTTAGAGAATTCACCTACCCAGCTTGTGTCTCATCTGCTACAATACCTTCACACTTCATTCTTTCATGACCGCCACCCTGAACCTTGTATCATCAGATCGTTTTCACCTCTACAAAATCATTTGCTCCATTCCATGTCATAGATGTGGGATCCATTAATGCCCTCCTATGACGGGTCACTTCTTGTCGACATCAGCTCATTATCCAAGAAGCCGACCTAGGGACAACCCTTCCAGTACTTTGAAGATTGCATGCCTCATTTCCAAGTTTCTCACTTCCAGTGACAGGTTTACTCTAATGGCCTTCGACTGAAAGATGTTGCGTGGTGTTTGACATCAACTCATGTATTTGTGCCACGTGAATTGTACTGCAGTACCTTGAGGGTCATCATCATTATCGGTGATTCCTCTCGTGCCTATTAACAACTCACATCATTGGCTGGTAATCAGGCGATGTCCTTCCATGTTCGACATCAGAATATCTTTTCACATGGATCACCTTGTACTTTCGGGCGAAGATTGGACGAGTTTTGAAGACCCGGATCTAGTTTCATCCATTCGGGCTGCGATATATTCAGGAAAATAAAAACATCAAATGTACATCATTGCTGCACAAATAATCATCCAAACTAAGGGATGATGGCTCTACTAGAATCATCAGTCTGCACATAGATGATTGTCTATCCTATGTACATGAAAATTAGTTTATCAAAGTTGAGCATGGGAATGCCCGCCTCAGCTAGATCATGAAAATATTATGAAGATAATGTATTGTATTGTATCTTATTACAAGTCACCTTCTGGTGCAAGAAACCTTGGATCCTCATTATAAAGCATTTCACCCAACATCAAAAGATTTACGACCTCATGCTTTAGGGGGCAACTATTATAGACATATTTGGGCACTGCAACCCCAATAACATATGTCCATAAACCAAAGGCTTCTAAGTCCCTAAAAGTGTTGTTTCATACCCTAAAGGAGCAAGGTCAGCTGATTACTTCATCTCCCAGAAGTTCTCCATGAAAAACTACTTAGAACTGGTCAAAGCAGGACCATACAGACTTCCCAGTGCTAAAGGTGCGATGCATCTCACCTGCCACATGCAAAAAGTGTGATGCATACTAGAAAGCCCTTCTATAGGGTGTGATAAGCGAGAGCATATAAATGGCACAATCAGTTTTCTAGGTGGAAACCCAGAGAATCTTCTAGAAACTGCTCATTTGAAACTTGCCTCTCTGAGTTCGCCCAAGGATGAGTAAGAGATCTAAATTCTCCATGTGGAACCAGGAACTATCAGAGAGATGACACTAATCAAAATCACAAAAGCTGACTCACCCCCCTGCAAATATCTATAAATGGATCCCTCATCCCAGAGATCCAGGGGTTGGAATTTGGTAATTTGAAAAGAGGTGTTGTTGGTTTCTCTTTGAAGACATTGTTGGGTGATCTTTCTTTGCGTGAGGTGAAAAGGGCTTTCAAGTTGGGAGGATGGCACTGGGTCAGACCAAGTGGTTGTAATCCTCTCTTCTACTACTTTACTAATAAATCTATTTGAGTTTTCCTCCATATTCTTGTGTATCTATGAATATTGTGTTGGTATATGCATTTGTATGGTCAATATGTATCTGATCCTATATTGTTTACAGTGAAAGATCTCTATGCTTTGATGGTATTATGCTGCTGTGAATCTATAGGTGCTCTTTGAAGCGGGACAAGTAAGGAAGCAGTGACGAGATTCTGTCAAAGGGGAAAGGAAACAAGCAAGGAACCAAGTGGAAGACTGAGGTTGGTACTCTCTGCTTCTTTCTCATCTCTCTCTCGTATAGGAAAAACAAGTGACTTTAATCTGTTTGTTTCTAAGATAGCTACCTACCTTAGTGGGACTAGTAGCTCTGAATATACACTAGATTTCCCAATAACAACACATCCATGTACCAAGACGTGGTTGCATTAGTGTGGATAACTTATTTAATGTTATACATTTCAATTTCTTGTTCCCACACAAAAGATTCCCCTTTTGTTGTATTAGTTGTTTCTGCTGCAAGCTAGCAAGACCATGACCTTTTATCATGTGAACTAACTTGAATTCAAGATCATACTCTTGCAAACTTTTCATCTAGTTTACCCTTTTCTCACCCAACTCTTGTTGGACAAAAAGTGACCTAACTGCTGGGTGACGCACAAAGATAATGATGTGGATTTTTATATAGTATGGCATAAAGTGTTTTACCACCTTGTATACTACATAAGCATATTTATCGATGGTAGGGTAATTTAATTTAGGTCCTTGTAAGATATCACTCATGAATGATAACAACCGCTCATTTCCTTGATCATCCTTTTGTATGAGAACAATTGAAAGAGAAGTTTCAGAAACAAAAGTATATAACATGAAATATTTTTCATAAGCGTATTGATCGATGGTAGGGTAATTTAATTTAGGTCCTTGTAGGATAGCACTCATGAATGATATCAACTGTTCATTTCCTTGATCATCCTTCTATATGAGAACAATTGAAAGAGAAGTTTCAGAAACAAAGTATATAACATGAAATGTTTGTCGAAACATGGACTGTATAATGCTGGAGCTTCGAAAATTTCTTGCTTGATATGGGTGAAGGAATCCTTTTCCATTTTATCCCACTTATAAACTTCATCCTTCTTGATAATCTCTTGTAATGGTTTTACTATCTGTGTGTAATTTGAGATGAACTTGCAGAGGAAGTTGATATTCCCTAGAAAGGATTGTATGGATTTGTTATTCACTCAAAAGGGAATATAAGCAATAGTTTTTACCTACATTTCCAATTTAATCTCACTCTTTGCAATAATATGGCCCAAGATATTTCCCTCAGAAACTCCGAAGATTCTCTTCTTAAGATTTAAATATATTTTGTATTTGTAACTTCGCTCGACAATATGCCTCAAATGATGCAAGTGATCAAATCTCTTCTTTGAAAATACTATCACATCATCCAAGTACACCACTACACTTTGTCCAATTAAGCCACATAATGTGATGTCCATAGCCCATTGGAAGGTAGCTCCTGCATTAATGAGTCCAAAAGGAATTTGCTTAAATGCAAAGGTACCCCACTTGGTTTTGAAAGTAGTTTTGTGTCTGTCAGGTTCTGCTACTATAACTTGCTTGTATCTAGAAAAACCATCTAGCAACGAGAACATTTCTGGTCTAGATAGTGTTTGAAGGATTTGTTCCATATAAAAAATGGGATAGTTATCCTTGTCCAAATCCTGGTCCAAATTGTGGAAATAAACACATATGTGTATCTCTCTGGACTTGTTTCTTACAGGAACTAGATTATAGACCCATGTAGAGTGGCAAAATTTGAATGTGATCTGAGAATCCATCAATCTCTTTAGTTCTTTCTAAATGAGTGGCTCAAGCATAGGATGAAATTTTCTCAATTTCTATTGAAAATGATTTGCCCATTCTTTGATGGGAATCACATGCTGGATTATTCACATGTCATAAGAATTTAAGTCATCATATGTCCACGTGAACACATCTGGATATTGCTTAAAGAGGTGAATAAAATCTTGTTTCTCTTGAGGTGTGCAACATGTACTAAGATTCACATACTTCATATCTTCTTTTGTACTAAGCTTCATTTGTTCATGTGAAAGAATAGAGTTGTCAGTCTTTGCATCAATTGGTCGCTTGAAATGCTTTTGCAGGTCATACAAATTTTCCAAAGATACCACACCTTTAGGCATGGGTTTTCTTTTGTTTTCCTGATCTGACCCTTGCAAGGCTTCCTCATGTTCGTCTTCATCGATGGATGCATCCTTGAACACATTATCATTCACTATGAATTCCATTATCTATTGGTCATCATTAAAAACACAAAAATAGTAATGTTATTAGGCAAAGATGGCCTATAAATAATCTCAATTGAAAATCCATCCTTTAATGGTGACAACTTAGCAACAATGTTATCTAATGTATCTGCAACAAAATTACAAACCTGAGGAACATAATTAGTATTAAAAGCTTGGAAATGTGAAATAAGACATTATACCTCTTGTTGATAGTTTATAAGATTGGGTGACATGCAATGGATTGTATTTCGTACTTGACGTGTAACAATTCCTGAGTCACCTATTACTTTGAGTGCTTCAATTTTGAGGTCAATGGATTTCCTTAAACCTAAGATGAGTTCTTCATATTCAACAATGTTGTTAGTGCACTCAAATTCCAAGAAACATGAGATCAAATCTTTGTTCTGTTGCAAGTATATTAAAATGCAACTAGCTCTAGAACCCTCCTTTGTCTTTGAACCATTAAAATATATTGTCCAAATGTTAAAAATACTAGGGTTTGTTCCTACAATAATAGTATTTACATCTAAAATAAAAGAGTCATTTGCACCAGTTGGATTACAAGGAAGGAGTTCCAACTGTGTATCTGGTGGTACGAGTGAAGTCTATGCTAGATAACATCTGTGGCCAACTTCTATAAAACAATTTCCAAAAATGATTTGCACATAACTAATAGGCTCATTAGGCACTTCAAGCATTGTGATGGTACGCTTCATAAATGTCTCACTCTCGACTTGATTTTTTTTGTTCATTCCCTTATACGAAATCCATAAATGTGACTAGTTGGTAACAAAGTATATGTGCATCTTACTAGACCAGTCTCTACTCAACAACAAACCATATTCTTCCAGAATGTCCACAATGACTATATTGATACACTAGTGAACTCTATGATCTAATGATAAATAGATTATAACATTTTTAAGTTCATCAACTATATGTACTGAAGATCTATCTAACATAATGATTTAGGCATCGATCCTTTCCCATTTAACATTTATTTTCTTGGAAACAAATAGGGGCATGAAATTTGCAGATGCACCAAAATAAACTATCAAATTATGGATATTATAATTAAATATCTCAAAAGCTATAATAAATGGATGGAAAGTAGATCTATCATTTACATTTTCTGCATTAACAACCGATTCAAGAATAGTTGGGGACTTACTAGATGAAGCTTGAGAAGCAGAAGCCATTCCTCCTGATGGAGGCTAAGATGCAAATGCTTGAATGAGAAATTATCGTTGCCCTACTATTTTGGTTAGTTCATAAATGGAAATATTTGTACGAGCCATTTTCATTTCTTTAATAATGTTGTAATCAATGTCTCTGTCATGAGTAGGGTGTGCCGATGGGGTAGGTGGTGTAACTTTATTTGACACCTCAAGGATGGTGGACTTATTTTTATTATTCAGGGAAGCACCTTTATGTGATTATGCACTCCCTAACCTGTTCTGAGAGCCCTGAGCAAGATTACTAGGTGGTAAGATTTTTCTTAACAATTTCTTCCTCATATGTTTCTCAAGCACTAGTCCTTTTCTCGTCAAGTTATATTTCTTAGCAGGTTGTGGATGATGAGAATCACCCACTAGAGGCTCATCAACACTTTGTTAATCATTATTGAGAATCAAATTAAGAGTGAAAATTGCATCACCAATATTTGATTTTTCCACTGTCGAGGTAGGTTCATCCCTGTCTTGTGTCTACTTAGAATTTTCTTATGCTGTCAAACCTTCAATAAATTTTTCAACCACAACTTTCATGTTGTGCTTCCATTGAGGGCATGTTTTTTGGAATTATCCTCTTGGTGAAAGGTATAATAATTTTCCATTCTTAGGTTTTCCACACTAAACACAACATTGGAGCTCTATTCAGACTTAGCTAGTTGGTTGAAATTATTCTTAATGAACGACTTGAAAGAACTATTAACATTAAAGCCTTTGTTTACTTCCTCTTAAGTTCTGATAATTTGTTGGTTAACAAATTTAAAGATTTAGTCAAGCTATCCATATTAAAAGGATATTTCTCTTTAGCTTTGGAGGAAGAGGCTTGGGACTTCTTAGAAGTGTCGTTGGAGTATTTCGAATACTTTTGGTCAACGATGGCCCTAATAGACCTTAAGTCCTTTTCAATGAAAATCACTTATGCAAAGTTAAGAGCCATATTTTCTTTTGCAATGTGCTTGACAAAAACTGAAATGTTAGTAGGAAAGGAAACACCGCAATAATATTTTGCAATAGAATCATGTAGTTGAACATCTATGGGGAATTTATTCCATATATATGTAAATATTTGATCAAAATATTTACATTTTTCTTTTTCCCCATCTTAATATTCCCAAGTTCTTTTAAGAACATGTCTGGAGTTTTATCATCTACAAAATTTTCTAAGAATAATTGTTTAAAATCCCTCCAATTATGTATTGAATTAGGTGGACGGCTATGGTACCATACCGAAGCTATACCTTCTAGAGTATACAAGAATAATCTACATGCAATATCATCAAAGCATACCTCTATCATCCTCAAATTTAAGTAGAAATCATCAATTTGTTCCTAGACCTTCGCCTTCTTATCAAGATTGTACTTTGAGAGAAACTTTTCCTAGTGCTTAGGCATGTAATGAAGATTTCCTGAAAGAGAAAGAGGCCCTTGGGCCATCCAATCCAATTTTTCATCGCCCATGTCTTTTTTCTCCTCCTCTTCCTCACTTTATGATTCCAAAGAGTCTTCTCCTTCACTGTTCAAATTCTTGTTGTAAGTAGGCTACTCTTCTCTCGACTATTCTTCATCAGAGAATGTAAAATATTCCCCGTCTCCATCCAACTCTTCCTCAATAGGTGAAAGGTACCCTTGTTGATGTTTTCTTTTAGTAGGATCAGCTAACTCTTCAAGGGTTGAAATAACCAAATATTCTACTGAATAAACCAATATGCTATTGCAAGTTGTTTCTTTATTTATAGGATTATGAGGAATGATAGCAACAATATGAAGAAATCCAAGAGCTCTTGTAAAATGACAAGTAATTGGATGGATTGTCCAAAGTTTATCGCAAGTGACTTCAAAATCCTTCTGTAGACCAAGATGAGAGGTATCCCCTCTCTTAGGAGTGTGGGTTGGAGTTGAACTTAGAGAGTTATTTCCTTCCATGGAAGATTGTTTGTTAGCAAGTGGTGAGTTGTTGATGAAGACTTATGGAGAATTATGTATTGTGTTCATAGATTTTCCAAATGTTTCGGGTGAAACCTTCACCCATATTTAGAGACTTGAAGCTTAACTGAGTTGTCATCCATAAAAAGGTTTCCCTCCTTCTAGCACTAGAAACAATTGATGGTGCTAGACACTGCCAATAGTAAGGGGGTCTCCCTGGTACGAAATCCTAATTATACTTCACACTATTTGGAGTAGGATCCCCAAACGGAAAGTATGGCTGGTTGCCATTATCTTAAATATTTTCCTTTGACACAATAAATGACATAAGAGAAACACATGCACTTATAAGATAAAAATGTATGTTAGCCTTGTGACGTATTCAAATGTAAAGTGTATGATGGTTCTTTCACGAAATGAAAAGGAAAATGCATCTTTGAAATAAAAGAAATAGTACTATCCTAGCAAAGACACACACATGAATCTAAAAGAGTGATTAGTAATCTTATGAAATAGTTCACCAAGAAACCACGATCATGAAAGCTTAAGACACAAATTTCAAATGATAATACTAAAGCCAACAAAATAGTCCATTTTCATTAGTATGAATTAATACAAGCATACACCACAAACAATGAAAGAATAATCGCACAATCATTTATGACATATGCATGAAAAGTGTGCCAGCTCCAAGAACTTCGAATTATGAAGTGAAATTCCCAAGATACACCATTACAATGATACAACACTTGTTCCAATAGTGGAAATTTAAGCCACTACTTGCTTCTCAAAATCCTATTCTTCTCTTCTATGCCTAGCTTGAGAAGCAAAGGTGAAAATTCCTTTGATTGAGCTATAAGGATGTATATATAACAAAGGAGATGACTCTTCACCTCCTTTGTGACTCTTGAGTTCCTCTCATGACTCTTGAGCTTCCATATGAATTTTCAAACTCCTAAGAGACCTTTCGACTTCGACATGAATTTTCACATTCTTTGTGTGACCTTTGGAATTCCACATAATTTACATTTCTCTTTTTCTTGAAATTTACATAATTACATCCACAAATCATGTGGTAATATGATGACCCATATGAATCTTGAGATGACACTTTGACAAGACATGACTTGACATTGATGCCATGGACTTTATGATGGTGTGTCGATGTCAAGCTTCTCTTCGTGTTGCTATCTTTGTATCTTCATGATAGATGTTGAATGTTATTCCCCTTCCTTCTCCAAAAGGCTTGAAGATATGGAGTCTTATATGTGATACAGATCTTTCAACTTCAGTCACAATCTAGTGTCCCTTCTTATTCTTGTTCAATGATCATATTTTCTTTGCTGATTTAGGAATGTATTCTTGCATAATATACTTGTAATCCTTCTTGAACATCATCCTGTCATGTCAAGATACAATACTTGCAGTTGAAATTCACTCATGACAAGATGACATCAGTCTATAATTCTTGTAGTATAACCTTCTTTATGCATTTCACTGATCAACCCAAAATTGAGCATTGGAAAGAGGAGATGGCTCAGGAATTGCATAGTGTGTAGTTCTAGGAGACTGGAGTGAGCGACTGATGACTATGACATCACAATGCATAGTGGCTAGAGTCCCGAGGGATAAGACTGCACATTTGAGGGAGACACTGACATAGTGAGGCAAGCTTGCCCACTATGATTGCATAGTGTGCAGTTCAAGAGAGGGTCTGGGCCATTGGATTTGGAATTTGTGTAGTTCAAAGAGATAGGTAGACAAATTGTTGACTAAAACTACGCAGTGTGTAGTGGGAGGTAGACTGGTAGGAAAAATTGCATAACTCTGGGAGACAAGTGTTGGGCGCAGGATCCCCCCAAGTCAAGATTTGGGGCTTAAAGCCCAAGTTTTGACTAAGTTCGATGCAAAGACTCCGCGATTTGTGGGCGTGGAGCATGAAGTTGTAATTGAGTCATAGGGTTGTCCACCCTTACTTTTGTAATGTAATGTCGGCTTGAAAGATATACCCATGGTTCGTGAACCATGGGATTATATAAATAGAGCGAGGCTCTAAGTTGTAAAGAAGTTAAGTAGAAGTTAATAGAAGAAGTCTAATGATGATGAATTAAGTCTTAGCTAAAATGCCAAGTCGTGTCTTTGGGTAGTAGAGTAGGAGAAGGCTCTGCAGTTGAGTGCGCAGACCCCTATAGCTGAGTGCGCAGGGCAAGTTGAGTCTGTAACCAATTGAAGCATTAATAAAGAGAAGTTTTACATTATTTCTGTGTATCTTTTCCTATTTTATGCATTGAAGTATATTGGGTATGAATTGCAAGTTTACTGTTTATTTGTTGTGCGAACTTATATGAATGTGTTGAATAAGTGAATATAAGATAAAGTATCTGTTTACGTGAAGATAACTAATTGTTATAAGAAGATAAGTAAGATCTGTAGTGTAACTTGGGGAAATAGTGCAGATCGCTACTTTAGCAGCGCGAAAGCTCCTCATCCCCTGGTTAGGTATACACGAAGGCGAGTATAACAGGGGTGCGAAGGCCTCACAGGTCAGGAAAGTGCGCAGTGTGACTTGCGTGAAGGTATTCACAGTTGGACTAAATCGACCCCTCAGACATCTGAAGGGTGCGGAACTTGGTTCTAGCATCCCCCCATACTGCTTTTGGTGAGACCTCAATCCGGGATCCGTGGGATATTACTAAAAGGGCCAGTAGTACAAGTATTTGTTTGGCTAAATAACTTCGAACTTGGGTCAAGTCCCCTCAAGCTAAAAAATGGTTCCATTGCTGGGACTAGAATTTGCATAGAGATGTCTGATGTCGTATCATTGGAATCCAACTAAGAAAGAAATTGAAGGTTGGTTGGATAGGAGAATTCACGAGTTCGTGGCACAGGAGAAAAAGAATTCATTACTATCAAAGGAAGAGTGGTTAGACTGCTACCTATACACAGAGATCCATGAAACGTTCTTCGCATCTTTCCCTACTGAATTGTATGAGTGGATCACGAAGTTAGCGGATAGCCAAGGAAGGTGGAAGCTCGATAATCGTATTGTGTGGACCCTAGAGTTGGTGCACAGATTGGAAGCATTGGAAGATAAGATTTTGTGTGCTGTTGATCATTGGCTCGATCAGATTATAGGAGGATTCATTACTGAGTTTGTGGTAGATACTTCAGTTAGCTATAGCGAGGCAGAGCGATACTTTCTTAAAGGACCACGAGGTAAGTACGTAAAGTCTCTGAATACTTGGATTAAAATGTTATTAGTGTGAAAAGAGGGTTATGCATTTACCTTAATGTCTGAAGCCACGCAAAGTGGAAAAACCTACCAAAACAAGGGAAGTAAGGGACCAGAGAATAGCCCTTTGATTTCACCTTCGTGAGGGGATGAGGAAGAGCTCGTGAAGGTCTCGCCATGAAGTGTGATAAATTTTATAAGGCAGAGGATTCCACGCATACCACCCCCACCCACACGACCACTAGATTCACCGCCTTCACCTCCATATTTGCCCATACCACCTCTGTCACCACTACGAGTCAATATGGAAAGTACGATAGAGTTTCCTGTGTTCAAGGGAGTAGGAAATGAAGATTTGGACCAGTTTTGGTTTGTGATAAAAGCCGTATGGGAAGCGTAGGGAGTTACAGATGATAATATAAAGAAAGTGATGCTGGTTAGCACTCTACAAGATCGTGCTCTAACCTGGTATATTAAGCATTCTAATGGCAATCTGAATGCGGGGATCATGGATATCCAAATTGCGTTGAACAGAGAATTTAGCAGGCTAAAGTCAAAAGCGCAGTCAATCATTGGATTCAAAGAGATCACAATGCTACCCGGTGAGACTCCTTGGGATTTGGATCAGAGACTGAAGTGCACAATTCACAAAGCTAATATGACCTTGATAGATGGACATCACTGCGAATGGTTTGTAGCATCGCTAACGCCGCATTTGAGGAACGTGCTGTCACAACAAAGGTTAATGACTTAGGCAGAGGCTTTGTAGATCGTGATGAGGCTACATGAGACACTGATACAAGATCCTAACTTGGGAGTTTAGCAGATCCATACACAATTGAAAAACTTATGCCTTGAGATGCAGAGTCTTAAACAGGATATAAAAGCCTAACCAGAAGCGCGCGAAGAGGTATAGTGCATTAAATGTAAGGGTCAGGGTCATGATAAGGACCACTACCAGGTGTTCACGAATTACCTCATGGGAGGAGGACCAATGCCGTTAAGACCAAAGGCACAAGTAGGAACTAGCGTGACGCTTGATTTGTGGTGCGTGATTTGTCAAATAGGAGGAAAGCATGCTACGAACAACTGCCATTTATTACAGAAGTACACACAAAATTCACAATAGTTGTTCTGTAATTTTTGTAGATCGGTTGGACACGATGAGTGCACTTGTAGAAGCTATGAGCTGATGATGGATAGAACTTACACCTATAGGGTTCAGGCTGAAATGAGGCCCCTTGACCAGAATGTAGGAGTGGCGCGAATCGGATTTCAAGGGCGCGGACGAGGCTGAGGTGGAGGAGGACCTGGAAGAGGTTGCAGACAGCTGATATGCTACAATTGTGGAGGGCCAGGACATTATGCCCATGATTGTATGAATCTAATGTGTCCATCATGTTTGTATTATACCCTATTTGATCGCGAGTCGAAGGATTGTCCTACGATGATAGTTAGGCTGCGTGAAAAGGGAGTGCTACAACTTCCCCCGACTCATAACCTGTAGATGATTAGGTCTGAGCCGCGTGAGGAAGATCCAAATGTGAACATTGTGCTTCGAAATGGAATTACGACAGGAGATGATAAAGGAAAACAACCCAAATATAGTACTTAGGTTTGCAAGGCTCTGACGAAACAAGCAGAGTTTGATTTGGAACACGCTAAGGAAACCTTCATGGAAGCTAAGAAGAGCTTTGCTGATGCCTCCACTTCAAGAAGCAAACATAGATCGGACCTGAAAATGGACCCATGTATGCTTACGACGTTCCTAGAAACATGCATGATGCTATTGTGTGATAGTAAGGCTGTAAAGGGATTGCAGGAACTCATTAACAGATGTGCTAGGACCGCACCAGGAGAGTCACGCATAATCTAGAAGATTAAAAAGCATGTGACGAGGATGGGAAGAGAAATGAGGTTGACTGCATAGATTGGAGAATATGAGATGGACCATGTAATTTTGGACCTAGGACTGGACATGAACGTTCTGCCAAAGCAGACATGGGAGCGCTTTGGATGGCCTACGCTGCAATGGTCTCCTATATAGCTGTGAATGGCGAACCAACAAAAGATAATACCTATGGGGAGATTGCAGGGAATCACTGTGGATATTGAAGGAAGCACACTAGCAGACTTTGAAGTGATAGAGATTGTTGATGACATCAATCCCTACCCCACCCTCGTAGGAATTGATTGGGACACTGACATGAATGGGGTGATTAATCTAAAGAAGTGCAAGATGATTTTTGAGAAAACGTCTCTGCGTGTTGTCATACCTTTGGACCCTGCAGAAGGATAGTGCTACACAAAGCCCATGTGTGATTATGAAAGCGATGATGATTTGGACTGCTCTACAAGATAATCGTGTGAGAGCATGTTATGAAACCAGCTCACAAAAAGATAGAAAAGATAGATCAACGCCTTAGAATTTAGCCTCTTCGAGGGGGAAACCTCCTTTACATTACACAAATGAATGATTCCTTGATGATACAAATGAAAAGACCTCATTTCTATATATAGGAGTCTAAGGGGTCATAATATAATCAGAGCCAACATAACAATAATAATATAAGGGCACAATAATAACAATAGTGGGCTTCTATGGGGCACAATAGTAACAATATGGGCACTACATGGGTACATCAATATAATAATGGGGTTGTACTAATAACAATAAGGGGTTACCCTAGTAGTATAGGGTCCTAACATGCCCCTCTCCTTCAAAAAGTGTTGTCCTCAACACTTGAGTAGTTCTTGATGCTTTTGTATAAAGTTCTTGTCCTCCCTTGTGGAATCTTCAGTGGGTAAGTTCTTCCACTTGATGAGATACTCTGAAATTGATCAATTTCATAGCTGTCGGGTTCTTGTTTCTGTGACTGTTCCAGGTTCCAACATGATTTTTCCTTCCTCTTCAATTTCTGGTAATATTGTTTGAATTGTGATCTTTTGCAACTTTTGAACAAGTGGCCATACTTCTTCGTCCTTCTTCCATTCATCCCTTGCTTCGTTTATCCAATCTGGTTGGATAATAGAAATAGCACAAAACAATGCTTCCACATCCTCATCCTTTCTTGAGAGTGCATCTGCAACAAAATTTTGCTTCCATTTTCTATAGATGATGTCAAAGTCAAAACCCATCATATTTGTGACACATTGTTTCTGTTCTTCTAAAGATAATAGTTGTTCTAAAAGGTATTTAAGACTATCATGATCCATTTTTACCTTGAAGTGTCTTCCCATTCGGTAAGGTCTCCATTTCTTAAGTGCATGTAATATTGCTGACATTTCCTTCTCATAAATAGCTTGCATGAGATGTAGCAGTAAAAATACACAATCACCTACATCAAAACATTTTTCACTATGATGTTGATCTACCTTTTGTTTCATTCGATTTTGCACCAAAGTGGCGTTATCCTTTAAAAGTTGGAGAACTTGTTGTTGATGATCGATGTGATCTTTCACTTTCTTCTTGATATGTCCTTCTATCTTTAGAGTTTGAGGAGTGGTAATTCCTTCCAATCCTTTACAAGATATGGTCGGATTCATTTCTTGATGCTCAATGTGATCTTTCACTTCTTGAACATTTTTCTTCTTGATATGTCATTCTATCTTGATAGTTTGAGGAGTGGTAATTCTGACCAATGAATTACAAGATATGGTTGGATTCATTCCTTCTTTCTCAATGTGATCTTTCACTTCTTGCACCTTTTTCTTCTTGATATGTCCTTCTATCTTGAGAGTTTGAGGAGTGGTAGTTCTTGCCAATGCTTTACAAGATATGGTCTGATTCATTTCTTCTTTCTCTGGGGTTGTGTCCTGGCGTATATCCTCTTCTTTTGATGTTTCTTGATCCTTTTCTTCATCTTCTTCATACCATATGTAAAATAATTTCTTCTCAGCACACTTATGACCTTTAGTGCATTTTCTATCACAATTGTAGCAAAGCCCTTTTTCTCTTTTTTCTTCCAATTGTTGTGGTGTAACCCTTGTAGGTTGTGGAAGGCTAGGAGAAACAACACTTCCATCTTTATAGTTGTGAGAGGTAGACTTCCTTGTTGCCATAATTTTACTTTCCACTATGTAACAAATCCCTTTTACTCTTTCCAATTGTTGTGGTGTTGCTCTTTGTATCCTCATAATGTGCTATCATTTCCTCCGTGAAAATTGACCACGTAACAAGTTGTTTATGAGAACAAAGCCCTTTATACCATAAAAATTGATCCAGTTCTAAATATGAAGATGAAATACATACCTTTTGTAACAGTGGTATACCATGTAGATCAAAATATTTCTCCATCTGAGGTATCCAGTTTACTGGATCCTTGCCATCAAACTTCCTCATATCACCTTTTCTTGATTTTAGGAGCTCGATATTGAAATGAGTCTAACTATGTAATTTCAGTTCTTCCAGTTCTGAATAACTGCACAATCTCTTCCTTCCATTCAAACTCCTTTTCACAGTATGCACTAGTCCAAACATCAAGCCTCCAACTTGAACTAGGAAATTACACAAGCCCTAGGCCTTTGTCCCCATAGAACTACGCAGTGGGAAAGCTCAAGCCTCAAGCCTATAACCTGGACCCTTGAGTCCCCCAACAGTGCAGTTGTCTTTCCCTCGCCAACCTGAATTGTGCATTGCATAGTCTCAAGGCTCAGTCCTAGCCCCTAACCTCCCTAGCTATAAAACTGCTCAATCTTTAAGCTAGTCTCTTAGCCTATCACCTGATTCTAGCTCAACTAGTGGTTGTCATGAATCAAGTTAGACTACAGGTTTATCGAACTAATTCTGTCTTGTCATGAGTGGACTTCAGTTGAAGATATTATATCATTCTATGATAGGATGATTATGGATGAGATGAATAAGGAGACCCTTCCAGAAGACACCTTTGTAGCTGCAAAGGAAATTTGATCAATTAAGTCAAGACAAAGGGGCACTAGATTGTGATAAAAACTAGAGATAAGGAACACATTGAAGACTCCATACTTTCAAGCCTTATGGAGGAGGAAGAAGAATAACATGAATCATCTTTCAAGAAGACACAAACATAATAGTAGTAAGAATGGATCAATGTTTCCATATTATCATGAAATCTATGTCATCAATGTCATGTCAATGTCTTGTCAATTTGTCACGTCAAGATTTATATGAGTCATCATTTTCCACATCATTTGTGGAATGTGTATTTTTAATTTATGATAAATGTAATGTAAAGTGGAAGCCCAAGAGTCATCCATAGAATGTGAAAAATCATGAAGGAGTCAAAAGGTCATAGAGAAGTCAAACAATCATGAGGGTAGTCCAAGCATCACAAAGGAGGTGAATGGTCACCCAATTTGTTATATATACACCCTCATAGCTCATGCAAAGTAATTGTCACCTTGGCTCCTCCTACCAAGTATTATAGAGGAAGATAGTTATTTTGGAGGAGCAAGTGGTTGCTCTAACACTCCACTATTAGAGCTAGTGGTGTTCACTATACCAATGTACCTTGGAATTTTTGTTTAATTTCAAAACTCACTGAGTCAAAAAAATTTAATGTGTATGTCGTAAATATTATAAGAAGATTCTTTGAATGTTTGTGATGTATGTTTTTTTTCATTTGTACTAAGGAAATTTAACTATTTTGGTGGCATTGGTACTTATCTTTTTGGAGGTTTGTTTTATGTGTTTTAACAATCGTTGCTTCTATGTGAACTATTTCACTAGTCTTCCAATGGTTCATTCATATGTATATTCTCATGTGTCTTTGCTAGACCAATACTATTACTCTTATTTTAAAGGTTTACCTTTTCCCCCTTTTGGTAGAAGAAACTTGATACATTCTACAGTTGAACATTCTACAAGTCATACTCATTCATCTGAAAGTACCTGTGCATTACTCTATTGTGTTGACCACTGTAGCCAAGGAAAATCTCTAATAACATATGACATCCAGACTTTATTTCTTGAAGGGCTCCTACAACAAATGGTGTGAATTCTAATTAGGACTTCTCATCGAGGATACCCCCTTGGTTGATGAAATTATAGCAACATCAACAAATGGCACTAGAAGGACGGAAATATGAGAAGTTGTGCCCATTGATTCTATTTTGAACCTCTTATCTTAAAGGGCTCTTCCCAAAATCATAACCCAAGAATGTTTGTCTAACCAATTTTAATCTCCGTGGAATGACTTGATGACTTGTCTCAATTTAAGTTTGATAATTAGGGTGATACATCCATTACCGAGAATGCATCTATTTTTCTTGAGTTATGTCAACATTATGAAATTAACTATGAAGATGTGACTTGTATTATTTTCTTCCTCACTCTTGAAAGTCAAGTTAGTTGATTTTGTCATACTCTACCATTCGCTTCCATTCATTCTTTTGAACACCTCATCAAGAAGCTTCATTTAGCATTTGATAGGTATGATTACTGGGATGTCCTTAAAATTATCAATCAACTAAGAGTAAAGCCTAAAGAACCAATTAAGGATTTCACTAATCAATTCCTCCACCTTTGTTATAAATTTCCTGAATAAGACATGGATTGGGATTTCCACAACCAAAAGTTTTAGTGTTTGGTTCATATCTCTTTCCATGGTGAATCTGAACCCCCTGATGTTTATGTTTCCCTAACTCTTCTAAATAATGAGAAACTTCCAATTTCAAGGGAGCAACCAATTATTCATTTATTCCTTTTCCTCCTCCTTTTTCAGTTCTGATATGGGTGCTTCCTTGCAATGATGCCAAAGTTGGGAAATTTGAAAATAAAATGGCAGATCCATCTCTTCAACCTTCATCCAATTCTCATGATCCAAATATGATGAAGGAAACCTTAGAATGGTTCATGGAGCCTACAGTAAAGGCTAATTCTTACACTCTTCAAGATGATATTAGCATTCTTAACCTCAATCTTGAATCTGGTTCCACTAAAAGTATTACTTTTTCAAGGGACACTTATCATCCACTATCATCTATATGACTTGACTCTTTGTACCATGATCTACTTAATCAATGTTCTCCACCAACTAGTTCTTTACACTCTCTTAATTTTCAAGTTGCTAGTTCAAATTGCAATCAAGTACAAGGTGATCATATTACACAAGTAGAGGAGTAGAAAATTGAGGATTCCTTCAATATATTTTATTTTTTCAAAGTTCCCCATGTCAAGATGATGTCCTTCCATTCTTGGCTGATTTTGAATCTACTAATTTTGGTAGTAAATTGAATGAAGTTTATTTTCTTAATCAATCCATAGTCTTGAGAAACCATTATTATAATATCCATGACTTAATTGTCGTATGCGATGATGAAATCCCAAGTGCACCAACTGATGTTTTAGTTCCTCAAGAATATTTTGATTTGAAATATTTAAATCTAGAATTTGATTCAATCAAAGAATATGTTCTCATAGAAACTTCCTCTCCATCTCACTATCCCTTGTGCTCCACTGTTTGTGATGCATCTAATTGCAATGAAGATACTCCATGTTCTTTAAGTTCTTCATATGATGAGTTAACTTCTTAGTTGACACAAGGTAGTGAGCTTACCCAAGATGATAAAGGAAGAAATCAAAGCATTGAGTATCCACTCTATTCCATGTCATTTTTAGTTTTTCATGAGGACAACTCTTCAAATCATCTTGCTCATGAAGTTTCTTCGATTCATACACCTCTAGATTTTCGATTAGAAGAATCTTTAGAATTGAGTAATCAGGTTATTGAAGTTGTAAAATCTGATCAAATCGGTGATAGAGATGGCTTCTCTTCGGTTAGTAGTGGTCCTATTGAAAATACTGGTAGCAACTATCTGCACAACATGCATGATATGATTCAATCTTCAATATGTGTTTTTATAATCCTCTAAAGTTCTGTGACTTGTCAGGAAGTAAAGGCACTTAAACTTCTGTTGATGGTTATGTTAGGATCTTGTGACTTTGATAAGATCCCCGAACTAAGTCAGATCTGTTTTTGCTTAGAAAATTCATTTCTTTGCATGGTTTCACTGGATGTAAATTCCTTCTTGAACGATGTTTGGTATTTTGGATATAGTCTTTTGAACTTTCAAGATCTAATTTCTAATTAGATTCAAGATTCTATTCTAGTTGATTTTTCTCCATGCAAGGCTCTTGTACTTAAATCATACTTGGAGTGCATATCTCTCCTTGAAGCATGGAACTATGAAATTCATCATTTCAAAGACTATATTTCGTTGAAGAAATCATGTCTATTAGAGGCATTTTAGAATAATCAGCTCCTAGTTTTTCTTGTGAATGTTATGTGGCTAATTTTTTTCTTCATTGCACTTGAAATCCTCTTGAGGGCCAGTGAATGCATGAGTTATTTGGGGAATCAAATTCTTCTTCATCCATTTTATCTTGACTGGTTTCATATGTTTTCTATATTGGCATTCCATTTTATTTCTTTCGATGATTACAATGCTAGTGCAATGTATAACCAGCTATAAGGAAATGATTTGTTATATTTATCATGTGAGGGAGATGATTCTTTTGTTCAAGGAATTTTTAAATTTGTTCAAATTGATCTGTATTTGTTGTCTTCTAATCGAGAATCTCATGCCAAAAACGGTCCATCTAAACATAATATTAACCATCATTCGATTTATCATTTTCCCACCAATATATCTGATGACAATTGTTTCACATTGATTAATCTTTATGGTTTATCTCACAATTTAGATAATTGTTAATCATATGAGGTACTTTAGCCTTCGTTGATGGTTATGTCAGACCCTCACTACCATGATGAGCCTCTGCATCATCCTACAACTCTCGCATTATTTGAGAAGCCCTCAAAATCAAGAAAAACCCTAATAGCTTTAATAGGGAAGATGGTTAAAGGCTCAACCAATCCTAGAACCCTGTCATTCACCATATCACCCAATGACTCTTGATCCGCCCCTGATTACAGTCTCCTCCTTCCAGGTGCCTCTTATTTCTTTTTCAAATTTCCCCTGGTTTCTTTTCCTTTCTTTAATTTTTTGTCATCTTATAGAATTCTTATTTATTAATATTAACAATAATATATATATTCTTTGTCATCTAAGTTTTTTTTAATCCTCTTAATACTTTAATATTAAAAAGAATTCATATATTTTTTACATTTTTCTTTAATTCTTAGCCTCTTTATTCTGCTAACTCTTTTTTACCATTATCTATAGATGCCTATTGACTTATTAATTCCCCCTCATCTTAATGATCCCCAATTCTCTTATAAGTTGATCCAATTCAACTGAATTTGTCACTTATCAAATTTAGTTTTATGATCTAGTAAAAAATATAGAATCTATGTTTGTCATTATTAATTTTAAAATATTTAAGATTAAATTCCTTTTTCAAAATCTAATTCCTTTTTTTATTAATTATAAAAATGTTATTAATTTTTTTTTTATGGTTTCATTAGTTTGTTATTATTAATTTTAAAATAATTATTTTCTCAACTATTTTTTAATCTCATAAGTTTAATTTTTAAACCAATTTAAGATTCAGTTCCTTTTTCAAAAATCTAATTTTACTTTATTTTATTTTATTTTATTATTTTTATGGTTTCATTAATCTGTTATTTTTGTTATCAAATCCCATTCCAATCATTTTTTCAAAAAATGGTTGCTCAAAATATTATTTTTATAAAAAAGTATAGCTGGTCAAAAATATTATTTATTCAATTTAAAATTTAACTGTTATGTCAACTAATACTGAATTCAATAACTTTTGTTATAAAAAGGCTAGCCAACACTCATTTAATTACAAGGCTCTCTTTTGTCCCTGATGATGGATGGCGTTACCATCTAGAACATTGGATAGATTATACATATTAGACAGTGTCATTCCATAAATCTTTGACATTATGATTAGATTCATTTTCCCTTACAAGATTCTCATCCTAATCTCACTCCTTTAATTGAAAATTTATTTGGTCAAGGATTTCAAGGTTCTCAAGAGGATTCTTTCTAATTTCATGACCCTATCACTAAATGGTTGGAGCAATATTACCTGGCAAGCTCTGTCACAAATAATAAGTTTCAATATTTTCTCATGCTTATTAAGGAGGATAGCACAGATGAAGATAGATTCACAAGAAGCTTCCAAGGTTTGTTTAATTATGGTTTTCATAAAAAGGTAAGAATGTGAGCTGGATAGAAGTAATGGCTATGACATATTTTTTTGTCGACAGGTAAAACCTTCAATTTATTGTGCAATTTATTCAAGCTCTTATCTTTTCTATTGAACATTGTTTTATATTTATTTTAATCGCTTGTATCTTTGTTTATGAAAGTCAGGAGTAGTTACGATGGCTACATTGGAAATTTCATTACACTTGACCCTAACCTTCTAGCTAGTTAGGTTAGGAGTAGGTCTAGTTGAATACTAGCCTACCCTTGTACACTCGTCTTGCACTCACGTTCTATAACATTTTATTGTGTTTTCTTACTTTTGCCTCGCATCTTATTTTCATTTTGCCCTCAATTTTCTTTGTCTCTTGGATTTTGTTTCCTTCTTGTGTCTTGCCTTTATTTTTTGTTGCTTTTAATAATAATTTTCATGAAGGATGTTCCCTTCAGCTCAAAAAACAATGTGGTAAAATGGAGAAGGGTCTTGTGACACTACAACATTTGGTTAACCTTTAGTCCTTCTTCTTTGTCTTGGTCCATAACTTTTGGTCAATGATTTTTTGATGGAAGAGACAATCCTTGCAAAAGGAGACCCTTATGTGAAACTATAACACCCTTATAGTTTCTAGGAGCCTCATTTCTATGCTAGGTTATTTATGTTTTGGTATTTTTCAAGTTGATCCAATCAAGTAGATAAGGACAAGGGGAAATTATTAACGAGAAAATTCATATCAAAGGTCCTATATATGCTTCTCTGAATGAATAACCTCTTCTTCTCTAAATAAGTTGGGATCCCTCTTCCACCACATGAAATAAATAAGTGTCGAAGAACAGTCCTATAAAATAAAATAAATAAAGGGCGAAATAGGAGAAAGGCTTCGTGTGGAGGGAGGTGAAGCAAGTAACTTTGTCGAGGTACTGTATAGGCTCATTGGCATTGAAGCAATTCTTGTGTTACTGGCAATGGAGAAACACCAAATATATAAACTCATAGTCTGAATATCTTAATCTTGCAAATTATAATACCCTTCTACTGAATTGAAACATTGTTATATGGTTGGACTTATGAATGTGTTCAACTGAGAAAGAGATGGAGGACTATATCTATAACTAGTTTAAGTGGGGAAGCAAGAAGTAGTTTGTATGATGAATCTACACTTTTTGAAAAACTAGGCCCTACGCAAAATATTAGACCAAGGCAAAGAAGATGGAGTTCTACTAGTGTATTGCCAAGTGTTATCACTACGAAAAACACCCTCCAAATTTTGGTCTACACTTGAGTTTTGCAACCTACTATGGATCTTGCAATTGTTCATTCCATAGTCACTTTATGGTCAATTAGTTCTTTGTTAATTATTCTAGCCTTCTTCTAAGTTTGTAAGTGTCAAAGGCACCTACTCACACATGCTCAGTCCACGACAAGTTCATGGGGGAACTCTTTTATGCAATATTAAACAAGCATAACACAAGTCCATGAAGATAATGTTTATGTAACTTTCAACTGATATTGATAATTAATGCACACTGTCATCGACAATGTCTCACTTTTGGTCATGATTATTCTTCTATTTTGGTGAGTTTTTCCAACCGTCACGTTTGCACATATTTTCTTTCACAAGTGTCGCTTCCATGTTTACAATTGTCCATTTTTCTTCTTTTTTTTTTTTACTTTGATAAGTTTCATTTTAATTCTATCCTCATTTTGGCATGTGTCGCTTTCAATTTTATTCAAATTTTGCAAGTGTTGTTTGCACTTTCCTCTTACTGTTGCAAGTGTCACCTTTTGGGCATGGAGAGTTTCGCGCATTGCACATATGTAGTTTTGGTTTGTCTCAAGGGCTAACATTGGTTCTCATGAGTCATTCTTATTGTGTAGACATGTATCAAAGCCATTCCTAAAGTTTCAAAAATTGTCACACAGGTGTCATCACTATCATTGCAAAGTGTACCTTTAGTGTCGCACTTGGGGAAAGTTGTCACAATGTCATCACATTGAGGGAAGTATGTTGTTCATGTCTTCTGAGTGATCAATGTTAAGTAATCAACTATTCTAAGTGTGTGATCATCCTCAAGTTTGGCCTTACTGATCCCACACTCAGCTAAACCTGGAAAAGTGCATTCTCAAGCAACCTGATCTCACTCAAACTTCCTGAACTGCAAATTACATAGTCATAGTGCTCAAGCCCAAACCTTTCCTCTTGGAACTATCGAATGTGTAGTACCTACCTTCTAGAGCAGTGTATTGTGTAGTCTCATTGCTCAGTCTTGACCCTTGAGCTCTAGAACTACACAGTCTCTTCCTTCTAGTCAGACTCTTATGTACACTGCAAAGTATCAAGAATCAACCCTCCATATTGAGTTCTTGAACTATGAAAATTCACAATATTTAGGCCTTTGTCCCTCTAGAACTACACAATGGGAAACCTCAAGCTTCAAGCCTCCATCTTAACCCCTTGATCCCATGAAATGTGTAATTTTCTTACCCTAACCAACCTAAACTATGCATTGTGTAGTCTCAAGGCTTAGTACTGGATCTTGACCTCCTAAGCTATGCAACTTCGAAATCCTTGAGCCAGTCTCTGATCTTATCACATGGTTCCATCTTAGTTAGTGGTTCTCATGAAGCATTTTAGACTAGGGTTTTATCGAACTTATGTTTTCTTTTCATGAGTGGACTTCATTTGCAAGTATTATATCATGTTATGAAAGGATGTTTATGGAGGAGATGAGGAAGGAGACCCTACTAGAAGACACCTTTGTAGCTTCAGATACAGGTTGATCAATCAAGTTAAGACAAAGCGACACCATATTGTGATAATGGTAGGAGATCAAGGTCACATTGAAGAATCCCTACTTTCAAGCCTTATGGAGGAGGAAGAAGAAGAACATGAACCATATTTCAAGAAGACATAAAGATAGTAGCAACAAGAATGGCTTGAAATTGCCATATTATCATGCAGTTCATGTCATCAATGTCATGCCAATTTCTTGTCAAGTTTTCATGTCAAGATGTATATGATTCATCATTTTCCACATCATTTATGGAATATGTATTTTCAATATATGAGAAATTTATTGTAAAATGGAAGTCTATTAGGGTCCAACCGGTATATTTTTTTGTAAATACGCTTTCATGCTTCAAAGTATTCTCTACAGAACACTGAAATAACCATGGAAATCCCCTTGAACAACATGCTCCTCAATGCCAACAATAACTACTTCTATTCTTGCTTCTAGTCCAGTTGTCATCAATGCCAACATACTTGTTTCCAGTGGCCAACCAGGCAATGCCAATTGTCTAACATTTCTTCCCTTTGGAAATGATGGAAACAAACCAATCTCCCCTTGAGACCAGAAATGGCTTCATTCATCATTTTTCTTCCCTTTGACATTAGTAATATTCTCCCCCTTTTCCATCAATGGCAAAGGATTCTCCTGAAAAATCCCCTTGAAACACTGGCAACCTACCCTTCAATTGATCCAACAAGCTGAGTAGCTACCAACATTTATTATAATTGAGTAATTTGGTAGGAGGATTCACAACTCCTATATGCTGCTAGAGATGCAAAAAGGGCTCTCTTGCAAGGGTATTAGTAAATATGTATGCAATTTATTATTTAGTGGCCTCATATTCAAGATGAACAACACTAACTGCAACCTATTCTCTTAAGAAATAGAACCTGATAGGAATGTGCTTGGCATTTGAATGCATTATAGGATTTTTAAAGATGTTGATAGCACTAGTGTTATCACATATGATTGGAATTGGATTAGTCAACTCTACCTTAATGTCCTTCAAGGTCTGCTTCATCCAGAGAATTTGTGAGAAGCAAGTGGCAATTGCAATATACCTTGCTTCAATAGTTGATAAGGAAATGGAGTCTTGTTTCTTGCTGACCTAGGACACTAAGAAATTTCCCAAGAAGAATATTGTGCCAAATGTGCTCTTCCTATCATCAATATTTCATTCCCAAATAGCCTTAGTATAGGCCCTCAATTTGAACTCTTTTCTTCTAGCATACCATAGCCCATAATCAATTGTTCCTTGCAAATAATTGAAGATATTTTTGATAGCAAGGACATGAATTTCATGGGGGCTAGCTTGAAATCTGGCTATGATGCTGATTGCTTGAATGATAGCTGGTCTAGATGTTGTGAGTTATAAGAATATTCCTATCATTGATATGTAGAAATTTTTATTAGCCAATGATGTCTCAGCTTCTTTTCATAACTTATAGCCTGTAACCATGGGGGTGCTAACTGCCTTGCAATATTCGAGTCCAAATTTCTTTAGAGTTTCTCGCAGATATTTGGATTGGGAGATAAATACCGCCTCATTTGATTGAGGTATTTAAAATCCTAAGAAAAAGGACAGTTATACTATCATGGAAATTTTAAACTCTTTCTACATAAAATTTGCAAATTGATGTCCCAGTAATTCCAAATCGCTACCAAATATTATGTTGTCCACAGACACTACTAAAATCAGTAGATGATCATATTTAGTTTTTATATACAAATTGTTATCTAGACTACCCCTCTTAAAGCCTTTTTGCTGAAGGTATCGGTCCAATCTTGCATAGCAGGATCTAGGGGCTTGTTTGAGTCCATATAAGGCCATTTTTAGTTTGCAAAAAAACCCTCCATCTTCAGTGAGCATGAACCCCTCTAGTTGCTCAATATAAAATTCTTCTTCTAGATATCCATTGAGAAAGACTAACTTCATATCCATATGATATACCTTGATGTTCTTATTACTGGTAAAGGAAAGAAACATTGTGATAGCTCACAATGTATCTACTAGTGCAAACGTTTTCTCAAAATCTATTCCCTCTATCTAGGAATACCCTTTGCAGAATAGTTGAGCCTTGTTTGTGATTACTTGACCTTGCTCATTTAGCTTATTTTTGAAGACCCATTTTGTGCCTATGATGTTTTTATCTTTGGGTCTTGGAACAAGCTACCAAGTGTCATCCTTCTCAATTTCGTCAAGTTCTTAATTCACAGCTCTCTCCCAAGACTTGTCCTCACTTTCTTAAATGATATTCTTAGGCTCAACTGAGATAGAAAAGTAAGATTTGCATAACTGATACTTCCAACAAATTTCCTCCTAGTCTAAACACCAAGTATTTGATCTCCAAGAATTTGACTCTTAGGATGTTATTTTTGTACATACTATTATCACTCAGGTTGTCCTTAAGCTCCGAAAAATGATACGGCCGAGGTAACCACAGACCAACTTTGGACTGCAGGTTCTAGCCAACCTGTAATCAGAGAGGGCTCTCTCTTTATGATTTAGCTTTGTTTGAAAAGGATTTTAGGCTAGGTCTTGAGTTCAGAGGGTTTTTGTTTTGTTTTTGGTGGGAAAATTGATGTTTTCAGACAGAGAGGCAATGCATAGTTTGGAAGTTTCAAACCATTGGGCGTGGAGTCGAGGAGGAGAACTGCTGGTGTATTTCTTCGGCCACAAGAGAGGGAAAGTGGAGCAAGATAGCTGAGCATGAAACAATATTTCAGGTTTAAATGATGGAAAGAATTCTAAGTAATGAGAGGCAGTCAAGAATCTCTCAATCATCTTAACAGAGGTAACAGAGCGTTACCTAGGGGCAGTAAAGAATCCCTAGATAATTGGCAAACATAGGTGAATCGGGATAAACATGAGCCAGAAGGAATTCATATTCATAACCAATTCATTCAGAGGAAAACATAAAGAAATAGCAGAAATTGAGCATAGAGAGTATTTAAACTAATTCTAGGCTATTCATTCTTTCTGCTATTTAGATAGTGGGAAACAATAAAACAGAGGTAAGATGCACTTATTGCTTCAGGCTGCAGCACAAGAATTCCATATTCATATCTCCAAAAAACATTCATTTACAACAGTCAGTTTTCTCTCCAAGATTTCAGCAATCTTTGATTATAGAAGATCTCAGGTATACAATGCGAGTCTCTAGTGAAAATTCTCAATCAACCAACCCTTGAAACAATGTAGAGGGCGGTATATATAGGGCAAAACTATCTACAGAGTTTCTTTATTACATCTTGACCTAATTAGGTCTGAAAGAAAGATGATTACTTAACCTAATCCTATCCAGAAATAAATGCAAAAAATATCTCGGGCTGCGCTCAGGGCCGCCGTATCAAAACTGAGTAAATGATGTTGTCCTTCGTGGCTTGCTGCAGTGTTTTCTGAAATAAATGTGTATGGGTTTCTGCCTTTTTGCTGTCTGTCTACATTTAAAGCTTTAACTCTGATTTGAGGGCAAGGACGGGCTTACGCCTCTTGATTTGACTTTCTGGGGGGGCTCATCAATGTTCAGGTGCCTCGAGCCCCTAAAAAATCTTGACTGATACTCTTTGGCTCTTCTTCTTCCTCTGATACTCTTTGGTAATAAACCGATGCTGTTCTAACATGCTGTGGGTCTTAATCACAAATTAATGGCCGCTGTTCGGCCTCTGTTTCCTTCAAAACTGCTTTCTGCTCCTTCTTGAGTGCCTCACAAAGAAAAACGGCTCATTCGGCGCCTTTCGGGCTTCCTGGGGGCTGCATAATGAAAATATTCCCTAAAGATTCCTCGAAGATTCCCCATTTCGGCCTAAAAAATCTAGCGATGAGCGATTTGCGGCGCAAATCTCTCATCAAAAACTGCCTCAAAAACTGATTCCAGGGCTCCGGAGTGCGATTTTTTCCTTTGCGCCAAAAACTGATGATGACGTCAGTGGATGAGACTTCGTACGGTGGGTGACATCAGTGATGATGTCAGCATGATGACATGGTGGGATGACGTCAGCATGTTGACGTCATCCTGTACGGATGGTGACATGGCATGTACGGTGGCAGGGACACAGTGGCAGGACATGTGGCAGATGACTCGATGGTACGGTGGCAGGACACGCAGGCGGATGACGTGTCATGGTGACTAGACAGGGGGGTGACACGGCGGGTGACGTGGGGCTTACGTCAAAGGGGAGAGGGCGGTAAGCGGTTTTTTGGCGCACCGCCTTTGGGGAAGGGTGGTTTGGTCAGGGGGGCCTCCGTCACAGCCCAGGAGGTGACGCGTGGTGGGATGTACGGTGGCAATACTGCCCATCTCTCGGATGCTAACCTTTGGGCAGTTCGGAGATGGGACGGCCCGCCAACCGTCGATCTGGGTGCAGGACGATCGGACGGCTGGTGGCGAATGTGAAGCAGCGGGGAGTTAGGGCGGGGAATATTCAAGGAATATTCCGAATTTAATATGCGCGCGGGGGGATTTTAGACTTAGGGAATGGGGGGTTTTGGGTTAAAAAATGCGCGGGGTTAATGTATTTATGCAAAAACTTTGGGTTAGGGGCGGAAAAGGGGGTTTTTGAGGGTTTTTAGGGCTAGGGGAGAGGTTATTAATTCGGCCAGGTGTCAGATTAATCCCTGTTTAAGACACGTATGGGCTAAAAATAGCCCCAAATGGACCATTTTTTCCCGGACTTGGAAAAAACTATGACTATATTGCCAGGGTGGGGATATTTACATAGGGGAATTTTATATACAAAGTTTTAGTAGGGGAATGGGAAAACTGATAGGGAGTTATATAATACTGTTAGTAGTTAATATGAAGGTGACCAGCAAGCGCTAAGGTCAGGGACCTTAGGCTAATATTGGGAAAAAGAACTTGTAAATAATTGAGATCCTTGAGTGAAGCAGATCTTCATCAAGGAAACGGATACGGATGATGATGAGATGGAGAGGAATCAAGTAAATCTTGACCTCTTTGGGAAATTAGTAAGTGACTTGGGGAATTAGAGGAAGGGGGAGTTAGTAATACCTAGCTTTGAGCTCTTGTGAATGCAAAACTGCCTTATCACTGTGATCTGAAAAGATAAAACACTTTGTAACACAAAAGTGATCAACAATCATCATTCTGCAACCTCACAGCTACCTACCTAGCCTACCTTCCTAACATTTTTTCTTCTTTTTGGTGGGTGAACTTGGACTTGCAGACCCTGATTTACAATTTTTCTTTTGAATATTTCCTATCTAAATCTACACTTATTTCGGCCAGGGCCCAAATTAAACAGTTGGGTCCCCTTGATTCTCTACCTATCTATAAATCTGCCAAGATTAAACTGTTTGGGCAGATACATTCTCTATATTCTAAAACGGGAAATTGAAACCTAGGGAGACCAAGATTAGACTGTTTGGACCTCCCTCTAAAAACTCTCCAAAACTGGAACAATTCATAAAAAATGGAACACAACAGTGGCGTTTGGACTAGCACACTTCATGGCATCTTCTTTGGTCTCTTCTGGAAATATGGAACACTACAGCTTGCAAAGTATGACATATTTGGCTTGTAAAAATGTCAATCATGAAAAATGAAACCCTGCTGTAGCAAGAGGCTAACAGTGGCTCCACTTGGGGATGGCTTTTCCTTGTGAAAAGCCAAGAGCAACAGGTCAGACTGCCTTGTATTCAATTGCTGCTGTATTCTGCAAGATTTGCTTGGCCAGCTGCCTTATTAATCCTACCTACCTACCCTAGCTAGCACTTACTTTGCTGTTAGGTGAAATGAAACAGCCAATGCAGCCACTTAAGCATTATAAACATGAATGGCCTCTGCTGCTTGTGCTTGCTGTTACCTGAAATGGAGATCTTGCAATCTGATATGGCTTTGTAAATATTTGAGAAGATCAAGAAACTGCTAACCTTCTTTACTGAAACAAGAAACTGTACAAAAGGGTCCTGTAGCATATATGCATTATTGCTGGACTGAATTGAAAAGTTGTACAAAATTTTGGGATATCTATCATGCTTTGGAATTGGGGGATTATCAACCACTTGATATTGAGCTTTGCAGCCTTCTAATGGAGAAGAGCAGTGATTTATTTTATCACATAGCTTGCCATCAGATGAATCATACAAAATAGGGGATGATACCTGTAATTCTTTGAAAGCTGGCTCAGATGGCACTTGACAGATTTGTGTTGATTGTTCCTTTTTTTCTTCAAATATCTGAGATGGTTGAAACCCACAAGGCAGGGAATCTAGTTGGATTGTCTGGTCACATGTCGCCGCTTCTGAGTCTTCCTCAATCTGACATTCACTGGCACTTTGGGGCTGCAAATCTAGTGTTAATGCATTAGAAGCAGGGCCTGGACTTTCCTCTAGCTGCTCAATGTCAGCACACGGTGACACTTGATTATTAACGGCATGATAATTTTCCCTAATAAACTGAAAAGGCTTGAAACAAAATGGTAAAGCTCCTTCGCTGAAATCAAAATTTTCTGCCTTTTCCTCCTTTTCTTCATAGCTGAACTGGGCACACTAATCATTGGATTTAGGCAGCTGAGCCTGAACTGTGCTTTCTGCCAAAATAAGGTATGGCCCTTCTGCATGGCTAACTTGGTCATTAGGCTCATAATCATCATCATACTCATCGTATTTTGGAAAGCAGTTGAAAGAAGAGAAGCTATCATATTCATATAGTATATCAGGAGACTGCTCCATCATGTATGGTGGTATGAATATGTCATCTGTTTTGTGGCAGGTTTTTTCATGAATATCATTACTTTCCTTTTGCAAAATAGATCTGTTCTGGTGCTCTAAACATTCAACTTCTATTGTGAACATCTGCTTTAATTCCTCTTCTTTCTTTACAAAGATATCAAGTTCATTCTCTTTTTTTGCTTTCAACTTCCTCTCCCTAACTTTCAGATTAACCTCTACATCCACTGCCATGTTCTGCATCTGTTGCATAGTAGAGGGGCTCCTCTCTTTCAGATGAAATTCTATTTCAGGATCAAATGCTGTTGGATAATGTAGTAGAGCCAAATCAGGGGGAGGTCTTATATTCAATGGTATAGAATGATAAACTTGATTGAATCGGTCAGAAAATTGCTGAAGAGATTCATTTGGAATCCTTTTTAACTGTTTATATTCTTCTATGAGCATGAGGAAATTGACTTTGATCACCCATCTATCAAGGAAGATTTTGAATAGCTGCTTAAGATTTGAGATGTTTGCCTCAGACAATGCTTTAAACCAAGTCCTAACTTCACTTTGCAAAGAAAGGGAAAACAACCTAATACTAACATCCTCATGTTCTACTTCAAAAATATTTAAATAATCTTCAAAATCCTGGACATGCTTTTGGGCAGTGACTCCATTCTCTCCATCAAATCTTGGGAGATACATGGGATGATTTTTGGGCAGAGGATTTAGCACGGGAGGCAAAATGAGTGGCTTATATCTATCTGGAACCTTACGAGGCACGGGATTGTGTATGGGGATTAGATGGTTGGGCTTGATATGAACAGGGGTAGGATGATTTGCTTTGACACTTGTTTCCTCCGTGGCTATAAGGTGATCTTCAGCAGCATTTAGAGGCTGTTGTTCTAATGTGCAAGGAGGGTTTTCTTCAATATTTTGAAAGGGCAAATCATAAAAGTCAAATTTGAACAATATGCATAGCAAAATTTTATGGAAGAGAAAGAACATGACCTCTTGGATAATAATCCAGGTCAAAAGCCTGATCTGCTCATAAATTTCTTTTGGGTTCATTTCTCCAGTGGAGTCTTTATTATGAGGATGATGTGGAGTCGCCAGGTGGATATATCAACTTTGAGTGCCTGATCTCTGTCCACCATCAAAGATCAGAACTAGACTTGAAAAACTGGTTGTGAAGGTTTGGTTCTTCCAAGTGGAGCTTTCCAACTTTCTTTGTGAAATTATCTGAGGAAGTTCCCCAGTGGAGTCGCCATTATGTTATCACTCAGGTTGTCCTTAAGCTCCGGAAAAGGATACGGCCGAGGTAACCACAGACCAACTTTGGACTGCAGGTTCTAGCCAACCTGCAATCAGAGAGGGCTCTCTCTTTATGATTTAGCTTTGTTTGAAAAGGATTTTAGGCTAGGTCTTGAGTTCAAAGGGTTTTTGTTTTGTTTTTGGTGGGAAAATTGATGTTTTCAGACAGAGAGGCAAGGCATAGTCTGGAAGTTTCAAACCATTGGGCGTGGAGTCAAGGAGGAGAACTGCTGGTGTATTTCTTCGGCCACAAGAGAGGGAAAGTGGAGCAAGATAGCTGAGCATGAAACAATATTTCAGGTTTAAATGATGGAAAGAATGCTAAGTAATGAGAGGCAGTTAAGAATCTCTCAATCAACTTAACAGAGGAGGTAACAGAGCGCTACCTAGGGGCAGTAAAGAATCCCTAGATAATTGGCAAACACAGGTGAATCGGGTAAACATGAGCCAGAAGGAATTCATATTCATAACCAATTCATTCAGAGGAAAACATAAAGAAATAGCAGAAATTGAGCATAGAGAGTATTTAAACTAATTCTAGGCTATTCATTCTTTCTGCTATTTAGATAGTGGGAAACAATAAAACAGAGGTAAGATGCACTTATTGCTTCAGGCTGCAGCACAAGAATTCCATCTTCATATCTCCAAAAAAAATTCATTTACAACAGTCAGTTTGCTCTCCAAGCTTTCAACAATCTTTGATTATAAAAAATCTCAGGTATACAATGCGAGTCTCTAGTGAAAATTCTCAATCAACCAACCCTTGAAACAATGTAGAGGGCGGTATATATAGGGAAACAATATCTACAGAGTTTGTTTATTACATCTTGACCTAATCAGGTCTGAAAGAAAGATGATTACTTAAACTATTCCTATCCAGAAATAAATGCAAAAAATATCTCAGGCTGCGCTCAGGGCCGCCGTATCAAAACTGAGAAAATGATGTTGTCCTTTGTGGCTTGCTGCAGTGTTTTCTGAAATAAATGTGTATGGGTTTCTGCCTTTTTGCTATCTGTCTGCATTTAAAGCTTTAACTCTGATTTGAGGGCAAGGACGGGCTTATGCCTCTTGATTTGACTTTCTGGGGGGGCTCATCAATGTTCAGGTGCTTCGAGCACCTAAAAAATCTTGACTGATACTCTTTGGCTCTTCTTCTTCCTCTGATACTCTTTGACAATAAACCGATGCTGTTCTGACGTGCTGTGGGTCTTAATCACAAATTAATGGCCGTTGTTTGGCCTCTGTTTCCTTCAAAACTGCTTTCTACTCTTTCTGAGTGCCTCGCAAAGAAAAACGGCTCATTCGGCGCCTTTCGGGCTTCCTGGGGGCTGCATAATGAAAATATTCCCTAAAGATTCCTCGAAGATTCCCCATTTCGGCCTAAAAAATCCAGTGATGAGCGATTTTCTCAAATCTTAGGCGCAAATCGCTCATCAAAAACTGCCTCAGAAACTGATTCCGGGGCTCCGGAGTGCGATTTTCGCCTTTGCACCAAAAACTGATGATGATGTCAGCGGATGAGACTTCGTACGGCGGGTGACATCAGCGATGACGTCAGCATGATGACGTGGTGAGATGATGTCAGCATGATGATGTCATCCTGTACGGATGGTGATGTGGCATGTACGGTGGCAGGACACGTGGCAGATGACTCCGCGATACGGTGGCAGGACACGCAGGCGGATGACGTGTCATGGTGACTGGACAGGGGGGTGACGCGGCAGGTGACGTGGGGCTTACGTCACAGGGGAGAGGGCGGTAAGCGGTTTTGTGGCGCACCGCCTTTGGGGAAGGGTGGTTTGGTCAGGGGGGCCTCCGCCACAGCCTAGGAGGTGACGCGTGGCGGGAGGTACGGCGGTAATACTGCCCATCTCCCGGACGCTAACCTTCGGGCAGTTCGGAGATGGGATGGCCCGCCAATCGTCGATCTGGGCGCAGGACGATCGGATGGCTGGCGGCGAATGTGAAGCGGCGGGGAGTTAGGGTGGGGAATATTTAAGGAATATTTCGAATTTAATATGCGCGCGGGGGGGTTTTAGACTTAGGGAATGGGGGTTTTTGGGTTAAAAAATGCGCAGGGTTAATGTATTTATGCAAAAACTTTGGGTTAGGGGCGGAAAAGGGGGTTTTTGAGGTTTTTTAGGGCTAGGGGAGAGGTTATTAATCCGGCCAGGTGTCAGATTAATCCCTGTTTAAGACACGAATGGGCTAAAAATAGCCCCAAATGGACCATTTTTTCCCGGACTTGGAAAAAACTATGGCTATATTGCCAGGGTGGGGATATTTACATAGGGGAATTTTATATACAAAGTTTTAGTAGGGGAATGGGAAAATTGATAGGGAGTTATATAATATTGTTAGTAGTTAATATGAAGGTGACCAGCAAGCGCTAAGGTCAGGGACCTTAGGCTAATATTGGGAAAAAGAACTTGTAAAGAATTGAGATCCTTGAGTGAAGCAGATCTTCATCAAGGCAACTGATACGGATGATGATGAGATGGAGAGGAATCAAGCAGATCTTGACCTCTTTGGGAAATTAGTAAGTGACTTGGGGAATTAGAAGAAGGGCGAGTTAGTAATACCCAGCTTTGAGCTCTTGTGAATGCAAAACTGCCTTATGACTGTGATCTGAAAAGATAAAACACTTTGTAACACAAAATTGATCAACAATCATCATTCTGCAACCTCACAGCTACCTACCCAGCCTACCTTCCTAACATTTTTTCTTCTTTTTGGTGGGTGCACTTGGACTTGCAGACCCTGATTTACAATTTTTCTTTTGAATATTTCCTATCTAAATCTACACTTATTTCGGCCAGGGCCCAGATTAAATAGTTGGGTCCCCTTGATTCTCTACCTATCTATAAATCTGCCAAGATTAAACTGTTTGGGCAGATACATTCTCTATATTCTAAAACAGGAAATTGAAACCTAGGGAGACCAAGATTAGACTGTTTGGACTTCCCTCTAAAAACTCTCCAAAACTGGAACAATTCATCAAAAATGGAACACAACAGTGGCCTTTGGACTAGCACACTTCATGGCATCTTCTTTGGTCTCTTCTGGAAATATGGAACACTGCAGCTTGCAAAGTATGACATATTTGGCATGTAAAAATGTCAATCATGAAAAATGAAACCCTGCTGCAGCAGGAGGCTAACACATACCTAGATAGTGTTTTGGGCCTTGGAGTTGTGCTCGTTTCTACGTCTTCATTATCTAACTGTTTCTTCATGGTCTAAGGACCTGATGGCTAAACTCTCTTCTCCATCTGATTTCATGTTTCCTTTGGAGGACTGAGATTGTGGCACTATTTCATTTATTACTACATCATTGTAGCTTTCAACCCTCTTTCTCCTTTTGTTGTAGCACTTGTATCCTTTACTTCGAGTAGAGTACCCGATAAATATACCCTCATCAACACGTGAATCAAACTTACCAAGATTTTTATCATTCCTTTTGATAAATCTTTTTCTCCCAAATACCTTGTAGTGTTTTACTAATGTAGGTCTTCCCTTCCATAACTCATAGGGAGTTTTATCACTATTAGGACTGATTTGTGTTTTGTTTGATTGGTATATTGTTTCTCATGTTGCTTCTCCCCAAAAGGTGTGAAGTAATTCTACTTCATCCATCATGGCTCTTACTATCTCCTAGATTTGTTTGTTCTCTTTCTCGGCTACTCCATTTTGTTGTGGAGTTCTCACCACATAATATTGCTTCCTTATGCCATGCTCTTCATAGAATTATTCAAACTCTTTTGAAGTGTATTCTCCTCCTCTATCTAATATTAAGCATTTGATCTTTATATCTTTCTCATTTCGATTTAAGCTTTAAACTTCTTAAAAATTTTAAAGCGCTTCTAATTTCTCTTTTAATAGCATGATCCATGTGGCCCCTGGTAAAATCATCAATAAGTAGCATAAAATACCTCTATCCTCTTGTGATTTTTGTTATGGTTGGGCTGCAAATATCTGTGTGAATTATCTCTAGTGCTCTAGAAGAAGAGAACTCCTTTTTCTTGAAATGAGTCATGGTCTGCTTACCAAATTGACAAGATTTGTAGATTGAATTATCAGGCCTTGATAGTCTCGACAATCCATTTATAGCCCCTATCTTGCTGACTTTTATCATATTGTGAAAATTCATATGACCAAGTCTCCTATTCCATAACCAAGTTTCATTTGTCTTACTCAAATAACATCTTACTCTGGAGTCATCAAAGACATATACATTATTGTGAGTTATAACTACCTTTCCCACTAGCTTTCAATTTTCTTCATTTCATATCTCACAATCCTTGGATTGAAAGGTCACATTATAGCCATTATCACACATATGGATTGCACTATGAAAGTTGTGCTTGAGACCTTCTACAAATAACAAATTTTGAGCTTTAGTCTTTTCTTCAAGACTGATTATGCCCTTACCCTTAATTCTTGTTGGGGCATTGTTTCCAAAAGTCACATTGTTCCCTCTATCCTTCTCTTTTAGCAACATAAATTTCCTCTTATCCCCAATCCTATGCTTGGAAAAACCACTATCCACATACCATATGTTTTCTTGATTATGTGCGAACAAAGCAAGTCCACATTCCATGCTCTCTCTAGTTTTTCGCTTCCAATTCTTCTTATCATTTTGAAAATTTGGCTACCAAGTGTTTTAGGACTTATATGAGTACTCAAATATACTTCTCCATTAACTCGTCTTGTGCCCAAAATTATTGCATTTGAAAACATTGTAAACTTTGTAACAAGAACTGATACGAACACCAGTTTTTTTGAGGTAGCAAAAAATCAATCGATTTTGAAAAGTTTGGTGAGACATCAACCCCTTATTTATTTAATGAATTTTCAACTTGTCTAATTCACGGACAAAAAATTAAAAACATTAAAAATTTGAGAAAAAAAATAAAAAAAAATCTAAACACAATTTAAAAATAATAATAATAATAATAATAATAAGTAAATTAAAATATATAATAAAACATAACTAAATTAAAAAACATGGAAATGAAACAAATATAAAATAATATATTAAAAAAATGACAAAAAAAACACAGAAATGTGAAAAAAAAAAGCTTGTAAATGATACAAATTTAAATAAATATGTTAAAAAAAAGAACAAACAAACAAAAATACAATGAAGTATTTAATAAAAAAAAAAAAAAAAAACAAAGGTTCAAAAAAAGAAATTAAGTAATTTGAATTTTAAAAAACATTAAAAAGACATTAAAAGAAAAACCTTAAAAAAAATGGAACATCAAAATAAAAAAAAAAACCATTAGAAAAAAGTAAATAAATAAATGAAAACATTATGAAAAAAAAAAAAATCAACCCACCCCCGCATCCCGACGGGCCCAAGGAGTGAGAGTCGATTCTCAGAATCGACCCTCACATGTTGGGCATGCTAGGCCGCAAAGGTGGGGCCGATTTTAATTTTAATTTTTTAATTAAAAAAATCGTTAGTTTTTTTTCATGTATTTTAAACGTTTGATTATTATTATTATTATTATTATAAATTTGATAAGTTTATGTTTTTATTTTTATTTCTATTTTTTCCTTATTTATTTAAATATTTTTTATAATTGTGTTTTTCTAAATGTTTTTAATTTTAGTTCTTTACGATTTTGAATTTTATTATTTTGAATATCTTTGTTATATATATATATATATATATATATATATATATATATATATATATATATTAAATTGTCTAATTAATAGGAATTTTTTTTTAATGTATTAAATTGTCTAATTGGTAATATGTTTTTTTTAATTGTCTAATAAAGTATTTTATTTTTATTTTCTTTGTTTTTTTCATTGATTTTTTTCTTTAATCATGTTTTTTGAAACATTTTTTTTACTATTTATTTCTTTACATTTTTTTTCTTTATTTTTAATTTTTTACTTTTTACCTTCTATAGGTGATTTTATTTTATTTTATTTATTTATACAATTTTATGTTTGATATTTTTATTTGGTCTTTTTTATATATTTATGTATATTTGATTTTTTTTTGGGTCATATTTTTAATTTAATGTTTTTTTTTTCTAATATATATTTTTATTTACCTATTATTATTTTTTTTAACTTTTGTTTTTTGTCTTTTATTTTCATTGTTTTAATTTTTGTTTTTATTTGTACATTTTTGTTTTCATTTTTATTTTGAAATTTTAAGTTTTGTCGAAGTCATGATAAAATCGTTTACGTCATTATTTCAAAATGTTGAAAATTTATCTTGAAAAAAATAAATAAATAAAAATCAAATAAAATAAATAATAATAATAAATAAATAAAAATTAATATAATAATATTTGACATCGACACTTTCATTTTCAAGGTGTTTTTGCACCAAAACAATTGGTTTTCACTGCCATTTTTAAAACATGTTGAAAATTTACCCTAGAAAAGAAAACAATATTCCACCATAAACACTTTTGGTTTTCGAGTTGTTTTTTCATGTTTTTTGGGGTTTTTTTTTCTAGAGTTCTCGTTTTGAGTTTACAGTTCTTGTTTCAAACTTTACATTGTATGAAGCATTCAACATCATTCATAAGGAAAGAGAAGGGATTTCAATCTCTAAGAGAAGTATTTTGAGATCTAAAATTCTGATACTTATTGTATCTATAATTTTCATCTTTTTCAACTTTGATGCTTCCACAATCAAAAGCCTTATGTCCAAAGATATGACATTTATAAAAATGGATATAAAATAAATGAGAGTACCCAAAGTTGGAAAGTTCGTGAGTTTGTGCATAAAGGTACCTTTGTTGTCTTGTTGATTGATTCATTCTCTGTTGGTATAACTCCTTTAGGTAGTTGGAATTGTTATTCCAGCGATGTGAACCTATATGACTTGCTACATTTTTGTCTTCATTAATTCTTTCTTGATGCACCTTTGCATAGCTCTAAGGTTCCTTAAATCCCACAAACCTGAATTGAATCCTTCCCATAGAATATTCCTACGGTCTAGAGTATCACATGCCTATTTTATTTTCTGGAGACCTTTGACTGTTCGGAATCTGATCTATCTATTTTGTTCCTTATGCAAACTTTTCTTTTATACCCTTCTCAGTCTCCAATATCTCAAGATCCATTCTCAGAGAGATTACATCTGCCTCGAGATTCTAACAATTTTCTTCCCGTTCATGGATCAAATCATTAAGAACTTCTTTTCATTTAGATTCTTCTAATTTGACTTTCAAGGACAACATAATCTACCAACACATAGCTCCAAACATCTACTCCTAGGGACATAAGATAGGCTTCCATGCTAACTTTCCAAAAGGAATAGTTTATCTCATCAAATACTGATATCTTGCTTGAGTAAGCATCCTGACTCTCTTTCCTAGTCATAATTCCTTATGGATCTACCTTCCAGTGGTTAAATTTTTCTTGAAGGAACTTGGCTCTTATACCAATTTTTGAAATAAGAAATTACTGAGAGGGGGTGTGAATTAGAAATAGTGAGGTTCTTATATCTTTAATTATAAACCTTTCAATCTTTTAGTCCTATTAGTTACTTGAGAGGGTATTCATACTACAGTAAACATGAGTAGTAAGATAAGACATTCACAAGCGCATACAATCCATCAAATGAACAACACACACACATATCGACACAAATAAACACGTGGCCCATTCACCATGTTTTCACACTCACAACGCTACTCTCTTCAGCTCACAAGAATTATACATACCCCTCTTTTTCAATATCAATATGAGGTTTTGTTCCTCTATTTCACAGGGAATGATGTTGTCCCTGTTTCCATCCATAGTGCCCAAGAGTGTACTCTATGAATGGCTCTCCATACTACTGTAACATATGGTTACTTGCTACTACTACCATATTAAACACTGAGTATGGGCTCTTAAGAATTTTCTCCACTCTACTACTCAACAACTGCAGATGCAACACAATTAATTCAGAGAATGGGCACCTATGTGATTCTCAATACTAAGAATTGAATATGAAACTTCCCTTTGCACTCAAAAATAATCTCTAATGAGTTCACTCTGTGCATACTATTTGATCATTTTTCACACTCCAGTAAAGATCCCCATACCTCTTAACTACTTATTGTAGACCTAAATTTGCTGAGGGCGTAGCTCTCTTTCCTAGAGTAGTTGCAAGTAACATCATTCTCTACATTTACTTCTTGGAGGTGTGCAAGTATCATTAGAGGAGGTTATGTTTGCTTCAGCTCGACACTGATTTTACAGTAGCCATGACTCACATGGCACCAACTTCTTTGCGTGCATTTACTAACAACGGTTGACTCACTCATCCTTCAAACATATGTTGTTATCCAATCAAAGGCCCAAATGCCAGCATGCCTGTATCTCTTTTAAATATCATTTCTTAAAACTTACTATCTCATGAGCTTCTGACTCGGACCATTTGCGCTTAGCCCCTTTCCTTTGGTACCTTTTCCTATTTTCTTCTAGAAGACCAAGTGTTGTGACCTCTCTCTAGGCCTTTAGGCCCTAAGCCCTTCAAATTCCTGTCGAGGGCCTATTTCCATGTGAAAATGCTATGTGCCCTTGGTTCTCCATAAAACCTAAGGGTTACCAAGCACCAACTTCAATGCCCAAATCTCTCAATCCCGACACTTCGTCAAAATGAGATTATGAAGGAATTATTGGATTCTTAGACTTACAGGGTATGGCCTATAATTTCCATGTTACCATTCCTTGTTATCCATGCCACATGTCAACATGTGAGAAGTCCATGTGTCACCCAAATACAAACCTTTTGGGTACCTAAAAGTACTAAAATTGCTTGCCACACGTCCAACATCACATCATGATGAAATCATCCTCAATCAATAGCATGTTGCCACCTATCTTATCAAAGGAGAGAGAAAGGGTCCCTCGATCCTTGGCTTTGCAAGGGATTTCCTTTGTAATTCCTTGCTCTCTGTAATCCTGATGCTTATAAGGAATTAATTTAATAAGAAGCTACATCGTTCCGACCTTTTGGGTTTTTGAGCCTTCTGAGGTTACAGGCTTCCCACTTTCCCTGGCTCACAGTATTCCCATAACTCTTTTTAAATATGCTTCTAGGCTTCCATCCCTTTGGGGTTCAACGCCTTCCAGGGTTTTGGGCTTCCTGTTTCCTCAACTCACTGTATTCCCGTAGCTTATTTTTAAATACACTTCCATGCTTCCTTCTTTCTAGTTTTCTAGGGTTCTGGGCCTTCCGAGGTTCTAGGGTTCCTAGTTCCCTGACACACTGTATTCCCATAACCCTTTCTAAATAGAATTTCAGGCTTCCTTCCTTCTAGGGTTTTGAGGTTACAGGCCTTTCAATATTTTAACCTTTTGTTGGCCCAAATTTGACTTCCTTTAACTTATGATATAGGAGGCCTCTTGAAGACTTCTTTATACTATTGGAAAGTTATTTTAGAGCACCTTCTGGTTGATTACGTTGATATATAATCCTCTCCAAGGTGTGGGGCTTCCCAACCATTAAATCCCATTTTTTATGGCTTCTCCACTTAGCCTTCTACTATGATTATTATCTACATAACACTGCAACAACCATGGGACTCCCCCTAAACAACATGCTTCTCAATGCCAATTACTACTACTTCTATCCTTGTCGCAAGTCCAGTTGTCATCAATTCCAACGTACTCTCCCATTGCCCAACCAGATAATGCCAATTGTACAACACCTTCTTATTTTTTATTAGTTCATACCTTTTGGTCAATGATGTTTTGATGGAAAATGTGATCCTTGCATAAGGAGAGCATTGTGTGAAGCCATGACTCCCACATATTTTCTAGGAGCCTCATTTCTATGCTCAATTCTGTATCTTCCAGTGTTTTCCACGCTGATCTAATCAAATAGACAAGGAGAAGGGGAAAATATTAAAAATCAAAATCATATCGTAGGTTTTATATATGCTTCTTTGAAGGAACAACCTCTCCTACTCTCAATAAGTGGGGATCCTTCTTCCACCCCATGAAATAAATAAGTTCCAAAGAACAGTACTATAAAATAAAATAAATAAAGGGTGAAAGAAGAGAAATGATTCCTTCAAAGGGAGGTGAAAAGAGTAACTTCATCAGGGTATTGTCCAAGCTTTATGGCAGCAAAGAAATTCTTGTGTTCCTGAAGTGACTCCATCGATAAAATATGAAGGCCTATTGGCAGTGGAGCAACACGAGAGATGAAAACTCATACTTTGAATATCTTAATCTTGCAAATTACAATACCCTTCTCGTGAATAGAAATGTTGTGATATGGTTGGCCTTATGAATGTGTTCAACTAATATATAGATGGAGGGGACTATATCTATATTTGGGTTAAGTGGGGAAGCCAGAAGTAATATGTACGATGAAACAATACTTCCTGAAAAACTAGGTGTTGGGATAGGGTCCCCTGGGGTAGAATTTTGCAATTAATTTTGTATACTTCTAAACTCTCCACATTTTGAGGGAGCGGAGTGAAAAGGTAATAAGAGTCAAAACATGCCTTAGTCGCTTAGTGTTTTAGAATATAGGGAGTTTCTTGACCCACCGTTGGTCCATGGACCATGAGATATAAAAGAGAAAGATATATAAAGGATTCATGGTGAGTCTAGGAAGTCATTGGAGAATAGAAGATCATTGTATGGGAAAGTAAGTTAAGGCAGGAAATTTTGTTTCCTGTACTTAAGTTAAGGGGAAGGATCTTGCTGCTGAGTGTGCGGAGACCTTGGTAACTCTGTAGGCTGAGTGTGTGGGCCCCTGTAGCTGAGTGCACAGGGAAGAAGAGTCTGTAACAGAAAATAATACATCTAATAAAGACTATTTTGAGCCATAATTGCGTATCTATGCATTTGTATTTACTTATGTAATTTCTGTATGTTCACTCTGTTATTATAAATTTATATGAATAAATGCTTAATTGATGCGTGAAAGTAGTAGATCTACTTATTTACTTAATGCTATGAATATTTAAAGCATTTTGCGAAGGTTTATAATAGGTTTCTTCACGTTACTGCAATTATATGTATTGAAAGGTTTAGGGTTCACAAAGATCAAAATAAGCCCTAGGAACCACAGAAGCCCATCACACTAACCTCTAGATGTAGAAACCTAGTTTTGTCATCCCCCAATATAACTTCGGGTGAGACTGAATCCTACACTACATGGGTTGTTTCGAAAAGGGCCAGCAGTTTAGGGTTTTTTTGGTTGGCGCAGCTAACTCTGAACCTGGGTCAGGACCCCTTAAGCCAACAAATGGTTCCATTTTCGGGACTGAGATCTATTTGAGGGATGTGTTATAAGTGGTTTTCCACTAAGAAAGAGCTTGAAAAGTGGATAGATAGGAAATTGCACGCATTTGCATCTCAGGAAAACAGGAATCTATGCTTTTCAAGGGAAAAGTGGCTGAATAGATACCTATTCACAGATGAACAAGAAATATTATTTTTCTCTTTTCTGTGCAAATTATACAAGTGGTTGTCTAAATTGGCAGATAGTCAAGGTATGTGGAAGCTTGAAAACCCTATTGTGTGGGCCCCATAATTGGTGAAGTGCTTAGAGGCTTCAAAAAACAAAATCACGCGGGCTATCGATTACTCGATCGATAGTATTCTAGGAGTATTAATTACCGAGTTCACAATCAATACATCCAACAGTTATAACGAAGCAAAGTGTAGGTTTTTCAAGGGCCAAGAGGTAAGTACCAGAAATCCTTGAAGACCTGGATTAAAATGTTATTGTGTGAAAAGTGAGTTATGCCTTTGAATTGATGTTTGGGACTATGCAAAGTGGAAGAGCATTCAGAAGGAACCTAGATTCGAGTACTGAGTATAGTCCATGGTTGGGATCGTCTGATAGTGATGACAGAAGAAGTATTATGAAGATGTTGTGAGGTGTGCCACAGATTGTGAGTTAGGGTATCATAGGGATACCACATCCATCCACTCCACCTCCACCTCCATCATTCAACATGGCAAATGCGATGAATATGTCTTTGTTTAAGGGTCTAGGGACTGAAGACCCTGAAAAATTATGGTTTGTAGTAGATTTTGTATGGAATTCAATCATATTACAAATGATGACATGAAGAAAGAGCAGTTGGTTACAACACTACAGGACAGAGTGTTGAGCTGGTATATCAATTTGTGTTTGGGTAAACCCAATGCAACTATGTTGGAAACACAATAAGCGATGAACTGAGTTTACGAAGCCTAAATCGTAAGCCCAGTCAGTGGTGGAGTTTAAAGAGATATGGAAGAAGGTAAATGAGTCCACGTGGGACTTCGATCAAAGACTGAAGTGTCTAATTCAACAGGCTAATATGAGGATTACGGATGATCAACATAGAGACTTGTACATTACTTTTCTATTGTCTCATATGTGATTTCCATTGTCTCAACAGAAAATAGGAACACAAGCTGAAGCCTTGGAGATTTCCATGAGATTGGATGCTTCACCCTTGCAGGATACGAATCCAGGGGTGCAATAGATTCAGTCACATTTGGCCATCTTACATATAGAGTTACAGAGCCTCAGGAAGGGAAAAGAAGTCTAGTTGGAGGTGCGCGCATAAGTTTGGTGCTTGAAATGAAAGGGACATGGTCACGATAAGGACCATTGTCCGGTATATCAGAATTATCTTATAGGGTGAGGCCCTATCCCCCTGAAGCCAGAAAATACCACTGGGCCAAGTGCAGGCATAACATTGTGGTGAACTATTTGTCAAATTCATGGGAAGCACGTGACAGATAATTGTCATCTTCTACAAAATTTTGTACATATCCCACAATAGTTGTTTTTCACTTTCTGCAAATTTGTAGGTCAGGATGAGCATAACTATTGAAGTTATGAACTCATGATGGAGCGGACCCTTACATATAGGATGCAGGGAGAAAATCAACCTCAAGATTAGGGTGAAACTGCAAAATGCAGAGGATTTCAAGGCAAATGAAGAGGGCCGGGAGGGAGCTAGAAGGGGTCGTGGACTAATTATCTATTACAACTATGGGGAAGCAGGTCATTTTGCGCACAACTAACAGAATATGACACACCCCTCCTATCATTATTGCAGGTAGTTTGACCATGTCATAGAAGATTGCTGAGTACTTATAGTGAAGATGTAAGAAAATAAGACTCAGACCCAACCACCTATGCAGAATATCCAAATGATGCAATCAAAACCTTGCGAAGATGAACCTAGTGTTAATATCATTACATGAAGTGGTATCACTACTAGAGAAGATAAGGGGAAGCATCTAGAAGTTGAAGGATGGGTACGCAAGGCTGCTAAAAGATAAGTTGGCTTCAATTTAAGAAAAGAAAAGGAAACCTTTATGGAGGCTAAGAATATCTTCACGGAAACTTCTACAACATCAAGCCAGTGAAAGTGCGGAGGAAGCGATAATGCGCAAGACGTAGACCCTTCGTGGTTAGTGACATTTTTGAAGACTTGCATGAAGCTTCTAAGGGATAGGAAGGTGGTAGAGGGACTACATGAACTAATAGATAATTGTATAGGTAAAAATAAACTTTTTTCAGAACAACGTGTAGTACAGAAAGTGGGAAAAAGCAAGAAGTGAACTGGTTGTGAGATGAGACTGATTGCACAAATTGGAGAGTACGAAATGGATTAGGTGATTCTTGATCTCGAATCTGATGTGAAAGTTTTTCCAAACTAAACTTGGGAGAGAATGGGGAGACCTACGGTGCAGTGGTCTCCTATATAATTGTGAATGGTGAACTAGCCAAAGATCATTCCTATGGGGCACCTATATGGGGTAAATAGCAAGCACTCTAGCTGATTTTGAAGTGATCGAGATAATAGACGATAGAAACCATTACCCTACACTACTTGGAATCAATTAGGCCTTTGTTATGGACGTGGTCATTAATCTCAAAAAGTGTAGAATGACTTTCGAAAGGAAGGAGCTCAGTTTTATTATTCCATTGGATCTGACTAAGGGTGCATGATATACTGAACCAATCCATGATTATGAAGAAGATGCTGACCTTGATCAGATATATAAGATCACTATGCACGATGAGGAGTGGATCAACCCCACTGCGGATGGACAGATCGAGTGGGATAGGGAAGTTCTTACACTTCGGATTTTGATGAGGAGATTGAACATTGGCAGAAACGACTACATGAAGTATCATCGTTGCGTTGTAATAGGCTTACAAAGTTGCTTCGATGGATATTCACTAAGCTACGAAATTTACCTTACTATGATGGTTTAGAATATGTTAATTTTTTTTGGATAATTTTGAAAGGGATGTACCAGAGGAACATAAGTCCAAGCTCTAGATATTGCGCAACGAGCTACATCTGCCCGTTGGTGGGGTACGCAAAAGGATAGCTTTGCCGATTGTAAGGAGTACCAAAGAATGATGAAATTGAGGTTTGGGTACACCAATATCCTCTTGGTGGAGAAATACACAAGGAGGGACAATCCGCATGAGAATTTGGTGTGATGGACAAAAGCATGGGGAGAATAACCGCAACTAGAGTGGGTTCACATATTTTGTCATACCTTGGATACCATCCCAATGAACTGGTATTTGGAAACTGAGCTGCGACATGGGATGACAGAATGGGATATCCTGAAGGAGATATCTCTATTAAATTTCAGCTTTGAAGATGGCTTTGAGTGTATAGATTAGGCGCTCCAAGAAATCAAAGTCACGATATTCAAAATGCTTGAAGAGCCACTTAAGTGGGTAAACCAAATTGGAGTACGCAATTGCGCCATGTGCTTGAATGTTATAATGTGACCACGGAGGAGGGTGAAGAATATCATAGAAACATTAACATTGCTGAGTCTGAATGAAGTTGAGGGACATAAGGTGAAAATCCTCGATATATTAGGGCCTTTAAATACCAAGAAAATGAATGTTGGATCATAAGCGTAGCGGAAGTTTGTGAAGATATGCGACTATTGTGATGGAGATATAGTTGATAAAGTCACGGATCTATTGCACGAATTTGAGGATTTGTTTCCCACCAAGTTCGCTAATCTAAAAGGGATAGTGGGGGATCTAGGCATCATGAAGATCACTTTGAATCCAGATGTGAAGCCAGTAAAGAAGTGCCCATACCGATTAAATCCCAAGTATAAAGAAAAGGTATGCAAGGAGTTGTATAAAATGCTAGAAGCTAGGATCATTGAACCTGTGGAGGAGTCAAACTAGATGAGTCCCATGGTGGTTCAAGAATAGAAGCATCAGGATGAAATTTATATATGCTTAGAATTGAGGAATCTGAATGACACATGTGTCCATGATCCATTCCCTACACCATTTACAAATGAGGTACTGGAGAGTGTTGGAGGGCTAGAAGCCTAATCGTTCATAGATGCGTTCTCAAGGTACCATCAGATCAAGATCGCGCTGGAGGATCAGAGTAATACCACCTTCACAACTGAGTGGGGTAGTTTTCAATACACAATGATGCCTTTTGGATTGAAGAATGGAGAATGCACCCACAATATTTTCACGAGTGGTAATTCTGGCCTTCAAGGAATTTATCGATAAATTTTTGGAGGCCTACATTGATGACTAGAGAGTGTTTAGATTGGTAAAGCGCCATGTTTCTATTTTGCACCTCATGTTGGATACCTATCGAACACATTAGATAACCCTTAACCTGAAGAAGTGCTTATTATGTTTACCTTATGGGATACTCTTGGGTCATGTGGTTTGCAAGTAGGGACTGATGGTAGACCTTGCCAAGATAGTAGTCATTGTTAATTTGGAGGCCCCAAAGAATGTTAATCGGTTGTGTACAACGTTGAGCCATACTAGGTATTATAGGAAGTTCATCAAAGTGTATGAAAAAATAACTGCGCCAATGGAGAAATTGTTGAAAAAGGATGCGACATTTCACTGGGATGAGGGTTGTCAGAAAAGTTTAGACGTTTTGAAGGAGAAAATGGTCATTGTGCCCATCTTAGTGTTTCCTCATTGGAAGAAGGAGTTTCATGTTCATGTAGGTGCATCCTGTATTGAAATGGTTACGGTACTAACCGAACTAGGCAAATGAGATATTTACCACCCAATAGCATTTTTGAGTAGGAAATTGTCGAAGGTGGAAAAAAACTACTCGACCACAGAGCACGAAGGGCTAGCAACGGTGTATGTGCATCAAAAATTATGGAAATATCTGTTAGGAGTGCACTTCAAGATGTATACTGACCATTCTGATCTAAAATACTTGGTCAACAAGCCTGTGTTGGGGAGGCACATTTGCAAGTGGTTGTTGCTATTCTAGGAATACGATTTTGAGGTAAATGTGAAGTCAGGCCGCCTGAATGTTGGTCCTGATTACCTCTCGTGGATTGAGACTGGTGATAAGCCTACATGTTTGGAGGAAGAGTTGCCTCGTGTATAGATCTTCGTTGTTCATTTCATAGATGATCACTTCACAGATATAATTCAGTTTTTGTCTACAGGTATAGCCCTGGAAGGATATTCGATGCAACAAAAGAAAGAACTGGTGGTCCAGGTGGCTGATTTTTCTATGATTATCGGACACATACAAAATAGGCTTTGATGAAATATTGTGCAGATATGTCCCAGAGTATGAGTGGCCAAGCATTCTTGTAGAAGGACATGGAGGAATAGTAGGAGGATATTGTGCAGGAAGAGAAATTACACAGAAAATCCTACACGTAGGACTTTGGTGACCTACTATGCATAAGGAATCTAAGACCTATTACAGAGCATGTGATGTTTGTAAAAGGATGGGGAGACCATTGTGAAGAGATGAATTTAACTTGAATCTACAAGTGACATTGCAGGTGTTTCATAAGTGGGCAATAGACTTTGTGGGTCCAATACAACCACCAGGGAAAAATAAGGGGGCTAGATACATCATTACAATGACTGAATACATGAACATATGGGTGGAGGCACAACCTATAAAATATTGTAGTGTAGCTATAGCCGTGAAGTTTATCTTTGAGTATACATTGTCTCATTTCTGCTGCCCTAAGATTTCAATGAGTGATAGGGGTAAGCACTTCTTAAATGAAATAATTGTTGTGGTGCTTGAGGAATTACAAACATGTCATCAGAAGAGTATGCCTTATCACCCTCAAGCGAATGGCATGGTGGAAGCCTTCAGTAAAATTCTGGAGAGATCCTTGACAAATATTTTCAACACGAAGCAGAATGGCTAGGATGTGTGCATACTAGTGGTCCTTTAGGCATACAGGACTACTTATAAGAAGTATACAGGCCAAACTCTCTTTCGATTGGTATATGGGTAGGAGGCTGTAATTCCCATGGAATACATTGTGTCAAGTTTGCGGATTGTAGCATTTACAGACATGGTTGATTGCGATACTATGGAGGAGCAAATTATGAAGCTCGTAGAACTGTAAGAAGATCGCTTCTTGGCAGGATTTCATCAACAGGTGCAGAAGGATCGTGAAAATGGATGCCATGATCACCATATCAAACAACACACCTTCAATAATGAATATTTGGTATTGCTATATGACAATAATTTTACAAAGTTCCCTAGAAAATTTCAAACGAATTGGCTAGGACCCTATGTTTTTAAGGAAATTATATATGGTGGCATAGTTTAGCTCATGAAGCTGAATGGGGAATTATTCTCGGAAAAGGTCAATGGCAGTCGATTGAAGTTGTACAAGGGTGATCCCACCCCTTCACAATGACTATATGATTGTAGGATATTCTTAGTACTCCATGCGGCTACAAGGAAGTACGAGACTATATACTACACTGCTAGAAAGTTGGAAAGCCGAAGTGAGGAGGTTGCACGAAGAATTGAAGTGAGGTGTAGAGGGGACCTGCACCGAAGGAGCTACACCACAAGGTTGGGTGTCACACAGGCTGGCCAAAAAATGACCATTGCAAGCATTGTAGATGATTGGATGGCGAAATTTCGATTGAAAGTAACGGGGAAAACATATTTATGGAGAATATCTTTGTAAATATTCCACCAAAGATGCATTAATGACAGGGAATTGGAGGGAATTGTTGGATTTGAATTAAAATTTGTTTATAAATATGGCATGCTTCTTTGGATTCGAACAATTTTCTTCCTGACGGTTTGCCTTAATATTTTTCACCTTTCTTTGTGCCAAGTACAAAAATGTATGTCTAATATAGATTGGGAGGAAATATTTTCATGACCGGGGTTGGAAAATGTGCCTGAATATTTCCGTAAGAGTTTTTTTGGAAAGAATGACTACAACTCCCCCTGAGACAAAGGCAGCCCCACCTGTCCCTATAATATTTCTGACTATGGCGCTTAGGTCTCCCATACCTAAGCCTTCTATTTCCAATGCAGGAACCAAGAAGAAGAAAAAAACCTCAGCAGGTCCTGGTGAGGCATTCACTGCGGAAAAACCCCATGGAAATCCACCAGAAGGGGAAGATGGGTTAGTCATAATAACTAACGTAGCTGATGGATTTGGATGAGGAAGCACTACATGAAGGTGTAGAATAAATTTCTGCTGAGGAGGGTGAGCCGATGACTCAGCTACCGAAATATATTCTGCCATGAAAGGCCACGGCTAAAGTATCAAAAGATCTAGACAACTCGAAGTTCATGGTATCCACGCCACTATTGCCGAGAAAAGTTATGTTTGAGGCATGTTGCTAGCCCACATACTGACACTAAATATGGAATACTAGGACTTAGGCGACCAAGAGAAGTTCCCGCAGTTGGCACCAAAAAAATACCTTTCCAATGTCTATTATGAAGATTCAAAGGCCACAGAGGTCGAGCCAATGAAATGGGTCACTAGCGTTGGGGATGCAGGGCTCCTGAATATGTTATGGGTGCTGCACTTTAGTCACACCAACATAAATGCCATCTGTGTGCATCAATTTCTAACATTAATCCATGATGGGGGTCTCTGGTTGGGAGAACCCATCCCCATAAATGACATGCTAAGCCACTGGATTACATTGTTTCCATACAAAGGAGTGGTCCTTGCTGGGGTGTTTAGAGGAAAAAGGTAGGAAAAGAAGCTCGTGGACCAAATGAAGAGCGAGTTTGGTCTAATAAAGAAGTCGCGAGGATACTCCATCCACTCTATCTCAGATCTAATTGCATTTTTTCACACAGATATTAGCATGAAAGATAATGTGTAAGTGTCGTACAAATGAAGTACCGGAACTGGTAACCTCTTTGGCTACATAGTGTGCCAAAGGACTCCAGTATAACTGGGCTTAGTATTTATGCATAGAGTTTTTGGAGAATTGCAAGGAGGTCAAGGATGAAGGAAAGGCATTCCATTATGCCTGGTTGCTGCTACTGATAGCACTAGTGGCTTGGAAGATACCTGAGGATGGACAGTTTCCTCCACATGACTTGGACCTCCCAGAGGCAGGGAAGTTTGCTTTACTTTAGGCTACCAAGGACCCCACGCGCATCATAGAGACGAAGATATTTTGGGCCCTTTTTGAGATCGAACTGAGGACGGTGATCAGCTAGAGGCTAAGGCTATCACCCACATTGCACATGCAGTATGAAACCATAGCTGACTTTAAAGCATATTTCCACAATCTACATATTCGTGCGATGAATGATGTGATGAGCATATGGCACAAGTTGCCTTACTTGATGGCCAAGGAGGATATAATAGGGGTCATCAGTGAGTGGCCAAGTGACTGGCTCACCCCTTTAGATGTCGACGTAGGTACCATTAAAGCCATTGAGGGATCAACAATGCTAAAAATGGTAGTAGAGAAGAAAAAGGAAGCACAAGAGGCTTCAGCTCAGGAAAAATTTGCGCAGAAGAAGAAAGTTGCTACACAGGAGAAAGAAGAGGTAGCCAAAGAAAAAGAAGCACATGAGATGACGTCACAGGCCATAATTTACATAGAGGAGTCAAAAACAGAGAAAAAACTGGAGGAGGAAGAAATAAAGGAAGACATTGAAGCGGGTGCGGAGTTAGAATCCCCTTTCGTGGTCAAGAAGAGGAGGAAGCAGACCTCAACAGGGCCGCGCAAGAATCAAAAGTTTGACAGATCAGTAGGCATGACCCCTTTGGTCCTCATTGAAGGGGACTTAAATAGTATTGGAGATGTGGTCCGTGACACAACCACATATATTTGGGGCCACTTTGAGGAATAGTACTAGCAGGCATTGGGAAATGTTCAACAAGACTTGCATGAGTTACATGTCCAAACAGGTATGTAACAAGCGAGCATGGGATAGGCGAGCGGGAAGCAAGTGACCCTGAGTCGAGTGAGCAAGTGCATTCTGGACACGGAGATGACATTGGGTCTCTGCATCATTCAACGGCCAGAAGGATCTATGCATTCCAAGACAGAAGAAGAAAGGACCCAACTGATGTAGAAGAAGAACTCGAGCTTAAATCTCATAGCACTCCCCATCGAGACCCTGCATGAACTACACGAGGGGGTGTTTGATGAATTGAGGATTTAGGAGCAACATGCATTACTGGTACTTAGTGAAGTTAAGACAAACAACCAACATATTTTTGAGGAGAAGGCACATGTGCTTAAAGAAAAAGAGGAGATCACAGCGCAAAGCCAACAGTTGGAGGCATCCATTGCACAGGACTATCGTGAGCTTCTAGAGCTCAAGATCCTGGGAGAAGTAGCCTCAATGGAAAAGATTCAGAAATTGGCCGCTATAGTGAAGGATTCCAAGGATGAAATCGGTTGGGTATGGTTCGAGTTGTAGCTGCAGATTTTAGAGTTACAACTTAAAATTCAGCCCACGACTCCTCCAGAAGTTAGAGAGTGGTGCAGAGCTGCTATCAAAGAAGGCATGTCAACCTTGGAAGGTGCAATCAATGGATTCACTAAGCTATTTGAGCAAGCGATGGAATTGTGGACCTCTCTACAAGAGGATCCCACTCTACAAAATATTGTCGTAGACATCAGGGAGAAGCAGAGGAAATTCGACGAAATCAAGTCAACAATGCGAACCTTAACACCAGTGCAAAGGTTCGCCAGACTGCAGGAAGACAAGTTAATTTAGAGTGAGATCCACGAGCTACGCCACAAGGAAACAATCATCTCTTTAAGGATACAACCATGGAAAGATGAGGCCATCCAGTTGACTTTGTTCATATAGAGTAAGCTCAAAGGGATGCAGCAGACTCAAAGGACCATGGGCCTTGTCGTTGAAGGTCCAACTACTAAAAATTTGGTTGAAGAAGTGCAACAAGCTACTACGTAGGGAACAACAGACCTGCATGTTTTAAAGATAGAGTTCAATGAGCTACAGGTGAAGATCAAGGCACCAACAGAGTGACTCGAGGATGAGTCACGAAATTGTGTTGGGGGCCTATTGGGACAGGGTCCCCTGGGGTAAAATTTTGTAATTAATTTTGTATACTTGTAAAGTCTCCACGTTTTGAGGGAGTGGAGCATGAAGGTCATAGGAGTCAAAAGGGGATTTAGTCCCTTATTTTGTTAGAATATAAGGAGTTTTGTGACTTGCCCTTGGTCCGCAGACCATGGTATTGTAAAAGAGAAAGATATATAAAGGAGTCATAGCGAGTCTAGGAAGTCATTGGAGAAGAGAAGATCATTGTATGGGCAAGTAAGCTAAGGCATGAAAGTCTATTTCCTATACTTAGGCGAAGGGTAAGGCTCCTGCTGCTGAGTACGTGGAGACCTTGGTAAGTCCGTAGGCTGAGTGCGTGGGCCCCTGCAACTAAGTGCACAGCGAAGAAGAGTCTGTAACAGAAAAGAATTCATCTAATAAAGACTATTTTGAGCCATAATTCTGTATCTGTGCATCTGTGTTTACTTATACAATTTTTGTATATTCACTCTGTTGTTTTGAATTTATATGAAGACATGATTAATTGATGCGTGAAAGTAGAAAATATGATTATTTACTTAATTTTATGAATGTTTAAAGCATTTCGTGAAGGTTTAGAATTAGTTTCTACACGTTACTGCAATTATATGTATTGTAAGTGTGGCACAGCTAACTCTAAACTTCGGTCAAGACCCCTTAAGTTAACACTAGGCCCTATACAAAATATTAGACGAAGTTAGAGAAGCTAGAGTTCTACCATTTTGTTGCAAAGTGTTTTCACTGCGACAAACACCCTCTAAGATTTGGCCTACACTTGAATTTTTGAGCCTATTGTGGATCTTTTGGTTAATTGTTCCATATTCAATTTATGGTTGGTCAGTGCTTTTTTAAGTATTCTACCCTTCTTCTTAGTTTTTAAGTGTCAAAGGAACTTGCTTACATAGGCTCGGTCTGCAACAACTTCATGGGTACACTCTTTTACGCAAGCTTGAATAGGAATAGAAATAGTCCATCAAGATGGTTCCTATGCAATGTTCAACTTATGTCAATGGTCAGTGTGCACTCTCACTGACATTCTTTCGCTTTTGGTCATGATTGTTTTCTATTTCAGTGAGTTTTTCAACTATCACTTTTGTACACCTTTTCTTTCACAAGTGATTCTTTCATGTTTATGGTTGTCACTTTTTCTTGTTTTCACTTTGATAAGTATCATTTTCATGTTATCTTTGTTTTGGCATGTGTCGCTTTTAGTGTCATTCACATTTTGCAAGTGTCATTTGGTCTTTCCTCTTACTGTTGCAAGTGTCATCATTTAGGCATGGGGAGTGTCGTGCATCACACATGTAGTTTTTGTTTGTTTAAAGGGGTAACCTTGGTGCTAGTGAGTGATTCTTATAATGCAAACATGTATCACACTCATTCCCAATTTTTCAAGCATTTTCGCACAAGTGTCATCGATGGAATACAAAATGCATAGTCCCTACCTTGCCTCTTGGAACTACACAATGCATAGTCCCTACCTTCTAGAATTGCACACTTCATAGTCTCAGTGCTTAGTCCTAACTCTTGTGCTCCAAAACTGTGCAGTCTTTTCCTTTCATTCAGCCTCCTCTATGCACTCTGTAGTCTCAAGCATCAAGCCTCCAACATGAGCTCTTAGATTGTGCAACTGCACAAGCCCTAGGCCTCTGACCCTATATACTACGTAGTGGGAAACCTCAAGCCTCAAGCCTCCAACCTGACCCCTTGATCCCCTCAATTGTGCATTTTTCTTACCATGGATAGCATGAGCTATGCATTGCATTGTCTCAAGGCTCAGTCCTATCCCTTAACCTCCTAAGTTGTGCTATTGTGCAATCTTGAAGCCAGTCTCTCAGCTTATCAACTGGTTCTAGCTAAGTTAGTGGTTGTCATGAAGCATGTTACACTAGGGGTTTATTAGACTGATGTCATCTTGTCATAATTTGACTTCAACTATAGGTATTATATCATGTTATGATAGGATGATGATGGAGGAGATGAAGAAGGAGACCCTTCCAGAAGACACATTTGTGGCAATAGGAGATGAAGATCACATCAAAGACTCCCTACTTTCAAGCCTTATGGAGGAGGAATAAGAAGAACATGAACCATCTTTCAAGAAGACAAAGAGGTAGCAACAACAAAAATGACTTGACATTTCCATATTATCATGCAGTATGTGTCATCAATGTCATGTCAATGTCTTGTCAAGTGGCCATGTCAAGATGTATATGGGTCATCATTTGCCATATCATTTGTGGAATATATAATTTCAATGTATGAGAAATGTAATGTAAATTGGAAGTTTGTTAGGGTCCAAAGATAACCCCTTTATTTATGTAATAAGCCCAAGGGGCCTATTCAGAGTCATAATTAGTTAGTTGAGTCAATAAATCCCATAAGTGGCTATCCACATTAATAATCATTGTAAGTGGTTGACCCACATTATAGAAAAGGGATCACAATTAGTCATAAATAGGCCATAGTTAATAAATAAAGTTGTTAACATGTATTATTCAAGGGACCACTAGTATTTAGGGGTTTTTATGTTATAAAGCTATAAATAGTCTTGGGTAGCAAGGGAAGAATCATAGAGTATTATTGTAATTCATTTATGTTTTTTTGGAGGTTTCCCCCTCGGCGAGGCAAGTGAACATTGTAATTTTCTTCTGAATAATAAAATATCTTTGTAGCTTGTCTCAATTCATGTGATATTTTTGTGATTTTGAAATATTGTTTCACATTTTTGACATTCTATTATTCTCGCAGGTCAAGTTCATAACAAGTGGTATCAGAGCACTTTCCAGGGCTAGCTGTAACTCTAGTTTTCACAAAAATAAATAGAGATATGTTCCAACGTCTTCAAACCATGAGATTTGCCATTGAGCACATAAACCTATGGATTTGGGGAGGCATGCATGCAAGAACTACAAGAGGTGGTCATGTTTGTTGGACTCCCTTGTAATCTTTGTGGGTAACCCTTTGAGTAGTGGCACATTAGATAGAATCATGCACAGATTTCACATCCATGTACCCTTGGGTATATTGGAAGCCCCCTTAGGGTAACATGAAAACTAAACACAGATATTTCATCGGTCATCTAGATGCTGCAGTACACTGAGAATAGAACTTGGGGAGATTACTTGCATATACAATAGGGAAGTTGGGTAGTACGACTAATGGTATGTTATATCCTCCTTAGTTAGAACGTTGAAATATTGGGCTAAGTACTATTGTTGGACCTGTTAGCACTCAAATTTGCCTCAGGATGAGGAAGGAAAAACTCGAGGCCACATCAAACCACGCTCGGCCTCGTAGCTAACCCTACGAGGTCAGGAGAGGGCTCTCTCCAGGTCTATCTCGGCAAAAGGTCTTCAAAAGGGCCGAGATGACTCAAAATTAATACTGATTTTAGGCTAGTAAATAGATATGAATGAGGTTTTTTAATAAATGACAGGGTTTTCTGGACTGTATGGGATCAAGAACAGCATGAGCAAGGAAATTAAATGAAAGATGCAGATTATTACATAAGGCAAGATAGGCAAAAGCTTAAACATTCAATTTGAATTTATATGGAATGTGAAGAATGTTTGAGAACGCTGAAAAGGGCATGGATTCATGAATCCTTTTCAGACGGAGGAAAACATAGAATTTGAATACTTTCCCAAGGCAGAGCAGCAAGTTGAATTCTGCCCTTCACACTTAAAAGTATTCAACAGGCAATGATTATGAATGAAACAATAAACATCACAAGAAACATATGAAAACAGAGAAAAACATAATGCTAAGTTGTTACCACAGGGATCTTATGAAACAGAGCTGCAAACTTTCAATTAAATATCTGTCAACTGTACAATAAAACTCTGTATTTCTCCTCACACCTCTGCCAGAACTCTCCCTGTCTTACAAATCATTTGCAATACATTAAATATAACTTAAAGATGTGATAAGAAAATAGAACAGTGTTACATCAATCATCACAAAAATAGGAAAAGTCTGCTCTAAAAGGAGTACCGTTACATTTGTTTGTTAATAACTAATGGAGAGGTGGCAGCTGTAGCTGAAGACCCTTTAAATTTGTAACTAAAGACCAAAATAGACAGTACGCTCTGTTGTGGCAGATATCTCCATTTAAATTTAAACTTTCCGCCTTTGACTGCCACTTGTTTTTCCTTTATTTTCTAACTTATTAACAAAATGCTATTTGAATAAAAACTAATTTTAATAAAAATAGTTTTTAAACTAAAATGATGACAACTGTGCCCGAAGGGGTTGAATTTCTTGTAGTGTTCCAGGTTGCGATTTATCGATCTTTCAACATCCTTTATGAAAAGGACCAAAGGCTCCTTCGATGATTCACTACTTAAAACATCAATAAGGGCATCAAGAATTGTCTTATTCCCATCCTCACCAACAGAATGCTCCAAATGAAGCTCCAACACTGTATGAAAGATTCGTTGGCAGTATTGCAAAAATACCCATAGCTATATTCACAAAAATCCACCATGTTGTTTACACCAAAAACCGGTTTATCAAACCCGACTTCAACTTTATTGGGATTCTCATCCAGCAAAAGTATCACTCGACCTTTGGTACCAATTGATGGCTCTTTGCTTCCGGTCCCAATTCCTAATGTGTAGCGAGCTTCAAGTGCATAGCGTCCATGGTATTTAATACTAGCTGGTGAGGTTATATGCATAGCGCGCTCTATATGAGTAGCGCGCCTCCAGTTCCAGTTCACAAGTTTGCAAAAAACGATTTCAGCCTTCAACTTCACCAGCTCGATTTCTGCCTTGAGAATTTGTGCAAATGAATTGTTTACCATGGTTTATATGTGAAGAAAAATATCTCATAAAATCAGATTTGATTTTAAATTTACTCCATGACCCACTTTTATAATGTTTGGCACTTTGTCATTCGATCACTTAATATAATGTTGTTCTTTGGCTTTTCCTTTCTTTTTATGAGTCTTGGACTGATGATACCTTGTTGTTTTTTGCAGGGATGGTGGTGTGGCTTAGCGAAGGATAACCAAGGCTGCTTCTGAATTCTCAAGACTGAAAAACTTCAATAATTACATATTTGAAAACACATTTAACAATTTCTTCTTCAAAACAGGGTTTTGAAGAAGAATCAATCTTGCATTGATAACCATCTTGAAATATAAACTCACTGAACCTTCTTCTAGCCTGTAGGCATCATTTGACATGTTTGAAGACCAACTATAAAACCTTGACTCTGAAATGACTCTTTTCTGGACCACAGTAACATCAATGAATGACGAGAAATGAACCTTGGAGAATTTGATTCTGACAAGGGACTGACAGGACCGAGTCTAACATTGGCTCCAATGGGGATGGCAGCTGCCGCTCCGTGGAGGTGCCAAGAACAACAGATCTTTGGAAGAGCAGATAGTGCCTCCATCCATTGGGCAATGGAGTCATTATTTCGACAGACAACACGAGACTTTCGACTCATTTATGGACTGAAACTGGACTGAAATGATTGAAAAACTAACTCAGCAAAGTTCAAACTAAAACTGTAATGAAACTAGAGCGAAATGTTGCCCTTTAGCTGCTTATTTATTTACAAAATCTACCCTACTTTGCTGCAAAAACAATAGATTAGGTAATACTGTAATGCCAGATCAACCATTCAAGTAAATCTGAGAAGAACGCTGCTTGAGAGTGCTTCAACCAGATCACAGATGCAATTGCTGGCAGCCCTACATGCACATAATGAGTCTGATCACGTAAAAGACAATTTGATTTGTCAGTCAAACTGAAAAATGCTGCCATGTACATCGCAATAGGATCACGAAAGCCAGACTCTGTTTGCTGCCCCAACTCTGCAATACATACATCCAGCTGCACACTGTCAATGCAAACATCTGTAGGCAACTCTATTGTTTCTTGTTTTGAAGGAGGGAGCGTTTCCAAGAACTTTTTGGGATCTCGGAATTCATAAGACTGGATCTGATCATTTAAACACTGAATTTCCTTCTCAATTCTTTCAACAACTAACTCACAGACACCAGTTTTAGCTTCAAGAGGAAACTTCGGAGATTTCAAACATTGAAGCAAGGCACTGAAAAAATCTTCATTAATTTCAAAATCTGCTAACTGATTTCTTACTTCTTTTACAGCTTCACACAGTGCAGGGTTTGCCACATACCCTACCATTGCATGAGTGGATCAGCGAGCACTGGAATCTCTGGATCAAGTTGGAGTCGCCAGGTGAATGTTTCAGCCTTCATATGTGTCTGACTGTTGTCCACCATCAACATCAGATCTGCAACTTGATTTCATGTACTGGGGCAAGACAATCTACAAATCGAATGTCCCATCAACAACAAACCATCTTCCCCAGTATGGTCGCCACTATGTTAGCGCTCAAATCTGCCTCAGGCTGAGGAAGGCAAAACTCGAGGCCACATCAAACCATGCTCAGCCTAGTAGCTAGCCCTACGAGGACAAGAGAGGGCTCTCTCCGGGTCTATCTCGACAAAAGGTCTTCAAAATGGATGAGATTACTCAAAATTAATACTGATTTTAGGCTAGTAAATAGATATGAACGTTTGATTTAGATTTTTGGGTTTTTTGTTAGAGAAACGGGAAAAACAATTTTGGGTCCGGGGATAAGGCCAAATCTTTGCAGAATTCGAGTTGGGGTGAGGTAGGCAGTAGTCTTGATGCCTTTGATCAGGTGTATGGATGGATCAGAACGACAAGGAGATGAAGAGGGCAAGGGAGAACATGGATCCTCTCCAAACTGGCGAAAACATGTAAAACTAATCAAATTTAAAGGCGGAGCATTGTAAACAATGGATTCAACCTCATTTACTCATTCATTTAGTTTCAGAAGCATAAGAAGGGAATGGAATACATTAAACATGAATAAAATTACAATAAACTGAGAGATAACACCATTAAGAACTGAAAGCCACAAGAATCCCAACAGATGCTGCAAAACCTCTGATCTTTCCTTAGCCAAAATATGAAAAATATGTACAATAGTGTGCCAAAATCTTCCCAAGAGTCCAACCCCTACTACTGACTGAAAATTTACACAATATAGACCAAGCCAACCCATTCCCTAACCTCTAGGGGTCAAGCTCCTCCTTCTAGGAGCAGTTTGAACCAATTCTAAGCATGGAGCAAGAATCTAGGTGACCAAAACAACCTGCCTCTAAAAAGAAGGAAACTGATTCATTACATTAAATTTTTGCTATTTTGTGAATGAATCATCTAGAATATGGTAAATAAGTGCCAATTTTACATCATGTACATCAAATTATATCAAACTAGGTCAAAAATCACATCAAGAGGTGAAACTGGTCATAATTGGCCGAAATTCTGAGCTGGAAAGTGAAAAATTGACCAAAATCTGTATGTGTAGCGCCCCTGAGCCATACGCGTAGTGCGACTTTCAACCTATTTTTGGGGCACTTTCCAGCATCCAAATTGAGCTCATGATCGCTCGTTGGAAAGCCCTGGATGTTGGCTATCTAAACCAAGTGGAATTTCTCAATTTGAAGCTCATTTTCCCCTCCAAAACTTCATTCTCCCAGAAGTACTTCCTGTTGGTGCAAAAGGTGGCAGCAAGGTGGTTTTCATGGTGTTTTTGGGCCTTTTGATCATTCAGAACTTGATGAAATGCTTCGAAAATACTTGAGCATGCATAACTTACCATGAAAAACCCAAAAATATAAATTTTCCCTCCATCAAGTGTCCCAATCATAAGTGAGCGCGTCGACGCGCTACTCATATAGCTGAAAAATCTGTTTTGGGACCAAAAAATTTCAAAATGATAAAAATTTCTCCGAATTTGCTCAAATTTGGAGCGAAGACCCTCCATCATGTATCATGCCTAGCCAGCGAAGCCTCGGCCAAAATCCAGAGTGGATCAGGTGTTTCACGGCGCTTCAGTGTCCTACTGGTGTATGCAATTCAGTGGTGCAATCTCTGTCTTGGTTGTATGATGTGTTGTTGTCCGCCTCCATGATGTTGAAAAATCTGTGTTGGCTTAAATGAGATGAAGAATGAGGATTTGGTGCTTTTGTTTCAAATGCTAAATGTGGGAGTAACTGTGGGAAATAGGGCCGTGTGAATAGTGGACTGTGGGAAAATGAGCTATGGGAACAACATGATTCAATTAAGTGAAGAAAATATGCTTGAGTCAAGTGAAATTAAGGATGTGAGCACAGTCACTTGACTGTATGGAATTTTGGAACCTATAACAGATATGAAGGATGGAAAGTGGTAACAAATGGCAAGTTTAGGGATGGGATATAGGGAAATAGGAGAGGGACGAAGTGATATGAGTGATTTTAAAGGGAATAGGGAAAAGGGAGGCATTGTATGATGATATGACAGTAGTGGGGAAAGGAAAATACAAGTGAGATATGGAATGTTTTGGCACCAAAGTCAAATTCTAAAACTTCAAATTCAAACCCTAAAGAGGCATTTCTTTATAAGAGAGTAGGGTTTGTGTTTTTCAACATTCATACTCTTACAACCGATCTTCAAACAACTCCAAACAGTGACCAAAGATAATAGCAAGATGATTTAAACTTACAGGAGGCAAAGGAGACTGAGAGAATTTGAATTTTGAAGAGCATTGGCAAAATTTTGTGTTCTGGCCCAATGCGTAGCGCTCCTTATATGCGTAGCACCCACGTTATTTTGCAAAGGCAGGGGAAGCTATATGCGTAGCGCCCTTTATATTGGTAGCGCTATTTTTCAGGAGGCTTTTGGAGGCCTTCCCGGTGTCCAAATCAGGCACAGGATATCTCGTTGGAAAGTTATTTGAGTCTACTTTCCAAAAAAATTAGAATTTTTGAATTTGAAGTTCATTTGCCTGGTAAAAAATCAAATCTCCCAAGGCTGGTAAAAATGTGCCAAATGAGGCTGCCTCAAGGAAGAGTGCTGTTGCAGTAAACTTTTGAATGGCTTCCTCAACTCCAAATTGAGCTCATGATAGCTCATTAGAAATATCATTTTGTCTAGTTATCCTTTGACCCATCAAAAAAGTTATTTGGCCAACCAAGCTAGGAGACAAATTGATTTTCCCAAGATCACTTCAGAGGTGCATCAATTCTCCAGAGGCGATTGTATTTTTGACATTTATCTAAAACCATGACACCTGTGTAAAAAGTGAAGGAGGTTTTTCTTCCTTGGCCTGTTTTGGACAAAAACCTCTCTCATTTCTCCCAAATTCATCTTTGATTGCTCAGAAACATCATTTGAGTAAAACCTAACCCGATATGTGGAACAAGAGATTTGTCGAAATGAAGCGAAATGAAGGGGATAGGAGCTTCTAAATTCTTGAGGAAATTTTGGGAAGTAGGGAGGGATGTTAGGAAGTAGGGGAAAGTGGAATATCAGAGATTGAGTGAGGGGAAGGGGTCCAAAAGGGCAAAACACAGGCCCAAGCCTAGAAAATTGCCAAGTTGTGGCAAGAAACTAGGGTTTGTGGGAAAATGAGGAATTTTGGGGATCTCAGTGATGGGAAGTGTTTAATAAGGTACATGAAGGATAGGGGAAGGTGTATGAACATCTGTATACAAGTTTTGCTAATGATTTGACCATTCAAGAGAAATTGCCTTCAAAACCCTAGGAGAGGGAAATGAACCTTGCCTAGGCGCAACTGAAACATGAACAAGGTGTAACATGACTCAATGGAACCCGATATGATGATAAAAACCATATGAATGATGATAGACTCAGCTGAATAGTGACATAGACTGACATTTGGGCAACTTTGAAAGGAGTGAAAGAAAACCCTAGACCTAATGCCTAGTGACGAAATTTTGCTTGAAGACTCTTTGAAATGACAAAATTGACCTTGACACCTGAAAATCACTTTGTAAGAGCATATTTGATCACTGGAGGAAGGCTGAAAAGACTGACATTAACAGATATGACCTGCATGCTTGATGATATGTTTTACACTGATGATTTGCCTCAGTTTGATCAGTATGATGATGATTATGTTCTCCAAACAGAAGCTAATCTTACAGACAAATCAACAGCTAGTTTGTGGGCGGAAGAAGTTCACTTACAACAGCTCGAATACAGTGATCAACCGATGCATATCAGCTATGACATTGATGAGGAAAGTGCAGCAAATTTTGAAGTAAGTGAAGGATATTTACCTTTTTGCTTTGATTCATGTCAGTTCATCAGAGACAACTTCCATGCAATCAAAAATTAGTTGTCAACAAGTCTTGATTTGGACCATCTTGAGGGCAATGAAAACCTTGTTCAAGACTTTTCATATCCAGATTTGCAGCCCCCGAATGCCTTTGATTATCAAGTTGCAGATTAAGACATGGAAGCTGGCACATATGATCAAATGATACGAGAAGGTTCCATACCATTTTGTTTCGAATCATTTCAGTTTTGAAGGGAAAATTGCATAATACATCTTCAATGAAGAATGAGTAGCATGTAGGCAATCATGTAATCACATTGGAACCAATAGAAAATGGGTTGCAACAGTCTTTTCAAGTTTTTCATGATCCAATAGCTGATGTTTTGGATGAGGTTTGCAGTCAAAGTCTTTCTCCATTAACTATATGTGAGCTTGAAACGTGTTTTGATACAAACTTGATCTTGCAGCCGGTTTCTTTGTCATTTTCAGCAGAGGTCTCATCACAAGGCTCAGATCAAAATTTGCATTCATGGCATGAGGAAAAGAGAAGTAATCCATTGGATGAGCTAAGTTCCAGTGTGCTTGAATTTCAAGATCCTTATGCAGTGTTTTTGGAGGCAGATAGAGAATCCATATCATTCAACAGATCTGTTTCCAAGTTGTCATGGGAGTTGCCTTTTAGTAGTTCTCTCTTGTTGTTCATAAGTGAGCACTTGCGGAGAATTCGAACAGCAGATGGGATACTTACTTGGTTACATTGGTTGTTTCATTTCACTTGATCAAGTGATGAATGAAACTGTTAGAGTAGGTTGTGATGAATAAGCTCCCCTTTGAGCATCATTTTCAGTTTGTCGATTGTGTTTAAGTATCGCGTCAGTTTTTAGTTGAGTCATGAGTCATTTGTGAATCAATTTTCAGTCTTGTTGTTAAGTTAGTTTGTCTCGGTTTTCAGTCATGCATTTCAGCTTGAGTTTTTGACTCCATTGCCCAATGGATGAAGGCACTGGTCTGCTCTCCCAAAGATCTATCGTTCTTGGCACCTCCAAGGAGCTACCATCCCCATTGGAGCCAATGTTAGTGTCAGTCTTTGCAGCCTTCCTCCAGTGATCAAATATGCTCTTACAAAGTGATTTTAAGGTGTCAAGGTCAATTTTGTCATTTCAAAGAGTCTTCAAGCAAAATTTGGTCACTAGGCATTAGGTCTAGGGTTTGCTTTCACTCCTTTCAAAGTTGCCCAAATGTCAGTCTATGTCACTATTCAGCTGAGTCTATCATCATTCATATGGTTGTTATCATCATATCAGGTTCCATTGGGTCATGTTACACCTTGTTCATGCTTCAGTTACGCCTAGGCAAGGTTCATTTCCCTCTCTTAGGGTTTTGAAGGCAATTTCTCTTGAATGGTCAAATCATTAGCAAAACTTGTATCCAGATGTTCATACACCTTCCCCTATCCTTCATGTACCTTATTAAACACTTCCCATCACTGAGATCCCCCAAATTCCTCATTTTTCCACAAACCCTAGTTTCTTGCCACAACTTGGCAATTTTCTAGACTTGGGCCTGTGTTTTGCCCTTTTGGACCCCTTCCCCTCACTCAATCTCTGATATTCCACTTTCCCCTGCTTTGTAACATCCCTCCCTAATTCCCAAAATTTCCTCAAGAATTTAGAAGCTCCCTATCCCCTTCATTTCGCTTCATTTCGACAAATCTCTTGTTCCACACATCGGGGTAGGTTTTACTCAAATGATTTTTCTGAGCAATCAAAGATGAATTTTGGAAAACTAAGAGAGGTTTTTATCCACAACAGGCCACGAAAGAAAAACCTCCTTCACTTTTTACACAGGTGTCATGGTTTTAGATAAATGTAAAAAATACAATCGCCTTGGGAGAATTGATGCACCTCTGAAGTGACCTTGGGAAAATCAATTTTTCTCCTATCTTGGTTGGCTAAATAACTTTCTTGATGAGTCAAAGGATAACTAGACAAAACAATATTTCCAATGAGCTATCATGAGCTCAATTTGGAGTTGAGGAAGGCATTCAAAGGTTGACTACAACAGCACTCTGCCTTGAGGGGCCTCATTTGACACATTTTGACCAGTCTTGGGAGATTTGATTTTTAGCAAGGCAAATGAACTCCAAATTGAAAAATTCCAATTGGTTTGGAAATTAGACTCAAATACCTTTCCAACTAGCTATCCTTCACCCGATTTGGACACAAGGAAGGCCTCCAAAAGCCTCCTGCAAAATGGCACTACCCATATAAGGGGCGCTACGCATATAGCTTCCCCTGCCTTTGCAAAATAACACGGGTGCTATGCATATAAGGAGCGCTACGCATTGGGCCAGAACACAAAATTTTGCCGCTGTTATTCAAAATTCAAATTCTCTCAATCTCCTTTGCCTCCTGTAATTTTAAATCATCTTGCTATTATCTTTGGTCAGTGTTTGGAGTTGTTTGAAGATCAGTTGTAAGAGTATGAATGTTGAAAAACACAAACCCTACTCTCTTGTAAAGAAATGCCTCTTGAGGGTTTGAATTTGAAGTTTTAGAATTTGACTTTGGTGCAAAAACATTCCATATCTCACTTGTATTTTCCTTTCCCCACTACTATCATATCATCATACAATGCCTCCCTTTTCCCTATTCCCTTTAAAATCGCTCATATCACTTCATCCCTCTCCTATTTCCCTATATCCCATCCCTAAAACTTGCCATTTGTTACCACTTTCCATCCTTCATATCTGTTATAGGTTCCAAAATTCAATACAGTCAATTGACTGTGCTCACATCCTTAATTTCACTTGACTCAAGCATATTTTCTTCACTTAATTGAATCATGTTGTTCCCATAGCTCATTTTCCCACAGTCCACTATTCACACGGCCCTATTTCCCACAGTTCCTCCCACATTTGGCGTTTGAAACAAAAGCACCAAATCCTCATTCTTCATCTCATTTAAGCCAACACAGATTTTGCAACATCATGGAGGCGGACAACAACACATCATACAACCAAGACAGAGATTGCACCACTAAATTGCATACACCATGAGGACACTGAAGTGCCGTGAAACACCTGCTCCACTCCGGATTTTGGCAGAGGCTTAACTGGCTGGGTATGATACATGATGGAGGGTCTTCGCTCCAAATTTGAGCAAATTCAGAGAAATTTTTGTCATTTTGAAATTTTTTGGTCCCAAAACAGATTTTTCAGCTATACGAGTAGCGCATCGACGAGCTCGCTTATGATTGGGACACTTGCTGGAGGGAAACTTTATATTTTTGGGTTTTTCATGGTAAGTTATTCATGCTCAAGTATTTCTGAAGCATTTCATCAAGTTCTGGATGATCAAAAGGCCCAAAAACACCATGAAAACCACCTTGCTGCCACCTTTTGCACCAGCAGGAAGTACTTCTGGGAGAATGAATTTTTGGAGAGGCAAATGAGCTTCAAATTGATAAATTCCACTTGGGTTGGATAGGCAACATCTAGGGCTTTGCAACGAGCTATCATGAACTCAATTTGGATGCCAGGAAGTGCCCCAAAAATAGGTTGAAAGTCGTGCTACGCGTATGGCTCAGGGGCGCTACGCATACAGATTTTGGTCAATTTTTCACTTTCCAGCTCAGAATTTCGGCCAGTTATGACCAGTTTCACCTCTTGATGTGATTTTTGACCCAACTTGATATAATTTGATGTACATGATGTAAAATTGGCACTTATTTACCATATTCTAGATGATTCATTCACAAAATAGCAAAAATTTAATGTAATGAATCAATTTCCTTCTTTTTAGAGGCAAGTTGTTTTGGTCACCTAGATTCTTGCTCCATGTTTAGAATTGGTTCAAATTGCTCCTAGAAGGAGGAGCTCGACCGCTAGAGGTTAGGGAATGGGTTGGCTTGGTCTATATTATGTAAATTTCCAGTCAGTAGCAGGGATTGGACTCTTGGGAAGATTTTGGCACACTATTGTACATATTTTTCATATTTTGGCTAAGGAAAGATCAGAGGTTTTGCAACACCTGTTGGGATTCTTGTGGCTTTCAGTTCTTGATGGTGTTATCTCTCAGTTTATTTTAGGTTTATTCATGTTTAATGTATGCCATTCCCTTCTTATGCTTCTGAAACTAAATGAATGAGTAAATGAGGTTGAATCCATTGTTTACAGTGCTCTGCCTTTAAATTTGTTTAGTTTTACATGTTTTCGCCAGTTTGGAGAGGATCCATGTTCTCCCTTGCCCTCTTCAGCTCCTTGTCATTCTGATCCATCCATACACCTGATCAAAGGCATCAAGACTACTGCCTACCTCGCCCCAACTCGAATTCTGCAAAGATCTGGCCTTATCCCCGGACCCAAAATTGTTTTTCCCGTTTCTCCAACAAAAAACCCAAAAATCTAAATCAAACGTTCCTATCTCTTTACTAGCCTAAAATCAGTATTAATTTTGAGTCATCTCAGCCCTTTTGAAGACCTTTTGCCGAGATAGACCCGGAGAGAGCCCTCTCCTGTCCTCGTAGGGCTAGCTACGAGGCTGAGCGTGGTTTGATGTGGCCTCGAGTTTTGCCTTCCTCAGCCTGAGGCAGATTTGAGCACTAACAATATCAACAGTTCTTTCTTTGCCAAGGTGATCTACAAAACAATCATTATCACATCTATGACAACTAGGATAAGAAACAAAATGTTTTGGAGCGACCATTTGTTCTTCTTCAATCAACAAGCCATGGGCTTGAACATCATAATCATTCCTTGTGGTGATCCTTTGCATCATCTCTTCTACTGCACTTACCAAAATGTCAAGCTTCACCTCTAGAGATGTTGATTCGGCCGGATCTATGTTTTTCATCTCTTCTTCTTTCAACCTTGCCCGTCAGATCAGTAGATGCGCCTCTACATTTACTGCACTGTTTTGCATCTTGTGAAGTGTTGCAATATCCCTTTCTCTCAGTTGAAACTCCATCTCCAGATCAAAGGCACTCAGATAGTGCAAGAGAGAAGATCTAGGAGTAGGCCTTATCTCAACTGGCATTGAATAATAAAATTGATTAAATCTAGCCAAAAACTTTTGTACTGTCTCCCCTGGTAGTCTTTTCAGCTGGTTATACTCTTCTACAATCAAGAAAAGGTTCTTCCCAATCATCCACCTGTCGAGAAAAACTTTGACGAACTGCCGGAAATCTGAGATGCTCGTATCAGGCAGGGCTTTGAACCAACTCTTCACTTTAGCTTGCAAAGAAAGAGAAAAAAGCCTTATACTAACATCTTCGCTATCAACTTCAAAAAGGTCTAGAAAAGACTCAAAATTCTGCACATGTTGCTCAGCGTTGACATTCTTACTTTCACCATCAAACCTCGGCAAGTATAGATCATAGTTTTTGGGGAAAGCATGGAGAACAGAAGGTAAAACAAGAGGTTTATACCGATCTGGAATTTTACAAGGTGTAGGGGTATGTACAACAGGTATAGAATCAGTCTTGGTCTCTTGAGGTTCATCAGTTTTAAGACGGTCATCACAAGATTTAGAAGAAAGGTCTTGATCAAGCTCAAAGGTATGCAAATCTTTGGTATTTAACATCTTCAAATGGAAGGGATCAAATGCAGGCCTGGGATCTTTTCTCAAGCATAGTATATTTTGCAAAGCCTTGTTAATGTTCTCCGGAAAAGAGAAGAAATAATTTATAACAAAGAACAAAATGTCTTGGATGAAATTCCAAATTGAATACCTGATCTGTCCATATTGTCCTTTCATGTTTCTGCTGGTCAGGATCATCCTCCAGTGGAGTCTTTGGATCTGATCTCGAAACTGATTTAGAGTCGCCAGGTGAATGATTTCAGCCTTGCAAGTGTCTAATCGTTGTCCACCATCAACAATCAGATCTGAACTTGATACATGTACTGGGGCAATTAACAAGTTAGATGTCACAATTACAAGCTAGACCGGAGATTGACTGAAGCAGCGTTTATCTACTTCTGCTAATGCAAAGCAAAAGCATTTTGAAGGCTACTTGGCATAACTTCAGGCTCCGTTTGTAGCTTATAAAACAAATGACATCAACAAGCAAACCATTTTCTTCCCCAGTATGGTCACCACTATGTTAGTGCTCAAATCTGCCTTAGGCTGAGGAAGGCAAAACTCGAGGCCACATCAAACCACGCTCAGCCTCGTAGCTAGCCCTACGAGGACAGGAGAGGGCTCTCTCCGGCTCTATCTCAGCAAAAGGTCTTCAAAAGGGCTGAGATGACTCAAAATTAATACTGATTTTAGGCTAGTAAATAGATATGAATGAGGTTTTTAATAAATGACGGGGTTTTCTAGACTGTATGGGATCAAGAACAACATGAGCAGGGAAATTAAATGAAAGATGCAGATTATTACATAAGGCAAGATAGGCAAAAGCTTAAACATTCAATTTGAATTTATATGAAATGTGAAGAATGTTTGAGAATGATGAAAAGGGCATGGATTCATGAATCCTTTTCAGACGGAGGAAAACATAGAACTTGAATACTTTCCCAAGGCAGAGTAGCAAGCTGAATTCTGCCCTTCACACTTAAAAGTATTCAACAGGCAATGATTATGAATGAAACAATAAACATCACAAGAAACATATGAAAACAGAGAAAAAAATAATGCTAAGTTGTTACCACAGGGATCTTATGAAACAGAGTTGCAAACTTTCAATTAAATCTCTGTCAACTGTACAATAAAACTCTGTATTTCTCCTCACACCTCTGCCAGAACTCTCCCTGTCTTACAAATCATTTGCAATACATTAAATATAACTTAAAGATGTGATAACTGATCGATGAAAATAGAACAGTGTTACATCAATCATCATAAAAATAGGAAAAGTCTGCTCTAAAAGGAGTAGCATTACATTTGTTTGTTAATAACTAATGGAGAGGCGACAGCTGTAGACCCTTTAAATTTGTAACTGAAGACCAAAATAGACAGTACGCTTTGTTGTGGAAGATATCTCCATTTAAATTTAAACTTTCCGCCTTTGACCGCTACTTGTTTTTCCTTTATTTTCTAACTTATTAACAAAATGCTATTTGAATAAAAACTAATTTTAATAAAAATAGTTTTTAAACTAAAATGATGACAACTGTGCCCGGAGGGGTTGAATTTCTTGTAGTGTTCCAGGTTGCCTATTATCGATCTTTCAACATCCTTTATGAAAAGGACCAAAGGCTCCTTCGATGCTTCACTACTTAAAACATCAATAAGGGCATCAAGCATTGTCTTATTCCCATCCTCACCAACAGAATGCTCCAAACGAAGCTCCAACACTGTATGAAAGATTCGTTGGCAGCATTGCAAAAATACCCATAGCTATCTTCACAAAAATCCACCATGTTGTTTACACCATAAACCGGTTTATCAAACCGGACTTCAACTTTATTGGGATTCTCATCCAGCAAAAGTATCACTCGACCTTTGGTACCAATTGATGGCTCTTTGCTTCCGGTCCCAATTCCCAATGCGTAGCGAGCTGCAAGTGCGTAGCGTCCGTGGTATTTAACACTGGCTGGTGAGGTTATATGCGTAGCGCGCTCTATATGAGTAGCGCGCCTCCAGTTCCGGTTCACAACTTTGCAAAACACGATTTCGGCCTTCAACTTCACCAGCTCGATTTCTGCCTTGAGAATTTGTGCAAATGAATTGTTTACCATGGTTTATATGTGAAGAAAAATATCTCATAAAATCATATTTGATTTTAAATTTACTCCATGACCCACTTTTATAATGTTTGGCACTTTGTCATTCGATCACTTAATATAATGCTGTTCTTTGGCTTTTCCTTGCTTTTTTTGAGTCTTGGACTGATGATACCTTGTTGTTTTTTGCAGGGATGGTGGTGTGGCTTAGCGAAGGATAACCAAGGCTGCTTCTGAATTCTCAAGACTGAAAAACTTCAATAATTACATATTTGAAAACACATTTAACGATTTCTTCTTCAAAACATGGTTTTGAAGAAGAATCAATCTTGCATTGATCACCATCTTGAAATATAAACTCACTGAACCTTCTTCTAGCCTATAGGCATCATTTGACATGTTTGAAGACCAACTATAAAACCTTGACTCTGAAATGACTCTTTTCTGGACCACAGTAACATCAATGAATGACGAGAAATGAACCTTGGAGAATTTGATTCTGACAAGGGACTGACAGGATCGAGTCTAACAGGACCCCTACGTATATCATGATTTGTAGCACCTGAAACTCCTTTGTGGCCATATTTCCCTCAGCTATTTGAAGATCACCCCGTACCTTATTTTATAGATGAGTTCCAACAATTTTGGTTTGGCCACCGCTATACAAATCATATACAAAAGGTGGGGTTTTGCTGCCACAGTACAAATCAAATTCAATAGTTGGGGTTTTCACAGCATAGATCATACTCTTTGCATAGTCAGTATTTTTTCCGCCATAGTCTTTATTGAATTATCACGGAAAAATTTTCAGTGCCAAGACTTTGGGTTTTGTGTACTACAGTCAAGGCCATATTTTCGCAGGATATTTGGTAGTATCAAGAATTTTGGATTTTGGCCACCGCATTATTGATCAACTTGTAGTAAAACTCCTTTCAGAGTAAAAAAAAATGTCTAGGGTCATCATGGGATGCTTGAAAGTGACCTATCCGATAATATTCAAGAGAACAAGTTGATCATAATGGTACCATTCACCTGTAAACACCCACTTTTCATGCGGTCCCAAATTTTTCCCGACGCGGCTTCAAGTGACACACATCACTAGAGTCCTGAGATTTCCCTCTTTATAATCATACTATTCTTAAGTAAGTTCAAAATTTGGTAGGGCTAATGTATGTATTGTATCAGGTCTCAAGTTATGGCTATGGAGAAGGAAGTGGAGAGAGTCGAAGTCTAGAGAAATTTTTTTATGACTTCCAGGCATCCATTAGAAAACTCACAAAAGCATTGGCTAGCCTACAAATGTATCGAGAACCCATAAGGGGAAAACATAGTGTTGTTTCACACGTAGAAGGATAATCGAGCCATCACATTCATTTCCATGGAGGTCACCAATATTTAAGACACTAGACACCCAAGCTGGACATGTACAAATTTTATGGCTCTAACCTAATAGTATGGGTGGCACAAATGGAACAATATGTTTTCCTTAACAATATCTAGGAAGATGAGACTAAAATACAGGTGGGAGCTCTTTACTTGGACCAAGAGAAATAGAAGTGGTGGTAGTGGCATAAAAAATTCTATACAGGGAGGCCAACTTGGAACATGTTCTCAAAAGACATTTTTTACTGCTTTGATCAAGAATCTCACTTTCTAGGTCATCTCACTAAGCTCAGGAAAATGGGTATAGTATAGGACTACATTGCAACCTTTGAAAAATTGGCCATCTAGAATAAAGGACTAGGATATGCCTTTTACTTGGAATTTTTCATTAGTGGCTTAAAGAGAGCCATCCAAGCCCATGTCAGAATGCATTACCCAACTACTTGGTTGGAAGCATGCAACAAGGCCTTAGAGGTAGAAGTTGCTTTAAATGGCCAATCTAATCATCCAAATTTCATCACATGGGCACGTCCCACATCAGTTATGGGCCCCACCCAAACACTTAAGGTTCAAAAAGTGTCACCAATATAAATGGATGAAAGAAGGAAAGAAGGAATCTGTTACTATTGTGATGATAAATACTCCCTAGGACATAAATGCAAGGAACCAAAATTATTTCAAATTGACGCTACTAAAGACAACTATGTCGTTGAAGATCCATCCATTGAAGTGACTAAGGAGGAAGAGGGTGAACCCATAACATCCCTAGATACTGATACTATAGCTACACTAGATGAGTCAATTATCTCACTCCATGCCCTAGCCAAAATTTCTTCTCCCTAGACTCATAAAATCCGATGTTTTGTTAAACATCAACCAATGGTGTTGATTGATAGTGGGAAGATGCATAACTTTGTCTTTGAAAGAATACCAGAAGTAGTTCCTTTTTTTTAGGGATGTATCTAATTTCCAATTCCTTATCACTAATGGGCGCACCATGAAATGTGAAGGCCACTTTGAAAATATTAAGCTTCAAATGGGCTATTATCACCTCAAAACCCACATGTTTTCCATTGAAATGGGTGGTTGTGACATTATCCTTAGTGCTAAATGGCTTTGGACACTAGGCCCTATCAAAACTAACTTCTAAGTGTTATATATGAGATTTAAGTAGAATGACCACACTGATACATTGTGGGGTCTCCAAGCAAGAGCTCCTACTATCATCATCGCACATCAAATGTAGAAGCTTTTAAAAAAGGGCCATCATGGGATAATAGCACAATTTAATGCCATTCATGCCAATGAATCCACTCCTCCTCACATTCATCCTGATATGAAATAGGTATTAGATCGCCACCATTGGGTCTTTGACAAACCTAAGGAGCTCCCATCCCCTAAGGGTGAACATGATCATATCATCCCTTTACTCCTGGATACCGAGCCATCAAATTCCCACCCTTATCGATATCCATTTTCCCAAAAGAATGAAATTGAAAATATCATCAAGGAACTCCATGAAACTTGTATTATTTATCCTAGCACCAACCCTTATTCATCTTTGTTGGTCATGGTTCTAAAGAAATACGGTAAATGGCACATGTGTCCAGAATTTAGGGCCATTAACAAGCTCACTATCAAGGAAATTTTTCTTATCTCGGTAGTTGATGATATGCTTGATAAATTTCATCATGCAAAAATGTTTTTATCAAACTAGACCTCTACTCAAGATATCACCAAATACAAATGAAGGAAGTTGGCATTGCCAAGACAATCTTTCGAGCTCATGAAGGCCATTATGAATTCCTAGTCATTCCATTTGGTCTCTATGATTCCCCATTCACTTTTTAGAGCCTCATGAGCCATATTCTGAAACCGTATCTCAAAAAATCCATCCTGGTGTTTTTTTATGACAATATCATCTATAGAATAACATGGGAAACTCACTTTCAACATGTTGACCAGGTATTGCAACTTCTCCAATATCATAAAATATTTGTCAAAATATCCAAGTGTTACTTTGACATGGAAGAAGTAGAGTATTTGGAGCACATTTTGGGCCATGAAGGAGTGAGGGTTGATCAAAAAATGATTCAAGAAATGCAATAGTGGTCCCATCCAAAAACCTTGAAGAGTTTGAAGGGATTCTTGGGACTTACGGGCTACTATGCAAATTTCTCCGCAATTATGGATGCATTGTCCCACCACTAACTAATATTCTCAAGAAAAATTCATCTTCATACTGACGCAACTCAATTGGCCCTTTTGTCTCTCAAACAAGCCATGTGCTCCACTCCAGTATTGGACCTATCATAATTTACAAAACCTTTTCTGATTGAATGTGATGCTTCAAGTACGGGAATTGGCATAGTATTAATGAAGAAAGGTAGACCATTAGATTTCATGAGTCAACAACTCAGTGGAAAGCATCTGTGTCAATTTACATATGAGAAAGAAATGATGGCCATCTTACATGTAGTGAAAACTTGGCAACCATACTTATTAGGGTGTCATTTCCAAATCCACACTGACCATCACAGCCTAAAATATTTTCTCAAGCAACATCTCTTGTTGCTGCAACAAAATAAAATGCTCACAAGAATGTTGGGATATTATTATGAGATACTTTACAAGATTGGGAATGAAAATGTAGAGGTTGATGCCTTATCACGCCAATTTGAGGATGAAGGTGCCCTTTTATCCCTCTTTCTACCCAGGCCAGATTGGATTGAATAATCCCATCATAAATGGTTCTCCCACCCCTCTTTGTCCTAACTCATTAATAGAATAAGAGTGGATCCTAATTCATCAGAGGAATACTCTTGGAAGGATGAGGTTCTTCACTAAAAGGATTGGGTAGTTCTATAGCATCCCTCCACCCTCAAAACCCACATCTAGGAACAACTGCACTCCTCTTCGGTCGCACAACATTCAGGATTTTAGAAGACACATGCAAAAGAATTCCACTCTTTCTTTTGGACCAACATGAAGAACGAAGTTCTTACTTTTGTAGTTGAATGCGATATATGAAAACACAACAAAGGGGAAACAATCAAGTTACTCAGAACCTTACAACCATTTCCACTCCCTACTTCCCTCTGGATAGATGTTTCCATGGATTACATTATGGGTCTCCCAAAGTCAAGAAACAAATCAATCATCATGGTAGTTTTTGACATACTTTCCAAATATGCTCATTTTTGCGCTCTACGACACCCATTTACCCAAACATCGGTGGATCAATTTTTCATGGACCAAGTCTTCAATATGCATGTCATGTTGACTTCCATTGCATCTGATCGAGACCCCACTTTCACTAGAAAATTTTTGCAAGAACTTTTCAAGATATAGTGCACACAATTCCAACTTAGTACAACTTATCATTCCCAAACCAATGGTCAAATAAAACCAGTCAACAAATGTTTGGATACTTATCTATGGTGCTTCACTTTAGACAAGCAACATCAATGGGTACAATGGTTGCCTTTAGCTGAATGGTGATATAATACTAATTATCATGAAGCCACAAAGATGATGCCATATGAGGTAGTGTATGGCTAACTCCCACCTTCACCAGCATCTTATATCCCTGGATGTTCCAAGGTACAGGCAGTTGATCAACTCCTTCAGAACTGTGTCACCATGATCGCTCAAATCAAATATAATCTACATTAAGCTCATAATTAAAGTAAACCAACAGGCTGACCAACATCATTTTGAGCGGTCATTTCAAGTAGGTGATCAGGTGTTTTTGTGACTCCAACCTTATAAGAATACCTCTCTCGAAAAAAAGGGTTGCAAAAAACTAGCACTAAAATTCTATGGGCCTTATTAGATACCTCAATGTATATGAGAAATCGCTTACAAACTAGCCCTGTCGACTACTTCAAAAATCCACCTAGTCTTCCATATATCTTGCCTCAAGAAAAATGTAGGGAACAATTTCAAGGTTCAAACAAGTCTACTAGAATTAGATGAGGAAGGCTCACTTTGGCTCCGAACTGAATAGGTCCTCGATACTCGCGAAATAAATCTTTGCGGTGACACAATTAGGGAAGTCCTCATCAAGTGGAAATACACCTCTCCAGAAGATGTGACATGGGAACCAACCACTATTATTCAACAGTTTCTACAGCGTTAGCCTTGAGGACAAGGCTGATTTTGATGGGGGAGGGCATGTTAGGGTACAACCCTAACCCCTTTATTTATGTAATAATCCCAAGGGACCTAGTTAGAGTCATAGTTAGTTAGTCAAGTCAATAAAGCCCATAAGTTGTTGACCCACATTATAGAAAAGGGACCATAATTAGTTATAAATGGGCCATAGTTAATCAATAAAATGGTTAACTCGTATTATGCAAGGGACTGCTAGTAGTTAAGGTTTTGGATGTCATAAAGCTAAAAATAGTCTTAGATAGCAAGGGAATAATCATCGAGTCTTATTGTAATTGAGCTATGCTCTATTGGAGGTTTCCCCTTGTAGAGGCAAGTGAACATTGTAATATGCTTCTGAATAATAAAATATATTTGTAGCTTGTCTCAATTCATGTGATATTTTTGTGTTTCTAGCAATATTATTGCATATTTCTAGCATTTTTTTATTCTTGTAGGTCAAGTGCATAAAAAAGTCCAGGGTTCATTTATAGAATGTGAAAAGTCATGAATGAGTCAAAAGGTCAAAGAGAAGTAAAAACATTCATGAGGGTTATGGTAGTGTTTTTATAGCAATGGTGTACCAAAAGACACTTCCTTAGTAGTTGGTTATTCCCTGAAAGAGAACAAAGATAGAGTTAGTGTTGTTAGTGAACAAACTTACATAAACTAAGCATTGAAAATATTGGAAACAATGCATACATAAATGTGAACTAAAACAAAGAGATAAATACACAAATAAATTCTCAATGGAGCAAACAAATCAACAAAATAATGGAAAAATATCCCCTTATTGACTGTTGGTAGTAGAATTTGAATACAATAGATGAATATTAAACACTCGAAGAGAATTGTTTGAACTACGATACTAAAAAATCCTCAGCAAGGAGGTTCTTTTCCTCAATCTCTTTGCAAGATTCTCCTCTCTCTCAAAGAAGTATGAAATCTCCCTCAATGGTGGACTCTTCTCCTCTCACTAAGATGATGGATGCTAGTCCTCTTAATTTATTTGGCTTCAACAATGAAATGTTGGTTTTCATTGATAGAAATTTGGTCAGCATAACATTGTTTCATATTTGGGTTTTCCCAATACCTGTTTATATATAATATTTGAATCCATATTCCTTCTCTTGGTTTATCAATGAAAACTATTCATGAGTAGGACAAGATGATTCCATTGAGGGTTGCGTATCTTCAAGGTGACTTGAATTTTACTGTCTTGGACTGAGACCTTGTCAGGGAATCGCCTCCAAGTGTGTGAAGTGGTCCCGAATTCGCTAAGTCAACCATTTTTTTGACCACTCAACCTTTGAAGCACAACTATTTAAGAAACAATCATGGAGTCTTCAATTTTTAAAATCTACAAATATTTTTTAAATTCATAATGTCTTCAACTAGAAAATATTCACTTGTGCATTTTGTTGGATGTCTTTTAGTGTCTCCTGGATTGTGCAAACATGTTTATGATTTTATGGTGTTAATAGTTCCCCCCTAATGTATGAGGTTATGAGCAAACCTATAGCCAAAATACATCATGTTTTCTGTTCTGACAGAGAATCTGATCAACTTTTATGAGAGAGGATAACTTGTTATGGAGATGAGTAGGGAAACCCCTTGACCAAGTATAAAGAATAACCATGCTCTAAAGAAAACCTAAGGAGCAAAAAAAAATGTTTATACGAGGCATGCACGTCCGATGCTCGTTATGATTACTAGTGACAAATTATTACAATCGGACAGGAAATGGTTATGTCCAGTCAACATTGTGGTGGTTGATGTGATGATGGTTGATGATGATAGTTGCTGACGCCCTCAAGGGAGTTTCTTTGACAAATAGACTGAATCTAGTTCCCCCATGCATAAGAAAGGTGAAGTATTGTTGAATGACATGCTAAGGTATGAATGGGTCTTCGACTTTGGGTCCTCCCCCATATCATGACGTAAACATTGCTGAATGAGGTGCTTTGTGATGAGGGGGTCTTAGACTAAATCAAAGAATTGCATCAGTCGTGAAGTATGGTAACACCTTAACATGAAAACTTGTGTTGGTGTCAAATGTCAAGCGGAACGATGACATCAGTGGGCAATAGTGATTCCCATTGTGCCACCCAGGGAAATCCATTCAAGGGGGGAGTATCCAAGGTACTACCTAGATCCTGTAATATGAGTGTTGAATTCAACATGAAAGAAGCATCGACAGCCCGACATGCTTTGTCAAGGAATCAATATAAGGTGCAAATATACTGTGATGGTGTGGGTCAGATAAGGTATGATAATGAGGGATAAGGATATGAATGGATATGGAAAATTGGACCGAGATATATATGTGAATGGTGATAGTGAAAACAATTTTGTAGATACAGATGGCCATGGATTTGATATGATTTCTAGGGTGGGTGTAAGTATGTTTTGATGGGCATGAAAAAGGTAAATGAATTTGGGTGATGTGCAAGCTCTGACCAAGGGTGACTAGAAAATTCCACCAAGTAAAACGATGTGGAAATATGGGTGGGAATATTTTTCCTAAAAAATCTATGTACACTTTCCAAAAGAATACGAAGGCGGTTTGGATATACATACATGGAGATGGGTGACCCATGAGAATGGTGACCTGTATGGCGGTGTGGTGTTTTTGCTGAGGGAAGGGGTCCCATTGGTTTGCCTCTATGTTCGATTGGTGAGGTAGATGAAGTGGCGCAGATGGTATATTGTAATATGGGTGAATGGTAAGCCAAATGTAGGATGTGGTGGTGCATCCATCTTGATCCACTGCAACATGTAACGAGTGGCATGGGAATGGGGTTGGTAAGAAATGAGTGGAGAATAATGAGGTTGATCTTCAAGGCATGTAATCTGAAGTGGTCCATGGGCCTGGACATATGATCATGGATCCCGATAATATGTGGGGGCCTATATCATGAGGCGATCCATGAGTTGGGAGGTTCTATCGACCAATGTGGACATTTACCATATGGAAGGGAGGTGATGGTAAACGTGGTTGAGATGATGGAACCTATGGTGCATTTTAGAGAAATGATGTCAAGATATGCAAAGCTTTGTGGGAAGCCTATCATGGTGAGTGATGAATGATACTTGCTTTGTTACTAGTCACTGGGGCATTGATCCTGGTAGGAAGTTTGTTGATATGCCTGCAATTTAAAATCTAATACCCCCAGTGAAGACATCTTGTTTGATCATATAAATAATCTAAAAGTGACTGATCTAGATGAATTGAAAAACAAGAGAAGGCACACCTGAAGTGGTACTTTGAGCATGTGGTAGGTCCAAAAATGAGTTTTGGGTTGAAATGGAATGAAGGGTACCATGATGAAGATGATGTGGTTCTGATCCTTATGTCTCTGACAATTTTGAAAGCGTAGATCCTGAGCTCTTGTATTGTGCTTGAGAAGATGTTGAAAAGGGTAATATATAGGGAAAAGTGGGCCTCATTCCACCTCATTTTCACTTTCTATTTTGGGAGTCCAGAGCTAATCTAGGAGATACTTCTTACAGTTGTGGTCAGCTGGTATACCTGGTTGGAATGTGGGGATATTCAGGTTAGAACAATTAACCTTAACTTTGTTAATTTTGTAGACTAGGTTAGGTAGGTCGTACAGGGGTGCCCTGTACAACCCTTTTTAGGGTGGAAAAAACCTAGACCATGCGGGTGACTGAGTGATAGTTACACGGTCTCTGTGTGTTCCCAAGTGATTCATGTAGAGACTCCATGAGAAAGGGTCTAACAGCTATGTCATCAGTATGACTGATTGACTTGAAGCCACGACATCATTTCTCTAGTGAAATCACGTCTCGTCTTCCCCAAGTTGCACAGTTTGCGTGTTTGTTTCAATAACATACATGTTTTCTTAGCGAGCAAATGTGTAGTCCCAAGAATGGTGTTGCCACTGGTTATGAGTGAAAATGCATGCACCATGCATATATTTGAGGAAGAAATGCATGTACAATGCGTTTGTGATGTCCATAGCTGCACAGTGGTTAAAAAATGAATTTTTACAGCCTAGGAGGCTAATGTTTTCTTTGGTATCCTTGATGGAAGGATGGGGATTCTTTGGATAGAGTGAGATTGGTAGCCACTATGGTTAGCGATTGTAGAGGATCTTGCGGTTAACAGGATGTTGGCTTGTTGGGAGTTGTTGAAGTTCCTTTAGAAGTCCCCTTTAAGATTGCATGATGAGATTTTGCGATTTCTAGTTTAGTTATGGGATGTGGATCGGCATATCTTCATCATTTGAGGTTATTATTTGTCGATCAATGTGGCAGTGGATGTTTATTTTGTCATTGGTTTGGTACCTTAAGGAGAGGTTTTGTTGTATCCCCTTCTAGCTAGGTAGGTGAACATATGGAGATGGGTTGGGACTTATTGTGCGCACAACCCTATAGAGGATGGGTGTATTAGAGTACCATCCATCTTAGATCTTACCAAGGGAGAGATGCTTTCCATGATCGTGCGCTTGGAAAGTTTAGCATCTCCTCACCGGGTATCGGGACCCACGGTTGCAGTGCTACAGAGGTTACAGGCAAGGCACTTTTTTTATTGTCTCGGTTTCGTGTATAGGGGAATGGTCTCCTAGTTGACGAAGGTGATGCATGGTTCATCTTAAAGATTTTTCTATGCCAACATCTTGTGTATAATTTTATACGAGAGGGTTGTGATGCTACAATCCTTTATAATAGTGCCCTTAGGTCTAGCTAGGGAGCCTAGGATGAGATGGTGGGCACCCATGATGCCATAGGCTGGTGGAGGTGTAGCGGGTCATTATTGGAATGCCGAGGTGGAGGGTTGGTTTTTGCACAACCCTCATATGATTATGGAGTTCTTGTATCGTGGAGTGGACTTTATGGGTGATCCAGATATGGGGATTTCCCCTGGTGATGTTTGGGGTCCATCAAGTATGCGACATGTTTTATTTTGGCTTTTAAGTTTTTTGACATGTATGCTTTATGATGCATTTTTGTTTATATGATGTTGATATTATGTATGTGTTTTTGTATATGTGGGGCCGCATGGGCATCCACTTGATTATTTGGTAGGCAATGATCCATGGGGCATGAGGATGGTTGGTGATCCTGTTGTGTCTTGATATTGGTCGTCCCTCTAGTGAGGGGACAAGTTCATCTGTTGCTAGGGAGACAGGGAGACTTTGAGAGCATTCTAAGGAAGGAGGCTTAGTTGACAGTGTTGGCAATGTGGCTTCGAGACTATGAGGATGCCTAGGGCTGAGTCGCAACCTTGATGAGGGGGATTCTCATGGATGGATGGGGAGGTTTGGGGGAGGTGATGGTGGAGACGGTGCTGGCGTGTGATCGGGCACACAAGCGAGTTCTTGTAATTTTTAACCCCATACAGAAATTACCTGCATACGAATTCTAAAACACAGAAAATAAACAATGCGAGAGCATAACACATAAAACACATATACACAGAGATTTTCCCCTAGATCCCAAAATCAGGACTACCAGCTTGGTTTCTCATTATATTCCTTTCAATGTTACAATACATATTTATAAATGACGAAGCATCCAATACCATGGACCGAAAACCATCGCGTCCAATACCATGGATTGAAAACCATCGCATCCAAAAGACGTGTGAAAATCATGCACAAAACCATAGGTGGGTCCACCCACCCTAACATAGGGTCCAAAACCAAAATTTTTTCGGGCGCTGCCCTGGACCCCATAAAGTGGGGTTACGGGTACACCTCAAACCCCTTGTGACCCCCCCCCTCAGACCGCTACACAATCGGCGCAATGAAGGGGGGCTCCGGCCCCCCTCTAACCCGTCGATTAACTACGTGGGCTAGTCATGGAAAGAATATAACACAACCCAACATTCTCCCACTTGTTGTTTTCTATCCATAGGGAGCCACAAGAGAGCTTAGTCATTTTTCTAGCCCTGAAATGCCCATTGTCTCTCTACACCAAGAGAACTTTTCAGAGCTCATAGATTTTGTCAATGCATCTGCAGTATTCTTCAAAGTGTCCACCTTTACCAGCAACACCTTTTTGTCTTCTATCACATCCCTCACAAAGTGATACTGAACATCAATGTGCTTTGTCTTTGAATGATATGTAGGGTTCTTTGCCAAGAAAATTACACTTTGGCTGTCACAGTCTATCCTTATAGCTTCATGTACTAACCCCATACTTGAACACAATATCTACAACCAAACTGCTTCCTTGCTTGCATGAGTGGCTTCCATTTATTCTGTCTCCATAGTTGATAGTGCCACTACAGATGTTTCCTACTCATCCAACTGATTGCACCTCCAAATAGGTTAAACACATACCCACTTGTACATCTTCTCTGATCCACATCTCCAGCCCAGTCTGCATCAACAAAGCCATGAATATCCAACACTCTGTCCAATCCTGGTCTTCCTTGGTAGCACAAACCATAATCACTAGTGCCATGCATATACCGGAAAACCCACTTCAGTGTTGTCCAATGCTCCTTTCCTGGTTTTGACATAAACCTGCTCAATACTCCCACTGCATGTACAATGTTTGGTCTAGTACAGACCATTGAAAACATCAGGCTACCGACTGCACTTTCATATGGAACATGGGACATGTCCTCTTCCTCTTCTTGTGTCTTGGGACACTGTTCAACATATAACCTCACACCTACAGGAATAAGAACCTTCACCGGTTTACTATCCTGCATATTAAACCTCTGCAGTATTGTCTCGAAATACTTCCTCTGGTTTAACTAGAGCTTCCTCTTTGCCTGATCTCTTCTAATTTCCATGCCCAAAATATACTTTTCAGCACCAAGATCTTTCATGTCGAATTTGGTGGACAATTGGGTGTTCAAATCCTGGATAATTTCTTTGTCATTTCCAACCAGCAACATATCATCCACATACAAGACCAGATAAATAACACAGTCACCAATTAATTTAAAATAGACACAGTGATCTGCTTTACTTCTGGTGAAGCCAAGTCCCCGTATAAATGTATCAAATTTCTAATACCACATCCTTGGTGACTGTTTTAACCCATACAAAGACTTCTTTAACTTGCATACCATTTCTTTCTTACCCTTCACTACAAAGCCTTCAGGTTGCTTCATGTAGATTTACTCTTCCATATCCCCGTGAAGAAATGTTGTCTTCACATCCATCTATTCTACCTAAAAATCAAAAGCAACAGTAATATATAAAAGTAATCTAATAGAAGTTACGTTGGCAACAGGAGAAAAAATATCACCAAAATCAATTCGCGGCACCTGGGAATAACCTTTTGCTACCAACTGAGCTGTGTATTTCTCCACTTTTCCTTCTACATTTGTCTTCTTTTTGAACACCCATTTGCTCCCAATGGGTTTCCTTCCAGCCAGCAACTCCACTAGATCCCAAGCCTCATTTTTGTGCAAAGATACCATTTCATCAACCATGGCCTCTTTCCAGAGTTTTCGATCCTCTGAATCCACTTCTTCCTTCATAGTTCTGGGATCATCATCAGTAATTGATAAAGAAAAATTTGAATAGAAAGTAGATGGACTATACCTTTCTGGCTACCTTCTTTCTCAAATTGATCTTCTCACAACCAGAGTTTATGGCTCTTCATCTTCTGATTCCTCCTCTGCTGTAGAGTCTGATTGTTCCTTCTTTAGCTCAAACTCTATCTTCTCAGATTCCTTTGGTTGGATTTCATGTTTAATAACATCTTTCACCTCTTTGAACACCACATCTCGGTTGTACACAATCGTCCTTGTTAGTGGGTTCCAAAGCTTATAACCTTTTAAACCATCCTTATACCCAATAAAGATGCACTTTTCAGATTTACTATCCAACTTGGTTTGTTTCTCCTTTGGAACATGTACATATGCATCACGTCCAAATACCCTTAGATGTGAAAGAGAGGGTTTCTTACTAGTCCATACCTCTTGTGGAGTCTTATCCTCCAACAGTGATGAAGGTGACCTATTGACCATGTAACATGCAGTATCCACCGCCTCTACCTAGAATTCCTGTCCTAACTCGGCACCACTGAGCATGCTTCTTGCCCTTTCCATCAACATCATGTTCATTCTTTCTACAACTCCATTTTGTTGAGGAGTATATGGAGTAGTCTTCTGCCATGATATACCACACTTCTTACGGAATTCTTCAAATTCGTTGCTACAAAACTCTCCACCATTATCTGTCCTCAGCACCTTTATCTTATTCTCTGTCTGATTTTCCACGAGAGCCTTAAATTCTTTAAACCTGTCAAAGACTTCAGATTTCTTCTTAAGGAAATATATCAATGTATTCCTTGAGAAGTCATCTATAAATGATACATAGTATACAGACTTACCCAGTGATGGAACCTTCACAGGTCCAAACACATCACTGTGCACAAGCTCTAATATCTGTTTCGCCCTCTTACTACCAGAGGGGAAACTCACCTAATTCTGCTTCCCATATACACAATGTTCATAGAAATCAAAATCCAGAGAGCTATTACTCATACCTTCTAGCATACCTTTACCATGAAATATTCGAAGGCCTTTCTCTCCAATATGCCCAAGTCTTTGATGCCACAACATGGTCTTCTCTCCAGAAACCACTAGATTTTCTCCTCCACTTTTAGGAACCATAGAACTATTGCACCCATCAACAACAGTGCTACATTGTAGCTTGTACAGAGTTCCAATCCGAACTCCCCGCATCAATACCAGTGCTTCCCGAACCATTTTGCAGGTATCCTTCTCGAACACTGTTTTTACACCTGCATCATCCAACTTGCTTACAAAAATCAGATTTCTGGCCAATGCAGGAATATGCAGAACACCTGGAAGTTTTCTAACCCTTCCACCTTGCAACTTCAATTTTACTTTTCTGCGACCAATGATTCTAGCCTTCCTGTCATCCACCAAGAAGACATCACAACCATCGTATTTCTCATACTCGCAGAACCACTCTCTATGGGGAGTGAAGTGAAAGGATGCACCTGAGTCAATCAACCATACCTCATGATCTACATGTGTACTTGAAGAAGCCAAGTACACATCCCCACCTTCATATGAGGTGGTTTTTGCCTCTGCAGAAGGAGCATCATCAGATCCCTTTCCTTTATCAGGAGCTTTAGATTTACAGTCCTTTTTGAAGTGGCCTTCCTTTCCGCATTTCTAGCATGCCACCTTTACAGGTTTTCTTGGAGATTTAGATTTCCCTCTAGATTTAGATCTCCCCACTCGATGAATTATTTTTGTTTCTATTCTGGGACCGTCCTCATACAGATAAGGCATCACCATTCTGGCTCTCCATATTTTTCTGTCTCATCTCCTCCGTCAGCAGGGATGAAACTATTTCATCAAACTGCAAGGCAGTTGCATTGCTACGTATTGCAATAACCAGACTATCCCAAGAATCTGGTAGAGAACACAACAAACTGATGCACTTATCTTCATCTGAAATTTTAATATCAATAGATGCTAACTGACTTACCATAATATTAAATGCGTTCAAATGCTCTGTCATCGAGTCTCCATCTTTCATCCTCAGGTTATATAGCTTTTTCTGCAGGAACAGTTTATTCACCAGAGACTTAGATTGGTACAAAGTCCCTAACTTGTCCCACAAAACCTTCACCGTAGCTTCCCCTGATACATTCAGCAATACTGAATCTGAGACACACAATCGTATTGTGCTATTTTCCTTCTGATCCAACTTCTTCCATTCTTCATCGAACACTCCCGTTGGTTTAGTACTTAGATCTACCATGATCCACTGATCTTTATCCACCAACAGATCCTCCATCTTGAGTTTCCACAACTCAAAACTCTGACCATTAAATTTCTTGATCTCTATCTTTCCACTGCTTGCCATCTTCTTTCACCACCAGAATCAATCTCACAGATCTCCCACTGAACAGGGTCTACCACAGGATCGAGTGAAACCCCTCAACAAAAAAGGTGTCCCCTTGAAGCCAAAACTACTCTGATACCAAATGTAGGTTTTAACCCTGTAGAGAAATTACCTACATATGAATTCTAAAACACAAAAAATAAACAATGCGAGAGCATAACACATAAAACACATATACACAGAGATTTTCCCCTGGATCCCAAAACTGGGACTACCAGCTTGATTTTTCATTATATTCCTTTCAATGCTACAATACATATTTATACATGCCAAAGCATCCAATACCATGGACCGAAAACCATCACGTCCAATACCATGGATCAAAAATCATCGTGTCCAAAAGACATGTGCGAAAATCATGCACAAAACCATAGGTGGGTCTGCCCAACCTAACATAGGGTCCAAAACCAAAATTTTCCACGGCGGGTACACCTCAAACCCCCTGTGACCCCCCCGCTACACAATAGATGCAATGAAGGGGGGCCTCCATCCGCCCCTCTAACCCCCCGGTTAATTAGGTGGGCGAGTCGTGGAAAGAATATAACACAACACAACATTTCTTTAGTGCATTGGTGGCGGTGGCCACTACTAATCTGATTTTGGCACCCGAGGCAGAGATTGGTCCTCAAGAGAGGGGGGCAGGGCCCTGACCCTATATGTATATGATTAGTTGTATGTACCAAGGAAAGAACCCATTATGAGGATGCTCCCTTGTTTTTTTGGGACTTATTTTTTCTTGCCATGAGCCAATTGATGAACAACCATTTCTGTACTCATATATTTTTTGATACGTATATACACGATGATATTTTTTTTGTAGCTCTTATGATGTGTCTTCTGTGTCTATACTTTTGATGTATTTCTACATTTGCTTGAGATTGATATTCTTCTTATGGCTTATGTATCTTAATGGTTATATATATGTGATGTATGCTAATTTAGGAATTGATTAGATATGCGAAAAATGTAAAATTTTGATCCCTTAGTATATGTTTAAATGTGATATGATCAAAATTTCAAGCTAACATTTTTGCGTGTAGATACTTCCGAAAAAGGCGTGAATCACGAACCTAAAGGGTCTTGTTCAACTGTGATACAACCAGTTGGGAATCAAGGAATACATGCATGTGACATATACCTAAGTGGGAGGCATTGGCCAAGAGACCTATGGTGGCATCATATTCAGCTTGATTATTGGTGGTTGACCCGATACAAAGTCTATTAAAGACACGAGGTGTTTGGTCTAGAGAGTGTATGGCCCAGGCTTGTGGTAGCTAGGTTTTGCGACCATTGAGAAGCACTATCAAAATATCCATGATGATAGGTTGTTGGATGATCTATCTATGACACATGATGAGAGATTGATTTTAGAGTGGGTACACGATGAGGTGACCATCATAAAAAAATAAGTCATGGTGCATACACGTACATTCTAGGGCTACTCGAGCATTTTTATGGGTGAAATTTTTTAGGTAGTGACCACTGATGAGATTTTTTATGCAAGTCCCTTCGAACTCTGACAAGATGTGTGCCCCCTTGAGGAGGAAATTTTTGATAATGTATGGTCCCTTCCATAGTGTTTCAAACTTCCCAAATCCTATCACTTCTTGGACAACATCATAGCAGAGGACTAACTTACCTTTGGTAAATGTCTAAGGGATGATGTTGTGATTGGATGAAGCTTTGACCCTCTTTTTTTGTGCTTGTTGTTCTGGAGATATTCTCACCAACTTTCATTGACAAGCTATAGCTATACCGACTTTCTTTTTTGGTGTCCTAGAGAAGTTTGATGGTAGAGTGTAAGGTAGGGATCTCGCAATTCATGGGAAGTACAACTTCGACCCCATATATTAGTTGGAAGGGTGTGAACCCTATAAATTCTTTGACTGTTGTGTGGTATGCCCACAAGGCTGAGAAAACCATATGGTGCCAATTGGTTTTGTGATTGTTCACCATACGCTGCAACATTGTTTTGAGAACCTTGTTGACATCTTCTACCTAACCGTTGGACTGAGAGTAGTATGGGGGAGCAAACTCATGAGAGAAACCAAGGTGTTGGGATAGATCTTGAAACATTTCTCTCTAGAAATGTTTACCATGGTCCAAAACCAACTCCTTAGGAACAATGAATTGTGTTATGACATGGTTAAAGAAAAATTGTGTAGAGGTTTTTGTGGTGTTATTATATGTCGGCATTTATTCTTCCCATTTGATGAAGTAGTCAACAACAACCATAATGTACTTATGGTTTTCGGATGATGGGGGGTTATAGTTCATGAAGTTGATACCACATTTGTAGAAGGGGCCAACTGTGATGACTAAATGTAGGGGAGTGGGTGGTTCTTGTGCCTTATGAGCGTACCATTGGCATCACTCATGTCTTTTGACTACCTGTATTCAATAATTGAAGAGGGTAGGCCAGAAATAACCAAAACTAAGGATTTTTTGGGTGGTGGCCATCCCCGAGAGGTGGTAGCTACAAGTTCCACTACGGTAATCAGTTAAGGCTTTCTCAGCTTGTTGGTGAGTGAGGAACCTACATAGGATAGTGTCGATTTCTCATTGATAGATGACATCCCCCAAAAGGAGGTAACGGGGTACCTGGTGGCGTATGTGCCTCTGATCGTCATGGGTAAGATGGGGTTTGAACTCTTGAGTTTGTAAAAAGGGGAGGTTGTTACCATACCAGGGGTCATTTGTTGATATTAGAAATAGATGTTCATCAGGAATAGCATCATTAATGGGAGAGCCTTGGGTGTCTGTTGGGAGATTTGTGATGAACTCAGTGATGATGAGAGCCTTTTTTCTTTTAGGAGAATTAAACTGTAGATCAAATTCTTGTAGAATAATGATCCATTGAGTGTATTTGTGGTTCATCATATGGCGAGTGAGAAGATACCTCATGGGGTTAATAGTCGCTATTATAGTAGTGGTATGAAGGATGATATAATGTCGAAGCTTTTGTATAGAATGTACTAGAGCGAAGGTAGTTATTTCTTCTGGTTCATACTTCAATGTAGGCCCAAATAAGTTTTTTTTGACATAATAAATTACATGCTCCTTGTTATCTCATCTGTCCTAGAGAAACACCCCAGCGATAGCCACATCTAATACTGATAAATATAGGGTATAGTATTTATTATGGTCGGGTGGGCTAATCAAAGCAGCTTGAGATAATGCATCTTTTAAAGCTACAAATGATTTTTGAGCTTGATCATCCCAATGGAAGTGAAAATCCTAACAAAGGAGGCACATAAATACTTGTGTGCAAGTAGCGTAATCAGGGAAAAAGCATCGTAAGTAATTGGCCTTACCCTGCAAGATTTGTAGTTGTTTCAATGTTTTTGGAGGTGCTACTTCCTTAATGACTTGTACTTTGAGACGGCCAACTCTGATACCTTGCTGGGAAACTATAAAGTCCAATATTATTCCAGCATTGACACCGAATACATACTTGAGAGGGTTCAAGCATAGGTTATATTTTCGACATCTCTTAAAGACCACATAGAGATCCTCCAAATGGTTAGCACGCTTCTTGCATCGTATTGTAAGGCCATGTAGATATGTGAGGATAATATGAGCTAAATTGTAGATGATGTAATTCATGGCCTATCAGAAGGTGGCGCCAGTGTTGCTAAGACCGAAAGGAATAACTTGGTATGTGAATGTACCCCAAGGGGTTGTAAATGCAATTTTGTACTTATCCGTATGGTGAATCTGGATTTGGTTATACCCGGAGAATCCATCCATGAAGTATAAGGCATCGTGATTGGTGCAAGCATCGATGACTTGGTCGATGAATGACATAGGGTAATTTTCTTTGGGAAAATATTTGTTCAAATCTCATAAATCAGTACAAATGTAGATGGTGCCATATTTTTTCATGACGGCTACAGGGTTAGAAACCAAAGGCATGTAAGCAATAAGATAGATGAACCCAACTTTGTGGAGTTTATTGATTTCCTATTTGATTGCTTCTACCTTAGAAGGATGTAACTGACGTTGTTTCTACTTGACAACATGGGTTTTAGGACAGGTTTCAATATGGTGTTTTACAATGGTGGGACCAATGCCTAGCATATTAGAGCAATCCCATGCAAAAATATCTGTGTATTCTCAGAACAAGGATGTGTATGCGTTATTTATTTTGGAGAGCATGCTTCCCCTAAGGAGATCTCTTCAAATTTTCCAGGTATGTTTGAAATATTTACCATGATGATAGGTGAAATATTTGACATGTTCCCTTCCTCAAATGCATCAAGTGTTGTGATGGTATTCTTCAACCAATCTACCTTTCCTAGTCGTAGGAAATATTTTGACTCTATGGCGCAAATATCGTGGGTTGGTGCACTAGTGGGTACAAACGATTTTTCGAGTAGAAAAAATGAACGATGGTGCATGACATATTATGGAAATTCAAGTTCCATCATATCCTCTAGAATAACTTAATTCAAGTGAAAAATATTATCTAGCATTAACTTGAGCTGTGCCATATCTTAGGGTTCAAACCTAGTTGTGATGGTCGACAAGCAACAATATGATTCATCGGCTGATGTTGTAGAACCAAGCGATGTTGACAATGTATAGATGAGATGGGTCTGCACTTCGGTGGTGTTACCACTAGTGGGGCAGATTATGCAGTCTTGACACCAAAAAATGATGAGCTGACAACACGAGTCATGGTTCCTATGCATGAGGAAATGAATCTTAGATGGTGTCACGTGTCATCAACATTAGATGGTTGTAGAATTTCAATTATGGCTGGTTGATACTGCATGGGAGGAAGTTCTTACATTCTTATTGGTATACAAGGAGAAAATTTGTCTTCCTCCATAGGGGTTTGACACTGAATCCTAATTTGTTGAAATGTTTTTAACATATGACATATCTCGGTGCTATGAGAGGTACTGGTGTAGATACTTCACACCAAACAAGAACTAACTGAATGGATATTGTGGGTGGTGGTATGGCTTATAGTATGAGATGATCATGCCTGGTTGAATTCATGAGATAGGACATCTTGGGGTGGTAGCCATCTCTGGATCTTAGTATTGGCACAACGTGACTTCCTAGGGTGGGTTTTCCTTAATGTTGCTCTCGCTGCACAAAAATGTGGAAGGCACTGACAATTACTCGTATGATGTGATTGATAGAAGATGTAGAAATAACATCATGTGATATTCTCTTGATTAAAGAGATTGATTTGTGGAATTTGGACCACTGAGAGAAACATGTCATTAAAATTACTCAATTTGTGAAATTGAATTACCAAGTGGTTTGGTTTATCACATAGGGCACATGTGAGGGGTGACCTTTTTTTCCAGATGTCCTTAGATCATTGTTTTCCCAATATAGATTGATGATGATGAGGGGAGATGTAATGATGGGGACCTTACTTAACTACTAGCGTCTATTTCTCCTCAAACACACATAATATGGACCTAAATGCTTCATTCCCTAGTGGTCTGGTATGATCTGATGGTTCGTTATCTGACCCGACTAAATCAAAATTCTCAACGATAAATTTTTGCATGAATCCTAGCATAGAATTAAATCGATAAATATGGGGACAATGTCACATGTGATAATTTCCTACACAAATCTGGAAAGCGTGACATATGTTCCTCGGTTTGGTGCTTTGAGCAATGCAGGTAACTAGATACAAATGGTTAAAGGCCCTTACTTCGGGACATTTGTTGATCAAATGATCTAGTTCTCTTCATAGAGTGCAAGTGGGTGTTGGTGGGGTGTCGTTGGTTCAGGTTTCCTCCAATCATGGCAGGAGGTTGATGGACCAGAAGAGGGATAGGAGTAATAAGCTTCTTCCCTCACGACATAAAAAATGGTTTTGGATCAACCCTTTGCTGGGAGTAATGGGGTAATGGTTTGGGTGAGTGCACCTAACACATATTGATATCAAGGGATTTCAGGGTAATGATGAGTGTAATGCCTATATTTCCCACATATGGTGCATGCATGGTTGGTGCACAATGCCTTATGATGCACTGGTGTATTCTTTTCTCCAACAGGGGGAGGAGGGTTCACTGTGCTTTTAGGGCATGTCTAATGCATTTGAGCTTGTTTAACTCGGGGCACTTATTGTTGGGGTGCCCAACTATTTCACACAAATCATAGGGTTGTAGAACCCTAGAGGATGGAGTGTTTGAAGCTTCCACCTTTTCATATTTTTACTTATCCCTTGTTTTAGCACTGACTGGTGTTGGTGTAGGTGCTACATATTGTGGTGAGTTATCCTAAGGAGGAATAAGATTGATTCCTATTATAGTGATTGTTGAGCTATTTTATGTGGCTTGAGGGTCTCGATAGAAGACCTGTATCACGATGTCCATATGGGGCAACTATAGTGTTAAGATGGCTTGGTGCAAGAAAAAACTAGGTGGGGGGGAATAAGAAGGGTGTTTGAGTGATGGAATATGGTAAGAAAGTAGGATTAGTAAAAACATTGTTTTTGGTATCCAAAATTGGTTCTTGAGCTTGGGGGGTGTTTAATGAAGTCATCATGCACACCAGTGCTCCTATGGTTGGAGAAATCTCCTCTATCACAGGAGGGTCTCCTTGGAATGTCCCTAGGAGTGTTGACGACTTAAATTGTCATGGGATGACTTCAGTGTAAGTGGTAATCCATTAATAGAAGATGAGATGAAAGGTAGCACACCATTGAGTGTAGGTAATGACTTATTCTCATAATATGTGAGTTGATCTATTGTAATGATTTTTCCATCATGGAGGAACATCATTACCATAAACACAGACGAGGTGACTACTAACATCTTGTACATGTAACTTTGACCTAGTAGGATATTGTAATCCAACTTAACATCTAATACTTTGATATCTATTAGAATGGTTTTGCTGGCCAGATGGACTGGCACACCTTGGTATAGGTTTATGGGGGTTGAAGGGAACCCTTCGTATGATCTAAATGTGATGTTAGAAGGCTTGATTTCATGGGATCCCAGTTTCTTCCAAATAGATTTAGACATTATACATGTGGATGGCCCTTCATTGACAATGCAATGATGGATGGTGATGTTTTGGACTGAGACTGGAATTTGGAAAGAAACAAATGATGGTAGTCGTGGGGTAGCTTTATCCAAGTCAAATACCATTAAGTGAGAATCAGCTAGGTCAATTTCACCTAGAGTGGAAACTAAGAATTTTTGTTGGGTTGGGAAGTTTTGTAGGACCTCTAATGATAACATAGTTGACGATGACTATGCTAAGTCGTTGACTATGTTGTAGCTATGAGCAGCTTTTGAGTTATGTCATACTCATTGTAAAGGTCCTTTTACCATATTTGGCATAGGTTCTATAGGAATTCGAGGAATGGTCAATGACACTGTAGGTATTTCTGTGGTCAAGGTGGACGGGTTGGGTTCTGAGGGGGTTTCATAAATTCTATTTCACATTTGTAGGATAATATCTTCTCTTGTCAGGAAAATTTCATGATTAGAATTATTATGGGGGTTCGCTCTAGAAGGATGTGGACAGGATGATTTTTGTTGAGTGTTAACCACTCACTGATTGGGGAAAGGGTCTTGCATTACTGTAGTTTGTTTCCCTCCCTGCCCCCTATTATCCTATATCCTTTTTAACTCAGGGATTCAAGGAAAATTATGGGTATAATTACCATATTCCCCACCAATGGCATAGGAACTATTAGTCCATAGACTTGTGCTCCTGTTTTTCTTTCTTACGTTTTTGTTGACTGATCCTTGGTTTTGATTCCGATTAGGGCTGCCCCTTGTTGGTGCCCACAGGGGTTGTTGCTAGTTGTTTCCCCCCTATTTAGGATCTCCCTTTGGTTTTCTCTTTGGTTTTTTCTTAGAAACATTAGGTGGGTTATTTGGTTCAACTGCTCCTTTGATTGTTTTTGTTGAGTGAGAGAATTTTGCACTAGATTAACCATTAAGTTATTTTTCACTTGTGGGTTATTCTGATGTTGTGTGGGGAAAGGAGAATACTGGTTTCCTTGTCCCTAATTTCTATACGGATTCTAAGAAGAGGAAATTGAGTCTGTATTCCTAAAAGATTATTGGTTTCCCTGTGGGGGAGGATATGGGCCTCCATGTGGGGGCTGATATTGGTTAACCCTACTAACTAGATTCTTCATCGATGTGGGTTGACAAAGATAGTATCATGAATGTTGCAGTGGTGGTGCGTTTTTTGTAGCATAAAATTCTTGGCCATTGAACAAGTATCCCAGGTACTAGTAGGTGTTGTTTTGTTGGTTTCTAGCTATGGACCCAACTAATACATTAGTGGAATTTGATGCACCTGTCGTCTCCTTATAAGTTTGCAGGAATGAGGTGTCTACAAGTACATGACATATATATCTAGGTTGGGTGTATATAAGCTCTAATTGTTGAGATTTTCTAACAATTTCTTCCTCATTATGCGTGGATGAATTTTCCACGTATTTTGAAATTTTCGATGTGAGGGATCTCAAAAACAAGTCGAGAAGGACTTTGTCTTCAAACTGATCTTTACACAAGCTATGATGTTTCTTCCATTCATGTATATGATCCAATATGTGGGTAGAAGATGTTTGTTTGAAGTGGGTGAGGAGTTCCAAGCCCGAATCATGAAAAACTGGGAGGTGGAATAATGTGAGGAAAGTTATAGCTAGGGAGTTGAAGTTTCCATGTGACGCAGAAGGCTCGTCAATGTACCATTTCTCTATAGGCCTAGTAAGGGTGTGTTGAAATAGTCGTAATTGAATAGTTTCAATTATGATACTATTAGATGAACACCACTGATTAAAAGTCATGATATGGTTTCCTAGCTCTTATCCCTATTTCCCTTCGAATTTTGGAATGTATGAAGGGAGATTTGTGGTCATGCCTAGCCAATTCTAGCTATGACTGATCGGGTCATTGGTTAGCTTACTTAAATCTGGTAGGTTTAAAGAAGCTAAGAATGGGATCTGTGAGTTATCCTCTATTGCAAAAAGATTTTGGATAACTATATGTAAAAGGGTCCTCTGTGGGGAAGTGTCATGAGAACTACTTCGGTGGGTGTCTCATGGACTATCTGGGGGAGTGGTATGTGGACTCCCCAAAGGGGAGCATGTGGGGACCCTTATGGGGTCATGAAGGGGTCATGGAGGGTGTGTTTTGATAGGGAGGGCTCCCAAGCAAAGATGCACCAATAAAGGAAGATCCTATAATGGTGGTTGCATGAATTCATCTACAACTAAATGGCAGGGGTCTCGGCACACCTCCTGCTAATGGGGGGAGGTTTAATAAGTGCCTAGATCAATGGGGAGTTGTGGGGTTCCCTATGGTGTCGATTAGAGTGTGTGCTAATTTTTTTTTATGGTGGGGGAAGGAGATGATTCTTCAAAGAAAATAAATCAAATACATAAAGCAAAGTGAAAAATAAAAGATTAATTTCCCTTTAACTTTAGCCTATGCAATCAATCAACAAAAAATGGTTTTCGTTGGCTTTTTCATGTGAAACAATATCCTAAAAAAACCTATTCATACTTTCCACTCTCAATATGACTGGGCCTTGTGGAGATATATTTTAATGGGTCCTATGGCAGTGTCCCAAAATAACTTGTGACGCCTTCTAGCAACCAAAGAATCAACCAAGGTAATGGAAATGAGGCTTAAGTTGTTCATACTGTCACCTATAGGGAAATGATGCCCTATATTTTTGCCACTAAAGTACCTTCCTCCCACATGAGCATTCTATTCTTTAGCTACTTGGAAACCAGTTACGAGTACCAAGCACTATATGGATCAAGTAGCCCCAAAGAGTACCCAATGCACTAGACCTAAGCCAAACCCCCTCTGAATTGAGTCACTCCCATGCTTGGGCATTCTTTTCTGTGGGACGATTGAAGGATTTAAGCTCCCTAAAAAGTCAATGCTATGTTTCAAAGATGTAACATGACCATGGAGTCTTATGGGATGCCTACCACTAATGGTCCTAACCTTAACTATAATTTTTTTTGTGGCCTCTGAGGGGAATTTAGTTGGTTCAATTTATGGGTGCTTTTAAGGGTCGTACTTTTCTTTAGGGTGTGACATGTAAACTAAAATAAACTAAGTATCAAAAGATATGGAAACTGGATTCCTTCTAATACGAATTTTATAGAAGCTTAGTGTGTGGTGTGTAATTGTGTGTAAATGATGAAGTGAGCATGTAAAGTGTGAGAAGATGTGGATATTCTGTGATCCATTCCAATATTCTCATACTTATACTAGATTTAAAATTTTCCTTGCACAAGAAAGAAGTGATATGTGAATAATGGGTCGCTTACTCTTTTTCCTATTATACTATGTGAATGTTAAAGCAGGGAGATGTAAATTCAAATGCTTTATGAAAGTTTTCATATGCAAGCCCAGGTTCGTCTAAGAGACACAAGGGAATCAAAGATTGCTTACTTTCTTTAATAACACTTTCTCCTAGTCCCATAAAATGAAAGAAAGGAATGCTCTGGTTAGTAACAAGATTTGTGGATGATGGGCCACTTACTCCTTTACTAATTAATCTATGTGAAAATTTACCATAAAAGTAAAGATACTCTAATTACCCAACTAATTATGATTAGTAGAGAAATTAACTAATGTAAACTAACTGGAAAAAATTTGTAGAGGTGAAGGAAATTCACTAAAGGCTACTAATCACTTGAAAATTGTGAAATTACAAGGTATTTTTCCTTTCTGCAAAACTATGGGGTTTTCACAATGCACAAATGTGGTGACACATTTGTCAGAGGAAAAGTTGTGGAGTGTGCATTTATCTGAGAAGAAGCCCTGTCGTCAACAAGAAATTCTAAATTAACAAGTTTCTCAGCCAACAATAGGTTCATAAGATCTAGCAAAAATTCCAGAGAGGTAATGAACACCTTGTAGGTTGACTATGCAGAGAGAAGATCCTGCAAACACAACCTTTAGATTAAAGAAAAGAAAATAATATGGTCTCCAATTCTGTGGTAGGGTCTTTGTGGCAATGGTGTACCAAAAGACACCTCCTTAGTAGTTGGTTATTCCCTGCAAAGGAACACAGACATAGTTGGTGTTGTTAGTTAACAAACTTAGAAAAACTAAGCATTGTAAATAGTGGAAATAATGCATACATAAACATGAACTAAAACAAAGAGATAAATACACAAATAAATGCTCAATGGAACAAACAAGTCAACAAATAATGGAAAAACCTCCCTTTATTGACTACTGGTAGTAGAAGATGAATACAATAAATGAATAGTAAACAATTGAAGAGAATTATTTCAGCTATGGTGTTCAAACATCCTTAGCAAGGAGGCTCTTTTCCTCAATCTCTTTCCAAGCTTCTCCTCTCTTTCAAAGAAGTATGAAGACTCCCTTAATGGAGGATTCTTCTCCTCTCACTAAGATGATGGATTTCTTATTAGAAACATGGCCATAATGTTAATCCTCTTACTTTCTTTGGCTTTAACAATGAAATATTGGTTTGCTTTCATAGAAATTTGGTCAGCATAACATTATCACATATTTTTCTTCTCCCATGGCCTCTTTATATAGAATTTTTTAATCCATCATCCCTCTCTTGGTTCATGAATGACAATGACTCATGAGTAGGAATAGATGATTTCATTGAGGGATGCATATCTTCAAGGAAAATTGAATTTGGCTATCCTGGACTGAGACCCTGTCAGGGAATTTCCCCCAAGTGTGTGAAGTGGTCCCGAATTCACTAATTCGGCCTTTTTTTTGACTATGTGGCTCTCGAAATTTTTTGTGTGTGGTACGTTGCTATCGAAGAAAATAGTCACAGAGTATTCAATTTTTAAACTCTATAAACTTTGGACCTTATGAGAAATTATATTTTTTTGACTTCATAATGTATTTAGCTGGAAAACCTTCACTTGTGCATTATGTTGGACGTCTTTTAGCGTCTTTTGGATTCTTCAAACATGTGTACGGTTTTATGGTGTTAACAATGGTAGTCAAAGAGTCATAAAGGAAGTGAATGGTCACCCCATTTGTTATGTATACACCCTCCAAGCCCATGCAAAGGAATTTTCACCTAGTCTCCTCCCACTAGGCATTAGAGAGTAAGATCGTTATTTTGGAGGAGAAAGTAGTTGCTCTAATGCTCCACTATTGGAGCTAGTGGTGTTCACTATATCGATGTATCTTGGAACTTTTGCTTAATTTTGAACCTCGTTGAGCCAACACACTTTCATGCATATGTCATATATATTGTAAGATTACTCTTTGAATGTTTTTGATGTATGTTGTTTTTCATCCGTACTAAGGAAATTGAACTATTTTGGTGGCTTTGGTACTTATCTTGTTGGAGGTGTGTTGTATATGTTTTAACAATCATTGCTTCTATGTGAACTATTTCGCTAGTTATCCAACGGTTCATTCATATGTATATGCTCGTGTGTCTTTACTAAACTAGTACTATTACTCTTTTTTTAAAGGCTCAGTTTTTTCTCCCTTTCAGTAGAAGAACCTTGATACATTTTGTAGTTGAACATTCCACAAGGCATACTCACTTGTTCATCTAGAAGTACCTATGCATTACTCTCTTGTGCTAACCATTATAGCCAAGGAAAATCTCTAAGAAAATATGGTTGCCAGTCCTTATTTCTGGAAGGGCTCCTACACCAAATGATGTGAAGTCTAATTGGGACTTTTCATCAAGAAAATCCCCTTGGTTGATGGGATTAAAAGAATGTAAATAGCTTCCTAAGTATCTAATAAAATATTAGGTCCCCAAATTCTTATATTGTGTTTGCATCGAAACTTTCTAAACATTTTCCTCCTATTTCAAAGGAACTAGAACTTTGAGTGATTCTTGAAACCTAAGAGGTAATGTGGTCATATAGTGGATGATTAGATTCCATCCCAACATTGTTGCACATTTATTGTCATTGATGTCAATGAAAATGTTGTAACTAATGTCAAATAACGTTCTAAATTTCTTCAACATAAACAAAAAAAGGTTGATAAGACAACTCGAGGCACAATGTGGTAGAGGAATGTGATCAATGGCTCTTTTCCACCTAAGGGGGTCTTAACATGTTCGTTCGTTAACCAATAGGGGGGGTATAAGATGTCACCCAGTGTTATAGACATATTTGGGCACATAAACCCCAAAATTATAAGTCGATGCATTAGGTCTCATTAACCCATAAAAGATTTGTTTCATACCCTAAAGGAACATAGTCATCTGAATACATCATTCCCCAAAAGTTCCATTTGAGAAACCATCCAGAAATTGCCTAAATTGAACCATACTGACTGCTCCACTGGCAAAGTGCGATGCATATTGAGTGGTACACTACCAGGGTGTGATGCATACTGATTAGGCCTTCTATAGGGTGTGATGGGAGAGGATGGACAAATGTCCGAGGCAGTTTACTAGGTGGCTGCTAATGGAATCTTCTAGAAACTTCTCCTATGCCACTTGCCTCTCTGAATTCGCCGAAGGATGAGTAAGGGATATAAGAAAATCTCCAATCCCTTCTCTTATGTAATCAACTGTAACAAGTGGAATGACACTAACCAAACCCCATGGATGGCTCACACCCTTGCACACATCTATAAATGGATCTCTCATCTAAGAGATCTAGAGGTTGGAATGTTGTGAATTGCAAGGAAGTGCTAATAGTTTGTAATTGAGGAAAGAGAATTGTATTGTTGGAGTGATCTTGTTATTTCATGAGGTGAAGAAGGATTGAAGCTGGGAGGATGATGCTGGATCAAACAATTGGGTTGTAATTCTCCCTTCTATTAGTAAAATTCTTCAAGTTTTCTTCCATATGATTGTGAAATTGTGAATTTTATCATTTGTGAATGATATAATTTGTTCATTTTATATCTAATTCTGTAATGTTTATGTTGTAATATATCACGATGCTTTGACGGTTCTTTGTTGCTGTACTTGTAGGTACTCTCCAAGCGTGTTAAGTATGGGGAGGAGTTGTAGGATCTGTCAAAGGGGAGAGAGATCAAGCAAGGGATTAAGCGGAAGTTCTAGGTTGGTTGCATTATCTTTCTCTTATCTGTTACACATAGAAGAAATCGTTGGATTGCTTTAAACTATTGTTTCTAGGGTAGCTGCCAAACCTAGAGGGCTAGCATTCTTTAGGAATACTAGTTTTCCTAGAAACAAATTTGCGACTCCACTAGGGAGTGAAAAGATGTTTGGCTGTTGTTATTGTTTGTTTTATAAACTATAGATAGAATCTGAAGTCAGCCAGGTAGCCTTCGAACTGCTCTTGCTCTGCAATTGCATAGTAGATGAATGTTGCTTCAGTCAATCTCTGGTTTAGTTTATGAATTAAAAATTTGACTTACAAGCACATCTAGATGCCCTTTTGGTAGCTCAGTAACCTCTCAAGACATTCCTTCATACTTTTCTCTTTATTGTTCATCAACACTTAGCTTAACTCATTGAAAATAGCTGCACATCTAAGCCAAAACCCATTTCAGTTGTGCTCCCTGGGCCATTGCACTATCTTCCACTATAACTCAGTATTCATCGTACCTCCTGAGTGTAGTAAGTGTGATGCATCTCTGTTTCTGTGAAGCCCAGGTGCAATGACTGACTGAACTCTTTTTCCATTCTAGAAATTGAGGGTTTTTGACCTTGTTTTCAGTTTTGTTTAGTTGTTTTGCTGCATATGAACAGTGCCTCTTTACTGAAGCTTACTTGCATCATTTAGATTAGCCTCAATTACATTAGGATTAGTGAGTGCTTTTGTGTATTTGTTCATCATTTACAATCCTTTGTCAAAAAGTTGTTTAAATCGATTTGTCGCTTTGATACAAAAAGTGTTGTAATTGTCGTTTTGTGTTGAAAAGAGAAGTGTCATGAATTCTTCCTTCCCTTGATAATCGATTGAAATTTTCTTCATGTATTTGGTTTGATTTGTTTATATTCTAAGTGTCGAAAGCATTTTTATTCAAAATTGAAAAGTGTCATTGAGTCTTCCTTTCTATTTTGAAGAAGAAATTGTTGAAAATGTCATTTTGAGTGAAATGCTTCAGATCTTTGCTGCATTTAGTTTTCCTTTTTGGAATTTTTCACATTAAGGAAAGTGAAAACAAATACATGCATTTTCATTTAGCATCTTGTTGGGACTCATAAATGTCATATTTTCATCCACCTTTTTCTTCACTATTCCTTACATTTCATCATCCCATTAACCTTTTATCATATCATTTTCATACATACATTTGGGTTTCACCTTCTTATTTTCCATTTTATTCATTTTTGTATTACAAGTGAATTTATGATTAAATATTAGAAAATATACATATTTTTATATATATCTCAAGAATATGTGAGTTTTGTGATGTGTAGGAAATATGTGAAGAATTAATATCTCCTCCACCATATTAAGAAGATAATTATGCAAGCCTATTCCTAAGGAGAAAATCATGGAGGATTTGGTTGGCATATCTTATCCAATTCCTAAGGAGAAAATCATGGAGGATTTGGTTGGCATATCTTATCCAATTCCTAAGGAGAAGATCATGGAGGATTTGGTTGGCATATCTTATCCAAGATATGTGAGAGATTTATGCAGGATTCGAAGGGACCATATTTTGTAATAATGGGAAAGTAGTTAAAAATGCTTGAGAGATTTGTGGGATCATATTTTGTAATAATGGGAAAGTAGATTAGTGGATGATCATTATGACTTTGTTACTCATCCCATTGTATAAATAGGAGTACATCTCCTCCATTTGTAATCTGGAAGTTTTTGTAGTCTTAGAATTTTGGAATAAAGGATCATACTTCAATTTTGCTTCTACATCTGAGTCTCCATTGAAGTGGTGTGCTTGTGGAGTTATGGAGGGCCCCCATGGCCTCACTTGCATGCTTATTTGTTTATAATTTACTTTATGTTTTTGTTTGATTTCAGCTTTCCAGTTTTCTTAAATGTTCTAATATTGGAAGGATCTTATTTGAAGGTGTTCTTGTAAGAGAACCGTAAGATCTCAGACAATTATTAGATCTAGGTTTATTTCATTTCAGCTTTTAATTTCTTATTAGATGTTCTAATGTTGGAAGAGATCTTGTAGAATATGTTCTTGTAAGAGAATCATAGATCTCAGACAATTTTTAGATCTAATTTTGATTAGTCATTGAAAGAGATCTTAATGAATATGTTCCTGTAAGGGGACTTTAAGATCTTGGACAAATTAGGAATCTTTCTAGATCTATATATTTTAGATAAGCACTTCTAAGTTTACCTTCCTGGTTTGACATTAAATTAAACTCTAATTTGCATCCGCATTTTAGACCACACACATCTTTTAGATTTGTGTGAAAAAAGATGATTTAGGGAAATGCACTAGTGTGTTCTCTTTGCTTTGTTTAAAAGCACTGTTATTTTCTTTCCCTAGTAGCTAGGATTTTCATTGCTCAAATAAACAAAGATTGTTTATCATTGTAGATTGCATTTTAGGAATTTCAGATCATCATCACGCAGTGAACCATTGAAAGGCAAACTCTAAACAAGATCAACTTTAAAATAAATTTCAATGAACCTAACAATGCTTTGGAACTTAACGCAACATATCTAGAGGTCTAGGCTAGAGACATGTTTCGGCGTCATTAAAACTAGTGGCTATCATTCTCATTGAAGGTTGGGTGATTCCTCCTCCTTGATATGACAAGTGATAGCATGGACTTGTGCTCCCCGTACCGTCGCATATATATTGGGAGACTACAATAGGCTTAAATCCTTTATCCATAGGAAACCGAGTCTGACGCCTTATTGATCGTAATGCACTAAACACAGCATTCGGGAAGATTGACTGTTGTACATAAGTCCTTAGTAATTTCTTTTTAATTTATCACCAAGGTGTATATTACAGTTTTGCGATTGGTTTGGTAATCCCTTTGTCTAGATTTTCCAGAGTAGTCACTTTCATTCCTTTTCGACATTTTAAAAGAAAAGGTCCATCTGAGCACTTGTCCTTTCAAGCTCATTAAAAATCAAAGGAGACTAGAGTCATGTTTAGCTTTTTCTCGACTCTTAAAAACAGAAAAAGCAAAGTTGTGTCCAAGCGTCTTTAAAATTAATTGAATTTGGAATAACATCCCTGTTCCTTAGTTGATCTTAGGTTGAGACATATGGTGACAAATCCGGAATCCAATGATCAAGGAATCCCTTTCGATGGGAATCCTATTCCTTTTCCTTCTTTTAGAAATATTGGTGCTCCTTATATGGCTACATTATCCCTTCTGGGACTTATCATTGGCCTGCAAGTATGGCTATTTTCAACCTCTTTGGTTCAAAATGTTGTGATTTCTCAACAATCGAGTACACCTTCAACTGGACAAAATCAACCTCTAGTTGATCCTGAAGTTGACCCTTTTCCCTCTTCCTCATTTATTTCTTACTCCCCTTCTTCCTCTTCACTTGGTGAAAGTATTGATACTAGTAACTAGGTGGCTAAGAAGAAGAAGAAAGGGCAGGAGAAGAAGAACAAGCCAATTCAGCAAGGGGGCAACCAAGCAACCATTGCTCCCAAACCCAAATATCAATGCATAATTTGTGTGGGAGACCATTTTCATCAAAATTTTCCTTTATTTCCTCGGATCTTGAAAGAATTATCTTCCTGTTCACACCATCTCGTGTCATCAACCTCTGGAGATCATGTTGGTAACACACCATCAACTAGTGATAGTAAAGTTTATGGACAGAAGGGAAAGATCAATATTCCATGTAGGTTATGTGAAGGTAATCATTCCCTTCACCTTTGTCCTTTTTTGGATGAAGCCAAAAGAGTGTTGGATAACTGTCCTGCTTCACTGTAGTGACTCCCATCTGGTTACAGGAAACTCTCCCTAGGTCCCTCACTAGTTGAAAAAATGACTGACTTAAATCAACTGTCAGTCGAAACCACTCTCTCTGAAAGTGAATCCTATGAGTCTATCCCTGACCAAAGTTAATAGGTCGAGGTAACAGTTGACCCAATTTCACCTTCAACTAATCATAGCTTTCCTGAAGAGAGTGAAAATGATACCGTTAAAGTTCTTTTCATTACTTCCGATTCTAATGAACTTGGGGGCAATCCGCCTGTTCCTTCAAGACAGGAGGAAAACCCTCCAGTTCTCGTAACTCAAGGGGTTAATTCTCCCATTTCTTTGGTACCCCTTCTAAGTAGTCTAGTCACTTCCTTTGATTGGAATCGACTAGCAAGATCGCGCCTTCCTTCTTATGTGCCTTTCTAGATCATAGTACAAGTTTGTAAAATGATTGTGTCTGGCACTATTATAGATGAAGGTGCATCAATGAGTACCCTTTCCTCAACTTCTTGGAAAGTGCTTGGTTTGACACCGCTTGCACCTGTTACACAGAATCTATTAGGCTTTAACAAAGGAACCAATCAACCATTGGGAATCCTTCCTAAGTTACCTATTACTTTGGGAGGGAAAACCATTCACCTAAACGTGATGGTAGTCCCAGGACTGTTAGATTACAATTTACTTCTTGGGCGTGACTATGTTTATGACATGGGAGCTATTGTTTCAACAATCTTTTGAGTGATTTGTTTCCTGCATGAAGGAAAAATTGTCACCATTGACTAGCTTTCATTTCCAGGTCCAAATATAGCTCCAAGTCAATCATCATCCCTAAATGGTCCAGTTACATCAATGGTATCATCCCCAATCCCAAGTTCCAAGTCGAGTCTTTCACTTGAACCTTCATTCCATCCACCTGACAACCATGAGTAGTCTAGTGAATGTAATGAAGCTTGGGGGGCATGCACCTAATGGTAAAGATAAGCTTCCCTGTAGGTTATGTGATTGGTCTATCACACCATTCACCTTTGTCTATTTTGGACGAAACCAAAGAGGTTTTGGATAACCGTCCTGCCTCACCACAGTGACTTCCATCTGGTTACAAGAGACTCTCCCTTTCATCATGTTAGGGGCATGCAAACCATTATTCAAGCATATTTTTTCATTTCGAGCTTGTGTAAAAATGAAACTAAATCCAAGCATAGTTTTTTTGTTTCAAGCTTATGTAAAAATGAAACTGAATCCAAGCATAGTTTTTTTCATTTCAAGATTGTGTAAAAATGAAACTGAATCCAAGCATAGTTTGTTCGTTTCAAGCTTGTGTAAACATGAAACCAAATCTAAGCATAGTTCCCCATGGTTCAAGCTTGTCTAAAAATGAACCAATTTTCAATTTTTAGCCTTTGTGATTGCCATTCTATCAAGCTTTTGAGCCTTGGTTATGTACATCCCATCACCACCATCCCTTTGGCCGATCATATGCTCTCACTTGGTTGTTCTAACCTTTTTAAGGAACAGTTGCAATGAGTGGTCTTATTAGCTAGCCTCTTCACATAAATAACATGTTATGAGAAGTTCCAAAATCATCAAAACCAGTTGCTACCCTAGACACCATTCATTCCTCAAAATATAGTCCTCTTTAAACCCTTTTCAGACTCGTTAAATATGAAAAGATTGTCGAGTGCTTGTCTTTTCCCGCTCGTTAAAGTGTTGGAAATGTCATCCCTCCTGTATTATTTTATCCTTTATTGGACCTGAGGGATTAATTTACAAAAAAGAACTTATGGAGTTTTATTTTCATCCCTTTTCAAACTCTATAAACATGAAAAGGACCAAGTTATCCTTGTCATTAAACTCGTTAAAACAATAGTGACAAACTTGTCCATCTAGACGAGACCGAGTTTCACTGTCACTAGACTCGTTAAAACATTAAATAGCGACAGGTTTGCCTGAAGGGAAAATTATAGAACAAGCATATGTTATCCTCCTAAAGCTTGAACAAAAATAAAGAGGTACTGGTCAGCAATGACGTGGGAAAAAAGGAAGAAACTTGAAGAATTTATGGTAGCAAGTCACTCTTGAACATGACAATTTCACTTCATCACCATTATTGAGTTGGGTTGGGTTATTCTGTTCACCGGTCATCTCACCATTGGTCTTTCATACCATCCATCTTTTGGGGTTAATGATACCAATTCATCTCAGTGTCATCGACATCTTCAAGAGAAGTCATTCAGTTGAGAAATCACCATCCAGTTAATATCTCATCCACTGCAATACCTCCAACCTTCATTTTTTCATGACCGCCATTCCTGAACCTTGCGTCGTCAGTTCATTTTCACCTCCAGAAATCATTTGCTTCGTTTCATGTCGTAGATGTGGGATACATCAAGGCCCTCCTACGACGAGTCACTTCTTGTCGACATCAGCTTGTTATCCAAGAAGTTGACTTAGAAACACCCCTTTCAGTGCTTTTAAGCTTGCATACATCAATGGCAAGTTTCTCACTTCTGACGACGGGTTGACATCAATGGCCTTTGACCGAAAGATTTTGCGTGGTGTTCAACATCGGATCATATATTCACACCACATGAATTGTACTATAGTACCTTGAGGGTCATTATCATTATCGGTGATTCCTCTCACATCTGTTAACAACTTACATCATTGGTTGGTAATCAGGCGATGTCTTTCCATGTTTGACTTCAGAACATCTCTTCACATGGATTGACTTGTACATCGAGCGAAGATTGAACGAGTTTGAAGACCTCGGATCTAGTTTCATCCATCTGGGCTACGATATATTCAGGGACATAAAAACATCAAATGTACAAAGGCTCTACACAGATGGTCATCCTAACCATGGATGATGACTCTATATCTGAAGAATCACCAGTCTGTATCTGCAGACGACTATCTCATCTATGTACATGAAATGAATTTATAAAGTTGAGCATGGGAATGCCTCCCTTAGCTAGATCATGAAAATTGTATTATGATGATATATTGTATTGTAACTTATACAGGTCACCTTCCAGTTTGAAACTTCGGATCCTCATGATAAAGCATTTCACTCGACATCCACATTTACGACTTCATGCTTTAGGGGGCAACTGTTATAGAAATATTTGGTCACATCAAATCAAAACTTAGATTTCGATGCATTAGGCCTCATCAATTGCTAAAAGAGTTGTTTCATACCCTAAAGGAACATAGTCATCTGAATACATCATTCCCAAAAAGTTCCATCTGAGAAACAATCTAGAAATTGCCTAAATTGAACCATACTGACTGCTCCACTAGCAAAGTGTGATGCATACTGAGTGGTACACTGCTAGGGTGTGATGCATATTGATTAGGCATTCTATAGAGTGCGATGGGCGAGGATGGACAGATGTCTGCGGAATTTTGCTAGGTGGTTGCTAATGGAATCTTCTAGAAACTTCTCTTGTACCACTTGCCTCTCTGAATTCGCCCAAGGATGAGTAAGGGATATAGGAAAATATCCAATCCCTTCTCTTATGGAATCAACTGTAACAAGTGCAATGACACTAATCAAACCCCATGGATGACTCACACCCTTGCACACATCTATAAATGGATCCCTCATCTAAGAGATATAGAGGCTAGAATGTTGTGAATTGTAAGGAAGTGCTGATAATTTGTAATTGAGGAAAGAGCATTGTATTGTTGGAGTGATCTTGCTATTTCATGAGGTGAAGAAGGATTGAAGCTGGGAGGATGATGCTGGATCAGACAACTGGGTTGTAATTCTCCCTTCTATTAATAAATTTCTTCAAGTTTTCTTCCATATGATTGTGCAATTGTGAATGTTATCATTTGTGAATGCTATCATTTGTTCATTATTTATCTGATTCTGTAATGTTTATGTTGTAATATATCACAATGCTTTGATGGTTCTTTGTTGTTGTACTTGTGCAGATACTCTCCAAGCGTGTTAAGTATGGGGCGGAGTTGCAGGATCTGTCAAAGGGAAGAGAGATCAAGCAAGGGATTAAGTGGAAGTTCCAGGCTGGTTCCATTATCTTTCTCTTATCTATTACACATAGAAGAAATCATTGGATTTCTTTAAACTATTGTTTCTAGGGTAGCTGCCAAACCTAGAGGGCTAGCATTCTTTAGGGATACTAGCTTTTCCAAAAACACCCAAGCAGTAAACTGCTAAGATGCATGGTAGAATTGTAGGTATATCGAGGGGGGGGGGCTAACATTTTTTGGAAACCACCTTTCACCCTCTCCCACTCCCCCCCCCATACCCTTCCAAGGAAAAAAAAGTATTATTTCATTATGATCGCTCTCATGATAGATCAACTTCATAGATCAACATCGATCTCATAATGTGTGTGAATTTTAGAGTGCAGTTGTGCATAGAGTGAATCCAACGGCTAAAAATATTGATCTAATGGTCCATATCTATGCCATGTTCATACATTTGTGGTGGTTGAAGAAGAGGCATGCACGCAATGAAGCTAATCCATGATTAAATTATGCCTTAAACCTTGATTATATTAAGTTAAAGCGTATCAGACAAAGATTTTAAGAGATTAAGCATATTGATGTACTAGGCACTAAACATCACACTATCCAAATGTTGAGGCCAATATTTGGTATGACATGGTAGCAGTATGATGTGGCAAGGAAGTGATAAGGAGGTGCAAGGACAATAGATGGAAAATCTGATGATGTGGCAGTAGTAACGAGTGACACGTGGCACTCAATTTTTATTGACTGGGTGGTTGAAAATTGGGATGTGGTAGGTACATGTCAACATTCAAACACATGATAGGAACTTATTAGTTACAGTATATGACATGGCAAATGAAGTGAAAGGTGACATATCAATGGTGGGTCCCATACTAGAGCATTGAGCATAGGGGTCGCATTTTGGTTATAAACACCAAGGCTAGTATTTGGTATGATGTGGTAGAAATGATGTGGCATAGATGTCATGGAAAAAGGACCACATCGAAAACAGTGAGTGGTCCATGGTAGTTTGACATGGCAGACACAAAAGTCTCAGGATTTTCACTACGATCACATCTGGAAAGGATTATGTATTTGGTTTTGGTCAAAAAAGGTAGAAAGAAATTGTTATAGGCTTAGTCATAAAAAAACAAGGGATCAACCCTATGCATTAGGTATTAATCGGCTAGGTAGGACCTGTAATATGCAAGATCCTAGTTAGGGTTAAATAAGTATGTTAGTTGTAGTTTTGTCTACCAGTACTAGGATGTTTGCAGTTGGAAGAGTATCAGAGTGGTATGTTAAAATTGAGGCCACAATACTTGGTCATGAGTGATTACCGATCTTGATGATCCATATTTATGAAGGAACAAAATGAAATACATATATAAAAGGAAAATAGACCTTAAATTCATTAATAACAAAGTACTAAAAATTGTTTACATGCAGAATGGAAATAAACTAGATTAGGCGCGATGGTAGCTTATCTCTGAGAAGATATGTGGCAACTACATGCCTTATGAACTATGTTATAATGATGCTAGAAGGACTATTTATTATTGATAAGTAATGGAAAACCCTAAACATCCAAAAACCTAACTCTAGGAGATGAATCGCCAAAAGTATGTGGGCCGCATTGAGGTAAATTAGTACATCAACTTCGCAAGGTCATAAGTTTGGCATAAAATATTTGTTTGACACGCGTGATACCTAATTCAAAAGATCTATCTGAAGACTATAAATTTCGACTAGAATCCTCTCTCACAGGTTGTGATTTTTCATTTTTTCCAAAAAAACATCATTTAGGGCGTCAAAATGGCTCTGGAAGTTTAGGACACAAAAAACTATCAAAAATGTAAATTGTGCTACAATTATAGAAAATGAAAGAAACAATGGTGGGGGCCCAAGTTGAATAGTTGGGTGGCCACCAATATCCACCTGGATCATTCATCCCCCACGATCTGAAAATGGAGGAAACTTCTTTGATCATCCTCTGACACTTTGGAAGTTAAACAAAATGTGTCTTTAAAGGTAAAATTAGTTTCACAACCTCTTCAATTCAAAGATGATGAGTTTAGTTTTCACATGAAATTAAAATATAAACAAATTCATATGAAACTCAAGATGATAAACATGAAGAGAAGAAACTAGCAATTGATACTGAAGTTCACCCCTCCTAGTCTATGTCTTCAGACCCTACTCTAGTGGCTAGGCCTACTATATTAATTTTAGTAGCAAATGGGTACATTACAAATTGTTGACTCTAAGGTGGTTTGTTTCTCTAAGGTGGTAGCAAATGGGTACATTAAATAATTCTCACTCAAAAATATGACTCCCTACATCAAGTCATTATAGTAAACAGAAAAAGGACTCTCTCACAATAGGTCCTTATACTCCAACTGAAATCAAAGCACATAAACATACAACCACTCCACAATAAAGTGTTGAAAAGGCCTTCTCTCATAATCACATTGAGAAAATACTGAAAATAGCTACTCTACTTAATTAACAATTGTTGTAGATGAAACTAGAAGGAAGGAAAAGCTCTGACTAGGCTCTCTCCATGATCAAATATGCCTCCATCTTGCTGCAAAACTCTCTTTGTCTTTATCACTGAAGGACTTGATTCTACAAAAAATCCATCATACAGTGCTCAAATAAAAATAATGAGGCTTCCATTGAGTCTAGGACGCTAAAAAACTGCTATATAAGCTCTTCTTAAGCTATAAAAGGTTAAAACCTGAGCAAGATATGCTTCTTGGAGCCAAGCTCTGCTACCTATCCTACGAATTGTAAAAAGTTGCTAACTATGCGACGATTTCAACCTTTACACAGTGTATCGAGTGACAATTTCACACGTGAATGGCGAGATTCTTACTAAAAAAAGTGTATTTTGTTGCATAGTTAAAATGCTCCATTACCCCTTAAAGCCCCAAAATAAGGTCACATGGCGCCCATGTGGCTGGGGGTTGGGGCTAACCACCAACCCCTGCCACCTAGGCCCTCTGCTCTGTGGGGATAAGGTCATGTGGTGTCGATATGGCCAGGGATAGGCGCTAACCCCCTGTCCCTACAATCTTGTCTACAACTATGGTCACGTGACATTGATGTGGCCAGGGGTCAAGGCCAAACGCCTGCCCCCACCGCTTAACTCCCATCGACAGTTATGGTCCTGTGGGTGATGATGGAACTAGGGCCAAGGCCAAGTGCCCTACCCCAGGATGCGATATGAATAGGGCATGGGGCATAGTCTTCACCCTCTCTACACCGCCTATTCCATGGTCATATGAAGCAAAACAATCCAGGGGTTGGGCCCAAGAGCCCCGCCCCTTCCCCAAAACACTAAAACTATATCTCTTTAAATAAAAACAACAACCTATAGTTATTAAGAACCATTGTGATGGCCTGTTAGTAAAAATTTGTTGTGTGTTGTGGGAGGTCTAGGGGTTAACCTCACCAAGGCCCTTCGACCCTTATACAAAATTTTAGCCAATCAGAGAGGGTCACATGCACCCTTCGATTGGGCCATATGGCACCCTCTTATTATGCAACCTCAAACCAAACCAACCAATCAAAAATTGCCACCTTAATCTATACGAACCTACCATGTTTTGAGACCATATTGTCCCACCATCATCTATACCCTGCATAGTGAGTTGATGATGTCAATTGTACGAACTATCCAGTTAGCAGCTGAGTCAACCCTAATGTTGACTTTTTAGCTGTTGGTAAAAAATTTCATAACATCATAACTTCTTCATACAATGTCAGATTAAGGAGATTCAAGCGTCATTGGAATTAGGAAAACTAACACTATGATTTTATTCTAGTTTTGGGAGATTTAGAGCACTTTCATTTTGAGCCTGTTTTTATCTCCAGTTCATACCTCCTCAATAAGAAATTTTGGACATCCAAAAGTCTATCTTCACTCAACAACTAAGTGAGAAAAAAGCTCATTTACTTTCCTGATATCAATCCTTCTTGTTTTCCTTGACTTGATGCTTTGATCCCCAATCAAGGTACTCCACCTTGCCTATGCATGAAGTCCTTATCTTCCTGTCAAGAATTATGGCTTGCTTCAATTCTTTTAAACATGCATGAAAAAAAGTATTTAATGGATGGGATCTCAACATTCTCTCCATGAAAATCTTTATTTGGCTCAAACAAAATTCACCTTGAAGTCTCTCTCTTCTTAAACAAACTTTGACTTTCCACATGGAAATCTTGAGCAACTATGTTGGCCATGCATTGCTTTGTACTTCACTTTGTCGTCCTCAAGCTACACTTGTACTCTTAGATGCATTGGTTGCATTCATTAAATGTCATGCTTAGTGTTTTCCGCATTGCTATGATCATCTTCTACACAATATTTACCAAATATCAAATTCACAAACAAGCTTCACATCAAAATACTTTTATAAGGGAGTTCTTGACACAATTGTAGACATGTTGGATGAAATGAAAATGATTATCCAAAAATTCCCATACAAATGTACTCATCGTCAAGCCAAAATAGCATAACATGCCAAAGAAAATACACTTGTTGTAGATAAGTGATTTGTACCTAAATTCACTTTACAGAGTACCCAAACAAAAATATACAAAAAGTAATTACAACTTTACAAAGAAAGCTAACTTTAGAAATAGTCTACCCATTCTTTTCCTAACCAGGCTTATGGGTTCTCTTTCTGCACCTGCTCTTCTTCCAAAATATGCTTCGAGAACTACATCATTTTCAAATTTGCCTCTTTTCACTTTCCTTGCAGTGATGCGCATGACCTCTTTGTCCTTCTTGGGATGAAGTTCTAGATGGAGTTTCCAACACTTTTCAATCTGGTTCCCATTCATGCTACAATGGATACAAAAATGATTACACTTGACAATCAACAAGGAAGTCTTCAAACCTAGGAGATGTTACTCATATCTTATCCCAAGGATTTGATCCATTAATTTTACCATCGCCTTACATTGCTCACACTTAGCCACACAATGGTCATATGCATTACAAAATGTACAAGGAAGCATTTTCCATAAATGATCAAACTCACCAACATTTCTGAAATTCTCATGACACTTATACATGTCTTTTGGGGTGTGATTTTGATGAGAAGAACTGGAATTGGCATGTCCCTTTGAATTTTCATCTCTCTTCGGAGACAATTTTTCACTATCACTACCATCATGGTGTGACATGTCATCACTTGATTATTTCTTTGCCTCAGTAATTTTGGAGCACCTTCCAATTTCTTCATGGCCATAACCCAATTCTTCATATCGTGGTTTTTCCTTCACTTCGATATAATTAATGATACCTTTTCCATTGACTTTGAGGCCTCTTGCATCATAACCCATATGATTTAAAAGCTTCATACCAGTCCCTTTGGTATGTTTTTCAAAATCTACAAAAGATGTGTTATCAACATTAGCTGAAGGAGTAGAACTAGAATACTAATTACCTCCTTTAGTCAACCACCCATATTTTTGATTGAGATGTTGATGAAAAAGTGGATGATGTCTCTGTCCAACCATTTTTACCAACTGGTATATAGCAAGAATCTTTCAGATGCTGACAAAAATTTCAAACATAATTCTCAACATAGGGTCCATGTCTTGTGTATGGACCATGCCCACAAACTGGCTTAATCTTGGATGGATTATTTTTTGCTTCTAGAATGAAAGGCTCACCAGTCTGTACCTCCACAATATGCTACAACTGCAGTCGCACTTGACTTTTCTCATCCTATGGAACTTCAAGCATCTCCTTAGCTCAAAATTCTCCATTAGAGGAGATATATTAATCTCCTCCAACTTTTGGAGTCGTTCACACTTCAACTTCTTTCCTATACTTGCAATCAGGTTAGAACCTGCTCTGATACCACCCAATATGAAAATGGAGGAAATCTCCTTTGATCATCCTCTAACACTTTACAAGTTAAACAAAATGGGTCTTTAAAGGTAAAATTAGTTTCACAACCTCTTAAAAGATGATGAGTTTAGTTTTCACATGAACTTAAAAGAGAAACAAATTCATATGCAACTCAATATGATAAACATGAAGAGAAGAAAGAAACAATTAATAATGGAGTTCACCTGTCCTGGGATATGTCTCTAGGCCCTACTCCAATGGCTAGGCTTGCTATATTGATTTCAACAGCAAATGATTTGATTACAAATTGTTTACTCTAGAGTGGCTTGTTTCTCCCACAAAGAATTCTCACTCAAAAATATGACTCATTAGAGAAATTCATGATGGTCTACTAAAAAAGGACTCTCTCACAATAGGTGCTTGTACTCCACCTAAAATAAAAGAACATAACATACAAATACTCCAAAATGAATTGGTGAAAAGAGATTCTTTCATAAGAACATTGAGAAAAGATTGAAAATAGATACACTACAAAAGTAACAGCTATTGCAGATGAAACTGGAAGGTTGGAAAAAATTTGACTAGGCTCTCTCCATGCTCAAAGAGGCCTCCATCTCATTTCAAAACTTTCTTTGTATTTAGCAGTAAAGGACTTGATTCTGTAAAACTTCCATCATACAGTGCTCAAATCATAAAAATAATATTTCCATTGAGTCGATGACACTCAAAAACCCCTATCTATGCTCTTCTTGAGCTCAAAATGGCTAAAACTAAGAAATATATGCTTCTTGGAGCCAAGCTCTGCTATTTATCCTGTAAGTTGGTAATGCCTGCTAAATAAACGACACTTTCTCCCTTTACATAGTCCATTGAGCAACAATTTTGCCTCAAACCGACGATATTCCTCCTAAAAAATGTGCATTTTGTTACATAGTTAAAATATGTTACTAGCCCTTAAAGCACTAAAATAGGGTCATGTGGCACTCATGTGGCCAAGGGTCGCGACTGACCACCCACCACCACCAGCTAAGCCTTCTTCTCCATCAAGATAAGGTCATGTGGTGTCAATATGGTCGGAGGGTAGGGCTAACCACCCACCCCTGTCGTCTTCACTGCAACTGTGGTCACGTGGCATTGATGTGGCTAGTGGTCAGGGACAACTGCCCTCCCCTGCTACTTAACTTCAGAAAATGTTTATGATCTTGTGGGTGCCAATGGAACTGATGCTAGGGCCAAGTGCCCCGACCCACTCCCTTCCATAGTAGGCATGTGTGCTATTATATGACTAGGTTCTAGCACTTATTTCTTGACCTCTCGAATCCTTTGGTGTCATGGTTTTTTTTAGCAGCAAAAACTAGGGGCTACGGTGAAGTGCCCTACCCCTCCCCTAAAACATTGAAACTATATCTCTTTAAATAAAAATGGCGGCTCATGGTTATTAAGAACCATTGTGATGACATGTTGGTAAAACTTTATTTCACACTATGGGAGGTCTATGGATCGAACCCCATTGAGTCCATTCGACCCCTATACAAAATTTTAGCCAATCAAAGAGGGCCACTTGGCACCCTTTGGTTCGACCATGTGGTGCCCTCTTATTGGGCCACCTCAAACCAAATCAGCCAGTCAACAATTGCGACTTGAACCTATACAATCCTACCATGTGTCGAGACCATATTGTTCCACTGTCATTCGTACCCTGCAAAGTTAGAAAATGTTGTCAGCTTCACGAACTGCCCAGTAAACCCTATAGTTGAATTTTTAGTTGTTGGTCAAAAACTCCAGAATGTCATAACTTCTTCATACAATGTTGGATTGATGTGATTCAAGCGTTGTTGGAATCAGTATAACAAACACTATGATTTGATTCCAATTTGGGATATTTGGAGAACTTTCATTTTTTAGCTTATTTTTTTATCTCTGAATCACCCTGTTAGGAAGAAATGGTCCCCATTGTGTTGAGTTCCTCCATGAGATGGGGAAAATTTTACTGAAACTAGTCCCTGCTGAGCCACTTTCCTTGGGTCAGCAGTTGGCCATCTTTGACAACCCGACACAGTTGGAGCTTTTGTTGGCAAGTGTTCTCGATTTGCATTTCCATGATTTGATTAGTTGTGGCCTATTCCATGCACTCTAGGTTTAGCTATGTTGGTGTGAGCTATTTTTCAATGTCTTATGTGTCCAGTAATGATGGAAAGTATGGCCAAAGGAACTCCACATTGAACATTGGGTGCAAGCCAAGAAAAGGGAGAATGGTAAACTCAAAATTATTGTCTCCCACAGCCTTGGTTATGGGGTAAGTCCCATATCAGAGTGGTTTGGGCTTATGATGGACTCCAATAAGACATTTTTTCTTCAAATGCAACCAAAATTTGTCACCACCTGAAACTTGCATGGCACCAGATGTTGATCATGTCACTACTTGTACTTGGCATTAGACTTATCCAAGATGTCATGCACTTGCTAGCACATGTTTTGGATGTTTTTAATAAACCAGGTTTCTTTATCAGCCTTAGACTACACATTTGAGGATTATGCCTATGTAGTCACTTGAGGCATGGAAACATCAATTGGACATAATGGTTGAAAACCCATAGCTATTTTAAAAGGATTGTGGTTAGTCAAGCTATGGATAACTTTGTTATATCTATGATGCACATAAGGAAGGATCTCATCCTAGTTTCATGGATGCTTGGAGTTGTACATGCATAGTATGTGCACTATCATCCTATTAACGACCTCTATCTAGCCATTAGTTTGGGGATGTAATGCAGTTGACTTTGTGAGCTTAGTGTCCAATAATGTCCAGAGGCTCAACCAGAATGTGCTCAGGGAACCTGTTATCTCAATACGATATAATGGCCTATAGGATTCCAAAATTTGCCTACACTTTTTCAAAGAAGAGTTTGGTAGTTTCATCTGTTGTGATATTCTTCTTGCAAGCTAACAATATTTCCATATTATAAAATCTATCCATGACCACAAATACACAATCATTACCATGAATGGTAGAAGGGATGCCCAATAGATAGTCCATGGAGATGGATTCCTAGGGCTAACTAGGAGTAGGAAAAGGAGTGTAAAATCCTTGCTTCTTGATTGTTGGCTTGGTGATGGCATGGGAAATATAGGATATGATATATTTTCCAATTTACTATAGGATTTTTGGCCAATAAAAATACTTATGTAGTGCAACCACAATTTTCTCCACACTTAAAGTGCCCTGGAACCTTACTGTAGTGCACCTCCCAAACCAATTTCGAATGCTTTCTTACAAGAACACAAAGATGGGCAAAGTAACATAGTAATGCATACTAGAGGTGGAATTTTGGAACTTTCTTTCCATCCACTAACATCTGGTAAGTGGTGGTGAACTTTGGATCATTCTTCCATAGTTACAACCATCCATAGGTCTCATGGACACAAGAGTTGAGAATAGTAGTTAGTGCAGCAACTAGGGGCCAACTGGGGGCAAACAGAGGCAATATGCGACATGATTGGAGTTTCCCTTCTTGTACTTAATTTTCAAGTGGAATTCTTGCACATATGTAGACCACTTCTGATGGAATTAATTCTACAAATTCCCTTATTTTTGTATCAACTAAAGAGTCCAGTGATCTATGTGGATGATCATCTCCTTCCCTAGAATGTAATGTTTCCATTATCGGAAAGCCTAAGTGTGATGGGTAGTGTGTAAAAGGCCCGGGAATGGATTCACCATCATATGGATGACTGACGATTACTAGTGATTCCGGCTTCATGTAGGTGAGTTGTAACCTGCAATCTGAACTAAGGCCAGGTTTTTGAGGTTAGCTTTCCCTCGCGGGGTTGCGACCCTTTGTCCCAGTCGTTGTATCATGTGTGTCACCCAAGGCATAAGGGGCATGATGACTTGACGTCATCCTCACCTTCCTCCGACTTATCACCGATAGTTTGTTCAAGGTTCCAAACAAAATGCTGGCAAATAAACATGAGGGTTGCGCTCATTGTGGGACTTAACCCAACAACTTATGGCATGAGCTGACGATAGCCATGCACCACCTATGTCTACATTCCCAAAGGCACTCCTCACTTTTGGTAGGATTCACTACATGTCAAGCCATGGTAAGATTCTTTGCTTTGCATCGAATTTAACCACATGCTCCACCAATTGTGCGGGCCCTCGTCAATTCCTTTGAGTTTCATTCTTGCGAACGTACTCCCCAGGTGGGATACTTAACGCGTTAGCTATAGCACTGCATAGGTCGGTACGCACAACACTTAGTATCCATCATTTATGGCTAGGACTACTAGGGTATCTAATCCCATTTTCTCCCCTAGCTTTCATCTCTCCGTGTCAGTGTCAGCAAAGCAGAGTGCTTTCGCCATTGGTGTTCTTTCTGACCTCAATGCTTTTCACCGCTCCACCGGAAATTCCCTTTGCCCCTACCATACTCCAACTTGGTAGTTTCCACCACCTGTTCAGGGTTAAGCCCTGGGATTTGACGTCGGACTTGAAAAGCCACCTCCAGACGCTGTACACCCAATCATTTCAGATAATGCTTGCATCCTATGTCTTACCACGGCTACTGGCACAAAGTTAGCCAATGCTTATTCCTCAGATACTGTCATTTTTTTCTTCTCTGAGAAAATAATTTCATGACCTGTGGGCCTTCTACCTTTACACAACATTGCTCTGTCAGGCTTTCACCCATTGCAAAAAATTCCCCACTACTGCCACCCATAGGAGTTTGGGTCGTGTCTCATTCCCAGTGTGGTTGATCATCCTCTCGGACCAGCCACTGATCGTCGCCTTGGTAATCCATTGCCTCACCAACTAACTAATCAAACACGAGCCCTCCTTGGGTAGATTCCTCATTTTTCGCCTCAACCTATGGCGTATTAACAACTATTTCTACCTGTTGTTCCCCTCCCAAGGGTAGGTTCTTATGCATTACTCACCCATCCTCCACTGGAAACACTACTTCACATCTGACTTACATGTGTTCCTAAATGATAGAATACATATATTTATCATAGGTGGGGTACTTACGAATTGTATTGGAAAGTGTTTCACTATGATAGGCCACCAGATGCCCTTGTTGGGTGAGAACTACACCAATAACATAGTCAGAGGAATCTATCTCAATTTCGAATGGTTGTTGCAAGTCTGGAAATATGAGTACAGGTATAGAGTAGAGGTGGTGCTTCAGCTAAATGAAAGCCTTCTATTGGGACTTGGACCAGGAAATCTTTTCTTTCGCTTCTCCCTTGGTAACCTAACTCAAAGGCCAAGTGATATGGGATAATCCCAACATGAACCTCTAATAAAAATTGGCAAGGCCCAAAAATTTTTACAACTCTATTAGATTAGTCGGGTATGGGAAATCCTGATTGACCTGGATCTTAGCCAAATCTACATGAACACCTTCTTCATCTATGATGTAACCCCGATATTGGACTTGGCTCATGATGAAGGTGAATTTCTATAGGTTGGCACATAGTTTTTCTTGTCACAAGGTTTGAAGGACCTATCGAATGTGTTTCAAGTGATATTCCTAACTCTTTCTCAAGATAAGAATGGTGTCCAAACATACAACCATGAACGATGTAGAGTCTCCAAAATGTATTCAAAATATCATCCACTTTCACCTTTATCATCACCATTTCACTCACATGTCGCAACTCCATGAACATATAACCTTTCATTAGCCTACATTTTCATAATTATATGGGTTCCATTTGTGTTTTCCAAAAGTTAATGATTTCTAGTATTATAAGTTAATTAAATGGTTAAAACTTAGAAAAATGGCATATACTTGCTAATAATTAAAAGTGTCTTGAGTTTCATGACATTTGTAGGTCATTTGGAAGCTTCCAAGGCACCCTTATGTGGCCTCCAATGCTCAAATTCGAATTCTCTTCAAGATATGGAAGAAGATTTGGATAAAGTTCAAAGAGGATATGTGTCTCATCATTACCTATTTAAGTTGTAACTCTGAGATTTTCTAGGGATCTAGGGAGAGAATAATGGACCTCCATTAATGAGGTAGCTTCTTATGTTTTTGTATAAATAGGAGAGCCTCCTCCTTTCAAAGGCATGTAAAAATTTGGGGAAATGCTCATGTTTTGAATATAGAATTTGGATTTGGCACCATTCTCATGAGTGATGTTCACTTTGATTTGGTTATGCTTGTATTTGGAGCCTCTCAACTTTCCATCCCTCATGCTTTTGGATAGGCCGCCTATAATGTATGAGTTTTATTGTTTTTCATAGATATTGCTTTCATAGATTAAGATTTATTTCTTTCATATATTTTCCTGTGTGAGAAGTGAAGAGTGATTGTTTTTATTTGCTTTCATATCTAGAGGTTAAGAACTATTGTTTTTGCTTTCATTTTATGCCATGTGGTTTTTATTATTCATTCGTAGGATCTTGATTTGATAATGCACACATGATCCCTTAAAGTAGATTTCATTTCATGCAATTTCATTTCTGAAAGAGTGGTGTGCTTTTCAATTCCTGCAAGTGTGGTAGATCAAGATTTCAATTCTTGCAAGTGTGATAGATTAATATTTCAATTTCATGCATTGTACTATAATTTCTTTTGAATTGATTATTGAATTAGAATAGGTGAATTTGGTTTGTCATTATTTGGTTTCGTAGTTAGGTTGATCTAAATTGGAAGTTAATTTCTAGCATATACAGTGCACGCATGCTTCGCAAGTTTTACGAAACCCCCGGGTTGACAATTAAATGATAGGTAATTAATTTTCCTCAACATTTTAGTGTCATTGCAATGGAAGTGTGCATAGGAACTAGCTTTCAGTCTAGAGTTCATTTTTCAGTTTTTTCTAAAGCATGTAGATGCATAAATCATTTAGCTACATATCATTTAAAAAAATACCTTCAATCACCTACCATCCCCACTATATCACTGGTGTAGTAAGAGCCACACATCCATATAATGAATTTTTATTTTTGTAGGTAGAAGAGATGGCAAAGGAGGATGAAGAAATGGATGGAGATCCTTTTGGATTTCCCATTCAAGGAACTGGTGTCAATTTTCAAATGATGAACATCCCTCCATCCATACTTCCTAACTTCAAAGGCATGAGATCAGAAAACCCAGAAACTTTTCTTTTTTAATTTGAAATCATTTGTAGATCTTATGGCTACTCATTACACATTCAAAAATTAAATTTATTTCCAACAACACTGAAGGATAAATCTCTTAGATGGTTCATGACTTTAGGAACAAATTCTATAAGGACAAGGGATGATATGAGGAGTTTTTTTGGAAAAATATAAAAATCATTACAAACATCATGACCTGAGAAATGAATTCTTTAAGATGAATAAAAAAAAGGATGAAAATCTAGAACACCTAGTGGAGAGATTTACTTATAATATCAAAAGATCTAAAATGCATAATTTAAGATCAGACGTATTAAAAACTCTCCTACTAAATGCTATAAAGGATGAATGGATTGATCTTCTTAACCTTGTGGGAAAAGGAGATGTTTATCAATTGTCATTCCAAGAGATTTGTGAACTATACAAGAACATATCAAGAGAAAAAGCAAAGTATGGAAGATCTCCTCAAGATCTAGTTACGGCAAGGGAAAGTAAGTTGACAACGAGATTGGTAAGACAAACTGAACTTAATAATTTGCCCAACATTCTTGGTAATTTAAATGAAAAAATTGAGATGCTAAGAATGTAAAACAAGAAAAAAGTGGAAAATGTTGTTTTACATGAATGTCCACTTGATCACATTAAAATTTGTAAAATTTGTGCAGGATCACATACTACTAAAGATTTCCCATCATTACCAAGTTTAAAGGCAGTTTACCAAAAGGATAATGGAGTGAATCAAGATCCAAGAGGACCATGGAAGCCTCATCAACCCAATATGATGCAATATCCTTGTGCACAATTTCAGGGTTATGCATAGTAATCTCAAAGTAATTGGAAAACACCTTTGCCTTGGCAACCTTGGCCATCTCAATCCCAATCTCAAAACCAATCTTGGAAACAGGGTTGGGAAGAGCCTTATAGAAGAAATCCCCATATACTCAATCTTTCACTCATTATCCTCAATACCAATATCAATGTTATCCATACCATTCACCTCCACCACAACCTAAGTTTCATCCTCAATTAATCTCAATTCAACCTTTCCCATTACCACACACACAAACACCCCAAAGATCCATTCCCACTCCACTACTTGCACAACCATTTTGAATCCCCAACAATAAAACACCTCAGTCCTCTTACAATGTTGAGATATTACAAAATGATTCACTGGCTGTCATTGAAGAACAACAACTAGAAGAAGAAGATTCAGATAAGATCCAAGAATCATGGATGCCTGTTGATAAAGAGAAGTTGTTGGAACCTAAGATTGAAAAGTTTCATGCATTCCTATCACCAGATTCTATAAATGGAGATCACGTATGCGATGACTTTCATGACATGATAGAAGGAATCCAAGGAAGACAAGATTATATTGAATCTTGGTTAAAGATAGTCATTGGATCCCAATATTCCATTCTTCAGTATCTTTTGACATCATCTCAATCAAGACAGTTGGTCTCTCATACATGGGTACGTATCAAAGAATATATTTGAAACCTACATATGAGCATATCTATCATTTTGTTACACACATGGCTCCATTGGAAACATTCATATACTTAAAAATAAAAAAATTCAAGTAGATAATTTAGGAAAAATAAAATCAAACTTGATTGCATTTTTTTTAAGTTCTTAATTGCATTTTTATTTAGAATTTAGAATTTTTAAATTGTATTTATTTTCTTGCATTTTAATAATTTAACAAACAAAAATAAAATTAAAAAATAATAATAAATAAATAAAATCACAAAGACAAAAATGAGAATAAAACAAATTTAAATCAATCAAAAAATTAAAAAACCCCAATTAACCAAAAAAAAAAAAAAACGTTCTTGAATTTGGATTTTTTTTTCTTTTCTTCATTGCTCAGGATTCACCTCCTTTAAACCTGCAAATAAACCATTTAATCTAAATCTCGTCGACCTTTGAGCTCTAACTAGATGGAAAAATAATGCTGCATTCTCCTGATTTTGAAAAAAAATGAATTTCACCTAGCAATTACCTAAGCAGAGGCCAAATACACAGAAGTTAAAAACATCATTTTTAAAACGCATTTTGTGACCAAATGAAAATGAATCCCAAAAATCTAAAACATGGTTTTTTCTTAGAATGGGGTAATTTATGTTGAGCGCAAGATATTTCCTCAAAATTGATAACCATTTGAGATATTTTCAGGGTTCTATGGAGCCTTATTTTCCGGGTTGCGTGAAAAAAAAGCAGTTTTCAATTAAATGCAATCAGCAGCCATGGCCATCCAATGACCTAGCCATAGAGAAATGGCCAGTCACTTAGCAATGTTGCCAAGCTATAGAGAAAAAAAATCAATCAATAAATTAAAAAAAAAATTAATAAAAAAAAATTCTTAAATTTTTAGAAATGATATTTTCTCCATGCTTACAACCTACAACAGAAACAACTATATAAAAAAACATAAACATTTCCCAAGCTTTTATAAAAATAAAAATTGGTTTAAAAATCCACTTTCTAGGCAAAAATGATGAGTTCAAAAGATATGAAAAATGATTTGGAAAATATTTTGGAATCTCATTTTCCTAAAAATCTTGGAAAGGATGAATTCAAAAGATATGAAAAATGATTTGACAAATATTTTGGAATCATATTTTCCTAAAAATCTTGGATTTAGATTGGCCACTTGTCAAGTTGTTGTTTCAATTTTCACTTTTATAATAATTAAAATTTCCAAAATTCCATTAAATTCATAAATGTGATTTGTGATTTATTGGTAAGTCATTCAGACTGCATATTGGAGGTTATGTGTTCAAATCTTGCGGGGATTGAAATTTGTTAATTATTCCACAATTTTGACACAACATTAATTAAACAACAATTTTGCCACCACATGACAGAACAACATTGGCCAATATTTCACATTCATTGCCATATCATTAGTTAACATGTCACATCATCTATTTTCCATGTCACCCACTGCCACATCACTATTACACAGTCACCCTCCATCTGCCAGCTCATTTTTCAACACTAAAAATCGATCAAGAAGAAGAACGATAAGGGTGCTTCATCTACAGGACTATTTTTTTGCAAAATACCTTGAAGAGAATCTTGTAGATGGAAGATTGAATCCTGGAGACATGCGTTTTCGTTTCATAAAGTATTTTGATATGATCATCTTTCTTTGATTCTTGTAGGTACAAAAGCCAATGACATGACAAACAGGAAATTTTTATATCATGACTCAGCTGAAGAAGATTGATAGGATTTTTAGATGCAAGAAGGGCACAATCCTACAATTGAGAAACCTCATGACAATCTTCATTGTTTCACCGAAATTTCAAATCAGCCTAACTTTCTCATACGACATTAGATTTCGACGATTCAAGCGTCATTGGAAAGATATCAACTAGATCTACATAATGATAAAGCTATCATCAAAGTTTGAAACAAAAAAAGAATGAACAAATTTCTGACAAGACACAATCGGTAACCTGAGGCACTAGTTTTGATACAGGTAAAACTTCATTTGGTTTTCTTTCGTGAATTTCTTTTATTAGTACCGATTCTCAATTTTTTGTGTGAATGTCATTAATAGAGAGATTGATCACCTCTTTCTTTTGATAATATTACATTCCATTGTAGAAGAAGTACTAGTTTTTTTGCAGGTTCCAGGAGAAAGAATAGATGACCATAACCGAACAATGTCTCTTTCAAAGACCACATTTATTTCACAAAAAAATGATCAAAGCAACATCAAAGATGAAACATCAAAGCATGAGCATATGATGTCAGATCAGCTCCAACACTTGAGATATTTTAGATTCCAGTCTTACCATTGCATCCCTACTTATTCAGTCAATAAAATCTTCATCTCGTTTTCATTCACATTCATTTTCCTACCTCTCTTTCACTAAACTTTAAACCCAGCAACAAAACCATTCAGCTCCCCTACAAAGCTGATTCATTCCCTTTTTCCTTTTTGCTTTTTCAAATAAACCTTGAATCCACTACAAAACGTTTTCATTCATAGTCCTTCAAAATCATTGTTTCATGCTCACGTTAGATGATGGAGGATTCCTTAAGGCCCCCCTTTTAACAAGTCTTGGCCTATCAACATCAGCACATTATCTAGGTTCAGGGCTAGAGTCCTTATTAGTACCTTGAGGCTTGTATGTATCAATGACAAGTTCTCTCATTGACAATCATGGGAATACATTAATGTCCCTTGATCATTAGATCTTGCAAGTGGCTCGACATCAGCTCATCTATTCGCACTTTGCAAGATGTACTTTGGTACCTTGGCACTTGTTGGCTTTAATGGCGAGTTTGCCTCGCTTTGGTTAACGACATTCATCAATGGTCGGTAATCCAATGACTTCTCTTCATGCTCAACAACAACACATTTATTCGCATGACTAGAATTGTACCATCAGGTTTTGTAGCAGGTGAAGACTATATCATTTCAGCATTTTGTAGTAGATATAGTAGATTTAGCAGCAGCAATAAAGAATTCACTTTCACCACCTCATCCACCATTTATGCAACCAAGAAGCAGATGAAATTCTACATTCTATTCCTTGATCTAGCAACAACTACAACTCCTCTACATATGCACAGTTTGTCCACTTCCTAGGTAAGTAAGGGCATGTTCTTTTCTAGGTTTTAATCATAGAATTCCTTGAATACTAAATTATAATTTTTGGAAAACACTTCACCATATTTCCTTTATCATTTGAAAACAAAACTGTAAACACCTTTAGTTGGGGGGGAGGGACATCCATTAATGATCACTCTTCATATCACATCATTTCATCTAACATACTTGTCCTAATCGTTATAATTGCATTATGCTTCAAAAGTTATATGATTTTCAAATAATTTCTAAATGATGAGAATATTATATGGATGATTTAAAGATGCATTCTTAAATGTGTTCGACAAATATTGCTGCAACAAAAAGAAACAAGGTATTGAAACACAAGAACCAATATCAATTATGATTTGGTTGTCACACAAGAACCAACCAAACATGTCGCAATTCAATGTATGACAAAGAATACTTTGCAAAATGAAATGAAATTTTCAAATGCAAAGTTTAAGGACAATTGATATAAGCCAAGCTCATTCAAAAGAAAATCATGATTAAGAAATGTAGTAGATTGCATGAGGACATGCAATAACATCAGTTGGGGGGTATGTAGAGTCTCCAAAATGTATTCAAAATATCATCCAGTTTCACCTTTATCGCCACCATTTCACTCACATGTCGCAACTCCATGACCATATAAACTTTCATTAGCCTCCATTTTCATAATTATACAGGTTCCATTTGTGTTTTCCAAAAGTTAATGCTTTCTAGTATTATAAGTGAATTAAATGGTTAAAACTTAGAAAAATGGCATATACTTGCTAATACTTAAAAGTGGCTTGAGTTTCATGACATTTGCAGGTCATTTGGAAGCTTCCAAGGCACCCTTATGTGGCTTCCAATGCTCAAATTCGAATTCTCTTCAAGATATGGAAGAAGATTTGGATAAAGGTCAAAGAGGATATGTGTCTCATCATTACCTATTTAAGTTGTAACTCTATGAGATTTTCTAGGGATCTAGGGAGAGAATAATGGACCTCCATTAATGAGGTAGCTTCTTATGTTTTTTTATAAATAGGAGAGCCTCCTCCTTTCAAAGGCATGTGAAAAGTTGGGGAAATGCTCATGTTTTGAATATAGAATTTGGATTTGGCACCATGCTCATGAGTGATGTTCACTTTGATTTGGTTATGCTTGTATTTGGAGCCTCTCAACTTTCCATCCCTCATGCTTTTGGATTGGCCACCTATAATGTGTGAGATTTATTGTTTTTCATAGATTAAGATTTATTGTTTTTCATAGATTAAGATTTATTGCTTTCATAGATTAAGATTTATTTCTTTCATATATTTTCCTGTGTGAGAGGTTAAGAGTGATTGTTTTTATTTGCTTTCATATCTAGAAGTTAAGAATGATTGTTTTCTCTTTCATTTTATGTCATGTGGTTTTGATTATTCATTTCATAGGATCCTAATTTCATAATGCACACATGATCCCTTAAAGTAGATTTAATTTCATGCAATTTCATTTCTGAAAGAGTGGTGTGCTTTTCAATTCCTGCAAGTGTGGTAGATCAAGATTTCAATTCCTACAAGTGTGATAGATTAATATTTCAATTCCACTCACTGTACTATAATTTCTTTTGAATTGATTGTTGAAATAGAATAGGTGAATTTTGTTTGTCATTATTTGGTTTCGTAGTTGGGTTGATTTAAATTGGAAGTTAATTTCTAGCATATACAGTGCACACATGTTTCACAAGTTTTACGAAACCCCCGAGTTACCAATTAAATGATAGGTAATTAATTTTCCTCAACAAACGAGTTGGTGAAGGGCCAGAAGATGTCACCCATTGGCCTCATCAAAGTTGCAGGGGCATTTGTCAATCTAAAAGTCATGACTAACCATTCAAAATGGCCCTCCTTGGATTTAAAGGAAGTCTTCCATACATCTATGGGATATATTGCAACTTGGTGATAGAAAAACTTCTGATTGATCCTGTTGAATTACTTCCCCCCTTGAGATGGTCAAGAAGGTCATCATTCCATGGGATTGGATACCTGTTCCTGACAGTGATTTTTTTTAGTGCTCGGTAATCAATGTAGAGCCTCCACGTCCCATCCTTCTTCTGTACACTTACAATCGGGCTTCCAAAAGGTGAGGAACTTGGTCAGATGTTCCCTCTTTACAGTAGCTCCTAGATCCGTTTCTTGATCTCTTCATTTTCCCAAATGGAGCGGTAGTATATTGGCACATTGGGTAGAGGTTCCCCAGGGGTCAGATCAATCGAATGCTTGACCTGACATTGTAAGGTCACCCATGTGGGTGAGGAGAAGATTCCCATGTATTCTTCCATGACCTTATCCACCTACTTCTGTTGTGTGGAGGAACCTTTTCCATGGGCCATGGATGTGGCCACAATCTTCCTCTTACTTTGAGAGTGAATAAAAAATAAAATAATTTTTTTGGTCAGGTAGACGATTTTACTGCATTTCTTAGTAGATATTAAAGAGATGGAAGTAGGAGGGGCTACCTATGTTATCCTGTATAACTTCTTACCCAAATTAATAATAACAGTGCGAGGCCTAGACTCATACACAACATGACACTTCCACATGTACGGTTTTCCTAATAATACATCACAGAATTCAAAAGGAGAAACATCAAACAATACCTCATATGTGAGGGTCTTAATGTTGTATGGAAGGTGGCACTACTGACTAATGTGGAGATCTCGTCCTTAGTGAAGCCACCCAATGGTATATGGTTATGAGTGTGGTGTGGTCAGTAGGCCCAACAGGTTCATGACCTTTCCTGAAATGAGTTTCTTTTGGCTCTTGTTGTCAACAATGAACTGCAACAGAAAAACCTTCACCCACATCTGTTAGTGGAAGAGATGCTCTCCCTCCTCTAGATCTTGAGGATCAATCTTTTGGACCTTAGTGGTGACAATGGTGGCAATTTGTTTTTCATCAACAATCTACTTCCCCTTATCATTCTCCTTGTCAGGTTCTGGCTTAAAATCAAAACATGCATCAGAATCTGAAGCTTTCAACTCAGCCACCAATGACTACTTCGCATGCTGCTCATTTGTGTTGTGAGCGGGGCTTGTGTGGAATTCACACCACTTTCATGTGTCCTTATTTGTCTTCATGGTTGAATTCTTTGCTTGTAGCTTCAATGGGTTTTCCTGGGTCACTCCACCTTGGCTTTATCCTTTGTTTTGGATTTTGGGGGTGATCTAGACTAACTTCTGATTCGCAGATCCAAAGTCACACTTCTTTTGTTTAAATTTTTATTCAATCTTGGTAGCATGTCGGTATGTTACACCAAAAAAGGATATGTCTAAGAACTTCATTTCTTCCTGAATGTATTTGTGCATACAACCACAATACTTGAGCTCTAGATGTCAATCAGAGTCTTTGATACCCAACTTTGTGTGTAGAGTATGAAAAACATTTGTGAGCTCATGCACATCTTGGTGCCTTTTTTGTCATAGCGTGGTCCATTGTATATGCTTGTCCTCATAGCTCCCCATGGGGTAATAATGTTCCTTGATAGTGCCTCGGAAATACTTCCAATAGGGAACGATTGTAAACAGATAGGGTTATTCAATCCTTTTTTCATAGTAAGTTTCCCATCAATCCTGGACATGAGGGGTATCCTTGAGCAGTGAAAAAGTAATATTCTCCCTATTAGAGAAACTATGGACTGAAAAATAACCTTCCAGCAGATTCAACCATTTTCTAACAACATTTGCATCTATTTAACCTAGCGATATCGAATTTCACTTGTATCTTGAAGGGGGTGGCGCCTCTGAAGTGACTACTAGGTGAATATGCGTCATCAATGGGAATTCACCAAAGGATATTGGAAAAGCTATCCATCATCACATTCCTTTGTCACTCGAGGGATTATTCAAGCAATATTTTGAAAGGATATCCTTCTCCCTCATGTTTATTTTCTTCCTCCATGGGAGGTCATCGGGCTTGGTGAGGCAGTCTTACAAAGGTTCAACTAGTTCGAGACCTAACTCCTTATACCCCGACCTCATTAGGGACATGCACAGAAAAACAATGAAAGAAAAAAATACTCTGATATCACTTATCCATATTTATGAGGAACGAAATGAAATACAGATATAAATAGAAACACAAAAATACAATGAAAACAAAACTTCAATTCATTAATAACAAAGTACTAAAAACTATTTACATGCAAAATGGAAATAAAATAGCTCAAGTGATGGTAGCTTGTCTCTAAGAAGAGATGTGGTTGCTACATGCCTTTTGAATTGAGTTACAATCAGAATTGAAGGCCAATTTATTATTGAGAAATAATGTAAAACCATAAACATCTAAAAATCTAACCCTAGGAGATAAAGTGCCAAACATTTGTGGGCCTCGTTGGGGTAAATTGGTACATCGACTTCCCAGGGTTGTAACTTTGGCATATTATCTCCTTTTTACATTTATGAAACCTAATTAAAAATATGTATTTGAGAACTACAAATTTCGACTGCAAATCTATATCGTAAATTATGGGTTTACTCATTTTCCAAAAATATGTGTTTAGGTCCTCAAAATGGCTCCAGAAATTCAGGACCCAAAAAAATACCAAAAATAGTCAATTGTGCTACAATTAAGGAAACTTAAAGAAATATTGGTGGGGGTCCAAGTGGAATAGGAAAGCGGCCACAAATACCCACTTGGATTACTAGCACTTAAATATTTCATGCAATATCTGGTACGAAAGGTAAATGTTTTAGCGGTCACGATTCCATCAAGGTTATGGTCATCGAGCTGGGTCACATAGAGCTTAAAGGGATGCAAGTCTAGGCATAAATATGGTAAAGTATGGTTTGGTATGTAAAGAACACGGTCACAAACCTCAATCATGAAGCGTTAAGGAGTAGCCTCTGAGGGCTAATCACCACCACACATAGGAGAAGTAAAAGGAAAAAAGTTATGGTATTCCAAAGGCTTAGTATGATGGTTTTGTAATCAAAGACATGAGCACATGTGAAGGGAATGAGTAGTAAAGGGTTTTATAGAAGGGAGATATCATTTGAACTACACCATACAAGTAATGAGAAACACATGCTAAACTCCATGAGCAAATAAAGGAACAAAATATTTTGGTGTGTAATAGAAATAATGTGACCAAGCCAATTCCCATGATATTATGAGTCAATACAATGGATTGATACCCATGGTAAAATAAGTAGTAATATATAAATTTAGAGTTAAACAACTAATTTTTTTGAATCAATACACACATGAAGAGGGAGAGTACTCAAGAGAGAACAGATAAAACTAGTGAGTCTAAGAGAGTTGTAGCAGATTAAATGAAGGAAAAGATGAAGATCATAAGAGAGTGACAAATAAGTGATAATAATAATGATTAATTAATGTAGTAGAACAGTCCTATAGTAAATAAAGTGCATTGGAAGAACCATAAAGCATAGAGTAGAGAGAAGTCTGTATTGTTGAGAAGATCAAATTTGAAGTTGTGTGCAAAACTATCGAGAAAAGAGAAGAGTGAAAAGTTGATAAGAACAACGAAGAAAAAAACCAAAAATCATTATTAATGAAGGGATAGATGTCTCCTTTAATTTGATGCAAGTAAAATCAGGAGATAGGTGTCTCCTTCAGGTTAGTGCTTGTAAAATTATGGGATGGGTATCTTCTTCTTGTTGGTGCTAGTGGATTGATGTAATGGTAGGTTGGTGCCTATGAGAATATTGTTACAAACAATCCTCGTGGTTCTCTTCCTTTAAGGTTTTCCATGTATCTATGGTGGTATCATGTGTTTCTTATATGTTTGATGCTTATAATACATGAAAAAATTTAGATTGTTGGAGCTTTCCATGATATTGATTCACCCTACCCCGCACCCCACACCCCTCTTAGTATAATCATAATTCAACAATTGGTATAAGAGAAAGGTTCCTTCAGATATAGTTTAACCACTAGAAGGTAGATAATGAGGGATTATTGAAAGTCATAAGTGTTATTCCTCAAGCACAACCTGTTAGAAACTAGGACAATATTGAGAGGGGGGGTGAATTAGTATTGTGATAATTTCAAAACTTTCATGAGTAAAGAATTCTAGGACAACAATAAACACTTAAAAAAACATTCATATAAGCATCATAAGAATCAAGAAAAGAATCACATATTTAACACATATATTCTTTAATTACTTTCACAAAGGTAAGCTTCTACTTTCTATTACAAAGTTTTTTAGCTCCAACCAAAAGGAAGTTACTACTCCCTAATTTACCAGCTAGCACTAAAAGGAGAAAATACGCCTGAGTTTATCAGTGACCACTAAAAGGTGCTACAACCCATAATTTATTAAGTGCTACTGAAAGGAGCTCCAACCCCTAATTTTTTACTAACCACTACCGTAAGGAGCTACAAACCCTGATCTACAAGCTGTGACTTGCTTGACATACTTGATTCACCTTTCATTCCATTTTCAAACTCAAATCAAGAATGGCACTTCCTTTCATAAAACAAATAAATTATCACCTTAATCACTCACCCAAAACACCATAAAATTACTTTCAACAATCTCTGATCACTGATCAATTCTCCATGCACACTAATAGCAACAACAACATTAATAACCAAACTACAAATCTTGCAAATTCAAGTGTGCTTATAAAGAATTTGAGATGATATTTTTGGTTTTATACCTTTAGTTAACTTCAATTATTTTCCATGCAAAAAAAACTTGTTTTTCCTTATGTCCTTCTTCTTTCAAGTCTTATGAATGTGTTCTAAAATACTTTAGTCTCTGATCTCCTATCTCTATGTGCAAAACGGAGCTAATTTGTTGAAATTTGAAATTCTAGAAAAATATCAGGGTTTAGAAGTGATTTTCAAATTCAAATGGCCTGGTTGATGAATTCTCCTTGGATTTGAATGGTACCCCAACTTGTTTTCCAATCTAACAGGGCTTGAAAATCATGTTCTCTAGCTTTGCAAGCTTTGGAAGATCTCTAACAACATTCTTGTTTCCCAATGTTACAATCTAATTAAAATTTAGGTTTCCAAGTATTATATGCCACAGCCAACTCTATTAGTCCTTGGAAAACATCATCTATTTGTCTTCTATTTTAGCACATATAAAATGTTTTCTATTTTAATATATTCAAATACTATTTCTATTGTGCCTACAAACTTTATTGGATAATTTTTAGCTTTAAACAACACATCATATCCTTGGTCACACATTTGAGAAAAACTGAGTAAATTATGTTTCAACCCATTAATAAAAAACACATCCTTGGATTTACCTCTTCCATTAGTTATACTGACAACTCATTTACCCGTAATCTTACCATGTTCATTATTCCCAAAGGTTAAATTACCTTTGTTGACTAGTTTCCATGACAAAACTTACTTTTATCTCCTTACATGTTCCTAGACAACCACCATCAACATACCAATGGATTCCTTCATTCTAAGCATATAAAACCACATTAAAGTTCTCTATTATTTCCTTTTCCTTCCAAACCTTAGTTTGTTGGTTTGTTTTCTTGATTTATGGATCAAGCCTTTTGTCTTTAAGTATACACTCAACTACTTTATGGCCAAAATTATGACAGACATGACATTGAATCAACTTGTTCAAAGGAAAAAAAGAATTTTTGTACTTGGGTCTCCTCATCCTTTGCCTAATAATTGGTTATTTGGCTAATAATTTCTTCTTCGTGGCCTAAGCTATCTAAATGAAAGATTCACACAACAATTTTCTTCCTTGTGCCCATAGTTTGTACAAGTAAAACAATATCCTAGAAATATGTCTTCATACTGAGGAGAAAATCAATTTCTAAAGATTGGTTGAGTTGTTCTCTATGAAATGATTTTCCTCTGCTTCATTATTTAACTTTTTCTAAGTTGAATTTCTCCTTTGGTTTTGCAAAAATTTATTTTCCTTTGGCTAAGTATTAGAATGTGTTCTCCCTTTTTCTCTTTGTTTTTGCATTGAATAACATCTAGCTGCTATGTTGCCTCCAAATTTTTCTACTTGCACAAAAGTAATGGATTTCATGCCTTTCATTTTGGCCATTGAGCTTGACTTGGCCACAAATCCAAGACCTTCTCTGCTATTTGAGACTCTTTGAGCTTCAAGAAGGTCATTTAAACTTCTAGAACCTTTTCCAAAATTTTCATTAAAATCCAATTGAGTTATTTTCCTTTTCAAAGCTCCTTCCTTAGCAAAACAATTACTCCTTCAAGCCTTTCACATGCTTGTTTTTTATCATTTAGGTGTTTATTTATATTTTCTTGAATCTTGTTACATTATTCAAATTGCAGGGGAAAAGGTTCAATAGCTTCAACTTTGTCCTTAATCAACAATTACTTCTGTGTTTTATTTTTCTTCCCTAACCTCAATATATCTTCAAGAGCACTAACCAATTCTCTTTCGAAGTCAATTTTAGCCTCTTCCCTATCAAATTCAATATCTTCTACTTCCTTATTTTATATTAGCATTAGCATAAATTCCTTTGAGCTTTCATAGGTTCTTTCCTCATCTAAAGATTGGCTACCTTCACTTTCATAGGAGCTAGAATCTTGGGTGCAGAGGCTTTTCTTCTTAGACTTATTTTTATCCATTTTGAATTTTCTAAACTTTTCTCTAGGTTCATATTCATTATTCCTATTTTCAAGACACTTAGAAGCATAGTGGCCTACTTTTCCACAGTTAAATAACTTGAAAGGTAGCTTACCTGTGTACTTGCATAAGACTCTCTTAAGCTTCATCATGAACTTAGCTTCCTCCTCTTCATCCGATTCACAACATGAATCTTTATGTTCTTCCATGGGCTTCTTATCTACTTTGGCTCCTTTTTCGTTGGATTTCCATTGGAAATTCTCATCTCGTAGCCAGTAAGGATGCCAAGTAGTTGATCTAATGTGAGAGACTTCATATATCTCATCTACTCAATGGTTGAAACCTTGGGATTAAATCTCTCAAGGAGAGATATAAACACCTTTCGAACTACTACTAGCTCTTTTAACTCTTCATCAAGACCTCTTATAGTGCTCAAAATATCACCAACTCTAAGGATGTATTTAGCAATATCTTCATAATCATGGGTATTCAAAGACTCAAATTGCATTCTAAAACCTTCAAGTTCAACTTGCTTGATATTTTTATCACCTTGATAGTAGTTTCTCATCTTGTCCCATATTGGGTTTTCAGTAGTTCAATCCATGACCTTAACAAGTTCAGATTTAGTAGGCTAACAAGAAAAACATTCATATATTTAGCACTACATGTAAATTCCATATTCTGATCTCTAGTAATTAAGACTCGAGGCTTTTGAAATTCTTCTTCACTACATCCCATACATCAACACCAATAAATTAAATATATGTTTTAATGCTTACTTTCCAAAACACATAGCTTTTTCCATTGAACATCGGGTCCCTATTGATGTATCCTCCTTCCTAGTTTGTCATGGTACCTGATCTGTCTTTCAATTGTTAAATTGATCTTGAAGTAACCTGACAGCTCTTATTCCAATTGCTAGAAACTAGGACAATATTGAGAGGGGCAATGAATCAGTATTGTGAGAAATTAAAAACTTTGTTTTGTAACGAATTCTAGGAAACCAATAAACATTTTAGCAACCATTCATATAAGAATCAACAAAATTAACAATTTGATTACAATTCTTGCAAATTCAATTTTACTTTTAAATAATTTGTATTGATATTTTACATTTTATAACTTTAGTTAACTTCAGCTTTGTTTCCATGCAAAAACTCTTATTTTTACTAACATATTGCTTTCTTCAAGTCTTTTCAATGTGTTTTGAAAGTATTCAGTCTTCGATCTCCTGTTTCTGTGTGAAAAACTGAGCTAAACTTCCCAAATTTGGAAATTTGGAAAAATATCAAGATTTAGTAGTTATTTTCCAATTTTGGTTAACTCAAAATTTTCCAAACTACCAAATAAAATGTTAACTCTATCCATATTTCCAATTCTATTTGAAACTCATTCATGATGTTCTTTCCTAATTTAGCCCAATATCTATTTGCTGCTAATCCACCAAATATGGCACAATATGCCAAATTTCCAAGTTATCAACTCATTCATGTGATAGTCCCTTAATATAGGCTTGTGTTGGCATGTTTTGGAATTGATGTTGATCCTAGAATGATGGAAGTGATGTGTATGATGGTTTCTCATGTTCTATTTGTGCTCATGACCTCGTGCAAGAACTATGGTTGAACTGTTGCAACAGTGTGTTGGCTTGATGAGGATGTTGATGAGATACTATAATGTGTTGCAGGTTTGTTCAGATGTGTTGCAACTTGTGCAGGTGTTTGAGGAGATTAGAGGACTTGTTGGTACACAAGTCAATCCTTTATTGGCCTTTAGGTCAACTAGGTGTTATAGACATTTTTGTGCCTTATAGCCTCGAGCATAAATGTCCATAATCTAAGGGATCCAAAGTCCCTAAACATGTTGTTCCTACCCCTAGAGGAACAAGGCCAAGTGACCACATCAATTCACAGAAGTTCTCCACCTGAAAACACTCAAAAACAAGCCAATTCTGGATCATGTCAACTGCTCCACTGAGCATCTGCACTAAATGTCAACTGCTCCACTGTCTGCCTGCGTCGAATGTCAACTGCAACAAAGGCTACCTGCGCTGAGCGAGTTTGGACATGTGGCAGAGTCATTCCTCAAGGTGTCAATGCCCAGGAAGCTTCCAAAATGACACTTGCATCAAGGAATTCGACTGATGATGAGTAAGAGGTTCCAAATCTCCAAGTGGAAGCAAGAACCTCCAAGTGGACTCAAGAACTGATAGAGGGAGAGGACACTAGTCAGATCTCAAGCTTACTCATCCTCTCTCCAAATATCTATATATGGATCTCACCTCCATGGGATCTAGAGGCTGGAATTTTGTGAATGTAAAGAATTGTTGTTGGTTTGTGGCTGGATACATTGGGTGTTTATGCTTTGAAGGGAGTTGAAGAGGGAATTCCATTCTGCTGGGAAGGAGATGCTGGATTGGAGCCCCATGGGTTGTATCTCTTCCTGAACCCTGTTACTTTCAATAAAGCTATCTTGATTCTTTCCTATATGCTGGTGTACTTTGTATGATTGCATTAGTGTATTTGATTTGCTTCTAATCCTGAATCATTTATGAATATGTACATTTGCCTTTGTATTGTGTTGTTCTCTTATCGCAAGTAGCTGTTCTCTTGTCACAGGTAACTGTTCTCTTGTGACCTCGTGGGATTCAAGTAGCTGTTCTCTTGAGCAAGCGAGGAGGCGAGTAGCTGTAGACACACAAAGGGGAAGAGGATCTAGATCGAGGGACAACCGGAAGACAACGGTAAGTCTCCCAATCTCCCCTCTTTCACATTTCATAAAGGAAGAAATCATAATAGCTGTATTTGTTTGTTGCTAAGGCACTGTCACACCTTAGGTGGATAGGATCGTCCTAAATAGGCATTTTTCCCCACAACAAATTGGCGACTCCGCTGGGGAGAACTTGTTTATTCATTTCATTTGTGTTTCCTTCATTTGTTTACTTCATAGACTTAACAGCAACTTTGAACTGCATCTTTCTCGGATGCAAAGTAGAAAGTTGCTGCTTTGATCCAATTGTTGGACTTGTCTATGATCTAAACTAGATCCACAAATGATTTGATGATCCTTGTGATAGTATTTAGTACCCTATCAAAGTATCCCTCTGTTTATACCTTGCTTGTGTTTCTGATTTGGCCTGAAACAGTTGATTTTTGAGCATTTTGTGACCCAGAAACCAAGGGAAACGAGAGTTTTCCCTTTCAGCGCAGACACTGTGAAGGCGGTCTGCATTTCAACGCAGGTCCCGAAGGGGCTACCTGCGCTGAATGTCAAACTGACAGTGTTAGACCTGCGCTGAACTAGTGTGGCCTTGTGCAGCTGGGGTTCTTTGTCCTTTGTTGCCCTGTTTTGATCTCTGTTTTTGCAGCCTTTGACCAACATAGGTACCAGTCTGATAAGCTTTTCTTTGCTTGATTCCGCCTCATTTTTGTACAAAAATATTGTGAATTTTTTTATGTGTTTGTGGCGTCATTTATAGTCTTCCTTTGCATGAGTAAAGTAGTCATCTTGTAGCCTTTGATTCAGATTTGATTGTGATCTTAGAAGAGAGTTCATTGGCTAATTGCATATTGATTATAGATTTACTTTTGCTTATTGGTTTGAATTTGTGTCTTTTAAGTGTCAAAACAAGCCTTTATTTCGAAAATCGCAAAGTGATTGTAATCTCTTCTACCCTTGTTGATTTCGAAGAAAGTGAACTTGTTTGTATTGTTCATTTTAAAAGCAAATTCAAATTTGTGCAAAAAGCTTTCTTTGTAGGCATTTATACTAAGAAAGTGGAAAACAAACACCTGCATTGTGCATTTTGCATTTGATAAGTTTGCATGTTGGATTTAGCAAAGTGCATTAGAGTGTGCTGATTGCTCTTTGAGAAAAGATAGTGTTATTCTTTTCCCTTAGTAGCTAGGATTTTCAAAGTTGAAAGATAATAAAGCTTGCTTATCATCTTAGACTGCATTTAGGAATTTGTATCATACATCTCGTGGTGAACCTTGAAAGGCAAAATTTAAAAAGATCAACCTAAAATAAACTGAATGAACCTAACAACGCTTTGTAACATAACGCACAACATAGAGGTCTAGGCTAGAGACGTGTTCCGGCGTCGTTAAACATAGTGACTGTCGATCTCGAAGAAGGCGGGTGATTCCTCCTGAGAGACGGTAGCGCTAATATGGATTTGTGCTCCCACGTACCGTCGCGTATATATTGGGAGACCCCTATAGGCATATATCCTTTATCCTTAGGAAGCCGTGTCGGCCGCCCTACTGATCGCAATGCAGTGAACACAACATTCACGAAGATCGACCACCCGTACCGTAAAAAGTATTCTGTGGTTTTGCGAAAAGTTTGGCACACCCTCTGCCTAGATCTCCAGAGCAGTTTCTTTTGGCCTTTTTCAGACTCTATACCAGAAAAAGTCCATCCGAGCATTTGTCACTTCGGGCTCGTTAAAACATTGAAGGAGACTAGAGTCATCTTTAGCTTTTTCTCGACTCTTTAAAACTGAAAAATCAAGTTGTGTCTAAAGCGTCGTTAACAATTTATTTTAAACGGAACAATCACCCTTTATTCCTGTGTTGATCTTCGAAGTTAGTCTACCTTCATCACAAAGTTCTTGTAGAATCGCTAGGAAATCTTTTGGATAGACTAAATATGTCTGAACAACCTTCGACATCCAGGACTGTGTCATCCGACACAGCAGCGGCAGAGACTCCTGCTGCTACTCCAACGATGTTCGCTGGTATACCACCTGTCCCGGCAAATTGTCAACAACAAGCTGGAGTCCAATCAGAGACTGTTTCGACGACATGGTTAGTTCCTATTTCTTCATCCGGATTATCATCTGGTATTTCTTATGTTGAAACTCAACAACTTGATCCAATGTCTCTTCAAAGGCCAATCTACTCTTTAAGCACTGGATTGCCACCATATGGAGGGTAGTATGCCTTTTCATTGTTCCCCCCTGGAGAACAACCATATGGGAGTTTACAACAAAGTTCAGGTCAAACTGGAATTACATCCAGTGGATGGGTACCACTACTGCCTCAGCAACCAAGGGTTGCATATTCAATGCAACCAGTCCACCCTGTGTCGAATGTTGCCACTATACCTGGTATGTTGATTGCGTCACAAGTACAAGCGCTACCTGTTGTATGTCAACCCCAAGTTTCTCAGGTTGCCATACAACAGCCTCTTGTCTCGATAACTCAATCACAACCTCCGGTTAGTGCCTCCTTATCTGGAGCGACTCAAGCTCAAACAAGTACTATGACTCCTCATCTTGGTCAATCATCCAGTATTGGACAACAGAAAATGGTCCAACAACCAGAGCTGGTTCAAACTCAACAACCGCAATTCCAGCAATCATATCAAGGACTCGAGCAACAAGTCTTTGTAAGTAATGGGCAACCGTATAATAACGGTTATGCCCATCAAACTTGTCAAAGTTGCCAGCATCAAATACATTATGCTGGTATGCAAAGACCCACTGCTCAGGCGATTCCATCTTATCCTGGGTATGCTCCGCCTAACCTGAATCAACAGTTGCCCTTTGTAGCAACTCTAGAATTACCAAATCTAAACCGGCTGACGAATGATCCAATTGCTTATGCACCTTGGTGGCCAGCGATTCCGCATAAACTTCCATCGGACATTCCTAAATTCAATGGAAATCCAGGTGAAGACCCATCGAATCACGTCATGACTTTTCATCTGTGGTGTTCGTCGAACACCCTGAACGATGATTCGATAAGGCTTCGCCTTTTTCAGAGGACATTGACGGGTCCAGCGGCTAAATGGTATATTGAATTACCTAGAGCCTCTTTCGACAATTTCAGTTCCCTAGCCATGACTTTCTTAACCCATTTTCAATTACCGATAAGGTATGAAACTGGAACGGAAATCTTAACCAACTTCAAGCAGACGACGACCACACATATATCTGATCATATACATGAGTGGCATCGTCGTCGCAGGATGGTAAAGACTTACGTTCCAGATCAGCTGTTAGCTGAATGGTTTATAAAGTCGTTACTTCCTGCCATAACGGAAGATGTGGCCAAGGGGGGAGTCGTAATGGAGGAGCAAGTTATTGCTCGTGAACAATGTCTAGACTTAGTATATACTCAGTCCGGCACGCTCTATGATAAAATACCTGATGCCCCTAGACCGGAATTTTCAATTCCTCCTCCTCCTAAATCAAATAGTGACTCTCATGCCGGCGATAGCGTGATTGGCGCAACAGACATGAAATCGACAAAGGCTATATCTAAAAAGGCCCGTATGATTTCCGGTCAAAATGCAAATGAGGAACTTCTTGCCTCGGAAGTAAGTGCCGTGTCGGACGACAAGGGCAAACGACTGAAGCAACCAGGGGGCAAGAAGGAAAAGAAAGGGAGAAAAAGGAAACCCCCTACGGGGTGTCATATATGCGATGAGGATCATTGGACAGCAGATTGTCCATACAAAGCTGAGCTTAAAAGATTCTTTAAGAGTTCGAAAACCTCAGCTGTGTTGACTGATCCATTTCCAAGCTCGAGAACCGAACTGGTTGCTAATCAAAATGCTTCCTGATCCCAAGTGCTTATGTTGTCTGTATCAAAGCAGCAAAATGATGCTTTGACGAGGAATAAGGATTATAGGAATCCAAAGCTGTCGAACAACAAGGCTAATGAACAACCTAGTACTTCGACAACAACTTTGACCGAAGTTGTGCCACCCATCGTCCCTGAGCCAATGATAAAGTCACGAAAGGGAGCAGTACACAAATCGACATTTAATCCTTGTGCGAAAATAGCACAGATAGAGGACCTGGCCCAATCGCCATCCGTTATGTCGACACTTGAGGTACCGCAAAATTGCTTCTCCCAAGAGCAAGCTTTATTATCAGCAATAGGTGGAATTGACCCAATGGATTCCAATCTTGTGGCCTTTGAACATAAAGGATATGACCCTCAGTTACCAGCTCAACTAGCTTTCCTTATTCAAGTGAAAGCCCTCAAAAAAACTATTCGACGAACAATTATTGATGAGGGGGCATCTACATGTCTTATGTCGATGAGTTGCTGGAAATTTTAGGCTCACCACTCCTGTCGAAATCGTCAACGACGTTAAAAGCATTTGATGGACGATCATACACTCCATACGGGATTTTAAGTAACTTGCAAGTTGAACTGGGGGGCAAAACAGTAGAAGTTGACGTTGAAGTAATCGATGGAAACCTCGATTACAACATCCTACTGGGAAGGCCTTGGATATATGCCATGGCCGCAGTTGTGTCGACCTACTTCAGGAAAATTGCATTTCCTTTCCAAGGAGGAATTACAATTGTCGACCAACAAACATTTCACAAGTTACGGGAAGCATTCCAATGATCCATGGAGGGAATCATTCGCTCCAAAATATCGGAGTAGGTCTCCTAAAAGACCCTGCCTTAATGGGTACTTTTGCCCTACCGCCTCCGAGTAATCTGGCGGAAGTGGCCGCAGTGGAATATGAAACCTTCTATATCTAATGGATTTGGACTCCGAGGACGGTTCTTATCTCGTGTCAACCTCGTTAAAAAATGAAACAAGGAGTATTGAGGATAGTTCTTTTACTATGTCAACCTCATTAAAAAATGAAACAAATCCCCTTTCCGAGTCTCAAAGGTAAACCTTCATTCCAACCACCGAGTTAAATGCAATGAAGCTTGGGGGGTGTGCACCCCGATTTGCGTTATTATGCTGGGGGCATGCAAACTTATCATCGAGCAGTTTTAGCATAAAGTTCATGCTCGTTAAAAAATAAATGCAAGATCCGAGCAGTTTTAACGCGGTCTTCATGCTCGTTAAAAAATAAATATAAGCAGTGAGCAAAGTTTCCTCCAGTGTTTAAGCTCATTTTTAAATAAAAAATGAACCTATCCCGGTAAATAACCACTGTGTTGTAAACTGATCAACCATAAAAGCCTTGGTCGTGTTTGTGCACCGTCACCTCCACTGTTCATTTGGCCGATCGTTTACCTCCATATGATTGTTTACCCATTTTGAGGAACAGCTGCGAAGAGTGATTTCACCTAGCCATCCTTGTGACATTGCCGTGATTGGAAAATTCCAACCTGTACCTGGAATCAGCTGCTAACCCTGTTCATCACTCGTTCCTCGAAAGACGAGTCTTCTTTAATCTCTTTTCTATTGACTCGTAAAACATGAAAAGATTGCCGAGTTTTGGCCTTCCAGCTCGTTAAACGACCGGAAGAGCTATCCCTCCTCTAGATTTTAATCTTTTTGGACCTGAGGGATTATTGCACAAAAAGATCGAGCGCTTGTTTTGTTTGGCTCGTTAAAAATACCGAAAACTCATCCCTTCTGTATTGTTTTATACTTTTTCGGACTTAAGGGATTAGATGACGAAAAAGGAATTTTGGAGTTAACTTTATGCACCTTTTCAGACTCTCTAAAAATGAAAAGGGCCGAGTTTTCCTTGTCGTTAGACTTGTTAAAATCACTAAATAGCGACAAACTTGTCTTTAGACGAGAACGAGTTTCACTATCGCTAGGCTCGTTAAAACATAGCGATGGGCTTGCCCGAAGGGAAGGTTATAGAACAAGCATATGTTATCCTCCTCAAGCTTGACAAAAATAAAGAGGTACTGGTCAGAAATGACTGGGGAAAAATTGGGAAAAAATCAAGGAAACTTTGATGGTAGCAGGTCGCTCTTGAACATGACACTTTTCCTCCGTACCACATCGGGTTGGGTTGTTTCATTCACCGGTCACATCACCATGGTCTTGCCATACCATCCATACTTGGGGTAATGCTACCAATCCATCGCATCAGTGTCGCCATATGTTCAAGAGAAGTCGTTCAGAAAGAGTCAACCGGGTCCCATCCACTTCCATACATTATCCTTCATCCATTCATGACCGCCACCCTGAATCATATGTCACAGATCGTTTTCACCTCCATTAAAATCATTAGCTCCGTTCCGTGTCACTGATGTGGGATTTATTAAGGCCCTCCTTTGACGGATCGCTTCTTGTAGACATCAGCTCATTATCCAAGAAGTTGATCTAGGAACAACCCCTTCAGTACTTTGAAGCTTGCATGCCTCAATGGCAAGTTTCTCACTTCCTGCGATAGGTATACATCAATGAGCTTCGACCAGAAGATTTTGCGTGGTGTTCGATGCCAAGTCCTTTATTCACACCACGTGAATTGTACTGCAGTACCTTGAGGGTCATTATCATTATCTGTGATTCCTCTCGCGCTTGTTAACGGTTTACATCATTGACCAGTAATCAAGCGATGTCTTTCCATATTCGACTTTAGCGCAATTCTCACATGGATCGACTTGTACTTAGAGTGAAGATCGAACGAGTTTGAAGACCCCAGATCTAGTTTCATCCATCTGGGCTGCGATATATATTCAGGAAAGATAAAGACATTTGACATGTACATCATTGCAGCAGATGATCATCCTACTCAAAGGATGATAATTTCGCCAAAATTATCAGTCTACCATCAGACGATCGTCTGTTCTATGTACAAAAATGAATTTATAAAGCTGAGCATGGGAATGCCCGCCTCAGCTAGATCATGAAAGCAGAATGAATCATAATGTATTGTATTGTATTTTATTACAGGTCTCCTCCCAGCAGATGGATGAACTTCGGACCCTCTTGGATAAAGCATTTCACCCGATAAACGGCCTCATACTTTACGGGGCAACTGTTATAGACATTTTTGTGCCTTATAGCCTCGAGCATAAATGTCCATAATCTAAGGGATCCAAAGTCCCTAAACATGTTGTTCCTACCCCTAGAGGAACAAGGCCAAGTGACCACAGCAATTCACAGAAGTTCTCCACCTGAAAACACTCAAAAACAAGCCAATTCTGGATCATGTCAACTGCTCCACTGAGCATCTGCGCTGAATGTCAACTGCTCCACCGTCTACCTGTGTTGAATGTCAACTGCAACAAAGGCTACCTGCGCTGAGCGAGTTTGGACATGTGGTAGAGTCATTCCTCAAGGTGTCAATGCCCAGGAAGCTTCCAAAATGACACTTGCATCAAGGAATTCGACTGATGATGAGTAAGAGGTTCCAAATCTCCAAGTGGAAGCAAGAACCTCCAAGTGGGCTCAAGAACTGATAGAGGGAGAGGACACTAGTCAGATCTCAAGCTGACTCATCCTCTCTCCAAATATCTATATATGGATCTCACCTCCATGGGATCTAGAGGCTGGAATTTTGTGAATGTAAAGAATTGCTGTTGGTTTGTGGCTGGATACATTGGGTGTTTATGCTTTGAAGGGAGCTGAAGAGGGAATTCCATTCTGCTGGGAAGGAGATGCTGGATTGGAGCCCCATGGGTTGTATCTCTTCCTGAACCCTATTACTTTCAATAAAGCTATCTTGATTCTTTCCTATATGCTGGTGTACTTTGTATGATTGCATTAGTGTATTTGATTTGCTTCTAATCCTGAATCATTTATGAATATGTACATTTGCCTTTGTATTGTGTTGTTCTCTTGTCGCAAGTAGCTGTTCTCTTGTCACAGGTAGTTGTTCTCTTGTGACCTCGTGGGATTCAAGTAGCTGTTCTCTTGAGCAAGCGAGGAGGCGAGTAGTTGTAGACACACAAAGGGGAAGAGGATCTAGATCAAGGGACAACCGGAAGACAACGATAAGTCTGCCAATCTCCCCTCTTTCACATTTCATAAAGGAAGAAATCATAATAGCTGTATTCGTTTGTTGCTAAGGCGCTGTCACACCTTAGGTGGATAGGATTGTCCTAAATAGGCATTTTTTCCCACAACACTAGGTAGTATCACTTGGGAGACAAGTTTGATCCATTTACATAAGTGTCAAAGGTTGTGAAAAATGTTTGGATACATGTACAAGAGTTGGAGAAGCTGACCAATTAGGTGGCAGAAGTTTTGAGTAGGGGTTTTTATGTTTTTCCATATGCTCTACCCCAACTGCATGAAGATATTCTTATGTGTGTAATTGAAGGGCTCCAACTGTTGAGAGACAGTATTGTGTGTTCGGTTATAACCAAGAATTTCTAGTTTTCTGGATGTGGTTATGGCTTAACACAAATATTTCTTCGCATTCCTCACACACATCTGAAGTAATTCGACTGGAAATATCAGTAGGCTTCTAGATTAATTGAAAAAGGTTGAAATTGGTTTGAAAAGTATTCCAATATGTGTGAATACATTTAGTTCACAAGTAGTGATGGTTGAGGATTGATTTCATCAAATTCGTGTACTCTTGATCCTAGGCCAAAGTTGAATTTCACCCAACAATATATATTATTCACTTTGGAGCTAAGTGAGGTTGGTTCAACAAATAGGTGAGTGAGAGTAGGTTACATAGATGAGAAATGCTTCAGACCTAGTATTTAGTAATGATAGATAGTGTATGAGTGTAAATGGTAGTGAATGGATCAGATTGTTGATGCAGTGCATTAATATTCAGATCCTATTTTAGGTTATTGTAGCATAGATTGTTTGGAGAGTTTTGCATGTTTCTGGAGCTTATTTTGTTGGTGATTTGATTTTATATTATGGCCACTATTTTTCTTTTGTGGAGAGCATATTTTTGTGGTGTATTTATTTGTGTGGATGGTGTGTTGTTGTTGAAGATCATATTGTAGGGCTGAATCAAAGTTGAGTAGAGTGTCTTGGGATCTAGCATGAAAATATATGAAACAAGGTCTGCATAGAGTAGAGGATGCATGGGGAATTCACTCAATGAAACTCTGACCTATCACGTGCATTCATGGCATCTTAAACAGTACCCTTAATTTGACTACATATTGGAAAATTCCCCTAAAATTCACATTATTTAACCCCCTATCAATACGAACCCAATACACCTTCCCAATTTAAAAAACCCCTACTTCCACTAAATATTGTAGGTATCCATTTTTTCGTTAACATTTTTTATACCCTTTTATATTTTTTCATTAATTTTGAGCTCCATGTTTTATACTTGGGAATATAAAAACCATTTACCCCCTATATATCCCCAAATATATTATGTCATTTTTTCCTCAATATATATCCCCAAATATGAACCCACATGGTACGATATTTCTCGCCTAGTGAAGGCCCTATGAGAGTATGTTAACACAGAAAAATAGTACACACATTTTTATAATTTAGATGACGCACAAAGTCGTCCAGTATAATGTATAGGTAAATATTTTCCAGCTGAAAGCATCATAAAATACAAAAATCAAAGTCTTTCAAAGGTATAAACTATAAAATTTACCTGCGTAGCTCATCCAAATGCCGAAATTAGAAACCGTACAGTTGTTTCTTTGATAGTCAAGCAATCGAATGAAATTTTGAGTTAGTAGCCCGAGACCACTTCACACACTCGGAAGATGGGATTACCTGACATGTACTAGTCAAGGAAACCCAATTTCAAGGTCGACTTGGATATATGAACCCCCAAGGGATCCTTTTATCCTACTCATAAATCATTTTCTCATTAACGAACCAAGAGAAGGAAGAGTAATTCAAAATTCTATATAAACTGGTCATTGAAAGACCAAAAATGGAAGTAGAGCATTGTTATGCTGGAAACATTGCTCCTCAAAAATCCAAAATTCTAGTGGGAAGAGGATTTCACTATTGAGAGAGCCTTCATACTACTTTGATAGAGATAAAAATCTTGCAAAGAGATTGATGAAATGAACCTCCTTGTTCAGGATTTTTTAGCATCATTTCCCAAATTATTCTCTCCAATTGTTTTAGTATTCATCTATTGTATCTCACCTACATTTAATAGTCAATAAGGAGAGTCCTTTTCCTTTACTTTGTTGAAATGTTTTCTTCATCAAGCATTGTTTATGTGTTTATCTCTTAGTTTTTAGTTCATTCGTATGCATTGTTTTCACCATTTACAGTTCTTTGTTTACTCATGTTTGTCCACTAACAACAACCAATTATCTATGTTTTCTTTGTAGGGAACAACCAACTACAAAGAAGGTGTCTTTGGTACCCCATAGCAACAAACACACTACCATAGATTTGGTGACTCCACTAGTTTCTTTTCTTTACTCTAACAATTGTTTTTGCATGACCTTATCTCTACATTATCACTTCACTATGAATTTATCACCTCTTTGGAATTTTTGCAGGACCTTAGGGACCTATTTTCAGTCAACAAGCTTGACTGTTCAATTCTTTTTGTTGGTCACGTGGCTTTTGTTTAGATAGATTCACACGTGTATCTGAGCATAGGAAAGCCCATGTGGTTTATAGAGAGCATTAAAAACATAGTAACTTTTATTTCCTAGGTGATTGGAAACCTTTATCCAATTGCCTTCACCTCTATAATTTTTTTTCCAGTCAGTTTAGATTGCATAGTCACTTTACTAATCACTATTAATAGAGTAATTACATAATATTTTTTTTTCATTTTTCACATAACTTAATTAAAGGAAAAAGTAAGTTCCTACATTCCACATATATTTTTCTATTTATTTATTTTTCAGAAGTTACACAAGTTAATTAGTAAAGGAGTAAGTAGCCCATTAATCACATATCTTGTTACTAACCAATGCATTTTTATTTCATTTGTTTTTGGGACTAGGACCAAGTGTTACTATAGAAATTAAGTAATCTATCCTTCCCTTGTGTATTTTAGTTGAACCCGAGCTTGCATATGAAAGCTTTCTTAAAGCACTTTAGTTTTCCATCACTCTTTAGGCACACAAAGTGTAATAGGAAAAGAGTAAGTGGTCAATTATCCACACATTATTTCTTTTTAATGTAAGGAACAATCAAAACTTAGTGTAGTTAGAGGGTATTGTAAAGTATCATCGAATATCCACATCTTATCACACTTTGTATGTTCACTTTTTCCACTTGCACACACATTAGACGTCACACACTAAGCTTTTATAAGCTTTGTACAAAAAGGCATCCAGTTTTCAGAGCCTTTTGTACTTAGTTTATTTCGGATTACGTTATCACACCATAAGTGAAAGCAAGACTCCTAAAAGAAACCATAACTTGAACCAACTAAATTTCCCCATAGGGGCCACAAAATAATTTATAGTTCAGGTTAGGACCATTGCGGGTAGGCATCCCATAAGCCACCAAGGTCATGACACATCTTTGAAACATAGAAGTTGACTTTTAGAGTGCTTCCAATCCTTCATCATCCCATAAAAAGACTACCCGAACACATCAGAGACCCAATTCACAGGGAATTTAGCTTAGGTCTAGTGCATGCAGTAATATTTGGGGCTACCCGACCCGTCCAGTGCATGGTACTAGTAACTGACTACTAAGAAGCTAAATACTTGATTACCCATGTGAGGAAAAGGTATATTAGTGGCCAATATACATATAGGTGGAGGTGTGGGAAGCATTAAAGTCTCATATATTACCTTGGTTGATTCTTTGGCAGTTGGAAAACATCACCTTTTCTCTTGGGACATTGCCCTAATACCCATATGTAGTATACCTAGGGGGGATAATATGGGGTACAGAGGAAGGTACCCAAGGGGATAATATAATGTAATAATTTAAGGATTATAAATAAATGGGCCATAATTAATAAATAAAGTGGTTAGCCCACATTATGCAAGGGACCACAAGCAGTTAGGGAATAATGTGATAAGGCCATTATATTAGATGTATGGTATTGAGAGACCCATGGTAATTACCCATGAAGCCTATATAGACGCTAGAGACTCCCCATTAAGAGATGTCAAGGATTATTGTATTGAGAAGCATATGGCTTGTGGAGTGTTCTCCTTCCTTAAGGAGTGATTACATGGTGTTGCCCTACCTCAAGGATTTTGATATTAATAAAGAGAAGCATTTCTATTTTATATTTTTGGATCAAAATTGATATTTTTTGGGAATATTTATATTTTTAATATATTTTCAAGTTAGATATACTACAAGTGGTATCAGATCACTTTCTTGGGCAAAGAGGGGAGATTTGTTTTTCATTTTTTATAAGAATATTTTTGGGCAGCATGTTTTCAGATAAAAAATGAAACATTTGGTGCAAAATTTTCAAGACTAAATAGTATACATGCATCCATTGCAAAAAAAAATACCCAATTAAAAAAAAAAAAAAATCAGTTGAATTGGAGTCTGGATGAGGAAGATATCGCTGATTTAAAATTAGTTCTTTTGCAAAAAAAATTCTGACAACAATTCGTGGACAATGGCTCTCTAGTAAAGTTTTGAATTTTTTGTGAGGAATTTTGATAAATTAATTGCAGATATGAGATCCTATTGAAAAATCACCTAATTTTAAAAAAAAAACAATCAGTTGAATCAGAGTCTGGATAAGGGAGATATCGCTGATTTAAAATCGGCCATTTTTTCAAAAAATGTGTGATGGCGGGAGAGTTGCATCGCGAATCTGAATTTCCAGAGTGCCCAGATCGGTGTTCAATCACATGGGAAGATGTAACATGATTGTTCTATTTCCAAAAACATTCTATAGTAATAATTCTGAGCCATATTGACCGAGTTATGTCCATTCAAAATTTTTCCAAAGTGAGTAATTTTCTTCAAAACCCTTACTCTATTTTTTAAGGGTTGTAGCAAGATTTTTTTACAGGAAAAGAGGATGGTCCTAATATTGAAGAATACCTAACATTTAGGAAGTCAAACTACCCAATATCTTCGGTATTAGAACCATGGAAATATTTCAAGGATGAGGTTTGCATTTGGTGGAACTCACTTAACCATGATTAACTAAGGAAACTTCCCAATGAAGAGATTGAAAAGCTCATTTTAAACAAGTAGTCTCATGATAACAAGAAGGACAATAAGAGCCATAAAGGCTCATTTTTGTACTGGTTTTTCCATACTAAAAGTTCATGGAAGTATTCAGAAAGAAAATATCATTGTGTTTATCAATCTTAGTTGCAAGCATAATTTTATAAATGTTAATTTGGAAAGACAATTACAAGTCCCAATCCAACATATTGAACACACACAACATGATGATGAGGTTGTTCAAATTTATAAAGATTTGAATATTTCAATGGATAAGTATGTCTTGCATTCTGATTTTTATGCTTCAGATATGGTTGATGTGGATGTTGTTTTGGGATACCTTGGATGGGATCTATCGGTACTATCAATATTAATGTGCTGAAGAAATTCTAAAAGATTTGGTATAAAAACAAGAAAATTAGATTACAAGATATTTTCATCCATAAATAGGTAGAGCTTAAGGAGGCCCAAGAAAAAAACAGTGCAGGTACTAACACATCAAATAAGGATTCTGTGGTGGAAGTAATAATGGAAGACAAACAACAACGACATGCAACAATAATGGAGGTACTAGAAAAAGCACCAGACACCACTTAGGCACCAATAGTAGAGGAATTAACAAAAGATATTCCATCAGTTAAAGCTTCAGCTTATCACCACCTGCATCACCCAACAAGACAACAAACAACAAGGTGGCAACGAATTACCAACATTGAAAACAACACCGGGATGATAGATAGAGCAATGTGATGATCCACCCACAGCACATCAACACAGAGAAAACGCCAAGATCAACTTCCATCTCAAGTGACAGAGGCACCGGCTCGATTGAGTGTTCACCTTTCTCTAGGATGGCTAGTTACATGTGCATGGTACTAGTGGACTACTCTTTTGAGTAGATCTTATTATTTGTGTTCTTCTCATGTTTCGGGGAATGTTTAAGGGGGGTGGAATGTAGTATACCTAGGGGGGATAATATGAGGTACAAAGGGAGGTACCGAAGGGGATAATGTAATGTAATAATATAAGGATGATAAATAAATGGTCCATAATTAATAAATAAAGTGGTTAACCCACATTATGCAAGGGGCCACAAAAAGTTAGGGAATAATGTGATAAGGCCATTGTATTAGATGTATGGTATTGAGAGACCCATGGTATTGTATGTATGAAGTCTATATAGAGGCTAGAGACTCCCCACTGAGATATGTCAAGGATAATTGTATTGATAAGCATATGGCTTGTGGAATGTTCTCCTTCCCTAAGGAGAGATTTTATGGTGTTTCCCTACCTCAAGGGTTTTGATATTAATAAAGAGAAGAATTTCTATTTTATATTGTTGGATCGATCTTGATATTTCTTGGGAATATTTATATTTTTAATATATTTTCAGGTCAAATATACTACAAGTTTCCCTACCTCAAGGGTTTCGATATTAAAAAAGAGAAGAATTTCTATTTTATTTTTTTGGATCAATCTTGATATTTCTTGGGCATATTTATATTTATAATATATTTGCAGGTCAAGTATATTACACCATCAAAAGGTATCTGCTCAAGACCAATTTACTTTGAGAGTGGTAAGGATGAATAGTTCTTCATAGGATCTTTTATCATATGCAAAGACAAACTAAAACCATTTGTTTGTTTGATTAATCACATAGCATAAGTTAAAGGGAAAGTAATCATTTTATTTTTCACTTTGTTTTATGTATGTGATTTAATTGCTTTGATACTTATCTCCTTCCCTCATCACACGAAGTGACACACACTCTACTTGACACCATAGGGGACCCCATGACTCCCTGTCGCTCTATGCACTTCCAAAATCTCCCCCCATTACTGGGAGGTGTGCCAAGTCTCTCACCATTTAGGCGTAGAAGACACCACACAACCATCATTATAGGATCATCCTTTATCGGTGAAACTTTTATTGGGACCCCTCCTCGTCAAAACACTCCTTTCACTACCCCTCAAGGGACTCCACAAGCTACCCCTCAGGGGACCCCTCATGCTTGTTGGATGCAAGAATTGTTGTCAAGCAGACTCCTTCAACACTTAATTGTCAACCCAGGGGTTTCATAAACTTAGAGGTCAAGCACAGGAAATGCCAGAAATGATATGAAATTTTATAATCTCTATTCCTACTTCCTTAATTGAAATCTTGCAGAATCAAAAAGAAAATATCACTTGAAAATTTACACCAAAGATATTCTAGTGTTGGAATACGAAAGAAAGTACTTTTACAAGAAAACAAATGAAAGGAATTCTCAAAATCTCTTGCAACAATCTTTGAACATGTAAATCTATTTTTATCTTTAGTATAGTTGTGTTTGAGATTAATAATTGGACCCTTGAAGATATCTAGCTCCTTTTAGATCTTCTTCCCTATACTAAGTTATTATTCCTGTACTTCTACAATGTGCTTGCACTAGTACCAGAAAAAAGTTTAAGTGCTTGGAGTATACTTTGCACTTGTACTCAAGATTTACGTCTTTATGCAGAAACTCTAAGCCTCAAGGCTAGAGTACTATGTTCCTGTATCAGGAGATCGATTCCCATACCGGGACAGAGGTTCTTGCACCAAGATTTCCAATCCTTCTTTCGAACAAATAAATAATGTGTTAACTAAGAAAAATAACTTGCAAAGGTGAACAGAACTTTGAAAGTAAATTGATCAAACCAAAAAATGCTTCAACTAATCTTTTAATGTCTAAAACAAGAATTAATTCGAAAGTCAAAGCACACTTTTAATTATGGAACTTCTGCATGTAATCTAAGAGATCATTTAAATATGACAATAGGCTTCAATCCTGTAATAGCTATCACACTTTCAGAATCACATTAAGACTTAATAGGAATCACACTCTTCAAGATCGCATTAAGATTTATAAAACAAAAACAAAAGATTATTTATATAATGAACTGAAAGAATCAATATGCGAAACATCAAACACACTAGTGCAGGAATGCGTGCTAGCACGATCCAGGCAGAAAACGAGATTAAACTTCAAAGAAGGAAATCATAAGTTTAAACTTCAATATAACTTGCACACCATGGATCTGTCACACTGTAATGAAATCAGATTTAAACCTTGCAGAAAGATAAAAGAAACATCTGCTTAATTCACACTTTGCATTAGAAATAATTAACACACCTTAATTGAAAATGAGAAGAACACTAAGGAGAACGAGCTGGGTTGGCTGGGCCCTAGCCAACTAGCTCGTTTCCCTGTTTAGGAAACGTAAAAACTCAGCTCTTTAATCAACGCATCAACATAGAGTTATAGTGCAAGATTGAGAAAACATGGCATAGTTCCTTTCTATTAATGATCAACAAATATACATCATGAATTCGAATCCAACCCATAGCGAGGGCAATATAAGAAAAATTAGAGAAGGTTAGAATCACAATATCCTTTCTATATTTATATCTCGCTACCATTTTCTATCTGAGTCCTACGTTTCATACATTCATCCAGGCCTGCAGCTGTAACCAAATTACAACGAGCTTTCCAATCTAAGCCTTTCGTCCATAACAAAATAACACCAAGAGCTCGTGCTGAGCCTTTCGGCTATAAAAAACACTATTCTAGGTATTTGGCCAGTGACCTAATCTGCACCATATTCCTGATTTTCCTCCATGCTCTGAGCCCAACTTGAGTTAATATTTCCAGAACATGACATCTGCATGGAGTGGTGAGCTATCAAGGTAGTTGAATATTCACCAGCAGTGCAGGAATCCTACATGCAATCAACCATGCTAACAAAATAATTAATTCATTGTCCATCAAATACTTTCTAAGAAGAGAATTATTAGTTACAAATATTTAAAGGCATAAAATCTACAAAAATGATTAATTAAGCACTTTCGTAACTCTTAAACATGCAACATAAATCTAGTGCAAGAAGGGATACGATTCTTGGACTAGTGCAGGAATAAGGGAGTTTGCAAGGTTAAAACAAAGGTATAAGGTTATGGTTTTGAAGGGAAAAAGGGTTTAAAAATGGAGCAATTTGGCCTACCAACATCCTCCTATCCTTAAGTTGTTGTGGGTCCTCACACAACCCTTACCTGTTGCAAAAATAACCAAAATAGAAGGGCTTCCCTTTAATTCTAAACTTGTATACTAATTCCTTCCTTCATTATTTTTGCCTTCCTGCTTCGAACCTTTTTAAGTTTCTTGGTCACCTTCTTAAGAATCTCATAACACTTTGAAGCTAGATACTTCCATATCTTAACTTGTCGCTTCTACTCCTTTGCCTCCACCCCCAATTCTATGTTTTCTCTTTTATGCTTTGTATGATGCTCCTTCATGGCTTGGTTTAACACCTACAAGCCATAAACATGTTGTTTGAGTTATTCTATATGATTATTCAAGAAGAGGGTGGAGTTCTCCTAAGGCACCTACTTTTCAGCAGTCGACTCCAAACATGTGCCATCATTATCAAGGTTGAAACTGTCTTAGCCACCTTTCACTTCCTGCATTGTAACATAATTAAGGGTTTCGACACTCGAAATATCAATATTACTAAGGGTCTCAGTGCCCTACATTTTTAGTACCCTTCTCCTCAGAGTTATGAAGGGCTTTAGTGCCCTGCTCATCTATCTCACCAGGGGTTTCAAAACCCTGTTCTTTAAAACCATTAAGGGTTTCATCCAACAATATCAGAGAAGTTGACTGAACGTGACCCACCCTTGAGGAGGTAGTTCTTCACCTAGCTGATCTCCTGGTCTCAGTAGGATGCAAGGTCATCGTTTATGATTTCTTGTTTTTGCCTACACTCTTCTTCTGAGCCGACTTCAGTTTTTCTGCACTCCTCTTCGAGGTCAACTTTTCTACTTTTCTACACTTTTCTTTTGAGTCGAATTCTCTACACTTCGCCCTTGAAACTCCTCCAAGAATTCCTCCCAAGTCATACTTCTAGCTTGCAGTTCCTTCTTGAATAAGATTGTAATCAACCCATGGTGATATAGTCTACATGCGACCTGATTGGACTTTCCTTTCTGAACCCCCTTTGTCGTCTTTTCTAAACTTTTGAGCAAACAATATGGGAAGTTAATGAGCTTTCCAGACTCAAATTGTAAGAGTAGGTGTATGTGGTAGAGTAAAGTTAGTGAATAGTCCTAAGTAAGGAACTTTCGTAACACATACAGTAGATCCTTCCACTTCCCTATCATGGTGTTCCACTGGAGGCCATACTTCCAGTCTACCTTCTACTTTGGGTTGACAATGAACCAGTGCCACAATTTCTGTTCCAACTTTTCCTTCTTGAACCGTTTCTCCCCTACTGCTGGCAACCCTGTAGCCTGAGATCTTGATTCTTCTGTTACTGCAAACTCCAACGAACCAACCTTGGCTTGGCTCCCATCAAAAGTCTGGGCAAATGCTATTGCTACAGCTAAGTCAAACCCATCAAAATTCTGCAGGAATGGGAGGAGCCTAGATTCCTGCAACAGTGCAAGACTATTCCTATACTCAGCTATTTGTTCCATCTCTATAGATAGTGGCTTGATCCTTACAAACAACATGTCTGTTCAAATTCACCCACTCTATCTGTTTCAAGAAAAATATCACAGAAAAATACTCAAATGGTGATTGAGCTACACACCCATCGTTAAATCAACCATTTCCCAAAGGGTCGTGCTTTCATCATTAAAATTACACGGATACGAACGTGAATTGGTGGCAGTACAAGAAGGCTATAATGATTGGAAGAGGCAGTGATTTAGACAATAATTTCACATAACGGTCATGCAAGGTCAGACATGGGGTGAGGCTATTATTATTAGGTGATGAGTTTTTCAAGGGAAGGTAAGTATCGAATTCTAGGGGAATCGTACCGCTCCACTTTTACCCCATGATTTCACATAAAGTGTACTTTAGTAGTCATTAAAAATATAAGATTTTATAGCCTAAAATATCCTTACACTTAAATCATTTCTCCCTAATCTAGTAAATGATGAAACAAAGCATTAGTCATAATATAAACTGGTTTTCATGGTCTGTAGATGGAATAGTTGTTCTGCTTGTACAAAGGTTCATGAAACAACAAATAAGCTTCACTACGCATTTTTTTGCACCAAGTGTCCCTGCACTGAAACATGTGTTTTGAATTGGGCGCACTCACTAGTGAGAATTCCTACACAAATCGTGCCTGTACTTGAATGTGCCTACACCAAGCATTCTTGCACTTTAGACATGCTTGCACTACCCATGCCTTCACCAAATCTGCTTACAATTTGAACACACATTCCTGCACCAAGGATATTTGTAGTCTAATAGGAGCCAAAAGAGAATTATAATAGAATACAATTTGTAGACTGGACTAAAAAAAAAATTGTTGAATATACAAAGGAGATTTTACTCACCATTCCTTGGTGTTAACATATGCCTTTTGATTTGATTTGTAGGTTCATATCAGATCCTGCAGTCAATCCATGAGGGAGAAAAAAGAAGTGGGAAAGGGGTAAATTTTTAGAATGGAAAGGAAATTACGACAAGGAATTTAAGAGCAAAACCACAAAGAGGGATAAATAGAAAAGGGATTTTGGGGAAAATAATTTCAAGGGGAAAAGAGGGAAATACAAAATCGGATAGGTAAATTTCTTTGAAGAAAGGGATGGTAAAATTTTGGGATATTAAAAGAAGAAAATAATGGGAATTTTTTTGAAAATGGGAATAGAAGAAAGGTAGAATTTCACTTGATATTTGCCTACATAGTGCCGATCCATAAATTAAATGCAGCGGGATTTGATTGTTGCCTAAAATAAGAAATTTCGTGCCAGCTATCCTAAACTTGGATAAGGGCCCGATTCATGTACTTGAACTCGCTTCTTCTTGGTGACGGTTAACACATCTAAAGATCAAACAAAATTCCCATTTTATTAGAACTGATCTCCCTACCAGCAAGATGGTTTTTAGGTTGCTCCTTCTGCAATTATGTCAGTAGAATTGATTTTCATAATCACAGGAAAAAATCTTTTTCTTTTTCTTTTCATTTTTAATTTCTTTTTATTTTTAATTATTTATATAATTTTATTTTCGGATTTTCCTTAAATTTCATTTCATGAGGGAAGAAATCAGAACACAATAGGCTGGCATAACCACGTACCAACTGAAGTTTAGACTACTGTTGCACTTGCTACATGAAGTCTTCCTTTGTGATGGGCTGAAAATATACTTTAAGCCTATGCCCATTCACAAGGAAAATTGAATCTCACCCATTGATGGTTTTGACTTCTACAACCCCATTGTCGAAGACATGAATTACCTCATACAATCCCATCCAATGAGTATGGAACTTCCCTTTAAAATGTTTAAATCTAGAATCATAGAGAAGTACCCAATCTCCTGGTTGGAACTGTTTTTGCTTGATAATCTTGTCATACCATTTCTTGCATTGTTGCTACACCAAAATATTATGTTGGAAAACATCCCTTCAAAATTCATCCAACTTGTTTAGTTGCATTAAATTCTATTTCCATGCTTCCGAGAGATCTAGACCCAACTGAACTGCATTTCTGAAAGTCTTTACCTGAAATTCAATCAGCAAAAGGACTTGTTTTCCATACACCAGCTCATATGGTGTATGCCCTATGTTGTTCCTCTAAGTGGTTCAATAAGCCCATAAGGCTTCAGGAAACCAACTAGCCCAATCCTTCCTATGCATGTTTACCATTTTGGTGAGGATGGATTCGATCACCTTATTTGTGGATTTCACTTGGCCATTTTCTTGCACATGTTACGATGTAGATTTCCTATGCCGAATCTTATATTGATTCATGAATTCTTGTACCAAGTTAGAAACAAACTACGGTCCATTATCAGAAACGATTTCTCTAGGAACACCAAATCTAGTAAAAATTTCATCAAACAAAAAATCAACAACAACTCTTTCAGTGACCAAAGAAACATCTTTAACCTCTACCCATTTAGTAACAAAATTAGTACAAACCAAGATATGATTTTTATTTAAAGATGTGGGATTTATGGGTCCTACAAAATCAATAGCCCATTTTTCAAAGGGCTCAATCATGACTTGAGGACATAAAGGCATTTCATTGGCTTGAACAGGCTAACCCATTCGTTGACAACTATCACAACACCTAACAAATTTTTTGGCATCCTTAAACAAGGAAGGCCAAAAATAACCAATACGTAAAATTTTATATGCAGTTCATTTGTCAGCAAAGTGGCCACCACAAGGTTCAGCATGGGAAAATTTTAAAATATCAAACATTTCTTCCTCTCTTACACATCTACGAATAAAAAAATCTGGTCTGGTGTAAAAGAGGTCTCCCTATATCCACGAATATGAAGCACTTTTTTGAATAATATTCCTCTTTTCACGAGTGGATAAGTGAGGTGGTGTCTTTCTAGTAACTAAATAATTGGCTATCTCAGCAAACCATCGAGATTTTGCTGACATAGCAAAAATATGTTCTCACGGAAATCATCATCAATGAGAATTGCTTCGTCAGGATTGTTTAATCTGGAAATATAATCAACTACAATGATAGACTTTCCTGGCCTATCAACAATTGTAACGTTGAATTCCTGTAATAAAAGTAACCAACTAGTCACTCTATCGCTAGTTAAAGGTTTATTGATTAAATATATTATTGTAGAATGATCATTATGCACATAAACTTCATATCCTGTAATATAATGTTTGAATTTATTAATAGCAAAAAAAACGGCTAAAAATTATTTCTCAGTCACTATATAGTTAAATTCAGCAAGTGACAATTTTTTATTGATGTAGTAAATAGCATAGGACTATTTATTCTCTTCTTGTCCTAAGGTTGTGCCAATAACAATGTCTGAAGCATCAGAGGAAATATGAAATGGTAGGGACCATTTTGGTCCTCTCAAAACTAGTGCCTGTACTAATTTTTACTTCAATGTTTGAAACAACTGTTGGCAAGTCGTGGATCAAGTGAATTCACTATCTTTAGCTAGTAATTGAAAAAGGGGGGTTGCAATCTTGGAAAAAAATTCAATGAATCTCTGGTAATAACCAGCATGTCCCATGAATCCTCTCACTTCCCTTTGAGTTTTGGGTGTAGGCAGACAAATAATAACTTCAATTTTAGTGGGGTCTACCTGAATACCTTTGTGAGAAATCAAATGACCAAGAACCACATCTGCTTTGCACATTAATCTACATTTTTTTATCACTCAAAGCAAGATGGGCCTCTTGGCAATAAAAGAACTTTTTATAAATTTTTAAGAGCTTCATCAAATGAGTTACCAAACATAGAAAAGTCATCAATATAAATCTCAACACATTCAAGATTAGCAAAAATAGCCAGCACATCCCTTTGAAAGGTAGCGGATGCATTACACAACTCGAAAGGAATCACTCAGTAGGAAAATGTACCCCAAGGGCATGTAAAGGTGGTTTTGTCTTGATCTGAAGGTGCAATCTGGATTTGGTTATACCCATAGAAGCCATCTAAAAATGAAAATTACTTTTTACCGGCAAGGGTATCTAGCACCTAATCAATGAAAGGAAGGGGAAAGTAATCCTTAAGAGTGGATTTGTTTAATTCTTGATAGTCAATGCAAATACGCCATCTCCCATCTTTCTTAGGGACTATCACTAATGCAAAAACCCACTGGCTATCAGAAATGGGGTAGATGAAATTAGCATCTCTAGGGTTGTCAGATAGATTGGGCTCCCTCCTGGATACAGATATGATGAGTACAAATCTCAGGGGGAATGCATTTCATGCCTTCATAACTCAAAGTGAATGCATCCAAATGATCTCGAAACAAGGTAACAAGATGCCCTTGTTGAGATTGTTGCCTTGATGGGCCCTAACCCAGGTTCAACGTTAATTAGCCAAGAAAATCCCTATACTACTAGCCCTTTCGGCATTAATCCATGGAGCGCAAACTAAAGTCTAACCCGAAGCAATATGGGGGGCTTCAGGAACCATGTTTCTACACCCATAGATGGTAGTGATGTTGTTTTATACCCTAAACCTTCCTTCGGGTAGGTCGTCGATAAGTCTTTTAGGGTTATCGATATACTCCTCTTAGTCATCCTCTAGACCTCCACAAAGGTCTACGACTATCCTTCGCGTACCCTAGATAGGGGTATGTTGATGCCTCGAAAATCATTGCAACAACATCGGGGATAACCACCCAGTCCGGACCTTAGTACAACTCCTTTTCCGTATGGAATAGTGGCTCCGACTGGGGATAATGGGACCAGTTTCCCAGAAGTAGATAAATGGGATGGATGGATGATTATAAACTATGCTAGCGACGAGCGAATAACTAAAACTATCAGCAAGAATATAATAACTATGATCTATCCCGGGGACTTATTGAGCTTTAAAGTGTAGCGTTTGATGGTCTGTGTCTAGAGACAGGCATATAAATGATTCCATATTCAAGGCATAGATATTAATTCATTCAATATTGCTGTGCCTAAATAGTTAAACAAAGCGATTAAAACAAAATTACCACACTTTATCATTTATATCATTGTCACATGCATGATTGAAAGGAAAGGCACATCGTAAAACATCCAATAGTGGAATGAATAAAGATCTGCTGTTACAACGCATGCATATAATCAACAATAGCAAGAATAATCACATAACAATTCATATAAAAGGAATGAATTCAGACATAGATAGAAATACCATATGAGCTGCTTGACACTCCCAAATATCAATCGCTATTTGTAGTTCTTCCTTCAACGCAAAAACATCCTCGACAACGACAATAGTGCACAATTGCATAAAGAAGCTTCCTTGTTAAATTAAGAACAATTGGCCCAGTTTCATAAAAGAATATTGACTGAAGCACAATAGTGCAAACTTCAGTCTATTAAGTCTGTTACAAAACTTTACGACCCTTTCCAAAACAATGAAAGGGTCTATAAATACTAAACTAATCTAAATATCTAATAAACAGAAATCCTACATAATTGGCATCAATAAATATTGATCCTACTTCCTGGAGCGATCTGGCAATCGGCGACATGATTCATCAGGTAGGATGCTTGCCTTTAAACCTGAGCTAACTTGTCACAAGCATTGGCTCTACTTCAGGTGGTTTGTTGAGAAGCGAACTGAGCTGGGCAGCATAGGTGGCATCCTGAATGTCGGGAATTATACACCCGATTGCATCTGTTAAACACTTAAGGGTGGCTCTCTGTGTGTGCAGCTTAATCAGGAAAAGCCAATATGCATCGAAGGTCAAACTGTTAACCCCGACGATTAATCTCCCCTTTTCCTCCAAGTCAGGATAACACGTTTTCTCCAACATGTTTGTTGTTGTTATCTTTCCAGGCGTACATTGGGAGATCATATTCGCTAAGTAGAGAGTGTTGTTAACCAGATTAACTAGGTTGCTGGAGGTTGATTTACACCTTGAAGCTACCCTTTCTGCTTTCATCACCTGAGTGTGCCATTCTGTAAAAAGTATGTCTTTATATGTTTCTGAAATCTTGGGAAAATTTGCTTCTCTCCCTTAATCAGAATCTTGCCAGTCAAGATATCCACTTATGATCTCTTTGGCCTGGTCTAACTCATTCCTGGCATTTTCTACCTGCTAATTAATGGATGTAGTTAACTCACACAATGGCTCTGCCTCAGTGAGTTGTTGACAAAGGAGCCTAATTTTTGATATCAATGCATTGTTTATTAGTGATGCTTCCTTTCTGAACTCATCCACCTATGGAGCGCCTTTGATTATTTCAAGCTGCGATGACAATTGAGCGATTTGCTCATCTTTCGTTTTCATCATTTGCTCATTTGCTGCTCTCAATTGTGCCAATGCCTCTGACAATTCCTTTTGTTTCTAGATTGCATTTTGGTCAATCCTTTGCCTTTCTTCCTGCAATTGCTGGGTTAATTGATCATTCATTTGCTGTTGTGCCAGCAACTGCTCCTCTGCTTGTGCTGCCTTCTGCTTTGTCTCGGTCAATTCTGCCTGTAGTGCAAAAATTTCTTGGTCCTTAGTCTTCAGTAGAAGACTTACCTCCGATGCCTTGTCGATTGTTGCTGCGGAATAGGTTCCTGCATACTGTGACAGCTTTGTTAGGTCATCGGAGGGGTCCAATTCTTCCTTCCATACTACATTACCCATGACTGTTTGCTCTGGAAAGATAGAAGGTTGATCAAACCTTCGTCTTTTCCTTGATCGCTTTACAACTGCTCTATGCCTTGGGCTGTAGAAAACATCCAGGGGAGGAATATCTTCTACCTGAAGAATGATTTGGTTGGAGGGGTCCTTTGGTATTACTTCAACATCCTTAGAAATGGGTGGGCCGCTGGTTCCACTTAGAACCGGAGGTGAAGTGATGTCCTGTGTACCATTTGTCTTGGAAGTGTCCCCATCTTTTGAACATTCCAATCCACTGATGATGGAATGAAACTGCTGCCATTCCTGTAATAGTTTGGGGTCTATGGTAGTGTCCACATTGACATCGGTGGTGGTCTGTTTCTCCTTTTCGGTTTGGGACTCTTCCCGTTCTTTTTCTTGCTCTTTCTTCAGCTGTTCCTCTTGTTCTTTCTTTTGCCTTTCCTCTTGCTCTTTCCTCTGTTGTTCCTCTTTATCTTTCCTCTGTTTCTCCTCGTGTGCTCTCTTCTGCCATTCTTCTTTTTCTTTTCTCTGCCTTTCCTCCTGTTCCTTTTTATGATCCTTTGTTACTACCGGAGGTTCTTTTGATTGTTGCCGAACAGGCCCGCTTGATGCTGTCGCTGGGGTTGTTGCTAGTAAATCTAGAGGCAGAGTTTGCAACCTTTGTTCTCTAAGCTTATTGAACTCAGTCAGCCCTTCATCATTATATTTCAATCGAGCAAGTTCTTTAGCTTGACCTATTGTTTCGGCTGCAACGAATAGGTCGTCAAACCAATCTTCTTTGTGCTCGAATTTTGTTAATTTGGCCTGTTCTAGCGCATTGTAGGCAACTTTGCTTGGATCATATGGCCTGTTTGGGATAGTCGCCAGAGTTAAAGATTGAAGCTTTGTGGCTTCCTTTTCTACATGTTTGAGATCATGCAGAGTATAGACACCACACCTGAAGGGAAAAGAGGGCCAGCCCCTCTTCTTTTCTTTATTGAGAGTTTGTGTAACACTCTCAGCCGTAATCTGATAGGCGATTTCTCTTGCTAGCAGCTTATCTGGTATATACAGAGGGAGAACATGTGGGTTGGCTTGGCTGCCGAAAACTCTTATGTAGGTAAATCTCTCCTCTCCAAACCAACTTGCTACCACTGTTATATCAAACGAAGCTTGATATGAAATCTTGGGAATGGGTTTGTCAAAAATAGAATAGTGAATAGGCACCATAAAGCCATTGCAGACTTGGTACAGATGGTGCTTGTAAGAGGTCTTCCATAGTTTTTGATGGTATATGTGGATGGCCGTGGGATCTTGTGGCATCCACCTCCAGCCGAGCACGGGGAATTCAGAATTGAAACATAGTGTATCTAAGATATATGCACTGTAATAAAATGGGGGAATTTTCCTTTCTGTGACGATAGTCTGATGTCTAAAGTCACGCACAACCTGTGCTAATTTGTCAGAAAGGATGGTGGCCCAATCCATAATTATACCGTTTACAGCTGCCTCCATTAGAGGAACCATCTCTATGGTAAAATTAGCAGAGTCATGCAATCCCCATAATCTACACATCATTATCCCCGCATAGCAATAAGGAGAAGCTAGAGAGTCGACTGAGTACTTACCCGAAGATTCGTGCTTGTGTTTGGCTGGATTTTGTCTCCAATCCCAGATGGGTTCGGATTCAACTTCATTTTCATTTGCAAACTTCTCCAGGAATGCTTTATTATATATCTTCTCCGGCTCGGGCAAATGATACATTTGTCTTAGATCATCCGGCCTGAACGATCCGAAGATTCTCCCATCTCTAGTGTTGAAAGTTCTGTCCAAAATTGGGATTTCTTGAATCGCCCACCGCACTACATCTGTGTATGGTATAATTTTCTCCCTAGCCGCTATTCTGTGAAGGAAAGAGTCGGCTAAATCTTTGAGAGTACAATCAGAGTTGTGAGTAGGATCCGCAGTAGCTTCTATTACTGTCTTTTCTGGTTGTTCGGCTTCAATCAAATTGTAAGTGCCTTGCCAAGTGACTCTGGTGAGGCCCGTGCATGTAGTATAAGAAATTAAGCCCTTCTTCTTGTCCACAAGAGCTTGACCTGCTGTTGATGTAGTGGAGGCGCCTGCGGTCTTCTTTGATTTCTTCCCCATCTTGTTTGAGTTTTCTCTTTCGGATGGATTCTGCACAGAGAGACAAATGTGCGTAATACAGAGACAACAATGAAAACTTGCAAGTAATGAGAACATATGCATAGGTGAGTAATAAGGGATTAGTCTTTAAAAATAGGCGCGGACACAATCCATGGAAAGATTTTAAGAATTATGATCTCATTGATTGGCCGTTTAAAACCTGTCATCCCTTAAATGCCCATTATATCGTTATTCGGCTGAATGATTCACTTAAGCGTGCAGTGGGCGTTTTGGCGGTTGAGTGCAGGTAAATGACTGCTTAACCGATCAAGCTTTAAATATGAATGAATTGCGATATCCCATCACTTAACGACTTTTTATTGAAAACTGCGCTTTATCGCATCGCGTTGGGGGAATGAGGATTACAAAGTGCACATATAGTGTATCGCCGATCGCCGATAGCGATATCGGATCGCATCGGGGGTATGACCTGTGCGCCTTAATGATGTGCATTGGATATTGCCGATTGCCGACTGTCGATTGCATCGCATCGGGGGAAAAGCTTTGAGCATATTAAGACTTAAGTAAAGATTACCGCTGATATCCAATCGCCGATTTCGCATCGCATCGGGGCTAATGGCATGGGGCGGTTTTAAAATGTGCATGAAGTTTTGCCGATCGCCGATTGCGATATCGCATCGGCGGAAATCAATGTGTCATTTATTTATATTTCTTATGTCATTGCGATATGCGATCTTGCGATCGCTTTATCGCAATGACAAAGATTTGCCTTATTTCTTTAAATGGGTTTTTCAAAAAGGGTTTTATAAAATGAGTTCATTTGATTATCGGACCTCTTTTGAACAATAAAAGTATTGATACCAATTAAAATTTAAAGGGACCCATTTCATACGTTAATATTTATAAATAAAGATGATATGAAATGGGGGGTTGTTGTAGAGCACAACAATTGGCGATTCGCTGGAAGAACCAGTTATCTCTGGAAATGATAGAAACACTTAAGCTTTTTCAAAAAATAGAGTTTCAATCAAAAGGGGAAAATTCTAATATAACTAGATTTCTATATATTCTGAGAAAAATGAAACTATTTTGTTGACTTCCTCTTTTTTAAGAAAATAAATACGTTCTAAGTTTAAAATAGGCCTTTATTGGTTTATAATGATAAAATAGAATATCTTTCCAAATCAGCTTTTATAATGAACTCCTCTGTCATAGGTAGAGCCTCTGCTGCCAGCAAACATCTATAGTTTCGACAGGGATACCTTTTAACCATGTGATTGTCCATTGTCCCATCCAATTAAGAGTGTGATTAACAGAATGAATTCAAAATATGTTTTCATATTTTGTACTTCATTTCCTTTTCTGTTGTTGATAAGATAAAAAGCCATTGTCCTGGTTTGGTGGCTAGCTATTGACAATGCCATTCACTGGTAGTAGTCTAACTGAACAAGCTGGCTCGTGATGAGACCCCTTGTCTTGTAATTTCAAGCCATTACCCTGTTTTGGTTTGCAGTATTGGTAATGTCAGATAAACTATTTCCCTATGAACATGGTAAGCAGGCTTGTAATAAGACCTCTTATCTTTAATATCTTATATTTTAGAATTACACTCTGAATAATCATAAACTTTAGTGAATGGGGTGAACAAATTTCTCCTTAAGAGTAAATGGATGACAGGGTAAGAGTTGAAGATGCTGAAATTGGATTGATTTCTATCTTGATATTGATAACCTTTTGAGACCAATTTTGAAAACAGAAAATGATTTACAATATTTCTATGCTTTGAGAGGAGTTGACAAAACTTGAACTGTGGTTTCAGAATACAATGATATCTAATTTCCTAGAAATTATCCTTTTTTGGTTAAAAGTTCTATTATTTAAAAGCAAATGTTCATACTGGTTCTGTGGGATAACTTTTTCAAACACAGCAAAAGGTCAATGGGAGATATCTCACAACCTTATTTTCTAAAAATCCTACAAACTATAAAATCCTACTGAAATGAAAGGAGAAGGGGTTACCTCCTCAGTTAAAGAATTTCTTCAAGATAAGGTCATTAACAGGGAGAGAATCTCTCAAACCTGATAAATCTTGCAATATAAAGGTTGAATGGCCTATCTTTTCACAGATCTGAAATGGTCGAAGCCACAACTTCTGGAACTTGGAGTGTTTACCCTTGTCCTCATGGGCTTTGTCCCATTTCAGAACTAAATCACCGACTTGGAATTGTTTTGAACCGGATGAGACTGAATCAAAAGCTGCTTTGATGACTTGCTGATGTTTGGCATGGATAACCTTGGCTTTTTCTCTTTCCTCTTCTAATTTTAGAATTTGTTCCTGTCTAAACTGAATGGAAGAGGAAGGTCTTTCCTCAATAAACTGCACTAGGGCTAAAGAAGGAATAACAAGATTTGTGGGTAGGATTGCTTCTTTTCCATATACAAGATTAAACGGAGAAGTTCCAATAGAAGCTTTCAGTGTTATCCTATCAGCCCATAATGCAAACACTAAGGATTTGTGCCAATTTCTCTGATTTTGTTCGATAGTTCGCTTAATGATTTTAATCAGATTCTTATTAGTAGACTCCACTAAACCATTACCTTGAGGATAGTAATTAGCAGAATATTTTAACTTAAATCCTCTTTTAATAGCGAAATCAAACATAGCATTGCCTGAAAAGTAAGATGCATTATCAAAAACAAGAGCATTTGGAACACCAAACCTGGTAATAATGAATTGATCTATGAATTCAATGATTGCTTCAGAATTTGCTGTTTTTAAAGGGATTGCCTCAACCCACTTAGTAAAATAATCGGTAGCAGTAAGGATATACTTATGCTGTTTGGAAGATGGTGGAGTAATCTCCCCAATGATGTCCAATCCCCATTGCTCAAATGGTTGTTCAATGTTGACTGGTTGCAGAGGGAAAGCTGGTTTACGTTGTCTTCCACTAGCAGTTTGACAATTGAGACATTTCCTTACATACTTGTGGGCATCTTTAAACAGAGTAGGCCAATAGTAACCAGCATGAATAATTTTGTGAGCTTTTGTGTCAGCTCCGAAATGTCCTCCTGCTGGTCCATCATGTAACTCCTGCAAAACCTTTTGGGCTTCAGGTTTCTCAAGGCATCTTAACAAGATAGAATCATAATTCTACCTAAAAAGCACATCATCAATAATTGTAAAATTCTTCGCTTTTAACCTAATGGCCCTTTTGTTTTTGTAAGACAAATTCGGAGGTGCATAACCATTCTTTAAATAAAAGATTAAATCTGCATATTGAGATCTAGAATCAGTAACACTTATCTGATTGATTTCTTGAGTTTGATCTGTATCGCTTGATTCTGGAATGTTTGATGCTCCTGCCAATATCCTGCAAAAACCTTGGCCCCTAACAATCTTTGCTGGCCTAATTTCTAAGTCATACTCTTGAAGCGCTGTGACCCAATTTGCCCTTTTTTCACCCGGCTCTTTTTGGATTAATAGTTGCCTAACTGCCGGGAAAGGAACTATCACTTTTGTATGGGTTTTCAAAAGGAAGGGTCTATAATGTTTCACTGCTTTAAATACAGCAAAGGCTTGTTTTTCTATGTCGGAGTAATTTAATTCAGCACGCTGGAGATTTGAGCTGAAGAACGAAATGGGTGCTTCCAAATTGTGTTCATTTAGTTGCGTGAGTACTGCAGCATAAGATACGTCGGATGCAATTGTATACAATGTAAAATGATTAGAAACATTTGGAGTATTCAAGGCTGGGGCATTGATTATTGATTGTTTGATTATATCAAAAGCTTGCTTTTCTGCTGATCCCCACTTGAAGACTGAATTCTTCTTGATCATTGCTTGAAGTGGTAATATAATTTGAGAAAAATCAGGAACAAATCTTTTAACAAAATTGATCTGGCCTAAAAATGACTGCATCGACTTTTTATTGTTTGGGAAAGGGATTTCAGAGATTTCTTTGATCCGATCAGGGTCGATATAAATGCCATCTTTGGATACAATAAAACCTAAGAGTTTTCCTTGATCAAGAGCAAAGAAAGACTTTTTTGGGTTAAGAGAAATACCATATCTTTTGCAACGCTGAAAGATTTGATTTAGATCATGCAAATGATTATACCTCTTCTTAGAGAATACAATAATATCGTCTAGATAGACGACTACTGTTCTATTAATCAACCCTCTAAAGGCTATGTCCATAGCTCTTTGGAATGTCGCTCCTGCATTTATAAGTCCGAAAGGCATTTTCTGATACGCATATGTTCCCCATTTTGTTCTGAATGTGGTTTTAAGTTGGTCATCAGGATGAACCAGAACTTGGTTATATCCTGAGAATCCATCAAGAAAAGACATCAATTCAGAGCCTGCTACTGATTGGAGTATTTGCTCCATAGTAGGTAATGGGAAGTTTCCTTTCAAGCTCGCTTTGTTTAAATTTCTGAAATCAATACAAATTCGAATGTCGCCATTTTTCTTTCTGACTGGCACCATATTAGAGACCCAGTTTGAGTGTCGGACAGGAAAAATAATTTTGGCTTTCAAGAGTTTGTTAAGTTCCAACTTTATCTGGCTCTCTAAATTTGGATGTATTTTTCTTAACTTCTGCTGAATTGGTTTCTGATCAGGAAGCATAGGAATGGTGTGCTGGATAATGGATGTATCATATGTCTTCAAATCATCATACTTCCAAGCAAAGACCTGTTTGTTTTTTCTTAACAGTTTAATGAATGCCTCCTTCTCTTCCAAGGAAAGTCCTAATCCTAAATTAATGTTTTGAGGAGCATGGTCAGTACCTAGATTTATCAATTCAAACCTAAGGGTAGAACTTTGGAGCTTTGCATTAATTACAGGTTTAAACCTGTCTTTGATATCATAAAGATCTTCGAGCTTTACCACTGGTTTAGGAATTGAATTTTCCTGAGGTGTTTCTTTTATTTGTAGATCATGGTCATTTTCCTCAATAATTTGATCGTCATAGGACTTTTCAGAAGTTAAAAATTGCAAAATATCTTCATCATGGTTAAATACTCTCCAATTAGTGACATTGTCGGGAATTGAAGGCCTAAAAAGTAATTCTACGGAAAATCTATCAGGGCTGTAGTCTTCAGAAGGTAGAAGCTTGGAAGCTACATTGGCTAGTAGGTCGGCTGCCGAGTTTTGCGACCTAGGAATGGAGGAAATGTTAAATGCTGAAAAGTGTGAGGTAAGATCCTGTACTAGCGATTGATAATGCTTGAGGTGATTTGAAAGACAATGAATTGCATTCCTCACCTGTTTAACAATAATTTCAGAATCGCTGAATACTTTTAGATATTGCACCTTAAGGCCGATTGCTTTATATAATCCCTGGACTAAAGCTTCATATTCGACTGTGTTGTTAGTGCATTCAAATTCTAACCTACAAGACAGCATTGTCTTTTCTCCTTGTGGATTAACCAAAATGCAACCTGCTCCTGAGCCCTCGCTGGACTTAGAGCCGTCAAAATATAAAGACCAAAATAAAGAGGTATTAACAAAAGTATTTACATTTTCCTCAGCATCATTAAAACATCTAGATTTATCAGTTTGTGAAATTTTTTCAATCTGAGATGTAAAATGATTGACTGAAAAAGGAGATGGTCGGGCAACAAAGTTGCCAAAGAATGAATCTGACGAATAATTCCCCAAAATGTTGTTGTTGAATGCTACAGGTTGGTTTTCTTGCTCAAATTCAGTAACTGTGTGGGTCATGTGTTTCTCTCGATCGATCCTTATTTGATTTGGCTTGCCCTTATAGGGAAGCCACATATGTGACCAATCTGTGGAAATATACCCATGCAATTTTTCGTACCAATCCCTACTCAAAATTAAACCATAAAATTCAGGTATATCGGCTATTAGGATGTCAATTCTCTGTACAACCCTGGGATCAGCAGACAACCTGATAGTTACGGAATTAATTTCTCCCACAACCTACACTTTGGTCCTGTCCAACTGTACAATATGAATAATAGACTTCTGGGGTTCAATGTTCAGTTTAGAGCAAACTGAAGCTGGCATTATGTTAGATGATGCCCCTGAGTCAATTAAACAGTTGTGCAGGTTTCTGTTATAAATCTCATAGGTCAGCAGGAAGGGTGGAGTATGAGAATTCAATCTATCTCCAATTAGAACTGAATCGGTAGCTTCAACCATACCTGGAGGAGGTTGGCCTGAATCATTAGCAGCTTTTGCACTAGGAAGGGGTGTAGAGGGAACGGCATTCAATTCTTTAAGAAGTAATTTTTGCTGATGCTTTAATTTACTAAGTTCAAACATAGTTATGTTTGCTTTAGTTTTCTTCATGTCATCAACAATGTTATATTCCATTGAATCGGATACCACTAATGTTTTGGATGTTGAAGGAGAATTAGAAGTTGAAGGCTGGTTTTGGGGAACTACTACAGGTGATTTCTTTGGAGGAACTTTTTCCTTTGTTGCGGTAGCACCTGCAGTCCTTTTCTTTGAAGTTTCCTGGGCAGGTTCAAAAGTACTTTTACTTCTTGTAGTAACCGGAAAGGCTTCTTCTTCATTATCGATATCAGAGTTGGGGAGTATAAAATCCCACATTCCGTGGCATTCAGCTACTTCTTCTTCATCATTAGTTTGTGAGGTTGTTTCCTCTTCCTCTTCTTCTTGCTCTGAATCTGCATTAGATATGACATTCGGTGGCTTTGTTTCAGTTTTCTTATAAGTCCTAAATGGTCTTTTGTTTGAGGTTTCGGCCACCTGGTTCTTTATTTCAACCATTTCGTTAGACAAAGTTTTCAGGACCTTTTGCAAACCCTCCATGTCGTATGGGTCTTTTGGGGTTTTCTTCTTGGAATCCTCTTTAAATGAGACTTTTTTGGCTTTTCTGTCTTCCAAAGCAGCTTTCTTCTCTAGATCATTGATGCGCTTTTCCACAGCAAGTTCTTCTCTCATGTTTTCATCTAAGGTAGGTTTCCCAGCCCTGTCTACAAAAATGGCTATATTGGCAGGTAGGGCGGTAATATACCATTCGCTTCGAATTTGTTCACTTGGTTTGGAAGATGTAGGGATTTTATTCAGGAGTTTATTAAATCTAGCGTTAAATTCCTTTATTGGTTCCCTATGCTCTATTCTCAGATTGGAGAGGTCGTTTATTAAAGTAGCTAAGGACCTATCATCTCCATATTTGGGAAGAAACTGCTCTTGGCAAGTGTTCCAACTGGTAATGGAACCAGAGGGTAGAGAAAAATACCAGGATCCTGCTGATCCTTGCAAGGTGTAAGGGAAGAGTCTAACAACAACATCTTGTTCTGTCACTCCTTTCAAGTTAACTGCTAACATAAAATTATTAATGTGTTCTTCAGCCTGGGTCCCGTCATCTGGGTTAAATTTAGGTAGCCATTTTTCCGGAGCATCTGGTAAAGGATGCAATGGTGCAGGCATGTTGACTGCACCTGGCCTGGTCCATGGATCTGCCATTATAATAGCAATAGTGGTTGATACTACTGTTGGAATTCCAGATGTCTGGGAAGGAATTAATGCTGAGGAGTGAGCAGGTTGGGATGTTGAGGCTTCTAATCCCTGGTGAACAACAATATGTAATGGGGAAGTGGATGGTTGACTTTGCAGAGGGGAAGATGCAATGGAGGATGTGGATGAAAGCTCTCCACTATCAGATCCTTCAGTAATTTTCTTCGCCTTTTTCCTTCTGGGTAAAGGGAACTCGGTAGGTTCAATACCGAGTTTTTCACTCTGAAGTCTGGTGAGAGGATGAGTTAAATTGAACTGCGAAGTCGCACTGCTTTGTGATACCTCAGATTTATGTGGTGAAATCGAGAAGCTCTGAAGTTTGTGGATAAGAGACTGGACTTCAGGTGATTCAAGACTTAATTTTTCTGGAGTATGATGAGTTTGAGCAGTGGTAGTTGATTCCCCTTCTCCTTGTTTGGATACCGGCGAACCAGTATGCAAATGGGAAGATCGAGGGGATACGGAGGGAGAATTACTCTCAGAATGGCTTATAGGTTTTGACTTATGTGCCATTCACAGTTGATGGCCCTCCTTCTAGCGCCAAAAATGTTGATGCCTCGAAAATCACTGCAACAACATCGGGGATAACCACCCGGTCCGGACCTTAGTATAGCTCCTTTTCCGTTTGGAATAGTGGCTCCGACTGGGGATAATGGGACCAGTTTCCCAGAAGTAGATAAATGGGATGGATGGATGATTATAAACTATGCTAGCGACGAGTGAATAACTAAAACTATCAGCAAGAATATAATAACTATGATCTATCCCGGGGACTTATTGAGCTTTAAAGTGTAGCATTTGATGGTCTGTGTCTAGAGACAGGCATATAAATGATTCCATCTTCAAGGCATAGATATTAATTCATTCAAGATTTCTATGCCTAAATAGTTAAACAAAGCGATTAAAAGAAAATTACCACACTTTATCATTTATATCATTGTCACATGCATGATTGAAAGGAAAGGCACATCGTAAAACATCCAATAGTGGAATGAATAAAGATCTGTTGTTACAACGCATGCATATAATCAACAATAGCAAGAATAATCACATAACAATTCATATAAAAGGAATGAATTCAGACATAGATAGAAATACCATATGAGTTGCTTGACACTCCCAAATATCAATCGCTATTTGTAGTTCTTCCTTCAACGCAAAAACATCCTCAACAACGACAATAGTGCACAATTGCATAAAGAAGCTTCCTTGTTAAATTAAGAACAATTGGCCCAGTTTCATAAAAGAATATTGACTGAAGCACAATAGTGCAAACTTCAGTCTATTAAGTCTGTTACAAAACTTTACGACCCTTTCCAAAACAACGAAAGGGTCTATAAATACTAAACTAATCTAAATATCTAATAAATAGAAATCCTACATAATTGGCATCAATAAATATTGATCCTATTTCCTGGAGCGATTTGGCAATCGGCGACATGATTCATCAGGTAGGCTGCTTGCCTTTAAACCTGAGCTGACTTGTCGCAAGCATTGGCTCTACTTCAGGTGGTTTGTTGAGAAGCGAACTGAGCTGGGCAGCATAGGTGGCATCCTGAATGTCGGGAATTATACACCCGATTGCATCTGTTAAACACTTAAGGGCGGCTCTCTGTGTGTGCAGCTTAATCAGGAAAAGCCAATATGCATCGAAGGTCAAAATGTTAACCCCAGCGATTAATCTCCCCTTTTCCTCCAAGTCAGGATAACACGTTTGCTCCAACATGTTTGTTGTTGTTATCTTTCCAGGCATACATTGGGAGATCATATTCGCTAAGTAGAGAGTGTTGTTAACCAGATTAACTAGGTTGCTGGAGGTTGATTTACACCTTGAAGCTACCCTTTCTGCTTTCATCACCTGAGTGTGCCATTCTGTAAAAAGTATGTCTTTATATGTTTCTGAAATCTTGGGCAAATTTGCTTCTCTGCCTTGATCAGAATCTTGCCAGTCAAGACATCCACTTATGATCTCTTCGGCCTGGTCTAACTCATTCCTAGACTTTTCTACCTGCTGATTAATGGATGTAGTTAACTCACACAATGGCTCTGCCTCAGTGAGTTGTTGACAAAGGATCCTAATTTGTGATATCAATGCATTGTTTATTAGTGATGCTTCCTTTCTGAACTCATCCACCTGTGGAGCGCCTTTGATTATTTCAAGCTGCGATGACAATTGAGCGATTTGCTCATCTTTCGTTTTCATCATTTGCTCATTTGCTGCTCTCAATTGTGCCAATGCCTCCGACAATTCCTTTTGTTTTTGGATTGCATTTTGGTCAATCCTTTGCCTTTCTTCCTGCAATTGCTGGGTTAATTGATCATTCATTTGCTGTTGTGCCAGCAACTGCTCCTCTGCTTGTGTTGCCTTCTGCTTTGTCTCGGTCAATTCTGCCTGTAGTGCAAAAATTTCTTGGTCCTTAGTCTTCAGTAGAAGACTTACCTCCGATGCCTTGTCGATTGTTGCTGCGGAATAGGCTCTTGCATACTGTGATAGCTTTGTTAGGTCATCGGAGGGGTCCGATTCCTCCTTCCATACTACATTACCAGTGACTGTTTGCTCTTGAAAGATAGAAGGTTGATCAGTCCTTCGTCTTTTCCTTGATCGCTTTACAACTGCTCTATGCCTTGGGCTGTAGAAAACATCCAGGGGAGGAATATCTTCTACCTGAAGAATGATTTGGTTGGAGGGGTCCTTTGGTATTACTTCAACATCCTTAGAAATGGGTGGGCCGCTGGTTCCACTTAGAACCGTAGGTGAAGTGATGTCCTACGTATCATTTGTCTTGGAAGTGTCCCCATCTTTTGAACATTCCAATCCACTTATGATGGAATGAAACTGTTGCCATTCCTGGAATAGTTTGGGGTCTATGGTAGTGTCCACATTGACATCGGTTGTGGTCTGTTTCTCCTTTTCGGTTTGGGACTCTTCCCGTTCTTTTTCTTGCTCTTTCTTCAGTTGTTCCTCTTGTTCTTTCTTTTGCCTTTCCTCTTGCCCTTTCCTCTGTTGTTCCTCTTTATCTTTCCTCTGTTTCTCCTCGTGTGCTCTCTTCTGCCATTCTTCTTTTTCTTTTCTCTACCTTTCCTCCTGTTCCTTTTTATGATCCTCTATTACTATCGGAGGTTCTTTTGATTGTTGCCGAACTGGCCCGCTTGATGATGTCGCCGGGGTTGTTGCTAGTAAATCTAGAGGCAGAGTTTGCAACCTCTGTTCTCTAAGCTTATTGAACTCAATCAGCCCTTCATCACTATATTTCAATCGATCAAGTTCTTTAGCTTGACCTATTGTTTCGGCTGCAACGAATAGGTCGTCAAACCAATCTTCTTTGTGCTCGAATTTTGTTAATTTGGCCTGTTTTAGCGCATTGTAGGCAACTTTGCTTGGATCATATGGCCTGTTTGGGATAGTCGCCAGAGTTAAAGATTGAAGCTTTGTGGCTTCCTTTTCTGCATGTTTGATATCATGTAGAGTATAGACACCACACCTGAAGGGAAAAGAGGGCCAGCCCCTCTTCTTTTCTTTCTTGAGAGTTTGTGTAACACTCTCAGCCGTAATCTGATAGGCGATTTCTCTTGCTAGCAGCTTATATGGTATATACAGAGGGAGAACATGTGGGTTGGCTTGGCTACCGAAAACTCTTATGTAGGTAAATCTCTCCTCTCCAAACCAACTTGCTACCGTTGTTATATCAAACGAAGCTTGATATGAAATCTTGGGAATGGGTTTGTCAAAAATAGAATAGTGAATAGGCACCATAAAGCCATTGCAGACTTGGTACAGATGGTGCTTGTAAGAGGTCTTCCATAGTTTCTGATGGTATATGTGGATGGCCGTGGGATCTTGTGGCGTCCACCTCTAGCCGAGCACGGGGAATTCAGAATTGAAACATAGTGTATCTAAGATATATGCACTGTAATAAAATGGGGGAATTTTCCTTTCTGTGACGATAGTCTGATGTCTAAAGTCACGCACAGCCTGTGCTAATTTGTCAGAAAGGATGGTGGCCCAATCCATAATTATACCGTTTACAGCTGCCTCCATTAGAGGAACCATCTCTATGGTAAAATTAGCAGAGTCATGCAATCCCCATAATCTACACATCATTATCCCCGCATAGCAATAAGGAGAAGCCAGAGAGTCGACTGAGTACTTACCCGAAGATTCGTGCTTGTGTTTGGCTGGATTTTGTCTCCAATCCTGGATGGGTTCCGATTCAACTTCATTTTCATTTGCAAACTTCTCCAGGAATGCTTTATTATATATCTTCTCCGGCTCGGGCAAATGATACATTTGTCTTAGATCATCCGGCCTGAACGATCCGAAGATTCTCCCATCTCTAGTGTTGAAAGTTCTGTCCAAAATTGGGATTTCTTGAATCGCCCACCGCACTACATCTGTGTATGGTAGAATTTGCTCCCTAGCCGCTATTCTGTGAAGGAAAGAGTCGGCTAAATCTTTGAGAGTACAATCAGAGTTGCGAGTAGGATCTGCAGTAGCTTCTATTACTGTCTTTTCTGGTTGTTTGGCTTCAATCAAATTGTAAGTGCCTTGCCAAGTGACTCTGGTGAGGCCCGTGCATGTAGTATCAGGAATTAAGCCCTTATTCTTGTCCACAAGAGCTTGACCTGCTGTTGATGTAGTGGAGGCGCCTGCGGTCTTCTTTGATTTCTTCCCCATCTTGTTTGAGTTTTCTCTTTCGGATGGATTCTGCACAGAGAGACAAGTGTGCTTAATAGAGAGACAGCAATGAAAACTTGCAAGTAATGAGAACATATGAATAGGTGAGTAATAAGGGATTAGTCTTTAAAAATAGGCGCGGACACAATCCATGGAAAGATTTTAAGAATTATGATCTCATTGATTGGCCGTTTAAAACCTGTCATCCCTTAAATTCCCATTATATCGTTATTCGGCTGAATGATTCACTTAAGCGTGCAGTGGCCATTTTGGCAGTTGAGTGCAGGTAAATGACTGCTTAACCGATAAAGCTTTAAATATGAATGAATTGCGATATCCCATCACTTAACAGCTTTTTATTGAAAACTGCGCTTTATCGCATCGCGTCGGGGGAATGAGGATTACAAAGTGCACATATAGTGTATCGCCGATCGCCGATAGTGATATCGGATCGCATCGGGGGTATGACCTGTGCGCCTTAATGATGTGCATTGGATATTTCCGATTGCCGACTGCCAATTGCATCGCATCGGGGGAAAAGCTTTGAGCATATTAAGACTTAAGTAAAGATTACCGTCGATATCCAATCGCCGATTTCGCATCGCATCAGGGCTAATGGCATGGGGCGCTTTTAAAATGTGCATGAATTTTTGCCGATCGCCGATTGCGATATCGCATCGGCGGAGATCAATGTGTCGTTTATTTATATTTCTTATGTCATTGCGATATGCGATCTTGCGATCGCTTTATCGCAATGACAAAGATTTGTCTTATTTCTTTAAATGGGTTTTTCAAAAAGGGTTTTATAAAATGAGTTCATTTGATTATCGGACCTCTTTTGAACAATAAAATTATTGATACCAATTAAACTTTAAAGGGACCCATTTCATACGTTAATATTTATAAATAAAGATGATATGAAATGGGGGGTTGTTGTAGAGCACAACAGGGTATCAGACACTTACGCACCTCTATAACTACTCTTACTTCCGTAATTACCCAGATTAGCTTAAGTATCTGATAACTTCAACATTCATTAACATTATCTTTGTGTAAACAGATATTCTTACTTGCATTCGTATAACAAAGCAAAAAATATGGATTCACAAATCAATACAAAATTAAAAAATAATTCCATTATTCATCATAACATACTTCATATGCATTTATAATAGAAGTAAAATAGATCATACATAGAAAATTCCAAAATAATTCTCTTTAATGGTGCTTCAGATCTTCCTTATAGACTCTAACCACCCTGTGCACATAGCTACAGGGGTATGCACACTCAGTTGTGGGCTTCTACCCTAGGCCTCTATGCACACAGCCACAAAGCCTCTTTCCTATGCTAAGACTCTTCACTCTTAGCTCTCACAGACCCATTACATTCATCATTGACTCAAAACATATCAAGAGTGAACTTCCCTAGACTCTTCTAAGACTTCCCTTTTTATACAATCCCATGGTATGTGGACCATGGGTAGATCTCCTAAAGCTGCCATGACTTACATAAACTAAGGGCAGAAACCCTTTATGACACTTCACATATTCATGCTCCGCAACAACAAAATGCAGAGACTTTACACTTATACAAAAACTTGGGATTTCTTCCCCAAAAATGACCCTAGGGGACCCGTTCCTAATAGGCCCATAACACAAATATGGTGACTCGCCTCTGAGTCACTCTACTGGTGCAAAGATCTTGTCGAGAAGACCTCCCAGCTCCACTTGTACCACTGCAACTTCAGTGACACACAACATCGCCGCCTACTTAACCTATTCCACCAGTTGCTCCATTGTTGGTCCTGCACTATCTACATTGACTTTTTGTTGTGTTTCCTATAGGCTAGCCAGTTTTCCATTAATGGTGGAAATGAGAACATAGGCCTCATCTAGCCAAGGCCCCAATCTGGCCTTTAGTACTTCCTCTCTTCATTGTGCTGCATCCACCTATTCCTTCAGTCCCTTTGCAGTCTACAGCTTGGCCAACCTCTGTGTGATGGTGTCGGTGCACGCCGTCACTCTAACCTCATTGTACTGTTGTTTTAATTCCCTCGCCTCTATTGCTAACCTCTGCAAGTTGGGATCTTCCTGCAGACTGGTAAGGACCTCCAACGACTGCTCAAAGAGTGTAGTGCAATCTCTTGTTGCAACATCTACTGTAGCAACTGCAACCTTGACAGTTGGCTCACACTGCTCTCTGACCTCTAGTGGATTTGAAGGTTGGGCCTTCAACTCAAGCTTTGTGATCGTAAGGTTCAACTCAAACTAGGCCTTGCCTAGCTTTGTCTTTGCATCCTGCACACCTGCAGTGAGCTTCTACATTTTGGTCTCCATCGATGCTTCCTCTAGGATATGCAGCTCCGGAACAATTATGCATGCTTCAACAACTACTGTCACGATGTGCTCATTCTTATATTGCACCTTATTCCATATGTCAATTGCTGAAGTCTTCTCGATGAACAGTTGCACATTGTTCACCTTTTGTTCATTGATCACACTTAGGGCACACTGCTCTCGATCCTAAAGTTTTGCAATCACACATGCCTGCAAGGTTTGAAGGGCTTCACTTGGAAGCATAGCCAAGTTCAACCCAAGCTTATTAAGAGCGTTGATAGTAGCCCTGCCATCTTCCACTTCTGCAATCAAAGCTCCATCCGGCAGCACAATAGCCCGGGGATCTAAGGAGTGGACCATCTCCGCTGCTTCAGAGGTCCCTAGCACCAAACTAGTCAATGCCGCATTGCCCCGCTTGACACCAGTCTATAGTTGAGTAGTTTAGATCTGTAGCTCGCGTAGACCCATCTAAATGGAAACTAGTGCTTGCTTCTATTGCTGCTCAAACTGCTGCAGCAGCTCCAAAATTACATCTTGTACTTTATCTCTGATGTCATCCAAGTCACCTTCTATCAAGGTGATCAGGCCGAGTGATGATTTACTGGCCTTGGGCTTCTACTGCAGCCCTTTGCTTTCCTGTTCCCGAGTGCGCTTTATCCATAATGGAGTACTCTCCTTATCTCCTCCACCGTATTCCAATTATTGGTCGTCATCCTCTATCTACGGTTAATGGGACCTCTAACCTTTTTCCGAGTCATGCTCTTCGTCCCCTTATTTCTTTGTATCTGTCTCCTTTGCAGCGCTCTCTGCTCTCACTTTTTCCTTATACTCCTTTTACCTCCTATAATCCAACTACTGCATCTTCAACCGGGCCTCTTCCTTCTTCTGCTTTCTTTTGGACTTACTAGACCCAACTGACAAATCTGAGGCTGTGCACCACTCTGCTGGCCATCGCTCAAGGACCACTATAATTACATCATCTGCTGCAAGGTATGGGAGATCATACCACTTCTACTTAGGGTCCTTCCGTGCCTCCATGGGGACACAATGGAAGTCCACTTTGAACTCCACATATCCCAACAACTGCTCAAACACGGTCGGTGAGATCCGTGGCTTGCGGTTTATCGCGGTGCGAATGCTTGCCTCCATCAACACCCAAAAGATCTTACTGTCCTTGACCCTTTTAGGGTCATTTGTGGCCTAAAGAAAAGTGATCTTTGCTACTTTTAGCAGATATGATGCGATCAGAAGAAACTGACTGTCCTCCAGTAATTCCCATGCGACCAGCACGATTGATAGCAAAAGCCATGCATAATGGAAGGTCTTACTCTGGTCTTGTGCTTCTCTGCGGTTCATGAGGAACATGCTATAGAGGTAGTGCACCCAATTGAATTGTATGCCCTCCTTTCACTGGGCTGCTAATGACACAACTGGTGTCGGCACTTCATCTATGCGACACTTCCTCATTATTTTCACAGCCAAGATCTGGGTGGCTACCTTAACCGCGAGGTAATTTATGCTGGAAATTGAGTAGTCGTGCAACTTCTTGATAAGCTTAAACTTGTCCTTCATTCTCTCGGTGAGGTTGTGCTCACTCACCTTTCCGCCAAATTCCTTGGTTGGATTCATCCCCGAGTGCGGTAGCAATGTGATCCTATGGATTAGCATATCAGTGATCAGTATCGGTTATCCTAACCATAGGCACCCATCGTGCACCAAGAACAACAATTGTTTGATCACTATCAAAGTGATGGGCGTGCGGTTGTAATCTGACACCCATAGCAGGTTCAACAGAATGCCTTGTGATGAGCCCCAATTTTTGGTACAATTTGGGCTCATATTGGCCTACTTACCTTGCTCAACCATTCATATTTTACCACTTATGCATTCATTTCTTAGTATATTCGTGTTGTTTGTAGGAAGAAGGGCAGGCATTATATCTATGTGACTAATACATGATGATTTCAGGTTCTTGGCATTAAAGAGAGCAAAAGACCACGCAAAAGGAGACAAGGAGACAGCAAAGGTGACATTGCGGGTTCATAGGGAGGTTGTCCACAGTCTTGATGACCCTCCTCGTGATTTTCACCTTAACTTCGAGCTTTAACAGCTCTCCCCACCGAGCTTAAAGGCAGCCAACACGTTCTACAGGATCAGTAGTTTTACAGCAGTTTGACTTTCAGTTGGACAGCCAAGCTCCACAAATGGAGGAAGCCAGCTTGATCTTCATTTTGTATAAATATGAAGGTCGTAGCCTTTGTTAGGAGCTTTTTGAACTTTTGGACTGATATTGTAATTTTGGGAGCATAGCTCGGTTTTTGCTTTTGTAAGCCAGTTTTGGCATGACATTAGACTTTTGATTATGAATAAAGGCAAGCAGATTTGGATCTAATTCTGAGCTTTTAAGGGAGCTATAGCTCTCAGGTTAGGGCCCAACCTGAGAGCAATAGATCTCCTCTTCTTGTAGTGTTATTTAACTTTCTTTCCAGCACTCTGTTTACTTGTTTTGATATGCATTTCAAGAACACAGTCTGCTGATTTGATTTCTTTAATAAGATTGAGTAGGATTAGCTTATGGTTAAATTACTTTCAGTTGCTTAGATTAGGATAGGAGGTTTGTAATCCACTGGAGCTCCAAGAAAAGGTTGTTAGAGATCACTGCCATCTCTGTTTAGGGATTGGGGTGCAGTCTATACCAACCACCAAAAAAAAAAAACGCAGTCTTTTCTACTTTCATGCAAGCTGCAACACAGTCGGTTTAATCGTGGATCCTTCCATGCACTTTTTCTCTTGAGCCATACTTCGTCATTGCAATTCCATGCACGACTTTTCTTCATGATTTACATCACTGTTTATTGATTTAATAGCACATGTAGCACTGGTTAATGAATTCTCGTTTTTGGTGCAAGACATAAGTCATTTGTTTTATTTACACTGCTCCATATCATTCTACTTCCTTCTTCTTCTTCTTGACCTCTCCTTGAGCCACCTACTCGACCTCTGTTCAGCTCGTTTACCTTCCAACTCATCCATTGCCACGTAGCTTCATCTTTTTGACCTTTCGTTGCTACCATCCTTCTGTCCACCAACCAACTCCGTGCACTCTTTCTCCATCCTGTTTCTCTGCCCCTGAGTCATCACAAGCTCCATCTCCACCTTACCTATCCACCCAAACCGTTCCATCACTTCACCATCACCCAAAACTTCCACTTACAGCACATCCTGTAGAAGTTAGCAGAATTCTTGTAGAATTCCTTAGTTTCCTGTAGGATCCCCTGCAGACATCCTGTAGAAGCCTGCAAACTTGGTTGCCGAGCATCCGAACGTTGTAGACCTCTGTGGACTAATGCTAGGGACCCTCTGGGACCTCTCCTAGCCATCCTGACCTTTCCCAAGCTCTCTCTCCCTTCGCACCACCTCTGCACAGCCAAACCCTAATAAGAAACAAATTCATAATCACTCCATCCACTTAAGAAAAAATACAAAAACAATGTTCTTTTTCATAGAAGTAGTTTGAGTTCATTCATTTCACATCATTAGAAGTAATGGCATCATTTTTAGACATTTGCACTTTCACTATTGCATCATAGAGGTCAAACTAGTCAAATTAGGGTTTACTAGGGTTTCATGTTTTGGTTGGCTTTCAGTTCACTTTTGCAAAGTAGATCAATTTCCCTCGAGATAGCCTTCGTCCATCATTTAGAAAGCTTCTTCTGAAGAGCATATAGAAGTTGGCTTGAGCCCTAGCGAACTTGTGCCAGCTGACCAAGTGACAGCTGCGACAAGAGCTAGTACTTGTGCATACAGCACCGTCGCTTCCAAGTTTGTACGAACTACCGGGTTGATAAAATTAGAGATAGGGAGCCCCAGGAGTTGTAGCATTATTGCTACAATACTGGAGCCCACCATCTTTTTTGGCGCCGTTGCCGGGGAAGCATCAGAGTATTAGTAATTGTTGCTTTTCTTCTATTTTCTTACTCTTGCCTTCTGCTAAGTAGTTTATTTCATTTCCATTCTGCGAAAGTAGCATATACATTTCCTGCTTTCATAGATTAGCATTTCCTGCTTTCATAGATTAGCATTTCCTGCTTTCATAGATTAGCCTTTCATTTCTGCAAGCGTAGACTAGTGTTTCCATTTCTGCAATTTCATTTGAGCAAAGTAGATTAGTTCTTTCCTGCTTTCAGTTTAATTCTGCATCTTTATAGTTAGTTGTAGATCAATCTGTTTCAGTTTTGCAGGTACCAAAGGAAAAAGCAAAAACAATCAAAAAAGAAAGTCTTTTCCATTTCATGCCTCGTAGGAACCGAGATAAATCAGGCAAATTCCTACCCAACACCCCCACTACATCACTGAGTCACCCTTCTCTCTTCTTTGGTGACAGTGACCCAGAAGAACCTATAGGTGAACATCCCGAGATATACAAAGATCCTATAGTAGAAGAAGAGTTAGAGACCACTCCATCTGAAGCTATGGCTGACAATAGAAGAGAAGATGAGATAATAGAAGGTGCCTTCCCCATCCGAGAGACCAATGGAGAGATGAAAATGAAGAACATTAGCCCCTCCGCCTTACCTCACTTCCATGGATTGACTACTGAAGATCCTGATACCTTCCTGTTTGAGTTTGCTGTCCTTTGTAGAACCTATGACTATACTGAAGATGAGCAAAAGCTGAAACTCTTCCCTTCAACTCTTAAGGATGCAGCATTACGCTGGTTCATGGGTTTACCTGGGAATAGTATCACCACTTGGGCTCAGATGCAGCAAGCTTTCAATACCAAGTACAGGGATTATTGTAGGTCTAAGGAAACCAAGGGAGAAATCTTTCGGATGACCATGGGAAATGATGAGTCCTTAGAGGATTATGAGGAGAGGTTCCAACTAAGCTATAAGCGGGCCAGGTGCACACTTGACCCTGAATCCCTCAAGTTGGTCCTGCTCCGAGGAGTCCCTGAAGACCTCTTAGATACCCTTCACATGTTAGCTGGGGGGGACATTTACCAACTGCCTTATGAGGACATCAAGACTGTGTTTAGAAACCACTCCAGGGCAGCTCGGAAACGAGGTAGGGGAAACCTCCTCTCAACTAGTGTCCCTTTCTCCAAACATGAGCTTGCAAATCAATTAGAAGATCTCAAGAGTGAGGTGAGACAGACCATTGCCATGAAGTTGGACACATTCAGAATCCAGCAGAAGAAAGAAGAAGCTGAGAGAGCCTTGGCTGTCTTCTGCCCTAGGTGCACAAGGAGACACCCTAAGAACGAATGCCCATTGCATTCGGTTGAAGTATGTTTCGTCTGTGAGGAGGACCATCCCACAAATCAGTGTCCAACCTTACCTGAGTTTAAAGCCATGTACTAAGGGACAGAAGCTCCCACTGAACCTCTCTATTACCTCAACCAAAGGAGGCCACAAGGATCTAGACCTTATCAGCAGGGGATGCAAGGGGCACCTCAAGTTTATTACAGCCCCAACCAATCGACTCCTATGCCTTCCTGGGGTCCCCCTGCTCATCCTTCCTGGTCCATGCCTCCTCCATGGTCTTATCCACCTCAGTACCCCACTCAACCTACTTCTCATTCATATCATTCACATGCCCAGCCACAGCCTCAGTGGAATGCACCTCAGTCGGGGTGGAGGCCCCAGTACAATACTCCTCCCGCCATTTTGCCTCCACCACCAGTTCAACCTCAGCCATTACCTCCTGCTCCTCCAAGGCAACCTCAAATGCCTGCTCAACCGAACCCGAACCCCAACAATAGACAGGCCCAGCAGGTATACACTGGGGAAACCTCATGCCCTACCTATGCTGTGGAGATCCAGGAGATCAACCTTCGATCTGGAAAGACTCTACCAGATCGCCAACCTCCTCCCCCAGAGGATGAGGAAGATAAACAGGAAAGTGAACCGAAGGCTATTCCACCCTTTCCTGAGAGACTAACAGCGACCACACAACCCAACCCAGAGGAGGATGAGCTTCTAGGTGAGCTCAAGCAGTTGTGTGTAAAAATACCACTTCTCCAAGCCATCAAGGATGTGCCAATATACAACAAACTGGTTAAGGAAAAGTGTTTCAAACACCCAGGCAGGCGGAAGAAAGATGCTTCAACCATCAATGTCATAGGACAACTGTCTGACCTTATGTTAGGACAAGTCATCTGCCCAAAGTACCTAGATCCTGGAAATCCTGTAGTAGATGTCCACATCAATGGCACCATCATACCTCACACCTTGATTGATCTGGGGGCTGCCATTAATGTGATGACCAGGGACACCATGCTCAAACTCAATCTTCAGGGTTCCTTGAGGAAGACCTCGACAGTACTGCAATTAGCAGATCGCTCCACTGTGACTCCCGAAGGGATTGTGGAGGATGTCTTGGTCTCTATCGACTCTTGGGAATATCCTGCAGATTTCTTGGTTCTGCAACCCAAGGCAAAGCTTACTGGATATCCTCTCATTTTGGGAAGGCCTTGGTTAGCCACTGCAGATGCTTACATAAGTTGTCGTGCAGGAAATATGACCATCAAAAATGGTCCTATGTCCAAACAGCTAGTCCTATACCCTCCTGCCCAACCCTCCTTAGAGCATGACTTACCACTCTGGTTAGAAGAAGGAGAGGAAGACGAGGTGTACTCAGCACCTCTGTGCACCTTAGAGACCACTAGAAGAGACCCCCCAACCGAGGATGACTTGATTGAGACCTTGATCCAGAATCCACCTTCCAGTGCACTATCCTTAGAGAAATTGGTGGAGGATGCCCAAGCTAGCACCTTAGTGGATCTTTGTACAACCAACCCTGTCACTCCCAGAGTCAAGAATGTGGAGTTCAGCCCTGAGAGAACGTTGAAGATCAGCTCCTCTCTATCTCCTTCCCAGGAAAAGGAGCTGTGTAGCCTGTTGGCCAGTCACCTAGATGCTTTTGCTTGGAGCTATAAGGAGATGAAAGGGGTCCATCCTTCGGTCTGTACCCATCCCATATACATCAAAGAGGATTGTAAGCCGGTTAGGCAACCCCAGAGGAGAATGAATCCAGCCCTTAAGGACATTGTCAAGGAAGAATTGCAAAAACTGTTGGATGCCGGATTCATCTACCCCATCTCAGATAGTGAATGGGTGTCCCCTCTGGTGTTGGTTCCCAAGAAAAATGGGAAATGAAGAATCTGTGTGGACTATTGGGAATTGAACAAAGCTACCAAGAAAGACCATTTCCCTCTACCTTTCATAGATCAAGTGTTGGATGGACTGGCAGGAAAGAAGTTCTTCTCTTTCCTGGATGGGTTTAGCGGGTACAACCAAATCCAAATCAGCCTGGAAGACCAAGATAAGACCACCTTCACTTGCCCTTGGGGTACCTTTGCCTACCGAGTCCTTCCCTTTGGGCTATGCAATGCTCCTGCTACCTTCCAGAGAGCTGTTTTGAGCATCTTCTCGGAGCTGGTCCATGATGCAGTGGAAATCTATATGGATGACTTCACTCCTTATGGGGCCAACTTTCAGGAAGCATTGTCCAATCTAGGAAAAGTCTTAACCAAATGCATTGAGATGAACTTGTCCCTTAATCCTGAAAAATGTGAATTCCTAATGACTGAAGGGACCGTGCTAGGCCATACCATTTCTTGCCAAGGGTTGCAGGTGGATCCTAACAAAATTGCTCTCATCAAGAAGGTTCCACCTCCTCAAAAGGTAAGGGATGTTCGGAGTTTCTTGGGATTAGCAGGATACTACCAGAGATTCATTAAAGATTTCAGCAAGCTAGCCTCGCCATTGTTTGGCCTGTTGGCAAAAGATGTGGAGTTTAAATGGACTGACGATTGTTAGAGGGCTTTAAATGAATTGAAGGACAAGTTGGTGTCAGCCCCAATCCTGAGAGGTCCAAACTGGGCCCTACCTTTCCACATCCACACTGATGCCTCGAACAAAGCCATAGGTGCAGCTTTAGGACAAGTTGAGCAAAAACTTCCATATGCCATTTACTTTGTTAGCAAAAACTTGTCCAAAGCTGAGCTGAATTACACTGTAACCAAGAAAGAATTCTTGGCTATGGTCCATGCACTGAACAAGTTCCAACATTATATTACTGGCTATCAAACCTTTGTACATACAGACCATGCTGCAATTAGATATTTAATGAATAAACCAGATGTGAATGCTCGTATTATTAGATGGTTACTTTTATTGCAGCAGTTTGATTTGACCATTGTTGACAAACCAGGTAGAGAAAATGTTGTTGCTGACTTTTTATCTAGATTGGATTTGTCTGCAGATGAGGATGGAACGGTGGATGACCAGATGCCCGATGAACATCTGTTTGCTATTTCAGTACTCTCTCCATGGTTTGCTGATATAGCAAACTACCTTGTTTCAGCACAGTTCCCTCCGCACCTATCTTCCAGAGAGAAGAGCAGAATCATCAGAAAAAGTGCCTCATTTACTTGGATCGGGGGCAATCTGTTCAAGCTTGGCCCCGATCAGATCTTAAGGCGTTGTGTAAGGGAGGAGGAAGTCTTTGATATCCTCCTCACTTGTCATGATGGGCCTTGTGGAGGACATTTTGCAGCAAAGAGAACTGCCTTCAAGATCCTACAGGCAGGCTACTATTGGCCCACACTTCATCAAGATGTCAGAAGATATGTCAGCCAGTGTGACCAATGCCAAAGAATGGGGAAACCGACCCAAAGGGATGAGATGCCTCTCCAACCTCAGGTGACTCTTGAGCCATTTGAGAAGTGGGGTATGGACTTTGTGGGTCCAATCAACCCTCCTTCGAGGCAAAGGTCTTACATCATTGTGTGTACTGACTACCTGACAAAGTGGGCAGAGACCAAAGCAATCAAAGCAGCAACAGAAGAAAAGGTGGCCGAGTTCCTAAGAGAAAACATCTTCTATAAGTTTGGCTATCCAAGAGAGCTGGTCACCGATCAAGGGAGCCAGTTCACCTCCAACCTGGTTTAATATATACTAGCTCATCACAAGATCAAGCATAGGACTTCCACCCCCTATCACCCTCAAGCAAATGGGCAGGTGGAAGTCACCAATAGAGAATTAGAAGGGATCTTGACTAAGGTGGTGAGCAGCAGCAGAAAGGACTGGGAAGATCGCCTGGTTGAAGCCACATGGGCTTACAACACCACTTGGAAGACCACCACCGGCTTCACACCTTATGAGCTGGTCTATGGGAAGAAAGCTTTGCTGTCCATTGAGTTTGAATACAACACTTTGAGGATGGCAGCTCAGCTCGACCTAGATCTCAGCCATGCACAACAAGAAAGGCTATTGCAGCTGAATGGACTGGATGAGCACCGAATGCAAGCCCTCCTTCACTCGGAAGTGGTTCAACTTCAGAGAAAGGTGTGGCATGACCAAGATCTCCATGACAAGCAATTTCAGCCGGGAGATTGGGCTTTGTTGTATGACTCTAGATACAAAGATTTCAAGGGGAAGCTAAGAACCAGATGGCTAGGGCCATATTCAATGGAAAAATGTCATGACAATGGATCTGTTCTTATTCGGACCATTGATGAGGAAGCCATCCCCATGCTTGTCAATGGGCATCGATTGAAGATCTACAGGAAGCCTCCCTTAAGACAAGAGTTCATCAAAACTATGGAGAAGGCAGTGTTGGTCATAGAGAAGGGTTCTGCCTCTGCTTTGGGCATACCCTGAAGAATCTAAAAAAAATAAATAATAATAATAATAATAATAATAATAATAATAATAATAAAGATCCTTGGGTGAAAACCTTTCTGAGGCGCCCAAGGCAGGTGGTAGGGGTGAAAACCTCATTGAGGCGCCCCTATTGTCTTTTCAAAAAAAAAAAGAAGAAAAAAGGGATTGGAAAAAGATCCTTGAGTGAAAACCTCTTTGAGGCGCTCAAGGCAGATGGAAAGGGTGAAAACCTCAATGAGGCGCCCCTATTATCTTTCAAAAAAAAAAAGAGAGAAAGAAAGAGAAAAAAAAACAAAATAAAAACAAGGTCAGCAGATTCATTATGTACAATTGCATGCAGGTGTTCTATGGAGGAGAGGAAGCCTCTCAACTCAAAGCCAAGGGTCCTCATCATGCAGCCAGGACACCTCACCAGCACCTCCTCCAAGAATACTCATTTTCTCCAAGGTATGTGCAATTTTATTACAGCTTGAGTCTTCTACAGGAAGACGCAGATTTTCTACAGGAAAATGCAGAGTTTCTACAAGAAGACGCAGATCTTCTACAGGAAGGTGCAGACTCTCTACAGGAACGCATCCCTTCTACAGGAAGCGCTGTATTTCTAAAGGAAGCTTCCTGTAGAAGCTCAGAACGGGACAGAATTCATTTCATGAGGAGATCTAACGGCTAAGGATTGGTTTGGATGCATGCATGCCACTGTTGTCAACCATGCACATTGTTGTTATCTTGTTCCACCATCCTTGTCGACATGCAACAAAGTACCTGCACCAGCAAAGCAGATCGATGAGTCTCGAGAAAAAGCAAATTGTAAATGGAAAAAGCGCTAGAGATCTCACACCATATTCATCACAGTCAGCCAGAAGCTCCGAGAGCATGATTGTGAGGTCATCCATCGTCGTGCAGCATGCACCCAAGGAGGAAGAACTGTTCCAAGACATCCCGCAGGAGTCCTGTAACAGTTAAGCCTGCTAGAGTGGATACCATTCACAGCGCAGGCCATATGAAGTGAAACGTGGGCGCATGCAACCAAAGCATTCCATCCATCGTCGGCAGCTCGTGAACATGGACCTCCGGGCCTGTGTAAGTTCGCCAGCAGCAGGTAAATCGACTCATCAGCGTCCAAAGAGCCGAAACATCGTGTGCAGCCACGCAGGTAAGTGTCTCGACCCTTCCTTCCATCAGATTGCATGAATGTTACTTTGATTGATTGCTTAAGTGTAAAGGTGAATGGGTTGAGCGGCCGTATGGTCAGTTGGCCGGCCACGTCGGCCAGTTAATGGTCTAGTTGGATGTATGGGTGGCGGCCGTGACAAAAAGAATGGGCAGCACGCATGTGAGAGAAATCCCGTCGAGAAAACGAGTTTAACAGAAGAGGCGGCGACAGATCCACGGGAATTGATGCGGCAGCAATTGAATGCACAGTTGAATGATGGGGTGACGTCACCCAACGGTCCGGCGGGGACAGCTCACCCCCACGCCACGGATTCCGCCGAATTCAAAATCTAATCGGCTAGATCGCATTCATGCATTTATCACCCACCGGTTTGAACTCGAGCGGCTATCCTGATCCTTCTGCAGTGTGATACGCCGAGCCTTTGGCTATCAGAGCGATTGAGAAGCACACCCAAGGCGCAGACCGACTGCAGTCTCTCCCGAAAATCGCACGCTGCATTCTACAGGAACGCTGTCATTCTACAGGAACGCTGTCATTCTACAGGAACGCTGCATTCTACAGGAACGATGTCATCCTACAAGAACGCAGTTTGCTACAGGAAAGCGGGTGCCTCACGTAAAAAGGTGGCCAATTAAAGAGGTAACCCTGAACTCTTCATGCAACTGGTTATTAAAGGTGGCAAAGTTGTCGTCCACAGTCTGGTCATAGAAAAACGGTGAAATTGTTGTCTGCTGTGCCTATACTGTCATTATATAGGATGTCGAGTAATTAAACTGTGTTAAGTCCTCAGGGATAAGTTTTGTGGGTTATGTGCATGACATTCTCCGCTCTGTCTCAGTAAACCAAAATCTCTTCCACAATCACCACCTCTGGTTAAGAAACTTGTTTTATCATGCCGGGTGGGTTTATAAGACGAGAACCCACTGATTCAACCAAATTAAGGGAAAACCAGGAAGTGGTAGAGCTCTTCACACGGGTTCAATGGATATCTTTTTGTGACAAATTGCACGGGTACGATGATGAAGTGGCAGAAGAATTCTTGCAGGCTCTGAAGCTGAAATCCAAGACACTGGCCACAGTGAACTTCAGAGGTCTAAGCCTCAAGCTCACCCCGCAACATATCAGTCGGATTACTGAACTTCCGATGGGTTTGCCATGGGATAAGGAAGAAAGAAAGTTGAGCCAGCAAGCCAAGAAAGAATTCTTTCCACCTGAGGAGGAATTCTCAGAGGACAAAAATGGGGTGCGAAGAACCAGCTTGCTGCCACCATGGAATGAAGTCAGCTTGCAAATCATGAAATATATAACTTGTGAAGGTCGTTTTAGCATCGTGTATGCATATCACTTTCGGTTGCTCACTGAATTGAGGCACCGGATTGATCTTCCTGTAGAACAAAAACTGAGCATTCCTTATTTCCTGTTGCAGTCTCTAATTGAGTGTGCCACAAAGCTAAAAGAGGGCATACTAGATCAGATAGCCCACCATGGGTTGATCAAACTTCTTGTGGAGGATGCGCTGCATTCATATAAGGTTCCCCTCTCATGGGAATCATTCCGGAATTTGACAAGAGATGGAGACATTAAAATGTTGATTGAAGAAACGGGTTCCTCCAGCAGTGAGGAACAAGAAGCAGTGGCCGAGGGAAAGAGAGAAAAAGGCCAGAAGACCCCGACCACAGTGCAGAAGAAAGAACAAAAGAAGAAGCATGAGGAAAAGGATGACAAAGAAAAAGGTGGCACACCCATCTTGTCAGCAAGAGAAAAGAGGTTGAAGAGCAGAACGGACAAAGCTGAGGTAGTCCACATCAGCCCAAGTACCTCATCAGCACCTGCAACCAAAGCAAAAAGCAAAACCCATGCGGCTAAGCAAGAAAAGGTGGTGACACCCATGTCTACAGGAAAGCAGAAACAGGCTTCTACAGGAAGCCCGAAAATAGAGAAAGGGTCTTCTACAGGAAGCCCGAAAATCATTAAAAAAGAGGCTTCTACAGGAAGCCCGAAAATTACCAAAGCAGGGGCTTCTACAGGAAGCCCGAGAGTGGCTAAAACCGGGTCTTCTACAGGAAGCCCAAAATTGGTAAAGAAAGGATCTTCTACAGAAGGCCCGGAAGTGGGCAAAGCAGGGTCTTCTACAGGAAGCCCGAAATCTGAAAAGAAAGGGCCCTCTACAAGGAGCTCTGAGAAAGCAAAACGCAAGGGAGAGAAGGCTGGTATTCTCGAAAAGGAGGTAGCAGCTGCGCTGGCTGCCCTCAGTACACCTCCAAAGCCGAAGGAGAAGAGAGAGAGGGAGATCCCTCTACCTTTTGAAGCCAGGAGAAGTAAGAGAATAAACACGGGCAAGCCGCAGCCTCCACCCAGCAGTCAAACAATTTTAGGGGGTGTCCCTACTTCACCCAGTAAAAGATCCCCCTCTAAATCATCGACCACCCCCGAGAAGGGAAGCCCAAAAATAACTTCCTGGACACGAAGGATAGGCCAATCGTCTTCCGAAGCCCGGCTCAAGGAAACGGGAAAGGGGGAGGAAGCGCCACCCTCGTCATCGCCAGGGGCAGAAAAGGCAGGGCCACCAAGAACAGGAAAGGAAGAGCATGCTCCAGGCTCTAGTTTTCGGCCAAGGACGAGGAGCCGGAGCAAAGTTGCTCAAGGATGAGCAAATAGTTTAGCTGGGGGGTGATGATGAGCCCCAATTTTTGGTACAATTTGGGCTCATATTGGCCTACTTACCTTGCTCAACCATTCATATTTTACCACTTATGCATTCATTTCTTAGTATATTCGTGTTGTTTGTAGGAAGAAGGGCAGGCATTATATCTATGTGACTAATACATGATGATTTCAGGTTCTTGGCATTAAAGAGAGCAAAAGACCACGCAAAAGGAGACAAGGAGACAGCAAAGGTGACATTGCGGGTTCATAGGGAGGTTGTCCACAGTCTTGATGACCCTCCTCGTGATTTTCACCTTAACTCCGAGCTTTAACAGCTCTCCCCGCCGAGCTTAAAGGCAGCCAACACGTTCTATAGGATCAGCAGTTTTACAGCAGTTTGACTTTCAGTTGGACAGCCAAGCTCCACGAATGGAGGAAGCCAACTTGATCTTCATTTTGTATAAATATGAAGGCCGTAGCCTTTGTTAGGAGCTTTTTGAACTTTTGCACTGATATTGTAATTTTGGGAGCATAGCTCGGTTTTTGCTTTTGTAAGCCAGTTTTGGCATGACATTAGACTTTTGATTATGAATAAAGGCAAGCAGATTTGGATCTAATTCTGAGCTTTTAAGGGAGCTATAGCTCTTAGGTTAGGGCCCAACCTGAGAGCAATAGATATCCTCTTCTTGTAGTGTTATTTACCTTTCTTTCCAGCACTCTGTTTACTTGTTTTGATATGCATTTCAAGAACACAGTCTGCTGATTTGATTTCTTTAATAAGATTGAGTAGGATTAGCTTATGGTTAAATTACTTTCAGTTGCTTAGATTAGGATAGGAGGTTTGTAATCCACTGGAGCTCCAAGAAAAGGTTGTTAGAGATCACTGCCATCTCTGTTTAGGGATTGGGGTGCAGTCTATACCAACCACCAAAAAAAAAAACGCAGTCTTTTCTACTTTCATGCAAGCTGCAACACAGTCGGTTTAATCGTGGATCCTTCCATGCACTTTTTCTCTTGAGCCATACTTCGTCATTGCAATTCCATGCACGACTTTTCTTCATGATTTACATCACTGTTTATTGATTTAATAGCACAGGTAGCACTGGTTAATGAATTCTCGTTTTTGGTGCAAGACATAAGTCATTTGTTTTATTTACACTGCTCCATATCATTCTACTTCTTTCTTCTTCTTCTTGACCTCTCCTTGAGCCACCTACTCGACCTCTGTTCAGCTCGTTTACCTTCCAACTCATCCATTGCCACGTAGCTTCATTTTTTGACCTTTCGTTGCTGCCATCCTTCTATCCACCAACCAACTCCGTGCACTCTTTCTCCATCCTGTTTCTCTGCCCCTGAGTCATCACAAGCTCCATCTCCACCTTACCTATCCACCCAAACCGTTCCATCACTTCACTATCACCCAAAACTTCCACTTACAGCACATCATGTAGAAGTTAGCAGAATTCCTGTAGAATTCCTTAGTTTCCTGTAGGATCCCCTGCAGACATCCTGTAGAAGCCTGCAAACTTGGTTGCCGAGCATCCGAACGTTGTAGACCTCTGTGGACTAATGCTAGGGACCCTCTGGGACCTCTCCTAGCCATCCTGACCTTTCCCAAGCTCTCTCTCCCTTCGCACCACCTCTGCACAGCCAAACCCTAATAAGAAACAAATTCATAATCACTCCATCCACTTAAGCAAAAATACAAAAACAATGTTCTTTTTCATAGAAGTAGTTTGAGTTCATGCATTTCACATCATTAGAAGTAATGGCATCATTTTTAGACATTTTCACTTTCACTATTGCATCATAGAGGTCAAACTAGTCAAATTAGGGTTTACTAGGGTTTCATGTTTTGGTTGGCTTTCAGTTCACTTTTGCAAAGTAGATCAATTTCCCTTGAGATAGCCTTCGTCCATCATTTAGAAAGCTTCTTCTGAAGAGCATATAGAAGTTGGCTTGAGCCCTAGCGGACTTGTGCCAGCTGACCAAGTGACAGCTGCGACAAGAGCTAGTACTTGTGCATACAGCACCGTCGCTTCCAAGTTTGTACGAACTACCGGGTTGATAAAATTAGAGATAGGGAGCCCCAGGAGTTGTAACATTATTGCTACAATACTGGAGCCCACCACCTTGTCCACCCCTCTAATCCACTTCCTCAGCTCCAGCATGGCGACACCATAGTCTTTATAGAAGACGCGTGTCATAAATCTATCAGTCGCCAAGTGGGGGAACCACCTAGTATCCATTATGTCCCAATCCTCTAACTTCAGATGTGGCACACATGCGAAGCACGGACCTTTGAATGTGATCTGGTCTAGCAGTAGCGATGTGTTAAATAAAAATTTGCCCTCATCTAGGTCCTTTAGGACCTTCACCTTGACTTGGTGTGGAGGGATGTATTTTGGTAACTTGGAAATATGGTCTACCCCCTCAATATCGATATCCTCTGTGCCCATACCAGTGTCTTCCACACCCTCATTGGATTCTAGGTCTACCACCTTTCCTTTCCCCTGCACGGTAGGATTCTCTTTCTTCTGGTGCTTTCTCGGTGACTCACGCATTGGCTGTGTCACTTTCTACTTGTCTATCTTTGCCTTAGGCCCCTCTTTTAGTAGCATAGGCATCGGTTTGGGTGACCTCGGTGACTTTAATACTTCTACAGGCACTTCTACACTTACGACCTCAGGGATAGATCCCTCAGAGGCCATCGATCCTCTAACACTTGCGGTTTCCACGAGTGCTGACATAAGGATAGTAAGAAGCTCCTGGGTTGCTTTAGGAAATCTGTCAAATACTGAACTGGCCACCAAAGCGTCAAAACTCTCAGGGTTCATGCGCAACTGATAGCTCGCCACCTCAATTCTCAACATGAAAAGTGTTTTTTGTTGGGTGGACATCTGTAATTTATAGGCAAATTCGAATTCGAATCTGACTGTTCCCCCCAAAATTTGTTCATAAATGCTAGATTGGCAGCAAATTTTCAAAGGTATCACATTTAAGTTTCACCTTAAATGCCCCCCCCACTCCTCTTAGCCATTTTCTCACTGTCAAATCATGAAGAGTGACTGTAACGGTCACTTTCTGGCTACCTTGCGTGGTTGCTCCTCATATACTGCAGCTCCTCTCACACGTCTGTTGATACTCTGACGTTACTCCTTTCTATGTAGTAACCCCATCACACAACTCTACACCCCGGCTAGTGTATTTTATAGTCCTGTGCCTCCTTTCAGCTACCTAGAGTGTTAAGACAATGCTTCCATCATATAGTCATATGGACAGATCCCTGGTGTATGGATTCAATCGAATTCCATTTACCTTCCCTGGAAATGGATCTCCATTCAACTTCACAACTGAACTGCTCCACCATCAATAATCTCCGTGATGACATAGGGCCCCAGCCAATGCATCCAAAATTTTGTTGGAAATTTATCAAACTTGTTATCATATAATAACACTAAATCATTTACCTTGAAGGTGCACAGTTTGATGTGTCAATTGTGCCATGCCTTTTCTCACTCCTTTTGAACTTGTTGTTCGAATCCAGCCAAAAATCTATCCTCTTCCAGCTCTGTCAACTGTGCGAGCCTCTATTACAGGGCTCCATGATCCACCATTCTTGTAAATTCCATTATGTGCAGATGAGGTACAATGTACTCCATCAACATCATAGCTTCTACACCATAAACTAGTCTGAAAGGCATTTGTCCAGTCAGCTTTTTGCAAGTCATTTTGTAAGCCCATAGCACCATGGGTACATGCACATCCCAGTCATTTCTTTGTGGATCGCAAACCTTCATCAATGCATTCTCCAATATCTTATTAAATGCTTCAACTATCCCATTAGCCTACAGGTGATACGTTATGCTCTTTTGCTAGTAAACTTGGAATTCCTCCATCAACGCGTTGATTGCCTCATTAAGGAAATGCGTACCATGATTGCTCATCAAAATATTCAGGCAACCAAACCTAGTTAGTACATAATCAAAGATGAAATTTGCTGCTGTTGCCATGGTACAGTCCTTCACAGGCTGAGCCTCCACCCATCTGGTCAAATACTCAGTCACAGTGATGATGTACCACGCACTTGTCTTCTTTCCTGAAGGCTAAATTGGTCCTACAAAATCAATCGCCTACTTCTCAAATGGTTGTAATGATAGTTGCAGATTCAGAGGTAGCTCATCCCTCTATGATGGCCTACCCATCCTCTGACATGAATCACATGCCTTACAATGAGCCTTGGAATCCTTATGAAGCGTCAACCACCACAACCCAGCACGTAAATTATTCTACATTGTTGCTTTTCCTACATAATGTCCTCCTGCAGCTCCTCCATGAGCTTCAACGAGGATGATGCTTCGTTCAAACTCAGGCACATAACGTTGTAGTATTTCATTCGAGCCCATTTTATATAAGTTCCCTGCAATGACAGAAAATTGAACCCTGTGCAGCACCAACTCCTTCTTTTGTTGACTAGTATATCCCTCTAGAGCCATTCCTATTGTCAAGAAGTGTATGATATCTTCAAAGTGATTTTTTGCGACACGCACTACAAATTTTTTTGGGTCAGGCAGTCCTTCACCCAAATTAGTAGGCTCCTCTCCTATTTCAATGTGCGATAGATGATCCAGTCTAGCATTCAATCATATTGGCTTCACAATAACTTCAAAATCATATTCTTGAAATAGCAACAACCATCTGCATATATTTCCCCCCAACATAGGCTTGTTAACCAAGTACTTCAATGTAGAATGCTATGTATACATCTTAAAGTGTCCACCTAGCAAGTAGTGTCTAAACTTTTGGAGAGTGTACACCATAGCCAAAACTTGATGCTCTGTCATTGAATAATTCTTCTCAACTTTAGATAACTTCCTATTCACAAATGCTATAGGGTGATCCAACTCTCCCTCACCAGCCTGTGTCAGTACTACCTCGAGCACAATACATGACGCGTCCGCATGCACATGAAATTCCTTCTTCCAATCAGGGAAGACTAGGATCGACACGATGACCATCCTTTCCTTCAACACATCTAAGATTTGCTGACATTCTTCATTCCAACAGAATGTAGCATCCTTCTTTAGCAACTTCTCCATTGGTGCACACAACTATTTCACACTTCTTGGTGCCTCTAAGTTAATTATAACTTCTATCTTAGCTGGGTCAATCATTAATCCTTATATGCACACCACATGGCCCAACAAGATTCTGAAAATGCTGGGCATGGAATCCCCCCACAACATGTTTTGGGGCTCAAAGCCCATGTTTTGGTCAAATATGTTGTAAGACTCCGCGAATTGCAGGCACGGAGCACGAAATGTATATTGAGTCATAGGGTTGTCTACCCTAAGTGTTGTAAGGTAATGTAATGTCATGTCAGCCTACCCATGGTCTGCAAACCATGGGATTGTATAAATAAGAGTGAGGCTCTAAGTTGTAAAGATAGTTAGATAAGAAGAGATGGATTAATGTAATGATCTAGTGACGAATAGAGAAGAAGTCAAAGTGGCTTGGGTCGTAGTAGTAGGAAGGGGCTCTGCAGCTGAGTGCGCAGAGGCCTAGTAGAGTCCGTAGCTAAATGAATGGACCCCTGCAGCTGAGTGCACAAGGCGAAGTTGATTCTGTAACCGAAGAAGAAGAATAATAAAGAGAAGTTTGATTCTAAATACTATGTATTTGTTTCTGTATGATTTTCTATGCATTTATACTATTTTGTTTATCGCATGCACCTAAATGAATATTGAACACTGTTAAGTATAAATTGGGCTCACACAAATAAGTTAAGTAATCAAATAATGTCAGGTTAATAGTAAGGAACTTGGGTAATAACATGAATTGCGCCTCGAACAGGGTTGTGCGAAGGCAACATTGTAGGCTGTGAGGTACTGATAGGTGCGTGTAGCAGCGTGTGCGGAGGGTCAAACTGCTGACCCCCCAAAAATACATCAGACATCTCTAGGGTGTGGAAACCTGGTTCTAACACCCTCCCATACTACTTTGAGTGAGACCTTAGTCCGCGCTCCGTGGACTATTGCCGAAAGGGCCAGTAGTACCAGGATTTTTTTGGCTAAATCACCTCTGAACCTGGGTCAGGCCCATACAAGCCAACAAATGCTTCCGTTGCCGGGACCGGGATCTACATAAGGGATGTCTGATGTCAAACCACTGGAATCCAACAAAGAAAGAAATTGAAGGGTTGTTGGGCAAGAATATTCACGAGTTCATGGTGCAGGAAAATAGAAATCCGTGAGTATCTAAGGAACAGTGGTTGGAGCGCTACTTGTATATGGAAATCCATGAAATTTTCTTTGCATTCTTTCCTTCTAAGCTGTGTGAGTGGATCACGAAGCTAGCAGACAATCACGGAAGGTGTAGGATTGACAAACCAATCATGTGGACTCCATAATTAGTGCGCGGGCTAGAAGCGTCAGGAGATAAGATCGCACGAGCTGTGGACAATTGGCTCGACCAAATTATAGGAGGATTTATCACTGAGTTCACGATAGATACGACCGTTAGCTATAGTGAGGCAGAGCGATGCTTCCTCAAAGGATCGCGAGGCAAGTATATCAAATCTTTGAACACTTGGATTAAGATGTTATTATGTGAAAAGCGGGTTACGCGAATGAATTAATGTTTGGGACTACGCGAAGTGGGAAGATCTACAGAAGTGGAAGTAGTGAAGAATTAGAAACTAGTCCCTCAATTTCAACCTCACGGAAAAGCGAGGAAGAGCTCATGAAAGTTTCTCCGAGGAGCATGGTCAGTCTGATAAGGTAACGAATTTCGTGCTTACCACCTTCACATACACTGCCACCCATTTCACCTTCCTCACCTCCATCTCCACCCACCCCACCTCCACCACCACCACAGTCTAGTATGGAAAGTGCAATTAAACTACCAGTATTTAGAGGAGTAGGGAATGAATATCTGGACCAATTCTAGTTTGTGGTAAGGGTGGTATGGGAAGCACAAGGAGTAGTGGATGACAATATCAAGAAGGCTATGCTGGTAAGCATGTTGTAGGATCGTGCACTAACATGGTACATCAAGCATTCTAATGACCATCTAAACGTAGGAATCGCAGAAGCCTAGACCGCACTGGACAAGGAATTTAGCAGGCCAAAGTCAGAGACACAATCAATTATTGTGTTTAAGGAGATCGCAATGCTCCCGAGTGAGACCCCCTAGGATATGGACCAAAGATTGAAGGGTATGATTCGTGAAGCTAATATGACTTTGACGGATGGACAACACTATGCATGGTTTGTAGCATCACTCACACCGCACTTAAGGATGATGCTGTCATAGCAAAAACTTTCCAGCTAGGCCAAAGGTTTGGAGATGGCAATGAGATTGCATGAGACCCCTATACAAGATCCTGGTTTGGGAGTCCAACAAATCCACGTGCAACTGTAGAATCTATGTCTGGAGATGCAGAGTTTGAAACAGGGTAGGAAACCTTGGCCAGAGGCGCGTGAGGAGGTATGGTGCATAAAATGCAAAGGCTAGGGACATGACAAGACCACTGTCCAGTGTTCATGAATTACTTGGCGGGAGGAAGGCCAATGCCATTAAGACCTGAGGCACAAGCAGGACCAAGTGCGGCACATGCAGTATGGTGCATGATCTGTCAGATAGGAGGAAAACACACTATGGATAATTGTCATCTATTGCAGAAGTATACGCAGATGTCCCAACAATTGTTTTGTAATTTTTGTAGGTCAGTAGACCATGATGAATGCACTTGTAGAAGCTATGAACTAATGATGGATCAGACTCCTACCTATAGGGTGTAGACTGAAACGTGAGCCCTCGACCAAAATTTAGGAGTGACACATGCTAGATTTCAGGGGCACGGATGAGGTTGAGGTGGAATGGGACCAGAGAGGGGTCGCGAACAACTAATTTGTTACAATTGCAGAGGGCCCAAGCACTATTCCTATAATTATGCAAACCCAACAAGGACATCATGTTTGTACTATACTTAGTTTGATCATGAGGCAGAAGACTGCCCTAAATTGATAGCGAGTGTGCAAAAAAGGGGTACTTCAACCCCCTCCGACTCAGAATTTGCAGATGATGAGGTCTGAGCTGCGCGAAGAAGACCTGAATGTAAACATGATGCTCAGGAGAGGTATAACCACTGGCGATGATAAAGGTAAATAGTCAAAAGAAAGTGCGTGGGTTCACAAGGCTCCTACAAAGGAACCCAAATTTGATTTAGAACGTGTGAAGGAGACATTCATGGAAGCTAAGAAGAGCTTCACGGAGGCCTCCACTTCAAGTAGTAAGGATCAACTAGAACCAGGGATGGATCCTTTAATGCTCACTACCTTTCTAGAGACATGCATGAAACTGATGCATGCCAACAAGGTAGTAAAAGGACTACAGGAAATTATCACTAGGTGTGCGGGGTTAGGAGAACCATGCGTGGTCCGGAAACTTGGAAAGCATGAATTGCGCACAGGAAGGGAAATGAGGTTGATTGTGAAAAGCGGCGAGTATGAAATGGATCAGGTAACCCTGGATCTCGGATTAGATGTGAATGTACTGCCAAAGCAAACATATGAACGCATGGGGAGACCCGCGCTACAGTGGTCTCCTATTCAGTTACGAATGGTGAACCAACAAAAGATCTTGCCCATGCGAGCACGCAGACCGATTTTTAAGTGATAGAAATTGTCGATGATGGTAATCCCTATCCCACGCTGCTAGGAATAGACTGGATCACTGATATGAACGAAGTCATAAATCTAAAGAAGCGCAAAATGATCTTTGAGAAAAAGTCACTACATGTAGTAGTACCGCTAGATCCAGCCAAAGGAGCGTGATACACCGAATCGGTGCATGATGACGATAGTGATGACGATCTCAATTGCATCTATAAGATAACTATGCGTGAACAGGATTGGGTGAATCCAACTGCAAATGGAAGAATTTCGTGGGAGCGCAAAAGCTCCTGCACTTCAGATTCAGATGAAGAAGTAAAGCGATGGCAGAATTGGCTGCAGAAAGTAACAACGCTTAATTGCAACATGATGGTTAGATCATTGCACTGCATGACAAAAGAGGTAAGGGATTTGCCTACATGTGATGGGTTGACAACGGTGGATGAATTCCTGAAAAAATTTGAAAGCGCAGTACTAGAACAACAGCAGTTCGATGCTCTGAAGTGGGAAATGCATGTGATGCCCGCAAGGTGGTGGGGTACGCATCAGGGAAGTTTTGAGGGCTAGCACAGATGCAGAAGAATGATGCGCTTGGAATTTGTGAAACCGCAGATATGGCTAGTAGACAAATATTATGGACGAGATGATCCACATACACACCTTGCGAAATGGACCAAGGTCTACGGGGAAGATCCATAGCCTGAATGGTTACATTTATTCTATCACACCCTGGATATCATACCCATGAATTGGTATACTGAGATGGAGCTCCACCATGGTGTGAGGGAATGGGATGTCTTGCGTGAGGGATTTCTATTAACTTTCACATTTGAAGATCGTTGGTGGGGTATTGTTGATGATGCGCTATAGGCAGTGAAAGCAACTATCTTCAAAATACCATAGAAGCCAATGGAGGAACTTTAGCCAGAATTGGCACAATAGTTGAGTTGCGCGCTAGAGTGTTACAAAGTAAATGTTGAGGAGGATGATGAGGACCCACCAAATATTAACATTTCAGAAATGGAAGGTTGTTGCAAGATTTGAGGACCATCACTTGAGGACCCCGACATCACCGCGCCGCTAAGCACAAAGCAAGTAAACATTGGAACAGAGGCAGAGCCGAAGTACGTATTCTTGGGGACTATTAGGACAATGCCACAGTGGATAAGGTCACTGAGTTACTTCACGAATGCCAAGACTTGTTCCTGACCAAAATTACAGACTTAAAAGGGATCATTGGTGACTTAGGGATGATGAATATCACCCTGAAACCCAACACAAATCCAGTTAAGCAACAACCTTACCACTTGAATCCTAAATATAAAGAAAAGGTCTACGAAGAATTAGACAAAATGCTCGCAGCCGGAATTATTGAGCCAGTGGAAGAATCTGACTAGGTGAGTCCTATGGTAGTACAAGAGAAAAAGCAAAAGGGTGAAATAAGAATATGCATGGACCTTAGGAAGCTGAATGATGCCTATGTACATGATCCATTCCCAACACTGTTCATAGATGAAGTAATGGAGAATGTTGGCGGTTAGGAAGCATACTCATTCACAGATGGGTTCTCAAGATACCATCAGATCAAGATCGCACTGGAAGATAGGAGCAAAATGACCTTCACAATAGAATGGGGCTACTTTCAATACACTGTTATGCCATTTGGACTGAAGAATGCGCCAACCATCTTTTTGCACATCGTCGTGGTTACGTTCAAAGAATACATCCACAAGTTCTTGGAGGTATATTTGGATGATTGGATTGTCTTTGGATTTGTTAAGCACCATGTAGCAAGCTTACGCTTGATGCTGGACACTTGCCGCTGACACCAGATTGTGCTGAACCTTAAGAAGTGCACATTCCTCATTCCCTTTGGAAACCTACTAGGATATGTGGTCTGTAAACAAGGGCTAATGGTGGACCTTGCGAAGATTTCCGTTATTCTAAATTTGGAAGCACCACGAAGTTTTAAACAACTACGCGCTACCTTGGGACACACCGGATACAATAGGAAGTTCATCAAAAGTTATGTCCAAATAATAGCACCGATGGAAAAGCTATTGAAGAAGGATGTTACCTATTGCTGGAATGATGATTGCATGAAGAGTTTGGATGTTATGAAGGGGAAACTTGCCTTCGCCATAATCCTGGTATTCCCAAAATGGGATGTAGAATTTCATGTACATGTTGATGCATCGTGTATTGCGTTGGGAGCTGTACTCACACAGGAAGGCACAAAGGGTGTGGATCACTTGATTGCATTTGCAAGTTGGATATTTTCCAAAGCAGAAAAGAACTATTCCACCACCGAGCACGAGGGGTTAGTGATGGTGTACGCGCTCCAAAAAGACCGACACTATTTACATGGAGTACATTTCAAGATGTATACCGACCATTCCGCATTGAAATATCTAGTGAATAAACCTGTGTTGGGGGGGGCGCATATGTAGATGGCTCTTACTATTCCAAGAATATGATTTTGAGGTCATAGTCAAGCCGAGATGCCTGAACACAAGACCATATCACTTTTCACGAATCGAGACGAGCGAGGAGCCAACAAATTTGGAGGAGGGACTACCTAATGTACAACTCTTTGCAGTGTGCGTCACCAACAGACACTTCAAAGATATAATCAATTTTCTAACAACAGGGACCGCACCAAAGGAATACTCAGTCCAACAGAAAAAGGAATTGGTGGTGCACACGGTAGACTTTTCTGTCATCGTGGGGCACCTATACAAAATGGGCAATGATGAGATATTGCGAAGATACGTACCTGAATTTGAACGAGGTCAGATCCTCGCAGAAGTGCATGGGGGTGTTGTAGGAGGACACTATGCAGGATGCATGACCACACAAAAGATTCTTAACGCAGGGCTATGGTGGCAAACCCTGCACGAGGATTCGAAAGCGCACTATAAGGCCTGCGACATATGTCAAAGGACTAGAAAACCATCGTGGAGGGATGAGATGCCGTTAAATCCACAAATGACATTACAGCCGTTTGAAAAATGGGCAATCAACTTTGTGGGACCAATCAAACCTCAGGGAAAGATAGGTGTGTGCTACATCATCATCGCGATGGAGTACCTGACACGATGGGTGGAAGCACAGCTAGTCAAATATTGCACGGTCACTACGAATGCGAAGTTTTTGTTCGAAAATGTGTTGACATGATTTATTTGTCTGAAAATCTTAATGAGTGATCGTGGAACACATTTCCTAAATGAAACCATCAACACACTCACAGAAGTGTTCCAGGTGTATCATCAAAAAATTACACCGTACCACCCACAAGCTAATGGGATAGTAGAGGCATTCAACAGAATACTGGAGATTGCACTAACCAAAGTGTGTAACGCACAGTGAATTGACTCGGACCTCCACGTACCTACTGTATTATGGGTTTACATGATAACATGCAAGAAATTGACGAGACAAACACCTTTCTAGTTAATTTATGGCACGAAAGTTGTCATGCGGTTGGAATACATCATACCTAGTCTGCAAATAGTAGCACTCACAGGCATGATGAACTATGAAGCTCTGGAAGAAAGGCTCGCGCAATTAGAAGAACTCAAGGAAGAACGGTTTCTAGTAGGATTTCATCGGCAGGTACAAAAGCAGCGTGAAAAGGCTTGGCACAACCACCATATCAAGTTGCGCACCTTCAAGGTAAACGACTTAGTGCTGTTGTATGACAATAAGTTTGAGAAATTTCTAGGAAAATTTCGAATGCACTGGTTGGGACCACATGTGGTTAAGGAGGTCACAGACGGAAGTGTGGTCCAACTAGTCAAACTAAATGGTGAACCCTTCCTAAGAAAAGTAAACGATAATCGCTTGAAACCCTACATGGGTGGGCTGATTATCTGACTAACTGGCTAAAGTACAGTCTTCATGACCTAAGGAGCTAGACAAGGGTGCAGGACTATAAACATACACAACGGATATTGGTACAGAGGTAAGGACACAATTCAGACACAGAGGGCTCAGAAGATAGAATGCAGCAGGTACAATAGGCAGCAGCTCACTGCGCTGCGGACCTCCGAGCAGTTCAGGACTAGTTGGAGGGACCCTGCGCCAAGATCATCACATCGATAGAGTGACTCGAGGGTGAGTCATGATGTTTGTTTTGGGGACCTGTTGGGCATGGAATCCCCCCACAGCATGTTTTGGGGCTCAAAGCCCAACTTTTGGTCAAATATGTTGTAAGACTCCGTGAATTGCGGGTGCGGAGTGCGAAATGTATATTGAGTCATAGGGTTGTCTGCCCTAAGTTTGTAAGGTAATGTAATGTCATGTCAGCCTACACATGGTCCACAGACCATGGGATTGTATAAATAAGAGCGAGGCTCTAAGTTGTAAGGATGGTAAGATAAGAAGAGATGGATTAATGTAATGATCTAGTGACGGATAAACAAGAAGTCTAAGTGTCTTGGGTCATAGTAGTAGGAAGAGGCTCTGCAACTGAGTGCGCAGAGGCCTAGTAGAGTCTGCAGCTGAGTGCGCAGACCCCTGCAGTTGAGTGTGCAGGGCAAAGTTGAGTCTATAACCGAAGAAGAAGAAGAATAAAGAGAAGTTTGATTCTAAATACTGTGTATTTGTTTCTGTATGATTTTCTATGCATTTATACTATTTTGTTTATTGCATGCACTTAAATGAATACTAAACATTGTTAAGTATAAATTGGGCTCACACAAATAAGTTAAGTAATCAAATAATGTTAGGTTAATAGTAAGGAACTTGGGTAATAACATGAATCGTGCCTCGAACAGGGTTGCGTGAAGGTAGCATTGTAGGCTACGAGGTACTGATAGGTGTGCGTAGCAGCGTGTGTGTAGGGTCAAACTGCTGACCCCCGAAAAGCCATCAGACATCTCTAAGGTGCAGAAACCTGGTTCTAGCACCCTCCCATACTACTGTGGGTGAGACCTCAATCTGTGCTCTGCGGACTTTTGCCGAAAAAGCCAACAGTACTGAGATTTGTTTGGCTAAATCACCTCTGAACCTGTGTGAGGCCCATACAAGCCAACAGAAAGGAACATAGAACAAACATTTCTTCAAATTGAGCGTGATCTGATACCTCTGGCATGTATCCAACATCAATTATAGGCTGGCTACATGGTGTTTCACTAGCCCAAACATTGTCCAATCATCAAAGTATACCTCCAAAAACTTGTGAATAAAGTTCTCAAACGTCGTGATGACTACGTGCGAAAATATCGTTGACACATTCTTCAGTCGAAAAGGAATTACAGTACACTGAAAGCACCACCACTCTATGGTGAAGGTCGTCTTACTTCTATCCTCTGGCGGGATCTTGATTTGATGGTACCCCGAGAACCCATCTGTGAACAAATATGCTTCTTGTCCTCCTACATTATCCAGCACTTCATCAGTGGATAGAGTCGGAAAAGGATCATGCACGCAAGTGTCATTAAGCTTCTTGAGATCTACACATATCCTTATTTCATCCTTCTGCTTCTTTTCCTGAACTACTATTGGGCTCACCCAATCAAACTCTTCTACTGGTTCAATAATACTCGCCGCAAGCATTTTATCCAACTCTAAGTGGACCCCTTATTTATACTTCGGATTGAGGTGGTAACGCCTCTTCTTGATCAGCTTTGCATCTGGTTTCGACATAATGTTTATAACTCCTAGGTCCCCTATTATCCCTTTCAACTATAAAAACTTCGTAGGGAAGAAGTCTTGATATTCACAGAGAAATTCAGTGACCTTGTCTAATGTTGCGTCATCCTAGTAGTCCCCAATATTTAAAAATTTCGGCTCTTCCTCTATTCCAATGTTCACTTGTGTTGTTTTTAGCAGCGCAATGAAATCTGGATTTTCAATTTGTGGCCCCTCAACATTGCAGGGACCCTCAGTCTCTAGGATATTAATTTTCCTTGGATCCTCGTCCTCTTCTTCGGTAGTCACATTGTAGCACTCCAACACATGGCACAGCTGGGTGGTCCAATCCGGTTGAATTAAGTCAAAGGGATCCTGCAGTACTCTAAAGACTGTTGCCTTGACTTCCTGCAATACCTCATCAATACTTTCAAATGCATCATCAAAGCTAAACATCATTAAGAATCCCTGTTGTAAAACATCCCATTATTTAGTGCCATGGCAAAGCTCTGTTTCCAAGTACCAGTTCCATTTGTTGGATTGATGGGCCCTGACCCAGGTTCAACATTAATTATCCAAGTGAATCCCTACACTACTGGCCCTTTCGGCATCAATCCATGAAGCGCAGATTGAAGTCTCACCCGAAGCAGTATGGGAGGATGGAGGAACCAAGTTTCCGCACCCAGAGATGGTAGTGATGTCATTTTATACCCTAAACCTTCCTTAACGTAGGTCGATAAACCTTTTAGGGCTTATCTATATACTCCTCTTAGTCATCCTCTAGACCTCTGTGAAGGTCTATGACTATCCTTTGCATACCATAGATAGGTGGATCAAACACTTACGCACCTCTATAACTACTCTTACTTCCATAATTACCCAGATTAGCTTAAGTATCTGATAACTTCAACATGCATTAATATGATCTTTGTGTAAACAAATATTCTTACTTGTGTTCATATAACAAAGAAAAACATATGGATTCGTGCATCAATGCATCATTAAAACATAAATCCAGTATTTATCATAACATAATCATATGCATTTATAATAGAAGTAAAATAGATCATACATAGATAATTCCAGAATAATTCTATTTATTGATGCTTCATATCTTACTTACAGACTCTGACTACCCTGCGCACACTGCTGCAAGGGTCCGCGCACTTAGCCGTGGACTTCTACCCTATGCCTCTACGCACACAGTTGCAAGTGTCCGCGCACTCAACTGTGGACTTCTACCCTATGCCTCTGCACACACAGCTGCAAAGCCTCTTTCCTACACTAAGACTCTTCACTCTTAGCTCTCACAGACCCATTACATTCATTAATGACTCAAAACATATCAAGAATGAACTGCCCTAGACTCTTCTAAGACTTCCCTTTTTATATAATCCCATGGTCCGCGGACCATGGGTAGATCTCCTAAAGCCGAAATGACTTACATAAACTAAGGGTGGAAACCCTTTATGACACTTCACATCTTCACGCTCTATGACAACAAAATGTGGAGACTTTACACTTATACAAAAACTTGGGCTTCTTACCCCAAAAATGACCCTAGGGGACCCGTTCCCAATAGAGATGAATCCATGTCTGAACTAATGTGTAAGGATTTTCCTGGACTGATTTCAACAAGAGTAATCTCAGGCTCAAGAGTATAGGAAGATTATGCCACATTATGGGATAAGGAAGGTTTGGAATTAGAGTTCTCTTGAAAATATAGACTAAATATCTGATGAAGTGTATCAAAACTAGGCATAGTGTCTAGATTGTTCAATAAATCTCGCAATTCACCATCCTAAGCAGACTCGATATATGCTGAATCGAAGAAATAGGTCTGGTCTCCTCATCACTACTGTCATAATCTAACCATAAGGTATCCTTGAGTTCCTGAATAGATCTACCAGGTGGGTATAAGGTGACCTTTTTCCTAGAGTCTCCATGTGAAATGGACATGTCACCAGAGTGACATCCAATATAGGCATCAACCGTGGGAAGCCATGGTCACCCTAGAATCAAAGGATGTCCTCCCATAGGATTCTTTGGGTAAAGCACAATGAAATCTGCGGGGTATTCCCATGAATCTATAGAGATAACCATGTCTTCCAATACTCCATCGGGCTTGATTTTAGATCTATCGGCAAGTTCAAGCACAGTGGGTGTAGGATGGATGTGGCTCAACCCAAGTTGTTCCATGGTTTTCCTAGTCATCACATTGATGGCTGCCCCTAGGTCTATTAATACATTAGAGACAAGGATATCACCTATCTGGATAGAAACAACTAGGTTTCTAGGATTTGTATATTTCTCCATTGATAAGCATCCTATCATCAACTCAGCTGCTCTACCAACAAACTGAATGGTCTAAGGTTCTACTCTCTTCCTTTGTATCTTTTTAAGACATAATTCTTGGATGATCTTGGTACAGATGGGAATTTCTCAGATAACCTAAAGTAAAGAAACTTTTATACAAAGATTCCTTAATTCAGAAGCCAAGGTGGACTCAGGGTCACTCTTCTCCATGACCAACCGCTCTGGATAGGGGGGTTTGTTTGAAGAAGATGGTGAATCAGAAGGTACAGGAATGGAATGGAGGGTGATATTGTTTTTCGAATGATCAAGAGTTACCTCCTCATTTTTCTCCTCAATAATCACCGTGGACTGTTTCTGTTTTTTTTGTTTAACTACCCATCCCGATCTCAATTGAAGCTCATTTATCCCAATAGGCAAGGTTCGATAGGTAGGGAAAGGGGACGGTCCAATCGAATGAATCAATTGTACCACCTTATTATTATGATTTGGTACCGATTGAGAAGGTAGTTGAGGTGGTTTGAATGGTGGTGGAAAAGGAAATGGTGGCAAATGATTGACTCTACTGAGGTAGAGAGGGAAAATATGGTTGTGACATATGGTGTGGTGCATAAGAAGGAGGATATGATGGCATCTGAGTAGGATAGGAATGATATGAATGGTTTGGACCTCTCCATCCTTGTTGCCAAGGTTGAGAGGACTGTCCATGATGGAAATGGTTTCCATGCTGCCAATGTTGAGAGTGGTTATTATTATTTTAATATGAATATGGATATGCCTTATAGCCATAAAAATGTGGTTTAGGAGCCATACCTGCACTTACCTAAGGCCAATTCCTTCACGCTACCATGGCATGTAAAGAATCAAGTTCAGAATTCTCTCCTTCGAGTACAAATTTTAATCCTGGTATGGAGGGGCAATCCTCGATGGCATGGTTCTCTGAAAAAATCACACATTTATTAGCACTTTTCATATCACCAGGACATTCTCTTAAAGGATGCTTCTTTCTACACTTTGGACAAAAAATAGACAATGGCTCTTGTTATTTTTCTATTTTTTTTTCTTCTAAAATTTCAAAGATTCTATTTATTTTCTATCAGTATTCATTATTTCATTTTTCATCATGTCCATCTTATTCTCCAAGCCAATGATCATAGCATCTGTAGATCCCAGTTTGTTAGTTTTGCTTTGACCTCCTCTAGTGGATCTAGATTGGTTTCTCGAGAACTTCTTGCACAAGTCGCAATTTTTTTCAAAAGTTTTCTGAGCAATGTCTCCTTGTCCTAACAAATTCATATTATGTCTAGAACCCTCAGTAAGTCCTCGTAGGAACAAGGTTCGAATAGCACTTAAATCAAATTTGTGTTTGGACCTTTGGAGTATATACAAAAATCTTTCTATGTAATCCTCCAAGATCTCATCATCACCCTTTACAATGGTGAAGATCTCGTCCTGCATTTATCTAGTTTTGTAATATTCCTTCTATTTATTAAAAAATAGTCTCTTCATTTGGTCCCAAGAACTTACAGTGTTTCCTCCTAGTCCCATGAACCAGTGCAAGGATAAATCCTTGAGGGTTTCAGGAAACAACTTTAATTTCTGGGCATTAGGAGAATAATCATAACTCTGAAATAATTTATCAAACTAAAAAAGAAATGACTCTGGGTCTTCATGCACCTTACCAGGAAAGTGTGGAAGAGATGAGGGTGAAATATTCTTCATTTATTTATTTGCTCATGAGTTCACTAATTGAAATCCAAAAGTGGATTGTTTGTCATTTTCTTGGTTCTCGCCATACCCCTCTACATGGTCTTCATGATTAGCCATTGTTGTGCCTCCAGTCGAACTACTTCTAGAAGGTGAATGTTGACTAATGTTGAATTCAACTTTCTGATTGCCTCTAGCTTCCTCCTTCTCCTTTTCGGGTTGTGTCACACCTAAATCACTATGTCTAGAATCCAGGTGGATTGTTCCAGTGTGATGAGTTTGTGTTAAGTTGGACTTCCTACCTGCAAAAGAAGGTCCAATATGAGAAGATTTTTTAGATCTTTCAGTGTTTTTTTGGACCTTATTGGGCTTCGGACTCCTACCTTTCTTAGGAATTCATTTTAAAAAATCAAATCCAAAAACAAAATTCAAATTCTTATAAAAGAAAAAAATCTGTTAATTTCTACAATGGAAAAGAAAATCAGCACTTGTAAAATCCTCAAAACAACAGAAGCATACTGTAGAAAAAATAATAGCAGACTTACCCCTATTGCAAAAAAATAGAAATTTCTTACCAATTTGAAATCACCTCCCCGGCAATGGCACCAAAATTTTGGGTGCAGGAATTACTATTAAGCAAACTCCTTCAACACTTAATTGTCAACCTAGGGGTTCCGTAAACTTAGATGTGAAGCACATGAAATGCCAGAAATGATATGAACTTTTCTAAACTCTATTCCTACTTCCTTAATTGCAATCTTGCAGAATAAAAAAGAAAAGATCACCTGACAATTTACTCCAAAGATATTCTAGTGCTGGAATATGAAAGAAAGTACCTTTGCAAGAAAACAAATGAAAGGAATTCTCAAAATCTCTTGCAGCAATCTTTGAAAATGTAAATCTATGTTTATCTTCAGTATAGTTGTGTTCCAGATTCATAATTGGACCCTTGAAGATATCTGGCTCCTTTTAGATCTTCCTCCCTATACTAAGTTATTATTGTTGTACTTCTGCAATGTGCTTGCACTAGTACCATAACAAAGTTTAAGTTCTTGGAGTATACTTTACACCTGTACTAAATATTTATGTCTTTATGCAATAACTCTAAGCCTCAAGGCTAGAGTACTCTGTTCCTGTATCAAGAGATCGATTCTAGTACCGAGATAGAGGTTCCTGCACCAAGATTTCCAATCCTTCTTTCGAACAAATAAAGAATGTGTTAACTAAGAAAAATAACTTACAAAAGTGAACAAAACTTTGAAAGTAAATTCCTCAAACTGAAAAATGCTTCAACTAATCTTTTAATGTCTAAAACAAGAATTAATTCCAAATTCAAAGCACACTTTAAATTATGGAACTTTTGCATGTAATATAAGAGATCATTTAAATATGAAAGAAGGCTTCAATCCTGTAATAGCTATCCATACTACTAATTTGCATGCATAACCTTTTAAACCCAGAAAGATTTCCTTGAAGAATTATTATGCATGAATCAGATCTTTCCTAAATAGTATAAAGTGCAGGCATAGACTAGTGTGTGTGTCACAACAGTTTTTTGTTTCTCTTTTTTTTTTTTCACAAAATTAGCTACTATTTATCATTCAAAAAAGTATAGGAGGCAAAGCTCCAGAAGTACAGGCTTGGAGCTCGAGTGAAAATCTTTCTCTTTGACTACAATGCCACCATCTGCTATTTTTCGATGTTTTTTGACATGAGGAAGACTGATACAAGAATAAATTTGAACGAATTGGAAGAGAAGAACACAAGCTTTACAAAGCATTTTAATCTGTATCTAAACGACTGTTTTTCCGTGCAGAAGAATCCTCCGACTTGCAATCTTGGTTAGCGATGATGAGGCTGTAGTAGCTGGCACTTGAATCATTAAAGTTTTCCAACATATAATTTTCCATGGGATCTTGAATATGAGTGCAGCAACAACGATAGGATGAGAAGGGGAGAAATAACTGGAGGGCGATTGAATAGAATGCAACAATGCTGGTCATCACCTGTGTCCAAGCCAATAAAGCCAACAAACTGGAAGGAATAAGGGGCAGAGGCACACGGTGGAAGGTGAAGGCCTCACGGGTTTTTCTTGAGAGAGCAGAAGTTGATAAGAGTGAGGTGCCAAAAATTGTGGAGGACATGGAAAAATTTTATCTCTCAATTTTGGTTGATCATGCTTTGACATCTGCTGATGATTTGCTATATATGGATATTTGAGGGCTTTCTCTTGCTATTCATGGGACTAATGATAATAGCAGAGTCACCAAAAATCCAAGCTTTCTTAATTCTGAGGATTTGAAGTTGGAGTAAGCTTTGATAGAGAGCCAGGGCCTCTGCTCTGTTGTTGGAAAGATTTCCCAGACCCCACTCAAAAGAGATAAGGGGGTCTCCTTTGGGTGTATAGATGATTCTCCCTGCTCCTGCAGCCCTTGTATTAGACTTGGAGGTGCCATCGAAGAAGATGATATGAGTGTTGCTATTGAAGATCCAGTTAGTGAATTCACCCTGCTTTAATCTGATTTTCCAGTTGAAAGTGTTAGAAGAGCTATTGAAGTTGACGACTTGAGAGAGGATGCTACACTTGTCTATCAGATTTCTGATGAAGTCTTTCTCTTCATTACAGAGGCTTGCCATGTCGATTTTCTTGAGATTCTTAGCGGCTATGGTTTCTATTGCCATACTTTTGGATTTGCTGCAAAGACGTCTGGTTAAAGTATCCTGGTCTCTGAAAACCTTGTGGTTTCTTGCTATCCATATTTTCGATAAGAGTGCGTAAGGGAGGGCATCCCAAACCCTCTTGACAATGCTATTTTTCTTTTTTTTCTAGGGATAACTTTTCTTCCAGAAGCTTAAGGCTTCACCAATGGACTGATGAGAATTCCAGGTGAATGAGTCAAAGGGGGCTATGCCTTTCCAACAAGAGATGGCGAAGGGACATGAAATGAAAAGATGTTGCATGGTCTCTTCAGCTTCATGACAATTCGGGCATCGGGAGGCACCCATGATACCTTTATTTTGCAGATTTTCTGAGGTGAGAGTCTTCCCTTTTAAAAGGGTCCACATGAAGAATTTAACCTTGGGGATAGCTTCAACTTTCCAAGTTTCTTTCCAATACGTCCATGGAGAAGTGGGGAGATCCTTGTTGCACAAATAATTCTAACCTGCCTAAATTGAGTAGCTTGAACCTGTAGGATCCCAACGAAAGCCATCAGCACCATTTTTAGATATAGGTGCAATATTATGGAGATGATTTTGGAAATTTTTAAAGGAATCTTTGAGATGAACAGGGATGGGAGGAAAGTTCCAGCCCTTCCACGCTTGCGTATCTATATCCCAATGAGATATTTGATATAAATGATATAATCCCTTGCTTTGCAAATAGAGAATGACTGGTTCCATACCTGGGAAGCTGCTGGTGGCGTTATTTCCCATTATCTTATCGCTTCCAATGCTGACTTTGTTCCCACCTTTGGGAACCAATGAGACATTTTGAGCCATAAAAGAGATGGCTTTTTTGCAGAGTTTCCAAATACCTGTGTTGCTCCTTACAGGTATTTCACTAGTTAGCAATTGTTGCCTTGGACTATTAAGGTATTTGACCTCGATGACTCTTTTCCACCAAGCTTGCCACCAAAAGCTAAGTTAGTGAACAATGGAGATCTAATTCCAAGCCCACCTTTTTCCTGGCTATGGATAACTTGTTTCCAACTAACCAGGTTATATTTTTTCTTATCATTTTTTCCACCCTGCCATAAGAAATGTGTAAGAAAACTTTCCATTTTGTGATGAAAAGAGGTTGGCACCTGAGCTAAGGAGAACTGATATAAAGGAAGCGAAGACAGGCCTGATTTTAGGAGCACCATTTGGCCAGCTGGGTTGAGCCAGAAGGATCCCCAGTTGTGGACTTTTTTTTTCAATTTATCAAGCATTTTGTCCTAGATTTCAGCTCTAGCACGACCCATGCTTACTGGAATTCCCAAGTAGCTAAAATGGTCCCATTTTAACTTACACGACACCCCAAAGATGTTGGATAGGTTTTTGAGAGTTTGGGCTGAAGTATTCCAACCGTAAATGCAGCTTTTGAGATAGTTTATCATTCCCCCGGAGTATCTCATAAACTTATCTAATAGGAGCTTGAACCTTTGGGCAATTATAGCAGATGCTCCTCCTATCAGTAGGGTGTCATCAGCAAATTGGAAGTGATTGATGTTTTTAACTCTATCTTCAAATTTGATTCCAGTGATGAGGCCTGCTTATCTCTTATGATCAAGGACACAGCTGAAAGATTCAGCCATTAAAATAAATAAGCAGGGAGAGAGAGGACGGCCTTGCCTCAATCCTCTTGAAGATTGAAAAGCAGGGTCGGGCCTTCCATTGATGAGAGGGGCAATCTAAGGTTCAGAAATATAGGTTCTTATGAGATTAATGAAAGGGGAAGAGAAGCCCATTTTTTGGAGAGTAGCGAAAAGAAAGGAGTGCCGGACTCTGTCAAAGGCGTTTTCCAGGTCCAGAATGAAGCCCTTTTCCTTTCTAGAGAGGATTGAGTGGATGGCTTCCTGAACAAGTAAGATGGAGTCGGATATTTGTCTATTGGCCATAAAACCGCCTTGATTTTCAGAAATAAGGCTTGGCAAGAGGGGCTTGAGTCAGGAGGCAAGGATTTTTGTGAAGATCTTATATGAAGAGTTGCATAGAGATATAGGTCCGAAGCGGGAGAAGGAAGAGGGGCAGTTCTCTTTGGGAATGAGAACAAGATGGGTTGAGTTTGTGAAGCCTCCCATTTTATTTTTCCTTTGTATCCATTTGTAATACTTGATGAGGTCCTTTTTGATGGTTTCCCAATACTCCCTATAGAAAAAAATTGGGAAACCATTTGGGCCTGGAGCTTTGTCAGGCTAGAGGCACCAGATAGCTCCCAAGATTTCTTCCTCTTTTATCTCTTTATTTAGTCTTTCATTGGCTTTTGTAGTTATTTTCTTTGGCAAATGCTGTAAAAAGTCAGTGTAATTCTCCTCTTCCCATTTTTCTGATAGGAGCTCTTTAAAATGTGCTGTAGCCGCATTTTTAATGGAAGCTTGATCATTGTGTTGGTTACCTGCGCTGTCTATAATCTTTGTTATGTTGCTCTTGATTTGTCTTACAGTTGCTTGCTTGTGGAAGAAGGATGTATTCCTATCCCCACTTTTCAACCAAACCTGTCTTCATTTTATGCGCCATTTTTCTTCCTCTTCTCTTCTGATACTGTAAAGTTGACTGTAGAGGTCCTCTTCTTGGTTTTTCCTTGCTTGAATGTATTCTTGGTTTTCCATTGCATGATGTAAAGTCTCAATTTTAGCTTTCACCGCTAGCTTCTTTGCTTTTGGCTCTTTATATTGGGATTTAGCCCAATTCTTGAGAGCGTTCTTGACATTTCTCAATTTGCTTTCCCATATGTAGCTTGGTGAGCCTTCTACATGTTGGCTCCAACTTTGCTGGACTAGAATTTTGGCGTCTGAAATATGATTCCATAAGGGACTGTATTTAAAAGGAATTGGGCCCAGGGGACAATGGGAATCAAGAGATAAGGCAGTGCGATAATGATCTGAAAAAGCAAAGGGGAGAATAGAAGCATGAACAACTATAAAGGATGACAGAAAGGACACATTTACCAATATTCGATCGAGTCGTTCCATTATATTGCTTTTTCCAAGTCTGCGGTTGCTCCAGGTAAACTTGCAGTTCTTTGAAACAATATCGACCAGATCTACAAGCTGCATAACATTCTCCAATTGATTTCTAAAGGGGTCAAGAGTAAAGCTGCCACCATGCTTTTCATTAGCATGCAAGATAAGATTTAAGTTGTTGCCTAGAATTATATTGTCATTCTCTTCCTCTGCTATGTTGTTGCTGAGAGAGTTCCAGCAAGCTTCCTTGTCTCTGTAGTGATTTGGAATGTATACATTGTAAATGATAAGCTGATAGCTGCTCATGTTGTTCTTCAAAGAAATCTTTATCCAATGTTGTTCCACTGTCTCTGCTATCTTGTTCTAGTTGTCTTGAAGCCAAAGAGTGGTGATTCCTCCTGAAGCCCCTCTGGATTCGCATACACATCCTTTATAAAACTTATGCTTCTCAATAATTTTATTCATCTCTGCCTGTCCCAGTTTTGTTTCTTGAAGTAGAACTATCTCTGGTATTTCCTGGATTAAGAGATCTTTTAAGGCATTTGTTTTAGTGGGGTGCCCCAATCCCTTGCTATTCCAAGAAAGAATTTTCATCATTTCAATGGAATGCGGGGAGTTGTTCTTCCTCCCAGGTCTTTATTTATTGAATCCTTGTTTATCTGCCCTTGTATATAAGATTCTATAGGATTCTGAATACCCAATGATATGCCTTTTTGTGCATTTTCGTCTCTTTGCTGTTTGGTAGATTTTCGACCAGGCTTCTTTTGGTTTTCAGAATGGATCCATGCTCCTTGGAGTTACTTCTAGTGGTTTTGGGAGGGGGGGGGGTCAGAAGGGAGGGAAGATGAAATGGACAAGGGAAGGGAAGGTTTAGAGGGAGAATGAATCTTTGGAGAAGGGGGATCCTCGGGTTGGGAAAGAATGTGAAAGGGATTGGAGGAAGCGGAAGAGGGGAGGGGATTAGGCTGGCTAAGAAGGGGAGGAAGGGAGGAGGAGGGGGGTAGAGAAGGGGGAGAGGGATTGGGAGGGGGGATGGGAAGGGGACGAGGGGAAGGTTCAGCTTCATGAGGAGGGATGGAAATAGGGGCTGTCTTTTTTTCTTTTTTTTATTGCTTCCCATTGTTCTTCCTATGGAGAACTGTCAACATTAATAAGTTTAGAGCATCAATTTGCAAAGTTCCCATATTTGTGACATAGCTTACACTTGAAGGGAATCTGTTCATAGTCAAGCTGCTGAATGTGTGTCCGGTCATCTACCTTTAACTTGATGGCTTCTGGCAAGCCTTTCCCCAAATCAACTTCAACACAAATGCGAGTGCATGCCTGCATGTTGTCTTTAGGTTCGCTCTGGTCAATATATTTCCCTACAGCATTCCCTATAGCACACACTGACTCATCTCCCCAGCAATGCAGGGGGAGGTGTGGAAGGCGGACCCAAACAGGCATAGCACTAGGGATATCCAGCTCTGGATCAAAATCTGGAGTCCACTTGTTGAGGTACAGGCCTCTGGAATCCATAAAATAAGGACCATTTCGAAAAATCAAATCCTTGTCTTCCTTGGTTTAAAAGTGGAATGTAAAATATCCTTTTCCACAAAATTTGATAGAGATTTTCCCTTGAGTTTTGTCTGACCAGTTCCTTTCAACCCACCTCTGAACTGTTTTAGGTGAGGACCAGAGGCCTGTAAACTACCCAATAAGGCCTCTTTCAGCTAAGGCAAGCGCAGCCATATGGGGCAAGGTTGGAGGCAGAGAGACTTCCTACAACCCATCCAGTTTTTTAACAAACTTCGAAATTGAGGGACGGTTTTGCTGAGGCGAAAGAGAGCGAACCAAGTCAGAGAATGCTTGCTGGAAGGCCTCCTCGATGGTGCCTCCGGAGGGGCCATAATGGCCCAAGAATGGACTCAAAGTCGCAGGCAGACAAAATGGCAGCCAGGATCGGACGCCCAGCAGCAGGGGCTACCAAGAAGGGGCTAGCTGAGAACCGCAGGGCCGAAAGATGCAAGTCACAGGGGTTGCCAGGAGGGGGCCTGCAGAGAACGTAGGGCCAAAGGTAAACAAGGCACGGATGCTCCAGAACACGCATGCTCCAACTAAAATATACCAATAGTGTTTTGTTTCAGAAGTGTATTTAATTCTAAATATAAAAATAACTTCAGAATGGAAATCACGCTTTTGGAATCACATTAAGTCTTAATAGGAATCACACACTTCAGGATCGCATTAAGATTTATCAAATAAAAAAAGGCCATTTCTATAATGAACCGAAAGAATCAATATGTGAAACTGCAAACGCACTAGTGCAGGAATGCGTGTCTGCACGATCTAGGTAGAAAATGAGATTAAACTTCAAAGAAGGAAATCATAAATTTAAACTTCAATCTAACTCACACACCACGGATCCGTCACACTATAATGAAATCAGATTTAAACCTTGCAGAAAGATAAAAGAAACATCTGCTTACTTCACACTTGGCATTAGAAATAATTAACACACCTTAATTGAAAACGAGAAGAACACAAGGGAGAACGAGCTGGGTTGGCTAGGCCCTAGCCAACCCGCTCGTTTCCCTATTTAGGAAATGTAAAAAAATTGTCTCTTTAGTCAATGCATAAACATAGAGTTACAATGAAAGATTGGGGAAACATGGTGTAGTTCCTTTCTATTAATGATCAACAAATATACATCATGAATTCGAATCCAGCCCAGGACGAGGGCGATATAAGAAAAATTACAAAAAGGACATAATCATAGTATCCTTTCTATATCTATCGCTCACTACCATTTTCTATCTGAGTCCTATGTTTTATACATTCATCTAGGCCTACGGCCGTAACCAAATTACAACGAGTGTTCCAATCTGAGCCTTTCGGCCATAACAAAATAACAACAACAGCTCGTGCTATGCCTTTCAGCGATAACAAAACACTATTCTAGGTATTCATCCGGTGACCTAATCTCCACCATATCTCTGATTTTCCTCCATGCTCTAAGCCCAACTTGAGTTAATTGTTCCATTACACGGTGTCTGCATGGAGTGTTGTGCTGTCACAATAGTTGAAGATTCACCAGCGATGCAAGAATCCTACCCGCACTCGACCATGCTAACAAAATATTTAATTCATTATCCATCAAATAATTTATAGGAATATAATTATTAGTTACAAAGATTTAAAGGCATAAAATCTACAAAAATCATTAATTAAGCACTTTTGTAACTCTTAAACATGAAACATAAAGCTAGTGCAGGAAGGGATACGATTCTTAGACTAGTACAGGAATAAGGGAGCTTACAAGGTTAAAAAAAAGGTATAAGGTTATGGTTTTGAAGGTAAAAAGGGTTAAAAAATGGAGCAATTTGGCCTGCCAACAATGCTAACCTTCATGGGAGCCCACACAACACTCCTCCTAGGAGCACACAATTCCCACCAGGGTAACCATTGGCATCAAGGAACCCCTTTACATATAGTTGTTCGACATCATTTTTCAATGGAAAACACCTTTCAAGTCTCATTTTTAGCTTCCTTAATTATAATTGATTTAAGTCAGTTAACCAATGACCCTATCATACATTTCTAGAATTGGCCACCCATGCCAACCAAGTTACCTGCAGATGTGCCAAAATTTAAAGGGAAACAAGGAGAAGATCTAACAAACCATGTTATGACTTTTTCACCTTTGGTGTTCATCCAATAGTATCATGGAAGACACTATTCACCTATGACTATTTCAATGCACCCTTATAGGGGTTGAAACAAAGTGGTATATAGGCCAATCCTCTGGTTCACATGGGAACTTCTATTTTCTATCAATAGAATTCCTTACATTTTTTCATCTCCCTATCTGCCAAGACTCAATACTGGAACTTCTAACCTATTTCAAGCAAACATCTGCTACGCACATATCGAACCACGTCCACGAATGGAAGAAACGTTGTAGCTTGCACACAAATCATCTGGAAGAAAAACTCATCGTTGATTTATTTTGAGATCCCTGACATCAGAAATCTCAAAAGATTTGGCAAATTCCTCTCCAAAAAATGGGGAAACCTCGGCAATTAGATCTCATATACACACAATTTGGATACGTCTACCATGTCCCTCCAAATGAAACCTGCCTACAAAATTTTAAACCAGAGATACCAGGCACATCTAGTGTTTCATATGGGTTGATCAGTACCATAGCCCAAAATCAACCAAGAAACACCTCTAGTACTTGGGAAATACATACAATCGCCAACCATTTGGTGCCATGCTTGTAGCACCACCACTGCAAAAGATAGGATAATATCCCTATCAACCTACAGCTATGCAAAAGCATTATATACACTTCAACAAACACCCTCCCATGCATGGTGTCCCATATCCTCTGACACAAGGAAATTTTCACCCCTTAGGAATGTCGAAGTGGTTTCCACTTCCCAGAACACATATGCTAACCAATGAAAAGGGAGTCTGTATTTCCATTTTCCAACATTTGAATAGAATAACCCACCAACATAGACTAATGCAGGGGTTAATTTTGTGCAACCTTCTCTCCCTCAACAACATCAATTATTTGAACAGTTAAACTTGTCTAACCCACTTGAAACTACTAAGAAAAAAAGAAATAAAAAGCCAAAGGTAAAGCCTATACAAGGGGGCAACAATCAACAACAACCTCTGCAGGCACTAGCTAGGGGAAACCCCAACCGGAATCCAAATCTGGGACTGACCAATAATAGCCCAAAATGGAAAAAAAATAACCCCAATCTATGAACTAATCATTATTGTGTCATCTGTGGGGAATACGATCATTACACACATCATTTCCCTCAACTCCCTGAGTTAAAGAGGATGAAAGATATTGGGGGGAAAGGAGGAAAAAAACAACAAACTATAGTAATGCAGAATTATTTCCCCATCAAGGAGTGGTAAATACTCAACAAAACCCTCCCAATAACATTATTAGAATCCTCCTAGAAGAAGTTTCCAGAATACCTCAAGTTGTGACATTTACATGGCAGGGGAAGACATTCTCCTGTAGATGTGTAACTACGATTAAAAAACTCCACTGAAGACAAACCCATCCACCTCGACCACTGCAGCACCTACAACACCTTTGAAAATTTCTTGACATCCTATACAACCCATCCCAAAAATGGTAAAACCTTTACGACAAATGGTACATAATGCAAACGTTTTTTAAATCTACAATAGAGTCAACGACTTAGCTCAATCTCCATCATCTATGCCAACATTGGAAGTTTTGCAAACATTCCCAACCCAATGGAAAGCCTTACTTTCCACATTAGGCACATTCGACCTTTCCAATTCTCATTTAACGGCTTTCAACTTGGATAACACTGCCCCGCATCTTCCATCGATAATCACCTTTCAAATTCTGGTCATAATTTGGAACATCAACATCCACCATTGCATAATTAATGAAGAAGTGTCTACATGCATTATGTCTAAAGAAACTAGGAAAAAACTTGGATGTCCCAAACTCAAATCATCTTACATCACTCTCAGAGAATACAAAAAGCACCCTTCTGATCCCGTAGCCTTATTCCAAGATGTTTCGGTGAAACTTGCCGGTAAAATTGTGCTCATCGACATAGAAGTCCTAGATGGACAACTGGATTACAATATTCTTCTTGGCCAAAGTTTCATGTATGCAATGAATGAAGTTGAATCCTTTTTATTTAGGATAATTATGTTCCCTCTTGATGGGAAAATGTTTACAATTGACCAACTCACATATTATGAGAAGAATATATCCACCACACTTGATGGTGTGCTACCTTTTGTAGAGTCTTCCCCTGAGTTGATCACAACCTTCACTGAATTTGGAGCTAGATAATTTAAACCATTAACACTCCTCTGTACATACCCTGAAGACCCCCCTTTGCTGTAGGCCATTCCTATAACCATAAGAGCTCTGACGTGCATGATAAGTTCATCAAACATCCCCCAGAGTCAATAACCAATTCGAGACACCATTACTATTGCAATTACAGATTCTATGTTCCTACCATATACTATCACCCAAACACCATTCTTATACCCCCCACTTGGTTTTGTCTTGCACAAGTTCATGGAAACCCTCACGCTGCCAAATATGGCTCTCACAATACCAGTCTTGTATCTAGCCCCTTAGGCCATGCCAGTAAACTTAGGTATCACCTTGACATGTATTATTTATGTATCTCCTCCTTAGGATACCACCCCAAATTAAACCACACCTTCTGGTTCTAGCAAGAGGGATAAGCAAAAAGGAAAAAGGGTGCAAAGCTCAAACACTTCCTCATCTATGGTACATCCACCCTATTATTTGTGTGAAGTAGCTGGGAACCCTACCAATATGTGCCTTGAGTTAGAGGATTTAAAAGCTCTTCTACATGCCCTAAAAATTCCAGTGAGCCCACCTCCATCCACTGGAGAGAAGGCCACACCAACAAAAAATAAGGCATCTCACACTAACCATGCATGCACTATATGTGTGGAGTACATGCATTACACTCATCATTTCCCCAAAATCCCTCGATATCGATATGCATTTAGTGCACTCACTCAAGTCAATATCATGGCTCCATCACATCCCGCCACGTCACTGGTAAATGATGGATCTAAAACAATATTTTTGTTTTTGAGGAAGAAACTTCATGCTCATATTCCCCATACACCCATGGTCACACAACCTCCCACCATATGGGAAGCAACCAGAATTAGTGACACCTCAACCTACCTCCTCATGTGCTTTATGTGATGAACTAGGACATCTGGTTAACCAGTTTCCTAAGTCACGGGAACTTAGGAAATGGTACCCAACCCCTCATGTTGTCCCTAGAAACTGACCAAGGTGCAAATTCCATAGTTTCCACATTTTTACATGAAATCATCATACTTGATTTTCCCTAACCCTTCTCCAATTCAGTGAAACATTAACTTTTATGTGCCAATACATTTATGAGAACTCAACATCTATCCAAGAAGATACCAAATCCCTAGATAATGCCACTCCAGTGAGGCATGATGGATCTAGAACCATATTGTATGTATCCAAGGAAAAATCACTATGTGCGGTTCATCCAAGCATCCATAACCATATTCCCCCCACCCTCAGTTCAGATCTAGAAGGATGGAAAAACAACCTTAGGTAGTATTGTTAAAACCTCCCCACACATGCGCCCTATGTGACAACCCGATAAACTGGTTAATCAATGTCGAGAATTGAGCAAGATTAGAGATGTCTTTCACTTGTTGGTCCATATTCCTCGACCTACTCACTCAAAAAAATATATATTCTCACGCAATCATTGCCACATCTACTCTGAACCACATCTCATGTAGAATTGCCAATACCTTCCATATTTTCGAGCTGCAAGAGAAACACTGAGACAAGTTGACATTAGGGGCACACATCTTGTCAACACTAAGATCCAGTGGTGGCCAACACCCAGGAATTCCCCTTCTCATGACACCAACCATGCATCATCATCTCATGCTATGGGATATGTTGACACCCACACCATTTTTTATGTTAGCACTAGTCCTACGTGCATGTCTATATCCGCAACTCTCATAGTTTTTAGACATTCCCTCTATTATGAACATTTGGAAAGATTAGGAATTGGCTCTAGAAAAATCACCATATCCATAAACACTAGCCTCACATTGAGGAAGATGCATTAGATCCTAGGATGTCAATGACATTGCAGGAACCCACTCGCACTCATCATCAATCTTCCATTATGGAGATCCTACCACCACCTAATGTTGATGATACTCAACATCTATAAGATTCATTTCCTCTTCCATAGGAACCCTAATTCGTGTTGTCTGGTCATCATTTTTTGGTGACGAGACTACTAAACCCACCACAACTATGGCACCACTACCAACTATGCAGAACCATCTCATCTACACATTGTCAAATTCATTGGGTTCTACATAATCAACCACCAAATCATTTTCTTTCTTGTCTACTAGCGCAACTAGGCCCGAGCTTCACCCTTATAGCTTCATGCAACCCAGTTCAACAGTAGATAATATTTTTCACTTAGACGAAGATATTCTAGAGGCCATGAAAAAACATGAATTTCCATCGGATTCCATGCATCACCATTCTTTCTTTCTACCTAAAAAAACATTTTCACCTATTGATGCACCCAGTCACGATATTTGCACAATAAAATATAAGGGTTTCCTTCCATCAGGACATGTAGATTGGTTTAAAAATCTCATCTTGGCACCAGATCCGTTCGAGGAGGGGAACATGTCAAATATCTCACCTGCTATTAAGGTCGATATTTCAAATAAACCTAGCATAGTTGAAGAGATCTCGCTGGGGGAAGCATGCTCCCTAGAGGAGGTGGCCTCATACAAAGCCCTAGTCCAAGAATATAGGGATATCTTTGCATGGAATTACTCTAAAATGCCATGCATCAGTCCCACCATCGTGAAGCACCATGCTAACACATGGCCTGATGCACACCCCATTAGATAAAAGAAACATCAACTACATCCTTCTAAAGTGGAAGTGATCAAGTAGGACATTAATAAGCTCCACAAAGTTGGTTTCATTTATCCTATCACTTACACTTCTTGGGTTTCAACTTTGTACCCATCATGAAAAAACAGGGCCCCATACATGTCTATACTGATTTTTGAGATTTAAACAAAGCATGTCCCAAAGAAAATTACCCTACACCATTCATTGACCAAGTTATCAATTCTTATGTCAGTCACAAAGCACTATCCTTCATGGATGGGTTCTTTGGGTATAATTAGGTTCATATTCTCCATTTGGATCAGCATAAAACAACCTTCATAGCCCCATGGGTCTTAAAAATTCCCTTTGGTATTAAAAATGTTAGTACCGCCTTCCAGTGGGCCATGAATTATATCTTCCATGGTCTAGCTCATCTCACCCTTGCCTCTTTGGGTGACCTCACCATATATTCCAAAAATCACGCAGATCATTTAGAGGATCTCAACCTAGTGTTTTATAGATGTTGAAAATATAACCTACGCTTGAACCCTCTAAAGTGTGTCTTTTGCATCAACATGGAAATACTATTGGGATTCATTGTTTCCTAGTAAGTTATTAGAGTTAACCCATTAAAGGTCCAAGCCATCCAGGAAATACCACCTCCAAAAAATTTAAAGCAATTGCAAAGCTTGTAGGGTAAGGCCAAATTCTTATGCCACTTTGATCCAGACTACGCCACTTGTGTGCATGGATTCTTGTGCTTTCTTTGTCAAGTTATTCGCTTCCACTGGGATAAGCAGGCATGAAAATCATTTGAAGCCATAAAATATACATTATCTCAAGTTTCATCGATTAGCTCTCCTGACCAAAATAAGGACTATTGTTTTGGAGAATTTAGCATCTACGGATAAATACTAATTCCCTAGATAAGTATTTGTATCTAGAACAATAGCTTAAAGTGTTTTAGACTTTTCCTATAAGTAAGATAAGATGAGAAGATAGAAGGCCTACCTGTAGTTCCGCTTTCCCCTCATCTCCCTTGTATCAATTCCATCACTCCTTCCAATAATTAATCCACTTAAGAAGTACCCTGTAAACACAACAGAAGAAAAAAACTGATCAAAGCATACAATCTATTGAATATAAGTGAAATGAATCAAATACAATTCACACACATAAGCATTATAAAACAATACAAGCATATGGGAAAAAAGTTCAAACACTTTATTAGATAGAATAAGGAATTACAACCTCTGGTGTTTGATTCAAAGCCATTCCTCCAACTTGGATCCCATCCACATCACATCAAAAGCATAACAAACTTGTAGCATCACAATACTTTATTCAAAGCCAAATCTCATAGCAGCATTATCTCCTAACAATTCAACATAATCCAACCCCTGATCACTTAGATGAGTGGTCAAATTATAGGAAGATGAAGGAGGTTTTGTCATTAATGGTGGGATTGAATGGCCTTCCATACTTAGAATTAGTTCCATGGAGGAAGGGATGAGAGGATAGGATGCACCTTAACTCATTTCTCATCCATTTTCAAGCTCATAGGAGTTGATAAGTGAGGGAAGCTTCTAGATGAATCCAAAAGATAAGAATATTCCCCAAACCCTATGTGAATTTCACTCATTCTCACCCAACGCAGGTGAAAAGAAGCCTAAGTGCTCTGGAGAGCACCCTAGCAGTGGAATTAACTACTCTATAGCGGACCTTCATAAAGGCTTACCTACGCTGGTCCCTCTAGAGGCTATTTCTAGATGTCTTCAAGTCATGAAACTATCTAGGAAGGAGGCATCCAAAGGGGTGACTTGTTTAGGGCATGAAGCAACTAAAATTAGAGTTTGATGATCCCTAAAACACTGATTTGGATGTTGGGATTTGATGTGCCCAAATGGATAACAACTATACCCTTTATCTATCAACATCTAATGTATCCAGCTCTGGTGTATTAGTCCAAGAAGGACCTAATAATAGAGAACACGTAATCTATGACATCAACAAGAACCTATCTAAGCATGCCTTGAAGTATGAGGCATCCAAGAATATAGATTTAGCCCTAGTACACTCTGTACCAAAGCTTCAACGTTATGTCATCTTACGAACCACCATTGTAATAGAAAATTTCAGCCCCATGAGATATTTTCTCATTTTTCATAGGATGAACCATAAATAGACTCGATGGATACTTATTCTACAGGAATTCGATCTAAATTTTGCCTCCCCCAAGAGCAAGAAGGTGCTTATCCTTACTGAGTTCATCATATATGTCCCTACAGAGACCCAAGGGTCTCCTGTTAATGATTCTTTTCCTGACAAATATTTGTTCTTTGTATCAACGGATGACCACTGGTACGACGACATCCTCCTCTTTCTAAGAACTCAAAAGTTCAACCCTCATCTCATTCATGACAACCAGAGGTGCATTCACCACCAAGCCCCCCATTACCTTCTTATAGGAGATGTGCTCTATCATCAAGGCATTAAAACCATCCTTTGTCGATGCCTTACCCTTGAATAAGCATATCCGATCTTAAATGATTTCCACAACAGAGCTTGCAGTGGCCACCTCTGAGGGATGGCTACTTCTTAGAAAATACTTTGTGCTGGGTATTTCTGGACCACCCTATTCTATGACCGTATTCAAGTAGTCAAGAGATGTGAGTGATTCCAAAGATATCCTCATAAGGTGTGACTTCCACCAACTCCCCTACATCCAATCATCCTTGTTGACCCCTTCCATAAATGGGGCATAAACTTCATCACCTGCAATCCCCCATCTTCAGGTGGGCATAAGTATATTGTGTTAGTTTTCGACTACTTCACCAAATGGGTAGAGGCCATGCCCACATAAAATAACACCATAGAAATCACTACGCGTTTTTTCCTCAACCATGTCATAACATGGTTCAGTGTTCCCAAGGAGTTGGTCTCAAATAATAAAAAACATTTTTAGAACCAAATATTTTAAGAGTTATCCCAACACCTTGGTTTTTCTCATGAATTTTCTTCTCCATACTACCCTCAATTGAATGGCCAGGTAGAAGTTGTCAACAAATTTCTCAAAACAATGTTGCAGCGTATGGTGAATAACCACAAAACCAATTGGAACCACATGGTTTTTTCACCTTATGGGTGTACCACATTGCGTCAAAGCGTCCATTGGATTCACACCCTTCCAATTAGTCTATGGGGTCAAACTTGTCCTCCCCATTGAGTGTGAGATCCCTACCTTACACTTAGCCATTAAACTTCTATATGATACCACAACTTTAGAGAAAAGGTTGGTTCAGCTAGAACACATCAACAAAAGTCGGTGAGAATCTCTCCATCATAACGCAACACACAAAAAGAGGACTAGATCCTCATTTTACTGCAATGTCACCCCTCGATCATTCACCGAAGGGGAATTAGAACTTCGATACGATGTTTCCAAAGAAGCCTTAGGACCAAGGAAGTTTGAGACATAATGGAAGGGACCATACATTATTAAACATTGTCTCCTAAAGGGGGCATACATCATAGCAAAGCCGAATGAGACTTGCCTCTAAAATCCTATCTATGGGCTCTACCTCAAAAAATATTATACATAAAAATTAAAAACAACCCTAAAATGTAAATGTATGCACCATGACTTATTTTTATGATGACCATCTCATCATGGATCTACACTAACATCACTCTCTCATCATGTGTCAAAGATGGATTATCTGCCAGCCTATCATCACAGGTTCACTGATGGTACTTCTCGATGGTCATAAAACCTCCTTGTAGTATCTTGGGCCATATAATCTCCTGACTTGACATTGTTTCACCATAATGGGATATGTATCAGGTCAACCACCAATAATAAAGAAAAGTACAATGTTGTCATAGGCCTCTTGACTGATGCCTCCCTTCTAGGTATCAGTCACATGCATGTGTTCCTTGATTCCCAGCTTATTGTATCGTAGTTGAACAAAACCTTCAAAGTATGTGATCCAGGAAATACCTACATTCTCAAAGGTTAGCTCATGGTTTTGATCATATCACATTTTCACAAATACCAATTGATCAAAATCATATAGCCAACCACATAGCTAATCAGATCCTAGATTGTCATGTATCACATATATATCATCATCAAGACACATAAATCATGAACATCATATCCATCACAAAAATGAAAAGATACATCACATGTGTAGAATAATACACATAATAACACATCATGAGAGCCGAAAAAACCACCATCTTGTATATATGTATAAAAAAATGTGTACAAAAAATACATCTATTGGCATGAGCCAGGAATGTAAGTCATCAAAAGGGGAGAATCCTCATAATGGGTGCTTGCCTTGGTACATACATCAGAAATAAATCTATGGCCAAGGCCCAACATCCCCTACACCCCCACAGAAGACCTTGTGGCCTCATCTAGTGTTGGAGCTAAAATTGGATGAGCAACTGCCACTTCCATTATAAGAAGGTGAAGGATATAACATCACACTCTATCCTGAGCCATAAATATATCTAGAGTGTCCTCCACTAGCCCTACCCAACCCTCCTCAGCATACCATGGGGTAAGGTATTCGCCTGATCCCATGCATCCTCAGCATCTTTAGCACAAGCCTCTTCAACGTCAGCACTCTACTATAGCCTATCCATCTCATCCTAGGAAGATGAACTACCTCCCTCTCTAGAGGGACCACCTATCTCGAAGCGTCGGTGTCTAGCTAGTCTCTCATGGTCCTCCTACACCCTGTGATCTCTCTGTCACTGCAACATGTCCATTGCACTAGATATACACAATCAGCAAGGATTTTTTCCCACTAAGTAGGCCAATGGATGTCCACGTGGACCCACATGCATGGTATTAGTATACTCATAAATATACATCATGAATACATGAAAGTAAGCATAAATGCATAGGACACAAATCACATACATGTCAGACCCCAAGTGTCACCAGGGGTAAGCCCATCTCTGGATCTCCCCTGAAATCCATGCCACAGTATGGGTACTCCAAAAAAATCTAAGGGTTGTAAATAAACCAACCCTTTACTCTGGGGCTCTAGTATCGCCCCTCCTCACCCTCACCTGCATGAGGCATCCAAGGGACCCACCATCATTTCTTTGGATCTCTAGAAGGCCTTGATAGCACCACTAGTATAGGACGTAACATCATGACCCTCTCATAGAGGATGTTGCATAGTATGTTGGCATAATAGAAGTTTTGTGATTGATCCTTGTGCACTTGCATAAGTTGTGTTATCATACCCTTGTATACAAAGCCATCTCAGTCATAGAAGAGGCCCTCTTGAAGACTCTGAAGGACAATAATTTGTGGTCTAGAAACGCGTAAAGGGATGATAACCCAACAAGCAACACAATCATCTTGAGAGAATCTTACTTAGCTAAATCCAAAATGCTCTCGATACATACACATATGATCAATAGCGTTGGGCCTGTAGTGGGCACTCACCCATGCCTCTGGGTCTACCCAACCATGTAGAAGTGGCATCAATATTACCTCTCCACGATGCACCATACCAGTAAAAAAGTAGACATCCATGATGCCAAGTCTCTACCCAAGATACTGAAGACCTCTCAATCTGATTCCCATCTCTGTATCACAAAATGTGGGAACTCATCCTGTGACCTCACTAGGGAGTTCTAAATTCACTTCAATAACCCCCATCCAACCAATGTATCACTCACATGAGCGTCACCAGCCACTTCTATTCAGATGGAATCCCAGTCATGCTCTCTCTATGTCATCCCCATCTTGCCAAAAAGGATGAAGAAAACAAAAAATTATCCTCACAAGCATAAAAATTATCTTTCTTACATCCTGCGTGCCTGTCTAAATAGCAAGCATGCAACTGCGTGTTTGTCCCTCAGACAGATGTGCGGTACTACACAATTTCAGCCCATACATACACTTAGTTAGTGTGCCTATCATCCATTTATCCATGAGAACATCAACCCAACAATCGTGCATTTGTTTTCCTCACAAATATTCAAATTGCGTGACTATTTCTTAAACAGTCATGGTAGGTGCATATTTGTATGCTCAAAAGTTGTGGGGACCTCAATCTGAGGACCCTGCGATTATTTTTTCCACCACCGTAGTATTTCCAAGAATGTATTCTCTTACTTCCCATGGACCACGTGACTATTTCATAGTCGCCCATGTGAAATATAGCTTTTTCCTAAAATGAAGTCCATACAGGTCATCTTGTATGGTTTTTCTACCCTAGTCAACCAAAATCACAAATCTTAGGTACCGTCCTCTTACTTGGATACCCTTGTATGCTTCCCTAGTGCACATGATAACCTCTATGGCAAAAAACAACTCCCAAACCTAGCTCTACACTCCAAGTCAGAAAATACAAATGAGGTGGCATGTGACCCACTTTGCTCTATATATCACCCTCTTTGACATCTTTCAAAGCCTTGATAAGGAGCTCACGACCTATGTTTTCAAAACGCCAGTGACACAAGGATGAGGAAGAAATCATTTTCATCATGGTACCCTCCATTCCATTTTGACTTCAAACTCATTTTTGGGTCTCTCTCACGTTCAGAGTACCCCTTCAAGTACACCTTCCAATGTTCTTTGATTCATCTTGTTTAGTAGATTTCAGCTTATATATGTTTTTTCATCAAGATGTTTTTCACTTGGGGTATTGGTTGTCAAATTTGTATGGTGGTTGTAGGTATACTGATATTTTCCCATCAGAATCAGTGCCCCCATGGCCATCGACAGTGAAGGTATTATTCTCCACCTAGCATGATAGGATTCTTACAAAGCTTTGCATATCCTGACATCATTTATCTGAAATGCACCATAGGTTCAATCATCTTTATCACTTTTACCACCACCTTCCCTTACACATGGTAAATGTCCATGTCGGTTGATAGTGCCTTCCCATTCATGGATCACCCCAGTTTATAGATCTCGATGCACTATAGGGTTCCATGGCCATCCACTCAGGCCCAGGAGCCATTTCAGTCACATATCTAGAAGATCAGCCTCAATCTCCTCTTCTTTACTTATTTCTTACCAACCCTACTCTCGGGTCGCCTCATTTTTTTTTTTTTTGGATCAAGTCAAATGCACCCCCACATTCTAAATTTGGCCACCATCCCTCCATAAGTCATAACCCATTTGCATCTCTTCATACTCTTCATCTAACTATCACCGACACTAACCAATGGGGGCCCCGCCCTCAGTAAAAAACCTTACCTACATCATTAAATAGGAAAATGTTTTCTTAGGACAACCATCTCTGTGTATGTACATCACAAACCACCTTTATATTCTTTTGGCAAGCGTACAATTTTTTTTTTAAGAAAAGGGTAACCACTCATACTTTCATGTCTCATACCTAGTGGCAGTCCCTAGTTTCCCTTGGTTGGAGCTTGCTTACCATCACACCATTCATTGATGATTCCTCATGCCAGTCAGAACATGTTTATACCTACCCTAGATGTCCTACCAACTCTAGGGACATTTCCCCCCAGAATAATTGTTTTGATTGTCGCCACTTGCATTGCATCACGAACCTTGGTTTTCCATATCAATTCATATTTTTATCTTTCATTATCATACCTTTTTTACCCACCACATTACAGTCATCTTTATCCTTTATCTTTATTCCCTGAATCAACATTTCACGCGGTTGGCGCTTCTTTGTTGTCGACTTCAAACCCATCTTCCAGGATCAAAGAAATAGCTTGGGTGTTCCCCCCCTTACTGAACATCCTTAGGTGGCACAGTGGGAACCACTATTTCCCATTGATCTCATTGATCTCACTAACATTTGACACCAATATAAATTTTTCATGTCAGGGTAGTATCGTACGTTGTGACCATTGTAGTTATCTCATTTAATCGAAGACCCATGCATCACTAAGCACCTCATTCAAAAATTCTTACATTTTGATGCATGGGAGGTAGTCAGAGTTGAAGACCCGTGCATCCATGAGAACATCACTCAACAATGCTTCACTTTTAATGCATGGGTGCACCTTGTTTAGTTTACTTCACAAAGTCACCCTTGAGGGCATAAGTAGTTATCATCATCAGCCATTAGCATGTTAGCCACCATTACGCTGACTTGACAAGAATATTTCCTATATCATTTTAATAGTTAGTCACTTGTCGACATAATGAGAATGGGACATAAACGCCTTGTATAGACATTTTCTTATTAGCATTCCTTTAGAGCATGCTTATCTTTCATCCTCAATCAAGTTTTTTCCCTACTCATCTCCACAGCAAGTAATTTTATCTCTCAAATAATTTGATCAGACTCTCTTTCATAGTAGAAAATTGTGATGTATTTTAGCTATACATTTTCTCCTAACCTCTTACATCAAGGGGCAACTGTCAACATAGAAAAATTGGACATGCATTTGTATAATTCAAATGAAACCCAAAGTCATCTAGAAGAATGTACAAGTGAATATTGCCTAGATGAAAGCATCATAAAATGCAAAAATCAAAGTCTTAAAAAGGTTTCAATTATAAAATTTACCTGCGCAGCTCATCCAAAGGCCGAAATTAGCAACCACATGACTATTTCTTTGATAGGAAGACAATCAAATGAAATTACAAGTCAGCATCTCGGGGAAACTTCATACACTGGGAAGATTGGATTCCATGACATGTACCAGTCAAGGAAAGTCGATTTTGAGGTTGAATTGGAGATATGAAACCCCCAAGGGATCCTCTTGTCCTTCTCATAAGTCATTTTATCATTAATGAACCAAGAGAAGGAAGAGGAATTCAAAATTCTATACAAATAGTCCATTATAAGATCAAAAACAAGAGGTAGAGAATTTTTATGCTGGAAAAATTGCTCCTCAGGAATCCAACATTTTAGTGGGGAGAGGATTTCACCATTGAGAGAGTCTTCATACTTGTATGAGAGACAGAAGAATCTTGCAAAGAGATTGAGGAAAGGAACCTCCTTGTTGAGGATTTTTTAGCACCATTGCTCCAATTATTCTCTCCAAGTGTTTTAGTATTCATCTATTGTATCTATTATACATTCAACAGTCAATAAAGGGATCCCTTTTCCATTATGTTGTTGGCATGTTTGTGTCATCAAACATTGATTATGTGTTTATCTCTTATTTTTTAGTTCATGCTTATGTATGCATTGTTTTTACCATTTATAGTTGTTTGGTTACTCATGTTTGTCCACTAATAAAAACTAATTATCTCTATTTTCTTTGTAGGGAATAACCAACTACAAAAAATGTATCTTTGGTAACCCATAGCAACAAAAACACTACCACAAAGGAGCAGTGACTTAATGGGTGTGGAGTAGTGATTTTGAAGATTGGACGAAAGGAAAAATTTCTCCATCCAATGGTAGTTGGATAGTCCAATCAGAGTTGGGCAAGGATTGTTGATCATGGTGGCCTTCAACAAATTTTAGTTTGTAGATCTGTGTGAGAACATAGTCTTCTGAGCTTATCAGTAGAATCGAGTCTCCTAGTTGATGGGCGTCAGCTAATTTTATATGAGTTCAAGTCCCCTAGATGATGGGAGTAAACAAATCTATGTAAAATACCATTTCTTGACATAACAGAGATTCAGAGCAACACAACTGTAGCAAGGGTGGTTTTCTTCCTAGAGAATGGTTTTACATGAGATATCTTGTGTCTCTTGTGCATATGTGTTTTGATGTGTTGTTTATTGTTTTTCTCATGGCCACCTTATTTTAGTTGCTTATTTGGTTTATGTCTATGAGATAATCTAATGCGTTGTTGGTTAAGATATGCATTATTAAGTACAGAAGTTTTAATTGGTAAAAATTGTTAAGAAGTCACACTACTAATTCACCCCCCGCTCTCAGTAGTGCTCAAAGGTTTCCAACAATTAGTATCAGAGTGCGACTCTTGGTTGCAACTTGATCGCTAGAGAGTACATATTGTGTTTGTTGGTGAAATTTTTGAATTTTCAAAATGAATTCTCAAGGAGTGGTTGTCCTTACTACTGAAAATTTCAAGGTATGGCACAAAAATGTTAAATTTTAGTTTTTGTCTTGTGGATCTAACATTTGGATACCCATATGTGAAGGATGTCACAAGGATCCAATTGCACCTGAATTTTTGCAACATGATGCACAATCTAGATGCATAATATGCACGAAACTTCATGATGGTGATTTTAAGAACCTAGTAGGTTTGAAATATGACAATGAAATGTGGGACAAGGTAGAATCCATATTTGGATATACTACCAGTAGCAATATGGAGAATGAGAGAAAGAGAAACAAAAGAAGAAGGGCCTTCAAGAAAAAGAAGCTTAGACACAAGAATGTCATCCTCCTAGTGTAAATGATTCAACTGGTGATGAGAATAAATTAGAAAATCCTAAATCCAAAGGCATAAACATTAATAATTTTCTTTTGAGTTACAATTTTGATGATTTATATTTTGATAATGGTGAAGTTCCTAGTGAGGATGAGAATGATATAAGGTTCTTAGAGCTAATATTTCTAGACTAACAACTGCATGCAAGGATCAAGAAAAAATATTGCAGATCTATGATGATAAGGAGGCCAAGCTCAAGGAGGAGATTGTTAACTTAAAAGTTAAATTGGAAAAAGTAGAAATAATTGAAGAAGGAATGAGGAAGCATTACAAAGAAAAGGAATATGAGTGTGAGAGATTAGAATATAAAGTGATGTCCTTGAGAAATAAATATAGCATGGAGAAGAGCATTTTGGCCTTCGATAGTTTGCTTGAAATCTAGAGATCATCACTGGATAAATCTAGTCTTGGATTTCAAAAGGGTGAGTCTAGTTTGCATGTAGGTAAAAACAAAAAATTAAAAAAAAAAGAACCTATAGCAAACAATTCCAGTAGTAAGAGTAGAAAATAAAGAAACCAACAACATATAAATAGGCAGAACTAGCTGCGGCAGAAAAGAAAACCTCAAGGGGAACCTACATTTGGAAGATATTTTGCTCCAAGATAATATCGTGGCACATATATAATATTTCAAAGGAATCAAAGCACCTTGATTCCTTTTATGAGAATGGTTTATTATTACAACTGCCACAAGTTTGGGTATGTTGCAACCAACTACAAGAGTAGAATGTATATATCCAATCAACATAGATTGCAACAATATCAACAACCAAGGAGGTTGGTCAATAGGCATAGTTTTTATTTTTATGGTTATTTCTATTCATGTAACCTATTTGGCCATAAGGTAGTTCATTATAGATCTAACCAATGGAGGAGAAGAAAATTGAAAGTAAGGTATATATCTGATATGAACAATAGGAGATTTGATCCTCTTGCTTCACATCATGGTCATGTGGAGTGTTACACATGTCATAATTTTGTCCATATGGCAAGACATTGCATGTTGCCCCATTACTCAAGGAAAGATTGTCAAGAGCAGCAAAAACAAAGAGGAGCTATTGTTGGGGTCTGAGTGTGACTAAATTATTCAATCTGTTTCCTACATTAATTCATCAATCCTGGTGCGTCAATTTTTCAAGGTAACACTCAAGGTATATGTAGGAGCAAGGTTACAATATTACATCAACCAAGGGTTCGCGACTAAGAAACTAAAGCATCGCTGTAACAGTAATAGAGATTAAATTGCAGAACTTAAAAAGACATTCATAGCAATCTATGGAAACTGGTAACAACAATAAGAAAATAAATACAATGAATAAACAACATACATAAAAAGGAAAACACACAACACCTGATCAGAAGAGAGGGCCCTACTCCCTGATCAGGAATGTGATAGAAAGGATCGAAGTCTAGATAATTAGAATATCAATATTGCATTAATAAAAATGAAACTACAGAAGTCTCATGTTACATTTTCAAAGCAAAACCTTCAATATATGATATGCTCCCCTTCTTCCCCCCATTCTCTCTGATTTGTGTCCTTTAAATATGTAAACAAAAAAGAAGAATTTACAACAAGATTTATTACAAAAGAAAGATGAGATCTGAGAGCTTTCCATCATGATTCAGCTAGAACAAGTCGAATTTGGTCATTGCAATTGGGGCAATTTGGAAAATGGCCACAACAGAAAATATGTGAATATATCCTTCGAAGAACCTTGTGTTTCTCCAAATACAAACCGAATTTTTGAAAACTACTCATCGGGATACTGATTTGGTCCGTTTTGAACAAAACCCATGTCTCCGATTTTTAAGATTCTTCCTCTTTTGCTCGAAATGTCCAGTGAAAAACTATCACATTTTATTCTAGTGAAATTCTGAGTTGGAATATTTGATTATGCGTTGAAGATCAGATTTTCAATCTGCAAGAGAACTTGGAGGCTAAAATCATGAGTGATGTTATAAAAAAATTATCTATAAACCATTATTAGAAATATCGCTCATAATAATCATCAATTTATTAGAAATAAAGGAGAACAAATATTACTTATCCACAAGAGCATAATTAATTATGAAATGGAATTATATAATAAATTATGGTAAATAATGTGATAAAAGAATGATATAAAGCGATGAAATGGATGTTAAGAATTGATAATAATAATAAGGACAAATTAGGGACCCAACAGCTACTAGGAAACTAGTGAAGGAAGAAAAGAAGTAGCCAAAGACCATGTGGAGAAAGAATGAGCAGTAGTTCTTCAAATAGTGAGGAGAAACCCCTCCTGTAGTCCATGGTTATTTCTTGTATATTTATAGAGGATTGTAGAGTTCATGTGAGGTGCATAACCTCAGAGGGATAATACGGTAGTAGTATAATAGTTTGATGAGTACAAGTTGTTGCAACAACATATGATGAGTTCATTTGAGCCTCATGCATTTTTAGGTCCACGGGATCAACCTATCTATTTAAGGTATATTGAACTCAAGGGGGAGTTATGCATGGCATGATATTTACATGAGTTATATGAGATTTCCCTCATTGTTTTCAAATTAGTTATTTGTATCTACTTTACATATGTTATATGGGTGAAAGTAGTACAATTTTCAGCCATATATATGCTCTTGGTTTAACTGACAAGTTGGTTGGAAATTTTGTACAACCATGCATAAATGGAGATATTGGTATGCATGAGCATGTATAAAGATTATTTGAGACATGGACCAGCTAGGTATGGGTTGTCTTATGATGATTATTACAGCCATGTAATTTTATTGTATCATCATTTTATGTTGATTGAGAGACTAGTCCTTAGTTTGTTGAGTCATTATAATGATATGCTTATTATGGAGGAGTATTATGGAGTCATTTAGTAGCCATATGGATGGGATAATGATGTTTTAATGACCATGTTATGTCATTTTTTGAGTCATTATTCCATAGGAGATGATTATAACAACTATGTATTTCATTCATATATTCATGTAAAATTCTCATGGAGCCATGTACTTGTATTTTACTTATCTTTGGGGTATCTAGTCATGGGTCATGAGGTCATGCTATAGTCATGTATGAGGTCTCTTATGTCACTGCTACATCCATGTATGTACAATGTTATATGTCATGTTTATCCAATTTAATGTTCTTAAATTGTCAACATAAATTATCGACCACGGCAGGTATACTGATGAAACACAAGTGCACTATATGTGCTAGAAGTTATTTTATGTCATTAAGATATCTATGTTATTGTTAAGGTCTAAACTTAGAATTAATATGGAGATGTTATTACTGATTATGTTAGAGTATTGCTCTTAAATTTGTTAGCTGGTTATCCTAAAAAATAATCTCAGTTGAATCAAGTTTTGTGGATGGTTGGAGAGTGATCCTAAACTCTACTCTGTTAGATTGTTTTTTATTTTATCTTGAATTTTATGCTGTAGCCAAACTAGATTATTATGTGTAAGAGAGATCTATTCTATCAAATTGAAAATGAATGATGTCTGAACTTAATTTCCAAGGAAAAGACTGTCACTCTTTAGCTAATGAAACTTCATTCAAACAAGAACTAAAAATGATAAACTAGAAAACAACTAAGATGTGAAATGAGACAATTGAATTCCACTAGGTGAAAGAAAATGAGATGATAAAAATTGTACCAGGTAAAAAGAAAATGAAATAACAGGATTATGCTAGGTAGAAAGAAAAGGAAATTGCTTATGCAGACAACACTTTAATCACAAATTCCATTATACTGCATTTCAAAACACAAAACAAAGCATCCATAATTTAACTTTAAGAAATCAAAGAAATCTATTTCCAATCAATCAAAGACCTGTACTGGACGTAGCATCCCTCCTCAAGGCAGTCAACAATCTTCAATCAATGTAACATGGAAAATATGAACCAAGTCTATTACTCACAAATAAGTTTAACAGGACGTTCTTCAAAATTTACATATAACAAAGAGCCCCAAAACACAGAGCGACCATTGCCCTTATAATATTTATCCAAGTAACAGTATGAGAGTTTTAATCATACATATATTTATTACGATCCCTATTAAAAAACCATATCGCTAAATAATCGATTTGCTATTTGGAAAAGCAAATCAATAAGATTTCGGAAAATTTGGACTGTGTCCTGGCACATAATCTTGCAGTTGACTTTGAGGTTGATCGTGTTACAGTGCAATCTTCTTGAAGGACTGGCTCGAGAGAATATGAAAGAATCCATGAGAGGATCATTCCTCATCCATCCATATCTTCTTTTCCTTAGCTGGTTCACTCAAATCCTGTCAACAATGGAGGTAGCTACGGAAATACGGATTAGCTACAGAAACAGGCCAATTCCATAGTTGAATGCAAACTTTAATAAAACAATAAGGTATATAGACAAAATATGAAAAATAGGACATGTAAGTGCTTACCTTAACAAAACCTTATGTCTATTGCATTTATTTAGGTGATGGGTATAGGAAAAATGAAGAAATATAGGCAAAAAGGGTGTCAAGGTAAGGCAATCCTTGGACTCTACATTCCCCCACGCTAGAGGTTTTTTATGTCCTCATACAATTCATCATTGTCATTCTCTTGTGCCCTCTAGCTATCACATTTAGGATTCAATTTCTTCTTCTTTCTGGGAACCACTGGCATTCTTGGTTTCTTCATGAGGATCTTATATTATAGGTTGATGATTTCTCTTTTCATTTCCCTATTTTCTTTCTTCAATTTCTTGTTATTTTTGTACCATAAACTCAAATAAAGAATAAGGTTGTCACTCTTTGCAATTTGAATCCCATTTTGTGATTTCAATATCTGATTTTCATTTTTTAGATATTTGTTCAATTTCTCTAGCTCAAAGATCTCTTTCTTTAAAACATTAGATGCCGAAGATTCTTGTGGCTCATTGAACTAATTGCTTCCTTCTCCTAGACTTTGGATTGATTCTTTAGTTGTTGCTTCCTTCCTTTCTAATGACTTTATGTAGTCATAAATCTCTTGTTGAATAGGATCAACACCTAGAATGTGTACTAGACTTCTTGGAGGTGAACTGTAGGGTGGTTATGACACCCTTGGTGACATTTTTGGTGATCCTTTTGGAGAACCTTCAGGGTCTTCAGTCAGCTCCCTCTCCTCAAGATCGATATATTCTGCAACTCATGAAACTTCTTATTTCATCATATTCAATATAGTACTTCTCCTTAGTCTTGAGGTTGGTGATCCCTATGCTTTCCTATTTTTAGCTTTTGGCTTCTTTTCCCGAGAAAGGATCATGGTTTGTGGTAAATCCTTTATTCTTTTGCTAACTTTCTTTCTTCTAAGATTTCCCTTTTTCATTTTCTACAAATTATCCACAATGGGTAGTTCATCCGCTGATAATTCCTGTTGAGATTGGGGTTCTTGTTCTCTTATTGTTTCCATTGTTCTCTTCCTTCCCCTAAGGATTCTACTACTATTGGACTGTTCAAGATCTCTTTCTTCAAAATGGTTTCTTACGGGAAAATTTTACTAGCTATCCCCTATACTCTAAAGGTGAAACTCAACCAAGATCTTTATCAATTCATGATGGTACATGGTATTGTCTATGAATTGAATTTTATTTTGAACATTCATGGATAGTTTCTTAAGACTATGTAAGAGGAAGTAAGGAAGATTCATTTGGTGCTCCTAAAGAAAATTCATCATTATTCTAATGTGGTAGAAATACATGTATCCAAACGAACCTTCACAAGTAATAAATTTCTGAAGTACAAGAAGCAAGTTCCTCCATTTAGTCTTAAGGGCTGTACTAGGAATACCTTTCTTGAAGATTTTGGTATCCATGTTTGGATTTTTTAGGAAAACTTTCCAATATTCCCCATTGATTCCTCTGTTTTTAAACCATTTTTCTCCACTTCTGGGTAATTCAGTAGCTTCTGTGATCAGGGACTCCGTTATGGTGAATTTGATGTCTCCTATTTCAACCTTCATCCCATCAAAAGAACGTGCAAAAGTCTTCGTCACCTCCCTGTGGAAACCGTTGAATTTCTCTATAAATTGTAACCATTGTACTTTCTGCAACAGCTCCCTAGTCTGAGGATATCCTTCTAAGAACTTCTTCCCTACTGGTTTGGTTTAGACAATAACACCCATTATGGAAGATGCTTCATCTCAAGGACTGCTCACTTGATAGGAAAAATGGTGTTGGTAGGGTTTCGTTCAGTGGCAGAGAGATGGGGAGGTTATGTGAATTCGAAGAAATGGGAGAACATGTAAATTATAATGAAGGTTGTGGGAATGAATTAACCATTAGAGCGCATTCAAAATACTGATTCAGCAATTACTTCGACAAATTTGGAATGAGGACAAGACGAGAGTTTAAGTGGTGGATTATGATGGTTTTGACAAGTGAACGTCACCCACAATTTGCAATGATTTCATTTTATTTTGGCAGTGCTATGTCCTGCTAGTTCATATATGCAATATATTAATCCTCATTGTAAAATTAAAGTATCACATACCTTTGACTAACTTGCTAACCTTATTTTTCCTATGATATCACCTACAGGTACTTTGCACTATCAATTATTCTTCAATTTGAATCACCAAGTGTTCCTATCAAGTTGGCTACAAAAATTTATTAGAGCTGCAGAAACTTGTCTCAGCTGCAGAAAGTCACTAATTCTATAGCTGAAAAAAAACTTTAGGAAAGGGAATTTCTTTTTGGAAAGAAAATTTAAGGTGCCAACAGGAGTTGGTTTTCATGTTTATACCTTTTTTTTTTAATATTCTATATCTATATCTATATATATATATATATATATATATATATATAGATATATATATAGATATAAATATAGATATAGATATAGATATATATATATAGATATATATATAGATATAGATATAGATATAGATATAGATATAGATATAGATATATATATATATATATATATATATATATATATATATATATATATATATATTATTTATTTTTTAATATAAAAGTAAAATTTCTAAAGTGGAAAGGAAGAAGAACTCTTCTCAACCATCTTCAATTCTGGATTATATTGGAAAATTTTGACAAATTCTTCTTTTATCAATGGATTTTGATAAAAGTCTAAGTCGATGTCCATTTACTAAAAGAGGAATTTTCTCTTCAAAAATAGTCATGATTCTAACTGCACTATTGTCAAAGACATTTTCAATTTCATAAGGCCCAAGCTAGCGGGTTTGGAATTTTTCTTGGAAATTCTTCAACTCTCAATCGAAGAGTAATGCCCAGTCTCCTGGATGAAATTTTCTTTCTTTAATGTACTTATCATGCTATCTGGATCTCTTTTGTTGAACTAGGCTGGTCTTCTGGAGGGCTTCTTGTCTTATTTCACTAAGCTCATTAATTTGTCCCATCCTTTGCTTTTGTGCTTATGATAAGTCAAGATCTAGTTGGACTGCTGTTTTATAAATCTAGATCTGGAACTCTATTGGAAGTAGGACCTACTTCCTATAAACAAGTTCATAGGGAGTATGTCCTGAAGTACTTCTCCATGTATTTCTATAAGCCCACAAAGCTTCTGGAAGGTTTTCTACCTAGTCCTTCCTGTGCAAATATACAGTCTTGGTAAGGATTGCTTCAATCACCTTATTTGTAGACTCAACTTGTCCATTTCCTTGTGGATGGTATGGAGTGGAATTTCGATGTTTGATTTTGTACCAGTCCACAAGCTTCTCGACCAATCTAGTTGTAAATTGTGTTCCTTGAGCTGTCACAATTTCTCTTGGAACACCAAAATGACTAAAAATTTCCTCAAAAATAAATGAAACTACAGCATTTTCAGTAGAAAAAAGAAGTGCTTTAGCCCATTTAGTGACATAATCAGTACATACCAGAATATACCTTTTCTGCTTTGAAGGTGGGCTAATTGGACCAACAAAATCTAGTGCCCATTTTTCAAATGGTTTAATGGGTACTTGTGGCTGTAATGGCATTTCATTTGAAAGAGTGGGTTTTCCCATTCTCTGACAACTATCACATCTTTTAACATATTCTTTGGTATGCCTGAACATGGAAGGCCAATAATATCCTAAAAGTAAGACTTTATAAGAAGATCTTTTGTCTGAAAAATTTCCTTCACATGGTTCATCATGGCAGGCTTTAAGTATTTTTGGTATTTCATTCTCTCGAACACATCTTTTGATGATGAGAACTGGTCCTATTTTGTATAACTCTTCGTTTATCCATGAATAAGATGTGCTATTGTGAACTATCCTCCTCTTTTCTCTAGGAGACAAATGAAATTGCATTTTCCCTGTAGCTAAATAATTAGCAATATCTACATACCAAGGTGATTTACAAGATACTACAAAAAGATATTCATCGGGAAATTTATCTTTTATAGGTTGATCATTATTATCATTCTGAATTCTAGATAAAAAGTGAGCAATTGTTTCTGTTTTCAAGTTTATCTAGAATAGTGATGTTGAATTCTTGTAACAATAAGAGCCAGCTAGTTATTCTTCCTTTAGTGATTGGTTTATTCATTAGATATCTAATGGAAAAATGGTCTATGTGAATGAAAGTTTCATATTCAGTTATATAATGTCTGAATTTGTTAATGGCATGAACTACAGCTAAAAACTCCTTCTCAGTTACAGTATAATTTAGCTTTGTAGGAGTTAAATTTTACCGATATAATAGATTGCATAAGGAGTAAGGTATTTTTTTCCCTAACACATCTCCCAAGGTTGTATCTGAAGCATCAATTGATATATTGAAAGGCAATTTCCAATTATGTCCTTTTAGGATAGGTGCTTCAGAAATTCTCTTTTTCAAAGTTGCAAAGGCAGCTTGACAATCAAAATTCCAATTGAATTCACAGTCCTTGGTAAGTTTTTTAAAGAGTGGAGATGAAATTTTTGTGAAGTTTTCTATAAATATTATATAATATCCAATAAAACCAAGAAAACGCCTAACATCTCATTGACAGTTTGGCACTAATAATTTAGAAAAGACCTCGACTTTAGATGAGTCTACCTTAATTCCATCTCCTAAAATATGGTGACCTAAAACAATTCCTTCATTAAACATCATGAAAAATTTCTCATGACTTAATGAGAGATTTGTTTCTTTACATATTATTAAAACTTTTTCTAAATTTTCAAGTGATTCATTAAAAGAATCTCCATAAACTGTGAAATCATCCACGTACACTTCCATACAATCATGAATAAGATCAAAGAAAATTCTGAGGACTACTCTTTGGAATGTTGTTGGAGCATTGCATAATCCAATGGGAAGTAATCAATAATAATAAGTTCCCCACGGACAAGTGAATGTGGCTTTATTTTGATCTTCAAGTGCTACTTGAATCTGGTTATATCCACTAAAACCGTCCAAAAATGAAAAATACTTTTTCGCTGCTAATGTGTCTAAGACTTGGTCTATGAAAGGAAGTGGAAAGTGGTATTTTAATGTTTCTTTATTCAAATCCCTTTAATCGATGCATAATCTCCATTTTCCTTTGGAACGATTACTAGGGGTGAGACCCATTGACTGTCTGATATCAAATAGATGAAATTTACATTTAGTAGCTTTTGCAATTCCTCCTTAACAATTTATTTTAGATTTGGGTTCATTCTTCATTGTCGTTGTCTAACTAATCTTGCACTTTGTTTGATGTAGATATGATGTATGCAAGTCTTAGGATCAATTCCTCTCATATCAATATATTCCCATGAAAAAGCAGAAGAATGTTTCTATAAGACTTATACCACTTGATTATTTTGTAATTCTTCCAAATTTTCATTAACATTTAAATTTTTACTTGGAAATATTTCTATTAAATAATTCCCAAATTTTTCGATGGAGAGAAATGATACTTGTCTAGATGAGAGATATTCATTTCGACTATGGTCATAATGTGAGGAAGATTCATTATTTTCCAATAGATTTAAAATTTGGTCTTCCTCTCTTACTTGTCTAGTAGTGAAAATAGGTTGTATATCATCTTCATCATCTATCCATTCTTCATTCTATGTTTTTATTGTTGTTCTTGCAGGAGGGTATAATGTAAATTTCCATGTAGAATTTCCATTTGAGATAAACATGTCACCTGATATACAACCAATGAACCATCAATTGTAGCTAACCAAGGTCTTCCTAGGATTAATGGATGTCCTCCTAAATTATTCTTTGGTGTTAAGACCATGAAATCAGTAGGATATTCCCAAGAATCTAAGGATACAAAAACATCTTCCAACACACCATCAGGTTTAACCATATACCTATCTTCTAATTGTAATAGTTTTGGTGTGTATTGAAGGTTAGGAAGCCTAAGTGAATCCATAACTTGTTTACTCATTATGCTTATGGCTTCTCCTATATCAATCAATGTGTTTGGAACTTCTATTCCATTGATGTGAATTTTTACAATGGGGCTTCCTGGATATAGATATTTTTGGATTATTGTCTTCCCCATCATGATGTTTGCAATTTTCCCAACTAATTGAATTCTTTTTATGTACTTTCTTTTTCTTCCTGATCTTTGAGTACTTAATTCCTTAATTGTTTTTGCAAGTATTGGTATTTATTTTATGGATTGTAACAAAAGAATTTTGATACAGAGATTTCTTAATTCATCCAAGATATTATAATCAAGCAATGAGATTTGTTTTTCTACTCCTTCATCAATTTTCAACTGCTTAGGAAAAGGCGGTCTAATTGATATAGAGGGTTGTTATATAATAGGAGTATTTATTGGAACATTTTCTATTTGATTATTCTCCTTTTGAGGGAGAGAGGTCTCTCCTTCTTTAGATTGATTTTTATGTTTTTGAAGATTTGGTCTTGGTTCGTGAATAACAACAGGGGGTTTTCTTTGTAACACTCTTTCAGACCTTAATTGGACATTATTTAGATCTACTGGAGTTATTACATAAGTTTGAGGATTTTTCCCATCCATGTTGTACACAGGTTGTTGTATCATTTTTTTATTAGGATTCAGAAGTGGTTAAGCAGGTAGTTGATTTGGTTTTTGTGTAAATGGTAGAGAGAGTTGTGGATTTTGATTCTGAACTTGGATTTGAGGTAATTGATTAGCTTGGGGAATTTGATTAGATTGGGGTAGAAATTGCGGTGGAAGATAGGATGGTGAATATTGTTGATATTGAGCATAAGCCCGATGAGGACTTTTCCATCCTTGATTCCAAGATTGTTATTGTGGCTGATCCCAAGGCTTCCAAGATGGATTCCAATTATTTTGCGAAGACTGGGAAAATTGTTGTGGTCTGAAGCCTTGTGGTTGATTTGGTTGGGAGTTTTGCCATGGTCTCTTGGCTATAAAGTAGAGAGGGTCTACTTGTTCTGGTATTCCTTCATCATTAAATACAGCCTTGAGACCTAGTAAAGAATGACACTCCTTAGTATCATGATTATCTGCACATATGGCATAAGTTTCTATAGCTTTTGAATCTAAGGGACACTCTCTTAAGGCATGCTTCTTTCGACATCTAGGACAAAAAATAGATAATGCAACATTTTCATATTTTTTCTTATTTTGTATTTTAAGGGTGTTTATATGTTCACTTAGACTCCCTAAAATATATTTCTTGAAGGTATCAAGCAAGCTTCCTAATTCTACCCTGCTGACTGTCCCAACTATGGATTTATTAATTCTTGATAAGAGAGGGTCTCTAGGACTCTTTCCAACTCGATATGTACACATAGATCACAAATATATCCAAATGGTAATTGATAAATATATACTTTCCTTGTTAAGTTAAGGAGATTGATCCATTCATCTTTGATAGCTTTGAGCAGAAGGGCTTTCAAAGTTTCCTCATCTAAGTTGTCCATTTTTGCTCTTTTAATATTGTAGACAAATCTCTCTACTAAGTCTTCAATATTTTCATATTCCTTTTGTGTCATTTTGAAGACTTCATCTTTAAGGTTACTAGGCATATAGTAATATTTATATTTGCCTAAGAAAGCCCCTTTCATTTCTGCCCATGTTCTTATAGAATTCATCGCTAAACTCATGAACCATTTTAACACTAAATCCTTTAAGGTAGTCAAGAGCAATTTCAATTTTTAAGCATCATGCAGATAGTCATATGATCTGCATAATACTTCAAATTCGAAGAGAAATGTCTATGGTTCTTCATTTAACAATGTAAAATTTGAAACGGGAACTGATACTATTACCCGTTCCGTAGAGATAGCAAAAAAGTGACCTGATTTTGAAAAGGGGTGATGCAGAACGCACATGTTTTTTTTAGAGCATAGTTTTTGGAACTTTAATTTTTTTATGTACATTACGTTTTAGATTGGTAGTGATTTTCATGCTGATTTAAAAAAGTGAGTATTCTGCATCACATCCTTTTTTTAAAAGACTTGTTTTTTGGATTTAAATTTTTTAATGTATAAAATGTAAATAATTATTTTGTAAATTTGATAGTTTTTGAAGTGGTCGTTTTCTTCACATTTTCTTGTTTTTTATTTTAATTTTAGTTTTTTCTTTAGTGAGGTTTTTATTGTTTTGCATTTTTAAATTAGAAGGTCGATATTTAGAATTTTTGATATTCTACATATTTATACATCCTTAATTAATTTTTCAGTCCACATGAAATAATTGTTTCTAAAAAACAATATTTTTTAACAATGGACATAAAATTAACCATTTTTAACATAAATATAACTAAAAAACTACACGTTTTGATAATTTTTTGCTAGAATTGACATGTCAAAGTCACAATTTTTATATGATAATTTTAACTAAAAATGGTTAAATAATAGCTTTTTTTATGAATTTCATGTCAAAACAATAATAATAATCATTTTTTTTTTCAAAAAATAATGATTAACTTAAAAATCAATGCGAAAATCACATATTACAAATATTGAACGGATAACAACCCTAATTGAGTGTTTATTCTTCTCATAAAATGTCAAAGTCAAAACATTGCAAAGAAAAATATATGAGTAGAAGCATGGAGCCTTTATATATATTTTTAAACTTCTGAAACTAAAATAATTTAAATACTAATCATCAAATATTCTTCACAATATTTTATTTCCTATTTTAATAAAAATAATAGATATAATTTGGAATTCCTAACCTCTTTAAATTAATAAAATAAAGATACTTATACTCTTTCATTTCTGGAATAAATAAAGAACCAAATTTTATTTACCGACTCAAGTAACAGCATAAATCCACCTTCCAAAGACTAGCAAGTTGGAAGCACAACCGTGGGTCACATGTCGAGTTGACTTTGACCAATGGGTGTGGACAGGATCACCATTAGTATCACCCTACTCAGCTTAACAGTCAGGGCGCCTTCATTGACTAATGTGTTGTTAGCTCTGAGAGACAAAGCATGGAGACTCCATTGTGTTTGATCACTATTTTCTTGGTACTGTTAATTATGGCTGTAATGGAAGGTGCGGCTGTCTCAGACATGCGGATCCTGTCTGGCACCCCAGCGCTGAGCTACAGTTGTGAAGGAAAATGTTTCTATACCTACGAGTCCTTCATCGGGCGATTCTGAGAATCGCCGGGTGACGCCACCCGGCGATTCTCAGAATCGCCCCATTTGCTACGAATCGCCCCAAACAATGCTTACTGGGCATCCAATACGATATTATGCAGGGTTTGAACGTGAAATTCTGTTAAATTAGTTTTCCATACTGCTATTTAAATTGATAAGGGGTTTCATAAAATAGAAATCTAAATATCACCCTTGTTCTTCATTTCTGCAGACATCGACTGTGCTTCCGGTTTGAATATTAGGATGCAATTATCTACAAACTGGTCATACAATTGTAGTCAGTGATTCCTTACGACACTGGTTATAGTGGTTTGAAACTTTGAAATAAGCAGATTTGTTTTGAGCTTCATTGCCTTCTGTCCCTGGTAGCCATCTTATTACATCTACTATTAATGTTTATAAAATTTTTTTACATATAATTTAATCGCATTATAATACGATTATATATATATAATATGTATTGCATATATATTAATAACATCATGTTAATCTATCAATTATGTTCTATATAATTTTAAAATCTTTGTACTTAAAATATTATATTGTATATTATGTATACAATATTCATCGTATTTAAGTACATTATAATTTTAGAATCTTTGTAATTAAAATATTACATTGTATATTATGTATACAATATTCATCGTATTTAAGTACATTATAATTTTATAATATTTGTAATTAAAATATTTTTTGTAGTTAAAATATTACATTTATAATCTTTGTAATTAAAATATTTGTTGTAATTAAAATATTACATTGTATATTATGTATACAATATTCATCGTTTAAGTACATTATAATTTTATAATCTTTGTAATTAAAATATTATATTGTATATTATGTATATAACTTTAGAATCTTTATAATTAAGATATTATATTGTATATTATGTATACAATATTCATAGTATTTAAGTACATTATAATTTTAAAATCTTTGTAATTAGAATATTTCATTGTATATTATATATATACAATATTCATCATATTTAAATACATCACAAGCTAAGGACAAATGCTCGCAGTAATTGACCGTCATCGAACCTCAACACTTCACACTACGTTCTCACAATGCTCGCAGTAATTGACCGTCATCGCTCGAACCTCAACACTTCACACTACGTTCTCACAATGTTTCTTGGCATATTGGTAATCTCACAGAATATATGAAAGTTGAAAGTAGAACGCAGGTCTGATGTCCATTTTAACGATGTTTTGAAAATGATGAGACATGCTTTTTCAAAAGAGTAGCTAAAGCCCACTCACCTTCAATCGCATTTTCAATTTCTCAATGCAACGGGTGACCTGTTCCGCAGACCATTGCGGCGGTGTAATGCTCAACAATTACATGAAGAGGTGAGCCGCAATTCTGACGTCGCCGGAGTTGGACGGAAACTTGCCATCACAGAAGAAGTCGTTATCTCCCGAGTTATCACACCAGCTATGCGAATTATAACGGCAATTATCACTAGATACGTGAAGTTTCATTCGATATGCGAGTTATCACCATTTTAAATGCGATCTGTGAAGGATATGCCAGGTATCAAACATTGTTTGGGGCGATTCTGAGAATCGCCGGGTGGTGGGGCGATTCTCAGAATCACCCCGCCACCATCGAAATTATGGGTTGTTGCCACGTTCACGGTGATTCTATTTATGAGCAGTGCAGGTGCACACACAACCAAATTATGAAAAATTACATTTTGATTTTGGGCATACAAAAGCATAGTTAGTCGCCGGGTTGTGGGGCGATTCTCAGAATCGCCCCGCCACCGCCCCGCCACCCGGGTGGTGGTGGTGGGGCGGTGGCGGGGCGATTCTGAGAATCGCCCCACATCCATTTCTGTCAAAATGCAGCTCTCGTCGAAATTATGGGCTGTTGCCGCCCCACATCCATTTCTGTCAAAATGCAGCGCTCGTCGAAATTATGGGTTGTTGCCACGTTCGCAGTGATTTTATTTATGAGCAGTGCGGGTGGTACCTCGAGGGTTCACCAAAATGAAAGGTAATGGAAACTATTCTAGTTTTCACACACAACCAAAGCTCATGAAAAATTACATTTTGATTTTGGGCATACAAAAGCATAATTAGTAGCCGGGTGGTGGGGCGATTCTCAGAATCACCCCGCCACCACCCTCCCACCACTGGGTGGCAGGGTGGTGGCGGGGCGATTCACCACCCGGCTACTAATTATGCTTTTGTATGCCCAAAATCAAAATGTAATTTTTCATGAGCTTTGGTTGTGTGTGAAAACTAGAATAGTTTCCATTACCTTTCATTTTGGTGAACCCTCGAGGTACCACCTGCACTGCTCATAAATAAAATCACTGCGAACGCAGCAACAACCCATAATTTCGACGACTGCTGCATTTTGACAGAAATTGATGTGGGGCAGCAACAACCCATAATTTCGACGAGAGCTGCATTTTGACAGAAATGGATGTGGGGCGATTCTCAGAATCGGCCCGCCACCGCCCCACCACCACCACCCAGGTGGGGGGGTGGTGGCAGGGCGATTCTGAGAATCACCCCACAACCCGGCGACTAACTATGCTTTTGTATGCCCAAAATCAAAATGTAATTTTTCATAATTTGGTTGTGTGTGCACCCGCACTGCTCATAAATAGAATCACCGCGAACGCGGCAACAACCCATAATTTCGACGAGCGCTGCATTTTGACAGAAATGGATGTGTTGAATGCAGTACAGAACCACCATCTATAATCTTCTTTTATAATAGTAGCCTGTCCCCGCTGCCTCTGACATCGTCATGGATTCAGCAATCAATGACCGAAAAAGAACAACTACTCCACTGCTTATCATTCATGGCGGACAATGGCTACCTGCGTTGTCACAAAACCAGTTAACAGCAAAAATGGCGTTTGATAAGTGACATCATGCGGTTTCAATTTCTGCAATCTGCCTTGGAATTTGGTAATGCCAAGATTGTTGAAATTACAAATTGAGCTTTGGGTAGAATTAATGTACTCCATTTTTACAATACTAATCATTTGTTATTTGTTAAATTCTGGCATGCAGCATACCGCACACCACAAAACGTTAGTTGCTACTCCACAATAACTTATCGTGCTTTTCCAATTTGTGAATATGATGAACTTCAAATTTATATGTCCATAAATCTAGAATGCTACACATTAAAATTGATGTGTATTAACATAACATTTGTTGTTCTTCCTTTACGAGCACTATGCGTTCCTTTACGAGCACTATGAGTTTTCATCATGCGGATTAAAAACCTTTCAGATTTATATTTTAAACGGTAGCTTTTTTAAGTAAAACTTTAGACATAATATATAGGTTTCATAAATTTGTTTTACTAAATAAAGATTATTTTAATTTAAGTTTTTAAATGTAAGGAAGGTGGTTGCGGAGGCGAGTCCGAAATCGAAGGGTAGCCTTGAGAGAAGTCGAGGTGTGTAAATCTTGCTCGCAGCAGTTTTATAGGATCTTCAACCGAGTGCCTTGTACAGCAAGAGCCCGAGGGATTGTAGTGATCTGAGTTTATTTATGGTATATGCCTTCTATGTCTGCTCCGTTTCTCTCTCTTTGAAGGAGATATCTAGGCACATTTAGAAGATGCAATATTTCGTTTTTGGTATAGGAGTATTCCCATGGAGGAAATCTTTGACACGCTTTAGTCATTCCCAGGGAATTCTGTTTTCTTTGGCGGTTTTGTTTTGTTTTTGTGTAGCCTGAGGGATAGTAGTGATCTGAATTTACTACCGGATATGTCTTCTGACTCCTCTATTCATTCCTTTTTAAAGCAGGAGATATATGTACTATACTCCCCTTCCGTTAGACTCCTTTCAGTGAACATGGGCATTATTTCTGGTGCTTATTTGTCCCATTGTTGTGATTTACTTTATTTTCAAGGAATTGGGGTTTTTAATCTTTAATTCTCTTAATAGTAGTTGAGTTGAATTCCATATGTATTATTAAAGTCTCTTTTTAATCATTTTTTTTTGGTTATTCTTAACATTTCAATCAGTGGTCTCTCTTAACTACTTGCATTGCTATGAATGTTTAAGTAAAGTAACGAGGGAGAGACCACACGTATGAGATAAGGCGGTTTGGCCACTGGCTATCATGTTTTTGCCCAAGCCACGTTCTACTCTAGAGCAAGGGCCACTATAAAGAAGTGGTAATGCTAATTTTAAGTTATTTTTCTATGTAAATATATAAATATGTTTTCTTTCTATCCATATATATTTCAATGAATTCAAATTGTTATTTTCTAACTTAGGAAATATTTCATTTTTTTATATTTGTAAATTATTTAATTTTTTTTGTAAAATAGTTATACTCTATTTTATCCACTATATTGTATTTTATAAAACATATTCATATTGTATTTTATTAGATGTACCTTATTTTCTTCCCAGTGATTATACCTTGTTTCTTTTAATAGCCCTTGCAATTATTTCATAAAAAGTAGTTGTAGTAAATTTATATAGCAACATTGTAGCCCTAGTAGTAGATTTATTTTCTACAAATAGTATATTTGTTGAATTGAATTTTTGCAGACATAAAAAAATGTTTTATCATTGTAAGAATTTTTAATTGTTAAATTGATTTTAAACTATTGTACATATTAGTATTAACTGTTGAGTAGTTTAATTGAGCCAATTATAGTATGTAATTACCTCTATATCACTTGTTAATAATTGGTAATTGTTAATAATTGGTAAATTCACTTAGAGACTAGTAAATGTGAAATGAGTAGCCAAATTGAAAGCTCATGACACAACATTGATATATAAAGTAGATTCTATATAAGAGATTGTAGGAGCTTGTCACGTGCAATAGATTTGGATTATTGATCCGACCATTAATTCAATGGATGGTGTTTGATATGAAGAGATTGAAATATGTTACTCATGAAGTAGATGGTGGGATTGAAACAAAAGAAAAACATAGCACCGTTGATGTTGATGTTATGGTTGAAAACATGTTGAATTTATACTTAGGAAAGAAAAATGATATTCTACCAAAAACATTAATGTGTTTTTTTTCCTCATAAACAACTTTGTTTGGCACATAAAAATTTGGTTTTACTCGCATTTTTTTAAAAGTTTGAAAATTGACCCCAAAAAAAAAAAATCATCATTCTAGTATCATCACTTTTTCGTTTTGAAGCTATATTTTGCACGAAAATTTCGTAGTAAATTTCATAGTCACTGCCATTTTTAAAACATGTTCAAAATTGACCCCTAAAAAATAAAATCATCGTTCCAGTATACACACTTTTCATTTTTAGCACTGTTTTTGATGTTTTTTCAAGGTTTTTTGGCTAGAGTTCCTGTTTTGAGTTTATAGTTCCCGTTTCAAAGTTTACATTGTTATTTATTTTCCCATGGAAATTAGGAAAAATTGAGGGTGATATATTTTTCATTGTGAGGGTTGTATCTTCATCAAAAATAGGAAATCCAAAGGGATCTTGATTTCCTCTACCTCTACCCCCTCCTCTGTTTCTATCTCCACCTCCTCCTCCAATCCTATTTCCCTCACCATTGACATTGTGTACCTCTACTTCCCCTTCTTCATCCATCATAGATTCCTCAGAACTAATGTAAGGTTCTTCTAATTCTTCTCGTTCCTCTATCAATGGGTGGTCAAAATAAGTTTCTTGTTCCCCTTCTTCGCTAAGAACTTCTAATTCTTCTCCTAAAATTTGTTCACTAGTGGATGATAGCAAAACTACTCCTGTAGTTGGGGATGTAGGATTTTCTTCAATTATAGCTTTGGTGGATGAAGTAGGTGAAGTTCTAGATTAGATTTCTGATCTTGAGACTTCAGGAAGTCTTTGTTGACCTGAAAATGGAATTCAAGTTTGGGTAGGTGGTGTGGAATTTTGATGTCATGGTGAAGTGAGTGGATTTGTGGGAGTCAAGCTTCTTCCTCGTCCTACAAATCTACCTCTAGAGTCTCTATCCCTATGCATATCATGTTTTGAATTGATAATTTTTCTCTCTCTTTTTTTAACTTCTATTTGTACTTCCATGGCAACGATGCCAAAATGTTTAGCCAATTTAATGTTCTTAAATTGTCAACATAAATTATCGACCAGGGAAAGTATACTGATGAAGCACAAGTGCACTATATGTGCTAGAAGTTATTTTATGTCGTTAAGATATCTATGTTATTGTTAAGGTCTAAATTTAGAATTAATATGGAGATGGTATTATTGATTATATTAGAGTATTGTTCTTAAAGTTGTTAGCTGGTTATCCTAAAAATTAATCTCAGTTGAATCAAGTTTTGTGGATGGTTGGAGAGTGATCCTAAACTCTACTCCGTTAAATTGTTTTTGATTTTATCTTGAATTTTATGCTGCAACCAAACTAGATTACTATGTGTAAGAGAGATCTATTCTATCAAATCGAAAATTAATGATAGATGAACTGAATTGCCAAGGAAAAGACTGTCACTCTTTAGCTAATACAAATTCATTCAAACAGGAACAAAAACCAATAAACTGGAAAACAACTAAGCTATGAAATGAGACAACTGAATTACACTAGGTAGAAAGCAAATGAGATGATAAAAAAATGTACAAGGTAAAAATCAAACGAAATAACAGGATTATGCTAGGTAGAAGGCAAAGGAAATTTCATATGTAGACAACAGTTTAATCACCAATTCCATTATACTACATTTTAAAACACAAAACAAAGCATCCATAATTTAACTTTAAGAAATCAATGAAATCTATTTGCAATCGATCAAAACCCTGTACTGGACATAGTGGCCCTCCATGAGATAGTCAACAATCTTCAATCAACGTAGCATGGAAAATATGAACCAAGTCTATTACTCACAAACAAGTTTAACCAGATGTTCTTCAAAATTTACATATAACGGCATGCCCCAAAACATAGAGTGGCCATTTCTCTTTTAATATTTCAACAAGTAACAATATGAGAGTTTGAAGCCTTCATATCTTTATTACGATCCCTATTAAACAAACTATATTGCTAAATAATCGATTTTCTATTTGGAAAAGCAAATCGATAAGATTTCGGAAAATTCGGTCTCTGTCCCAACACATAATCTTGTAGTTGACTTTAAGGTTGACCATGTTACGGTGTGATCTTCTTGAAGGATTGGCTCAATAGAATAGGAAATAATCCACAAGGGGATCATTCCTCACTCGAACCCTGTCAACAATGGAGGTAGCTGCGGAAATATGGATTAGCTGCAAAAACAAGCCAATTCCGTAGCTGAATGCAAACTTTAATAAAACAATAAGGTATGTAGACAAAATATGAAAAAGAGGGCATGTAAGTGCTTACCTTAACAAAACCTTGTGTCTATTGCATTTATTTAGGTGATAGGTATAGGGAAAAGGAAAAAGTATAGGAAAAAAGGGTGTCAAGGTAAGGCAATCCTTGGACTCTACATGTCATATAGCCATGGTCATGTGGAATATTGGTCCATATGGTGCTTCTATTTGTGGCAAGGAAGTATTGTTTTAACATAAAAAGTTCATTACAGGTTGGAGTTGATTTTGGAGAGGGAATATGTTCAGGGGGATAATTATTTGTTCCTATTCACTTCAGCCATCCATTGTTAGCATTATGTTCTGCTTGGAGGCGTTCATGGTGTGCCTCAAGCTATGATATGATTGTTGGGGATCTTGACCTCACTATATGAGCAGAGAAGTAGATGACACATTCAGAGATGTTTGGTGGCCATTGGTGTTGATGCTATGTAGCTACAATGAAGAATATGGGTTGATTTCCTCATGTATATGTGCATATTATGATTTTTTTCATTAATGCTTGTATGGTCACTTATGTATATTATTGTTGTTGCTCAAGGTTATTGGTTGGACATGCTATTATGAATGTTGATTGGTTTATTATGCTTCTTGCTGCTAATATGATGATCCAAGTGGATATTGGTGGCCGCCCACCTATTCCACCTAGACCCCCCAATCAGTTTCATCTATTTCCTTGTTCATTTCAGAAATTACTATTTTTAGCAATTTTTCAGGTCTTGAACTTCTGGAGCATGTTTGACCCCCTAAACAACTTTTTTTGGGGTCTGAGATAGGCTTGTAGCTATGGTTGAGTTCTTGCAGTGAAACATGTAGTACTTGGAGAGACCTTTCCAACAAGGTATCGTACATGCCAAATGGAGATAATATGACCAAGTTACAACATCGGGAAGTTGGCTACCCAATTAACCCGAACGAGGCCCACAAACTCTTGTTGTTACATCTCCTGGGGTTAGGGTTTTGGATGTTTAGGGTTTCCTCATGTTTTATAATAATAAATAGACCCTTAAGCCTCATTGTAACATAGTTAGAGGCATGTATCCACCACATCTCTTCTCAGATATAAGCTACCATTATTTGAGCTATCTTATTTCCATTCTGTTTGTAAGCATAGTTCAATATTTTTCTATTAATAAAATGAAGTGTTTTTCTGCTGCATCTCTGTATTTATGATTATATCTATAAGTTGTTTCATTCCTTCTTAAGTTTGAATCAATGGTATCATATCGATCTACTCTTTCTCCATTTTTCTTTGCATCTCCCCAACGAGGTCAGAGTATAAGGAGTTAGGGCTCAATCTCATTGAACCATTGCAAGATCAACCTTCCAAAACTCAACGAACTCCCATGATGGAAGAAAATAAAGATGATGGGGCAGGAGATCCTTTCAAACTGTTGCTCAAGGAAGCCCTCGAGTGACATAGGTATGTGATGATGGATAAGTTTTCCCAGATCCTTTGACGGCTGCCCACATGCAATGCATATTCATCCAACAACCACTATGGAGGTGCCACTCCTTTTAAGGTACAAGTTAACTTCCATATTCCCATATTCAAAGGCCTAATAGATGTAGATGCCATAGATAAATGGTTAAACCTTTTGGAGGGATATTTTTCAGTTCATGACTTTTCCAATCGGGAAAATATTACTTTTGCACTTCTCAAAGCCGCCCCACACATCAAGGACTGGTGGGAAACCTAATGTGAACAAAATGATGAGAGCGAACCCTCGTTGTTTTCAGCCGCACCCACTTGGAATTCTTTTTAAGACTCCATCAAGGAACAATATTACCCTGTCGGGAGCTATGAAGATAAATATATAAAGTGGAGAATGCTATGGTAGGAAAGGGGTCAAGATGTGCCAAAATTCACAAATATTTTCCATACCTGTTGCATGAAGCTGGGTATCATGGATACTGAGTGAAATTGGTGCTCAAGTAGCGCGACTACCTACACAAGTACATCTAAGATGATATGGAGTTCTTGGACATTTCCTCGCTCAGTATGACGTATCATTATGCTGTCAAGATTGAGCAGAAGTTTAAATAGAAGAAGAAAAACTTTGGATCTACGAATCTAAAGAAAGGAAAAGCTGCCCCCAAACCACGAAACAAAGGACCAAGCTAAGGTGGGGCTACCCAAGATAGCTCGTCAAAGCCTCAAGTAAATATCAACACCACAAAGACAAACAAGGAAATGAAAAAATGGTGTGAGTTCCATAAGATCTCAACTCACAATCAAATTAAGTGTCGGGCCAAGAAATCACTAGTGGCCGAGCTGAAGGCTTCCGAATTAGACACAGGTTCCGACTCAAAATTAGAATTCAATAAGGGAACTGAAAAAGGGAATCAGATCATTGATGCAGAGCCCAGTGCCACCATGGCCATTACCAAGATCCAAAAGATTGAGCCTGAAGATCAAGAGGGGGGAACACCTCTTCCACTCACAGATGTGGGTGAAGGGTTCTTCGCTATAGTTCATTGTCAACAGCAGGAGCCAAAAGAACCTCATTTTATCAGAGGTCATGAAGCAGCTGGGCCTAAATACCACAACACGTCCATAGTCCTACACCATAAGGTGGCTTCACCAAGAACGAGATCTTTGCATCAACTAGCAGTTTCGCCTTCCCTACAATATCAAGCCCTTCATGGATGAGGCACTGTGTGATGTTGCTCCTCTTGAATTTTGTGATGTATTGTTAGGACAACCATAGTTGTCGAAAAGAAATGTTGTATATGAGTCTAGACCTTTCTCTGTGATTATTACTTTGGCTAATAAGTTGTACAGGATATCGTAGGTAGCCCAACCTACCGCCATCTCTTTGATCACTGCAACGAAATGCAGTAAGATCATTTCCCGGACCAGGAATATTTTTTTTCTTTATGATTCACCCCCAAGGAAAGAAGAAGGGTGTGGCCACGACTTCCAGAAAGGGCTCCTCTACACAACAACAATAGATGGACAAGTTCGTGGAGGAGTACAAGGGTATTTTCACCTCACCCACAGGGGTACCTTTGCACTGTCAGGTCAAGCACTCCATCGATCTGACCCCAGGTGTGCCACTGCCCAATAGACTAATCTATCGATGCTCTATTCTGGAGAACGATGAGATCAAGAGGAAGATTTAGGAACTATTGCAGAAAGGGCACATCAGGCCAAGCTCCTCACCTCGTGGGAGCCCAATTGTATTGGTACAGAAGAAGGATGGGACCTGGAGGCTCTGTATTGACTATTAGGCATTGAACAAGATCACTATCCTGAATAGGTACCCAATCTCGCAGATTGATGACCTTCTAGACCAACTCAATGGGGCCAAATATTTTCAGCAAGATTGACTTGAAGTCAGGTTATCAGTAGGTGACTATGGAGCCCTCCGATGTGTGGAAGACTGCCTTCAAATCCAAGAAGGGCCTCTTTGAATTGTTGGTCATGCCATTCAGATTGACGAACACCCCTGCAACCTTCATGAGACTGATGGAAAACATATTGCAACCCTTCACCAATGAATTCATGGTGGTGTATTTAGATGACATCTTGATCTTCATCCAGAGTTGGGAAGAACACCTCCACCATATTCGACAAGTCCTTCAAACCGTGTGAGAACACAAGTTGTGTGCTAACTTGGAGAAATGCACCTTTGGCTTGACCTAGGTTCAATATTTGTGGTACATCATTGATGAGCAAGGTGTAGATGTGGACCCATCCATGATACAAGTCATTTGGGATTGGCCACCCCAAACCACTCTAACAAGGCTCCGCAGCCTTTTTGGTCTTGCCAATTTCTACCATAGGTTTGTGTTGGGGTTCTTTCATATCACTTGGCCTTTAAATCAAGTCACTAAGGGCGGAGCGAAAGAAAAGTTTTTTTGGTTGGAAACCTAACAACAAGAATTCTTTGAGTTAAAGAATCACCCCTGTTCTACACCAGTTCTCACATTACTAGACCTGCAACAACCATTTGAGAATGAGACAGATGCTTCCGACTATGCTATTGGTGCAGTTCTTACTCAGCATGGGCATCCAGTGGCTTACCATAGTGAGACACTTTTACACACAGCCTAAAAGTACACCACTTATGATAGAGAAATGTATTCCATTGCCCAGGACTATCATTAATGGAAGCATTACATTATGGGGAATGAAATGGTCATCCACATAGACCATTGACCTCTACAGTTCATACAGACACAAGGGAAGTTGCAGAACGATTTCCATCAGAAATGGTCTACCTATCTGCAACAGTTCCATTTGAACATTAAGTATAAGAAGGGAAACACCAATAATGTTGATGATTGCCTCAGTTTGCCATTGTCATCATGCTGATCAATGTGCTTAACTCCTATGGGCACGAGACATCATGGTGGCCGCATATTTACAAGAGCGATCCAAAATTCGACATCATATACCAGACACTCTGGAAGGGATGAAAATTCCAAATTTTGACCTTCAAGATGCAATGTTATAACACCTAGGACACATCTATGTTTCTTCAAGTGAGCGTGCCAATATGATTTAGGAGGTGCACTATAATCGGGTCTCTAGACATTTCAAAGTAGATAAAACAGTGGCAGTATTGCAAAAGTATTTTTATTTGCTGAAACTTCATCAGGATGTTGGTAAGTACATTATATCATGCACCAACAATGTTGTTTCCAAATCAACCATCAAGAAGTAAGGCTTGTATACTCCCCTAGCTACTCCAAGTCAGCCTTGGGAATCTATCTCCATGGATTACATATCGGGACTTCCTTCTACTAAGCACAATAATGATTACGTTTTCATGGTCATCGACAAATTCTCTGAGATAGCCATCATGGCAGCTTGCAAGAAGAGTATCACAGTAGAGGCCACTGCTAAGATTTTCTTTGAGTGAGTATGGGTACACTTTGGGATCCCACGGTCCATTGTCTTAGATCGAGAAAACAGATTCTTGAGTGCATTTTGGTGAAGTCTCTAGTCGATGTTGGTTTTCAACAAGATGATCGTATAGATTTTACGCATGTACAACTCAAAGCATCCATACACATGGGATGAAATTCTCCCCTATGTCCAACACAACTACAATAGAGCTCTCCACAACTCAACATGCCACAACCCCTTTTAGGTATGGCTGGGATTTTGACCACTATGCCCCATTGATGTGGCCATAACATTTGCAGCCACTCAAATAGATTCAGCTCATGGTCAGTTCGAAGCTGAAAGGGCTAATAGCTTCATTGAGCACATTCAACACATCTGCCAATAGGTCCATGCTATATTGGACAAAGCCATTTCTAGGTATAAGCAACACCATGATCAACATCGAGTGATGGGCAAGTTCGAGGTGGGCGACAAAGTTTGGCTACATTTATAGAAGGAGCACCTTGTTGGACCCCACCGTAAGCTTTGCATGCTTTGATATGGGCCATACACCATCACCAAGGTTTTCGGTGATAATTCCTTCGAGCTCAGATCCCATCGTTTGTTGGTCTACACCCAGTGTTCAATGTAGACCACCTTCGGCCATACTTTCTTGCATTGTTGAACACATCTGACATTGAAGAACAACTCACACCAATAGAGCTCAACCCGAACTACATGGCACAGGCCACAATTAATCAGATCATGGACACACAAATAAAGAACACTTGCCAATAGAGGATATAGCTATATCGAGTTGTCAAAGTAGGCCAACTCCTTCACTAGGGTAAGTGGTTCACCATGGACTAGGTTCAATAGAAATTTCCTCACCTCATGGAGGCTTTGCATGCAATGGGGACTATTTCTTCCTAAGGGGGGAGGAATGATCTAGGTGGATATTGGTGTCCACCTGCCTATTCCACCTAGAACCCCCAGTTAGTTTAATCTATTTCCTTGTTCATTTTAGCATTTACTATTTTTAGTAGTTTTTTCATGTCCTGAACTTACGAAGAAGTTTTGACCCCTTAAATGGAATTTTTTTTTGTTTCACAGCAAGCCCATAGCCATTGGTAGGGACTTATGGTGAAATGTGTAGTACTCAAAGAGACATTTCTAACAAGGTATCGTACGCACCAAATGGAGATAATATGACCAAGTTACGACCCCGAGAAGTTGGCTGCTCAACTAACCCCAACGAGGCCCACAAACTCTCGTTGTTACATCTCCTGGGGTTAGTGTTTTGGTTGTTTAGGGTTTTCTGATGTTTTCCAATAATAAATAGGCCCTTGAGCCTCATTCTAATATAGTTTATAGGCATGTAGCTGCCACATCTCATCTCGGAGATAAGCTACCATCACCTAATCTATCTTATTTCTATTCTATTTGTAAGCATAGTTCAATATTTTTCTATTAATGAAATGAAGTGTTTTTCTGCTACATCTCTATATTTATGATTATATCCATAACTTTCTGCGTTTCTGTTTAAGTTCGGTTATATGAGAGGCATGGATGTTGGTTGATATGTATTATTTTTCATCCATGTATAGATCATATGCTCCAGTAGTTGTGTTTCAGTTCTTGCTTCCTTATCAAATGGAGTTGACCCTTTGCCATTGATGTTAGAGGGGAGCGATAGAGGATGCTGTCCTAAGTTTATGTATGGTTTCCATCAATGCCGAAGGGGAATATTGTTGGCATTATGGTATGCATGTTTCTAGCTACTTGATGTTGAAATTGGTTTCATAATGGCAATTAGTTGATGTTGGCATTGATGTCAACCCTATGTAGACTAGATGATGTTTGGATGCCTTCCTTGTAGCATGGTTTTATTTAGTTGAGTTGGCATTGTGATTGTGTTGGGATTGATGTCAAAATTATGTTGGTCTAGGTCATGCACTTCTGCCAACCTCATGATGATGTAGATTGTTAGTCTTATGGTGTTCATGGAGTAGTTGGATTGTGTTGGCATTGATGTTGATTGTTGGGATGGGGTCCCTTGTGTAAGTTTTGGGGTTAAAAACCAAAGTATAGATGTAAATTTCAGTAAAAGATGTAAAGTCCCCATAATTTGTGGATGTGGAGCGCATAGATAGTTAGGAGTCAAAAGGGGTTTTAGCCCCTTGTCTATGTAAAGTTGAATCAATTTTGAGATCCACCTAAGGTCCGTGGACCATGGGATTATATGTAAAAAGCTATAAATAGGTGTGTCTCAGAGAGTATAAGGCATGTCTATGTCTGAGAGAGGAAAAAAGGGCAAGTAAGAATCTGGTAAATAGAAGGAAAACGCTCCGCAACTGAGTGTGTGGAGGCCTAGAGTAGTGTCCACAGCTGAGTGCGTAGACCCCTGTAGCTGAGTGCGTATGAAAGTTTTGAGTCTTTAATACCATATTGAAGATCAATAAAGAATACTATTGAAGAATATCTATGTTTATCTATTTACTTCTATTTTTTATGTTTGCGATATATGCTGGGATGGAATAATGTCTTTATGAAATATTGATCTATTGATGTGTGACTCTATGGGATAAGTGTTATTAACTATATGCAATGCATGTTAAGCACTTTCGCGAAGATTATAATACATTTAGTTATGTCTATTAAATACTTAAGTAGATCTGCACAAGCTCAGATCTAGGGTTATTTTCTGATGCACATAAGTGGATGATTCACCTATTAAGGGTCTGCAAAGACCTATCATAGACCTTCACGAAGGTTTAGAGGCTTTTTAAAGGGAGTTGCACTACCGAGTCCTAGGGGCTTACAGATCTGTGTGATCCCGAAAAAAGACATAACATTGATCTCTGGATGTCGAAACTTGTTTCCATCATCCCCCCATACTGCTTCGAGTGAGACTTCAGCCTACACTACACGGGTTGATGCTGAAAGGGCAAGTAGTGTAGGGTTTCTTTTGGCACAATTAACTCTAAACCTGGGCCAGGACCCAGTAAGCCAACAAATGGTTCCGTTGCTGGGACCGAGATCTGCTTAAGGAGATGTGTGATGTCGCATCACTAGAATCCGACCAAGAAGGAGACTGAGAAATGGTTGGATAGAAAGATTTACAAATTCACAGTGCAAGAGAACAGGAATCCATGCCTGTCAAAGGAGTAGTGGTTGGACAGATACTTGTATACAAAAATACATGAGATTTTATTCTACACCTTCACAATTAAATTGTACGAGTGGATAGCTAATTTGGGAGATGGCCAAGGAAGTGGTGAGCACTAGTATTGTAGCAATAATGCTGCAACTCCTGGGCTACCTACTTTCCTCTTATCAACCCAGTAGTTCGTAACAAACTTGGAAGCAACGGTGTTGCATACACAAGTACTAGTTCTTACTGTAGGTTGTCACTTGGTCAACCAGCCCAAGATCACTAGGAGCTCAAGCCAACTTCTATGGATTCTAGAAGAAGCTCTATAGGTGATGAAAGGAGAGAAAGACTACTCTACAGATACTACTCTAACTATATAAAGGAGAAACACTGAAATGTAAAGCAAACCAAGTAAATCCTAATTAACCAACTAACCCTACTTTTGCAGAAAGCACTATGAAAACCAAGAAAAGAATGCCATTATCTATTCAAATAAGTAAACAACATCTAACTAAGCTATTTCTGGAAGTAAATGAGCAAAAAACATACTTTTGGACTTTTATGTATTTTTATGAGAATTTGACATGCATGTAATTTATTGTTTATGAATGTGGTAGCAAATAGGTGGTGTTGGAGTGTGGTTTTGGGACTTGATAGGATGTAGGATGGTGTGGATGGGTCCTAGGAGGTCTCAGGTGGCCTTCTGGAGGATTTTCCCACACTCGGCCTTCAAAAGAAATCCTATAGGAAAATCTACAGGAGGACACATGAAATCTACAAGAGGAAAAACAATGTTCTTTAGGAGGCCTACAGGAGTAGGCCGAGAGTAGTTTTGGCTGTTTTGAGGGTGTGAAAGTGGGTGGAAAAGATGGATGAAGGTTGCAATGTGGTGTTAGGGCACCTGGGGTCTACCAAGAATCATTAGGAGAGAGAAAGATGATTGGATTTGCTCAAGGAGAGGGGAAGAAATTCTATGGAAAATGCAGGAAACTAAGGCAGAATTGAGGGGAGAATTGGGCGACCTGTAGGGAATGGATCAGATGGAGGATGGGATGGCTGATAGGCTAGCTTGCTACTAGAAGAGATCTGCTACATAAAAAACTGACAGTCAACCAATAAGATCAAGCAAGTAATGAAATAAGTACATCTAGGAAAACAGATTTTTGCATCAAACTAGTCTAAACTATGATCTATGAAAGGAAATACTGATAACTACTGCAAGAAAGGAAAGCATGAAAGAATACTATTGCAAATAAAGAAATGAGCATGATGGAAAATTTCTAAAGCAAAGCAAACTAATCTATTATCCAACTAAAAAGCTGCAAACACTAGAAGTCCTATGAATGAGGAAAATCTGTGTTTTTGGGGCAACAAGAGGGTCTTTGCCTCAGATCATGGTCCCAAAGGGAGGAAGAGAGGCCAAGGAACTATTTCTAGCCTTTTCTGTCTTCTCTTTATCACTTCCTAACCTATTATAGAAAGCACAAATGGAAGCAAACTACTGAATCATCAAAAACAACCTATTCTTAACCATAAAAGAAATACATCTAACAACAACCTAATCTACAAACTGAAATAAAACATACAAATACAAGTAAAGAGGAGCTTGGCTACTTGGATTGGGCCCTAACCCAAGAGCTTTATCCCTCTGAGGTAACTCACTGCTAACTCAAAATGCATTCCATCTTTATTTCCAAAATAATAGCAAAATTACATGAGACTGTCAAAATAATAAGCTCGAAGTTGAGCAGAGTTTACATAAGCAAAAGTACAACAAAAATCCAACAAAAAATCTAACCCTAGTGAGGCCCTAGGCCTCTCTACTTATACAAATGAAGCTACCAATAGCTTCCTTAAAATCAGGGAGGCTTGGCTCCCAAAACTCGAGATAATCTTCAGTCATCCTCCACTTGCTCGGCTACCTTCTAGTGCATGACTTGGCTGCTTGTACTCCAAGCTGAATGAATGGGAATTCAAAGTGAGGAGTAATAAATTAGGGGGATTCCCTCCTATAATTCCTCTCCTTTGTCCACTTCGAGTTATTTTTGCCATTTGTCCACTGGATCCTTGACTTTGACCTCAAAATTCATCAATAATCTGCATTAAACACATATTAGACCACATGGCATCATAACTAACTCAACTCACTCTACAAGCTTAAATATAATCAGAAAATCATGAAAATAGCTAAGAGAATGGTTTATTTGACTAGGTTAGGAGGTAAAATGAGCCCATATAATTACCCATTTATGAGGCTCATTGTCACCCCCTTACTGAAAGTGTTGCTCATCCTCTGAGCAACTTAGTCCATCTCCTCATCTTTTATGGCCTTGGTGGCCTCCTTAACATCCCATGCTTCTGATGTGGTCTCCTCTTCCTTGTCATAGAATCTTTCCTTCCTGTCTATCTCTTCCCACTGCTCTTGCTCTTCTTCTTCTCTTCTACCTTCCAGCATGCCTAGCAGCAGTGGGGGACTTAATTTGAGGCCAATCCAATTGACCTTCAGCCTCTGCATGGAGTGCTTATACATGGGAACTCTCTTTAATGCCTCCTTCATCCTCATTGGGGAATGATATTCCCTGATCTGCAAATTGTGTGGTAAGGTGTTCCATCTCCTCATACATGCATGCACACAATCATCCCCAAGTAGCCTTTCCATATCCTCAAAGTGTGCAATGGCTTGTGGCTGATCACTTATATATCTAGGGGCAATCTAAGGATTATTGGCAAGCAGGTTATGTGTGCTGATGAGTGCCATAGGGTCTGATGGCTCAGCTCTAATCATTAATGGCTCATTCTGCTCCTTTATCATTAATCTTCTTATTTCTGCTGCCCTTAACTCTTCATGGTTCATCCATGAGGCCATGGCCATTAGTTGTAGGTTCCCTAGCCCGGCATTGGGGTCCCAAACATTCACATCTATGAGGGCCATGTTATGCAGGTAGAATTCTACCATATTTACCTTATCTTCTGATGTGCTTTGGTCACACAGGTATAAACCGCCTGTAATATTGGAAAGGCATTGTGCCTCTTTGTGCCAAAGTCTTTATCTGAAATTGCAACATTGGACCTTGAGATACAGGCCATAGGATTTTTCTAGTGTTCTACATTGCAATGCCTCCATGGACCAACTGGCCATGCATGCCAGTTGGGTCTCTTTCTCTTGCAGCTGCCTTCTTAGCAATTCATTTTTTGTTTCAAGTTGGCTTCTTGTAATTTCTTCTCTATGTCTGATAGCACTCAACTCTCTACCCATTTCTCTGAGTTTGCTCTCCGTATGGAAAATATCCTCAACTCCCTTGGATTTGGCTATTTGCATCCATCTGTGTGTTCTTATTCTCTCTTTCTCTAATTCAAAGAATAGTGGAATTACAAATTTTTGTGGAATTATCCTTCCTCCCTCAAGAAGATTGTAGTAGGAACCAAGACTAGGCTGGGGATCAGATTCTTATGGCTCTGTCTCTTCCTCCTTTTCCTGTGGCTGTCCTTCTACCCTTTTCTCAAGCTTTTGGGTCTCCTGTAATTTTGATAGTGTATCCTGTAGAACTGTCTGTGCCTCCTATAGGACTGTTTTTGGGACCTGCAGTTCTACCTTTTCTTTCCATGTGGGAGATCTAGGAGTCCCCCTTTCATATGTGATAGGTGCCTTAGAAGGGGATTCCTTTCCTTGGGTAGAGGGTGAATCTTCAATTATAATTGGCACTTTTCAAGAAGGCTAGGGTTTTCCTATTTTGATTCTTGTGCTCTTCCTAGCCCTGAAATACATGGAGGCCTGCCTTTTCCTCTTCTTTTTTGGCTTGATGGGGGTACTGAGGGCAGTGAGAGAAGTTGCTACCTCTCTTTCTAGAGTCTTAGGGGACACTTCTCCTTGTTCTGTCTTTTCTGCCTCTTTTTCCGTCTCTGTTTGCTCTGTTTCCTCTTGCTCTGTTTCATCAGCTTTCTCCTCCTCTATCTTAGCTTCTTCCTTCTTCCCTTCTTGTTCTGCTAAGTCACCAGTTGCTTCACCTTCTCCCCCTTGCTACTCTTTCTGCTCACTACCACTACAACTGATATCATAGGTTAGGGTCTTTATGTCATCCTCAACAGTCATGTTTTGGAAGATTTCCCATGCTATAGGGAGTGTAAATGTATGGAGGGCTTCTTCCACTAAAATTTTGATTAACCCATGGCTACTTCGAATTTCCTCCTTCAAATTTAATGCTGGAGTCAATGAGAGACTGTAGGAGGAAGTAGGGGATGCTGAGCTTCTGAGGGGCTAGAGTGTCCATGCCATACCTTAATTCATGAAGGATTCTAAAGTGCTAACCATAGACAATGATGTACCTCCCCTCACAAGAAATATACTTGATTATTTGGTAGCTAACCTCATCCCAAGGATATGATATGCTATCCCTTTTAATGCCATTTTTATCCTCTATAGGGGTTTCATTGTTTTGGAATAAGTTTTTCTTGGCAGCCTGGTCAATTGGTTTCTCATCCTTACTCCAAGGCAGCCCAAGAGTAAGGGCAGTGACCCTGTTAATAAATTCAGGGGTTATCTCCATTGAAATACCTCTAAAGCTGATAGTTGCATGTGTTCTGGTGTGAAGGACCAAAGAGTGGGCAAATTCTTGAGCAATTTCCTCATCAAACCCTCAGAATTTCTCAAAAATGTTCATCCATTTTGCTCTTGTAAATATGTCCACTACTTGGGGATGTGCATGGAGCCTGGAGGAGTTGGTGGGCTCCTTCCTCATAAAACCTCCTGTCATTTTATTTATGCTTCTTTGGGAAACCAAATGTGGAGAAGGAGACCTCAATTTTTTAGGAGAAACAAAGAAACAAAGAGACTGTGTTTTTTTTAAGAAATAGGCAGAAACTATTTATGTATTCCCTCCACCTAAAGGCTTGATTTCACCCTCGAATTTAAACCATTGCTTGCATATTTTTATATTCAATGGGGGTATGCATGGAACCTACCTCCTCAGGCTGAGAATCATTCTCAAACCCATGTTTTCCTCCTCCAAAACAACTCACTGGCCCTCCTGTAGAAGACTGCTATGTCCTCCTATAGAATTCCTGTAGGTTCCCCTGTAGAACCTATAAGTGCTCCTGTAGAGAATGCCTAGAGCAGGAATATGGGAGAGATCAATGGATAATGATGGTTACGAGGCTGTGGGGGCAGGAGGAGATTTGCAGGAGTAGAGTTTCAAGGAGAGAATGAAGGAAGAGCTGGTGAGAGTGCTCGGGGAGGAGTATTTATTACTTTTTTATGGATATTTCCGGTGATGGAGGGTGAGCTGGAAAAGTGTACGTTGGCCATATTCAAACCATTTTTCCCCACCTACCTTGTCATCATGGCCCTTTCCTTGTAATCATCCCTCATGATTACATCGAAGTTCACACTTCCTCCACTACCTGTCCTTGACATCTTTCTTGAATTGACTGTGCGCACATGTGGGTGACATCTTCAGATGAGTGGAGTCAACTAGATGAAGGTGGCCAAGTTAACTAGCCACCTTTCCCTCATTCAACCTCAACCATATCATTGTTGTTTCATGCCTTCTAATTACACAGATGTAAACAGAGGAGTGGGTTAGTTACTTACCTGGGATCCGAATGCATTTATGGTGAGGTGTTGTGGCTCTCTCTCTCTGCTGCATGCCTTTGTTTCTTTTGCTGCATGTTGTCTGCTTGTTGATGTGTGGTTGTGCCTTGTGTAGGTTCTCCTCTGGCTGGACCTGAGCTTCAGGCGTATTTTTCAACCTTCATATTTTCATCCTCTTTCTGCTGATGCTGGATTTTAATGGGTTCAGCTGCTACAGGAATTCCTACAAGAGCTCTTGTAGTTGCTTCTCCCTTTGAAACTTTAACTTCTTTGTGTGCTTGGAGCTATGAGGATGATCACAGAGATGTAGATAGATATGGAGAGGTAATAGGTGGGCTTTAGGTGAGGTTTATGGTGTTGTTCCCTTTCTTATTTTTTTGTTTTTTTTCTTTTCCTGAAGAACTGTTTTTTCTGTGTTTTTCTTGGATAGGAAGAAGAATGATGCTTGGGGTGTGATGTAGGCTTAGAAATGATGGCAAGGAGGTTTAGACACTATAGGAGGATTTATAGATTTTTTATGAAGCTTCCCTATCCCTCAAATTGCCTTTTATATCCATTTCTGGCTCTCTATAATTCCTACAGGAGCCTCCTGTAGAAAACACAGTTTTTGAAAAGGAAGCATAGTGAGGTGAAAAAAATGGCAAGAACGATGGAGAAAGGTGTGGGAAGGTAGGATAGGTGCTGGTGTTATTTTCAGGACTCTCTTGGCACCTTCTGCTGCTTCCTATAGTCCTCCTATAAACCTACAATGCAACTAATAATTCATTTTTCTTTTCCTCTTTTTTTTTTGAAAACAACTAGGGTGCCTCAGGGAGGTTTTCACCCTAATTTCCTACCCTAGGCACCTACAAGGGAAGTTTTCACCCAAGGATCTTATTTTTCTCTCTTTTTTTTTGACATCAATGGGCCACCTTAGAAGAGTTTTTCAACCCAATGATGGGACTCAAGCGCCTCATGGAGGTTTTCACTTGAGTCCTTATTTTCTTTTGTTTTTTTTTTCTTCAGTGAGTGGGTGAAGGGGAGGCTAAGACATGCTCCACTACCATCATTGTCTTATTCAAATCTTCAATGAAATCTTGCTTGAGAGGGGTTTCTTGTAGACTTTCAACCAATTTCCATTGACAAGCATGGGGATGGCTTCATCATCAATGGTTCTGATCAGAACTGAACCATTGTCATTGCATTTCTCCATAGTGTAGGGTCCCAGCCATCTTGTCCTTAGCTTGCCCTTGAAATCTTTGTATCCTGAATCATAGAGTAGTGCCCAAGATCCCTCTTGGAATTGCTTCTCCTTGATATTTTTTTCATGCCATATCTTTCTCTAAAGATGAACTACCTCTGTATGGAGAAGGGCCTGCATAATCTGCATTTTGTGTTCATCCAATCCATTGAGTTGAAGTAATCTTTCTTTTTGTGCATGGCTGAGGTCTATGTTCAACTGAGTTTCCATCCTTAGGGTATTGAATTCAAATTCTATTGACAGCAAAACCTTCTTCCCATAGACCAACTCATAGGGTGTGAACCCTGTAGTGGTCTTCCATGTTGTGTTGTAGGTCTAAGTGGCCTCAACTAATCTGTTCGCCCAATCTTTTCTTCTACTGCTCGCTACCTTTGTCAGGATCCCTTACAATACTCTGTTAGTGACCTCCACCTACCCATTGGCTTGTGGATGGTAAGGGGTTGAATTCCCGTGCTTGATTCTATGATGTGTGAGTAGGTCTTCAATCATATTGGAAGTAAACTGACTACCTTGATCTGTGACCAATTCTCTTGGATACCCAAACTTGTAGAATATATTCTCTCTAAAAAATTCAGCTACCTTTTCCTCTGTCATTGCTTTGATTTCTTTTGTCTCTGCCCACTTGGTCAGGTAATCAGTGCACACAATGATGTATTGTTTTTGCTTTGAAGGAGGGCTGATAAGACCCACAAAGTCCATGTCCCACTTCTCAAATGGCTCAAAGGTCACTTGAGGTTGCATGGGCATCTCATCCTTTGGAGTAGGTTTCCCCATCCTCTGACACCGATCACTCCCCATCCTCTGACACTGATCACACTGGCTGGTATATCTCCTCACATCCTGATGAAGAGTGGGCCAGTAGTAGCCTACTTGCAGTATCTTGAAGGTGGTTCTTTTTGCTGCAAAATGACCTCCACAAGGTCCATCATGACAGGTCAGTAGGATGTCAAATACTTCCTCCTCCCTGACACTTCTTCTCAAGATCTGATCTAGGCCAAGTTTGAAGAGATTGCCCCCAATCCAGGTGAAAGGGGCACTTTTCCTTACTATCTTGCTCTTCTCTTTTGAGGACAGGTGTGGTGGAAACTGTGTTGAAACCAAGTAATTTGCTATATCAGCAAACCATGGAGAGAGTACCGAGATAGCAAGCAGGTGTTCATCTGGCATTTGGTCATCCACCATTCCTTCTTCACCTGTAGGAAAATTTACTCTAGACAGAAAGTCAGCAACAACATTTTATTTACCAGGCTTATCAATAATGGTTAAATCAAACTGTTGTGGTAAAAGCAACCATCTAATAATGTGAGCATTCACATCTGGTTTGTTCATTGAATATCTAATTGCAGCATTATCAGTGTGCACAAAGGTTTGATAGCCAGTGATATAATGTCTGAATTTGTTTAAAGAATGCACGATAGCTAGGAGTTCCTTCTTAGTCACTGTATAGTTTAACTCGGCCTTTGACAAGTTTTTGCTTATAAAGTATATGGAATAAGTCAGCTTTTCATCAACTTGTCCCAAGGCTGCTCCTATTGCTTTGTTCAAGGCATTTGTGTGAATGTGGAAAGGTAGGGCCCAGTTTGGGTGTCTTAGAATTGGGGCAGTCACGAGCTTGCTCTTCAAGGTATCTAGGGCTTCTTGATAGTTTTCTGACCATATAAAATCGATATCTTTACCTAAGAGGCCAAACAAAGGAGAGGCTAGCTTGCTGAAATCTTTAATGAATCTCCAGTAATACCTAGCTAAGCCTAGGAAACTTCTTACATCTCTCACTTTTTGAGGAGGTGGGACCCTTTGGATGATGGAAATTTTGTTGGGGTCCACCTACAATCCTTGTTGAGATATTGCATGACTTAGCACGATCCCTTCAGTCATCAAAAATTCACATTTTTCTGGACTAAGGGACAGGTTCATCTCAATACACTTGTCTAGAACTTTTCCTAGATTAGATAAGGCTTCTTGAAAGTCAGAGCCATAAGGAGTAAAGTCATCCATGTATATCTCTACTGCATCATGAACTAATTTAGAGAATATACTCAATAGCGCTCTTTGGAAAGTGGCGGGTGCATTACACAAACCAAAAGGAAGGACCTGGTACACAAAGGTACCCCAAGGGCAAAGTGGTCTTATCTTGGTATTTATGGGGTGATTTGAATATGATTATACCTGCTAAACCCATCTAGGAAAGAGGAAAACATTTTCCCTACCAGACCGTCTAACACTTGATCTATGAAAGGTAAAGGAAAATGGTCCTTTTTAGTGGCTTTGTTCAATTCTCGATAGTCGACACAGATTCTCCACTTACCATTTTTCTTTTGCACTAGCACCAAAGGAGAGACCCATTCATTGTCAAAGATGGGATAGATGAATCCTGCATCAAGAAATTTTTGTAGTTATTACTTAACAATATCTTTAAGTGTTGGATTCATCCTCCTTTGAGGCTGCCTGACTGGTTTGCAATCCTCCTTGATGTATATATGATGAGTACATACTGAAGGGTGCACTCCCTTCATCTCCTTATAACTCCAGGCGAAGGCATCTAGGTGTTTTCTCAGCAAACTACACAGTTCCTTCTCCTGGGAAGTGGATAGGGATGGATTGATTTTCAAGGTTCTTTCTGGGTTGAACTCTATATTCTTAACACGGAGAGAGGTGGAGTTGGCCACACAGAGATTAGTTGAGAGGTTTTTTTGAGTTTCTCTTACTATTTCCTCTAATGGTGATACACTGGGAGGTGGATTCTGAATCATATTTTCAATCATATCATCCTCATCTTACTGTTCCGCCCCCTTGGCGATTCCTAATGCACAAAGCAATGCAGAATAGACTTCACCCTCATTTTCCTCCTCCAACTAGAGAGGTAGATCATGTTCTAACAAGGGTTGGGTAGGAGGATATAGGATTAACTACTTGGACATATGCCCGTTCTTTATGGTCATGTTCCCAGCTTGACAGCTGATGTAGGCATCGACAGTAGTCAACTAGGGTCTTCCCAGAATGAGAGGATACCCAGTGAGCTTTGCCTTTGGCTGGAGAACTAAGAAATCAGTAGGGTATTCCAAAGAATCAATGGAGACCATCACATCTTCCACAATCCCATCAGGGGTCACGGTGGAGCGGTCTGCTAATTGTAGCACGGTCGTGGTCTTCCTCAAGGAGCCATGAAGGTTGAATTTGAGCATTGTTTCCTTTTTCATCACATTAATGGCAACTCCTAGATCAATCAAGGTGTGTGGGATCATGGTGTCATTGATGTGGACATCAACTACTGGGCTTCCAGGGTCCAGATACTTTGGAAAGATTACCTGCCCCAACATCAGGTCGGATAGTTGCCCTATGATGTTGATGGTTGGGGCATCTCTCTTGCGCCTTCCTGGATGCCTAAAGCACTTCTCTTTGATCAACCTATTGTAGATAGGCACATATTTTATGGCTTGGAGAAGTGGTATCTTCACACATAAATGTTTCAATTCCCCCAAGAGTTTAGTTTCTTCTGGGGTAGGGTGGATTGTCACAGATAGTCTCTCAAGAAAGGGTGGAATTTCTTTAGTTTCACTTTCCTCTTTATCTTCCTCAATCTCCCTGGGTGGAGGCTGGCTATAAGGGATAACTTTCATAGAGTGCAAGTTAATTTCCTGAACTTCCACAACATAAGTTGGGCATGATGGTTCCCCACTATACGCTTGTTGAGCCTGCTTGTTGTTCGGGTTTGGATTTGGCTAGGTAGGAATTTGGGGTTGCTTTGGTGGAGTAGGAGGTAACGCTTGTGGTTGGGTAGGTAGTGGAGGCAAAAGAGCGGGAGGAGAGTTGTATTGGGGCCTCCACCCCTGATGAGATGCATTCCACTGAGGTTGTGGCTGAGCATAGGATTGAAATGAATGAGTAGCTGGTTGGGCATGATATTGAGATGTGAAGGACCAAGGAGGTGGTGTCGACCAGGAAAGATGGGCAGGGGGACCATAATAGGGTATGGAGGGCACTTGGTTGGGGTTGTAGTATGCCTGAGATATCCCTTACATCCCCTGCTAGTATGGTCTAGGTTCAGGAGGCTTTCTTTGGTTTATGTAGTAGAGTTGTTCAGTGACTCCCTCAACCCCTTGATATACAACTTTAATTCTGGGTAAGGAAGGGCACTTATCTTTAGAATGATTTTCTTCACAGACTAAACAAACCTCTATAGAGTTCAATGGGCATTCATTCTTAGGATGCCTCCTGGTGCACCTAGGGAAAAAAACGGTCGAAGCCCTCTCTGCTTCCTCTTGTTTCCTTCTAATATGGAAGGTATCCATTTGCGTGGAAAGAGTCTATAGCATCTCACTCTTGAAGTCTTCTAGCATGTTTCCAATTTCTCTTTTAATGGATGAGTTGGAGGAAGAGGTACTGGCTATGGGTTGATTCCCCCTACCTTTCTTTCTGGTTGCTCTAGAATGGTTTCTAAAAATAGTCTTTATGTCCTCATAGGATAGTTGGTAGATGTCTCCCCCAGCCAGTAGATGGAGGGTGTCTAAAAGATCTTCATGAATCCCCCTGAGTAGGACTAGCTTTAGAGACTCAGGGTCAATTGTACACCTGGCCATTTTGTAACTAAGATGGAACGTCTCCTCATAGTCTTCCAGGGACTCATCACTTCCTATAATTGTTCGGAAAATTTCTTCTTTAATATCTTTTGACCTACAATAGTCTTGATACTTATTGTTAAAGGCTTGTTGCATCTAACCCCAAGTTGTGATACTATTTCTAGGTAATCCCATGAACCAGCGCAATTCTGCATCCTTGAGAGTAGAAGGGAACGGTTTCAACTTTTGCTCATCTTTTGAATAGTCATAGGTTCGACAGATAACAACAAACTCAAAAAAAAACGTGTCAGGGTCTTCTGTAGTCAAACCATGGAAATGAGGTAGGGTGGAAGGGCTTATATTCTTCATTTTGGTGTCCCCATTGGTCTCCCGAATGGGAAAGGTACCCTCTATTCTTTCTCCATTCCCCCTAGCATTCCTGTGTTCAGCCATTGGCTCCAAGGGAATGTTTTCTTCTTCTTCTTCCCCTATAGGTTCTTCAAATATGTCTAATTGTTCACCTAAGGGTTCTTCTTGATTGCAACCACCGAAGAAGAGAGAAGGTTGGCTGTGTGAAGTAGTGGGGGTGTTGGGCAAAAATTTTCCTGAGTTATCTCTATTCTTATGGGGCATGAAAGGAAATCTTTTTGGTTGGTTTTTATTTCTTTTTTCCCACACTGATAGTACCTGCAAAACTAAAATTGATTGAGCAAAACAAATTGCAACTAGCTAAAGTGAACTTGCTGAAATGAAATTTGCATAATTGAAGAGGAAAGCAAGGAAATGCAAAACTGAAGGAAAAGAAAGGACTAGTCTACTTTTGCTGAAAAAAACTGTTAGCAGAATGTTGCAAGAAGAAAATAGAAGAAATCAGTAATCATAGAATTCTCTGATGCTTCCCTAGCAATGACGCCAAAAAGTAGTGAGCACCAGTATTGCAGCAATAATGCTACAATTCCTGCGCTACCTACTTTAATCTTATCAACTCGGTAGTTCGTAACAAACTTGGAAGCGATGGTACTGTATACACAAGTACTAGTTCTTACTACAGGTTGTCACTTGGTCAGCTAGCGCAAGATCACTAGGAGCTCAATCCAACTTCTATGGATTCTAGAAGAAGCTCTATAGGTGATGAAAGGAGAGAAAGACTACTCTACAGATACTACTCTAACTGCAGAAAGGAGAAAGATTGAAATGTAAAGCAAACCAAGTAAATCCTAATTAACCAACTAACCCTACTTTTACATAAAGCACTATGAAAACCATGAAAAGAATGCCATTATCTATTCAAAGAAGTAAACAACATCTAACTAAGACAGTTCTGGAAGTAAATGAGAAAAAAACATCTTTTTTTATTTTTATATATTTTTATGAGAATTTGGCATGCATGTAATTTATTGTTTGCGAATGTGGCAGCGAATAGGCGGCGTTGGAGTGTGGTTTTGGGAATTGAGAGGACATGGGATGGTGTGGATCAGTCCTAGGAGGTCTCAGGTGGCCTTCTGGAGGATTTTCCCACACTTGGCCTTCAAAAGAAATCCTACAGAAAAATCTACAAGAGGACACAGGAAATCTACAGGAGGAAAAACAACGTTCTACAGGAAGCCTACAGGAGGAGACCGAAAGTAGTTTTGGCTGTTTTGAGGGTGAGAGAGTGGGTGGAAAATGTGGATGAAGGTTGGAATGTGGTGTTAGGGCACCTAGGGTCTGCCAAGAATCATTAGGAGAGAGAAATATGATCGGATTTTCTCAAGGAGAGGGGAAGAAATTCTATGGAAAATGCAAGAAACTAAGGAAGAATTGAGGGGAGACTTGGGCAACCTGTAGGGCATGGATCAGATGGAAGATGGGATGGCTGATAGGATGGCCTACTGCTAGAAGAGATATGTTGCATAAACAACTGACAGTCAACCAATAAGATCAAACAAGTAATGAAATAAGTACATCTAGGAAATCAGAGTTTTGCATCAAACTAGTCTAAACTATGATCTATGAAAGGACATGCTGATAACTGATGCAAGAAAGGAAAGCATGAAAGAATACTATTGCAAATAAAGAAATGAGTATGACGGAGAAGTTCTGAAGCAAAGCAAACTAGACTATTATCCAACTAAAAAGTTGCAAACACTAGAAGTACTATGAATGAGGAAAATCTGTGTTTTTGGGGCAGTAAGAGGGTCTTTTCCTCAGATCATGGTCCCAAAGGGAGGAAGAGAGGCCAAGGAACTATTACTAGATTTTTGGGTCTTTTCTTTATCATTGCCTAACCTACTATAGAAATCACAAATGGAGGCAAACTACTGAATCATCAAAAGCAACCTATTCTTAACCATAAAAGAAATACATCTAACAACAACCTAATCTACAAAATGAAATAAAACATATAAATACAAGTAAAAAGGAGCTTGGCTACTTGGATTGGGTCCTAACCAAAGAGCTTCATCCCTTTGAGGTATCTCAATGCTAACTCAAAAAGGATTCCATCTTTATTTCCAAAACAATAGCAAAATTACATGAGACTGTCAAAATAATAAGCTCGAAGTTGAGCAGAGTTTACATAAGAAAAAGTCCAACAAAAATCTAACAAAAAATACGACCCTAGTGAGGCCCTAGGCCTCTCTACTTATGCAAATGAAGCTACCAACAGCTTCCTTAAAATCAGGGAGGCTTGGCTCCCAAAACTCGAGATAATCTTCAGTCATCCTCCACTTGCTCAGCGTCCTTCTAGTACATGACTTGGCTGCTTGTACTCCAAGCTGAATGAAGGGGAATTCGAAGTGAGGAGTAATAAATGAGGGGGATTCCCTCCTATAATTCCTCTCCTTTGTCCACTTTGAGTTATTGCTACCATTTGTCCACTGGATCCTTGACTTTGACCTGAAAATTCATCAATAATCTGCCTTAAACACATATTAGACCACATGGCATCATAACTAACTCAACTCACTCTATAAGCATAAACATAATTGGAAAATCATGAAAATAGCTAAGAGAATGGTTGATTTGACTAGGTTAGGAGGTAAAATGAGCCCATATAATTACCCATTTATGAGGCTCATCAGGAAGTTGAAAGCTTGACAATCCAATAGTGTGGTCTCCAGAGTTGGTACGACGATTAGAAGCCTCTGAAGACAAGATCGCGCACGTTGTTGACCATTGGCTGGATCAGATTATAAGAGGATTTGTCACAGAATTCACGGTTCATACCTTAGTAAACTACAATGAAGTAGAGTGATGCTTCTTCAAGGTACCATGAGGTAAGTATCTGAAATCTCTGAATACCTAGATTAATATGCTCTCGTGTGAAAAATTGGTTATGCCAATGCCTTCATGTTTGGAGGTATGCGAAGTGGAAAAATATTTAGAAATTGAGAGAAAGCAGGTCTTGAATATAGCCCGTTGATTGGACCTCCTTCAAGCCATGACAAGGGAACGGTACAGGCCTTGCCTTGGAGTGTTGTCCAGCTGATAAGATAGGGTTTTCTACGGATACATCATCCATGCACTCCACCTCCACCTTCACACCCACAACAACAAATCACTAATCATAACATAAAGAAGGCATAGTTAGTTACTTCCCTACAAGATTGTGACACTGACGTGGTATATTAAGTAATGTGCTGATCATCTTTTAATGATGCTAGCAGAGACTAAGGATGCTTTAAACAAAGAGTTTAGTAAGCCTAAGTCTGACTCACAGTCAGTGGTTGGATTTAAGGAAATCACAATGAGGGTTGATGAAATGCCTTGGGAGTTAGATCAAAGGTTGAAATGTGTGATTTGTGAAGTTGATATGCAGCTCACAAATGGACAACGCTGTGAGTGCTTTATAGCCTCGATTCTACCCCATCTAAGGATTTCTCTGTCGCAGCAGAAGATAGGAACTCAGGCAAAAGCCCTAGAAATTGCGATGAGATTTCATGTGATGCCCATGTAGGATGCAACCTTTTGGGTACAATAGATTCACTCCCAGTTGAATAACCTTTGCTTGGAATTGCAAAGCTTGAAGAAAGAGGAGGAGATTAAACTCGATGTGCCCGAGGAAGTCTGGTGCCTGAAATGTAAAAGCTAGGGGCATGATAAAGACCAATGTCCCGTAATTGTGAACTATATCACAGGAGGGGGACCAATTCGCCTGAAGCCAGAAGATACAGTAGGACCAAGTGAAGGGGCCACGCTATGGTGTGCTATTTGTCAGGTGGCTAGAAAACATGCGACAAATAATTTCCATTTAATTCAAAAGTTCGTTCAAATGCCGTAACAATTGTTCTGCAACTTTTGTAATTCTGTCGACCATGATGATCACCATTGTCGTAACTATGAATTAATGATGGAAAGAACGCCTACCTACCGAATACAAGTAGAAAATCAGCCTTCGGATCGGGGCACTGGAGGAGCACATGGGGGTTATAAAGGAAGGGGATGGGGCCGAGGAGGATGAGGACCTGGTAGAGGTTGCAGATAGGTTATTTGTTAGACTTGTGGGACACCAAGGCACTATGCGCAGGAGTGTCAGAATCAAACACGCTCGTCCTGTCAATACTGTATCTAGTTTGACTACACTATAGAAGAATGCCTTGTGTTGATAGCTAAGATGTAAGAGGAAAAGGTGCAGCCTCAACAACATACACAAAACTTACAAATGATGAGATCTGAGCCCCGCGAGGAAAATTTGAATGTGAATATCGTATTGAGAAGCGGGATAACAAGTGGGGATGATAAGGGAAAACAACCTAAAGAGAACGTATGGGTCTGCAAAGCCCTGGAAAAGGAAGTTGGTTTTGATTTGGAGAGCGCGAAGGAAACATTTATGGAAGCAAATAAAAGCTTCGTTGACACATCTAACTCAGGAAGTCAGAACAACGTACCAAAAACTAGTGCGCCTACAGAGGTTGATCCCTTTGTACTTACTACGTTCTTGGAAACCTGCATGAAACTTTTGCATGATAGGAAGGTTGTGAAAGGCCTACAGGAATTGATAAACAAGTTTTCTGGTAAAGAAAACATCCTGGATGGACACTGCATGGTTATAAATATTGGCAAACATAAGGCAAGAACAAGACACGAGATGAAGCTAACCGCGCATATAGGAGATTATGAGATGGACCAGGTCATTCTAGATCTGGGGTTTGATACGAACATTTTTCCTAAAAAGACATGGGAAAGGACGGGGATACCTATGCTGCAGTGGTCTCTAATCTATCTTAGAATGGAAAACCAATAGAAGATCATTCCTATGGGATGACTACATGGAGTAACAGTGGATATAGAAGGTGTGAGTGCACTATACGATTTTGAAGTAATATAAATCATCGACGACAGCAACTCCTACCCCACGTTCCTTATAATTGATTGGGCCATAGATATGAATGGAGTCATCAACTTGAAGACAAGGAAAATTTCATTTGAGAGGAAGTCACTTCGGGTGGTATTACCATTGGACCCTACAGAAGTACCGAGCTATATTGAACTGGTCCGTGACTACGAAGAAAGTGATGATGACTTGGATCAGATCTACAAAATAACTACATGAGATTAAGACAGGATTAATCCAACAGCTAATGGATGGATTGCATGGGACCACAAAATTTCATGTACCTTAGATTCAGATGAAGAATTGGAGCATTGGCAGAATAGGTTGCATGAAATATCTATGTTGTGTTGCAACATGATGACTAAATCACTGCGTTGTGTGTCCTTGAAGGTAAGAAATTACCGTATTATGATGGTTTAACTGACATAGATAAGTTTTGGATTCCTTTGAATGAGAAGTCCCTGAGGATCATCGCTTCCAAGCACTGGATTTGGTGCAGCGAGCTACGCCCACACAATGGTGGGGTACGCACAAGGACAGCTTCTATGAATGGCGAGATTACAGAAGGATGATGACGTTGTGATTTGGTCATCCAAAGATTCGATTGACTGAGAAATATGATGGGAGGAATTATTCATGCGATCATTTAGAGAAGTGGACTAAAGTTTATAGAATGGAGCTGCAACTGGAGTGGGTGCACCTATTCTGTCATACTCTAGATACAATCCCTATGAATTGGTAACTAGAAACAGAGCTCTACCATGGCATCACAGAGTGGGATATATTAAGGGAAGGATTCTTAATGACCTTCAGTTTTGAAGATGGGTTAGAGAGCATTGATGAAGCTCTGCAGGAGATTAAGGCTATGATATTCAGAATTCTGTAGGATCCATTGGAGTTGGTTCAGCCAGATTGGAGCACCCGGCTGTGCCATGTGCTAGAATGTTATAATGTCACCGTTGAGGGGGAGGATGAAGATCCAAGAAATATTACTATTATAGAGGCATAAGGCCATCGCAAGGTTGAAGGTCCGCAGATAGAAAATCAAACATCACCACGCCATTGAAAACCAAGAAAGTAAACGTTGGTACTCAAGCGGAGCCAAAATTTACGAAGATTGGGAGTTAATGGGATGATGCCATAGTGGATAAAGTTGTTGACCTACTCCGCGAGTACCATGATATTTTTCCCACCAATTTTTCAAACCTGAAGGGCATCATAGGTGACCTGGGTGTGATGAAAATCACTTTGAACCTAGACACAAAGCCTATTAAGTAGAGGTCATATCACCTTAATCCCAAATACAAGGAAAAGGTCCACTTGGAGTTGGATAAGATGCTAGAAGAAGGCAGCATCGAACCTGTGGAAGAATCTAATTGGGTGAGCCCGATGGTGGCTCAAGAGATGAAACAAAAGGGGGAAATAAGGATTTCCATAGATCTAAGGAAGCTTAATGATGTTTGCATCCATGATCCTTTTCTGACACTGTTTACTAATAAGGTATTGGAAAATGTTCGAGGGCAGGAGGCCTACTCGTTCACTGATGGATTTTTTGGGTACCATCAGATCAAGATTGCACCAAAGGATAGGACAAAAACAACCTTCACGATAGAATGGGGTTGTTTCTAGTATACCATTTTGTTGTTTGGACTTAAGAATGCACCTGTGATATTCTCTCGCATAGTTATAGCGGCATTTAAGGAGTTCATTCATAAGTTCTTAGAGGTGTATTTTGATGACTGGATAGTGTTCAGTTTAGTAAAACGTCATGTAGCAAGTTTGTGCCTGATGTTGGATACATGCCGCAGATACCAGATCATGTTAAATCTGAAGAAGTATCTATTCTGTGTCCCACATATTCTATTATGGATACGTGCTTCAGATACCAGATCGTGCTGAATCCTTGTTTATTGGTCTATAGGTCAACTTGGCAGTAGAACTTGTGAGACAATTTTGATCAATTTACTTAAGTGTCAAAGGTTGTGATAGAGGTTTGGAGATATGTATAGGAGATGGAGAAGGTGAACAATCAGGTGGTAAAGGTTCTAAGAAAAGGTTTTTCATGTTTTTCCATATTCTATGCCCTAACTGCATGGAGATAGGCTTATGTGTGTGGTTGTGCATGTGATTATAATTGAGAATTGCTAGTTTTTTGGGTGTGGTTATGGCTTAACACGAAAATTTCTTTGCATTCCTTGTGCACATCTAGAATAGTTTGACTTGGAAACATCGGGAGGCTTCTACATTAATTGAAAAAGTTTTGAATTGTTTTGAAAATTCTTCCAATGGGTGTGAATGCATTTAGTGCATAATTAGTGATGGTTGAGGATTTATTTCATCAAATTCATGAACACTTGATCCTAGGGCGAAGGTGAATTTTGGTCAACATGTTATATATTTTTTACTTTGGAGCTGAGTGAGGTTGCTTCAATGAATAGGTGTTACACTAAAAAATGTCACCATGACTATTTACAGTTAGTATGGCTCAATCAACAGTCATGCTACCCTCTTAGGCAAGTCTTATGCCTCTGCTATCCATCTCAAACTCAAAGAAGAGAGAAAGTCTTGTAAAAAATGTGTTTATCTCTGGGGACGCAGGTTCTCTCAAGCCTTACCTGCGGGGACGCTCACAATGTTCACAAAGGCTGCGTCCTTGGACGCTCTGTATGTTAAGGGACAGGTGCGTCCTTCTGTAAAAGGCAAAATGCGCAAGTTTCATCTTAAAAAAGTTAGTTGTGGTTACTTCTAGAACTTTCTAGAGGTCGGTTTGATGAAATGGATGCGCCTCTAGTTGGTTCATGTATCCCTATTAAGGAGGAACTTATCCCATCAATAAGGGAGCTATCCCACCCAAAGAGGGGGATTATCCCATTGATGGTGGACCTGAATAACCTCTTTACAGCACTATAAATAAAGGCATTGAGCCAGAGGGAGGAGAGGTTGAAGCTATACATTTTCTTTGGGTAAATGCTGCAGGAATTAGGACTCCCATTTAGAACCTTGTGAGGAGAGATTGTCTTTGCTTGATTCTACTTGGAAGTGGGTGAGCTTTGTCAAAGTAGAGGAAAACCCTTGATGGACCCTGGGAGGAACTTGCACAACACCAAGGCCAGGTTGTAAGAGTTTCTTTGTTTCGTTATTAATACAAACTGGTTCATTTTTCTCAATAGCTTGTGTTAATGAGTTATTTCATGTGTTCCTTGGTCTGCATGTTGAATATATGTTTTATTATATGAGATACAAGTGCTTGGTAATTGTTTGATTGTTTGTGGTTGCAGGAATTGATGTGAAGGAGGAGCTCATCCAGATCGGCAAGGACAGACTACAACAACAGCGTTTTGGAATAAGGTAAGCCTAAACATTTGTAGTTTTCATGTTTTAAAAGGTGTATTTAGAGAAAGATCGCTCCATTTTGTCTTGTTTGTCGCTAGAGAGTTTAGACTCCTAGGGAGGTCAGTTGTGTCCGCACAAACAACTTTTTCCGCCACGACAAATTGGCGACCATACTGGGGAAGCCATTAATGTGAAAGTCTTTTCCTTTGTGTGAACTTTGCTCTGAGAAAATCATTTTTATTTTCTGGTTTTTGACTGTGAGAATTAGTATTTGGGTGGCTTAGCTTTAGATTTAGTTAGATTTGGTTTTTCTTAACTTTTCCAGAAGGACGCACCCTCTGAGTACTGCACAGTGCGTCTTTGGACGCGCTGTTGCCGTTTGCACAGAGCGGGCCCGCGCCTGTTCTAACGGGTTGCCTGCGTCTTCCTGTAAAAATTTAGGAAAACTCCATTTTTGCTTTAATTGCTTTTAGATTTTGTTTTTTCTTAGTGTTTTCTGCCCAGATCCTTTAGTACCCTGTCAAAAATTTTCACCTGAACTTGTTTTGTGAGCTTTGAGTGTTTTAGTGGATTTCAACGAAGTTTAGGCCTAGGGTTTGATTTTTGAATAGGTCCTGTAGTGACTTTGACGGTAGAAAGTTGTCCAGCCTTAGATCTCTCTGGTTTGTCAGCCTTCTTAGAAGTCGGGCCTATCGTAAAATCTCCTTGTGTGAGCAGCTTGCCATTTAAGTTGTCTTTTGGGTCAAATTTCGAATTACTTGTTTATAAAGTGTTGATTTCCATTTTACAAAAGAACAAAAAGATTAGAGTTTTGTTTTGACTAGTTTTTGGTTCTGCAATAAGCTAGCCCTTGATTTGATTGTGATCAAGTAAAACACCTTAGAATAATCATTGTTGGCTTTGCCTCATTAGGTTTAATTAAGGTAATTTCCTTTTGATTTGTTTTTTTTGAGTGAATTTTCATAGATTTCATAGTTTGCAATTGATTTTTATTAAAATAGATTTATGTTTTTCGTTAAATAAGAAAAATACAAAAACATCTCCTTTTAAAAGTTTTGTTTCAAGTAGCATTTAAAGTTTTTGGAAGAAAAAGAGTTTTTTCGTGCAAGTAAAGAGCGGTCATGTTTTTATGCTTGGAAAAGACAAACGAATTGTTTATTTGATTGTCTTTAATTAAGAAGTTGCTTTTATAAAAATTGCATTCTCTCAACTTTTTAGTTAAGCAATTCATCGAAAAAGTAAAGTAGTGGGTAAATCATCCTAGGTGCATTTTGTAGTGGTTTCGAGTCGAGTCAACACACCACTGGTTTCACTTCCATCACCTTTTGACTTAAGAAACAACCTTAAAAGTAACGCTTAAATTAAAATCAATCTAGTAATTTTTATTTTTCTAGGGCTCTGAAACACCAACATAGCTTAGGCTAGGGTCTTGGAGTAGGTGAGTACTTAACTCTCCAAGACTACAAAACCAAACAGATAGTTTATCTTGAGTAGAATAAATCCAATTGTTTCAATTGCACTCTGGGAAAGCTCCTCTTAAAGGAGAAGCACGAGCTCGTGTCCGAACCAGTGAGGGGATCATTCCCCCCTCGTTGGGAACGACGCCAGACAGTACGTATTACAAACGGTAAACCTCGGATTAACCATTGTCGAGGAGCCAGGGGTCACTTATCGGTAAACCTTGGATTACTGTCAAGGAGCCGGTAAGGGGATTGAGCTTGTTACTCTGCCCTTGCGTGCTGTCGGAGTTTAGACTGTTCCCCCAGGTGTAATTGTTGTGATTGGTAACTTTAGTGACCATAATCTTTAGGGTTCTACCGAGGTGACGGTGGAGGGAAGGTCCCACTGTACCTGGAGCAGACGTCGGTTATACTCACTTGGATTTTCCGGGGGGTTCACTTCACTTCAAGATGGTTAAAGTGGAGGAACTTGTGCCGGTCTATTCATTAAGCAGGTTGCCGGGGTAACTGTTCCACCCACCATTTCTGTACTGAATCCTGCGAGGTTGGGCCTAATCACCAACTAGCGCTTTTGGTCCGGAAGACTACTGTTTGTGTTTGGTTTGACGCTCTAGATTCTTTAGGCGTGTGCTTCAAATTTGTTTGCTTCTTTAGAAGACTTTAGGTGGTTTGATTTGAAATTTTTACTTTGTTTTCGTGTGTTGTAGTTAAAAATCTTTAATTGTGGCGGAATTACCGAGACAGTCCCGTCGACTTCGGGGCAAGTCTCCTGAGATTGTTACCGGAATAGATTTGTTAAGAAAACTCCGTAAATTGCGGGGTGAATCTCCTGAAGACATTCTGGGTCAGTACGAAGGGTTAAAGGTCCTTGTAACTCCTCCTAGTGACAGTAGAGTAGGTTCACCTGAAGAAGGAGAATCTTCCTTGGTAGTCCATCCAGATTACCAAAGTTTAGAGACAGGTTATAATCCCGAAGCTGTTTCAGTTTCTGAGCTTGTTGGTAGTTTTTCGTCTGCTAGTGATACAGGCGAAGAACCTGAAATATCTGAACCTGTTACTCCAACTTCTAGTGTTCCAGATTCACCAAGAATAGAAAGAATTATCACCGAAAATCTACCTTCTGGTTTGATTGCTATAGAAGAACTTGCTCCAGAAGAGGATATAGGTGTCTCTCACCTTGAAGGTCAACTTACTATTGATCTAAGGGAGCGTGAATCCATCTTTTACAGTCCTCCTAGAAGTACTTCTTGGTACCTTGCGTTAACCAATTTTTTAGACAACTCAGTAGGTTTTTCTACACCTCGTACTCCTTTTCCACCTGGAGGTATTTATACTCCTGTAAATATGTCTGGTCAGTCGTCTGTGTTTACTCAAAGTCCTGAATCTTTTTTACACGGTGGTCCTTTTGTTCCCACTGGGTATCAGTCACTTTCTGGTACCTTTGCAGGGGCATCTCCTCAACCCGTTGATCATGGGTTATTTGCTGGAAACAGTGGTAATATACCATTGGGTGTAGGAGACATTTACATGATGTCAGGTTCAGTTCCCGTTTCCCAACCTCAAGGTGGCCAATTACCGCCTGGGGGGCAACCGCCGTTAACGCCTGGGGGGCAACCTCAAGGTACACAAATCGTGTCTGGGGGGCAACCTCAAAGTCAGTATGTACCTATGGTGCAATACGTGCCTCAAGGTCAACCTCAGCCTCAATATGTACCCCAAGGTCAACCTCAGTATCAATATCAACCTCAAGGATGGCAACCTCAAGGATGGCAACCTCAAGGGTATCAACCCCAAGGTTATCAACCTCAAGGGTACCAACCTCAAGGTCAAGGTCAACCCCAGTATCAGTATTTACCCCAAGGTTATCAACCCCAAGGTCAATACTCGAGTCAAGGTTATCAACCGCCTCAAGGTCAGTCATATGTTCCAAGTATTGGAACTGCACCTTACAATTATCAATCCTACCCTCAATCTGGTTATGGATCTCAGTATCCTCAACCTGTTACGGGTCAATACCCTGGAATGTTAGTGTGGGATCCATCACAGGGTCAACAGGTGTTGCAGCCAAGTGTACAGATGGTTCCTCAAGCTGGACAACCCGTAGTTTCTGGTCCAACCCAGCAACCGCAACCTGTCCAGCCAAATGTTCAAACTTCTGTAACTTCGGTAGTTACTCAGCCGTCAATTGCACCTAGTACTCCATCTCAAACGGCTGCTGCAACTACCGCTACATCTACCATACTTACTTCTGGAGTATCGACGGCTCCAGTTTCTACTGTCCCTGTTACCACACCTCAGACATCTTTACCGTTGTCTGGATCTACGATTCAAACCACGGTCCAGATGCCTGTAGGTCAGCCTGGTATAAGTACGGTTGTCACTACTCAACCTCAATTTGTTCAACCTCCGTACCAGGGACAGTACCAACATGGGCAAGCTGTCCAACAACCGGTTTACCAGTATCAACCGTATCCTGGGTACACTTATCAACAACCTCAACAACCCCAGTACGGTCCGGTTAATCCTGGTTTTCCAGGAGGATATAATATCCCAAATGCGACTCCTGTTCCTAGTTATCCTGGATATCCTCCTCCTGGGGCTGGTATTGTGACCCAGAGTTTTAGAGATCCTAACCGGCAGTTACCGTTTATTGCAACTTTGGATTTACCCGACTTGACGCGCCTAACTAATGATCCAATTCAATATCTTCAGTTCTGGCCGCCAATGCCAAATAAGTTGCCCAGCGACATACCCAAGTTCGAAGGTAAGTCTGGAGAGGATCCGTCCAATCATGTGATGACTTACCACCTCTGGTGTGCTTCGAATTCTATCTCGGATGATTCGATCCGCTTACGTCTTTTCCAGCGTACACTCATTGGTCTCGCGGCCAAGTGGTACATTGAGTTACCACGGGCCTCTTTTTACAACTTTAGCCAGTTAGCTACCTCGTTCTTAACTCACTTTCAGTTGCCGGTCAGATACGATAACGGCACGGAATTATTAACTTCGCTAAAACAATCGACGTCCACGTACATTTCTGATCACATCCATGAGTGGAGACGTCGTAGGAGGTTAGTGAAAGTTTTTATCCCGGACCAAATCTTAGCTGAATGGTTTGTCAAATCATTATTACCGAAGATTACTGAAGATGTAGCTAAGGCCGGAGTAGTTACTGAGGAGCAAGTCATTGCTCAAGCGCAATACCTTGACTTAGTTTACACTCAGTCGGGTACGTTACACGAGAAGATCCCAGATCTTCCAAAATCGAATCAAATCGCTGCTACTCCTTCGGGATCTCATGCCGCTGATGGTATGATTGGTATCGTGACTACGAAGAGCAAGAAGAAGTCTTCCAAGGCTTCAAATACTCCAATTATCACTTTGCCTGATTCTCCGACAGGAGAGTCTTCTCCTCCTGAACTTACCGCCGACATTCACGCTGTAGAGTCATCTACGGCCAAATCAAAAAACGGTGGAAAGAAGAAAGGAAAGAAGAAGGCTAAAGCAGACAAGGCTCCAAAGGAGAAAACTGAAAAGTCGGAAACCAATGACGAAAAACGCAAACCTCGATATCCTTGTCTTATTTGTGAAGAGGATCATTTTACGAGAGATTGCCCTCATCGGGCCGAGGTTGTGAAAATAGTCAAAGGTTCTCCCACTCCTGCTGTGTTAAAGAATCCATTTCCAGAGCAGGAGAATAAGATGATAGGTTCTTCTTCGAATGCCAGTGAAGAACCCATTTTGATGATGTCTCATGTGAGGATTGCGACTCGATCGCAAGATTATGGTAGTAAGGCTCCTGTTGATGGTAAGGAAGCAGAATCTTCTCACTCTAACCCATCAACCTCAGCTCCTGGTTCCGATCCACTACAGATCGAAAAACCTAACCCAGACTTAGTGATTAAGCCGCCCGCCAAGGGTGTACTTCGAAGGTCTGCTTTCAATCCACATGCGAGAGCAGCCCAGAATTACAACATTGTTGAGGACTTAGCTGTTTCACCTTCAGCAATGTCGGCACTCGAAGTGCTGCAATCATGCCCAGCACAACGAAAATTACTTTTGTCGGCTATCGGAGCTGTTGATGTTCAGGACCCGAACCTGATAATCTTTGATCTAGAAAATAGTACGCCACGTCTCCCCCATCAAATGGCTTTCCAAATTCCAGTGATAGTCAAAAACAGGCCTATTCATCGGACTGTGATTGATGAGGGAGCTTCTACGTGTATTATGTCGATTCAATGTTGGAGATCGCTTGGTTCTCCTTCGTTGAACCAATCCCCCACCATCCTTAAGGCCTTTGATGGCCGTGGGTTCCGTCCGTTTGGTATTCTACAAGAATTGCCTATAGGGGTAGAAGGTAAAACCGTTAGTCTGGATGTGGAAGTGGTTGATGCCCCTCTAGACTACAACCTTCTTTTGGGTCGAAGTTGGTCATATGCTATGACAGCGGTCGTTTCATCGGTCTTCAGAGTAATTAAGTTTCCATATAACGGTAAGATCGTGACTATTGATCAGCTGACATACTTTTCATCCGACCCAGCCTCTTCAGAGAGTATCCAGCATGTCGGTAAGACGACAATCCCTTATAGGGACGTTGGTGTAGGTTTAGTTAAGGATTCCGGTTTACTGGGAACTTTTCCTCTCCCTCCACTCAACGTAGACCCTTCATTTGCGACAATTCATATGATTACATCAGAAAACATTATTTATGACGATCCTTGGATTGTCCCATCTGACTCTGAGATAGACTCATTCGGTGATGCTATGCCTTTGAGTCCATATGAAATTGCTTATGAAGCTGTCATGTCTTTTACCGACTCGCATTCAACCGAAATCGACCAAATGAATGTGGTCAGTGAAGAATCACTTTTCACCTCAACCTTAGAACGGATAGCGTTTCCCGAAGTCGTGTCATCTGACGAACAACTTCGCGAAATCCTAAGTGTAGATGATCTACCATGGGAGGATCTCCATCACAGATCTTCGTTTTTACCTAAGGATGATGCATTTGAAAATGATTTTTCATCTATCTTTACCGCTGAATATGTCAAAGACGCTCAGGATCCAACGAAACATTCTGATTCAGAGTTGAATTTGGGGAATATTTCTCGTACTATTCCCATTGATATTTCAGTGAAGCCCGGAATCGAGGAAAACATTCATATAGGTGCCGCTTGTACAGAAGATGAAATCCAAACTTACAAGGCCCTATTCCAAGAATTCCGCGACGTGTTTGCCTGGTCTTACGAGGAAATGCCGGGAATTGATCCTGCCATTGTTGTTCATGAAATAAAGACCTACCCGGATGCTAAACCCGTCCGGCAACGGTTGCGTCAGATTCACCCTCGAAAAGCGGCTGCGATTAAAGCAGAAGTCGAAAAGCTGTTGAAAGCAGGTTTCATTTATCCGATCCCGTTAACGGATTGGGTATCGAATATTGTTCCGGTTAACAAGAAACAAGGAACAATAAGAATCTGTATCGACTATAGGGATATAAATCGAGCTTGTCCAAAAGACAACTATCCTACGCCTTATATCGATCAAATTATTGATGATTGTGCCGGAAGTGAACTGTTTTCCTTTATGGATGGCTTTTCAGGCTATAATCAAATCAATATTCTACCTGCCGACCAACCAAAAACGGCATTCATTTGTCCATGGGGGACATTTGCTTATTGCAAGTTACCTTTTGGGCTTAAGAATGCCGGGGCCACTTTTCAACGGGCGATGTCTTATGCATTTCATGACATCAAGCACATTGTGCAACCCTATCTCGATGATTTGCCTGCTCATTCTTTACATCGAGCTGATCACCTTGTCCATTTACGAGCAATCTTTATGAGGTGTAGGCATTATCGAATTCGGTTGAATCCCCACAAGTGTGTTTTCTGTATAGAAACAGGTCGATTGCTGGGATTTGTTGTTTCAAAAACCGGCATTCGCGTCGATCCCTCAAAGGTCGAAGCTATCATCAAATTGCCTCCTCCTTCGAGTTTGCGCCAACTCCAAAGTTTGCAAGGGAAAGCGAACTTTTTACGCCGATTCATCCCAAACTACGCCGAGGTCACTAAAGGTTTTACACGGTTGTTGAAACAGAACGCACAATTCTTTTGGGACGAGATTGCCCAACAATCTTTTGATGCACTTAAACACGCGTTGACCCATGCACCGTTGTTGCATCCTCCCAACTACAACCAGGACTACTTCTTATACCTCGCAGCTTCGCATTCCACCATAGGAATGGTGTTAGTTCAAGAAGATGAATTCGGAGCGGAACATGTGATATATTATCTTAGTAGGACCTTAAATCCCACTGAGTTAAAATATTCGCATGTGGAGAAATTGGCCCTGGCAGCCGTTCAAGCTGTCCAGCGTTTTCGTCACTACATTCTTCTCCGTAAAACTACAGTTATTTCGGATTGCAACCCTATGATTTATATTTGACAAAACAATTGCTAGGGGGCAAGTACTCTAAATGGATTGTCATCCTGCAAGAGTTCGACTTGGAGTTCGAGAAGTCCAAGTCTAAGAAATCCTTAGTTTTTGCGGAATTGATGTGTGATTTCCCGAGTGCTGACACAGAGACTGTGGCAGAGGAGTCCATTGCGGACGAATCTTTGTTTCTTATCAGTACTTTAGATCCGTGGTACGGGGATATAATCATCTATCTCCAAACCCAAACCTTTCGGCCTGAAGCTTCCAAAGAAGAACGTCGAAAAATTCGGTTTCAATCCCAGCAATTTAAAATTATTGGAGATACACTTTATCGCCGGGGGCAGACTTAGTTTTTCGACGTTGTTTAACTCATGAAGAGGCTGAGAGAGTTTTGAATGATTGTCACTCTGGAGCATGTGGCGGTCATATGTCTGGGTATGCCACAGCTCAGAAGGTGTTGCGCGCTGGCTATTTCTGGCCGTCTATGTTTAAGGATTGTATCATTGCCGTCAGGAAATGCCACAACTGTCAAGTGTTTGATCGCAAGATGCGCGCTCCACCTGCTCCTCTCCACCCTATAATTGCCGCTGGTCCATTCGCCAAATGGGGTATCGACTTTATTACTTGTAACCCTCACTCGGCCGGGGGCATGCGTATATCATCCTTGCGGTTGATTATTTTACTAAGTGGGCCGAGGCGATGCCTACATTCGACGCAAGCGGCAAAACAGCTGCAGTTTTCGTATTCAATCATATCATAACTAGGTTTGGTGTCCCACAAGCAATCATTACTGACCATGGGAGCCATTTTCGAAACATCATGATGACTGAGCTTACAAGCCAGCTTGGTTTGCGCCACGATAGCTCTACTCCTTATTATCCGCAAGCCAACGGTTTGGTTGAGTCTATCAACAAAGTTCTAGTCATCATGATTCGACGGATCATTGGTATCCATCGAACGAATTGGCATAACATGTTATTTTCGGCGCTATGGGCATATCGAACCTCAGTGAAAAATTCAACAGGGTTCACTCCTTTCCAGCTAGTTTATGGCTTGGAAGCCGTGTTACCCATTGAATGCGAAATCCCATCACTTCAAATGGCTGTCGAATTACTTCCAGCTACTTCCGAAGAGGAGAAACGGTTATTGTACTTGGCTAAATTAGATGAGACTCGACGTGACGCTACATTAGCTATCGAGACTCACGCGAAGCGAATGAAAGCTCAGTATGATAAAAATGTAACCCCTCGAAGTTTTTCGGAAGGAGACCTAGTACTATTATATGATCAAGCTAACGATAAGCTAGGTGCCGGAAAATTCGTTCCCATGTGGCATGGGCCCTACATTGTAAAGCGAAAGCTAGCAAAAGGGGCTTATGAGCTAGTTGACTTTGATGGGGACTCTTTGGGTAAACCCAGAAATGGACTTTACCTAAAGAGGTATTATGCTTAAATGATGGGTATGGAGAAATTTTTAGATAGGTTAGATTTTCTTTCTAGCTAGCGAGTGTGTTAGTTTAGTCAGTGTGCTTAGCTTAGAGAGTGTGGTTTTTCGTCGTTATTCTGGCTTATCTTGGTTTTACTCTTGATATTGCAGATGTCGACGCCTCTCCAAACATACATTGGATTTGCTGATGGTGCTTGTCGTAGTACACGGAATATCTCTTCCGCAGCTTGGGTTATCTATTCGCCCTCTGACGAGTTAGTTTCTATGCATGGGGTAAGCCTCGGTCAAACAACGAACAACATTGCAGAATACAGTGCAGTGATTGAATTATTATCCGAATCTATTTCATTTGGAATTCGACGTTTGATAGTGAGGTTAGATTCTGAACTTGTTGTATTACAGCTTAATAGAGTTTATGCCATTAGAAATCCTGTGTTATTAAGGTTGTTTTTGAGAGTGCGTCTCTTGGAACGTGAATTTGATTACATTGAATATCAACATATTCCAAGGTCTTTGAATACATTAGCAGATGCAATTGCTTCTCGAATGTTGGACAGACATTTACGATAATCATGCAAGTAAATTTAAAAACATTTCATCACATATGTTAAACAGGATAAGCCGGTAATAGTGATATATATAGATAGAAGTGTGTCAAAAAATATATACATCGTCTTCGATCATAGGTTGAAAACACCTTATGATCGGCAAAATGATAGTACAAAAAGTCAAAATGTCACATGTGACTACAAAAGTGACTAGTCAATCACTGGTGGTGCTCTCTGTATGACACCACTGCGCGGGCTACCTTACGCAAAAATCTCCTAAACGGTCCAGGGACCGCGACTACGAAGCGCTGAAGCCTGGTAGGAATGTCGTCCATAGTAGTCTCAGGTATATCTGCCGTGAGACGCTCTAGATCATGCTCCAACTCAGCTAGTACTTCTGCAGCCGCGTCCTGTGGGGCCGGTACCGGTGCAGCTGGATGTAGTCTATCAAAAGGCCGGAGGTTGGCTGGACGCTGTGGACCAACATCTGCATTTTGAAAATTTTACTGTTAGTTTTGAGACGATATATATGAAAAATAAAAAAATACATAATTAGAAAACTTGTGAAAAATAAAGTACCTCTGTCATCCCATTGTTCTCCCAGTGGAAGAACCATGTCCGGATCACCTCTAAAATCCACTCCGGCATACGGAAAGTCCTGTATCGAAAAAACCTGGTCCTCTAACCAGTGAAAGTAACTATCTGAGAATCGAACCACCGCTGTGCCCTCGTCAGGATGCCGGGCCATCACCGCAACCCATCGTATCAGCTTTGGCTCCCGAGGACCCAAGATATCAACAGTGAGTTGCTGAGGGATCAGCATTGGAACTCTCTCCAAGGCAAAGCTCACGACTAGAGGCCCATATCCAAAAGTCTTTAGTCGTCCGTTCTTTGCCTTGGTCAGTTGGCTCTTCATATGAGCCGACACAGCTTCACACCAGTTGAAAATGGTGCCTTGGTAACAGTCAATTGCCATCCGCATTTGGGATCCGGAAGCAATGTGTAAAGCGGCCGCGCCGCAAATTCTGGTAACCGTGAACGCTATGACTTTGAGTTCACGCAGAGTGATGTGTTTTATCTCTATGCCTTTCGAATGGTGAGCCCCAGGTGTGCACCACTCGTCGCGGAGACTATCAAGGGATTGGCCACCCGGCCTAGTCCCCGCAAGACTGAGTTGCTCGCCTCTGTTCGGCAAGCCAGTGAGAAAGTATACATCCGAGGGCTCTATCTCGAGCTGGTGCCCTCCTATGTAAAAGCATTGTTCTTGAACGTTCCATCGCTCAACCAGCCATTCCAAGAATCTTACCTGGCCCCTCATGCCCGGTATGGTCCAGTATTTGTATAACCCGCATGCTCTTAGGGCATCCAGGGAAGGTTGATGATTTATTGCAGCTTCATCATCCTCTACATGCTCTCTTTCTCTCCAATCTAACATGGTTAATGCCCTGCACACCAGAAATAGTCATTAGAAATTGATTTGGGAATTTTTAGATAGTTATTTGAGGGGGTTGGGGTTTTGAAATGCGCGTTTCACGGAAGACGCACCCCGCCTTTACAGCACAGGGCGCTCGGACGCGGCTGGCCTGAAGGCGGACTGCGTCTTCCGACCATTTTCCTGTATAGGAAAAAGTCGGGGGACGCGGGTCACCCAAAGGGCACCCGCGTCCGCCGAGAGGCGCATTCCAAAACCAAAACCCCCCCAAAAAATGAAACTAAGACCTAAAAATTAATTCTAAACGGATAGAAATGCAGAGTAGGATGTGTAAAATACCTGGATAAGACGGCGTTCGATTCCGACGGTCGGATTTTCCGCAGCGACCACGGGAAGTTTCTTGTCAAAAGCTCCTTTTTCAACCTCAACAGTCAAACGGTAAAAATGACATGGTAAAAGGTCTTTTTATAGGTTTTTTGGATGAATTAGTTCATTTTTTACCATGAAAAGATGTTTTTCGATGTATTTTTGCCTATTTTAAACAGGTATGAGTAATGTGTTGCTTTTGTGCAGGACAAAGGGATTTCGAGGGAAATTGTCATTTTTCACAAACAAAAATATCAGAGTCATCTTTTAAGCCCTTTTCTGACTCCTAAAACATGAAAAGATCGCCGAGCGTTTCTTTTACACTCGTTAAAACGGAATTAAAAGACGGTCCCCTTTTAGCTCTTTTCTGACCGCAAAATCAGGAAAAGATTGCCGGGTTTTTGTCGTTTCAAACTCGATAAGGAAATAAAACGACGTGTCCTTGATCGCTTTTTACTTTTCAGGTCAACGACACTATTATGAAAGTACTCCTTGGTCGCAAGATCAAGCGGTTTCCCCAGGTATTATTTTATACTTTTTCGGGCTTGAGGGACACAAAGGTACGAAAAAGTTCAACGTGGAGTCTCCTTTAGTTTTTTCAGACTCTCTAAAATTGAAAAACGCCGAGTTTCTCCTATACTGGGCTCGTTAAACTTTTACAGTAGAGGACCTGTTCAATTACAAACAGGAACGAACCACTCCTTCCTAGGGTTCGAATTTAAACTAGGTTGGACTCGTCCGAAGGATGAGCTTATAATCAAGCATATGTTATCCTCCTCAAGCTTGTTAAAAATAAAGAGGTACTTGCCAGAAATGGTGGGGGAAAAGAGAGAAGAATGAACCTGTTTGTTACCTTTTGTCTCAAAAGAAACTTTATTACCACTCTTGAACACGACACTTTTTCATTCACCTGGGTTGGGAAATCTTTTACCTCACAGTTGATCAAACCACTTTGAAAGTCTTTAACCGGGTTCCGGGGATTAACTTTGAGTTATTCGTCACCAAGCCATCTGTCGTGTCGTTATGTGTTCAAGAGGTCTGCAAGCAAAACTTTCATCTGCAAAATACTTGTCATCCATTTGACCATCCCTGAGTCAGTCCTTACAGCAACATTTCTTCAACTTGAACAATGATTTCGTGTTGCGGGCTTGCCTGCAACGGGTCGCTTTCTATCGACATCGACACATTATCTAGAAAGATGACTTAGGAATCGACAGTACCTTGAAGTCTGCATGCATCAATGGCAGGTTTCTCGCCTTTGACGTCAGTTTACATCATTGACTTTCGATCAAAGGATTCCGTGAAGTGTTCGACATCAAAACATCTATTCACATTTCACGGGTTGTGCTTGGTACTTTGAGAACCATTGACATTACTGGTGGTCTCTCTCACGCTTGTTAACAGTTTACATCATCGACTGGTAATCAAGTGGTTTCTAACATGTTCGACATCAAATCATTTAATCACATGGCTAGAATCGTACCAATTCGGGAAGTAGAAGTGAAGACCCTGGATCTAGTTTCTACCATCCAGGCTGCGAGGAGTTTTGTATTCATTATCTATGTAGACTAATCATAAACAGATGGCTGCGTCCATACTGTGTCTACAAAAGTCTATAAAAATGATGTACTGCAAGATCATTCCTGTATCAGAGTAGTTAGTCCATTAGTTAAAGTTTTGAATCTGAGTATGGGAATGCCTACCTCAGTGATGATATAATCTTATACATGTATTTTGTGTTGAAAATTGCAGGTTCCAACCAGGTCATCCACAAGACAATCCTTGAAATGATAAAGCGCTTCACCCTTCCTAGAATTACAAAACCCTAATCTATTCCAGGCTTCGCACTTTAGGGGGCAATCTGTTACACTAAAAAATGTCACCATGACTATTTACAGTTAGTATGGCTCAATCAACAGTCATGCTACCCTCTTAGGCAAGTCTTATGCCTCTGCTATCCATCTCAAACTCAAAGAAGAGAGAAAGTCTTGTAAAAAATGTGTTTATCTCTGGGGACGCAGGTTCTCTCAAGCCTTACCTGCGGGGACGCTCACAATGTTCACAAAGGCTGCGTCCTTGGACGCTCTGTATGTTAAGGGACAGGTGCGTCCTTCTGTAAAAGGCAAAATGCGCAAGTTTCATCTTAAAAAAGTTACTTGTGGTTACTTCTAGAACTTTCTAGAGGTCGGTTTGATGAAATGGATGCGCCTCCAGTTGGTTCATGTATCCCTATTAAGGAGGAACTTATCCCATCAATAAGGGAGCTATCCCACCCAAAGAGGGGGATTATCCCATTGATGGTGGACCTGAATAACCTCTTTACAGCACTATAAATAAAGGCATTGAGCCAGAGGGAGGAGAGGTTGAAGCTATACATTTTCTTTGGGTAAATGCTGCAGGAATTAGGACTCCCATTTAGAACCTTGTGAGGAGAGATTGTCTTTGCTTGATTCTACTTGGAAGTGGGTGAGCTTTGTCAAAGTAGAGGAAAACCCTTGATGGACCCTGGGAGGAACTTGCACAACACCAAGGCCAGGTTGTAAGAGTTTCTTTGTTTCGTTATTAATACAAACTGGTTCATTTTTCTCAATAGCTTGTGTTAATGAGTTATTTCATGTGTTCCTTGGTCTGCATGTTGAATATATGTTTTATTATATGAGATACAAGTGCTTGGTAATTGTTTGATTGTTTGTGGTTGCAGGAATTGATGTGAAGGAGGAGCTCATCCGGATCGGCAAGGATGGACTACAACAACAGCGTTTTGGAATAAGGTAAGCCTAAACATTTGTAGTTTTCATGTTTTAAAAGGTGTATTTAGAGAAAGATCGCTCCATTTTGTCTTGTTTGTCGCTAGAGAGTTTAGACTCCTAGGGAGGTCAGTTGTGTCCGCACAAACGACTTTTTCCGCCACGACAATAGGTGAGTTAGAGAAGGTTGCATAAAGGAGAAATGCTTCAGACCTGGTAGTGAGAAATGATAGACAGTGCATGAGTGTAAATGGTATTGAATGAAGAATATTGCTAAATCAGTTGCATCAATATTCAAATCCTATTTGAGGCTACTATAGTAGAGATTGTTTAGAGATTTTTGCATGTTGTTGGAGTACTTTTTTTTATTGTTTTGATGTCATATTGTGGCCACTATTTTTATTTTTTGGAGACCATATGTTTGTGGAATTTTTATTTGTGTTGATGGTGTGTTGCTGTTGAACATCATATTACAGAGCCGAATCGAAGATGAGCAGAGTGTCTTGGGATCCAGTGTGAAAATATATGAAATGAGGTATGCATAGAGTAGAGGAGCAGTGACTTCATAGGTTTGGAGTAGTGATTTCGAACCTTCAATAAATGGGATATTTTCTCCATCCAATCGTATTTGGATAGTGCAATCAAAGATGGGCGAGGATCATTTATCGTGGTGGCCTTCAGTAGATGGTAGTTCATAGATCTGTGTGAGAACATAGTCTTCCTAGCTGATTAGTAGAATTGAGACTCCTGGCTGATGGGAGTCATCAAATATATCTAAAGGACCATTGCTTGACATAATAGATATTCATACTAGTGCAACAACAACAATGGTAGTTTTTTTCCTGGAGAGGGGTTTTCCACCAGATATCTTATGTCTCTTGTCTGGATGTGTTTTAATGTGTTGTTTATTATTTCTCTTTGTAACACCCCATATTACACGGACATTTAACTTGGGTTACTATTTTTACTTATTACTTTGTTCTTCTATTTATGACTTTGTCATAAAATACTCGACACAGAACATTAAAGAATTGTGGCTGGGTGGCCAGAACATTTTTTTTTACAATTAATGAATATTAAGAGTTAAAGTATTTTGACAAGAACTGAAAAAAACAATTGTTAACCTTGATATCAGTCTTTTGGATTAATCACATAGCTAGGACCAGATCCTAGCTATGTGATTAATCCAGAAGATTGATATCAACATTATGGATCGCAAAAGTCTTAAATCTAAAAAAATGTTAACCTCCTGAGATAGTTAAGGTGGTTACTCACCTATCTCCTAAAATGGGGAATTCAAGGAAGGCTTGGGGGGCTGAAGAAGAGAGGAGAGGAAAATTATCAGATGGGTCAGGAGAGCAAAATACTTCTATCAGAAATTCCTTGAGATGGGTGGAATAAAATAGTGGAAAAATCCTGAATACAATCAAAAATGTATGTGACTTGAGGCTGGGTAGTGGGTCCTGATGCCCAAGATACCTGACTGTGAAAAAACTCATACCACTATTCAGAGGAGGAAGAGTTAAGGGAAGAGTCTCGACGTAATTTCCAAACTCACAGCTGGGTGGTGAGATCTTCCCGAAGAGGAACTACAAACTAAAAGGCATTGGACCGATAAGCACCCAAACGCTTATGACTTAATGATTAATAAAAAAATGATGTTATTAGTGATTGATGACTAAGAATAGATGAAGTATTGTAAATATTATGTATGTGTTAGGCATTTAAGAGTCATTTGTTCTGTGCCTTAGACTAGAACGAAATAGACTATGTACTTGAACAGGGAATTATTACCATTATGTATGTGCAACAACTATAAACTGAACAGAATATAAATTCATATAATATATGAAAAGCATGAGTCAAAACTCAGAAATATCCCAAACAAACACGTGAGGGAAGAAAAAAAACTTCATACATGAAAACTGTGTTGAAGGTCAAGGGCGAAACTAATCATTTCTAACAATACTAACCAGAAACAACATTGCAGAATCAATGGGCAAGCTATACAAGGTCAAGTTCCACATATTCATAACTTAAATAAAAATAATCCATGCTCAGACTTTGCAGAGATCAAATATAATCCAAGACACACAAACTTAATGAGCATGTAAGCCTGAAAGAAAATCACATCATGAATAATAAACCAAGAAAGTACTATCCTCAACACTTCCATAGACACAATATTCAACCTTTGAAAAGTTTACAAGAAAAACTACACAAAACATCATAAATTAAACAAGCATCAAACCCTCGGCTGGGTTAGGTGATCCACTATGTATCAAACTGTTCCCAGAGGAAACTGTATTCCACCTCAGTTCACGGAGTATTCAAAATAATACATTAAACAAAAATTATTACAAGCACGGTTGTCTTCCAAGCCATTGTAAAAAATCCATTCAGCTCCCAGGTGGGAGAACCTAAAAAATGCCTCTACCCAGAAAAGCCAAGACAACGCCCCAGCTAGATAATATGATATGAAGAAGTGAGAAAAATGAAAGGGTTTGTGGAAATACAAAGTCTTCATGGTTTCAACATTAAAACCAACCTGGAAGGAAACAGAGACCAATGAAGCATGAGTACAATTCTCTTGAAACCAAAAAACCACCAAGGACTATTTGATGAGAGTAGCTACTTGAAATTAAAAATTAAAACACTATTAGAAGAAACCCCAACAACAATATCAAGTGGCAAATGAGACTGAACCGAAAGGTTACCTGAGGAACAGTCATGGAGTTGCAAATCCCACTTGTATTGATAAGACATAAACCTAGAGTTAGTGTCCACTCATCTATTTTGGACAGGGACTTAGAATCCAGAACCCTTTTTATGTCATAGACCTTACCCAGGGGAGAGAAAACATTTTTGAGTTCACCTCCATCCAAGGATTACGAGCGGGTAGAAGCAGGAACCACCTACACAGTTCAAAACAAATTTGTAAGAATTCTTGCCTGTACAGTCAAAAGGGAAGGATGGAGTAATATTACCAAGAATCCTACTTACAGAGAGAAAATAATGATACGTAGTGCCTAAAGGATAACACTTTTTGCATCTCACCAACAAGCAGGGTTCGGATGGACTGGGACCCTCATCGCCACAGAGAAAATTTTACCTAGTTGCAGAGAAAAAAAACAGAGGCGCAGAAAACCCAAATGACTTTGTGTGCAGCATAGGGCAGGGGAGTTAGTTACCTCAACAGGCCCTGGTTACTGAGAACCATCAGATTCCCAAACCACAATCACATTGAGCAGATGATGCCAAATGTCCCACAAAACCAGACCCTTTTGAAGTCAGGCACTAGAATAATTAATCACCAGCCTAAATGTGTACCGAGAGCTACAGGAATTGCTCAAATCAAAAAATGATATAAAACCAGTGTACAACCATTGAACCATGTATTGTCAACTTAGATCCGTGGTATGCTATAGTGGGAGACATGGTAAAAGTGTGAAGTTAATAATTATATGTGTGTGTGTGTGTGTGTGTGTGCGCATGTGTGTATGTATTGGGGTTAATAGTTTAGTTGTAATATATGTTACAAGTGGTATCAGAGCACGGTTCACAATGCTGAGGCTTTTTGGATATGTATAAATACAATATAAAAAACTAAGTGAATGCGAATGTGAACACAAAGAGATAAGCACCAAGGAGCAGAATGAAGAGGGGTCCCAGACCGCCAAACTAGCCAAGAGCAACTTATGTAGGGTCCAACGCTGATATGTGGACACATCTGGGAGAATAATATCGATAGGCCAATGCTACCCTACTTGAAACCATTCAACAGTTATGTGCTAAAATGACAAATTTGAGGACAGACAATAAAAGGTTACGACAAGAGCAATAAAGAATCCTAAAAAAAAATTCTGACCAGGGAAATTTTTAAGAACCCCACCTAAATTTACATGTATAATAAATGGGCGAATCTCCATGGTATATAGGAAAAATGGAAGGCGATTTTGTCAATAATATGATATGTATATATAATTTTTTGGCGAATCTCTCACCAGGCATGGCGAATATTTTACTCAATTATAAAATCTTGTGTTTATTGAATACACAAATGAAATCATTGCATTTCTTTAAAATATCTTTTGAAATCAAAATTACCGAAATTACATATCGATAACCTAGTGGGTGTAGGATAAAATTCACCTGTGTCATTCACAGAAAGCATGAGAAAAATCCTAATACTATATATAAAACCAAGAAAAATTGAAATCCATCACTTCTAGGGACCTCGTAACCACCCTGCCAATACCAAGTATGTTCTTGTTTGCAATTAGAAAAATTACCCAAATTACAATCTGTTTGCTCCAGCATATGTTGGAAAGTTATAGAAGGATGACTAGTGCAATCAATCCATTCCTTTTAGCCCTGAATTTGTTTCAGTTTAAAACAGAAGTATCCAAATATACTTGTCCAATGTCTATGCTTTAACCATTCACCTTAAGATGTTTTTACAATATAATTTCCTAAGTCTATTTAATATCTTCATTATCATAAAAACCAACCTATATCCATCTTAACTCCACATCTACCACTCTTAGGGGATGAAATCTATTTATCCCTCTGAGCACTTGGTAGACCCAGAATTAAGATGGATCTAAGATGATAGAATTTCCCCTTTAAATATTCTATGCTCACATGAATACCATGGTATTACCATGGGTCAATACCATGGGTTATCATAAACCGGGAGCTTAAAAATTACTATTAGTAATTTATAAAAATTAATAAAATTAATAGTTGATTTTTATTTTATTTTTATTTTAACCAAGCTAAAATGTTTAACATACATTAAATTACAACATCCATTTTTACTCTTGATTGGATCAAATATTTTTTCACTCTATGCTAGTTTGCATATCACGATATTTGATACCTCTCGGGGTTAGTAGATCTAGAGTAAAGATGGATCTATGTTGGTTTAATTCCCCCATTTAAATAGGCTACATTCCAAGTGAATACCATGGGTCAATACCATGTGCCATTTTGGTGAATACCATGGGTCAATACCATGTGCCATTTTTATTTTTATTAATACTAATATTATGGTTAATAATGTTTTTTTGCATGGTATTAATAACAATCTAGTCCATGGTATTTGTCCCATAGTATTTTTCGCATAGGTTTCACCTAAATATAACACATTTTTTGAGTGTTTGTAAATATAAGGTGACTTATGGAGTAAATATAAAGAAATGTTTTATTTGTTTACCAGACCTCTTGTTTATTTATATTTTTATTAATTTACCATACCTATTTTACAAATATGGTATTTGGCCCATAGGATTCACTTAAATAAAACCTCTTTCTTGAGCCTTCATAAATAGAACGAGGGTTATGGACTAAATATAAAAAGAGGTTTTATTTATTTACCATGCATCTAGTTTATTTATATTTTTATTTATTTACCATACCTTTTGAGTAAGTATAAAAAGACGTTTTATTTATTTACCATACCTCCACTTTACTTGTATTTTTATTTGTTTACACCCTTGCATTATATAAGGTGACTTATGGAGTAAATATAAAAAATGTTTTATTTATTTACCATACCTCTCATTTATTTATATTTTTATTAATTTACCATGCCTCTTTTATAAATATGGTATTTTGGCCCATAGGATTCACTTAAATAAAACCTATTCCTTAAAATGGGCGAATGGATTCACTTAAATAAAACCTATTCTTGAAAATGGGCGAATGAAAGGTTGTAACTCCTAATTTCAAGGGCTAAATTTACCTTTTTTACCCTCTCCCTTAAAATAAGGTGGGCTATTTGAGGTGATTTGTAAAAATGTACTATGATACAAAATATTCGCCCACAAAAAATTTAAAACCCCTTAATTTCGCCAAAGGGCGAAAATTTGCCCCTAAAATTTTCTATGTTTCTGACTGATATAATCAACAAGGACCAGACCCTAATGATGGTAACAGAGAGAAAACCACAATGGTCCATAAAGGGGAAGATAATGTTGAGTTGGGAGAAATACATGAGGAGGATGAAGAAGGATGCTTTGATAATGTTTCCGACTAGCGGAAAAAAGAAAGACAGAAAACTGAACTACAAGGGGAATCAAAAAGATAAAACCATCAATATTTGAAGGTGAGTCCGAGGAAGCAGTGGAAGCATTTTTTATCGACATCAATAAATATTTCCATATCTATGACTACAATGATAAACTCAAGGCATGACTGGCAGTTTATCAATTAAGAAGTAAGGTCACCCTTTGGTGGGAGGAGATAATAATTGTAAGGAAAATTGACGAAGAGCAGGTTACATGGAAATAATTTCAAGGATAAATATTTAACAAAGCACTATTATGATGAAAAAGAAAAGGAGTTCCATGATTTAAGACTGGGAGCCTTGACCATGGATGAATATGTGAAATGATTTACCTCCCTGTTACGGTATGTACCGTATATGTAGGATAAAATGGCCAAGATTCAACATTTTATTAGTAGTATACCTAACTTTATGAAGGAAAAGCTGGAATTTGATTACCCAAAGACGATGGATGATGTGGTGTAGAAAGCTTGCATCTATTATCAACAAATGAAATAGAAGAATGAGGGATCAAAAGGAGGTTTGAATTGGAGGGGGAGAAATTTACCCCCAAGCAAACAGACAAAAGTTACCAACGGAAGGAATGTAGAGCAAAGGCCCTTCAGTAAATTTCCAACAAGGAAGAAGTCAATGGTCCCAACATCTACTGAAAATAGGCAGACTGAGGAGATTAATAAGTCTGTCAATGATCAACAACAGAAACAGCCTCTATAGTGCCGGGGATGTGGAGAACCCCATTATTAAGAAAATTGTACGCATAGGGCAAGAACGGAAGAACTTTCAAACAAGCAAGAAACTTCCACAGTTAGGGAGGCCACAAGGAGTATGCCTAGAATTAATGTTGCACTTGATGATCATCAAGTAGAATACCAACCCACCATGATTGAGTGTGGAGGTATGATCGCTAATCAACCTATCTCTGTTTTGTTTGATTTGGGTGCTAGCTTAAGCTATGTTAGTCCTAAGGTTGTAGAGAGGTGTTAACTGCAAAGCAATAAATTTCAAAAACCTTGGTTAGTCCAACTAGCCACAGGGGTGAAGAGAAGGGTAGTTGCAAAAATAGAACGTTATCCTATGAATATTTCACAAAAACATATTTATGTTAATCTAAATATACTCTCTTTGGGTTCATATGATGTGCTAATAGGTATGGATTGGTTGGAAGGATGTTGGTCCTTAGTAGATTGTAAGGAAAAATCTGTTAGCTACCTTACCGAATTGGGAAAGAGGAAGGAAATACAAGGAATTAAGAAAAATATTAAGTTATGTCCTATTACGGCTAACCAGTTGGGGAAATGTATTATGAAACATTGTTAGGTTTATGCTATACAAGTAGGATACACAAATTCCAAGAGAATTCCCTGGAAGATATTCCCGTCATTAAAGACTTTGTTGATGTGTTCCCTGTGTCCATTCTCAGGTTACCACCTAAACAGGATATCAATTTTACGATTGAACTAGTTTCCAGTGCAGCTCCTGTTTCCAAAACTCCTTATCATATGAGCATACCTGAGTTAACAGATCTCAAAATGTAGCTGCAAGAACTTCTTGATAAAGGTTACATTTACCCCAGTGTGTCCCCCTGGGGACCCCCTGTACCGTTGGTACGAAAAAGGGACGAAACTTTAAGATTATGTATTGATTATCATCATTTGAATAAGATGACTATCAAATATAAATACCCTTTACCACAAATTGATGATTTATTTGATCAAGTTTGAGGAGAAAGTGTCTTCTCTAAAATTGATCTAAGATTCAGCTATCATCAAATAAGGATTAAGGAAGAATATATTTGTAAAACTTCTTTTCGAACTCGTTATGGTCATTATGAGTTCATGGTGTTACCCTTCGGCCTTTCGAATGCCCCAACCACTTTTATGAGTCTGATGCATGATATTTTTCAGCCATACTTAGATAATTTTGTGCTGATTTTTATTGATGATATATTGATTTAATCCAAGAATCAGGTGGAACATGAAAAGCACTTGAGAATGGTGTTGTAGACCTTGTGGGATAATTAACTGTATGCTAAGTATTGCAAGTGTGACTTTTACAAAAGTCAGATATAGTATCTTGGTCATGTCATATCAACAGAGGGTATAGTGGTGGACCCAGAGAAGATTAAGACCATTATGGAGTGGGCCACCCTGAAGAATGTTGTTTATATTAGATCCTTCTTGGGCCTAGCTGGTTACTATTGTCGGTTCATTGAAGGACTCTCAACAATTTATTTTCCGATAACCTCATTACAAAAGAAATGGTGAACTCTCCAGTGGACAATTAAATGCCAGCAAAGCTTTGAAATATTAAAAAATTTACTTTTTGTTGCACCCATAATAAAGGTGGCAGACCTAGAGAAATTTTTTGTTGTTTGCATAGATGCAAGTAAGGAAGGTGTTGGCAGAGTATTAACGCAAGAAGGGAAAGTTATAGCTTATGAATCCTACAAATTGAAGGAATATGAGCAGCAATACTCTGCTTATGATCTCGAATTAACAACAGTAGTGCATGCCCTTAAAATGTGGCGACACTACTTACTAGGAAAGAAATTTCTGCTATTGACATATCATAGTAGTCTTACGAATTTCTTAACCAATCCAAATTAAATGTGTTGGGTTGTGTTATATTCATTCCACGACTAGCCCATGTAGTTAACCGGGGGGTTAGAAGGGGGCCGGAGTCCCCCCTTTGTTATGCCGATTGCATAGCAGGGGGAGTCACAGGGGGTTTGAGGGGTGTAGGTAATCCCACTCTATCGGGTAAATTTTTTTTTTTTGGACCCTATATTAGGTTGGGCGGACCTACCTATGGTTTTATGCATGATTTTCACACATGGTTTTAGACATGATGGTTTTCAGTCCATGGTTTTGGACGTGATGGTTTTCGATCCATGGTATTGGATGCTTTGGCATGTATAAATATGTATTGTAACATTGAAAGGAACATAATGAAAAATCAAGCTAGTAGTCCTGGTTTTGGGATCCAGGGGAAAATCTCTATGTATATTTGTTTTATGTGTTATGCTCTCACATTATTTATTTTCTGTGTTTTATAATTCATATGCAGGTAATTTTTGTATGGGTTTAAAACCTACATTTGGTATCGGAGCTATTTCGGCTTCAAGGGGACGCCTTTACTGCTGAGGGGTTTTGCTCGGGCCTGTGGTAGACCCTGTTCAGTGGGAGATCTACGGGATCGATTCTAGTGGTGAAAGAAGATGGCGAGCAGTGGAAAGATAAAGATCGAGAAATTTAATGGTCAGAGTTTTGAGTTATGGAAACTCAATATGGAGGATCTGTTGGTGGATAAAGATCAGTGGATCACGATAGATCTAGGTACTAAACCAACGGAAGTGTCCGATGAAGAATGGAAGAAGTTGGATTAGAAGGCAAAGAGAATAATACGATTGTGTGTCTCAAATTCAGTATTGCTAAATGTATCATGGGAAGTTACCGTGAAGGCTTTGTGGGACAAGTTAGGGACTTTATACCAGTCTAAGTTTCAGGTGAATAAACTGTTCCTATAGAAAAATCTATATAACCTGAGGATGAAAGATGGAGACTCGGTGACAGAGCATCTAAATGCATTTAATACTGTGGTAAGTCAGTTATCATCTGTTGATATTAAAATTTCAGATGAAGATAATTGCATCAGTTTTTTGTGTTCTCTACCAGATTCGTGGGATAGTCTAGTTATTGCAATAGGTAGCAATGCAACTGCCTTGTAGTTTGATGAAATAGTCTCATCCTTGCTGATGTAGGAGATGAGATGGAAAATTATGGAGAGCCAAAATGGTGATGCCTTGTCTGTACGAGGATGGTCCCAGAACAGAAACAAAACTAAGTCATCGAGTGGGAGATCTAAATCTCCAGGAAAACCTATAAAGGTGGTGTGCTGGAAATGTGGAAAGGAAGGACACTACAAAAGGGACTATAAATCTAAAGCTCTTGAAAAAGGAAAGGGATCTGATGATGTTCCTTCTATAGAGGCGAAAACCATCTCAGATGAAGGTGGGGATGTGTACTTGGCTTCTTCAAGTATACATGTAGATCATGAGGCATGGTTGATTGACTCAGGTGCATCCTTTCACTTCACTCCCCATAGAGAGTGGTTCTGCAAGTATGAGAAATACGATGGTGGTGATGTCTTCTTAGGGGATGATAGGAAGGCTATAATCATTGGTCCCAGAAAAGTAAATTTGAATTTGCAAGGTGGAAGGGTTGGAACAATTCCGGGTGTTCTACATATTCCTGCATTGGCTAGAAATCTGATTTCTATAAGCAAGTTGGATGATGCAGGTGTAAAAACAGTGTTTGAGAAGGATACCAGCAAGATGGTTCGAGGAGCACTGGTATTGATGCGGGGAGTTCAGATTGGAACTCTATACAAAATGCAAGGTAGCACTATTGTTGTTGGGTGTAATATTTCTGTGGTTCCTGAAAGTGGAGCAGAAAATCTAGTGGTCTCTGGAGAGAAGACCATGTTGTGGCATCAAAGGCTTGGACATATTGGAGAGAAGGTCCTTCGAATACTTCATGGTAAAGGTATGGTAGAAGGTATGAGTAATAGCTCTCTGGGATTTGATTTCTGTGAAAATTGTGTATATGGGAAGCAGAATCGGGTGAGTTTCCCCTCTGGTGGTAAGAGGGTGAAACATAAGAACTTGTGCATAGTGATGTGTTTGGACCTGTGAAGGTTCCATCACTGGGTAAGTCTGTGTACTATGTATCATTTATAGATGACCTCTCAAGGAATACATGGATATATTTCCTTAAGAAGAAGTTTGAAGTCTTAGACAGGTTTAAATAATTTAAGGCTCTGGTGGAAAACCAAATAGAGAAGAAGATAAAGGTCTTGAGGACAGATAACTGTGGAGAGTTTTGCAGCAAGGAATTTGAAGAATTTTGTAATAAGTGTGGTATAGCATGGCAGAAGACTACTCCATACACACCTGAGAGAAATGGAGTTGCAGAAAGAATGAACAAGACGTTGATGGAAAGGACAAGAAGCATGCTCAGTGATGCTGGGTTAAGACAAGAATTCTAGGCAGAGGTGGTGGAGACAGCATGTTACTTGGTCAAAAAATCACCTTCATCACCGTTGGACGATAATACTCCACAAGAGGTATGGACTGGTAAGAAACCCTCTCTTTCACATCTGAGGGTATTTGGATGTGATGCATATGTACATTTTCCAAAGGAGAAACAAACCAAGTTGGACAGTAAATCTGAAAAGCGCATCTTTATTGGGTATAAGGATGGTTTAAAGGGTTATAAGCTTTGGAACCTGGTAACAAGGAAGGTTGTGTACAACTAAGATATGGTGTTTAGAGAGGTAAAAGATGTTAGTAAACATGAAGTCCAACCAAAGGAACCTGAGAAGATAGAGTTTGAGCTAAAGGATGAAGAATCATACTCTACAGCAGAGGAGGAATCAAAAGATGAAGAGCCACAAACTTCGGGTGTGAAAAGATCAGTTCGAGAAAGAAGGCATCCAGAAAGGTATAATCCATCTGCTTTTTATTCAAATTTTACTTTATCTATTACTGGTGATGATCCCAAAACTGTGAAGGAAGAAGTAGATACAGAGGATAGAAAACTCTAGAAAGAGGCCATGGTTGATGAAATGGCATCTTTACGCAAAAATGAGGCTTGGGATCTAGTGGAGTTCCCAGCTGGAAGGAAACCCATTGGCAACAAATGGGTGTTCAAGAAGAAGACAAATGCAAAAGGAAAGGAGGAGAAATACAAAGCTCGATTGGTAGCAAAAGGTTATTGTCAAGTGCCGGGAATTGATTTTGGTGATATTTTTTCTCTTGTTGCCAAGGTAACTTCTATTAGATTGCTTTTATCTGTTGTTGTTCCTTTTTATTTTGAGGTAGAACAGATGGATGTGAAGACAACATTTCTTCACAAGGATCTGGAAAAGGAGATCTACATGAAGCAACCTGAAGGCTTTGCGGTGAAGGGTAAGAAAGAACTGGTATGCAAGTTAAAGAAGTCTATATATGGTTTAAAACAGTCACCAAGGATGTGGTATCAGAAATTTGATACATTTATACGGGGACTTCGCTGCACCAGAAGACAAGAAGATCGCTGTGTGTATTTTAAATTAATTGGTGACCATGTTATTTATCTGGTCTTGTATGTAGATGATATGTTGCTGGTTGGAAATGACAAAGAAATTATCTAGGATTTGAAGACCCATTTGTCCTACAAATTCAACATGAAATATCTTGGTGCTGTAAACTATATTTTGGGCATGGAAATTAAAAGAGATCAGACAAAGAGAAAGCTCTAGTTAAACTAGAGGAAGTATGTCGAGACAATATTGTAGAGGTTTAATATGCAGGATAGTAAACTGGTGAAGGTTCCTATTCCTGTAGGTGTAAAGTTATCTGCTGAACAGTGTCCCAAGACACAAGAAGAGGAAGAGGGCATGTCTCATGTTCCATATGCAAGTGTAGTCAGTAGCCTAATGTATGCGATGGTCTATACTAGACCAGACATTGCACATGCAATGGGAGTGTTGAGCAGGTTTATGTCAAAACCAGGGAAGGATCACTGGACAACAGTGAATCAGGTTTTCAGGTATTTGCATGGCACTAGTGATTATGGTTTGTGCTACCAAGGAAGACCAGGATTGGACAGAGTGTTGGATATTCATGGCTTTATTAATGCAGTCTGGGTTGGAGATCTGGATCAGAGAAGATCTACAAGTGGGTATGTGTTTAACCTATTTGGAGGTGCAGTCAGTTGGATGAGTAAGAAACAATCTGTAGTGGCACTATCAACTACAGAGGCACAATACATGGCAGCCACTCATACAATCAAGTAAGTAGTTTGGTTGTAGAGATTGTGTTCAAGTATGGGGTTAGTACAGGGAGCTATAAGGATAGACTGTGACAGCCAAAGTGCAATTTTCTTGGTAAAGAACCCTGCATATCATTCAAAGACAAAGCACATTGATATTCAATATCACTTTGTGAGAGATATGATAGAAGACAAAAAGGTGTTGCTCGTAAAGGTGGACACCTTGAAGAATACTGCAGATGCATTGACAAACTCTGTGAGCTCTGAGAAGTTCTCTTGGTGTAGAGAAACAATGGGCATTGCAAGGATGGATAAATGACTAAGCTCTATTGTGGCCCCTTATGGAAAGAAAACAACAAGTGGGAGAATGTTGGGTTGTGTTACATTCTTTTCATGACTAGCCCATGTAGTTAACCAAGGGGTTAGAAGCGGGGCGGAGCCCCCCGTTCGTTGCGCCGATTGCGTAGCAGGGGGAGTCACAGGGGGTTTGAGGGGTGTAGGTAACCCCACTCTATGGGGTCAAAATTTTGTTTTTGGACCCTATATTAGGTTGGGTGGACCTACCTATGGTTTTGTGCATGATTTTTCACACATGGTTTTGGATGCAATGGTTTTCAGTCCATGGTTTTGGACTTGATGGTTTTCGATACATGGTATTGGACGCTTCGATGTGCATAAATATGTATTGTAACATTGAAAGGAACATAATGAAAAATCAAGCTGGTAGTCTCGGTTTTGGGATCCATGGGAAAATCTTTATGTATATGTGTTTTATGTGTTATGCTCTCCCATTGTTTATTTTTTGTGTTTTATAATTTGTATGCAGGTAATTTTTGTATGGGGTTAAAACCTACAAAATGCCCGTCAAGCTAGGTGGAAAACCTTCTTGAGAGAGTCTGAATTTGAAATGAAGCACCTTAAGGGGAAGTAAAATCGGGTTGCTGATGCATTAAGAAAAAAACTACATTTTATCTACGAGGTGCAATTCATCAAGTGCAATCAAATCTCCCTAATATAACTAAAGAAACATCCCTTAAAGACCTGGAGTATGCCTTTCTTTGGAATTTGGCAATTGATGGTCAGAATAAGGGGGAAAAGTCTGAATATGGCATAAATCCAGATAAACTGCTAACTTTTAGAAACCGAATTTATGTTCCTAATCAAAGTTTTGTCAAAAAACTGATATTAGATAAATTTCACAAGAAACCATATGCTGCCCACTTAGGATACCAGAAATTACTTTCAGCTATCAAGAAAAGTTATTTCTAGCCAGGTTTAATGTTAGGAAACCAACTCACAAAAAGATAGAAAAGAGAGATCAACGCCTTAGAATTCAACCTCTTTGAGGGGGAAACCTCCTTTACATTACACAAATGAACAATTCTTGGATGATACAAATGACTAAACCTCCCTTCTATATATAGGAGTCTAAGGGGTCAAAATATAATCAATCTGACATAACAGTAATAACATAAGGGCACAGAAATAACAATGGTTGGTTTCTATGGGGCATACTAATAATGATATGGGGACAATAGGGGCACAATAATAACAATAAGGGATACAAAGACAATAGTAATGGGGGAATCACTAGTATTATAGGAGCCTAACATGCCCCTCTCCTTTCGAAAAGAATTCTCCTCAACACTTGAGTAGTTTTGGATGCTTTTGTATAAAATTCTCATCCTCCCATGTGGAATCTTCAGCAGATAAGTTCTTCCACTTGATGAGATACTCCAAAATTGATCGATTTCATAGCTATCGAGTTCTTGTTTCTGTGACTGCTTCCAGTTCCAATATGATTTTTCCTTCCTCGTCAAGTTCTAGAAATATTGTTTGAACTATGATCTTGTCACCTATAACATTATTTAAACGTGAAACATGGAAAACTGGGTGCACTCGAGAAGCTGCAGGAAGCTCCATTTTGTATGCCATGGTACTAATCTTTTGCAACACCTTGTATAGACCATAATACTTTGGTGATAATCTATTATCATTCTTATCTTGCTTGAGGGACATTTGTTTATATGGTTGTAGCCGTAGGAGTACCCAATCACCTACATCAAAACTTATTTTGTTGCAATGTTGATATGCCTGTTGTCTCATTCTATTCTACGCCAACGTGATGTTATCCTTTAAGAGTTGGAGAACTTGATATTGATGCTCTATGTGATGTTCCACTGCTTGAACCTTAGAATTTTCTCTTAAATATGATGTGATGGATGGTGGATGATATCCATAAAGTGCCATAAATGGGGTCATTTTTGCTGCAGTATGGAAGGAAGTGTTATACCACCATTCAGCCAGAGGCAACCATTTGACCCATTGTGTTTGTTTATCAGATACAAAGCAACGAAGATATCCTTCCAAAAAAAAATTTACTATCTTAGTTTACCCATCAGATTGAGGATGATAAGATGAGCTATGAGCTAACTGAGTACGAGACAAGAAAATAATTTTGTCCAACAATTTCTAGTGAAAATGGGATCTCTGTTGCTTACAATAATCTTTGGGTTTCCATGTAGCTTTTGAATTGTTTCCATAAATGCAGTAGAAAATGTACTAGCTTTAAATGGATGTGATAATGCACAAAAGTGTGCATACTTGGTAAGTATATTAGCTACCACCATGATGACACTCTTTCCTTGGGACTTGGATAAACCTGTGATAAAATCCATTGAAACCTCTTCCCAATGTTGGCTTGGAATGGATAAAAGTTGTAATATACCTGCGGTATTAATTGTTTCAACTTTATTTTGTTGGAAAACCAAACATTCCACCACAAACTTTTGAATATTCGATTTAAGGCCATCCCAAAAAAATTCCTTCTTAACCCTATGGTAAGTTTTTAAAAATGCTAAGTGCCCTCCTAAGGGTGAAGTGTGCAATTCCATAAGAATCTTTTGTTTGAATTGGGAATTCTTACAGAGGTATAAACGATCTTTGCACCATAACGAATCATTTTTCCAGTGAAATGTATCAGATGTACTGGGATCTTGTTGTAACTTTCGAATGAGTACCCATACTTCTTTGTCATTCTTCCATTCCTCCCTTGCTTCATTTATCTAATTTGATTGGATAATAGAAATGGCGCACAACAATACTTCCACATCCTCGTCCTTTCTTGAGAGTGCATCTGCCACAACATTTTGCTTCCCTTTTTTGTAGATGGTTTCAAAGTCATAACCCAACATCTTTGTGACCCATTTTTGTTGCTCTTCAGAGGATAATATTTGTTCTAAAAAGTATTTAAGACTATCATGACCCGTTTTTACCTTGAAGTGTCTTCCCATTAGGTAGGCTCACCATTTCTTAAGTGCATGTAGTATTGCCAACATTTCCTTCTCATAAATAGCTTTGTGTAAATACATTCCCTTGATTGGATGACTTTCGAAAGCAATGGGTTTTTCATCTTGCATTAAAACATCACCAATTCCATTTCCTGAAGCATCACATTCCATAATAAAGGTTTTTGTGAAGTCCAGTGTAGCAAAGACCGGTGCTTGGCACATTGCCTCTTTAAGATGTTTGAAGGCCTTTGTTGCTTCTGGAGTCCATGAAAATGCATCTTTCTTCAATAATTTTGTTAGAGGTGTTGCTATTCTTCCATAATTCTTAACAAACTTGCGATAATACCCTGTCAACCCGAGAAACCCTCGTAGATGCTTTATGGATGTGGGGATTTTCCATTCCTTAATGGCTTTAATTTTTCTAGGGTCTACCTTAACACCTTCATGAGATACAATATGACCCAGATATTCCACCTCTTGTACTCCAAAGAAACATTTGGAGCTTTTTACATATAATTGTTTCTCCTCCAATAGTTTGAGCACCCTGTCAACATGTTCAACATGATCCTTCCAAGATTTGTTGTAGATTAGTATATCATCAAAAAATACTAGCACAAATTTTCTAAGGAAGGGTTTGAAAGTGGAATTCATCAAACCTTGAAATGTAGAAGGTGCATTGGTAAGGCCAAAAGGCATGACCAAAAATTCATAATGACCCTCATGAGTTCTAAATGTTGTTTTCAGAATGTCTTCATTCTTCACTCTGATTTGATGATATCCTGAATGAAGATCCAACTTGGTGAAGTAAATTGATCCATGCAATTCATCCTATCACGCGGAAAGAGTCGTTAGTGCGGACACAACTGACCTTCCTAGAAATCCTAAGACTCTCTAATGACAAACAAGACAAATAAGAGCAATCCTTCTCTAAATATGCTTTTACAATATGAGAAATCAAGTGTTTAGATCCTACCTGTAATCCAACGCTGTTGTAGTAGTCCAGCTTCGTTGATCCAGATGAGCTCCTCCTTCCCTTCGAAACCTGCATTCACCAACAATCAAACGATTAAATAGCACCTGAACATCACATAAAATAAAACATATTTAACATATAGACCAAGGAGTATATGAAACAACTCATTAATAACAAATTGTTGAGAAGAATGGACTAATTTGTATTAAAAGGTAACAAAAGGAACCATTACAACCTGAGCCTTGGTGTTGTGCAAGCTCCTCCCAGGGTCCACAAGAGTTTTCCCTTACTCTGATCAGCTCACCCACCTCCCAATGGAAACAAGTAAAGATGGTAATCTCTCCTCACAAGCTTCTACAAGGAAGTCCTAATTCCAGCAGCATCTACCCTTAGGAATGTTCAGCTTTCAACCTCCCCTCCCTTTGGCCCAATGCCTGTATTTATAGTGCTCTAGAGGAAGTTATTCAGGTCCACCATCAATGGGATAAGTCCCTCTTTGGATGGGATAGCTCCCCTATTGATGGGATAAGTTCCTCTTTGGTAGGGATACATGAACCATCTGGAGGCGCTTCATACACGTCAAACATACTTCTAGAAGACTCTAGAAATGACCACAAGTAACTTTTTTGGAGTGAAACTTGCGCCTTTTGACCTTTACAGGAGTACGCACCCACCCCTTTACATACAGAGCGTACAAGTATGCAGGTATTGTGAACTTGGGTTGTGTACCCGCAGGTAAGGCTAAGAGAAACTGCATACCAGAGATAATTGACTTTAAATGACTTTTCTCTCTTCTTGAAGTTTGACATGGAGAGCAGAGGCATGAGACTTGCCAAGGAGGATAGTATGACAGTGGATGTAGCCATACTAACTGCAAATAGTCATGGTGACATTTTTTAGTGTAACAGATTTCCCCCTAAAGTGCGAAGCCTGTAGTAGATTAGGATTTTTATGATCTAGGAAGGGTGAAGTACTTTATCATTTCAAGGAGTATCTTGTGGAGGACCTGGTCAGAACCTGCAAATTTTCAACACAAAATACATATATAAGATGATATCATCGCTGAGGTAGGCATTCCCATACTCAGATTGAAAACTTTAACTAACAATCTAACTACTGCTCTGATACTAGAGTGATTTTGTAGTACATCACAATCATAGACTTTTGTAGACACAGTATGGACGCAGCCATCTGTTTATGATTAGTCTACTTCATAATGAATACAAAACTCCTCGCAGCCTGGATGGTGGAAACTAGATCCAGGGTCTTCATTTCTACTTCCCGAATTGGTACGATTCTATCCATGCGAATAAATGAGTTGATGTCGAGCATGGTAGAAACCACTTGATTACCAGTCAATGATGTAAACCGTTAACAAGCGTGAGAGAGACCACCAGTGATGTCAATGGTTCTCAAAGTACCCAGTACAATCCATGAAATGTGAATGAATGAATTGATGTCGAACACGTCACGGAATCCTTCGATCGAAAGTCAATGATGTAAACTGTCGTCAAAGGCGAGAAACCTGCCATTGATGCATGCAGACTTCAAGGTACTGTCGATTTCTAAGTCATCTTTCTAGATAATGTGCTGATGTCGATAGAAAGCGACTTGTTGCAGGCAAGCCCACAACACGAAATCATTGTTCAAGTTGAAGAAATGTTGCTGTAAGGACTGACTCAGGGATGGTCAAATGGATGACAAGTATTTTGCATATGAATGGTTTATTTGCAGAGACCTCTTGAACACATAACGACACGACAGATGGTTTGGTGACGATTGACCCAAAGTTAATACCCGGAAACGGTTGAAGACTTTCAAAGTGGTTTGATCAACTTTTAAGGCAAAGGATTTCCCAACCCAGGTGAACGGAAAGTGTCGTGTTCAAGAGCGGTGATAAGGTTCTTTTGTAACAAAGGATGACAAATCGGTTCATTCTTCTCTCTTTTCCCCCACCATTTCTGGCAAGTACCTCTTTATTTTTAACAAGCTTGAGGAGGATAAACATATGCTTGATTATAAGCTCATCCTTCGGATGAGTCCAACTTAGTTTAGATTCGGACTCTAAGAAGGAGTGGTCCGTTCCTGTTTGTAATCGAACAGGTCCTTTACTGTGAAATTTTAACGAGTCCAGTATAGGAGAAACTCAGCGTTTTTCATTTTTAGAGAGTCTGAAAAAACTAAAGAAGACTCCACGGTGAACTTTTTCGTAAATTTGTGTCTCCCAAGCCGAAAAAGTATAAAATAATACCTGAGAGAACCGCTTGATCTTGCGACCAAGGAGTACTTTCATGATTAGTGTCTCTGACCTGAAAAGTAAAAAGCGATCAAGGACACGTCGTTTTATTTCCGTATCGAGTTTGAAACGACAAAAACCTGGCAATCTTTTCCTGTTTTTACGGTCAGAAAAGAGCTATAAGGGGACCGTCTTTTAATTCCGTTTTAACGAGTGTAAAAGAAACGCTCGGCAATCTTTTCATATTTTAGGAGTCAGAAAAGAGCTTAAAAGATGACTCTGATGTTTTGGTTTGTGAAAAATGATGATTTTACTCTAAAGTCCTTTTGTCTTGCACAAAAACAACACATTACTCATACCTGTTTAAGATGGGTAAAAATACATTGAAAAATGTCCTTTCATGGTGAAAAATAAACAAACTTAACATTCATTCATCCAAAAAACCTATAAAAAGACTTTTTACCATGTCATTTTACCATTTTACTGTTGAGGTTGAGAAAAGGGCTTTTGACAAGAAAACTTCTCGTGGACTTTGCGGAGAATCCGACCGTCAGAATCGAGCGCCGTCTCTTTCAGGTATTTCACAACATCCTCCTCTTCAATTTCATCCATTTAGAATTTCATTTCAAGTTTTAGTTTGATTTTTTAGGGGGTTTAGGGTTTTAAAATGCGTTTCTCGGGGGACGCAGGTGCCCCATGGGCGACCTGCGTACCCCGACTTTTTCGTATATGGGAAAAAGGTCGGGGTACGCAGCCCGCCTTCAGGACAGCTGCGTACCGCCGCTCTGTCTTCTGAATGCGGGGTGCGTACCACGTGAAACACGGATTTTGAAACCTCAAACTCCAATTTTAACCAACCAAATTTTATTTAATGAATTCTAACTATTGTTTTTTGGTGTGTAGGTCACTCACCATGCTAGATTGGCGTGAAAGAGAGCACGAAGACGTTGATTTGGCCGCAATAGGTCATCAACCTTCTATTGATGCGTTAAAGGCATGCGGACTCTACAAGTATTGGGCCATACCTGGCATGAGGGCCCAGGTGCCATTCTTAGAGTGGCTGGTTGAAAGGTGGAATATTCAGGATCAATGTTTTTACATCGGAGAAAACCAGCTCGAGATAGAGTCCTCCGATATATACTTTCTCACTGGCTTGCCTAACAGGGGCGAGCAACTCTCTCTATTCGGGACTAGGCCGGGTGGCCAATCCCTTGCTAGTCTCCGGCTAGAGTGGTGCAACAATCAAAACCATGAGAAGGGGATAGAAATCAAGTACATATCCCGACCTGAACTTATGGTAATTGCCTTTACAGTTACCAGACTCTGCGGCGCTGCCGCTTTGCACATAGCCACTGGATCCCAAATGCGGATGGCTATAGATTGCTTCCAAGGCACCATTTTCAACTGGTGTGATGCTGTGTTGGCCAATATGAAGGGCCAACTAACCAGGGCAAAGAGAGGACAACTGAAGACCTTTGGATATGGGCCTTTAGTTGTGAGCTTTGCCCTAGAGAGAGTTCCAATGCTGATCCCCCAGCATCTTACAGTTCCAGTTGGGCCTCCTCGGGAGCCTAAGTTGACAAGATGGGTTGCGGTAATGGCCCGGCATCCTGACGAGGGAGCAGCAGTTGTTCAATTTCCTGATGTTTACTTTCACTGGCTGGAGGGCCAGGTCTTTGTGATTCAGGATTTTCCGTACGCTGGAATGGATTTTCGCAATGATCCAGACATGGTTCTTCCATAGGGAGAACAATGGGATGACAGAGGTATTTCATTTTTCACAAGTTTTTAAATTATGTATTTTTTTTGTTGTTTTTTTTATATATCGTCTCAAAACTGACAGCACAAATTTTCAAAATGCAGATGTAGGCCCACGGCGTCCAGCCAACCTCCGGGCTTTTGAGAGGAGAGTACCAGCTGTACCAGCACCAGCCCCACAGGATGCGGCCGCAGAGACCTTAGCCGAGCTGGAACAGGATCTAGAGCGTCTGACGACGGATATACCAGAGACCACCATAGATGACATTCCTATCCGACTTCAGCGCTACGTGGTCGCAGTCCCAGGACCTTTCTGGAGGTTCCTGTGTAGGGTAGCGCGGGCAGTGGTCTCGTATAGAAAGCACCACCAGTGATTGGCTAGTCACTTTGTAGACACATATGACATTTTTGGTTTTTTGTACTTATCATTTTTGCCGATCATAAGGTGTTTTTTCAACCTATGATCGAAGACGATGTATATTTTTGACACACTCCTATCTATATATATCATTATTACCGGCTTATTTTGTTAAACATGTGTGATGAAATGTTTATAAATTTACATTTATGATTGTTACAAATGTCTATTTAACATTCGAGACGCCATTGCATCTGCTAATGTATTTAAAGACCTTGGAATATGCTGATATTCAATGTAATCAAATTCACGTTCCAAGAGACGCACCCTCAAAAACAATCTTAATAACACTGGATTTCTAATGGCATAGACTCTATTAAGCTGTAATACAACGAGTTCAGAATCTAACCTCACTATCAAACTCCGAATCCCAAACGAAATAGATTCAGATAATAATTCAATCACTGCACTGTATTCTGCAATGTTGTTTGTTGTTTGACCGAGGCTCACCCCATGCATAGAAACTAACTCGTCAGAGGGTGAATAGATAACCCAAGCTGCGGAAGAGATATTCCGTGTACTACGAAAAGCACCATCAGCAAATCCAATGTACGTTTGGAGAGGCGTCGACATCTGCAATATCAAGAGTAAAACCAAGATAAGCCAGAATAACGACAAAAACACACTCTTTAAACTAAGCACACAGCCTAAACTAAGCAAACATACCAGCTAGAAAGAAAATTAACCTAACTAGAACTAACTAAATCTCCATACCCACCATTTAAGCATAATACCTCTTTAGGTAAAGTCCATTTCTGGGCTTACCCAAAGAGTCCCCATCAAAATCTACCAGCTCATAGGCCCCTTTTTCCAGCTTTCGCTTGACAATGTAGGGCCCATGCCACATGGGAACGAATTTTCCAGCACCTAATTTATCGTTAGCTTGATCATATAATAGCACTAGGTCTCCTTCCGAAAAATTACGAGGGGTCACGTTACGGTCATACTGAGCTTTCATCCTTTTTGCGTGAGTCTCGATTGCCAAAGCAGCATCACGTCGAGTCTCATCTAATTTAGCTAAGTATAACAGACGCTTCTCCTCTTCGGAAGTAGCTGGGAGTAATTTGATAGCCATTTGAAGTGATGGGATTTCGCATTCAATGGGCAACACTGCTTCCAAACCATAAACTAGCTGGAAAGGAGTGAACCCTGTTGATGTTTTTACTGAGGTTCGATACGCCCAAAGCGCTGAGAATAACATGTTGTGCCAATTCGACCGATGAATACCAATGATTCGTCGGATCATGATAACTAGAACTTTGTTGATGGATTCAACCAAAACATTTGCTTGAGGATAATAAGGAGTAGAACTATCATGGTGTAAACCAAGCTGGCTTGTAAGTTCTGTCATCATAATGTTTCGAAAATGGCACCCATGGTCAGTGATGATCGCTTGTGGGACACCAAACCTAGCAATAATATGATTGAATACGAAAATCGCTGCTGTTTTGCCGCTTGCCTCGAATGTAGGCATCACCTCGGCCCATTTAGTAAAATAATCAACCGCAAGAATGATATACGCATGCCCCCCGGCCGAGTGAGGGTTACAAGTAATAAAATCGATACCCCATTTAGCAAAAGGACCAACGGCAATTATAGGGTGGAGAGGAGCAGCTGGTGCGCGCATCTTGCGATCAAACACTTGACAGCACGCAACACCTTCTGAGTCGTGGCATACCCAGACATATGACCGCCACACGCTCCAGAATGACAGTCATTCAAAACCCTTTCTGCCTCTTCATGAGTTAAGCAACAACGAAAAACCAAGTCCGCCCCACGACGATAAAGAGTATCTCCAATAATTCTGTATTGTTGGGACTGGAATCAAATTTTTCGGCGTTCCGACTTTGAAGCTTCGGGCCGAAAGGATTGGGTTTGGAGATAGACGATTATATCCCCATACCAAGGATCTAAAGTGCTGATAAGAAATAGAGATTTGTCCACAATGGATTCCTCTGCCACAGTCTCTGTGTCAGCACGCGGGAAGTCACACATCAATTCCGCAAAAACTAAGGATTTCTTAGACTTGGACTTCTCGAATTCCAAATCGAACTCTTGCAGGATAACAATCCATTTGGAGTACTTGCCCCCTAGCAATTGTTTTGTCAAAATATAGATCATAGGGTTGCAATCCGAAATCACTGTAGTTTTACGGAGGAGAATGTAATGACGAAAACGCTGGACAGCCTGAATAGCTACCAGGGCCAATTTCTCCACATGCGAATATTTTAGCTCAGTGGGATTTAACGTCCTACTAAGATAATATATCACATGTTCCGTTCCGAATTCATCTTCCTGAACTAAGACCATTCCAATGGTGGAGTGGGAGGCGGCGAGATACAAAAAGTAGTCCTGGTTGTAGTTGGGAGGATGCAGCAACGGTGCATGGGTCAACGCGTGCTTAAGTGCATCAAAAGATTTCTGAGCTATCTCATCCCAAGAAAATTGAGCGTTTTGTTTCAACAACCGGGTGAAACCCTTTGTATCGACGTAAAAAGTTTGCTTTCCCCTGCAAACTTTGGAGTTGGCGCAAACTCGAAGGAGGAGGCAATTTGATGATGGCTTCGACCTTCGAGGGATCGACGCGGATACCGGCTTTTGAAACGACAAATCCTAGCAATCGTCCCACTTCTATGCAGAAGACACATTTGTGTGGGTTCAACCGAATTTGATAATGCCGACACCTCATAAAAATAGCGCGTAAGTGGACAAGGTGATCAGCTCGATGTAAAGAATGGGCAGGCAAATCATCGAGATACGGTTGCACAATGTGCTTGATGTCGTGAAACGCGTAAGACATTGCCCGTTGGAAAGTGGCTCCGGCATTCTTAAGTCCGAAAGGTAATTTGCAATAAGCAAATGTCCCCCAAGGACAAATGAAAGTCGTTTTTGGTTGATCGGCAGGTAGAATATTGATTTGGTTGTAACCAGAAAAACCGTCTATAAAGGAAAATATTTCACTGTCGGCACAATCATCAATTATTTGATCAATATAGGGTGTAGGATAGTTGTCTTTGGGACAAGCACGATTTATATCCATATAGTCGATACATATTCTTATTGTTCCTTGTTTCTTGTTAACCGGAATAATATTCGATACCCAATCCGTTAACGGGATCGGATAAATGAAACCTGCTTTCAATAGCTTCTCGACTTCTGCTTTAATCACAGCCGCTTTCCTAGGGTGTATCTGACGCAGACGTTGCCGAACGGGTTTAGCGTCCGGGTAAGTTTTGATTTCATGAACAACAATGGAGGGATCAATTCCTGGCATTTCCTCATAGGACCAGGCAAACATGTCGCTGAATTCTTGAAATAGGACCTTGTATGTTTGAATTTCATTATCTGTACACGAGGCACCTATATGAATGTTTTCAATAACTCCGGTTTTGACTGAAATGTCGATGGCAATAGTTTGGGAAATGTTTCCCAAATTCAACTCCGAATTAGGATGTTTCATGGGATTCTGAGCGTCCTTGACATATTCAGCTGTAAAAATTGATGAAAAATCATTTCCAAAATCATCAGCTTCAGGTAAAAACGAAGATCTATGATGAAGATCTTCCCATGGTAGATTGTCTACACTTAGGATTTCGTGAAGTTGTTCGTCAGATGACACAACTTCGGGAAATGTTATCTGTTCTGAGGTTGATGTGAAAAGTGATTCCTCATGGACCACATTCATTTGTTCGAATTGGGTTGAACTGGAGTCGGAAAAAGACTGCACGGCCTCATAAGCAATTTCATATGGACTCAAAGGCATTGCATTACCGAAGGAGTCTATTTCAGATTCAGATGGGACGATCCAAGGATCGTCGTAAATAATAGTGTCTGAAGTAATCATATGAATGGATGCGAATGAAGGGTCAGCATTGGTGGAAGGAAAGGGAAAAGTTCCCAGTAAACCAGAATCTTTAACCAATCCTACACCAACATCCCTGTAAGGGATAGTCGTTTTACCGACATGCTAGATACTCTCTGAAGAGGCTGGGTCGGATGAAAAGTAAGCCAACTGGTCTATCGTCACGATCTTACCATTATATGGGAACTTTATAACTCTGAAGACTGATGACACGACTGCTGTCATAGCGTAAGACCAACTGCGACCCAAAAGAAGATTGTAGTCTAGAGGGGCATCAACCACTTCCACATCCAGACTAACGGTTTTTCATACTCCAGAAGTAAGTGCGGTAGATGTTGCGGTAGTCGCAGCAGCCATTTGAGATGGCGTACTAGGTGCAATTGGCGGCTGAGTAACTACCGAAGTTACAGAGGTTTGAACATTTGACTGGACAGGTTGCGGTTGCTGGAGTGAACCAGAAACTACGGGTTGTCCAGTTTGAGGTACCAACTGTATACTTGGCTGCAACACCTGTTGACCTTGCGATGGATCCCACACTATCATTCCGGGGTATTGACCCGTAACAGGTTGAGGATACTGAGATCCATAACCGGATTGAGGATAGGATTGATAACTGAAAGGCATAGTTCCCATACCTTGAACATATGACTGACCTTGAGGTGGTTGATAACCTTGACTCAAGTATTGACCTTGAGGTTGATAACCTTGGGGTAAATACTGATACTGGGGTTGACCTTAACCTTGAGGTTGATACCCTTGAGGTTGATACCCTTGGGATTGATACCCTTGAGGTAAATATTGATACTGAGGTTGACCTTGGGGTACATATTGAGGCTGGGGTTGACCTTGAGGCATGTATTGTACCATGGGTACATACTGACCTTGAAGCTGCCCCCCAGACACAATTTGTGTACCTTGAGGTTTCCCCCCAGGTGTTAATTGAGGCTGCCCCCCAGGCGGTAATTGACCACCTTGAGGTTGAGAAATGGGAACTGAACCTGACATCATGTAAATGTCCCCTACACCCAATGGTTTATTACCATTGTTTCCAGCTAATAACCCATGATCAATGGGTTGAGGAGATGCCCCCGCAAAGGTACTAGAAAGTGACTGATACCCGGTGGGAACAGAAGGACCGCCGTGTAAGAAAGATTCAGGAGATTGAGTGAACACGGACGACTGACTAGACATATTTACCGGAGTATAGATACCTCCAGGTGGAAAAGGAGTACGAGGTGGAGAAAAACCTACCCCTGAGTTGTCTAAATAATTGGTTAACGAAAGGTACCAAGTAGTACTTCTAGGAGGACTGTAAAAGATAGATTCACGCTCCCTTAGATCAATAGTAGGTTGATCTTCAAGGGTAGATACGCCTAATTCTTCCTCTGGAACAAGTTCTTCAATAGCTATCAAACCAGTAGGAAGATTTTCGGTGATGACTCTTTCTACCCTAGGTGAATCTGGTACACTAGAAGTTGGAGTAACAGGTTCAGATATTTCAGGTTCTTCGCCTATATCACTAGTAGATGAAAAACTACCAGCAAGCTCAGAAACTTCAACTGCTTCAGGATTATAACCTGTCTCTAGACTTTGGTAATCTTGATGGACTACCAATGAAGACTCTGCTTCTTCTGGTGAACCTACTCTACTACCGCTAGGAGGAGTTACAAGGACCTTTAAACCTTCGTAATGACTTGGGACCTCTTGAGGAGATTCACCCCGAAGTCTACGAGATCTTCTCAACAATTCGGCCACAGAAACAACCTCAGGAGACTTGCCCCGAAGTCTACGGGACTGTCTCAGTAATTCCGCCACAGTTAAAAACTTTTAACTACTGCACACGCAAACAAAGTAAAATCTCAAAGCAAACCACCTAAAGTCTCTAAAGAACCAAACAAATTTGAATCATACGCCTAAAGAATCTAGGGCGTCAAACCAAGCACAAACAGTAGCCTTCCAGACCGAAAACGCTAGTTGGAGATGAAACCCAACATCACCGGATTCAGTACAGAAGTGGCGGGTGGAACAGTTACCCCGGCAACCTGCTTAATGAATAGACCGGCACAAGTTCCTCCACTTTAACCGTCTCGAGTGAAGTGAACCCCCCGGAAAATCCAATTGAGTCTAGCCGACGTCTGCTCCAGGTATAGTGGGATCTTCCCTCCACCGTCACCTCGGTAGAATCCTAAAGATAATGGTCACTAAGGTTACCAACCGCAACAAATGCACCTGGGGGAACAGTCTACACTCCGACAGCATGCAAGGGCAGAGTATCAAGCTCAATCCCCTTGCCGGTTCCTTGACAATAATCCAAGGTTTACCGACAAGTGACCCCTGGCTCCTCGACAATGGTTGATCCGAGGTTTACCGTTTGTAATACGTGCGTGTCTGGCGTCGTTCCCAACAAGGGAGGATTGATCCCCTCACTGGTTCGGACACGAGCTCGTGCTTCTCCTTTAAGAGGAGCTTTCCCAGAGTACAAATGAGACAATTGGATTTATTCTATCACAAGATAAGCTACTTGTTTGGTTTTGTTGTCTTGGAGAGTTAATTACTCTCCTACTCCAAGACACTAGCCTAATTTAAATTGGTGTTTCAGAGCCCTAGTAAATAAAAGTTACTACGTTGATTTTACTTTAAGCGTTAATTTTATGGTTTTTCTTAAAGACAAAAGGTGATGGAGATGAAACTGGTGGTGTGTAGACTCGACTCGCAACCACTACAAAGATGCACCTAAGATGATTTGCACTACTTTTCCTTTTCAATGAATCTCCTAACTAAGAGAGTTGGAAAATGCGAATTTTATAGAAAACAACTTTCTTAGTAAAGACAATCAAAGAAACAATTCTCTTTATCTTTTCAAAACACACAACTCATGACCACTAATTACTCTACGGAATTTCTTTTTCTCCCAAAAGTCTACAAATGCTACCAAAGCAAACTTTTTTCCAAAAGAATTTTGTATTTTTTTCTAAGTTAATAAAGCATGTAAAACTATTTTATCAAATCGAATTTAACAAATCTAAGACAATCAAATCAAATTCACTCAAAAGCAAATTAAAAGCAAATTTACCTAAAAGCAAAAATAATGAGGACAAAAGCCTACAAGGATGATTCCCAGATGTTTTACTTAGTCAAAATGCAACTAAGGATCAGTTCATGCAGAATCATAAACTAACCAAAAAACAAAATCGAAATCTTTTTGTTCTTTTTTCTCAAGAATGGAATTCAAGGCTTTAACAAACAAACTTTTCGAGATTCGCAAAGAGAAGACACAAAGGTAGGTCTCTCACTAGGGTGACTTCTATGACAGGCCCGACTCCTAAGAGGACTGATCAAAACCAGGGAGATCCAAATTTTGACAACCTCTAACGCCAAAGTCACTACAGGACCAGTTAAAAATCAAACCCTAAGGCAAAATCCCTATGAATTCCACCAAAACCCTCGACACTAATGGGACAAGTTCAGGTGAAGATCTTTGACAGTAAACTGATGGATCTAGGCAGTAAAAACAAAATAAAAGCAAAATCTAAAGAGCAAAAATAAAAAATTGAAATTTTCTCAAAATTGACAGGGGTATGCAGGTCATCTGTTCACACAAGCGCGGGTACGCACTGTGCACAAAGACGCAGTGCGTACAAGTACGCACTGTGTTAAACCCAGAGACTGCGTACTGCTGGCAAGGCTAAGAAAAATAAAAAACTAAATTGACTCTAAGCTAACCCACCGAAATACACAGCTAGACAACCAAAAATCAGAAAACAAGCAATTTTTCTCAGACCAAAATATCAAATCAAAAAGAACTCAAACACATTCATGGATTCCCCAGTGGAGTCGCCATTTTGTCACGTGGAAAGAGTCGTTAGTGCGGACACAACCGACCTTCCTAGAAAGCCTAAGACTCTCTAATGACAAACAAGACAAATAAGAGCAATCCTTCCCTAAATATGCTTTTACAATATGAGAAATCAAGTGTTTAGATCCTACCTGTAATCCAACGCTGTTGTAGTAGTCCAGCTTCGTTGATCCGGATGAGCTCCTCCTTCCCTTCGAAACCTGCATTCACCAACAATCAAACGATTAAATAGCACCTGAATATCACATAAAATAAAACATATTTAACATATAGAGCAAGGAGTATATGAAACAACTCATTAATAACAAATTGTTGAGAAGAATGGATTAATTTGTATTAAAAGGTAACAAAAGGAACCATTACAACCTGAGCCTTGGTGTTGTGCAAGCTCCTCCCAGGGTCCACAAGAGTTCTCCCTTACTCTGATCAGCTCACCCACCTCCCAATGGAAACAAGTAAAGATGGTAATCTCTCCTCACAAGCTTCTACAAGGAAGTCCTAATTCCAGCAGCATTTACCCTTAGGAATGTTCAGTTTTCAACCTCCTCTCCCTTTGGCCCAATGCCTGTATTTATAGTACTCTAGAGGAAGTTATTCAGGTCCACCATCAATGGGATAAGTCCCTCTTTGGATGGGATAGCTCCCCTATTGATGGGATAAGTTCCTCTTTGGTAGGGATACATGAACCATCTGGAGGCGCTTCATACATGTCAAACATGCTTCTAGAAGACTCTAGAAATGACCACAAGTAACTTTTTTGGAGTGAAACTTGCGCCTTTTGACCTTTACAGGAGTACGCACCCATCCCTTTACATACAGAGCATACAAGTACGCAGGTATTGTGAACTTGGGTTGCGTACCCGTAGGTGAGGATAAGAGAAACTGTGTACCAGAGATAATTGACTTTTAAATGACTTTTCTCTCTTTCTTGAAGTTTGACATGGAGAGCAGAGGCATGAGACTTGCCAAGGAGGATAGTATGACAGTGGATGGAGCCATACTAACTGCAAATAGTCATGGTGACATTTTTTAGTGTAACAGTAGGAATAACCACTTGGAATGTTTTATTATATTTGGTTAGGCGGGAAAAAGTATTTAAACTTTTGTTTAGAAACAATAAATAAATAAATGATTTATTTATCATCTCAAGAAATATAGTTAAGGAATAATAAACAAATAATGATTTATTCAATTATTCCTAAGGGATTTAATCAAACTTGACAATGAATAATAATTAATTAGTGATTAAGTAATTGTTCCGAAAGAAAAATAAGATAATTAATAATTTATCTATTTATTTATTATAACTAGGTCAAATGTGACAAGGAATATTAATTAAACAATGATTTAATTAATTATTCCTAGAAGATAATTAAATAAATAGTGATTTATTTAATTATTCTTCATGGGTTTAATTATAAATTGCTTAAAAAATGTGGTTATTAAGTAATTTCTCACAGTGAAAGCAATTTTACTATGGTAAAATTGGTCTTACATGGTGTACTTCGATCCATCAGGTAAATTAAGGCTAAATTGTCAATTTTTTGGTGATAACAGATTCCCCCCCAACATACAAGTGTTAGAAGCAAAATGTATGACCAAAGTATGTTGTAAAGACACAATCACTAGACAACAAAATGGAGAGAGAGAGAGAGAGAGAGAGAGAGAGAGAGAGAGAGACCAATGGAGTTGAAGCAAAAGAGGATATTGGCAGAGGGGGTGAGACTAATGCAAGTCTCCTTTTATGTTGTGGTACCAGATCTCAGTGAGGAGGGGGAGGCATACCTATACCCATCGAAATAACTTAGTACAAAAATAATGACGCGCCTAGAAACATAAAACTGAGAAATGAAGTACATGCTGAATGATACATGACACACTGGCATAACTGAGACAGAAAATAATACAATGTGTCCCACATGCATAATGCACCTAGAAAAAACACAAGCCAAGACTGAATACAATAACATTTGAGTACATGAGATATAATGGCCCTTCCCTAAAAAAATGGGTGGGAGGGAGAGTAGAACACTGAAGAAGTCTTACTGAATAGGGAAGGGCTCTGCAAAACTGAATGGATCATCTGAAGGAGGTTGCATGCTGTGAACGCTGCAAGTGGTGGGAACCGAACCGATCAAATCTACAAAACTGCATCTAAGGATGTAGTATAATAGGAAGGCATCCGGGCATGTGGGGGAATACCTGAAAAGCCACCCCCTCATGAGGTCTGGAACATCTGACACACACCCGGGAATCACTGGTACAATCTCCCGCATCATTGGACCATAAAGTGTATGGATCATGAGCATGAAACAACCAAGTCAAAGGGAAATGATGATTCCCTTTTCTTGATCCAAGGCATCAAACGAGAGTGTAAGCTGGAACCAAGATACACACCCTTTAAGTCGTTCTTCTGGAATAAATGAGTTGATGTTGACAAAATAGGGCCCACTATAGGTGAGGCAATGAGGATCCTCAACTACGACATGAGGGAAAATATTAATGTGACTAATGGATTGACACAAGGGATAATGGAAAAAATGAGACTTAGAGACAAAAAAATGACTTCCCTTGTCATAACATAAAATGCACGGTTGACCTGACAACGACTGACTCGACTCTGAAGAGGATGGTGGATAGTATGACTGAAGGCCAAAATGGGCAACACGGGATGAATGATATGCAAAGATGGATGGAATAATGTGACATGATACAGTGGGATGTGAAATAGACTCCATGGATGTAAGGGTGACTCATCACGGATGCTCGGAACAAGGGTGACTAGATGATGTTGCCACACAGAATAGGCCTGGTGGGGACCATGAAAACATGAGCAAATGATGGTTTCTCATGACTAAAATCGACACGTGAGATGAAAACTACCAAGGGAAGGTGGTCCCCAAAGTTCAAGCGTCGCATATGAAGAAATTCTATTTTGAGAGGCGATGAAGTGATGCTTCTTGGAAAAATGGCTTCATGGTGAAGTGTCAAATCATCAAAAACTGAGAAAGACCCATTATAATAATCGATGAGAGATTTCCAATGGTGATGTCGGTTCGTCAAACTGAGCTAGAGTTGGTCGCAATGAATGACAAAAAAACTCTGGGTTCTCCTATAAAAGGGCATTTTCCTTCCAATTTGAGAGGAGGAGAAGGTCATAAATCTTGTGGAGATCATAGCGGACAAAATGACCATCAGAATTGGGATCTGTGACTTTCAGGAAAGTGGCCTTACTTGTCTAAAGATGGCCTTAATGCTTCTTGGAATGATGGTTTCTGGTGAAGAATTAAGTGAAGAGGAAAACAAGAATGAACTACTTGAGGAGGTCTAGAATCATCCTCACCCACTAAGTCAAAACATGGGAACTATGGGGTAAAGAGTACAATATTTGAAGATATGGTATCAAATTTCTATGATATGCAATGTGCATATGGCTTGCTGGAGACACCGATAGGACAAACTATCCAAGGAATGGGAGGATAATCGACCATACCTAGATTCGGTGGGATCTAGGCCAAGACTTATGTTAATCAATTGAGAAGATGGCCAGGGGAAAACCATAATGCCCCCAAGCATGGGATATTTCTCACAAACATATGTGATGGAGGGGATTGATCTGGTATGCAAAGGTGGGAATGATGCCCCCTAGCAGGAGGAGTTTGTGGAGTGCCATTGTGTTTCCAATGCTCGAAAAAGGGGTTCAAGCATCTCAGCCCAACTTGGCGCGAGATCCTCCAAAGAATGATAAGGAGGTGTAGGGGCCTATGTGCCCCCAAGTATGATATGGTCATATTGGATGTATTTAGAGTAGTGGACTCCAAATATGGAAGGATGTACGCATGATGGTGCATATCGTCCCAAGGATAATCAAGGGTAGTCATGGCTTCCATGATGTCCTCATCAAAATGGAAGATGGGGGGATGGGAGGAAGATTGACTACATGATGCAATGAAGGTACCTAGTGCATCATCTTGAGAAATAAGGTTCACATACACATCATCTGGGATGGTAGATGATGAGCTAGTAGATGGAAAATCTACCAATGTTGAGACCTGGGCTTCCGTCGAAGGAGGTTCGATAGAAGTGTGTGCAGAAACCTTAGATAGGTTTTCCTGCGAGGAACTCAAGGATGGCGACAGGTAAAGGATATGGCCTATGGAGTCTGTCATCTTGACATCGAGGAGACGGATCATGATGGTGGGACTAGAGTCCCCCTATTTTGGTGTACTAGTGGTACCAAAATCCACGGGTAGAGGAGTAGGTGATCCAATACGAGTGGTCTCGTATTCGCGAAGCGCTCAAGGCAATCATGAAATTCGTCGAGATGAGGGAAACAATGGGAATAATGACCATGATGATCACACAAGGCACAAGGGTGATTTGTGCATAACGTTTTGAGTTTCTTGGCTGGACCCGGTAAGGTAATTTGGACCTCAGGGATATTAGACTCAGGAAATGTTTCATGAACCAAAGGTTTGAGATGAGGAAGTTCAGGACAATTATTGGTGGTGTGCCCAACAACTTCACACAAAGTGCATGGAGGTGTCGACTTTGGAGGCTTAGGAACTGAAGGTGCTTGGGGAGCCTTGTCCTTAGGTTCTTTCCTCTTGGATTTCCCCCCTTATCAGGATGCTTTCACAACAGTAGTGGGTTCCTGTTGAGGTTGAGGTGGAACTGGAGCAACGACAGGGGCTTTAGGGATGGGTTGAACTAGGGTCAAAGCATGCTACAGTCTTAGCTGATTGGGTGGAGTGCTTGTAGGGGGATTAATGTACCATACTAGGATCCCCAAAGTCATATTAGGGAGGACCAATGAAGTCATAACAGGGACATAAAAATATTTCCGGAGGAGGAAACAAGAAAGGTATCTATCCTGTAGGGTAATGTCCCAGTGGAACAACTCCTGGATGGTTGAGACCTGGAGGAACAGTTCTTAGTGGGAACATAGGAGAGGCATCCACAAATGGAGGGGGTCCTTGGTGGGTGGATCCAGATGGCTCAGTAGAGGTGGGAACAACAAGGTGCTGAGGAGCTGGCTATTGTTCAGATGTACCAGAATACTTGTGAGCAGCCTGTGATGCTCGTAACATGCAAACACTCAAAGATATAGGCTCATAGATAGGAGGGGGAGGACCAGGGAAAGAAACCAACAATGAGGAGTCTTTGTAGACTCAGGGTGTTGGCTTAGTGAGGCCTGACCCAGGTTCAAAAGTGCTTTAGCCAAGCAAATCCTGGTACTATTGGCCCTTTCGGCAATAGTTCGCGGAGTGCAGACTGAGGTCTCACCCGAAGTAGTATGGGAGGGTGCTAGAATCAGGTTTCTGCACCCTGGGGATGTCTGATATGAGGTGATTAGTACGCGGTCCAACCTTCGCACTTAATGTGCTGTGCGCACCAGTGGGCACCCCGTGCCCTACAATACTGTCTTCGTGCCATTCTAGCCGTAGCGTGACCCGTGTTATTTACCCAAGTATTCCTTAATTAGGCTCTATTTAGCTAATTAATTAGATTATTTTCATATATAAGCATTTATACAAGTATTTATCAACTACATGCAGTAAATAAACAGAGTAAAAGTAATGCATAACATCAAAATACGGATTCAAGAACAGATGCACCGAATAAACTTTTCTTTATTAACTTTCAATCCCAAGTACATACCTAAATCTGCCTTGCGCACTCAGCTGCAGGGGTCCACACACTCAGCTACGGACTCTTCTAGGCCTTTGCGCACTCATCTGCAGATCCTCTTCCTACTACTCTGACCCAGTACACTTCAGATCCAACTCTAACCTCGAACCATGCCTTCGCTATTCTATCTATTCTTAGTTATCTTTACATTTAGAGCCTCGCTCTATTTATACAATCCCATGGTCCATGGACCATGGGTAGGACGACACAACTTTACATTAAATTACAATATTCTAGAGCAGAAAACCCTATGACTCATCCTAGACTTCGCGCTCCATGCCCGTAATTCGCAGAGTTTTATAATCTAATTGATCAAAACTTGGGCTTTGAGCCCCAAAAAATGTTGTGGGGGATCGCATGCCCAACAGGCCCCCAACATAATCATCGTGACTCATCCTGAGTCACTCTGTTGGTGCGGCGATCTTGGCACGGAGCCCCTCCAACTGTGCCTGTGCTGCGCGAAGGTCCGCAGCGCACTGTTCTGTCGTCTGCTGGATCTGCTCTACTCTTTAGGCCAAATGCTCGCTGTCAGGGGAAAATCCCTGTCTTAAGGCATGCATCACCTTCATCTATGCAAGCTTTCCTTCAATATCAGTAGTGATGAGGAAGGCCTCATCAATCCAAGGTTGGACGCGTACTTTAAGTACTGCCTCTTTCTGTCGCACAACATCCACCTGTTCCTTCAACGCCTTCGCCTGCTGTAGCTTCACCAGCCGTTGGGTTAGGACAACTGTCTATGCCATTCCATGCACAATGTCATACTACACTTGAAGCTCCCGCACCTCTGTTTCCAGGCGTTGTATGGTGGGGTCCTCCTGTAAGGAAGTGAGGACCGCGAAGGATTCTTCCAACATAGTAGTACAGTTCTGCACTGCCTATCCTATTTCCTCCAACCCTTTTTGGATAGCACCATCGTGTTTTTCCTAAACTTTCGGGGGCATGGATGACTGTGACTTTAATCACAATTCAACAATCTGAAGGTTGAGGTCCAGCTGTATCCTTGTTTCTTCCTCCTTTGCCTCGCAGAATCCACTGGCCAATTTGTGAATGCGCACTCCTACCAGTAGATCTCTTGCAATTTCTAGCTTTGGAGTGCAGCGACATGCTTCCTCAGCCATTTGCTCTAGCTGTTGATTTTGCGCCAGCACTTCATCACATTGTAGAATAAGTTGCTCGATGTTGATTTGCTGTTCACATTGCGTGTCCTTCCCTGGTGTGAAGTTCTGTTGTCGCTCCGTCCTGTAGTTGGTATAGTGTATCCTGCGAAAGGGCAGCCAAGTTTAGGCCAAGTCCCTTGATCCGGCCCACCATGGCTCTATCCTCCATGCTTTCTGCTATTAGTGCTCCTTTAGATAGCACGATGGTGTTAGCCATTTTGGCTCGTAGCAACTACTCCATTGCCGATGTACCTGTGGCACCGTAGGCAATTACCGTTCCCTCCTCTGGGGGCTGCACCCAAAGTTCTTGTAGATGGGCCCTGAGGACCCCCAACACATTCTGCTACTCTGTCATCGCTTCCTGGAGTGCTTCCCTGGTTACCTCACAAATTGTGTCGTCGATGTCATAGAGGTCACCCTCTGCCAGTGTAATAGGTTCACTGTCCAATTTAGAAGCCTTGGTATTCTTCCGTGGGCCTACTTGTTCTGTACCACACGACCATTTCAGTTGTGTAGATGTCGTGCTTGGGTCTGTGCCTTCTGCTGTGTCCTCTGTTCCCTGTCCTGTGGTCAAGTTCAGGCCTCCTTCCTCCAGTGTCATAGTGGCCCTTGTTGCTTGTGATGTTGCCGCTTTTTCAATGGCCTTGGTCTGCTCTGCAGCGGCCTTCGCTACCTCGTGGAAAGCCCTTACCTCCATGGCCAATTGCTTGTTGCACTTTTGCTGAGCTAGTAGCTTGGTGGAATCCTTCTGTTTTTGTACCATTGTCTTATCACGCACCGCCAAATTCGGGGCATGCCCTCAGAAGGCCATGAGTCGAGCATGGAGAAAATGACATCATCAATCGTGATGAAAGGAAGTTTGGTCTAGTTCTGTGCCGAATCCTTATGTGCCTTAATATACACATTGTGCATATCCGCCTTGAAGTCTGTAAAGCTCCGCAGACTATTATACACTGTGGGGGATAGGCGCGGCCTTTTGTTGATCCACATTCGGACACTCGCCTCCATGAGCACCCAGAAGATCTTGGTCTCGCAGATCCTCGTGGCATCCTTCGTAGCCTAGAGCGATGCATATTTTGCCGCCTCTGGCAAGTCCTATTCAAGAGGAGGGAACTGACTATCCTCAGGTAGTTCCCCGATCACCAATAAGATAGACAAGAGAAACCACGCATAGTGGAAGGTCTTGCCCTGCTCCTGAGCTTCTTTGTAGTTGGTTAGAAATTATTCACAAAGGAATTCAACCCAGTTGAATTGGACCCCCTTCATGCATTGTTCGGCCAGTGCGATGACCATCGCTGGTACCTCGTTGCCGCAACATTTTCTCATCACTTTTGTGGTCAGCAGTTGGGTGGCTATGCACACCCCTTTGTCTTGAATGCTACTAATTACGTAGCCTCTCTGCTTCTTTTCCAACTTGTATTTCTTCTTCATGGCCTCTGCGAGCGCCAAATCTCCACTTTTGCCAACTATTTCCACAGGGTCCCTTCCCTTACAGGGAAGCTGAGAAATCCTGTGAATAAGCTCCGCCGTGATGGGAATAGGCTCCTCCAGCCACAAGTACCCATCATGCACTAGGCAAAGCAGTTTCCTGATGACAAAGATCATGATCAGTGCCCGGTGAAAGTGTGGAATCCATAGTAGGTGGAGTAGCCTGGCCTTCTCCACACCGCGCAACCATTTCCACAGCTCTAGCATTGTAACTGACCCTTCCTTGCTCTGTTTCATGAGGTTGATAGTCTCCAAATGTGGGAATTTTTCACTGTCCGCGAGGTCCCAATCTTCAAATTTCATCGTGGGCATGTGGCCTAGGACCAAGCCTTCAAACATAATTCCATCTGGGAGGAGTAGGGTTTGGAGTGTGCTCTTAGCGACATCCAAATCCTTGGGTACTTTTGCTTTCCCTTTTCATGGAGGGACATACTCGGGTAGTTTTGCTGTAGTGCGCATTGGTTGGATGTCTTCTTCCATTTCTTCATCTACCTTTATCTCCTCTACGAAAGCCTGAAGGTACTTCTCCTCATCATCTTTCTCAAGGTTAACAGTCTTGCCCTTGTCTTCCATAGAAAGTTTACCAAACCATGGATTTCGCAGGGACATGCGAACTGGTCCCGCTGCCTATGTATCCATCTTGGGCCTTGGCATTCAGGGCGATTTCGGAATTTTTGGTGCATCGCCCACCTGCACTGTAGGACTCTGCACAGCTTCCTCGACGGTACTTTCGACAAAACCCACACCTCTCCTGGTAGTTGTCATCTTGTTCGAGTTGTCTGTAGTTGTTCGCGACTTTGGAGACTTAAACGTCGCTTGGCGCTCAACACTCTGTAACTGCTCAAATATTAAACAAGTGTTGTCTCGTGGATAGCCCTAGGAGTTTTATAGCATCTTTTGAATTTGAATTCAACCATTCCCCCCACTTCCGAGTCATTAATGCCTTCTTGGCGGAAGATTGTCCCAAATCTAGCTCTTAATTCATGTCTTAATTGCCTGCCATCCACTCCTCTTTGTCTTAAATTGGATATCTTGTCATGAACAGTGACACCAATGGTCACTTCCCAGCCTACCCACGCGGTAGCGTAGCCCCCTCTGTGTGGGCGCGACCCTTGTGACATGTCGATCCTGTGCGCAACCTCCTTATCGCTTAACTCCCTCATAGACTCTTTTATAGTCCCGTGCTCTCTTTCAACTGCTTAGAGTGCGGAGATTGTCCTCCCTATAGCTAGTCAGGTGGTTGCACCACCTGTGCGAGACTTCAATTCACCTTCCAGCCTAGTCTGTGGGCACTCCTCAATTATCCTTGCAACAGTCAACGCCGCGTGTTCTTCCTTATGCGGTGCGCTCCCCTAGTTACTTTTTTTGGTAAGGTGTGGTCGCAACCATGGTAGTAGAGTCACAAATTCTCGGCGACACTCTTCTAATGCAGTAGTATGGTTGTCCATATCTTGTCTTGTCATTCTTAGTTTTTTGACAAGACATGTTTGCGTGACTATTTTTTCCAGTTTTTTGATCTTTGCGTCCATTAGCATGCTTTTTGTCCTTAGTCGTACCCGATCTTCTTCGAGTTCACGAAGTTTAAGGTTCCCTCGCCGAATGGCTTCCTGAATCTGCATATGTTCGCCCTCGCGTAGCTGCATAATTCCTTCATCCCTGTCCTCGCGTACTGTCCCAACTATGGGAGCTATTGCATGAGGATCCCTTTCCTCCAAAATTATGGTCTTGACTCTACTCCTTGACTTCAGAATCATCTCCATGCTCAAGTTTTTGCACATGGCCCTATAGGCCCATCGAACTGCTAGCACATGTAGGTCCCAATAAGTTTGTCTCACCTGGTGAACCCTGTTCAGGACTGCACATACCTTATTGCATGCTTCCATGTGGAATGTTTGTGGTGCGCGTCACCTTTCCTGCTGCTGTGTCCTGTTTCGATTTTTGATCCTGAGTTTAGGGTGTGCTTGTGTGGGATGCACAACACATGTCTATACCCATCGAGATAGGTGGGCATGCAAGTTGCTCCGTCCTTGCTGGCCGACTCTTGTTTAAAGCTGGGGGATTCCAAATTGTAGGTGCATCATCCTTCTACATCCACGCCAGTCCTCAAAGTTTCCTTGATGTGTACCCCACCATCGTGCAGGTGTTTCACGCAGTGCCCACTTCAATGCATCAAACCACTGTTGTTTCAGTACAACGCTTTCAAATTTGCTAAGGAATTCATCCACCACTGTCAATCCATCATATGTCAGCAACTCTCTTGCCTCTATTTTCATGCCATGTAGTGATCTAACCATCATGTTGCAATTCAGCGTTGTCACTTCATGCAACCGATTCTGCCATCGCTTTACTTCTTCTTCTAAATCTGAAGTGTAGTTGCTTTCGCGCTCCCATGAGATCCTCCCATCTGCAGTCGGATTCACCCAATCTTGGTCTCGCACAGTTATCTTGTAAATATAATCAATATCATGGTCGCTATCATCATTGCACACTGGTTCAGTGTAGCGCGCTCCTTCGGCTGGGTCCAGTGGGACTACTACGCGTAGTGAATTTTTCTCAAAGATCATTTTGCACTTCTTCAGGTTGATGACTCCATTAATATTGGTGGCCTCGTCTATTCCTAGCAGCGTGGGATAGGGATTGCTATCATCGATAATCTCTATTACTTCAAAATCCGCTTGCGCCTTCAATATCAACTGTTACCCCTTGCAACCTCCCCATGGGAAAAATCTTCTGTTGGTTAGCCATTCATAATTGAATAGGGGACCATTATAATGTGGGCCTGCCCATGTGTTCCCATGTTTGCTTCGGTAATACATTCACGTCCAAACCCAGATCTAGGATTACCTGATCCATTTCATACTCACCAATCTGTGCAGTCAACCTCATTTCCCTTCCAGTGCGCAATGCATGCTTCCCCAATTTCCGAACTACACATGGTTCTCCTGACCTCGCGCACCTAGTGATCAGTTCCTGTAGTCCTTTAACTGCCTTGCTGTCATGCAGCAGTTTCATGCATGTCTCCAGAAAGGCAGTGAGCATGGAAGGATCCATTTCTGGCTCTGGTTGATCCTTACTACTTGATGTGGAGGCCTCCATGAAGCTCTTCTTAGCTTCCATGAATGTCTCCTTTGCGTGCTCTAAATCAAACTTAGGTTCCTTTACAGGAGCCTTGCGGACCCACGTAATTTCCTCTGGCTACTTCTCCATATCCTCTCCCATGGCCGAACCGCTTCTAAGCATCATGTTTACATTTGGGTCCTCTTCGCGCGGCTCAGACCTCATCATTTGTATATTCTGAGTCGGGGGAGGCTAGAATACCCCTTTTTCACGCATCCTTGTGATCAACGTAGGACAATCTATTGTTTCATGATCAAACTGAGCACAATACGTATAGGATATCCTCATCGGGTTGGTACAATCGTGGGCATAGTGCCCTGGTCCTCCGCAATTGTAACAAATTAATTGTCTGCGGCCCCTTACTAGTCCCTTTCCATGTCGTCCTCGACCTCAACCCTGAAATCCAGCATGCGCCATCACTGCATCTGGGTTGAGGGCTCACATTTTCGTCTGCATCCTATAGGCAGGGTCTGATCCATCATTAGCTCGTAACTGAGGCAAGTGCGCTCATCGTGGCCTACTGACATGAAGAAATTACAAAACAATTGTTGGGGTATCTGGGTATACTTCTGCAACAAATGACAATTATTTGTCGTGTGTTCCCATCCCATCTGACAAATCGAACAACATAAAGAGGGTGCCGCGCTCGGCCTTGCCTATGCTTCCGGTCTCAACGGCATTGGCCCTCCTCCTGCCAAGTAGTTTGCGAACACTGGACAATGATCCTTGTCATGGCCCTGGCCTTTGTATTTTATGCACCATACTTCCTCACGGGCCTCTGGCTACGGTGCCCTATCCTACTTCAAAATTTGCATTTCCAAACATAGATTCTGTAGTTGCACGTGGATTTGTTGAAGTCCCAACCCAGGGTCTTGTATTGGGATTTCATGTAATCTCATTGCCATTTCCAACTCTTTGGTCTAGGTGGAAAGTTTCTGTTGTGACAGGGCCATCCTCAAGTGCGGTGTTAGAGATGCTACAAACCATGCACAATGTTGTCCATCAGCTAACGTCATATTGGCTTCGCAGATTGTACTCTTCAGCCGTTGATCTAGATCCCAGGGAGTCTCGCCCGGGAGCATTGCAATTTCTTTAAACCTAATGATTGATTGTGTTTCTAATTTTGGCCTGCTAAATTCCCTATTCAATGCGTTTTGGATCTCTGCTATCCCTGCGTTTGGGTGGTTGTTAGAGTGCTTGATATACCATGTTAATGCATGATCCTGCAACACGCTCACCAATGTAGCCTTCTTAATATTGTCGTCCGTGAAACCTTGTGCTTCCCATACTATTCTTACCACAAACCAAAATTGGTCACGATCCTCACTCCGTACCCCTCTGAATACTGGTAGTTTGATCGCGCTCACCATACTGCACTGTGGAGGTGGTGGAGTGGGTGGAGATGGAGGTGAGGGAGGTGAAGCAGGTGGCAGTGTGGGTGGAGGTGGTAACCGTGGAATGTGCTGCCTTATCAAACTGACCGCGCTTCTTGGAGAGACCTTAGCGAATTCTTCCTCGTTCTCTCGTGAGGGTGAAATTAAGGGACCTTTTTCTAATTCTTCACTCTTTTTGTAGATTTTTCTGCTTTGCGTAGTCCCAAACATTAATGTATTCGCATGACCCTTTTTTCAAATAATAGCATCTTAATCCAAGTATTCAAAGATTTAATATACTTACCTTGCGGTCCTTTCAGAAAGCGTCATTCTGCCTCGCTGTAGCTCACGGTCGTGTCTACCGCAAACTCAGTGATAAATCCCCCTATTATCTGGTCGAGCCAATGGTCCACAGCTTGCACGATCTTATCTTTTGATGCTTCTAGTCTGCCACTAACTTTGGAGTCCACAATATGGTTGGTCGAGCTTACACCTTCCTTAGCTGTCGGCTGACCTCGCGATTCACTCATACATCTCAGAAGGAAAGGATGCAAAGAAAATCTTGTGGATTTCTGTATACATGTAGCGCTCCAACCACTTTTCCTCAGATACTCGCAGAGTTATGTTTTCCTGTGTCACGAACTCGTGAATCTTCTTGTCCAACCACTTTTCAATTTCCTTCTTTGTTGGGTTCCAGTGGCACAACATCAAACATTCCTTATGTAGATCTCGGTCCTGGCAACAGAAGCATTTGTTGGCTTAGTGGGGCCTGACCTAGGTTCAGAAGTGCTTTAGCGAAGCAAATCTTAGTACTACCCCTAGCGAAGAAAATCTCAATACTACTGGCTCTTTCGGCAATAGTCTGCGGAGCGCAAACTGAGGTATCACCCGAAGTGGTATGGGAGGGTGCTAGAACCAGGTTTATGAACCCTGGGGATGTCTGATATGAGGTGATTGGTACACGGTCCAACCTTCGCACTTACTGCGCTGTGCGCACCAGTGGGTACCCCGCGCCCTGCGATACTATCTTTGCGCCATTCTAGCCGCAACGCGACCCGTGTTATTTACCAAAGTCTTCCTTAATTAGGATCTGTTTAGCTGATTACTTAGATTATTTCCATATATAAGCATTCATACAAGTATTTATCAATTGCGTGTAGTAAATAAACAGAGTAAAAGTAATGCATAACATCAAAATACAGATTCAAGAACAGATGCACCGAGTAAACTTTTCTTTATTAACTTTCAATCCCGAGTACATACCTGACTCTGCCCTACACACTTAGCTGTAGGGGTCCGCGCACTCAACTACGGACTCTTCTAGGCCTCTGCACACTCAGCTGCAGAGCCTCTTCCTACTGCTATGACCCAGTACACTTCAGATCCAACTCTAACCTCGAACCATGCCTTCGCTATTCTATCTATTCTTAGTTATATTTTCACTTAGAGCCTTGCTATATTTATACAATCCCATGGTCTGTGGACCATGGGTAGGCTGACACAACTTTACATTAAATTACAATATTTTAGGGTGGACAACCTTATGACTCATCCTAGAATTCACGCTCCGCGTCCGCAATTCGCGGATTTTTACAATCTAATTGACCAAACCTTGGGCTTTGAGCCCCCAAACATGCTGCGGGGGATCCCATGCCCAACATTGGGTGAAACACCAGTGAGAGGAGTAGAATACTTCTTGCCAGAAGTCGATGAGATAATGGACTAAGGGGAGGTCAAGGATGATGGATTGTAGTATGTCAAATGATCGATGGTGATGATCTTCCCTTCATGGGGGAAGCACATCTTGCAGAAAACTGCAGATGTGACTGCTGACATGGAATATGTGTAACTACGACCCAATAGAATTTTGTAATCTAAAGGGGCATCAATAACCTCAATGTCGACATGAACAATCTTGCCTGCAAGAGTCATTGGACAATTGTTATACATGCCAAGAGGCTGGGAGGAGTGATTGTCCCAAGCATGCAAAGTGATCGTGGATGGGTTAGGTGACTTAAGTTGTTTCCAAATGGCAACGGACATCACATAGGTGGATGCACCTTTGTTAATAATGCATCGATAGATGATGGCATTATGGACTTGGACTGGTACCTAGAAAGAAACAAATGAAGGTAATGGGAGATGTTCTGATGTATCAACTAGGAAGACAATCAAATGATTGTGGGAAAGATCTACTGCGCTCAAAGTAGTTATTAGAGCTTTCTTTTGAGATGGGCATGATTGGAGTACCTCCAAAGTTGACATGTAAACATGTGATTGTGCCAAGTCATATACTATACCGTATGTATGGGCAACTCAACTAGAAGAAACATTACGACGTAATGACCCCTTGGGGATCTTGGGAATTTCCTCAAATTTAGGCTGAGGGATCTATAACGGACTGTTTGGTGTCATGAGAGGCTCAGTAGATGTTTTGGTTTTGGACTCAGTGGTAGATGAAGTCGATGGCTTGTCATATTGATGTGATCGAGTTTGAAAGTTAATATCAGAGGTATTGACTTCATCAAAATTCATCATGAGGATATGGTAGTCACCAAGAAGAGAAGGTTGGGGAGGATGGGCTTCTTGACCTAGCTGAGGTTGAGCAATAAAAAATCCTTTTTGAGGGAAAGGGTTTGCAAGCACTGCTAGTTGAGATGACGCATGATTCTGAGGAAATTACTGGATGGGCGGTTGACCTCTAGAAGCTGCTTGAGCTTCCCACATTTGGCGCATCTGGGGTAAGAGAGGAAAATCATGAGTATAATGGCCATGTACACCACAACATGCACAAGGATTATTCATACGAATAACCTTGTTTTGCTTGGGCTGACTTCCCTATTGCTGGTTGTTGGTGTTATGTTGGTTCCCCTGGGGTTCAGTTGGTTGATTACCTTGATTACCCTGGTTACCCTTGTTACCCTTCTCCTTGTTATTTTTCTTCAAATTTTGGGGATTGGATGCACTCTGATATGAAAACAATTAATGTTGAGGGGGTGGTGGCTGCTGGGGTTGAGGATGCATGGGAGGTTGCGGCGCTAATGCTTGAGGGGTTAGAGTGCTTGGCGGTGCATAGGTATAAGATGGTGAAGGGGAAACGGTTTGGTAGACCGTTTGAGCACTAGCTAGCCCTGACATCTACTAATGTGGTTGGGTAAGTGCATAAGATGTGCTTTGTCTCGAATACATGTTGTTAGCAGGAGGGGCATAAGCGTTAGAGGAACTGGTGCCCCCTGTAGAGATCCATAACTCTGTTGAGTATATGGTGAAGGATGTGAAATAGCACCAATGATATCGTTGGCGGCATGAGATGCCCTCGGTGCATTGGCACCACCAGGACGAGGGAGGTCTGGTATAATGGTATAGACATAACTGGATTGAGCATAAATCAAGTCATATCTCAGAGGGGTTTAGAGAACTTCTTCCTCTATTTGAGGAAAGTGAGATGCGACATCTTTGGAAATGGGCGATAAAAGTCTCCTAAGAAACCAATCGAGGTAGACACAGTCTTCGAAGGGTGGGGCATGACATGTGCTCCTCCTTCTACGCCATTCCTAAACATGATCGGAAAGATGAGTGGCAGAGGAATGACGGAATGCGGTCAAGAGCTTTGTACCAGTGTCGTATCAGAGAGGTAACTGAAAATATGAGAGGAACACTTTAGCAAGCATCATGAAAATGGAATGAGAGGTGGCGGGCTGGTCTACATATCATTTTTTAGCATCTCCAGTGAGTGTACGTTGGTACAACCGAAGACGAATGGAGTCATCAGTGATGGAATTGGATGAACACTAAATATGGAAGGAGCGGACATGATTGGTGGTTTCCTCTCCAAAACTACCCTCAAACTAGGAATCTCAAAGGGAAACTTAGTCGGCATAGCTGGCCAACCAACATCATGGTGTATAGGGTTATTTATCAACTGGCTAAAATCTGGGTGACTTAACCGAGCCATGAAAGGTAGCAGAGGAGCTGTCGGAACAGCTCCGAAAGCGGTTCTGCTAGATTTGACTACTGGGGTAGAACCGGAGCCAACACCAAGTTGGGTTCCTACACCAGCAGTGGGTCCAGACATGGTGACGGTATGTGGTGAAGGAGGCTCAGAATCAGATGAGGAATCAGATGAACCAGAAGAAGAGTTGGTATGGGGACTCAAGGGACTATGAACTCGAACCCTATGGGGGGGAGTAATATGCCCAGGCGGAAACTGGGGATGAAGGTCTAAGATTCTATGCGAAAAATGCCTCAGTGTCGCAATGGCGGTAAGACACAAGTGACATGGAAATGGTGAAGGGAGATCAACAAGATATAAATTGAAATTAAAAACAGAAAGTGAATAGGAAATAAATTAACTAAACCCCACCCAAACTGGGATTGCAAACACTGTGTTGGCTGGTGGCGAAATCAATTGAAAATACACTAAAAAGGCCAAAATATATAAGTGTTGTGTGACTGGGATCAAATGACACTATGCTACTTGAAAGTGGTGCAGCAACAACAAAAAACCAGAGAGGAAAATTGCTACAAAAAGATAGAGAGATGGGTGTAAAACCTAGGGCAACCAATGGGACCCTAAGGAAAATGACCAAACAAGGTTTAAGATGAAAATTTGGATTTAAAAAACCTATCTTTAAAGATATGAAATAGAAAGGTACAGATCTGAAAAATATGGCTGAAATCACTACAGAAACTTAGACTTCTTACTCAGTAAACTCCTCTTATAACGGTGGAAGCATACTAGAAGCCCTAAGGGGCTAAATTCCACTTCGACAAGCGAAAAAAGAGTAGATCAAGGCCTAAGCGAGATAGGACAGTGGTCAACCAACCCAACAGACAACTCTTGGCAAAACCCAGAAACAGATTTGAAAAAATCCCAGAAGCCATAAAAATCATAGCTACTGACTTGATTCCTGGGAGATGACACTTTTTGGGCCAGAAGGTGCACTATGGACCTCCAGGTCACACTTTTGGGGCATAAAAGTGCGATTTATGCTCCTTGATTTTGGGTCGGCAAGTCTCGGAAAAAATTGTCGTCTCTGTTGCAGTTGGTTCCTGTGACCTGCGGAAAAGACTAGAGAACTTACGTAAGTTAGAATTTTGACTGGTATGGGGTTAGAATTCTAGTAAACAACATTAAGAGACTGAAAAAAGAAGAAACCCTAAGCTAAAAACTGAAGGTCACCCAGGTTTCTGGATCAGAAGTAAAACCCAGTTGAGTCGCCAATTTTGTTATAGTGTTTTCTTCTCATATGTGTACGAAAAGAAATCACCTAAGACTGTGGACAACTAATAGTCTCAACAATATAAATGGCTATTAAACATTGTAGATCTGGAGCAAATGATAGAGACAAAACCTGCCAAAAGCCCTGATCTATGCCACAATCATAGTTAAACAACAAAATGAAATAATAATAAATGTGAGTAACTCCAATAATCCAATGGAAACCAGATATACAAAGAATATATTTTATTAAACAACACCTGTGAAGGGAACAAATAAATGTTACCAGTCCCCCTCTATGGGATGGGTTCTTGGCTATCCTCAAATATCTTCAGCTTTTCGATAGAGTCTCTCTCTCCTCTATAATGTGTAAAACCCAACAAATAAAATGTTTGAGCTCAATGGGAACTCAGATAAAAAGGAAGATGACGCGTGACAATGATAATAATCAGAGTTGCAACAATGAGTGCAACAATGAAAATAATCTGAAGTGAATAATTAATGGAAAACCCTTCTATTTATAACAAAATATTAGGTTATCATTGAATAATGAGCAATAATAAAATATTATTAACCCCATTGTAGGAATAACCACTTGGAATATTTTATTATATTTGGTTAGGATGGAAAAAGTATTTAAACTTTTATTTAGAAATAATAAATAAATAAATGATTTATTTATCATATCAAGAAATATGGTTAAGGAATAATAAATAAATAATGATTTATTCAATCATTCTTGAGGGATTTAGTCAAACTTGACAAGGAATAATTAATTAGTGATTAATTAATTATTCCTAGAGAAAAATAAGATAATTAATAATTTATCTGTTTATTTTTCATAACTGGGTCAAATGTGACAAGGAATATTAATTAAAAAATGCTTTAATTAATTATTCCTAGAAGATAATTAAATAAATAGTGATTTATTTAAATATTTTTCATGGGTTTAATTATGAGTTTCTTAACAAATGTGGTTTATTAAGTAATTTCTCAGAGTGAAAGAAATTTTACTATGGTAAAATTGGCTTTACATGGTGTACTTTGATCCATCTAGTAAATTAAGGCTAGATGATCAATTTTTTGGTTATAACACACAATTAATCCAACAACAAATGATAAGGAGAGTGGGCTCGACTTTTCGATCAGGGCTGTGGCAAAAGATCGAATATTATTCAGTGCGCAGGAAATTGGAATTGCATTAATCAAAAGGAAATATAGTAAAGTCTGTTGTTACACTTCTCAGATCCAACCCCCATTTCTGCCTCCTTAACCATTACTTATACATTGCATTGTTACAAAAATAGTACTAACAAACTCAAAGATTCGACAACTCTGTCTGCCTGCAAATATACAACAATCATCAGGGCATAAACAAAATACAAAAGATAACAATAATATTAATCCATCATCTTCTCGTTGGTTAAACACCATTGCAGTCCTTGTCTTGGAATAGCGCTGCCAGCTCATCAACACTCATGCACTGATTTGTATCCTGTTGGTCATCATTATCTCGATTTTGCAAGAAAGCTTTAGTTAACAAGTCACATATGCAATGCTCCTCTTAGGACTACATTTCATTAATCAATATTCAAAAAGACATGCCAATTTATCATACCTTCATTGTTGCGACATGAATTAACCTCGCAAAAAGCTATGAAATGGGTAAGGTGAAGTGGATAAAATGGGTAAAAATAGGAAAATCTACTGGCCAACATCTCCCCCCAATTGGCTTATCTGCATGTCCTCATGCAGTTCATTTCCTGCAAAGGTCTGGATTAGATCCACTATGACTGAAATGGAGTTGTGTAATATCATGCTGTGTGGCCATATCTGTCTCGGGAGGTTTAAATCCATATAAGCAAAGGATATCCTTCCACCAATCCTCTTCTACCACATAAGATGGGTGTGTATTTCTAGCCAAATGATGGGGAATTGAAATCTTAGCCTTATCCACTAGACCCCATAGTGTCGTATGCATGTGATATATCGTGGAATTCTCTTCAAGGCCTTGGAAAAATTTGGGGCCCCAAAGGGTTCTTTCACACGAATTGTTGATGATGACAACATCCAGCACTTCTGACAAGCATCTTGGGCTTCCCCCTGACAAGTATAGATTTTCCTCATACACATGTCAACACACCAAATCTGTGTTGTCAACATCTGGTCCTTTCGTCCTTGTAGTTGCAGGAACGTTTGATGTCTATTATAAATATCCACAGATTGAAAATGTTCCATTCGGATCACAAGTGGCTGATTTGCTTGATTTTCTTCAAATGTGTCAAAGGCCTTTTTCCACTTGACCTGATTAATCACAAAGGATGTGAATTATCTCAGCTGAATTTTTCCCATACACAGTACTGGATTGAACGATTGATCATTCTCCAGGATGTAATTATGCATATAAAGCTCACACATCAAATGCTAGTTAAATTGATTGTGGGCTCTCAAAATACTCAGGAACTGCATGGAGTCTTCCATATCATGGCTTATATCCTGATGGGTAATCTCCAGGTAGAAGAACATGTATTTTTTATGGAGGAATAGGGCACAAAAACGAGCAAGAGTTCTACATGCCATGACCTGCTGCATCAATGAAAACATCTCGTCTTTGTCTGCTTTTAATAACTGGACCTACCCCTGCAACTCCTCAATCTTCTTCTGTAGCTTTTCTTGCATCTGCTTGGCCTTCTCCACTTGAGTGATATGATCAGCCACCACTCTCACTACTTTCTCCCAGATTTCCTTCACTCCTCTTCGGTGAGCTTCTATAGGAATAGACCCACGCTGAAGGCTGGAAGTAGTAGCCTTCCATTTTTGAATCTCCGTTGTCAACAGGAATTCCGAGCCTCTACCAAATGGAGAAGCGGTTTAGTATGCATGGATGTCAAGGCCGTCTACTTGTCTTCTGTCTGCACTGCTATTGAAGCTATTCTATCGGTTCCATGAGTTATAACGGCTTGATCGACATTCCTTTTTCGATTTCTTTCCTTCCTCCGCAATCATATCACCTGTTTTCTCAATTTAGTAATTTCCATTTTTAATTGAATGTTTTCTCTGAATAGTAATCGATATCGATTTTGGATGGGGTCTTTCTTTTTCATTCATTGCTTGATAAATTCTTGTTTTATAACAACCTCCTCTGCTTGTCTTGTGACCAATGTTGGGTTTGGTGGATTAACATCAACAAATTTGTTGCGCGGTTTTGACTTTACTATCACTTCCTCCACTTGTTCAACTACCGGTATCCATGGAGTGACTTTAGTGCCCCTACTGTAGGTTTTGGTATCACCAGATTTCTTTCTAATGACTCAGGAGCCAGTACTAGTCCCTGAAGGGTGGTACAATTAATGTCTCCTTCCTGCAATTGTTTTAAGGCCCTGATTTCTTCTCCTACTTGCTCGAGAATTAATGCTAGTCCTTGTGGGTTAGAGTTAATGACCGCGTATCTTTCCATCTGCTCAGTAGTTGACACTTGCTCTTGTGGAACTGTATCAATAGTAACCCTCTCTTCTATCCATTCATTGGTTGACACTGGTTCTTGTGGAGCAATGTCACCTGCAATATCCCCTCTATTTGCTCAGAATTTGACACTGGTTCTTGTGGGACAGTGTTAAGAGTAGCTTCCTCCTCCATTGGTTCAATAGTTGACACTAGTTCTTATGGGGCAATGTCAAGAGTAGCTTCCTCCTCCATTGGTTCAATAGTTGACACTAGTTCTTGTGGGGCCATATCAAGGGTGACTTCTTCCTCCATTTGTCCAACAGTTGACACTAGTTCTTATGGGACAGTGACAACCACTGACACTGGTTCTTGTGGTACAATGTCAACCATGGCCCCTTCCTCTGTAATTACTCCAACAAATCTCAATTCCGGAGGAAAAATCATTTCTTTCATTGCGTAGGTGGGAGAACAGAATTTCCTTGGCCCCCCTTTATAGGGAAATGGGGAGTGGAAAACGAGGAGTAACATCTTCAATTCCCACCCCACTAACACCTTCTGCCTCAGTTTCCCCAGCTTCACCCTATCCCTCACATCCTCTGACTGATTTATCGTCTCTTATTCCCTTTCTTTATCTGCTCCCTTCAGAGATTGTTCTGTTACTTCCCCCATAGGTTCAACAATTGACACTGGTTCTTGTGGTGCAGTGCCAACAATGACTTCCTCTTATTCCAAAAATTCTTCTTCAACCCTCACTGGAATCATAGCTGCAACCTCTTCTTCTTCTAGCTCAACCAATTGTTGCCAAGTCACAAGAGTTTGTGACAGGGCATGCATCACTAACAATATGACGAGCCGATGATTTGTGAGGATTGTCAATGCTTGTGGTGCAGGTAAATTCTCAGTGCGGACACAAACAATTCCTCTAGCCTAAGAGAGCGGGTCTAGCCACAAACAAACAATCTATGGAAAATATCCTTAAGATAGAATCAATTAAGAGGGCCTACCTCTTAGAATGCTATTGCACTTGATGATGATCCTTCTTCCTCACTCCAACTATCCTCTGTTTCCTTCCTTCTAATACCTGAAACAAGCAAACGACAACAACAACAAACATGATAGCATACAATATTGTATTCAACCTACTTAGTAGGTCAAGGAACGTTAAGCCATAAAGATTTAAAATTACACTTCATGTAGGAAATCAATCAATATTTGCATTTATATAAATCAGAAAGAGATTACAACCGGTGCCTTGACGTTGTTGGTCTCCTCCGATGTATCCATGTTCCCACACTTCTGCTAGCACGTCATGGATAACCCCAACAATAGAAATTTTAAGGCCTCTTTCCCTCTAGTCTCAAACCAAACCAAAATCAAACTATTCTCCCTCAAACATACACTAGAAAGCTACACGCTACATATGACTTGCTGCTTATTCAAACTTGCTCCAAAACTCCAACTAGCTTTTTCTTGGAAAAGGAGATGGTTCCTCTCATCATGGGAGAAGGTCTTATCTCTTAAATTTGCTCCATCCTAATAGGGGAAAGGAGCCCAAACTAATTTCCTCGGCTCTATCCAGCCCAACCATCTACTAAAATTCTGTTACGAAGTTTCTATACATGGAAGCTTTGGCTGCTTATTTAAAAAACCTTCCAAAAGAGGATTGGTGTGATTGGAAAAGGGATCAGTTGCTCCAATCTATGTGAGGGCTAGTTTTAACCTCTGTAAATTGGTGCGAGGAGAAAACTAGTCAGTAGTGTCGGCCTTGTCAATTGGGATAGAAGAAAGATTTTTGGGAAATGGTGCAAAGGGGAATTATTCTGCTCATGAAGAGGGACATACTGGGAGTTTCTTCATGATGGGAAAGCATGTCTGGTACACTATAGAGGTCCTCTAGGATCGTAGATAGGGAGTACAGGGACAGTGACAAAATGCTCATAGAAAGGGAGTACAGGGACAGTAACAAAATGCTCGTAGACAGGGAGTACAGGGGCAGTGACAAAATGCTATGTAACAGATGCCCCCTAAAGCATGAAGGCTGAACTAGAGTGAGGGGTGAAATGATTTACAAGTGGAAGCAGGGAATTGGAGTCCATCATCAGAAAACCTCCAATAAATGATAGATACATATACATCACTGAAAACTCTGAATAATGATACATGAATCGTGGTAAGGACACAACCATCCAGAGAAAGATCATGTGAATGGATCCAAGGCATGGGCACAACCATCTAGTAGAAAGGATCATAACGAAACCAAGGTATGGTCGCAACCATCCAATAATGAGAAGGATCACATATAACAACTCATGGTATGGTTGCAACCATCCATATGAAAGAGACATGTATATCAACATGACCATGTCATATCGCCTCGTAGCCTAGACTTGTGTAATCGTAGCCCAGGGTCTTGCGCTCCAAATTACCCGATCAAAGTACAAATCCTAACATGTGAATGAATGTGTTGAAGTTGAACATGCTAGGAAGTCACTTGATTACAGGTCAATGATGTGAATCGTTAACAAGCACGAGATAAACCATCAATAATGGCAATGGCTGTCAGGATACTAGCAACACAGTTCACGGAATGTGAATAGAGGAACTGATGTCGAACATCCGTGAAATCACCTTATCGAAAGCCAATGATGTGAGCTTGTCGTTGAGTGCGAAGAACTTGCCATTAGGGCATGCAAGCTCCAAGGTACTGGAAGGGAGTTTCTAGATCAACTTCCTAGATAATGAGCCGAAGTCGACAGGAAGTGATCCGTCGAAGGAAGGTCATAATGAATCCTTCATCATCGACATGAAATGGGAAACACAATGAATGAGAGTAATCTAAGATGATCAGACAATGTATAGGTATGAAGACTTCTTTTTAACATATGGATGACACGACTCTGGAGCTTGGAAACATTTGACATCATAGGATCAAAGGTCATGGTGACATGGCAAAGATCATATGAGAGGCTTAAAATGGATAACCCAAAACCCAGGGAGGCAAGTGACAGAGTGAGGATGTCCCAAAACCTGACACGAACAACAGATGAGTGTCAATGTTCAAGAGCGATAGGCTGCCTCAAATGAAGAATGCAACTGATGAAATATTTCCAATTTTCCCCCACCATTTCTAGCGAGTACCCCAGTTATTTTTACACAAGCTTGATGGGGATAGCATATGATTGTAATATAAGTATATCCTAGTAAGTTTTACGAGCCCTAGGAAGGAGTAGCTCGGTCTCGTCATAATGACAAGTTCGATGTCATTTAAATTTTAACGAGTTCGACAAAGGTAAAACTTGATATCTTTTTGATGTTTAAAGAGTTTGAAAAATACAAGGAAAAGAAAACTCCGGAAGGTCCCTTTTCATACATTTGTGTCTCTCGATCCCGAAAAGGTAGAAAACGATACTTGAGATAACTACTTGACCATTTCAGTCAAGGAGTACCTTTTTCGTAAACTGCTTATCCCAGCCCGAAAAAGTGGTAAACGTATACTGGGTAAATGACGTTTCCTAGCCTTTAACGAGTTCAAAATGACAAGAGTTCGACAAAATTTTCGTGTTTAAAGAGTCGGAAAAGAGATGAAAGAAGACCCCCCATTTTTATTCTCTTTAACGAGTCAAAAGGGAAAAATACTCGGTGATATTTTCATTTTTTATGAGTCAGAAAAGATCTTAAAAGTGTCTCATCCTAGAGGAATGAGTGGTGTAAAGGGTAGCAACCTTTTCCGACAATGGTGGAACTTCTTGGTGGGCTCCAGTATTGTAGCAATAATGCTACAACTCCTGGAGCTTCCTTCTCTAATTTTATCAACCCGGTAGTTCGTAACAAACTTGGAAGCAACGGTGCTGTATGCACAAGTACTAGCTCTTGTCGCAGCTGTCACTTGGTCAGCTGGCACAAGTCCGCTAGGGCTCAAGCCAACTTCTATATGTTCTCAGAAGAAGCTTTCTAAATGATGAACGAAGGCTATCTCAAAGGAAATTAACCTACTTTGCAAGAATGATCTGAAAGCCAACCAAACATGGAAACCCTAGTAAACCCTAATCTGACTAGCTTAATCCCTATGATGCAATGGTGGGAATGCAACTTCTAGAAATGATGCCATTACTCCTAGTGAGATGAGATGCATGAATTTAAACTACTTTCTTTGAAGAGAACACGTTTTTGTATTTTTGCTCAAGTGGGTGGAGTTATTGTGATTGTGCTTCTTACTGGGTCTTGACTGTGCAGGGGTAGTTCGAAGGGAGGAAGGCTTGGGAACGGTCAGGAGGGCTCTGAGAGTTCCAGGGGATCCCACACATCAGTCCACAGAAGTCCACAATGTTCAGGTGCTTGGCAACCGTGTTTGCAGGCTTCTACAGGATGTCTGCAGGGGATCCTACAGGAAACTCGGGATTTCTACAGGAAGTCTGCTAACTTCTACAGGATGTTCTGCAATCGGAGTTTTGGGTGATGGAGGAGTGAAGGAGCTGTATGGATGGATGGGTAAGATGACAGAGGAACTTGTGATGGCCTATGGAAAGAGAGATGAGATGGAGAGAGAATGGATAGAGCCGGTTGGTCGATAGAAGGGTAGAGGCAATGGAAGACCGAAAAGTTGAGGCAACGTGGATAATAGACGGGTTGGAAGGCAAATGAGCTGAACAAAGGATGAGTAGGTGGCTTAGGCACGGTTCAGAAGGATAAGAACACGATGAAGTGGTGCTGCGCAGTGTAAATGAAACAAATCACCCTTATCTTGCATGTAAACGAAAGTTCACCAACCTATTCTAACTGTTTTATTAGGAATCACAGAACAACAATGTAAGTTGAAGGGAATTCGTGCATGATGCTGAACCAAAGGGTCATTACTCAAGATAAAATCGCATGGACAATTCTTCAATCGAAAACATTACATCAATACTTGCATGCATGTGTTAAAATTGGCAGTTGGCACGGTCTACACTTCCGGTCCCCAAACAGAGGTGAAAGTGAGCATGCATTCAACTTTTTTTGAACTCAACGTAACTTCAATCTCCCTACGCTAATTCTAAACTACTGAAACAAATGCATTCATGAAACTAACCTACATAACCAAACCGAAACAATCAACTCAGCAAACTGTGTTTTTCAAGTGCATGTAAAGGAAAGAAACACAATGATAAAAGAAAGACAAGTAACAATACAAAGGAAAGGAGATCTATTGCTCTCAAGTTGGGTCCTAACCTGAGAGCTATAGCTCCCTTAAGAACTCAGAATCGAATCCAAATCTTCCTACCTTTTATTAAAAGATCATAATCATGAGTCTAACAACATGCCAAAATTGGCTTACAAAGAGCAAAAACAGAGCTACAGCTCGTAATCCAAAATCTATAACAAAAGTTCAAGAGTCTCAACGAAGGCTACAGCCTTAATATTTATACATGATGAGGGCCAAGCTGGCCTCCTCAATTAGTGGAGCTTGGCTGTCCAACTGAAAGTAAACTGCTGTTCCTGTAGAATCCGTTGGCTGCCTTCTAGCTCAGTGGTAATAGCTGTTGGAGCTCGGAGTTGGGGTGGAGATCACGAGGGAGGTCATTCAAGGCTGTGGACAACCTCCCTATAAACCCGCAATGCCACCTTGGCTGTCTCCTTGTCTTCATTTGTGTGGTCTTTGCTCCTTTTAATGTCAAAAACCTGAAATCATCATGTATTAGCCACACAGGCATAATGAATGCCCTTCTTCCTATAAATAACACGAATATACTAAGAAATGATGCATAAGTGATAAAAAATGAAGGGTTGAGCAAGGTAAGTAGGCCAAATGAGCCCAAATTGTTACCAAAATTTGCAGCTCATCATCACCCCCCAGCTAAAATATTTGCTCATCCTTGAGCAATTTTGCTCCAGCTCCTTGTCCTTGGCCGAGAACTAGGCTCCGGAATACGCTCTTTCTTTCCTACTCTTGGTGGCTCTGCCTGTTCTGCCCTTGGTGGTGATGAGGGTGCCGCTCCTTCCCTCTTCTCTGTTTCCTTGACCTTGAGCCGAGCTTTTGAAGCCGATTGGTCTAACCTTCCTTTCCAAGTAGCTATTTTTGGGGCTCCCCCTCTCATAGGTGACCGATATCTTCGAGGGGGACCTCTCACTGGGTGAAGTAGGGGCATCCCCTGTAGTGATTTGGCTGCTGGATGTAGGTTGTGGCTTGCCCGTCTTTATTCTCACGCATCTTGGAGCTTTAAAGTATAGAGGGGTCTCCCTCTTTCTTTTCTCCTTTGGCTTAGGAGGTGTGCTGAGGGCGGCCAGCACAGCTACTGCCTCCCTTTCACGAATGTCAGCTTTCTTCTCCTTGGGTTTCACTTTTTCGGGGCTTCCTGTAGAAGACCCTATTTTAGTCAATTTCGGGCTTCCTGTAGAAGACCCTTTTTCAGTTAATTTCGGGCTTCCTGTAGAAGACCCTTTTTCAATAATTTTCGGGCTTCCTGTAGAAGCCGGTTTCGGCTTTCCTGTAGAAACAGGTGTCGTCGCCTTGGGTTGCTTTGCTGCATGGGTTTTTCTTTTTGACTTGGTTGCGGTCGCTGTCGAGGCACTCTTGCTGATGTGGACCTTCTCAGCCTTGTCCACTCTGCCTTGCAACCTTTTCTCTCTTGCTATCAAGATGGGTGTGTCATCTTTCTCCTTGTCATCCTTTTTCTCTTGTTTCTTTTCTTGCTTTTTCTTCTGCTCTGTGGTCGGGGTCCTTTGGCCTTTTTCTTTCTTTACTGCGGCCACTGACTCTTTCTCCTCACTGCTAGAAGAACCGAGCTCTTCGGTTAGCATCTTTATATCCCCATCCTTTGTCAAATTCCTGAAGGCTTCCCATGAGAGAGGAACCTTGTATGTGTGGAGCGCATCCTCCACAAGGAGTTTGATCAGTCCATGGTGGGCTACCTGGTCTGGTATGCCTTCTTTCAGCTTGGTTGCACACTCAATCAGAGACTGTAGTAGAAAGTAAGGGAGACTGAGTTTGTTTTCTACAGGTAGCTCCATCTGGTGCCGTAATTCAGTGAGTAACCGAAAATGATACCCGTATACAATGCTAAAAAGGCCTTCGCAGGTGATGTACTTCATAATTTGCAAGCTCACTTCATTCCATGGTGGCAGTAAACTAGTTCTACGAACCCCATTTTTGTCTTTTGAGAATTCCTCCTCTGGTGGAAAGAATTCTTTCTTCGCTTGTTGGCTCAATTTCCTTTCTTCTTTATCCCATGGTAATCCCATTGGGAGCTCCGTAACTCGGCTGATGAATTGTGGGGTGAGTTTGAGGCTCAGACCCCTGAAGATAACGGTGGCCAACGTTTTAGATTTCGGCCTCAGAGCTTGCAAAAACTCTTCTGCCACTTCGTCGTCATAGCCCTGCAATTTGTCACAGAAGGATATCCATTGTGCTCGTGTGAAGAGCTCCACCACCTCAGGATTTTCTCTTAACTTCGCTGAATCAGTGGGCTCCCTTCTGATGAACCCACCCGGCATGGTGAAAAACTGCTGCGTTAGCTGGAGGTGGCAAATGGGGAAGAAATTCGGTCTACTGGGACAGAGCGTAGGATTACGCCTCTGTCATGCACATAATTCACAAAGCTTACCCCCTGCAAACCTTTAACACAACTAATTACACTGACATCCTGTAGGACGACAGTTCATGCACGGCAGACAACAATTGCAACAATTTTCTTCGACCAGACTGTAGACGACGATTCTGCCACCTTCAAAAACCAATTGCATGGAGAGTTCAGGCTTACCTTTTAATCCGCCACCTTTTGACGTGAGGAACCCGACTTCCTGTAGAAACAACTTTCCTGTAGGAGCAGCGCACGATTTCCGGGGGATACTACAGTGGGTCTGCGCTCTTGGTGTTGCTTCACAGGCGTTCTGATGGCCAAAGACTCGGAGTATCGAACTGCAGAGGGATCCGGATGATCACTCGAGTCACAAACGGTGAATGATAAATGCATGGGGTTGATAATCTAGTCGATTAGATTTGAATCGGCGGGATCCGTGGTGCGGGGGTGAGCTGTCCCTGCCGGACCGTTGGGCGATGTCACACCATCATTCTTCTGCAAGTTTACTTACTGCCGCATCATTCCCGCAGATCCGCCGCCACCATTCTCGTTAGAACTCGTTTCTCCCCGAGTGGACGGTTCTCACGTGTCCACTGCCCGTTTTTTCCACGGCCACCATTTCACACATCCGGATCGACCAGCTGACTGGTCGACGTGGCCAATCGATTGACCATACAACCGCTCAACCCATCCATTTCACACTTGCAAACATTTTCAAAGTAAAATTCATGCAATTCGTCGGAAGAAAGGGTCGAGGCACTTACCTGTGCGGCCGCAACACAATTGTTCAGGCTCTTGGACGACGATGAGTGGATTTGGTTGCTGCTGCTTGATTTGCACAGGCCCGGAGGTTCACATTCATAGGCCGCTGACGATGGATTGGATGCTTCAGCTGCATGCGCCCGCGTTTTCATTGTATATGGTGTGCACTCTAGCGGGCTTAACTGTTACGGGACTCCTGCAGGATGTCCTGTAACAGTTTCTTCCTCCTCGGGTGCATGCTGCACGACGAAGGCAATGGCCCCACGATCACGCTCACAGAGCTCATGGATGGCTGGGATGGATATGGTAAGACATCTCAGCATTTTTCATCTTAAAAATTGCTTCCTCTTGATAACTCAATGATCTGCTTTGATGGTGCAGGTAACTTCATTGCATGTCGACAGGGATGGTAGAAAGAGGTGACAACAATGTATAAGGGTGAAAACAGTAGCTTGCATGCGTCCAAACCGATCCTTGGTCGTTAGATCTCCTCATAAAATGAATTCTGGCCCGTCCCGAACTTCTACAGGAAGTTTCCTGTAGAAATACAGAACTTCCTGTAGAAAGGTTGCGTTTCCTGTAGAAAGTCTGCATCTTCCTGTAGAAAGTCTGCATCTTCCTGTAAAAAGTCTGCATCTTCCTGTAGAAGACTCAAGCCTTGATGAAATTGTGCACATACCTTGGAGGAAATGAGTATTCTTGGAGGAGGTGCTGGTGAGGTCTCCTGGCAGCATGATAAGGATCTTTGGCTTTGCATTAAGAGTCCTTCTCACCTTCATAGAACACCTGCAACTTGCATGCATTTTCACATTATGAACTTGCTGTCCCTATCTTTTTGCTTATTGTTTTTTTTTTTTTTTTTTTTGAAAGATAACAGGGGCGCCTCAATGAGGTTTTCACCCTTGCCATCTGCCTTAAGCGCCTCAGAGAGGTTTTCACTCAAGGATCTTTTTCAAATCTCTTTTTTTTTTTTTTTTTTTTGAAAGACAATAGGGGCGCCTCAATGAGGTTTACACCCCTACCACCTGCCTTGGGAGCCTCAGAAAGGTTTTCACCCAAGGATCTTTATTATTATTATTTTATTATTTTTATTTTTATTTTTTATTTTTTATTTTATTTTTTATTTTTTTAGATCTTTCAGGGTATGCCCAAAGCAGAGGCAGAACCCTTCTCTATGACCAACACTGATTTCTCCATAGTTTTGATGAACTCTTGTCTTGAGAGAGGCTTCCTGTAGATCTTCAAGCGATGCCCATTGACAAGCATGGGGATGGCTTCCTCATCAATGGTTCGAATAAGAGCAGATCCATTGTCATGGCATTTTTCCACTGCATATGGTCCTAGCCATCTGGTTCTCAGCTTCCCCTTGAAATATTTGTATCTGGAGTCATACAACAAGGCCCAATCTCCCGGCTGGAATTGCTTGTCATGGAGGTGTTGGTCATGCCACACCTTTCTCTGTAGTTGAACCACTTCTGAGTGAAGGAGGGCCTGCATCCGGTGCTCGTCCAGTCCATTCAGCTGCAATAACCTTTCTTGTTGTGCATGGCTGAGATCTAGATCTAGCTGAGCTGCCATCCTCAAAGTGTTGTATTCAAACTCAATGGACAGCAAAGCTTTCTTCCCATAGACTAGCTCATAAGGTGTGAAGCCAGTGGTGGTCTTCCAGGTGGTCTTGTAAGCCCATGTGGCCTCAACCAGGCGATCTGCCCAATCTTTCCTACTGCTGCTCACCACCTTAGTCAAAATCCCTTCCAATGCTCTGTTGGTGACTTCCACTTGCCCATTTGCCTGTGGATGATAGGGAGTGGAAGTCCTATGCTTGATCTTGTGGTGAGCTAGTAGGTCTTCAATCAAGTTGGATGTGAACTGGCTCCCTTGATCGGTGACCAGCTCTCTTGGGTAGCCAAATTTGTAGAAGATGTTTTCTCTTAAGGACTCGGCCACTTTCTCTTTTGTTGCTGCCTTGATTGCTTTAGTCTCTGCCCACTTTGTCAGGTAGTCAGTGCACACAATGATGTAAGACCTTTGCCTCGAAGGAGGGTTGATTGGACCCACAAAATCCATACCCCACTTCTCAAATGGCTCAAGATTCACTTGAGGTTGGAGAGGCATCTCATCCCTTGGAGTCGGTTTCCCCATTCTTTGGCATCGGTCACATTGGCTGATATATCTTCTGACATCTTGATGAAGTGTGGGCCAATAGTAGCCTGCCTGCAGGATTTTGAAGGCAGTCCTCTTTGCTGCAAAATGTCTTCCACAAGGCCCATCATGACAGGTGAGGAGGATATCAAAGACTTCCTCCTCCCTTACACAATGCCTTAAGATCTGATCAGGGCCAAGCTTGAACAGATTGCCCCTGATCCAAGTAAACGAGGCACTTTTTCTGATGATTCTGCTCTTCTCTCTTGAAGATAGGTGCGGAGGGAACTGTGCTGAAACAAGGTAGTTTGCTATATCAGCAAACCATGGAGAGAGTACTGAGATAGCAAACAGATGTTCATCGGGCATCTGATCATCCACTGTTCCATCCTCATCTGCAGACAAATCCAATCTAGACAAAAAGTCAGCAACAACATTTTCTTTACCTGGTTTGTCAACAATGGTCAAATCAAATTGCTGCAACAAAAGTAACCATCTAATAATACGAGCATTCACATCTGGTTTATTCATTAAATATCTAATTGCAGCATGATCCGTATGTACAAAGGTTTGATAGCCAGTAATATAATGTCGGAACTTGTTCAGTGCATGGACCACAACCAAGAATTCTTTCTCGGTTACAATGTAATTCAGTTCGGCTTTGGACAAATTTTTGCTAACAAAGTAAATGGCATATGGAAGTTTCTGTTCAACTTGTCCTAAAGCTGCCCCTATGGCTTTGTTTGAGGCATCAATGTGGATGTGGAAAGGTAGGGCCCAGTTTGGACCTCTCAAGATTGGGGCTGACACCAACTTGTCCTGTAATTCATTCAAAGCCCTCTGACAATCGTCAGTCCATTTAAACTCCACATCTTTTGCCAACAGGCCAAACAATGGTGAGGCTAACTTGCTGAAGTCTTTAATGAATCTCCTGTAATACCCTGCTAATCCTAAGAAACTCTGGACATCCCTTACCTTTTGGGGAGGTGGAACCTTCTTGATGAGAGCAATTTTGTTAGGATCCACTTGTAACCCTTGGCAAGAAATGGTATGGCCTAGCACAGTCCCTTCAGTCATCAGGAATTCACATTTTTCAGGACTAAGGGACATGTTCATCTCAATTCATTTGGTTAGGACCTTTCCCAGATTGGACAATGCTTCCTGGAAGTTGGACCCATAAGGAGTGAAGTCATCCATATAGATTTCCACCACATCATGGACCAACTCCAAGAAGATGCTCAAGACAGCTCTCTGGAAGGTAGCAGGAGCACTGCATAGCCCAAAGGGAAGAACTTGGTAGGCAAAGGTACCCCAAGGACAAGTGAAGGTGGTCTTATCTTGGTCTTCCGGGCTGATTTGGATTTGGTTGTACCCGCTAAACCCATCCAGGAAAGAGAAGAACTTCTTTCCTGCCAGTCCATCCAACACTTGATCTATGAAAGGTAGAGGGAAATGGTCTTTCTTGGTAGCTTTGTTCAGTTCTCGGTAGTCCACACAGATTCTCCATTTCCCATTTTTCTTGGGAACCAACACCAGAGGGGACACCCATTCACTATCTGAGATGGGGTAAATCAATCCGGCATCCAACAGTTTTTGCAATTCTTCCTTAACAATGTCCTTAAGGGCTGGATTCATTCTCCTCTGAGGTTGCCTAACCGGTTTACAACCTTATTTGATGTATATGTGATGGGTACAGACTGAGGGATGGACTCCTTTCATCTCCTTATAGCTCCAAGTAAAAGCATCTAGATGGCTGGCCAACAGGCTACACAGCTCCTTTTCCTGGGAAGGAGATAGGGAGGAGCTGATATTTAACGTTCTCTCAGGGCCGAACTCCACATTCTTGACTCTGGGAGTGACAGGGTTGGTGGCACAAAGGTCCACTAGGGTACTGGCTTGGGCGTCCTCCACCAATTTCTCTAGGGATAGTGCACTGGGAGGTGGATTCTGGATCAAAGTCTCAATCAAGTCATCCTCGGTTGGGGGGTCTCTTCTAGTGGTATCTAGGGTGCACAAAGGTGCTGAGTACACCTCATCCTCTTCTCCTTCCTCCAACCACAGTGGTAAGTCATGCTCTAAGGAGGGTTGGGCAGGAGGATATAGGACTAGCTGCTTGGACATAGGACCGTTTTTGATGGTCATGTTTCCTGCACGGCAACTGATGTAAGCATCTGCAGTGGCTAACCAAGGCCTTCCCAAAATAAGAGGATATCCAGTAAGCTTTGCCTTGGGTTGCAGAACCAAGAAATCTGCAGGGTATTCCCAAGAGTCGACAGAGACCAAGACATCCTCCACAATCCCTTCGGGAGTCACAGTGGAGCGATTTGCTAGTTGCAGTACTGTCGAGGTCTTCCTCAAGGAACCTTGAAGATTGAGTTTGAGCATGGTATCCCTGGTCATCACATTAATGGCAGCCCCCAAATCAATCAAGGTGTGAGTTATGATGGTGCCATTGATGTGGACATCTACTACAGGACTCCCAGGATCTAGGTACTTTGGGCAGATGACTTGTCCTAACATAAGGTCAGACAGTTGTCCTAAGAAATTGATGGTTGAAGCATCTCTCTTTCGCCTGCCTGAGTGTTTGAAACACTTTTCCTTAACCAGTTTGTTGTATATTGGCACATCCTTGATGGCTTGGTGAAGTGGTATTTTCACACACAACTGCTTGAGCTCTCCCAGAAGCTCATCCTCCTCTGGGTTGGGTTGTGTGGTGGCTGTTAGTCTCTCAGGAAAGGGTGGAATAGCCTTTGGTTCACTTTCTTGTTTGTCCTCCTCATCCTCTGGGGGAGGAGGTTGGCGATCCGGAAGAGTCTTTCCAGATCGAAGATTGATCTCCTGGATCTCCACAGCATAGGTAGGGCATGATGTTTCCCCAGTGTATACCTGCTGGGCCTGTCTATTGTTGGGGTTCAGGTTCGGTTGAGCAGGCATTTGAGGTTGCCTTGGAGGAGCAGGAGGTAATGGTTGAGGTTGAACTGGTGGTGGAGGCAAAATGGCGGGAGGAGTGTTGTACTGGGGCCTCCACCCCGACTGAGGTGCATTCCACTGAGGCTGTGGCTGGGCATGTGAATGATAAGAATGAGTAGTGGGCTGAGTAGGGTACTGAGGTGGGTAAGACCATGGAGGAGGCATAGACCAGGAAGGATGAGCAGGGGGACCCCAGGAAGGCATAGGAGTCGATTAGTTGGGGCTGTAATAAGCTTGGGGTGCCCCTTGCATCCCCTGCTGGTAAGGTCTAGGTCCTTGTGGCCTCCTTTGGTTGAGGAAATAGAGAGGTTCAGTGGGAGCTTCTGTCCCTTGGTACATAGCTTTAAACCCAGGTAAGGTTGGACATTGATTTGTGGGATGGTCCTCCTCACAAACGAAGCACACTTCAACCGAATGCAATGGGCATTCGTTCTTAGGGTGTCTCCTTGTACATCTAGGGCAGAAGATAGCCAAGGCCCTCTCAGCTTCTTCCTTCTTCTGCTGGATCCTGAATGTGTCCAGTTGCATGGCGATGGTCTATCTCACCTCACTCTTAAGATCTTCTAATTGATTTGCAAACTCATGCTTGGAGAAAGGAATACCAGCTGAGAGAGGGTTTCCTCTACCTCGTTTCCGGGCTGCCCTAGAGTGGTTTCTGAACACAGTCTTGATGTCCTCATAAGGCAGCTGGTAAATATCTCCCCCAGCTAACATGTGAAGGGTATCTAAAAGGTCTTCAGGGACTCCTCGGAGCAGCACCAACTTGAGGGATTCAGGGTCAAGTGTGCACCTGGCCCGCTTATAGCTAAGTTGGAACCTCTCCTCATAATCCTCTAAGGACTCATCATTTCCCATGGTCATCCAAAAGATTTCTCCCTTGGTTTCCTTGGACCTACAGTAGTCCCGGTACTTGGTATTGAAAGCTTGCTGCATCTGAGCACAAGTGGTGATACTATTCCCAGGTAAGCCCATGAACCAACATAATGCTGCATCCTTAAGAGTGGAAGGGAAGAGTTTCAGCTTCTGCTCATCTTCAGTATAGTCATAGGTTCTACAAAGGACAACAAACTCAAACAGGAAGGTATCAGGATCTTCAGTAGTCAGTCCATGGAAGTGAGGTAGAGCGGAGGGACTAATGTTTTTCATTTTCATGTCTTCATTGGTTTCTCGGATGGGGAAGGCACCTTCTATTCTATCATCTTCTCCTCTATTGTCAGCCATAGCTTCAGATGGGATGGTCTCTAATTCTTCTTCTGCTATAGGATCTTCGTATATCTCAGGAGGTTCACCTATAGGTTCTTCTGGATCACTGTCACCGAAGAAGAGAGAAGGGTGACTCAGTGATGTGGTGGGGGTGTTGGGTAGGAATTTGCCTGTTTTATCTCGGTTCCTACGAGGCATGAAATGGAAAGACTTTTTGATTGCTTTTGTTTTTTTCTTTGGTACCTGCAAAACTGAAACAGATTGATCTACAACTAACTATCTTGCTGAAATAAAAATGCAGAATTGAAATGAAAGCAGGAAAGGACTAATCTATTTTGCTCAAATGAAATTGCAGGAATGGAAATGCTAGTCTACGCTTGCAGAATTGAAAGGCTAATCTATGCTTGCAAAATTGAAATTGCGGAATTGAAATGCTAATCTATGAAAGCAGGAAATGTCTATGCTACTTTTGCAGAATGGAAATGAAATAAACTACTTGGCAGAAGGCGAGAGTAAGAAAATAGAAGAAAAGCAACAATTACTAATACTCTGACGCTTCCCCGGCAACGGCGCCAAAAAGATGGTGGGCTCCAGTATTGTAGCAATAATGCTACAACTCCTGGAGCTTCCTTCTCTAATTTTATCAACCCGATAGTTCATAACAAACTTGGAAGCGACGGTGCTGTATGCACAAGTACTAGCTCTTGTCGCAGCTGTCACTTGGTCAGCTGGCACAAGTACGCTAGGGCTCAAGCCAACTTCTATATGTTCTTAGAAGAAGCTTTCTAAATGATGAACGAAGGCTATCTCAAAGTAAATTAACCTACTTTGCAAGAATGAACTGAAAGCCAACCAAACATGGAAACCCTAGTAAACCCTAATCTGACTAGCTTAATCCCTATGACGCAATGGTGGGAATGCAACTTCTAGAAATGATGCCATTACTCCCAGTGAGATGAGATGCATGAATTTAAACTACTTTCTTTGAAGAGAACACGTTTTTGTGTTTTTGCTCAAGTGGGTGGAGTTATTGCGATTGTGCTTCTTACTGGGTCTTGACTGTGCAGGGGTAGTTTGAAGGGAGGAAGGCTTGGGAATGGTCAGGAGGGCTCTGAGAGGTTCCAGGGGATCCCTCACATCAGTCCACAGAAGTCCACAATGTTCAGGTGCTTGGCAACCATGTTTTCAGGCTTCTACAGGATGTCTGCAGGGGATCCTACAGGAAACTCAGGATTTCTACAGGAAGTCTGCTAACTTCTACAGGATGTTCTGCAGTCGGAGTTTTGGGTGATGGAGGAGTGAAGGAGCTGTATGGATGGATGGGTAAGATGACAGAGGAACTTGTGATGGCCTATGGACAGAGAGATGAGATGGAGAGAGAATGGATAGAGCCGGTTGGTCGATAGAAGGGTAGAGGCAATGGAAGGCCGAAAAGTCGAGGCAACGTGGATAATAGACGGGTTGGAAGGAAAATGAGCTGAGCAGAGGATGAGTAGGTGGCTTAGGCACGGTTCAGAGGGATAAGAACACGATGAAGTGGTGCTGCGCAGTGTAAATGAAACAAATCACCCTTATCTTGCATGTAAACGAAAGTTCACCAACCTATTCTAACTATTTTATTAGGAATCACAGAACAACAATGTAAGTTGAAGGGAATTCGTGCATGATGCTGAACCAAAGGGTCATTACTCAAGATAAAATCGCATGGACAATTCTTCAGTCAAAAAAATTACATCAATACTTGCATGCATATGTTAAAATTGGCAGTTGGCACAGTCTACACTTCCGGTCCCCAAACAGAGGTGAAAGTGAGCATGCATTCAACTTTTTTTGAACTCAACGTAACTTCAATCTCCCTACGCTAATTCTGAACTACTGAAACAAATGCATTCATGAAACTAACCTACATAACCAAACCGAAACAATCAACTCAACAAACTGTGTTTTTCAAGTGCATGTAAAGGAAAGAAATGCAATGATAAAAGAAAGACAAGTAACAATACAAAGGAAAGGAGATCTATTGCTCTCAGGTTGGGCCCTAACCTGAGAGCTATAGCTCCCTTAAGAACTCAGAATCAAATCCAAATCTGCCTTCCTTTTATTAAAAGATCATAATCATGAGTCTAACAACATTCCAAAATTGGCTTACAAAGAGCAAAAACAGAGCTACAGCTCGTAATCCAAAATCTATAACAAAATTTCAAGAGTCTCAACGAAGGCTACAACCTTAATATTTATACATGATGAGGGCCAAGCTGGCCTCCTCAATTAGTGGAGCTTGGCTGTCCAACTGAAAGTAAACTTCTATTCCTGTAGAATCCGTTGGCTTCCTTCTACCTCGGTGGTAATAGCTGTTGGAGCTCGGAGTTGGGGTGGAGATCACGAGGGAGGTCATTCAAGGCTGTGGACAACCTCCCTATAAACCCGCAATGCCACCTTGGCTGTCTCCTTGTCTTCATTTGCTTGGTATTTGCTCCTTTTAATGTCAAAAAACCTGAAATCATCATGTATTAGCCACATAGGCATAATGACTGCCCTTCTTCCTACAAATAACACGAATATACTAAGAAATGATGCATAAGTGATAAAAAATGAAGGGTTGAGCAAGGTAAGTAGGCCAAATGAGCCCAAATTGTTACCAAAATTTGGGGCTCATCACTGCTCAAAACATGTAATGGTCAAGAGGTTGGCTAATAAAACCACTCATCGCTGCAGTCCCTTAGGAAAGGAAAAACAACCAAGTGAAAACATATGATTGGCCAAAGAGATGGTGGCGATGGAATGAAACAACCAAGGCTCATCTAGCAGAAACTAGCTGACAAAAATGGAAATCACGAGATGTAAATTGGGCATGGGTTCATTTTTTACACGATCTTGAACCATGGAGAACTCTTCTTGGATTCAATTTCATGTTTACACAAGCTTGAAATGAAAAACTATGCTTGCTATAAGTTTTCATGTTCCCAGCATAATGACTCAATTGAGGTACATGCCCCCCAAGCTTCATTTGAGTCAGCTAGGTGGATGCAATGAAGGTTCACTTTCGAGATATTGGAAAGACTCGACTGGGATTTTATGAGATCTTAATCAAAGAATCGATTTGGAAAAGGGAGTTGCTTCATTTTTTAATTGTAGGTTTTAACCCCGTACATAAATTACCTGCATACGAATTCTAAAACACATAAAATAAAAAAATGCGAGAGCATAACACATAAAACACATATACACAGAGATTTCCCCTGGATCCCAAAACCGGGACTACCAGCTTGATTTTTCATTATGTTCCTTTCAATGTTACAATACATATTTATACATGTTGAAGCATCCAATACCATGGACCGAAAACCATCGCGTCTAAAACCATGTGCGAAAATCATGCACAAAACCATAGGTGGGTCCACCCAACCTAACATAGGGTCCAAAACCAAATTTTTTTGAGGTGCTACCCCGGACCCCATAGAGTGGGGTTACCTGCAACCCTCAAACCCCTTGTGACCCCCCCGATACACAATCTGCGCAACAAAGGGGGGGCTCCACCCCCCCTCTAACCCCCGATTAACTATGTGGGCTAGTCATGGAAAGAATATAACACAACCCAACATTCTCCCACTTGTTGTTTTCTTTCCACAAGGGGCCAAAAGAGAGCTTAGTCATTTATCTAACCTTGCAACACCCATTTTTTCTCTACACCAAGAGAACTTCTCAGAGCTCACAGATTTTGTCAATGCATCTACAGTATTCTTCAAAGTGTCCACCTTTACCAGCAACACCTTTTTGTCTTCTATCATATCCCTCACAAAGTGACACTGAACATCAATTTGCTTTGTCTTTGAATGATATGTAGGGTTCTTTGCCAAGAAAATTGCACTTTGGATGTCACAATATATCCTTATAGCTCCGTGTATTAACCCCATACTTGAACACAATCTCTGCAACCAAACTACTTCCTTGCTTGCATGAGTGGCTGCCATGTATTCTACCTCTGTAGTTGATAGTGCCACTACAGATTGTTTCTTACTCATCCAACTAACTGAAACTCCGAATAGGTTAAACACATACCCACTTGTAGATCTTCTTTGATCCAGATCTCCAGCCCAGTCCGCATCAACAAAGCCACAAATATCCAACACTTTGTCTAATCCTCGGCTTCCTTGGTAGCACAAACCATAATCACTAGTGCCACGCAAAAACCTGAAAACCCGCTTCACTGCTGTCCAATGCTCCTTTCCTGGTTTTGACATAAACCTGCTCAATACTCCCACTGCATGTGTAATGTTTGGTCTAGTACAAACCATTGCATACATCAGGCTACCGACTACACTTGCTGTCACACGGAATGAGTCGATCTTGTGGACAAGATAGACCTTCCTAGAATCTAACGATACCTAGTGACAAGAAAGCCAATCAAAAACCATCTTTCTCTAAATATGCATTTATAAACAAAGGTAAACAAGTGTTTAGGCCTACCTTGGGTCCAATGCAAGTTTGTGGAAGCCTCGCTCCTTTGATCCAAATGAGCTCCTTTGTTGCGAATCTGCAAACACAAACAAGAAAACAAATTAAATAGCACTTGAAAAGCCAATATCATAAAGCATACTTAACATGATGATCAAGGAATTCATGAAACAAATGACATTAGACAATTTGTTGAGAAAAATGAATCTGATTGTATTAATTCAAATCAAAGAAGAACTTTACAACCTGTGCCTTGATGCTGTACAAGCTCCTCCCAGGGTCCAACAAGAAGTCTCCTATACTTTGACAAGTTTCACTCTCTTCCCAATGAAGCCAAAAAGGTATGTGATCTCTCCTCTCAAGCTTAACTAGGAAGTCTCAATTCCACCATCATTTACCCTAAAAAATGTTCAGCTTCTAACCTCCCTAGCAACCAGCCCAATGCCTTAATTTATAGTGCAATGGAGGGAAGTTACTAGGTCCTCCTTCAAAGGGATAAAGCCCTCCTTCAAAGGGACAACTCCTCTCATCAAGGGATTAGCTCCTTCACTTTTGGGATGCATGAACCACCTAAGAGCGACCAATCCACGTCAAAATTACTTCTAGAATCATCTAGAATTAACCCAAAGTGAGTTTTTTAGAATAAACTTGCGCCTTTTTGACTTTTATAGGGGTCCACACCCACTCCTTTAGGGACAGAGCGGGCAGGTCCGCAGTTTTTGTGAACAGAAGGTGCGGGACCGCAGGCAACAGTGAGAGAAAGTGTAGAACCAGAGCTTTGTTGATTTTCAATGTCTTTCTCCCATTTTCAAAGCTTGACTTGAAGAGTTGAGGTCTGAGACTTGCTTATGAGGACAGTACAAGTGATGATAGACCCATACTGACTGCAAATAATCATGGTGAGGATATTTTTGTGTAACAGATTGCCCCCTAAAGTGTGAAGTCTGTAGTAGGTGAGGATTTCATTTATCATTTAGGAAGAGTGAAGTACTTTATCATTTCGAGGATCATCTTGTGGAGAGCCCAGTCGGAACCTGTAAAAACATTCAATGCAAGATATATATATGAGATCATATCATCGCTGAGGTAGGCATTCCCATACTCAGATCAAAAACTGACTTAGAAAACTAACTACTGCTCTGATATAGGAATGATCTTGTAATACATCACAAGTATAGACACATGTAGACACAGTATGGACACAACCATCTGTTTATGAATAGTCCACAACATAATGAATACAAAATTCCTCGTAGCCTGGTTTGCAGAAACTAGATCCAGGATCTTCATTTCTACTTCCCGAAACAGTACGATTCTATCCATGCGAATGAATGTGTTGAAGTCGAACATGGTAGAAACCACTTGATTACCAGTCAATGATGTAAACTGTTAACAAGTGTGAGAGAAACCACCAGTGATGTCAATGGCTCTCAAAGTACCCAGTACAATCGATGAGATGTGAATAGATGTGTTGATGTCGAACATGTCACGGAATCCTTTGATCGAAGGTCAATGATGCAACTTGTCGTCAAGGGCGAGAAACCTGCCATTGAGGCATGCAGATCCCAAGGTACTGACGATTTCTAGACCATCTTTCTAGATAATGAGCTGAAGTCGATAGAAAGCGATCCGTCGTAGGCGAGCCCACAACACGAAATCATAGATCAAGTTGAAGAAATTTAGTTGCAAGGACTGACTCAGGGATGGTCAAGATGGATGACAGATATTTTGTAGATGAATGGCTTATTGGCAGTGACCTCTTGAACACATAACTACACAGCAGATGGTTTGGTGACAATTGACCCAAAGTTAATACCCAGAAACTTGCTGAAGACTTTCAAATGTGGTTTGATCAACTGTTAGGCAAAGGATTTCCCAACCCAGGTGAATAAAAGTGTCGAGTTCAAGAGTGGTTACAAAGTATGACAAACAAGCTCATTTTTCTCTCTTTTCCCCCACCATTTCTGGCAAGTACCTCTTTATTTTTTACAAGCTTGAGGAGGATAACATTTGCTTGATTATAAGCTCATCCTTCGGATGAGTCCAACTTAGTTTAAATTCAAACCCTAAGAAGGAGTGGTTCGTTCCTGTTTGTAATTGAACAGGTCCTTTGCTGTGGAATTTTAACGAGTCCAGTATAGGAGAAACTCGGCGTTTTTCAATTTTAGAGAGTCTGAAAAAACTTAAGAAAACTCCAGGGTTGACCTTTTTCGTAAATTTGTGTCTCCCAAGCCCGAAAAAGTATAAATTAATACTTGAGAGAACCGCTTGATCTTTACGACCAAGGAGTACTTTTCGTAATTAGTGCCCCTGATCCGAAAAAGTAAAAAAAAGCGATCAACGACACGTCGTTTTATAACCAATATCGAATTTGAAACGACAAAAATCCAGCAATCTTTTCATGTTTTTACGGTCAGAAAAGAGCTGTAAGTGGACTGTCTTTTTAGTTCCGTTTTAATGAGTTAAAAAGAAAAACTCGGCGATCTTTTCATGTTTTAGGAGTCAGAAAAGAGCTTAAAGGTGACTCTAAATGTTTTTTCGTCGAAAATGATCGATTTTGCCTAAACAATCCGTTATCCTAAACAAAAATTGCAAACATTACTCATACCTGTTTGAGATGGATAAAAATGCTGCAAAAGTTACCTTTCTAAAGTGAAACATAAACAAATTTACAATTCATTTATTGAAAAAACTTATAAAAAGGGCTTTCGTCAATTCATTTTTACCGTTGAAGATTTGGGTGAGAAAATAGTGCTTTTGTTCAGAAACTTCCCATGAAGATTGCGGAAAATCCATCCGTCGGAATCGAACGCCGTCTCCTCCAGGTAATCCACATCATCCTACTCTTCAATTTCAACCATTTCAATTTGTGTTTTAGGGTTTTATTTCATTTTTTAGAGGGTTTTTAGGCTAGAAACCCGTGCATGGGGGCCTACAGGCATAACACTGGTAGCCCGCGGACCCCGACTTTTTTTCAATGGGGAAAAAGTCAAGGGTCCGCACCTTCCATGAAGGCAAGGTGCTAACCCATGCACTGTCTCTAATAGAGAGGGTGCGGACCCCGCAGCAAGGGTTTTTAACCCAAAAATTCTCAAAATTGACCCAAACAACTTAATTTCTTGCATTCTAATTTGCCTTTTTGTTGGATGTAGAGTGTACATCCTACTTGATTGGCGAGAACGGGAGCATGAGGACATGGATCTTACCGCATTAAATCACCAAACTTCGATCGATGCATTGAAGGCATGCGGCTTGTACAAATTCTGGGCCATACCTGGCATGAGGGCCCAGGTGGACTTCTTGCAGTGGCTGGTAGACAGGTGGAGCATACAACACCAATGCTTCTTCATTGGTGGCCGCCAGCTCGAAATTGAGCCGGCAGATATATACTTTTTGACTGGTTTGCCTAAGAGAGGTGAAGACTTGACTCTATTCGGGACTAGGCCAGGTGGCCAGTCTGTCGATAGCCTCCGGCTAGAGTTCTGCAACAGCCACGCTAGAGACAAAGGGATAGACATTAAAACCATATCCCATCCTGAACTCATGGTGATCGCGTTTACTGTCACCAGACTTTGCGAGAGTGCCGCACTACATATTGCCACCGGATCCTAGATGCGGATGGCAGTTGACTGCTTTCGAGGCACCATCTTCAATTGGTGCAATGTTGTGTTGGCTAATGTAAAAGGCCAACTGACCAGAGCCAAGAACGGACAACTGAAGACCTTTGGTTATGGGGCTTTGGTTGTGAGATTTGGTCTGGAGAGGGTCCCAATGTTGGTCTCGCAACACCTTATTGTTGGAGCTGGGCTTCCTCGAGAGCCCAAACTGATGCGATGGGTTGCAGTTATGGCCCGTCATCTGGACGAAGGTCGTTCGATTCAAACCTAAGTATTTCCATTGGTTGGAAAACCAGGTTTTTGCTATTCAGGACTTCCCTTACACTGGGGTAGATTTTCGCGGTGACCTAGACATGGCTCTTCCACCAGGAGAGCAATGGGATGATTCAGGTAAAATCATTTTCAACATTTTCCTATTTAATTTTTTTTTTGTTTTTATGTCGTCCCAAAATTGATAGTAAAAGTTTCAATGTAGATGTGGGTCCACAGTGACTAGCCGCTCTCCGACCTTACGAGAGGAAACAACCAGCTGCAGCGGTGCCAGCCCCACAAGACGAATCAACAGAGACCTTGGCCGAGTTGGAGAGTCATCTAGAGCGCTTGACAGGGGACATTCCAGAGACCGGCATAGATGACATTCCTTGTCGACTACAACGCTATGTGATTGGGGTCTGAGGACCTTTTAGGAGGTTCCTTTGTAAGGTGGCTCGTATAGTGGTTTCTTATTGAGATCATCACCAGTGATAGGATGATCGCCTATTGTAGACACATATGAAATTTTTGCTTTTTGTACTTATCATTTTTGCCGATCATAAGGTGTTTTTCAACCTATGATCGAGGACGATGTATATTTTGACACACTCCTATATATATCACTATTACTGGCTTATCTTGTAAATCATGTTATGGAATGCTTTTAAATTTACATGTATGATTATTGCAAATGTCTACTAAACATTCGAGAAGCAATTGCATCTGCTAATGTATTTAAAGATCTTGGAATATGCTGATATTCAATATAATCAAATTCACGTTCCAAGAGACACACTCTCAAAAATAATCTCAATAACACTGGATTTCTAATGGCATACACTCTATTAAGCTGTAATACAACGAGTTCAAAATCTAACCTCACTATCAAACTCCGAATCCCAAATGAAATAGATTCAGATAATAACTCAATCACTACACTATACTCGGCAATGTTGTTCGTTGTTTGACCGAGGCTTACCCCATGCATAGATACCAACTCGTCAGAGGGTGAATAGATAACCCAAGCTGCGGAAGAAATGTTCTCTGTATTACGACAAGCACCATCAATGAAACCAATGTATGTTTGGAGAGGCATCGACATCTGCAATATCAAGAGTAAAACCAAGATAAGTAGGAATAATGATGAAAAACACTCTCTAAGCTAAGCACACTTTTTTAAACTAAAACACACCAGCTCGAAAGAAAACTATCCTAACTAAAAATCTCCATACCCATTCTTTAAGCATAATACCTCTTCAGGTAAAGACCATTTCTGGGTTTACCTAAAGAGTCCCCGTCAAAGTCTACCAATTCATAGGCCCCTTTTGCTAGCTTTCACTTGACAACATAGGGACCATGCCACATAGGAACGAATTTTCCAGCGCCTAATTTATCATTAGCTTGATCGTACAATAAGACTAGATCTCCTTCCGAAAAATTTCGAGGGGTCACATTTCGATCATATTGAACTTTCATACGTTTTGCGTGAGTTTCGATTGCCAATGCAACATCACGTCGATTCTCATCTAATTGAGCCAAGTATAACAAACATTTTTCCTTTTCGGAAGTGGCTGGAAGTAACTCGATGGCCATTTGCAATGAGGGGATTTCGCATTCAATGGGTAACACAGCTTCCAAACCATAAACTAGTTGGAAAGGAGTGAACCTTGTTGACGTTTTTACTGAGGTTCGATACGCCCAAAACGCTGAAAATAGCATGTTATGCCAATTCGATCGATGAATCCCAATGATTCGTCGGATCATGATGACTAAAACTTTGTTGATGGATTCAACCAGACCATTAGCTTGTGGATAATAAGGAGTTGAACTATCGTGATGCAAGCCAAGCTAGCCTGTAAGTTCGGTCATCATAACGTTTCGAAAATGACGCCCATGATCAGTGATAATCGCTTGTGGAACACCAAACCTAGCAATTATATGATTGAACACGAAAATTGCAGCTGTTTTGCTGTCTGCCTCAAATGTAGGCATCGCCTCGGCCCACTTGGTAAAATAATCTACTGCAAGGATGATATACGCATGCCCCCCGGCCGAGTGAGGGTTACATGTAATAAAATCGATACCCCATTTGGAAAAAGGACCAACGACAATTATAGGGTGGAGAGGAGCAGGTGGAGCGCGCATCTTTCGATCAAAAATTTGACAGTTGTGGCATTTTCGGACCGCGTTAATACAACCTTTAAACAAAGACGGCCAGAAGTAGCCAGCGTGCAATATCTTTTTGGCTGTGGCATACCCAGACATATGACCGCCACATGCTCCAGAGTGACAGTCCTTTAGAACCCTTTCAGCTTCCTCGTGAGTTAAACAACGTCGAAAAACAGAGTCCGCCCCACGGCGATAAAGAGTATCTCCAATAATTCTGAATTGTTGGGACTGGAATCGTATTTTTCGACGTTTTGACCTTGAAATTTCTGGCCGAAAGGATTGGGTCTGGAGATAAATGATGATATCCCCATATCACGGATCTAAAGTGCTGATTAGAAACAAGGATTCTTCTGCAATGGGCTCCTCCACCACAGTTTCCGTGTCAGCACGCGGGAAGTCACACATTAACTCCGCAAAGACTAAAGATTTCTTAGACACATATTTTTCGAATTCCAAGTCGAACTCCTGCAGGATCACAATCCATTTGGAGTACTTGCCCCCTAGCAATTGCTTGGTCAAAATGTAGATCATAGGGTTGCAATCAGAAATTACTGTAGTTTTACGTAGTAAAATGTAGTGACGAAAACGTTGGACAGCTTAAACAACTGCCAATGCCAATTTCTCCACATGTGAGTATTTTAGCTCAGTTGGATTTAAAGTTTGAATAAGGTAATATATCACATGTTCAGTACCGAATTCATCTTCCTGAACTAAGACCATTCCAATGATGGAATGAGAGGCGGCAAGATACAAGAAGTAGTCCTGGTTGTAGTTGGGAGGATGCAATAACGGTGCATGGGTCAACGCGTGTTTTAGTGCATCAAAAGATTTCTGAGCTATCTCATCCCAATAGAATGGAGTATTCTATTTCAACAACCGGGTAAAACCCTTTGTAACCTTGGCGTAGTTAGGAATGAATCGTCGTAAAAAGTTTGCTTTCCCTTGCAAACTTTGGAGCTGGTGAAGACTCGAAGGAGGAGGCAATTTGACAATAGCTTCAACCTTCGAGGGATCGATGTGAATGCCGGCTTTCGAAACAACAAACCCCAACAATCGACTCGTTTCTATACAAAAAACACACTTGTGTGGATTCAACCTAATATGATAATGCCTACACCTCATAAAGATTGCTCGTAAATGGATGAGATGATCAGCTCGATGTAATGAATGAGTAGGCAAATCATCGAGATAGGGTTACACAATGTGCTTGATGTCATGAAACGCATAAGACATGGCCCTTTGAAAAGTTGCCCCGGACTTCTTGAGCCCAAAGGGTAATTTGCAATAAGAAAATGTCCCCCATGGACAAATGAAAGCTGTTTTTGGTTGATCGGCAGGTAGAATATTAATTTGATTGTATTCGGAAAAACCATCCATGAAGGAGAATATTTCGCTGCCGGCACAATCTTCAATGATTTGATCGATATAGGGAGTTGGGTAATTGTCCTTTGGACAGGCTCGATTAATGTCCCTATAATCAATACATATTCTTATTGTCCCTTGCTTTTTGTTAACTGGAACAATATTCAATACCCAATCCGTTAACGGAATCGGATAAATGAAACCTGCTTTGAGTAATTTTTCAACTTTTGCTTTAATAGCAGCAACTTTTCTTGGGTGAATCTGACACAAACATTGCCGGACAGGTTTAGCGTTCGGGTAAGTCTTGATTTCATGAATAACAATTGCGGGGTGAATTCCTGGCATTTCCTCATATGACCAGGCAAACACGTCACAGAATTCTTGAAATAGGGCCTTATATATTTGAATTTCATTTTCTGTACACGAGGCACCTATATGAATGTTTTCAACAATTCTAGGCTTAACCGAAATGTCAATAGGAATAGTTCGAGAGATGTTTCCAAAATTTAACTCTGAATCAGGATTTTTCATTGGATTTTGAGGTTCCTTGACATATTCAGTCGTAAAAATTGATGAAAAATCATTTTCAAAACGATCATTCTCGGGTAAGAACGAAGATTTGTGATGGAGATCTTCCCATGGTAAATCATCTACACATAGGATTTCACGAATTTGCTCATCAGAGTGAACAAGTTCAGAAAACGTTGTTGCATCTGAGCTTGATGTGAAAAGTGATTCCTCACGGACCACATTCATTAGGTCAATTTTGGTTGAAGATGGGTCGGTAAACGATTGCATGGCCTCATACACAATTTCATATGGACTCAAAGGCATAACATCACCAAATGAGTCTATCTCAGATTTAGAAGGTACGATCCAAGGATCGTCATAAACAATGGTGTCTGACGAAATCATATGAATGGTTGCAAAAGAAGACGATGTGTTGATCGGAGGAAAAGGAAAAGTTCCCAGTAAACCGACGTCTTTAACTAGTCCTACTCCAACATCCTTATACGGGATAGTTGTTTTACCGACATGCTGAATGCTTTCAGAAGAGGCCGGTTCGGATGAAAAGTAAGCCAGCTGGTCTATTGTTACGATCTTTCTATTATGAGGAAACTTTATAACCCGAAATACCGATGAAACGACAGCTGTCATAGCGTAAGACCAACTACGACCCAAGAAAAGGTTGTAATCTAGAGGGGCATCAACCACCTCCACATCTAGATTAACAGTTTTTCCTTCAACCCCTATAGGTAAATCCTGTAGAATGCGAAAAGGATGAAACCCACGGCCGTCAAAGGCCTTTAGGATCGTCAGGGATTTATTTAGTGAAGGAGAACCAAGCGATCTCCAACACTGTATCGACATAATACACGCTGAGGCTCCCTCATCAATCACAGTCCTATGAATAGGCCTATTTTTGACTATCACTAGGATCTGGAAAGCCATTTGATGAGGTAAGCGTGGTGTACTATTTTTTAGATCGAAAATTATTAGGTTTGAGTCCTGAACGTCAACAGCTCCTATAGCCGACAAAAGTAATTTACGCTGTGCTGGACATGATTGCAGCACTTCCAAAGCCGACATTGCTGAAGGTGAAACAGCTAAATCTTCAACAATGTTATAGTTCTGAGCCACTCTCGCACGTGGATTGAAAGCTGAATTTCGAAGTATACCCTTGGCGGGCGGTCTGATTACTAAATCTGGATTAGGTTTCTCGATTTGTAGTGGATCGGAACCGGGAGCTGAGGTTGATGGGTTAGAATGAGAAGATTCTGCTTCTTTACCATCAACAGGACTTTTACTACCATAATCATGTGATCGAGTCACAATCCGAACATGGGACATCATCAGTATGGGTTCTTCATTGGCACTCGAGGAAGAACCTATCATCTTACTGTCTTGACTTGGAAAAGGATCCTTCAAAACAACAGGCGTTTGGGTACCTTTGAAAATCTTCGCAACCTCTGCACGGTAAGGGTAGTCTCTTGTAAAATGCTCTTCGTCACAAATGAGACAAGGATAACGAGGTTTGCATTTCTCGTCATTGGATTCCACTTTTTCTGGTTTCTCTTTTGAATTTTTGTCTATTTTATTTTTCTTCTTCCCTTTCTTCTTACCACCGATTTTTATTTGGCTGTAGATGACTCTACAACGTGAATATCGGTGGAAATCTCCGCAGAAGAATCTCCTGTCGGGGAATCTGGCAAGGTTATGATAGGAGATGAATTCTTGGAAGACTTCTTCTTACTTTTGGTGTTAACCGTACCAATCATACCATCAGCGGCATGAGACCCTGAAGGAGCTGCAGCGATTTGATTTTGCTTAGGAAGATCGGGGATTTTCTCGTGTAACGTACCTGACTGAGTATAAACTAAGTTAAGGTACTGCGCTTGAGAAATTACTTGCTCCTCAGTAATGACTCCAGCCTTAGCTACATACTTAGTGATCTTTGGCAATAAAGATTTTACAAACCATTTAGCTAAGATCTGATCCGAAATAAAAACCTTCACTAAACGCCATCGACGTTTCCATTCATGAATGTGATCTGAAATGTAAGTAGATGTCGACTGCTTTAATGAAGTTAGTAATTCCGTGCCATTGTCATATCTGACTGGCAATTGAAAATGAGTTAAAAACGAGGTAGCTAACTGACTAAAGTTATAAAAAGTGGCTCACGGTAACTCAATGTACCACTTGGCCGCAAGACCAATTAGAGTGCGTTGGAAAAGCCTTAAATGGATTGAATCATCTGAAATGGAGTTAGACGCACACCAGAGGTGATAAGTCATCACATGGTTCGACGGGTCCTCTCCTGATTTGCCTTCAAACTTAGGAATATCACTAGGCAACTTATTCGGCATTGGCGGCCAAAACGGAAGATAGTTAATGGGATCGTTCGTTAGGCGCGACAAGTCAGGCAAGTCCAAAGTTGCGATAAACGGTAACTGATGATTAGGGTCCCTAAAACTCTGGGTCATGAGACCAGCCCTAGGAGGAGGATATCTAGGATAACTAGGAATAGGAATTGCATTTGGGATATTGTATCCTCCCAGAAAACCAGGATTAACCGGACTGTACTGGGGTTGTTGAGGTTGTTGATATGTATACCCAGGGTATGGTTGATACTGATAGACTGGCTGCTGCACAACAGGACCGAATTGGTATTGTCCCTGGTACGGTTGATAAGTAAATTGTGGTTGACTTGTGACAACCGTACTTGAACCAGGTTGTCCTACAGGCATCTGAACCGAAGTTTGAATTGTGGATCCAGACGGAGGTAAAGATGTCTGAGGAGTAGATACAGGAATAATAGAAACCGGAGCTGTCAATACTCCAGAAGTAGGTGGGGTAGATTGAACAGATGTTTCAGTAGTTGCAGTAGCTGTTTGAGGCGGAGTACGAGGCGTACTAGGCCCAGGCTGAGAAACTACCGAAGGTATAGAAGTTTGAATAGTAGACTGGACAGGTTGCTGGGGTGAACCAGAAACTAAGGGTTGTCCAGTTTGAGATGACAACTGTACATTCGGTTGCAAGACCTGTTGAGTTTGCGATGGATCCCACACTAAATTCATTCCGGGGTACGGACCCATAATAGGTTGAGAATATTGAGGACCATAACCGGGTTGAGGGTAGGGTTGATAATTCAAAGGTACATTTCCCGCTCCTTGAACATATGATTGACCGGAGGGTGGTTGGAAACCTTGGTTCGAGTACTGACCTTGGGGTTGATACCCTTGAGGCACGTACTGATACTGGGGTTGACCTTGAGGTACATATTGATACTGGGGTTGACCTTGAGGTACATATTGAGTCTGGGGTTGACCTTGAGGAATGTACTGTCCCGTAGGTATGTACTGTCCTTGAGGTTGCCTACCAGGCGCAAATTGGGTACCTTGAGGTTGCCCCCCAGGCGATAATTGAGGATTTTGAGGCTGCCCCCCAGGCGGTAACTGGCCACCTTGAGGTTGAGGATTAGGAATAGTACCTGAAATCATGAGAATATCTTCTACACTCAACGGCTTAGTACCATTGTTTCCAGTTAATAACCCTTGTTCAATGGGTTGAGGAGATGCTCCTACAAAAGTACCAGAAAGTGACTGATACCCAGAGGGAACAGAAGGACTGCCGTACAAAAAGGATTCTGGCGATTGAGTAAACATGGATGACTCTCTTGACATATTTAATGGAGGATAGTAACCTCTAGGTGTTGGGTGATAAGGAATACGAGGTGGTGAAAAACTTAACCCTAGGTTTTCCAAAAAATTAGTCAATGAAAGATACCAAGCACTGCTCCTAGGTGGACTGTAAAAAATTTATTCACGCTCCCCAAGTTCAATAACAGGTTGATTTTCAGGGATAGGGATGCCTACTTCTTCTTCCGGAGTAGCAAGTTCTTCAATAGCTATAAGTCCAGAATGAAGACTTTGGGTAATTATTCTTTCTACCCTGGGTGAACTAGGACCACTAGAAGATGGAGAGGTAAACCTCGATGTTGGAGTAGCAGCAAATTCACTTTCAGGTTCGGATATTTTAGGTTCCTCACCTATATCACTAGTAGATGAAAAGCTACCAGTAATTTCGGAAATAGCCACTGATTGTGGATTATAATCTGCTACTAAAGCTTGAAAATCAGGATGTAGCACCAAAGAAGACTCTCCTTCTTTAGGTGACCCAACTCTACTGTATCTAGGAGTTACGAGGGCTCTTAACCCTTCAGGAAGGCTCGGTGAAAACTCAGGAGGTTGGCCCCAAAGTCTACGGGACTTCCTCAGTAATTCAGCCACGATTAAAAATTTTAACTACTTCACATGAAAACAAAGTAAAATCTCAATCAAAACCACCTAAAGCCTCTAAAGAACCAAACAATTTTGAATCACACGCCTAAAGAATCTAGGAGATCAAACACACACAAACAATAACTTTCCGTACTGAAAACACTAGTTGGTGATGAAGCCCAACATCACAGAGTTCAATACAGAAATGGCGGTTGGAACAGTTACCCCGAAAACCTACTTAATGAATAGACTGGCACAAGTTTCTCCACTAAACCGTCTCGAGTGAAGAGAACCCCCCAGAAAATCCAAGTGAGTCTAGCTGACGTCTGCTCCAGGTACAATGGGATCTTCCCACCACTGTCACCTTAGGAAGAATCCTATAGAATATGGTCACTAAGGTTACCAACGGAAACAAATATACCTGGGGGAACAGTATACGATCCGATACACACGCAAGGGCAGAGTAACAAGCTCAATCCCCTTGAATGCTCCTTGACATAATCCAAGGTTTACCAACAAGTGACCCCGGGCTCCTCGACAATGGTTAATCCGAGGTTTACCGTTTTTAATATGTGAATATCTGGCGTCATTCCCAATGAGGAAGGATTGATTCCCACACTGGTTCGGACATGATCTCGTGCTTCTCCTTTAAGAGGAGCTTTCCGAGAGCATAAATGCAACAATTGGATTTCTCTCCTACCGCAAGATACAACTACTTGTTTGTTTTAATGTCTTGGAGAGTTAATTACTCCCTACTCCAAGGCACTAGCCTAAGCTATGTTGGTGTATCAGAGCCCTAGAAATAAAAATATTACTAGATAGATTTTACTTTAAGCGTTATTTTTATTGGTTTTTGTTTAAGTCAAGAGGTGCGGAGATGAAACTCGTGGTGTGAAGACTCGACTCGAAATCACTAAAAAATGCACTTAAGATGATTAAGAAATCTTTTCCCTTCAATGAACTTCTAGCTAGGAAAGAGTTTGAGAATGCAAATACTTGTAAACACAAATCTTTCTTAACAAACAAATTAAAAGAAGAGCTTTTTGTCTTTTCCAATGCACTCAAACAACTAGCTATTTTCACAAAAATTTCCCTTTTATTTCAAAACACTCAAACACTACAAAAACAAACTTTTTCCAAAAGAGATTTTTTTAATTTTTATAAAACACTCAAAACTATGGAACTAACTAATCTTGAGATATATAAACTATAAAAACCTATTTGAAGTCAAAGCTTACAAGATGTCTTTTCAAGGATGTTTTACTTAGCTACAAGCAAACTAAGGACTAATTTGTCTAGAATCACAAATCAGTCAAAAAACAACCAATTTTTGTTTTCTTTTCTAAAAATGAAATCCAAAGTTTTAACACAAGCTTTTTCGAAGTTCCATAAAGAGAAAACACAAGGTGGATTCCTCAACAAAGGTAGATTTTGCAAATGGTCAGAGTCATAAGAAGGCTAGTAAAAACCAAGGTGATCTAAGGTTTCTACAGCTTCTAAGCTCAGAGCTACTACAAGACCAAAATGAAAACCAAACCCAACGATCAAAACTTCTAGGAATTTCACCTAAAACCCTAACACCAATGGAATTAACCTAAGGAAAGCTTCTGACAAGTTATATGCACGTCTGGGCAGGGGATAATAACATCTAAACAAAAACTAAGCTGACTAACAGAGAAAATCTTAGGTTTTCCAAAATTTTGACAGGGTCCGCAGGCCCATAGTTAACACAGGTGCGGTACCGCTCTGTGCTAAAAGCAAAAGTGTGGATAGGTCCGCACTATGTCCTAAGCCGAGGGTGCGGTCCTCTCCCAAAGTTATGAAAAACAAAAAATAATCCTAGATCTACTAAATCTACCCAATTCCACACACAACAAGCCAAAAACAGAAACAAAAACACAGTTTCTCAGGTCAAAGTAAAAACAAGGAAAAAATCAAGTCCCCAGCGGAGTCGCCATTTTGTCACACGGAATGAGTCGATCTTGCGGACAAGATAGACCTTCCTAGAATCTAATGATATCTAGTGACAAGCAAGCCAATCAAAAACTATCTTTCTCTAAATATGCATTTATAAACAAAGGCAAACAAGTGTTTAGGCCTACCTTGGGTCCAATGCAAGTTTGTGGAAGCCTCGCTCCTTTGATCCAAATGAGATCCTTTGTTACGAATCTGCAAACACAAATAAGAAAACAAATTAAATAGCACCTGAAAAGCCAATATCATAAAGCACACTTAACATGATGATCAAGGAATTCATGAAACAAATGACATAAGACAATTTGTTGAGAAAAATGAATCTGATTGTATTAATTCAAATCAAAGAAGAACTTTACAACCTGTGCCTTGATGCTATACAAGCTCCTCCCAGGGTCCAACAAGAAGTCCCCCCTACTTTTACAAGTTTCACTCTCTTCCCAATGAAGCCAAAAAGGTATGTGATCTCTCCTCTCAAGCTTAACTAGGAAGTCAATTCCACCAGCATTTACCCTCAAAAATGTTCAGCTTCTAACCTCCCTAGCAACTAGCCCAATGCCTTAATTTATAATGCAATGGAGGGAAGTTACTAGGTCCTCCTTCAAAGGGATAAAGCCCTCCTTCAAAGGGATATCTCCTCTCATCAAGGGATTAGCTCCTTCTCTTTTGGGATGCATGAACCACCTAAGAGCGACCAATCCACGTCAAAATTCCTTCTAGAATCATCTAGAATTAACTCAAAGTGAGTTTTTAAGAATAAACTTGCGCCTTTTTGACTTTCACAGGGGTTCGCACCCACTCCTTTAGGGACAGAGCGGGCAGGTCTGCAGTTTTTGTGAACAGAAGGTGCGGGACCGCAGGCAACAGTGAGAGAAAGTGCGGAACCAGAGCTTTGTTGATTTTCAATGTCTTTCTCCCATTTTCAAAGCTTGACTTGAAGAGCTGAGGTCTGAGACTTGCTTAGGAGGATATTACAAGTGATGATAGACCCATACTGACTGCAAATAATCATGGTGACGATATTTTTGTGTAACACTTGCATATGGAACACAGGACATGTCGTCTTCCTCTTCTTGTGTCTTGGGACACTATTCAACAGAAAACTTTACACCTACAGGAATGGGAACCTTCACCGGTTTATGATCTTGCATATTAAACCTCTGCAGTATTGTCTCGACATACTTCCTCTGGTTTAACCAGAGCTTCCTCTTTTCCCAGTCTCTTTTAATTTCCATGCCCAAAATATAGTTTGCAGCACCAAGATCTTTCATGTCGAATTTGGAGGACAATTGGTCTTCAAATCCTGGATAATTTCTTTTTCATTTCCAACCAGCAACATATCATCCACATACAAGACCAGATAAATAACACGGTCACCAATTAATTTAAAACACACACAGTGATTTGCTTTGCTTCTGGTGAAGCCAAGTCCCCATATAAATGTATCAAATTGCTGATACCATATCCTTGGTGACTGCTTTAACCCATACAGAGACTTCTTTAACTTGCATACCAGTTCTTTCTTACCCATCACCACAAAACCTTCAGGTTGCTTCATGTAGATCTCCTCTTCTAGATCCCCGTGAACAAATGTTGTCTTCACACCCATCTGTTCTACCTCGAAATCAAAAGCAGCAGCAACATATAACAATAATATAATAGAAGTTACCTTGGCAACAGGAGAAAAAGTATCACCAAAATAAATTCCCGGCACCTGGAAATAACCTTTTGCTACCAACTGAGCTTTGTATTTCTCTACCTTTCCTTCTACATTTATCTTCTTCTTGAACAACCATTTGCTACCAATCAGTTTCCTTCCAGCTGGCAGCTCCACCAGATCCCAAGCCTCATTTTTGTGCAAAGATGCCATTTCATCAAACATGGCCTCTTTCCAGAGTTTTCCATCCTCTGAATCTACTGCTTCCTTCACAATTTTGGGATCATCATCGGTAATAGATAAAGAAAAATTTGAACAGAAAGTAGATGGACTATACATTTCTGGCTGCCTTCTTTCTCTAACTGATCTTCTTACACTCGGAGTTTGTGGCTCTTCATCTTCTGATTCCTCCTCCGCTGAAGAGTTTGATTCTTCCTCCTTTAGCTCAAACTATATCTTCTCAGGTTCCTTTGGTTGGACTTCATGTTTAATAACATCTTTCACCTCTCTGAACACCACATCTTGGCTATACACAACCTTCCTTGTTGCTGGGTTCCAAAGCTTATAACCCTTTAAACCATCCTTATACCCAATAAAGATGCACTTTTTAGATTTACTATCCAACTTGGTTCATTTTTCCTTTGGAACATGTACATATGCATCACATCCAAATACCCTCAGATGTGAAAGAGAGGGTTTCTTACCAGTCCATACCTCTTGTGGAGTCTTATCCTCCAATGCGGATGAAGGTGACTTATTGACCAGGTAACATGCAGTCTCCACCGCCTCTGCCTAGAATTCTTGTCCTAACCTGGCACCACTGAGCATGCTTCTTGCCCTTTCCATCAACGTCTTGTTCATTCTTTCTACAACTCCATTTTGCTGAGGTGTATATGGATTAGTCTTCTGCTGTGCTATACCACACTTCTTACAAATTTCTTCAAATTCCTTACTGCAAAACTCTCCACTATTATCTGTCCTCAACACCTTTATCTTCTTGTCTGTCTGGTTTTCCACCAGAGCCTTAAATTCTTTAAACCTGTCAAAGACTTCAAATTTCTTCTTAAGGAAATATATACATGTATTCCTTGAGAAGTCATCTATAAATGATACATAGTACATAGACTTATCAAGTGATGGAACCTTCACAGGTCCAAACACATCACTGTGCACAATCTCTAATATCTATTTCGCCCTCTTACCACCAGAGGGGAAACTCACTCGATTCTGCTTCCCATATACACAATTTTCACAGAAATCAAAATCCAGAGAGCTATTACTCATACCTTCTACCATACCTTTACCATGAAGTATTTGAAGGCCCTTCTCTCCAATATGTCCAAGCCTTTGATGCCACAACATGGTCTTCTCTCGAGTGACCACTAGATTTTCTACTCCACTTTCAGGAACCACAGAACTGTGGCACCCATAAAAAACAATGCTACCTTTTAGCTTGTACAGAGTTCTAGTTCAAACTCCCCGCATCAATACCAATGCTCCCCGAACCATCTTGCAGGTACCCTTCTCGAACACTGTTTTTACACTTGCATCATCCAACTTGCTTACAAAAATCAAATTTATGGTCAATGCAAGAATATGCAGAACACCCGGAAGTGTTCTAACCCTTCCACCTTGCAACTTCAACTTTACTTTTCCACGACCAATGATTCTAGCCTTCTTATCATCTCCTAAGAAGTCATCACCACCATCATATTTCTCATACTCGCAGAACCACTCTCTATGGGGAGTGAAGTGAAAGGATGCACCTGAGTCAATCAACCATGCCTCATGATCTACATGTGTACTTGAAGAAGCCAAGTACACATCCCCACCTTCATATGAGGTGGTTTTCACCTCTGCAGAAGAAGCATCATCAGATCCCTTTCCTTTATCAGGAGCTTTAGATTTACAGTCCCTTTTGTAGTGCCCTTCATTTTTCATTTCCAGCACACCACCTTTACAGGTTTTCCTGGATATTTAGATCTCCCTCTAGATTTAGGTCTCCCACTCGATGACTTATCTTTGTTTCTGTTTTGGGACCGTCCTCGTATAGACAAGGCATCACCATTCTGGCTCTCCATATTTTTCCGTCTCATCTCCTCCGTTAGTAAGGATGAGACTATTTCATCAAACTGCAAGGCAGTTGCATTACTACCTATTTCAATAACTAGACTATCCCACAAATAGGGTAGAGAACACAACAAACTGATGCATTTATCTTCATCTAAAATTTTAATATCAACAGATGCTAACTGACTTACCACAATATTAAATGCGTTCATATGCTCTGTCATCGAGTCTCCATCTTTCATCCTTAGGTTATACAACTTTTTTCGCAGGAACAATTTATTCACCAGAGACTTAGATTGGTACAAAGTCCCTAACTTGTCCCACAAAGCCTTTGCCATAGCTTCCCCTGATACATTCAACAATATTGAATCTGAGACACCCAATCATATTGTGTTCTTTGCCTTTCGATCCAACTTCTTCCATTCTTCATCGGACACTCCCATTGGTTTAGTACCCAGATCTACCACGATCCGCTGATCTTTATCCACCAACAAATCCTCCATCTTGAGTTTCCACAACTCAAAACTCTGACCATTAAATTTCTCGATCTCTATCTTTCCACTGCTCGCCATCTTCTTTCACCACCAGAATCGATCTTGCAAGTCTCCCACTGAACAGGGTCTACCACAGGCCCAAGCAAAACACCGCAGCAACAAAGGCATCCCCTTGAAGCCAAAACAACTTCGATACCAAATGTAGGTTTTAACCCTGTACAAAAATTACCTACATACAAATTCTAAAACACATAAAATAAAAAATGCGACAGTATAACACATAAAACACATACATACAGAGATTTTCCCCTGGATCCCAAAACCGAGACTACTAGCTTGATTTTTCATTATGTTCCTTTCAATGTTACAATACATATTTATACATTCTGAAGCATCCAATACCATGGACCGAAAACCATCGCGTCCAAAACCATGTGCAAAAATCATGCATAAAACCGTAGGTGGTTCCACCCAACCTAACATAGGGTCCAAAACCAAAATTTTCCGGGGCACTGCCCTGAACCCCATAGAGTGGGGTTACCTACACCCCTCAAACCCCCTGTGATCCCCCCACTACGCAATTGGCGCAATGAAGGGGGGGCTCCGTCCCCCCCTCTAACCCCCCGGTTAACTACGTGGGCTAGTCATGGAAAGAATATAACACAACCCAACATTAATGAGGTTGACACAGTAAAAGAACTACCCTCGAGACCCTTGTTTAATTTTTTAACAAGCTTGACACATAACAAAGAACTATATTCACACCCTTTGTTTCATTTTTTATCGAGCTTGACACAAGACAAGGAACTATGCTCAAACTCCTTGATTCATTTTTTAACGAGGTTGTCACAAGATAAGGAACCATCCTCATGACTCCTTGTTTCATTTTTTAACGAGGTTGACACAAGACCAGGAAATATCCTCACGATGTTTGTTCATGACCCATAAGAGAACATGGCTCCCAAGAGGTCTTCACTAGATGGAAAAACCACGCTCCGGGAGGAATACATGTCATTTGGTACCAAAGACAAATCGGGTTCCAATGCCCCCAGTACATAATGTACAATACCATATGTGTGATCATCAACAGATGTGGAGACGGAATGGGTAGCCACATAATTGACCTATGGTGGGGAAGGTACTTCTTGCAAACAAGAGCCAATAGGGGATGATGGTTGCAAAGGAGGCACCTGGTGACCAATGAATGATAGTTGATCAATAATCACAATTCTCCCTTCGTGCGGAAAACAAACCACACAGAAAAGTGAAGAAACAAGAGCTCCCATGACATAAACATAGTCGTGTCCAAGGAGAATATTGAAATCTAAGGGACCTTGGACTACCATCACATCTATATAGATGGTCTTTCCTCTCAAAGTAATAGGGAACTTCGGAAGGATCCCTAAGGGTTGACTAGTTCCTTCGTTGAAAGCCAATAGATTCTGGGTGACAGGCACAAGCTGCGGGGAACCTAAAGCTTTCCAAGTAGTAGAAGACATGATGCTAACAGATGTGCCTTCATCTAATATAGTGCCATGTACTACCATATTATAGGCTTGTACTGTGATTTGGAAAGGCACATAAGATGGGAGGCAGAAAGTAGTCAATTGACTCCAATCAAAAGAAATGACATAACTAATTGGTGGGGGTATCATATGATTTCCCCCATTCCCTGTAGAAGAAGGAGAAAGACTCTCTAAACAATTGGAATGGGAGGGTCACTCTTCGATTCATGAGAATCTGAGGGGACAAGAAGAACATGAGCAGTGTGATCACCACTCTCTTCGGGAACAGAGTGAACAACTGAAGGCGGAGCCAAGTCGACACTCTTTCCGACCACTGGTTGGTCGGGAACAGACACAAGAGAGTTATGCTCAAGAAGAGTAGGATGAGCAAGAGATGAATCCAAGTTAATCTCTTTACCAACTAGGACAGGGTTAGAATAAAGCCTTTGATAACCAATAGGAAGTTGGGGTTGAGGAGTTGCAAGGTTTTCTAAAAATTTGGAAGCTTTATCCATAAGAGCACAAAGGTGAATAAGATGCCCTCCTTCACATAACCTATAAGGGGATCTGATATTCCATTTCTTCTTACCATCATTAGCTGAAGGTGTAGCATCGACATGATCTCCAAAGGTCGACGGGGATGGTCGATTCTGTCTAGAAGCTTCATAATGGATAGAGCCGAGGAAATCAGTTTGGGATCCTTTCCCTTATTAGGATGGAACAACCCTAAGAGATAATACCTTCTCCCATGATGAGAGGAACCATCTCCCATCCATCCAAGCTATATAAACCTCTCTTTTTCCCACGCAAAATCTAGTTGGAGTTTTGGAGCAAGTTTAAATAAGCAGCAAGTCATCTATGGCTTGTAGCTTTCTAGTGTATGTTAGAGGGAGAATAGTGTGTTGGGCGTGGGATCCCCCCAAGGAAAGTTTTGGGGCTTAAAGCCCAAGTTTTGACTAATTCCATTGTAAAGACTCCGCGATTTGTGGGAGTGGAGCACGAAGTTGTAATGGAGTCATAGGGTTGTTCGCCCTTACTTTTGTACATGTAGTGTCGCCTTGAGAGTTCTACCCATGGTCCGTGGACCATGGGATTGTATAAATGGAGCGAGGCTCTAAGTGTAAAGAGACATATGAGGAAATCAATCCATGAAGTAGCGAGTCTAAGTGTAGAGTCGTGTCTTTAGGTCATAGAGTAGGAGAAGGCTCTCCAGCTGAGTGCGCAGAGGCTTAGTAGTCCACAGCTGAGTGTGCAGGGCAGGTTGAGTCTGTAATCGTTGGAAGAATTAATAAAGAGAAGTTTTACCATATTTCTGTGTATCTTTTTTTGATTTATGCATTGAAGTATATTGGGTATGAATTGCAAGTTTACTGTTTAATTACTACGCAAACTTATATGAATGTGCTAAATAAGTGAATCTAATAGAAGGTATCTGTTTACGCTAAGACAACTAACTGTTATAAGAAGATAAGTAAGATCCACGGTGTGACTTGGGAAATAGTGCAGATCGTTGCTCCAACATTGTGAAAGCTCCTCAGCCCTTGGTTAGGGTTGCGCGAAGGTGAATATAACAGGGCGCGAAGGCCTTGCAGGTTAGGGAAGTGGCGAAGTAACCTGCGCAAAGGTATCCAGAGTTGGACTAAATCAACCCCTCAAACATCTCAAGGGTGTGGAAACCTAGTTCGAGAATCCCCCCATACTACTTCGGGTGAGACCTCATTCCGTGTTTCACAGACTGTTGCTGAAAGGGCCAGTAGTACAGGGATTTGTTTGGCTAATTAAATCTAAACCTAGGTCAGGCCCCAACAAGCCAACAAATGGTTCCATTGCCGAGACCGGAATCTGCATAGAGATGTCTGATGTCATATCATTGGAATCCAAATAAGAAAGAAATTGAAGGCTGGTTGGACAGGAGAATTCACGAGTTCGCGGTGCAGGAGAACAGGAATCCACGACTATCAAAAGAAGAGTGGTTAGATTGCTACCTGTACACAGAGATCCACAAAATTTTCTTCGCATCTTTCCCTACTGAGCTGTACGAGTGAATCACGAAGTTAGAAGATAGGCAAGGAAGGTGCAAGCTCGACAGTCCTATTGTGTGGACCCCAAAGTTGGTGCACAGATTGGAAGCATCAGAGGTTAAGATTGTGCACGCTGTTGATCACTGGCTCGATCAAATTATAGGAGGATTCATTACTAATTTTGCGGTAGATACTTCAATCAGCTATAGCGAGGTAGAGCGATGCTTCCTCAAAGGACTGAGAGGTAAGTATGTAAAGTCTCTGAACACTTGGATTAAAATGCTACTATGTGAAAAGCGGATTATGTGAATACATTAATGTTCGGGGCTACATGAAGTGGGAGAATTTACAGAAACAAAGATAGTGCAGAACTAGAAACTAGCCCCTTGATTTGACCTCTACGAGGGGATGAGGAAGAGCTCGTGAAGGTCTCACCAAGAAGTGCGATCAATTTGATAAGGCAGAGGATTCTATGCATACCACCCCCACACACACCACCACCAGCTTCACCACCTTCACCCCCATCTTCGCCCGTACCACCTCTGCCACCACCGCGAGTCAATATGGCAAGCACGATAAAGTTACCAATGTTTAAGGGAGTAGGAAATGAAAATCCAGACCAGTTTTGGTTCGTGATAAAAGGCATATGGGAAGCACAGGGAGTTATAGATGATAACATAAAGAAAGCAACGTTGGTCAATGCTCTGCAGGATCGAATTCTAACCTGGTATATTAAGCATTCTAATGACAATCCGAATGTGGGGATAGCAGATATCCAAATTGTGATGAATAGAGAATTTAGTAGGCTGAAGTTAGAGACGTAGTCGATCATTGGGTTCAAGGAAATCACAATGCTACTAGGCGAGACTCCTTGGGAGTTGGATCAAAGATTGAAGTGCACAATTTGTGAAGCTAATATGACTTTGACGGATGGACAACATCGCAAATGGTTTGTAGCATCGCTAACGCCGCATTTAAGGAACGTGCTATCACAACAAAGGTTAATGACTCAGGCAGAGGCCTCGAAGATTGTGATGAGGGTGCATGAGACCCCGATACAGGATCCTAACCTGGGAGTTCAGCAAATCCACGCGCAGTTGAAAAACCTGTGCCTTGAGATGCAGAGACTGAAACAGGATAGGAAAGCTCGCCTGGAAGTGCGCGAAGAGGTATGGTGTGCTAAATGTAAGGGTCAGGGTCATGAAAAGGACCACTACCCAATGTTTGTGAATTAGCTCGTGGGAGGAGGATCGATGCCGTTAAGACTAGAGGCACAAGAAGGACCTAGCGTGGTGCCTACTTTGTGGTACGCGATTTGTCAAATAGGAGGAAAGCATGCTACAGACAACTATCATTTGTTACAGAGGTACACACATAATTCACAATAGTTGTTTTGTAATTTCTGTAGATCAGTGGCACATGATGAGCTCACCTGTAGAAGCTATGTACCTTCACAGTGAGGCGACCTTCACAGTTAATGTACCACATTATTAATTATGCAACCTCAGCCACTGGCTATGGAAACGATTTTAGATCATATCCTTTCCCCTTCTATACCACATTTTCTCCTTCTTGGAGAACTAACTCTAGCAACCCTGGCATGGGTGTTCTCTGGGCGAATCAATTCTAACCTCACGAAAATCCACTAACAGTTGAAATAACTTCTTTTGTCACCTGAATTTCTAGTCTGTGGACTCTAAAATTATTCTCTTCCAAATTCAGATCGAACTCAACTGTTAACTATTAATCAAATCCCTGCCATCCTCTGTCCTAAAAAATCTGCCATACATCTGCTTGAAACTGAACCTGCATTGTGTTTTATGGCTCATGTCTAATGGTTTGGCTGCCCATTCTATCTGTTGTTCTGTAGCAGCACTTGGAGTAGAAACAAGTTGTTGAGGGGGTTGTTAGCCGGTAAATTTTGCAATAACAGGGATGAATGTAAATCTGTGCGGAGGTTATGACATGATTGATGGCAAATGTGTTATAGTTATGGTAATTACTCCAACATGTTGGAAAAGACCGCAAATTAATGCAGGCCTACATATTCGTACAAAATGCCATTTTTGATGTGCATGTATATACATGAAGGGTATGATGGGAATATAAATAGATCATAGTAATGATGAGCAATTAAAGCAAGTGATTGTGGTAATGATGAACGATTAAAGTGAGGAAATGTGGTAATGATGAGTGATTAAACTGAGGTTTAATAATAATGATGAAATGACATCATTATTATTAAATACAAGATCTCCCCCCCAACTAAGGTATGACCATCCTCAATCATGATAGGTCATGTCATAAATGAGATACCAATCAAATCCACAGAGTCGTTTGGGGATGTACCTGATGACATGCCTTAGTGGAGTGTCAGCATCGGTGGAGTAATAAACTAGTGGAATATCAACATCGATGGAGTAAAAACACCAGTGGAGTATCAACATTAGTGGAGTAACAACACCAGTGGAGTATCAACATCAATGAAGTAACAACACCAGTTGAGTATCCGCATCGATGGAGCAACAACATTAGTGGAGTAACAACACCAGTGGAGTATCAACATCAGTGAAGTAAAAACACCCGTTGAGTATCCACATCGGTGGAGTAACAACACCAATGGAATATCAACATCAGTGGAGTAACAACACCAACGGAGTATTAGCATCGGTGAAGTAACAACACCCGTTGAGTATTTGCATCGATGGAGTAACAACACCAGTGGAGTATCAACATCAGTGGAGTAAAAAAACCAGTGGAGTAACAACACCAGTGGAGCATCAACATCGGTGAAGTAACAACACCAGTGGAGTATCAACACTAGTGGAGTAACAACACAAGTGGAGTAACAACACCAGTGGAGCATCTGCATCGTTGAAGTAACAACACCTGCAAGAAAAAGAGCCCTACTAATGGAGTAGAAGAAAAGTTTTAATTTTATTATTCTTGTTAAATATATATATATATATATATATATATATATATATATATATATATATATATATATATATATATATATATATATATATCTTTATTTATTTATTTATTTATTCAATGTGTAGTGCATAGGAAGTGTTCTCTGCACTAATGATTTCAAAACTAGAGTTATCAAAAATATTCTTAACAAAGGAGTCCCTAGAGGTCGGGTGATGATATAATCTGAGGCAATGTCCATTTACAAATAAAGGAGTGTGTGCCTCATCTATCATTGTAAGTCTAACAGTCCCATTGTCAAATACTGCATCAACTTCATATGGTCCCATCCACCTAGAGCAGAGCTTTCCCTTGAAGTCCTTGAATCGGGAGTCATAGAATAATGCCCAATCACCTTTTTGAAACACCTTTTTCTTGATGAATTTGTTGTGCCACTTGGTTCACTGCTACTGAATTGTAGCAGTATTCTGTACAACTATCAAGTGAATTTCATCTAACTCATTTAGATGTTCCAGTCGATGTTTCTGGGTGGCAGTAAGATCCAAACCTACTTCAAGAGCTTTCCCGAGTGTCTTAATTTCAAATTCCATCAGAAACAAAGGGGATTTTCCATACACAATCTCATATGGTGAAAACCCTATTGTATTCCGCCATGTCGTTCTATACACCCAAAGTTCTTTAGGAATTTTTTCAGCCCAGTTTCAGCGATGGTTAGCTACAATATTTGTGAGGATATTTTCTAGTACCTTATTTGTGCTCTTGACTTGACCATTCGCCTGAGGATGATATGGAGATGTCACCCTATGTTTGATCCCATATTTTTCCATAAGTGTTGCTATTAAATGTGATGTGAACTATGCCCCTCCATTTGAAACTATCTCTCTAGGAGCTTCGTATCAAGAGAAAAATTATTCGAATAAAAAGTCTAAGACAACCTATTCAGTGGATTTTTCTACAGCTTTGGCTTCCACCCATTTTGTCACATAATCTGTGCAGGCAAGAATGTGGACATCCTGATAAGAAGCAGGGTTTAATGGCTTGACAAAATCAATAGCCCACTTTTCAAAAAGCTCCAAGAATAATTGAGGCTGTAGTGGCATTTCATCTGACCAACTAGGCTGATTCATTCGTTGACGATTGTCACATCCCCAAACATATTTCTTGGCATAACGGAAAATAGAACGCCAATATTATCCCATCTACAACACCTTATGACTAGTTCGTTTATCTGCAAAATTCCCTCTGCAAGGAAAATCATGGGAATCTTTTAGAATATCATAAATGTCATCCTCCCCTACATAGCATCAGATTTGCTAATCTGGTCCAGTGTAGAAGAGGTATCCCTCTATCCATGTATAACAAGCACATTTCTGGACAATTCTTCATTGTTCCCTGTACGAAAAATGATGAGGTACCTTTCCTGTAACAAGATAGTTAGCAACATTTGCATACCAAGGAATGTGAGTAGAAATTGAAAAGATATGCTCATAAGGAAAACTATCCTCTATAGGTGTATCTTCATTATTAGTATTAAGCATAGACAGGAAATCTACTACCACATTATCTTTTCTTGGTTTATCTACAATATTAATATCAAATTATTGTATCAATAACAACCATCTTGTATTTCGACCAAGAGTTATTTGTTTTTTTATCAGATATTTGATGGATGAATGGTCTATGCACACAAAAGTGGGGTACCCTGTAATATAATGCCAAAATTTGTTAATAGCATATATGAAAACCAAAAATTCTTTTTCTGTTACCGTATAATTGAGTTTAGTAGGAGTTAAATTCTTGCTGACATAGTAAATCACATATGGTTTCTTGTCCTCCTGTTGTCCCAAGACTGCCCCTACTACTATATGAGAAGCATTTGTGGAGATATGAAATGGGAGTTTCCAGTCAGGGCCTCGTAATATCGGAGCTTTACAGACTAGTTTCTTGATTTCTGAAAAAGTTTCTTCACATGCATCAATCCACACAAATTCTGCATCTTTAGGTAATAATTGGAAAAGTGGAAATGTTATTTTAGAAAAATTCTCCAGAAAGCGTTGATAATATCCAGGATAACCAATAAAGCTATGTATTGTTGTTGGTGTCTTTGGTGTAGGAAAATTTAATATTACCTCAACCTTGACAGGATCAACCTGTATTCCTACAGTTGAAAGTAAGTTCCCCGCAACTACCTCTTCTTCCATCATCATATGACATTTCAATGTATTAAGAGAAACATGAGTTTGTTTGCATCATTTAAGTACTTTTTCTAAATTCTCCAGACCTTCCTCGAAAGAATCCCTGTATGGGGTAAATTCCTCCATGTAACACCCAATCACCTCTTTGAAACACCTTTTTCTTGATGAATTTGTTGTGCCACTTGGTTCGATGTTGCTAAATTGTAGCAGTATTCTGTAAAACTATCAAGCGAATTTAATCTAACTCATTTAGATGTTCTAGTCAATGTTTCTGGGTTGCAGTAAGATCTAAACCTACTTCAAGAGCTTTCATGAGCATATTAATTTCGAATTACAACGGAAACAAAGGGGATTTTCCATACACAAGCTCGTATGGTGAAAATCCTGTTGTATTTTGCCATGTCGTTCTATATGCGCAAAGTGCTTTAGGAAGTTTTTCAGCCCACTTTCGGCTATGGTTAGATACAATCGTTGTGAGGATATTTTCCAGTACCTTATTTATGCTCTCGACTTGACCATTCGCCTGCGGATGATATGGAGATGTCACCCTATGTTTGATCCCATATTTTTCCATAAGTGCTGCTATTAAATGTGATGTGAACAGTTCCCTCCATCTGAAACTATCTCTCTCGGAGCTCCGTATTGAGTGAAAATTTCTTTGAACAAAAAGTTTAAGACAACCTATTCTGTGGCTTTTGCGTTAGATTTGGCTTCCACCCCTTTTGTCACGTAATCTGTGTAGACAAGAATGTGGAATTTATGATGATAAGGAGGGTTAAATGGCCCAACAAAATTGATAGCCCACTTTTCAAAAGGATCCAAGACTAATTGAGGCTGTAGTGGGATTTCATCTAACCAACCAGGCTAACCCATCCGTTGACAACTGTCACATCCCCAAACATATTTCCTGGCATCACGGAAAATAGAAGGCCAATAGTATCCCATCTGCAACACCTTATGACCAGTTCGCTTATCTGCAAAATTCCCTCAGCAAGGAACATCTTGGGCACCTTTTAGAATGTCATGAATCTCATCCTCCCCTACACAGTGTCAGATCTGCTGATTTGGTCCAATGTAGAAGAGGCATCCCTCTATCCATGTATAACATGCACTTTACTAGATAATTCTTCATTGTTCCCTATACGACAAATGATGAGGTACCTTTCCTGTAACAAGATAGTTAGAAACATCTGTATACCAAGGAATGTGAGTAGAAATTGCAAAGAGATGCTCATAAGGAAAACTATCCTCTATAGGTGTATCTTCATCATTAGTATTCAGCCTAGACAAGAAATCTGCTACAACCTTACCTTTTCTTGGTTTATCTACAATAGTAATATCAAATTCTTGTATCAATAACAACCATCTTGTAATTTGACCAGGAGTTATTAGTTTGTTCATCAGATACTTGATGGCTGAATGGTATGTGTGCACAAAGGTGGGTTACCCTGTAATATAATGCCAAAATTTGTTAATAGCATATATGACAGCCAAATTTTTTTTTTTTTTTTTTTTTTTTTTTTTTTTTCTGTTACCGTATAATTAAGTTTAGTAGGAGTTAAATTCTTGCTGACATAGTAAATCACGTATGGTTTCTAATCCTCATGTTGTCCCAAGATTTCCCCTACTGCTGTATGAGAAGCATCTGTGGAGATATGAAATGGGAGTTTCCAGTTAGGGCCTCGTAATATCGGAGCTTTACAGACTAGTTTCTTGATTTCTGAAAAAGTTGCTTCACATGCATCAATCAAGACAAATTCTGCATCTTTAGGTAATAATTGGGAAAGTGGAAATGTTATTTTATAAAAATTCTTTATAAAGCATCGATAATATCCAACATAACCAAAACAACTACGTACCATTGTTGGTGTCTTTGGTGTAGGAAAATTTAAGATTACCTCAACCTTGGCAGGATGAACTCGTATTCCTACCCCTTCTTCCATCATCATATGACATTTCACTATACTAAGAGAAACATGAGTATGTTTTCATCATTTAAGTACTTTTTCTAAATTCTCCAGACCTTCTTTGAAAGAATCCCCATATGGGGTAAAGTCATCCATGTAAATTTCAACATTGTCATTAACTAGATCAGAAAAAATTCCCAGTATTGCTCGTTGAAAGGTAGCAGGTGCATTACAGAGGCCAAATGGAAGGACTCGGTATGAAAAAGTTCCCCAAGGGCAAGTAAAAGTAGTTTTATCCTGATCCTCAGGAGCTATCTGGATCTAGTTATATCCACTAAATCCATCCAGAAAGGAGAAGAACTTCTTCTCGGCTAATGTGTTGAGGACCTGGTCAATAAAAGGTAAGGGAAAGTGATCTTTTTGAGTTGCTTTATTCAATTCCATGTAATCAACACAGATCCACCACTTGCCATTTTTATTTAGAACAATGACTAATGGGGATACCCATTGACTATCTGAGATTGGATAAATAAACCCAACATCCAATAGCTTCTGTAGTTCTTCCTTGACAATGTTCTTCAAATTATGATTCATCCTTCTTTTTAGTTGTTGAACAGGTCGACATGCTTCTCTTATATATATATGATGGGTACATAGATCAGTAGGGATCCCTTTCATATCTTTATATTCCCAAGCGAAGGCTTCCTTCTGATCCCAAAGGAATTTCAACAATTGTTCAGCCTGGGAAGGTGAAAGATTAGGATTAACATTCAGCGTTTTCCCTGGATCGATTTCTACAAGAATACTGTTATGGGGTACAGTGACATGAATTTTTTTTATTATGTTTTTTGTTCAATAGTTTATTGCGTAGTGCAGCTCATGATAGATTTTAATAGCTGTCTGGTCGAACCAGAAATAGAGTTGGGACTACTAATAAATGTGCTAATAGCATCATCTTTTGTTTCACCCTTAAAAGAGAGAACTTCACTAATGGTAAGAATTGGTCTAATATCTTTATTTCCAAGTTTAGGCTCATCCGAGGGTGGAAATTTTTTTGCTAAGGTAAACCCTAGTTTTATCGATGGGCTTGGTTCTGTCAGTGGGTAAAGAATGAGGTTCTTTGTGATTTCCCCATTGGATATTACCATGTTTCACAATCGATACCCAATGTAAGCATCTGCGGTAGCAAGCCAAGGTCTACCGAGAATCAAAGGATGCCCCTTGGCTAGAGATTGAGTATGTAACACTAGAAGATCGACAAGGTATTTCCATGAGTCTACATAAATAGTCATGTCTTCCAACTTCCTTACTGGTCTTACAGTGGATCGGTCTGCAAGTTCTAAGACTATACGAGTTGGTTTTAAGATCAAGTAAGCCCAAGGTAAGTACAGTTGTGAAGTAATAATGTTAATTGTAGCTCCTAGGTCTACCAACACATTTGGGATGTCAACTCCATTAATTTGTATTGTGAGAATCGGGTTTCCTGGATTACCATATTTGACGGGTGTAGTTTTTCCCAACATTATGTTTGATAATTTTCCCATGACATGAATAATGGGTGGGTCTTTCGGTTTTCTTCCAGGATTTTTGGAGAAAAATTCCTTAATCGTTTTAGCATAGATCGACACATCCTTCATAGCTTGTAGTAATGGTATTTTGACAAATAAGTTCTGTAATTCCCCCAAAGATCAAATTCAGGTTGGGGAATTTGTTTGCTCAAGGATAGCCTCTCAGGGTACGGTGGGCCAGTTTGGCATCCTCGAGTGACAATTGTTTGAGTAGGGGGTTGTTGTTCCATGGTAATCTGTGTCGAATCACCCCCGGTCCTTCTAGAGGAGTTCCTAGGTTCTGGTTTTGAGGCTTCATCATCAATATGTTCAACAATTATCGGTGAAGTATTAGCATTTACCACTCGACTGGACCGAAGATTCAATTCATTTCATTCTGTGGTGGCAATAATATATGCAGGAAGGTTGAGTGTCTCAACCTATTGGGCTCCCCAATTGTTCGAATTTGGGTTAGATTGAATGGGCAGTTGTGGACGAAGGGGAGGATTGCTGGTGGAGGCATTAGAGGGAAGTTGTAACTATTGTTGCGGCATAGTCTGGGGGAATTGACTTGTAGGAAGAGGAGGTCCACGCTAGGTCTAGGACCATGAAGGGGTGTGCCCAGGTTAGGGGGAACATGATTTCCATGGCATTGCATACTCATAGTATTGCGGCCACGAATGTGGAAATGGTACAGGCTAAGGTCCAAATTTCAAACTATTAAAATACTGAGAAGGATCTTGAGGAATACCTTAATTCATGTTTTTTGTCCATGGTTACGATGGATTCTTTGATACGATGAAGTAAAACTGATATAATTCTTCATTTGCTTCTTGAAAAAATGCCTTCAGCCCAGGAAGAGATGGGCACATTCTAGTAGAATGACTTTGCTCACATATTGCACAAGTTTCAACAATATTAAGTGGGCATTCCTTTAGCGGGTGATTCTTTTTGCATTGAGGGAAGAAAACGACCATTTCCTTCTTGATTTCCATTTGTTTCTGTTTTTCCTATACAACATCCAACTATGAGGACAATGTGCTTAGAATATCAGTCCTCAAATTATCCAACAAGTTTCCAATTTCTGCTTTTGTAACCCCACTGATGGATGCCTTGAGAGTTCATACTCCTTACTTATGCCTTGCAAATCCACATGAAAATTTTAAACAAAACTCACAAATGGTGTCGAATTCTTCCTTTGAGATATCACCCTTTCCTACCATGTTCAGGAGTTCCAATGATTCCTCCATAGTGCTTGGAGAAATATTATCTTTAAGATATCCTTATCCATATCACTATGGCCCGATCTTTGCATACTGTATTTAAATCATTCCACAAATTCCTCCATGTTCTCATCCTCTTTCTGCTCAATCTTAAAGATTTCCTCTTTAATATCTTGAGATTTGTAGTAGTCTTGATATTTTTCAAGGAAAATTGTCTTCATGTCATCCCATGTTGTAATAGATTTTCCCCCTAAACCCATAAATCATCTTAGAGCTGTTCCTTTTAGTGTAGTAGGGAATATATTCAATTTTTAGAGCATCAGAAATATAATCATATCCTCGACAGACAACGTCGAATTCAAAGAGGAATGTATCCTGATCTTTAGAGGAGAGACCATGGAAATTATGTAATTTTGTTAAAGTTATATGTTTCATAGGTCCATCACCTCTAATATCTCCAATTGGGAATTTGATCATGGAAGTTGTATGGCCCATGAATATCTTCCAATATTCACTTGGAATATTGACAGGTTCTAGTCCTTCTATAACACGGGGTTGAGTTTGTCTAACAATACTTCCTTGATCAAATGGTGGAGTTAATTCCCTTAAGTCTTCCTCTCCTTCTTCTGAACTTGAAATGCTCAATTCCTCAGATCCTCTGCTTCCTATTTCTTATTCCTTGAGTTCTAATTTTGTTATTGGGGAAGGTTCTAGTTGTTAAACTATTTGTCCTTAAGATCTCGCATAAGATCTAACCCTAACAACAACTCGTGATGATGCTCCTAACTCAACTCTTGAAATGATTTCTTGGATATAGGTAACTATGCGTAGATCTTTCCTTCCTCTTTTTTGGGGTCTTTCTCTACCCCTTTTATTCCTGTCTCTATTCACGTAATATAAAAGTGAAGGAAAAAATCCAAATAAATCTAAAGCTTAGGTCCTGGAACAAGGTTAAAAAACTTGTCTTTCTAGGACAAGAGGATGGCCCCTATAATTAATAGGAAAAATAAACAATCCAACAATTTAAGCTCGGGCCCTATAAGAGATTTAGTGCATACTTCACTTAACCAGGGTGAGAGAGTGTTCCTAGAATCAAGAAAACAAAGAAAGGAAAATAACCCAATCACAAAATTTAAAGCTTGGGCCCTGAAATAGGTAAAAACTTCCTAATCAAGGTGAAAGAATGTTCCCAAGAGAAAGCAAAAGAAAATCACAAAATCTGATCTCGGGCCCTGAAAGAGGCAAGAACTACCTAATTAGGGTGAGAGAGTGTTCCTATGGTCAATACCCGTCGTAATTTAGATAGCCTCCTTGGCAACAATGCGAAAATGTTGGTGTTCATATAAGAATTATGGAATTCACCCTTCCCAACATTAATTGTCAACCCAAGGCTTGTTAATTTTTTCAAGGCTACTGTGCAAAGTCTATGTAGGCCACATGCTCCCTACCCAGTATTGAACAATCAATCAAGCATAATAATTGAATAACAACAAGAAAATAATAGTTTCAACAAGAAAATAACAGTAACAACAAATCAGAGTAACAACAATCTAAATTCACAGTAATGAGTCAATAAATCATTATAGCAATAAAAAAAAGTGAACACAACCAACATAAATCTACACACACAACTAATCCAACAACACCTGATCAGGAGAGTGGAGCTGACTATCCTATCATGGCTATGAAAAAATATCGAAGATTATTCGGTGCTCAGGAAATCAGAATTGCATTAATCAAAAGGAAATACAGTAAAGTCTTCTATTACACTTCTTGGATCCAACCCCCATTTCTTCCTCCTTAATCATTACTTATACATTGCATTGTTACAAAAATATTACTAACAAACTCAAAGATTCAGCAAATCTATCTGCCTGCAAATATACAACAATTGTTAAGGCAGAAACATAATGCAAAAGATAACAATAATATTAATCCATCAGCTTCTTGTTGTTCAAATACAACCCTACTAGGAACCTCCATTGGGTCAATAATGAGAAAGAAGTCAACCACATGAACATATGTATTATATCTCATCAATTTTTTCAAGTTGTGAATATGTAAGTGGTATGTATTTATAATTTGGTATTCATTGTAATGCCCCAATGCTTAATCCCTCACAAATATTGCAATTGCAATTGATTATGTTAACAATACCTGTATGGGAAAGTAAATGTAAATGGATTGAGATACCCATAAGTATTGTAATTATACTTTAATAATAACTGATGAAATGGTGGAGACTTGGAAAATTAGAGGCCACGAGATGGGTAAATATAGCACAAAAATGGATTCATGGAATTAATCCTTGCCAATAATTATTTTGCTGAGCTAATAAACATAATATATAAGATTATTAACTTTTCCAAGAAAAATATCTCATGGGAAGGTGTGGTAGTTACTCCCATATTTATGGAAGTAATGGGGTTGTACCCCAACTATCTCATCACTGAAAAACATCTGTAGCCTAACCAAAATCTTCTAATCTAAGAAAAATGGGAAGAGTTATCAAGAAAAAAAACCATCAAGGAAGGTAAGGTGGGGAGACAAGGAAGTGTGTATAATAAAATGAAAAGATAACTTTTAGAGAAAGAGTGATAAGTGACAAGGGCATATAGGGGAGACACATGAACTCATGGGAGACCAATACTCATGGAGGTGAGAGAACATAGTAGAGAGACAAGAAAAAATGTAAGAGAATTGATGAATATGATTTGAAGAAGGAGAATGACCTTCATGACTCGACCTTGTATCATTGAGTGAGAAATTCCGTCATGTCTTCTTGTTATTTATCACGGATGGTCAACTGCAAGAAATAATATAGTGTAGATAAGCCTATGGTGGAGTGGAACATCCATCATCCTTCTTTAGTTGCATGGATCTAATGGTATAAATACGATAAGTACCTCTATGGACTTCAAATATCTAATGTAAGTCATATTAAATGAAATAGAAATGATGTTGATGAGCCATGACTATCTATGAGATTTCTTGTTGAATAGACAAAATAACTTGCTTATGATATGAAAGGTTAAATTTGGTTGTAATGGATGTGTAGTGTTCATATTCTTGCTTGTAGCTCTCATGTGCTCTTTTGATGTGTCATCATGAGAATATGAAGGATAGAGTTTTAGTCCTAGTATTGGTTAATTATTCATGGCTATTATGGGATTTTTTCACTTAAGAAGTTATAGTTGAGAAGATAGGGGTGGTAAACCCCCTCAATCTCTTGGATAGATAAGATGATTGAATGGTTGTGAAAGACTCTTAATGAGTGTTAATTAGGATCATGGTCTACTTTAGATAGATTAGAAGAGCTCTGAGTATCTATTGTGGAGAGTAAAACGTCTTTTGATGGTGTGGATTTGGATGTGTGAGAAAAAAATCCTTGAACATAATATGGATATTCAAAGGAAAGTGTCTTCATAGATAATTTGAGGCAGAGTTCCTTTAGGATTCACTAAATAACTCTTGAATTAGTAGAAAGCATATTGAAGGGCTCGAGTAAGCTTATGAGGCCTTAAGTGTTTGTGTTTGGACTTTATTAGGCCACTTCAGGGTTTGAATAGCTATGTAATACCCATGCTCCACTCCTAAAATGTTGAAAGATTTTCCTAGATTGGAGAGAAGGTCTAAAGGCTTCAAATGAGGCATATTATGTATAGTGGTCTCTTTGGTTTCATGCAAGAAGGTCTGGTAGATGGCTATGAAATGGAGGATCTTGGATGCCTTTATGGATGGTGAATGCCTCGATATTTTCCAAAGTATTTTGGGCTTCTCATGTTCTTGTCAAATTCCCTTTCAGTCCTCATACATATGCAAACAAACATTTTTAATAAGCCTGCATTATATTAGTATCAAAGTGATGGGAAATTCAAGGATTGATCCCTTTCATTTTGACTGTTTTGGAAATTTGGGTGTAGATGTTCTTACCAATAGTTGATGGTCACAAGGTTGAAATGGGGCCATGATCAACATCTAGCAAAAAGGAAATTTCAGGTGTTTGGTTTATCAATAGTCAACTATGGGGCTATAAGACATCAAAAGTTGTGATCACATTGAATGACTATCATTGTGAACCCTCGTGACTAACATATACCAAATAGTTTGTAGATTACATGAATATTTCTACCATGTTTTGGGTACCAGTCCATCAATTATCATCTTTTAGGGAGATTTTGATGGAAACCATTGAAAAAGTCCTTGATACTAACATAATATGAAACACCTTTTGGTTAATGGAGATGGAAAATTTAGGATTCACTAAAGATTGGGACCCAAAACTGATCTATTGGGGTATTGGGTGTGTTAAGAACACTCCAAGTAGCGATTAGTACAAACCACTAACATCAACGAACTCGATACGCTTATCAATTGACAGAGATAGAGAGTTAGGATCTAACAAAGGATTGGAATATCAACTATCAGGATATCAAGTGATCCATGTTAGGATATACAACAAGTAACCACCAATGAAACCCATAATACTAATGGAACCCAAAATTTCAAGAGATTAGAAATGGAGTTACAATAGTTGGTAGATGATTGGATAGTAGATTTTAGGCCTTTCCACTATCAAGTGTTAGGAGGTTGAAGTCCTATTTATTAGGGTTTCCTCCTGATATTGATGGAACCTGATAAGGTGTAGATAGGGCATGTTGAGATGGACCTAATATAGAAATACAAAATTTCATTGTGACGTGGCACAAATGAAAAGTTTTTCTAATGTGGAAAACTGATATTGTAGGATGTTGTGGCATGGATCAAAGTGCATGACAATGATAAGGTGGATGCAAGGTGGAAGATGATGTGGTATGGACGAATATATTTCTTATCAGTTAGTGAAACATGAATAATTTATGCCACGTGGCACTAGTAGAAATGTTGATATGGAAAATTCACTGGGTATATATTCAAATAGGCATAACTTGGTGCCTGGAGCTTAGAATGAGATGCAATTTATATCATTAGAAACACATAGCTGATAAAATGATGTCGGTGGTCTTAAAATTGAGTTTTAAGATGGTTTAAGGTGTAGGAAATTATGATAATCCAACTTCCTGAAGGTGAATTAGAGGGTCATGTTTGGATACCTTGCATCGTTATTTGGGAATTAAGGGGTTGGGTATGTTACAAAGTGGTATCAGAGATTTTTTTAAGAAATTGGATTGAATGGGCTCAAGGAGACAACATTATAAGATCTATGGACCAAACACTAAGCTTAGAGAGCTACACGGGGGCTTCACCAAGGGAGCAATACCATAACACGTGATTTCATATTGGGGTATATCTATTGAGGAAAAATTCACATAATATATTGAGCATATAATATGGGGTAAAGGGTTTTTATATTGGTCGGTATAAAAAAATGAAGCTCAAATTTAATGAAAAAATATAAAGGGGTAAAAAAATATTAATGAAAAAATGGATACCTACAATATCTAGTGAAAGTAGGTTTTTTTTTTTAAAATTAGAAAGGTGTATAGGGTTTGTATTGGTAGGGTGTTAAATAATGTGATTTTTAGAGGCATTTTCCAATATGTAGTCAAATTAGGGGTATTTTTTAGTATGCCACGAGCACACATGATATGTCAAAGGTTCATTGAGTAAATCCCCCTTGGAGAGCTAAAAATACACCACAAAAATGAACCTATCATAGTAGAGTTGAAACATTAGACGTGGATGGGCCAAGAAACAAATCACAAAGACATAATTGCCAGAGTGATGGATTAGAGGTAAATGAAAGAGAAAAGGTTCCATAGAAAATATTGAAATAATAAAACTATATAGCATGGGAACCATGATCAATGGATACAACAAAAAAGTGAATGAATAAATTCAATGGGTGTTGTTTGCAAAATTTATGAGGAATGCAACAATAATTATGAGGAGGAAAATCTCAATTTATCTCTTTCTCTTTTGAATATTTTCCTCAAATTTTGGAAGGATTTGAAAGAGCATTGAGATGATGGAATTATAAGAAATTGAATAACCTATAATGCATCTACATTGATAAGATGAGGTCCAAATTTAAAATTATTAAAATACTGAGAAGGATCTTGAGGCATACCTTAATTCATGTTTTTTGGCTGTGGTTTCCATGGATTCTTTGATCCCATGAAGTAAAGCTGATATACTTCTTCATTTTCTTCCTGAAAAACTACCTTCATCCTAGGAAGAGATAGGCATGTGCTAGTAGAATGACTATGCTCACATATTGCACAAGTTTGATTAGTATTGGGAGGACATTCCTTTAGAGAGTGATTCTTCCTGCATTGAGGGAAGAAAACAACCATTGCCTTCTCAGTTTCCATCTGTTTCTATTTTTCTTGTAGAACATCCAACTGTGAGGAAAAAGTGATTAGAATATCAGTCCTCAAATTATCCAACAAGTTTCCAATTTTTGCTTTTGTAACCACACTGATGGATGCCTTGAGAGTTCGTACTCCCTGTTTATGCCTCGCAGCTCCGCATGAATATTTGATACAGAAATCACAAATGGTGTCAAATTCTTCCTTTGAGAAATCACCCTTTCCTACCACGTTCAAGAGTTCCAAAGATTCCTCCCTTAGTGCTTGGAGAAATATTATCTTTAAGATATCCTTATCCAGATCACTATGGCCCAATCTTTGCATACTGTATTTAAATCATTCTACAAATTCCTCCATGTTCTCATCCTCTTTCTGCAAAATCTTAAATATTTCCTATTTAATATCTCAAGATTTGTAGTAGTCCTGATATTTTTCAAGAAAAATTGTCTTCATGTCATCCCATGTTGTAATAGATTTTCCCCCTAAACCCATAAACTATCTCAGAGTTGTTCCTTTTAGCGTAGTAGGGAATTTAGGGCATCAGAAATATAATCATATCCTTGATAGAAAACGTTGAATTCGAAGAGGAATGTGCCTGGATCTTTAGAGGAGAGACCATGGAAATGATGTAATTTTGTTAAAGTTATATGTTTCATAGGTGCATCACCTCTAATATCTCCAATTAGGAATTCAATCGTGGAAGTTGTATGGGCCATGAATATCTTCCAATATTCAATTGGAATATCAACAGGTTCCAGTTCTTCTATAACAAGGGGTTGACTTTGTCTAACAACACTTCCTCAATCAAATCGTGGAGCTAATTCCCTCAAGTCTTCCTCTTCTTCTTCTGAACTTGCAATGCTCAATTCCTCGGATCCTTTGCTTCCTAGTTCTTCTTCCTTAAGTTCTACTTTTGTTATTGGGAAGATTTTGGTTGTTATACTATTTGTCCTTTAGATATCGTATAAGATCTCACCCTAACAACAACTCATGATGATGCTCCTGACTCAACTCTTGAAATGATTTCTTGGATATAGGTAACTCCGCCAAGATCTTTCCTTCCTCAGGCCAATGGGCAGGTTGAATCCATGAATAAGTCCCTTAAGACCATCCTGCAAAGAACAATCGATAAAAATCAATCCAATTGGCACATCATGTTGTACCCAGCGCTTTGGGAATATCGAACCTCAGTTAAGATTGCCACTGGTTTTACTCCTTTTCAACTAGTTTACGGGTTGCAATCTATCTTCCCTATCGAATGTGAAATTCTGTCCCTTAAGCTAGCTGTAGAACTTCTTCCAGAGACATCTAGTCTCGAAGAATGCCTCGTTCATTTGGAACATCTTGATGAGCAACGTCAAGATGCAACTATAACAAACGAAACCCATAAGAAGAGGATTAAAACTCAATATTATAAAGCTGTCCGTCCTCGGGTTTTTTCTGAAGGCGACCTTGTCTTAGTCTATGACCAAGACAAAGACACCCTAGGGGCAAGAAAGTTCAAATCTATGTGGTATGGTCCCTTTATAGTCAAGCATGTTTTGGAAAAAGGGGCTTATGAATTAATTGATTTTGAAGGTAACAAGCTAGCAGAGCCCAGAAATGGGATCTACATTAAGAAGTATTTTTCTTAGGCTTAGGTCGAGTAATTTCTTGTTTATATATATTGTATCTTTGTACATATTTGTATAGAATTTTGTGATATCGACATTTTTTGATCTGCTTTGGCAGGTATTGATGGATGATTCGATATATTTTGTGTTATGCTCTTAACCTGCAAAGTAATACCGAACATAGAATATGCGAAGAAAAGATACCCAGAACACAGAATATGCGAAGAAAATATACCCAGAACACAGAATAGCAATGATTTTATTACTCAGAGAGAAATGTTCACAGGCCTCTTCGAGGGGGCAACCTCCAATAGAGCAGAGCTCGATTACAAAACATGACACGATACTCCTCGCAGGGAGTCTCTATCCTTTATATATGACTCATACATGCGATACCACGGGCCAATACCGTGGGTTTTATTAATACCATCTATCTAATACTACCGCCCATTTACCATCTATCTAATACTACCGCCCATTTGCAACTAACTGTGGTCCCGTCATTAATTGCGGGTTAACCACTTACAAATATTAATATGGGCTTTATTGACTCTTGACTATGACGTGATCCCATGACATAAATAAGGGGGTTAGGGTGGGACCCTAACATGCCCTCCCCCTTAAGACTAGCCTTGTCCTCAAGGTTGAAGCTGCGGAAACTGCTGAAGAATAGTGGCTGGTTCCCAAGTTGCATCTTCTGGAGAGGTGTCTTTCCATTTGACGAGGACCTCCTTAATCATGCGGCCGCGTAGGTGCTTGTCTCGTGTGTCTAGAACCTGTTCAGGTTGAAGCCAGATTGACCCTTCTTCGTCCAATTCAGGTAGACTGGTTTGAACTCGGCAATTGTTCCCAATCACTTTCTTGAGGAACGATACATGGAAAACTGGGTGGATTTTTGCTGTAGGTGGGAAAGCCAACTTGTGAGCCACTTCTCCAATGCTGAAGTACTTGGTATGGTCTGTATAATTTCGGAGAGAGCTTTTTACAACCCTTGTCTTTCAGTGATGTTTGCTTATATGGTTGCAGCCTCAAAAAGACCTGATCCCCTTCTTGAAATTGGCGCTCTGAGCGATGTTGGTCAGCCTGTTGCTTCATACAGTTCTGAGCTTGATGAAGATTCTCGCGCAGATGGGCAAGCATGGTTGCGCGGTGTTGTAGGAGTTGATCCACAGCTTGTACTTTGGAGCACCCCGTGAGATAAGAAGTAGGGGAAGGCAGAAGTTGACCATAGACTGCTTCATAGGGAGTCATTTTGGTGGTGGCATGATAGTTGGTGTTATACCACCATTCCGCCAGAGGTAACCACTGTACCCAAAGGTGTTGCTTTTCTGAAGTGAAACACCTAAGGTAGGTTTCTAGACATTTGTTGACGGCTTCGGTTTGACCATCTGTTTGCAGATGATATGAAGTACTGAGTTTGAGTTGAGGGCCTTGTATTCTGAAGAGCTCCTACCAAAAATTACTGGTGAAGATTGGGTCGCGGTCGGACACAATAGAAGTGGGCATGCCATGCAATTTGAAGATCTGATCCATGAAAGTTTGAGCAACCAAAGTTGGTGTAAATGGTTGGGGTAGGGCGCAGAAATGAGCATACTTCGACAGTCGGTCCACAACCACCATGATGACTAACTTGTTCCCAGACTTTGGAAGACCTGTAATGAAATCCATGGAGACCTCCGTCCAAATTGACGCCAGAATGGGCAATGGTTGTAATGTGCCTGGTGTGTTGACGGTTTCCCCTTTGTGGCGTTGACAGACGTCACATTCTGCTACGAAAGTAAGGATGTCCTGTTTCATGCCGGTCCAAAAAAATGATCTTCTGGTGCGAGCATACGTCTTCTGAAAGCCCGAATGTCCTGCAATGGGAGATGAGTGCAATTCTGCCAAAATGCGACTTTTGAGGGTGGATGTTGGTGATATTACAACTCTGTCCTTGTAGCGAAGAATATCATTCTGCCACGAGTAGCCCTTGCTGGAATTAGGATCTACCTGCAATTGAGAAATGAGTTGGGAGAGCCCGGGATGTGAAAACCATTCCCCGTGAGCCTCTTCAATCCAGTCTGGAATGGGGAGGGAAATTGCGAGCAGAGTACTTTCCTCCTCAAATTGGTGCGACAATGCATCTGCTACACGGTTGTCTTTCCCTTTCTTGTAAATGATCTCATAATCATATCCCAGCATTTTGGCTAACCATTTATTTTGTTGTGGGGAAGATAGGCGTTGCTCCAAAAAATATTTAAGACTGTGATGATCTGTGCGGATTTGGAAACGTCGCCCCAACAAGTAAGGTCGCCAAGTCTCGACTGCATGTAATATGGCCATCATTTCCTTCTCATAGGTAGATTGGCCCAGATTCCTCCCACTTAGTTGTTGGCTGGTGAAGGCCAATGGTCGCCCTTCCTGCATTAAGACCGCTCCAATACCTGTTCCCGAAGCATCACATTCAATGACAAATGATTTGGTGAAGTCCGGTAGTGCTAAGACGGGAGTGGAACACATGGCGGTTTTGAGAGCGGTAAATGCCTGTTGTGCTTCCTCATTCCAGAAGAAGGAATTTTTCTTTAGGAGTTGCGTTAGGGGCTTCGCTATGCTGTTATAGACATTTTTGTGCCTTACAGCATGAAGCATGAAATGTCAATAATCTAAGGGATCCAAAGTCCCTAAACATGTTGTTCCTACCCCTAGAGGAACAAGGTCAGCAAACCACAGCACTAAATATCAGTTCTCCACCTGAAAACACTCAAAAACAAGCTAATTCTGGATCATGTCAATTGCTCCACTGAGCATCTGCGCTGAATGTCAACTGCTCCACTCTGTACCTGCGCTGAATGTAAACTCTAATGAAGGCTACCTGCGCTGGGCGAGATTGGCCAAGTGGCACAGTCATTCTGCAAGGTGTCAAATGCCCAGGAAGCTTCTAAAATGACACTTGGATCAGAGAATTCGCCTTGTGATGAGTAAGAGGATCTAGATCTTCAAGTGGAAGCAAGAAACTCCAAGTGGACTCAAGAACTGAAGAATAACTGAAGTGGGAGAGGACACTAGTCAGCTCCATGCCAAGCTCAAGCTGACTCATCCTTTCTCCAAAACTCCTATATATAGAGCTCTCTCATTAGGTCTAAGGAGGCTGGAATCTTGTGAATGTAAGGAAGTGCTGTTGGTTTGAGTATAGAACTATTGGGTGATTGCTTTGAAGGAGGTGAAGAGGAGATTTCTTTCTGCTGGGAGGTGTTGCTGGATTGGGCCTCTTATGGTTGTAACACTCTCAGAACTTTACTTCTTCCATTAATAAAGCATTTGAGGTTCTTCTATATGCATGTGTCTCTGTGGCGTATTGATGCTTGTATATTTGATTTATTCTGATCCTTGAATCAATTATGGATGTATGCTTCTTGTAGTTTCCCTTTCTTGTGCTTTTGCAGGATCTTTGTGTAGCTGGGCCAGTGAAAGAGCAAGGAGCTGGGAGCAAGCAGCAAAGAGGGAAGATTGGATCAATCATTAGCGGAAGACAACGGTTAGTGGGTCTATTTCTCCTCTCTCTTACATCTCATAAAGAAGTAATCTTGAATAGCTTTGCTTTGATTGTTGCTGAGGTACTATCACCCTTAGAGTGGGATAGGGTCATTCCGTATTGGATACTTTTCCCAACAACAAATTGGCGACTCCACTGGGGAACGTATCTTGTTGGTTGTTTGTGTTTTTTGCTATTCATTTCATAAACACAGGGAGTACCGAATTGAACTGCATTTGGATCTTTCAAATGCAAAGTAGAGGGCAGCTACTCTAGCTCAGTTTCTGGGCAAGTTTATGATTTGAAGAGCTGATCCACAAGGACTCTAATAAGCTCTTAGTGATAGCTTTTCATCCTCCTTGTCATCCCTTAGTGTGTCCTTGACTGATAGCTTCTGATTTGGCCAAAAACTGTGAATTTTTGAGCAATCTGTGACCCGGAAACCAAGAGAAATGAAAGTTTTGTTCTTCAGTGCAGGCTGTGTGAAGGCTGTATGCATTTCAGCGCAGTTCCCGAAGAGGCTATCTGCGCTGAAGGTCAAATTGCCTGTGTACCACCTGCGCTGGACTAGTCTTGCCTTGTGCTACTGGGGTTTCCTGCTGTTTCTTGCCCTGTTTTCACTCTTGTTTTTTGCTGCCTGTTACCAGTCAATGTGCCTATCTGAAACCAACTTTCCTTGCCACTATTCCGCCTCGGTTTTATAAAGAAACTGTGTTTGTTCTTTGTGTATTTCTTGTATCATTTACAGTTTCCCATAACAAAAGTGAACTAGTCTTGCTGTGACCTCTTAGATCTAGACCTGTGATAAAGTGTCGTTTTGATCTTAAGAGTTAGTTTGTTTGCTGTTCATAGCTGATTGAGCTTTTTCTTTTGTCATATGGATTGAATTTATATATTTCTAGTGTCGAAACAAGTAAATCTTAAGGTGTCTTTTGATTTTGGACAAGCTTGTTTGCTTTCACTTGAAATTGAATTCAAAGTTATACAACAGCTTTCTTTTTGCGTCGCACAAACATTAAGAAATAGAAAAGAAATACTTGCATTGTGCATGTGCATTATGACAGTTTGCATGTTGATTTAGGAAAAAGTGCATTAGTGTGTGCTCTATGATCTGTGTGAAAAGATGTTATCTTTCTTTTCCCTCAGTAGTTAAGATTTTCAAAGTTGAAAGATTGAAAAGCTTGCTTATCATCTTAGGCTTCATTTAGGAGTGTTATCATACATCTCGTGGTGATCCATAAAGGCAAACTGCTAAACAAGATCAACCTTAAAATAAATTGAATTTACATAACAACGCATTGAAACATAATGCAAACACATAGAGGTCTAAGCTAGAGACGTGTTCCGGCGTCGTTAAACGTGATATCTTAGCATTGAGTGGTTGGGTGATTCCTCCACGGTGAAGCGATAAGTATCAATACGGACTTGTGCTCCCACGTACCGTCGCGTATATATTGGGAGACCCCTATAGGAATAAAGCCTTTATTCATAAGAAACCGTGTCGGCCGCCCTACTGATCGCAATGCAGTGAACACAACATTCACGAAGATCGACCACTCGTACCGTAAAACGTATTCTGTGGTTTTGCGAAAAGTTTGGCACACCCTCTGCCTAGAACTCCAGAGTAGTTTCTTTTGGCCTTTTTCAAACTCTATAACCGAAAAAGTCCATCCGAGCATTTGCCACTTCGGGCTCGTTAAAACATCGAAGGAGACTAGAGTCATCTTTAGCTTTTTCTCGACTCTTAAAAAGTGAAAAAGCAAGTTGTGTCTAAGCGTCGTTATAAAATTTATTTTAAACGGAACATAATCACCTCCTATTCCTGCGTTGATCTTAGGTTGAGAACATGGAACGCCCCAACCAAGGAATTCCACATGATGGAAATCCTAGTCCTTTCTCCTCTTGGGGAGAAGTTGGTGCGCCCCACATGGCCACATTGTCGCTTCCAGGACTGACAATTGGCCTGCCTATTTGGCTATTCTCAACCAATGTAGTTCAGACCACCATGGTTCCTGAACAGTCGAGTCAACAGTTAGATGAGTCTAGAGCTGCCCACCAGCCTTCCACTTCCTATAACTCTTCCTCTAATCCTTCATCTTCGCAAGGTAGAGCCGGCAAAAGCCAAGCTCCCATGGAGAAGAAGGAGAAGAAGAAGAAGGAGAAGAAGAAGAAGGAGCCTAAGGCGCCTGGGGGCAAGCAAAGGACATCTGACAAAAATCCACAAACAACACAGACTGGGCCTAAATCGCCATGTGTCATATGTAGGGGAGACCACTTCCATAGAGATTGTCCCTGTATTCCCCGGATACTAAGGGACTGGTCCCCTCGGTTGCACAATTCGGGAGCATCAACCTCTGATAGCCATGTTGAATGCTTACCGTCAACCAGCAAAAGTGAAGGTTCAAGACAAAGAGGGGGAGCAAGATCCCCCTGCAAACTGTGTAAAGGCGATCACGCCATCCACCGTTGTCCCTTCTTAGATGAAGCGAAGAGAGTTTTGGAAGATCGTCCGGTTTCACCGGTAATACTTCCTCCTGGATATAAAAAACTCGTGCCAAGTCCTTCGTTGGTTGAAAATACAGCTGGCCCGCTCAAGTGGTCAGCTGAAGAGTCAGTCATTGAAAATGAACCCACTGAATCTAGACCAGATGAAAGTCTAAAGGTCGATACGGCAGTTGACCCGGTTCTTCCTTCAGAGGTTTCATCCTCAAATGACACCGTCACTGAAGATTCATCTTCAAATGACACCCTCACTGAAGAGGATAAGGATGACACCATCCAGATTCTTTTCATCAACACAGACTCTGATGAGCATCAGGGCAATGCACCCATTCCTTTATCGCAAGAAGGAACATCGTCAGGGTCATATCCGGCCGTATATTCGGTCCCACCACCAAGCAACCTGGTTGTGTCCTTTGATTGGAACCAACTAGGCAGACCCCGGTTACCAGCCAGTATACCATTCAGAATCATCGTCCAAATTTATAGAATGGTAATGGCTGGAACTATCATTGATGAAGGGGCATCTGTGAGTATCCTTTCCTCTATTGCTTGGAAAGCACTGGGTTCCCCGGAGCTTTTGCCTGAGATAAGAAATCTCTCGGGTTTTGATAAAGGAACCAGTCGACCATTAGGGATCCTCCCCAATGTGCCTGTTACATTGAAAGGGAAGACCGTTCAAATGAACGTGATGGTCATTCAAGGACCCTTGGATTATAACCTACTCCTTGGACGAGACTATATATATTGCATGGGAGCTATAGTCTCCTCACTCTTTAGAGTAATGTGTTTTCCACACGAAGGAAGAATGGTCAAGCTCGTAGACCAACTTTCATTTCCGGGATCACGCATCGTAAATAGTCACATACCAACCCTCAATGGTCTATTCACCCAAGAAATGTCTCCACCCCCAGTCCTCCTTCCCGATGAGTGCGAGTGATTCAGAAAGATGGGACTGGAACCCAGGGGGCATGCATCCTGGTCTGCTTCGGGCAGAGGAAACCTTGGGTATAAGGTAGAATTTCCGCGAAGGAATATGACTAGTCCGTACCCCGTCCGTGGAAGGAAGAGGGGTTGTTCTAGAACAGGATTCTTTTGTCAAGGTTACTTGTTTGACAAAGAGTCATTCACCCTTGTCTATTTCGGTAGACATTGCCGAAGAAAGAGATTGATTTGCGGCAGCAAATAGAACCGTCTTTGGGTAACCAGGAAGAGGCAAGCCTCACCCATTAAAACAAATGTTTTAGTGGATAAGTAGGGGCAGCCTTGAAATTGTACTTTATACCTGGGGGCATGCAACCTTTTGGAGTGCAAGCAAGGGACGACTATTTATTTTTTAAATTTTTAGGTCCTCCCTTTAAACCTGTAGGTCTAACCCTTTAAACTCGTAGGATTAGCCGTTTCCGAACTTGCATAAAGAAAGGATGAGAGGGAGCAAAGCTTCGTGAGATAAAGCTCCATAAAAAATAGCTATCTCACAGGAGACATTTCTTATCTTATGACTGGTATTATCGAGCAGTTTTACCGCGGAATTTATGCTCGTTAAAAAATAGAAAAGCGAGATCCGAGCAGTTTTAGCGTCATAGTTCATGCTCGTTAAAAAATAAACATAAGCTTTTGAGCAAGTTTAAGCTCGTTAAAAAATGAACTTCCCGGTAAATGACCATTAAGAATGTACCCTGATCAACCGTAAAAAGACCTTGGTCGTGTTTTGCTGCAGCCATCACCTCCACTGTTCATTCGGCCGATCGTTCACCTCCATATGATTGTTTACCTATTTTGAGGAACAACTGCGAAGAGTGATTTCACTTAGCCATCCTTGTGACACTGCCGTGATTGGAAAATTCCAACCTGTATCTGGAATCTGCTGCTATCCCTGTTTATCACTCGTTCCTCAAAAGACGAGTCTTCTTTGAGCTCTTTTCTCCTAACTCGTAAAATATGAAAAGTTTGCCGAGTTTTGGCCTTCCAGCTTGTTAAAGTGACCGGGAGAGCTATCCCTCCTCTAGATTTTAATCTTTTTGGACCTGAGGGATTATTACACAAAAAGGTCGAGCGCTTGTTTTATTCGGCTCGTTAAAATTATCAAAAACTCATCCCTTCTGTATTGTTTTATACTTTTTCGGACTTAAGGGATTAGATGACGAAAAAGGAATTTTGGAGTTAACTTTCTGTACCTTTTCAGACTCTCTAAAAATGAAAAGGACCGAGTTTTCCTTGTCGTTAGACTCGTTAAAATGATTAAATAGTGACAAACTTGTCTTTAGACGAGAACGAGTTTCCCTATCGCTAGGCTCGTTAAAACATAGCGATGGGCTTGCCCGAAGGGCAGGTTATAGAACAAGCATATGTTATCCTCCTCAAGCTTGACAAAATTAAAGAGGTACTGGTCAGAAATGACTGGGGAAAAATTGGGAGAACCTCAAAGCTTTAATGGTAGCAAGTCGCTCTTGAACATGACACTTTGTCCTCCGTATCACATCGGGTTGGGTTGTTTCATTCACCGGTCTCATCACCATGGTCCTCGCCAAACCATCCACATTTGGGGTAATGCTACCGATCCATCACATCAGTGTCGTTATATGTTCAAGAGATGTTGTTCAGAAAGAGTCAACCGTGTCCCATCCACTGCCATACATTATCCTTCATCCACCCATGATCGCCACCCTAAATCATATTTCACAGATTGTTTTCACCTCCACTAAAATCATTAGCTCCGTTCCGTGTCACTGATGTGGGATTCATTAAGGCCCTCCTTTGACGGACCGCTTCTTGTCGACTTCAGCTCATTATCCAAGAAGTTGATCTAGGGACAAACCCCCCAGTACTTTGAAGCTTGCATGCCTCAATGGCAAGTTTCTCACTTCCGGCGACAGGTATACATCAATGACCTTCGACCAGAAGATTTTGCGTGGTGTTCGACGCCAAGTCCTATATTCACACCACGTGAATTGTACTGCAGTACCTTGAGGGTCATTATCATTATCGGTGATTCCTCTCGCGCTTGTTAACGGTTTACATTATTGACCGGTATTCAAGTGATGTCTTTCCATGTTCGACTTCAGCGCAATTCTCACATGGATCGACTTGTACTTAGAGTGAAGATCGAACGAGTTTGAAGACCCCGGATCTAGTTTCATCCATCCGGGCTGCGATATATATTCAGGATATAAAGACATTTGATATGTACATCATTGCAGCAGATGATCATCCTACTCAAAGGATGATAAATTCAGCAGAGAATTATCAGTCTACCATCAGACGATCGTCTGTTATATGTACCAAAATGAATTTATAAAGCTGAGCATGGGAATGCCCGCCTCAGCTAGATCATGAAAGCAGAATGAATCATAATGTATTGTATTGTATTTTATTACAGGACACCTCTCAGCGATTGAATGAACTTCGGATCCCCCTGATAAAGCATTTCACCCGATAAACGACTTCATACTTTAGGGGGCAACTGTTATAGACATTTTTTTGCCTTACAACATGAAGCATGAAATGTCAATAATCTAAGGGATCCAAAGTCCCTAAACATGTTGTTCCTACCCCTAGAGGAACAAGGTCAGCAAACCACAGCACTAAATATCAGTTCTCCACCTAAAAACACTCAAAAACAAGCTAATTCTGGATCATGTCAACTGCTCCACTGAGCATTTGCGCTGAATGTCAACTGCTCCACTCTGTACCTGCGCTGAATGTCAACTCTAATGAAGGCTACCTGCGCTGGGCGAGATTGGCCAAGTGGCACAGTCATTCTGCAAGGTGTCAAATGCCCAGGAAGCTTCTAAAATGACACTTGGATCAGAGAATTCACCTTGTGATGAGTAAGAGGATCTAGATCTCCAAGTGGAAGCAAGAAACTCCAAGTGGACTCAAGAACTGAAGAATAACTGAAGTGGGAGAGGGCACTAGTCAGCTCCATGCCAAGCTCAAGCTGACTCATCCTTTCTCCAAAACTCCTATATATAGAGCTCTCTCATGAGGTCTAAGGAGGCTGGAATCTTGTGAATGTAAGGAAGTGCTGTTGGTTTGAGTATAGAACTATTGGGTGATTGCTTTGAAGGAGGTGAAGAGGAGATTTCATTCTGCTGGGAGGTGTTGCTGGATTGGGCCTCTTATGGTTGTAACACTCTCAGAACTTTACTTCTTCCATTAATAAAGCATTTGAGGTTCTTCTATATGCATGTGTCTCTGTGGCGTATTGATGCTTGTATATTTGATTTATTCTAATCCTTGAATCAATTATGGATGTATGCTTCTTGTAGTTTCCCTTTCTTGTGCTTTTGCAGGATCTTTGTGTAGCTGGGCCAGTGAAAGAGCAAGGAGCTGGGAGCAAGCAGCAAAGAGGGAAGATTGGATCAATCATTAGCGGAAGACAACGGTTAGTGGGTCTATTTCTCCTCTCTCTTACATCTCATAAAGAAGTAATCTTGAATAGCTTTGCTTTGATTGTTGCTAAGGTACTATCACCCTTAGAGTGGGATAGGGTCATTCCGTATTGGATACTTTTCCCAACAACATATGCGGTCATAGTTGCGGACAAATTTACGATAATAGCCTGTGAGACCCAAAAATCCTCTCAAGCTTTTCAAGGTCTTAGGTTGAGGCCATTCTTGCATTGCCTGGATCTTTTTGGGGTCCACCTTGACACCTTCACGCCCCACAATGTGGCCCAAATACTCAACTTCTTCCATGCCAAACGAACACTTAGACATCTTGACAAATAATTTATGCGTGCAGAGCAGTTGCAAGAGTAGATCTACATGCTGAAGATGTGCCGCCCAAGTGCCACTATAGATGAGGATGTCATCGAAGAAGACAAGGACAAATTTTCTAAGATATGGTTTGAGGAGGTGATTCATAAGGCTCTGAAAAGTAGAGGGGGCATTACAGAGACCAAATGGCATGACCAGGAACTCATAATGGCCTTCATGAGTTCTGAAAGCCGTCTTGGGAATGTCGACTTCCTTCATGCGAATTTGGTGGTAGCTTGAGCGAAGATCCAACTTAGTGAAGAATTGAGCCCCATTGAGTTCGTCCAGCAAATCATCAACCACCGGGATGGGAAATTTATCTTTGACTGTTAACTTATTGAGGGCCCTGAAGTCGGGACACATCCGCCACTCCCCATCTTTCTTGAGGACCATGACCACTGGGGATGAATAAGGACTAATGCTGGGACGAATGACACCTGCTTCCAACAATTCCTTGATGATTTTTTCTATTTCATTCTTTTGGGTGAACGGATATCTGTATGGCCGCACATTTGGGGGTTGGGCCCCTGGAACCAATGTGATGCTATGATCATGTTCCCCTCGCGAGGGTGGAAGCTCATGAGGCTTGTCAAAGACCGTCCGATGTTTATTTAAAATCTGTTGCATCTCAGGATGAATTGGCAGATACATGGTGTCGACTACCTGGATGGCATTAAATTGAGCTACCATTCCATGATGGCCCTTTTTTAACAATTTTTCCATCCTATGTGAGCTGATGATAGAGGGGGCTCCCGCCTGTAGTCCACGGAGGGTATGTGTGGAGTTGTTCTGCTTAAAACTCGTATATAACTCCTGGAAATCCATTGTGATTGGCCCAAGAGTGCGGAGCCATTCCGCGCCTAGGACAATGTCGCAACCCCCCATGTGTATTGCAAACATGTGGGTTTTCATTTGATAATCCCCCATTTCAAGTTTGACATTTTCACAGCGACCTTCACATTTCATTGTGCCCCCATCTGCAATCTGGACTTGGAAGTTAGAAACTGCCCGGACGAAACAATGTGCTGCTTCAGCGATCTTTTGATGGATGAAATTATGGGTACTTCCACTATCAATCAAGACTACTACTGGGCGATGTTTAAGAAAACCCCTGATTTTGAGAGTTTGAGGGGAAGAAATTCCTGCCAATGCATTTAGCGAAATAATTGGTTCATCAGACACATTCTCCTTTTGGTTATCTTCTTCGATCGCCTTCAGTTCCTCAAGTGGTGGATCTTCCTCGGTGGAGCTGTAGTCAGTGGCATCTATTTGAAAAAACTTGGGCTCTTTGCATTTATGACCCGGGGAATATTTTTCATCACAGTAGTAACATAGTCCTTGCTTCCTTCTTTCGGCCATTTCCGCAGGTGACACCTTTTGAATCTTAAGTGTCTGAGTCGTATTGGGAGCCTGTGAGGGACAACCTTTAGCGGTGAAGTTGGGGCGGCTGGATTGGGCTGTTAATGCACGTTCCACCTTACGAGCTACCTGGCAAGCCTCTGTCCATGTGGGAGGGTGGTGGAGTAGAACCTGAGCTTTGATGGCTTCTTTAAGACCGCTGATAAAGCATTCCATGTAGAACTCATCTGTGAGACCCCTAGTGCAGAAGGATAAGGCTTCAAAAGCAGTAATATATTCCTCCACTGTACCCGTCTGTCGGAGCTTAGTGAGACGCCCCAAAAAAGAGTCTTCCTGTTCAAAGCGACTTCGAAGAGCTTTGGCAAATTGGGTCCAATTCTGAAAATGTCCATTGCAACGCTGATGCCATTCCTTCCATTTCCATCGTTCATTGTCCAAGTACATGGTGCCCACCATAAGCTTAGTCCCCTCATCTATGATATGATTCAATTGGAAATACTGCTCCATTTGTGCTAGCCATGCGGACGTGTGAGAACCGTCAAATTTATGCATATCCAACTTGGGAGGTCGCTGACTGGGTGGTGGATGGGTGTGCCAGACATGATGAGAGTGGCTAGACTCACCCTCATGGTATTCATGGCCATTATACGCCTCCTCGTGGGCTGGCTCCTTGCCCTTTGGGAGTGCATCATGTATCTGGAGACTTATTCCTTTAAGCTCAAGTTCAATATGCTTCACCGCAGTTTGGAAGGAGTTCACATGGTCTTCAATTTTGTCTATCCTTTCATTGGCCATCGCTTGAGCGCGAGTTTCTACCATACACCAACCTGATGAAAAATTGGGACCGCCTAAAAATTTTTTACTAAGAAATTGAATGGTACCACCTTGCTCAGCTCGTCGTCCTGATTCTGATGGGCTAGGTCACCAATAAGCTCCCCGGAAGATCTCAGACTTTTTTTTTTTTGGAAAACTCCTAACGGAGTTTTACTCCTTCCTGATCAATACTGCAGTCGCCAAATCCTCAGAATGTCAATGCCGCCAAAAGTCCTGCGAAAATTATATCCAGGGACAGGAACCCTTCACAACTACTCCGATCTGGTGGATCTGAGAGATCTGAATGGTGGAACAACTGCTGCTGCTGATCTGATGGAGCTGCGGGATTGATGTCAGCTGCTGCTGCACTTGCTGATCTGGAATAGGTGATGTGTGATCCCCCGATAGAAAGGGAACTATGGTCTTGAGGAGTGTCAGGTGCTACAGATCGCAATATACATAAGGGTCTGACAGTAGTACTCGGCCCAATGTTTCAGGGCTCTAACTAAGGAGGATCGACTGTACCCTTAGCCGTAGAACCTGACTACCCTATTGTACGGGCGAGTAATCTCTCCGAGTGCTGTTCTTGGTGTACTGTAGCCACAAGACGGCCGAAGGTTTATCTATGGCGAGGTTTCAAGGGAGCTAGGGGGCTTCCTATATACCCAGAGGGTACGTGGAAGACAGTCCATGCGCGGTTCTGTCTAATGCGCTACTACTCGAAGGGGTACCCACAGGGGTTACAAGGGAGGCCAACAGACGTGACCACCTCTTGTATTTCCTGCGTGCAAGCCTCCCCAAATCTGCAGGTTATGCGCTTAACGACAGATCCCGTGGTTTAAAGACGCCGGAACACGTCTCTAGCCAAAAAAAAATTTGCTAAAATTTGGAGATCCCACCGAGCCCTGGAAAGTGCTCTGATACCACTTGTTATGCTCTTAACATGCAAAGTAATACCGAACATAGACTATGTGAAGAAAATATACCCAGAACACAGAATATGCGAAGAAAATATACCTAGAACACAAAATAGCAATGATTTTATTACTCAGAGAGAAATGTTCACAGGCCTCTTCGAGGGGGCAACCTCCAATAGAGCAGAGCTCGATTACAAAACAAGACACGATACTCCTCGCAGGGAGTCTCTATCCTTTATATATGACTCATACATGCGATACCACGGGCCAATACCGTGGGTTTTATTAATACCATCTATCTAATACTACCGCCCATTTACCATCTATCTAATACTACCGCCCATTTGCAACTAACTGTGGTCCCGTCATTAATTGCGGGTTAACCACTTACAAATATTAATATGGGCTTTATTGACTCTTGACTATGACGTGATCCCATGACATAAATAAGGGGGTTAGGGTGGGACCCTAACATTTTGGATTTGCTAATGGTGCAAGTTGGCACACTCGGAATCTTGCTTCTGCGGCTTGGGTGATTTATTATCCATTTGGCCAGTTGATGGTGTCGAGGGGAGTATGTATTGGCCCTGTTTCGAACAACATTGCCGAGTATACTATTGTTCTTAATTTACTATCCAAAGCAATATCTTATGGGATTGATTCATTGGTAGTTTATCTAGACTCACAACTGGTAGTGTCGCAGTTAAATAACACTTATCGGGTTCGCGATCCTTATTTATATTGCCAATTTTTGAGAGTGAGAGTGTTGTTGGCATTATGATACAAGTCTTGTCCTTGATGGAAACTCACTCAGAGGTATGATACAGGTGATGGTATCTCAATCAGAGGAAAGATCTTAGTACAGTAGGTCAAGAGAGAGATATACGCAGGTTCATCGTGACCAAGCCGCATATACACGCGGGTTAGACGTTCCAAAGACGCGTATGCATATACATGCACTTTCACGCAAGGAAAGGCACGTACATGTTGGAAAACTAAGTTTTGGTCCATGGTATTTTGGTATTGGTCCATGGTATTTGGTCCGAAGCGTTGATCCCAGGTATTGGGTCCAAGGTATTGTTTCTACATGGTTTTGGACCATGGTATTGAGAGAAGTCTAAACCTATATAAGGAGAAGATCATTAGGCAAAGGTGTATGAGCAAGTAATGAATGTCTGACGAAGTGTGAAGATCTAGTATGTTGGTTATGGGTTTGTGATGCTTGGCTCAAGTTGGAAATGGCAGCGAAGGTATAAGTAATTATCTTTAGATCTGTACGCGGGTTCTCTCTAGTGAAAGCGTGTATACACGTTGTTTTGATATAGTCAAGTAGCGCATGCATTATGAGATTTGGTGCTTCAGGTTGCTGTTTGGTTCTAGTGGTTGTTGTAGAGTTATGGGCTCTGGTTTGTGTTCTGGTAACTCTGTTTTGATGACAGGGTTTCATTGATTCAATATTGGGTGATTTAGAGATTTATGATGCAGGTATAAGTTGATGATTGTATTGCAGCAGTTATTGTTTTGTATTTATGGATCCAGTATGAAAATTTATGAAACGTGGTCCCTGGAGGAAAGGAAAAGGTTGTAGTCTTCTGTAGGCCAGCACCTAGTACTAGTACTTCAGCTAGTACAAGAGCTAAGGGGGTTGTAGCTCCCTTCCAGGAGAGTCTGGAAAACGAGAGAAGGTTGTAGCCTTCCGGCACCGTACTTCAAGTAGGAGATGGCATTGCTCGTATTCATGGTCTTGATGAAGTAATGGCAGGGGAATTAGTGAAATTTGGAGATGGTACAGTAGGCATTGCCCTAAATTTGGGATCGGATAATGTTGGAGCTGTATTAATGGGCGATGGCTTGATGATACAAGAAGGTAGTTCCGTGAGAGCAACAGGAAAAATTGCTCAGATACCAGTAGAGTGGGAAAGAAAATATGTAAGAAATGGGTTTCAAAGAAGACGACCTTCTAATGAGAAGAGGCATTAAGCTTTTTATCATCCTGGCACCGAGCTATTTTCCCGCAGGGCTTCCCCTACAGTATCGTCACCAGGTAGAAGCCTGCATACTGGTATAAGACTGCACCAGTACTATTGTAAAAAGAAGTTTCTTATTAAAGGAAGATAAAGATGAATTGCAGCAGGTGGTTTTCACCCACATTGGGTTTCCACCTTATATCATGGTGTTCATGTGTGCTCCTTATGTGTGATGATCTGTTCTGTTTTCCTGCACCTGTTTACTGTTAATATGGTTAATAATGTTCTGATGCACTTATTGAAGATCAACTAACTGAATCATAAGTTTAGTAGATATACGCTAGTTGCATTAAACACAGTAGCGTATATACGCATGTATCCTTAATTGAAGTAGCGTATATGAATCTTAATATGGAAATGAAAAAGTTTTATTGATTTGATAATACTGATTCACCCCCCCTATTATTTCCAACAATTGGTATCAGAGTAGGTTCTTTAGAAGAAGCTTGACCACTTGAAGGAAGATCTATCATCATGGGCAGCTACGAGAAAGAGGCATCGATTAGGCCACCAATTTTTTATGGGAGAAACTTTGTCCACTGGAAGATAAGAACCACAACATATCTACAATCGCTTGGAACAGATGTTTGGGAAATCGTGGAAGGAGGATACACATATCCATCAGCAATTCCTACAGATACAACAGAGAGAAAGCAATATGAACTCAATGCCAAAGCTGTTACTATCTTATTGGGAAGCTTGTCACAATCAGAATTTATGAAGGTCATGCATTTCAAATCAGCCAAAGAAATTTGGGACAAAATCATTCTAAGCTATGAAGGAGATGAACAGGTAAAATGAACAAAGCTTCAAACTCTCAGAATACGGTATGAAAATCTTAAAATTCATAGTAATAAAAGCGTAGCTAATTACTTTCTGCATATAGATGAGATTGTCAATTGTATGAGGAATCTGGGTGAAAAATTCAAGGAAGTTGTCTTAGTTGAAAAAGTTTTAAGATCCCTGTCTGCTAAATTTGATTCCAATTTTTCTGCCATAGAAGAAAAGGAGGATTTGCAGAAAATCACTATGTCACAGCTTCACGGAATCTTAACTGCTTATGAGATGAGAAAAGTAGGACCATCAGATATGAGAGAAGCCGCATTCGAAGTATCAGCAAATGAATCAGGATATATTTCAGAAGGAGAAGATGAGGTAAATTTTGTCAAGAATCTTGAATGAGGATCTGGAAGGTTCCAAGGTAAGCTACCTTTCAAATGCTTTTCATGTGGTAGAGTTGGTCACTACGCTGCTAGATGCCCTCATAACAAAGGAAAGATGTCTGAAGTAGGTAATAGAAGTTATTATACCCATGTTAAAAGTAATGACTCATCCAACAGTGATGAAGACATTAGACTTCTCATGGAATATGAAAAGAAGGACGTAGAAACAGAAGAAGTTACCAGATTAAACGAACAATTGGAGTCAGTAACCAGAGTAAGGGAGCAATTGCAGGATGTAGTAAAAGATCAGAGCATAACAATTCAGAGACTTGAATCGAAGATCCTCTCTATAAAATAAGATCTTGAAAAAGCAAAGAAGCAGAATAGAGAAGCTCTTGAAGAACAAGAACATGAAGTGATCAAATTAAGGCAACAAGTGGAAGAAGGAAGAAAAGCTGAAGAAAACATAAGGAAGCAGTATCTGGAAAAGGAAGAACAACATCAGGTTGAGGTAAATATCTTAAAAAGTAAATTAGAAGAAAAGGAGAAATTGTTACAATTTCAAGATAGTACTAAGATTTTGGATGACATTCTTGGTAGTCAAATATCCCCTACTATCAAAACTAGTCTTGGCTTTTATGAATCTATTGAAGGTGAATCTAGCTCACAAGGTGAGGCAAGGAACTCTAATGAGAAATCTGAAATGCTCAACAAGGAACAACCAAGGAAAGAAATTCCTCAAAGAAAATCCTTTAATCCTAACTATGGAAGTGATAGACGATTATTTCCTCCATTGAATAATATTGAATGTTATGTATGTCATAATCTTGGACATGTTGCAGCCAGATGTAGAAGTAGAATGGTTCAAGACCATCACACGAGATCATCACAATCCAGGTATTTCAGAGGATATTGTTTTGCCTGCAATGCGTTTGGACACAAAGCAATTGATTGCAATAGAAGGAACATGAAACATGTAAGATGTTATACATGCAACAAACTTGGACATAAAGCAAGGGAATTTAGGAGCAAATTTCAAAATTCAAAGCAAGAGGACTATACATCATCACAATTCCAGGAATTGAAGAAGACAGAATTAGAGACAGAAAGGTGTGACATAACTCAGTTAGCTGACATAACAGACACAGGGGAAACTGAAAGTGAAGACCTTCAATATTCCATCTTGCATACGCTGATATAATGAAGATAAGTCGCGTATATACGTGAGCTAGAGGCTGTAGAGTCGTGTATATGGAGTTCAGAAGAAAAGGCAACAAAACAGACTCAGGAATGGTTCGGTCATGATATATAATGGTTGGCACAGGCTCAGGGGGAGCATATACTTCAAATAATGCATTGTTGGCATTATGGTTAGAAGTCTTTGATGAAGTTTATGAGGCTAAATGATACATCTTGCTGTTTGATCAAAGGAATGGTATTGCAGGTTTGGATGCTGATGCTTATGGTGCAGATCATATATGATGTATGATAGTGGCTAATGACTATCATGGTCTTGAATGGATTGCTGGTCTTTGAACTTGCATGTGCTCAGGGGGAGCATGGATGGATTGATACATCTTGACATATATAAAGGGGGAGCCCAATCAGATATTTCAACAGGTACTTAGGGGGAGTATGGACAGAAGAGGGAGAGAACTTCTTGGTTTTCCCTTTGCCCTTGATGTCAAAGGGGGAGAGTGACTTGGTGTGGTGGTTGCCATCAAGTCCAAAGGGGGAGATTGTTGGCATTATGATACAAGTGTTGTTCTTGATGGAAACTCACTCAGGGGTATGATATAGGTGATGGTATCTCAATCAGAGGATAGATCATAGTACAACATGTCAAGAGAGAGATATACGCAGGTTCATCGTGACCAAGCCGCGTATACACACGGGTTAGATGTTCCAAAGACACGTATGTGTATACACACACTTTCATGCAAGGAAAGGCGTGTACATGTTGGAAAACTAAGTTTTGGTCTGTGGTATTTGGTCCATGGTATTTTGGTATTGGTCCATGGTATTTGGTCCGAAACGTTGATCCTAGGTATTGGGTCCAAGGTATTGTTTCTACATGGTTTTGGACCATGGTATTGAGAGAAGTCTAAACCTATATAAGGAGAAGATCATTAGGCAAAGGTGGATGAGCAAGTAATGAATGTCTGACGAAGTGTGAAGATCTAGTATGTTGGTTATGGGTTTGTGATGCTTGGCTCAAGTTGGAAATGGCAGCGAAGGTATAAGTAATTATCTTTAGATCTGTACGCGGGTTCTCTCTGGTGAAAGCGCGTATACACGCGGTTTTGATATAGTCAAGTAGCGTATGCATTATGAGATTTGGTGTTTCAGGTTGCTGTTTGGTTCTAGTGGTTGTTGTAGAGTTCTGGGCTCTGGTCTGTGTTCTGGTAACTGTGTTTTGATGACAGGGTTTCAGTGATTCAGTATTGGGTGATTTAGAGATTTATGATGCAGGTATAAGTTGATGATTGTATTGCAGCAGTGATTGTTTTGTATTTATGGATCCAGTATGAAAATTTATGAAACGTGGTCCCTGGAAGAAAAGAGAAGGTTGTAGTCTTCTGTAGGCCAGCACCTACGTACTAGTACTTCAGCTAGTACAAGAGCTAAGGGGGTTGTAGCTCCCTTCCAGGAGAGTCTGGAAAACGAGAGAAGGTTGTAGCCTTCTGCAGGTAGAAGCCTGCGTACTGGTATAAGACTGCACTAGTACTATTGTAAAAAGAAGTTTCTTATTAAAGGAAGATAGAGACGAATTGCAGCAGGTGGTTTTCACCCACATTAGGTTTCCACCTTATATCATGGTGTTCATGTGTGCTCCTTATGTGTGATGATCTATTCTGTTTTCCTGCACCTGGTTACTGTTAATATGGTTAATAATGTTCTTATGCACTCATTGAAGATCAACTAACTAAATCATAAGTTTACTGGATATACGCTAGTTGCATTAAACACAGTAGCGTATATACGCGGGTATCCTTAACTAAAGTAGCGTATATGAATCTTAATATGGAAATGAAAAAGTTTTATTGATTTGATAATACTGATTCACTCCCCCACCCCCCCCCCCAGTATTATTTCCAACAAGTGTTGCAACAATCATTTATTTATATCACATATGTTCACATTCCACGATTTGAGAATTTATTAGCAGACTCTATTGCTAATCAAGCATTAGATTGGCATATTAATCATTCATCAAATAAAATAAAATAAAATAAATATCGAATCTGTATATATATCATAAAATCGCCTGTATATAGATCGAGTGTTCAAAAAATAAGATACAAAATTGGGACAAGATGCCCTCAAAATTAGGGCTTATGCCCATAATCATGTCCAGTCATACATAAATCTGTCTATTGACCTGGCTCAAGATGAGCTGCTAAAAAGTTAACCACAGCGTGGTCTACACGCCGAAGTATCCAAACCCAGTCCCGTGGTACCCCCACCACACGACACTGCATCTCCTCAGGCAGATCCTTTACGACTATCATAGGCACCTGGTGAGTTAGTCTCACCAAGTTTCTCTGAACAACATAAAGGACTATCTTTGTCTCAGTTGCCGCATCTTCGACCCCTCTTCCACGATGCCTATGCCTAGGAAATCCATCAGGTCTCACTAGACCCAAATCTGGAACATGGTCATTATATTTTGTCAGATTTTGTCTCCTCAAAAATATTTTTTCTAAGTTCATTTCATATTAAAAAATCCAAAAAATCTTAAAAAATTGTTACCTATGTCTCCCCATGCTGCATTTAGTAGTAACACTAAGCATGGATCTCCTCGGAAATCCATGTCGGCATATGGGTAGTCATCGACTGCGATGATTTGTTGATCCAACTAGATGAAAAACTCATCATCAAAGGTCATTCTAGGCATGTCACCGCCTCCAAGGCGCTTCATCAAGTCCACCCATCTGCTGATTCATGGATCTCTAGGGCTACTGATGGATGCTGATACTTTAGGACGTAGCTCAGGTACCTTCTCAAAGAAGAATGAACACAAGATGGTTCCATATCCAAAATTCTTCCTTTGACCCTTCTGTATAGAGGTCAATTGACTCTTCATGTTAGTCAGAAGAGGCCTGCACTAGTCAAATACTCTGGTAAGACATTCCACTGCCAAGCTCATAGATACTCATGATGACTGACACAAGGAAGCTAACCCATTTACCCATGCAATGGTAAATAGTAAAATCCTTAAGGATAAACTTTCCACATGTCTGATTGGAATTTGACTTCCAATCTTCTCTGGATGTCCAGGACAATATATATGGACATAGTCTTCCACCAAAAGACTACCTCTCATCCTGCCTGTAGAATGCACAACCTCCTCTCTTTGGGAGAGATCAGTAATAAAATATATGTCATTGACCTCAATCCATAGAGGCATCTGGTCTATCATGAAAGCGTCACCCTCTGTGCTCCAGTAGTGGATCAAAAGTTTTAGCAAGCGCGTATTAGCTTTCATATTTGGAATTTTGAAGAACTTAAGTAAGCCGCAACCTCTAAGAGCATCCAATTCATTTTGGTCATTCCTTACCTCTTTATCAATAGTGGTATTCTCTCTTTCCCTCCAAGTGATAGTCATCCTGCAAAAAATTGAAGTTTCAACCATTAGTTTATATGTTAAAACTTTAACTCGCGTATAGACGGGTTCCCTTTACACATAGTCATGTGTAGGGCCGTTGTATACGCAGGTTGCTCACATCCAACCCGCATGTACGCAGAGTTGAATTTTTGGGCATAGTTTCCCACAGTCAAAACTTTGAAAAAACTTCTAAAAACTATCATAAAGCATTACAAGTAGGATTTGAGGATTACCTGGAAACTTTGGGGTGATTTGAATGGTCCAATTGTTCAGAGGAAAGCTTGCTTCATTTTTCTCCACCGCTCTTTGCTCCAAACAGAAATGAAAAAATTGTGAGTCCAAAAGCATTATATAACTTTGAAATTGAAAAATATTTTTTCAAAAATTGATTTTTGTCTCATGAATTTTTTGACCGTGGGCTTGGGTTGTCGAGAGTGGGTTGTTTTTATAGGAAATTTTGGAGACTTCTTTGAGATGTTATTTCGATCGCATGATCGCTGACCCATCCTCACATGTATCGTTCTCTCACTAGCATTTAGGTTAGGGAAAACCATTTTCTGTTGCATCTTGCATAGTAGCTTCCATTCAGCAATACATTAGCCGTAGGGTTGACCCCATCATATCTTGGTTAGCAAACCATTTTCACTTGCCGATTTTTAAATCATGATGCGATGGTAGAGCCATCCTTTAGATGGGCATCTTAGTTAGAACCTCGCTGACATTGGTTGCCCATGATGCTATATTGAGTAGGCTCGGGAGTCCTCTTTAGTCCCGCCATGACTAATGCGTTGAAGACACATTCTCCTTTCTTCTGTGCTAATTTCTGGCCTTATACCCTAGAGGCTCCTTTGTGTTGAGTTGTACTGCTGCATTGCATTTTGACTATCTGCACCTTTTGGCCTTGAGCCGGCTTCACTTGGACTCATGTTTAAGCCACTTATTTGACCATGTCTTCTGCAAAGTCAACCACGCAATCACTTAGCTTCTACAACTTGAAACATCCTTTTACCCGTGGAAAGAGCATCCCTTTGAGTGTTCTTGACCAGTTTCGCCTCCTTGCATTGAGCATAGGAATGTTCCCCTCACAGGAACTAGATCATCTGTTTCTATGACACTCGTTCTTTCAACTGTACTATAACATTCTTTTATTATTTTTCTAGCTTAAAGAAAAAGACAAAAAAATTATATATTCCAAAAAGAGCGGGAATAGGATGACATTTCCATATTTTGTTGGCAGCTAGAGTCAGTTGTGTCGCCCTTGAACAAAGCACTCAAAAGAAAGTCTCTACTCTATTGGGGTGGTGTTAGCCTCCTATTGCAATAGGTTTCATATTTCATGATTGACTGTTTTACATGCCAAATATGTCATCTTTTCATGCTGCAAGGTTCCATATTTCCAAGAAGTTCCATTTTGAAGAATCATACCATTTTTGAAGAGTTTTACAGATAAGGGAAAGCCAAACAACTTAATCTTGGTTTCCCTAGGTTTAAATTGCTTGTTTTAGAAGATAGAGAATGAATATCTATCCAAACAGCTTAAGCTTGGAAGATCAGTAGCTAGGTAGAGAAATGAAGGAGCCCAACTACTTAATCTGGGCCCTTGGAAGATATAAGGGTACATTTAGATAGGAGGGCAGTCAAAAGAAAAGGAGATAATCAGGGTCTGCAAGTCTAAGTGCACCCAAGCAAAAAGAAGAAAAAATGCTAGGTAAGTAGGCTGGGTAAGTAGTTTTGTGGTTGCAGAATCAAGCTGTGTGATCCATTTCATGTTTTCAAGTGTTATATCTATTCAGATCACAATTATGAGGAACTTTTTCATTTGGAGGAGCTCAAGCGAGGCATGTCTAACTCCCCCTTCTTTTTATTCCCCAAGTCATTTACTAACCTCCGTAAAGAGGTTAAGATCTGCTTGATATCTCTTAAGTTTCATCATTTGTCATATCATTGGCCTAAGTAAAGGTTTGCTTTGCTTAGGAGTACTCTTATTCACTCCATAAGTAATTTTTCCCCTTTTAAGTAGCCTAAGATCTCTAAACTGAGCGCTTTCTTGTCATTTTCATATTAACTTCTAACATTATTATGTAAATCCCTATCTATTTTCCCTTCCCCTTACTAAAAAGCACTAAATAGCTCCCCAGTGTGCATATCCCCCCCATTTGGTTGAAAGATAACCTTGACTATGCTTGGGAATTGCTAAGTTTGCCTGAAACTTAGCCAGAACCCTCGGTTGCCTCTCAAACCATCTTCTAAATGCATTAGGACTCATTCCTATGCATAAAATCCCCCTCCAAATGTATAAAATCCATCTTTTGGCCTTGTTTTACCTTTCCCAAGGCATAAACCCCTTTTTTGGCCTTAAACCCTTCTCAAAGCACATAAAACCCCTCTCAAGTGCCTTTGAACTCCTCCAAAGCGCGAAATTCCTTTTATTAGGTTATCGGACCCCTTCCGAGGCCTCAAAAACCCATATTTCCCAAAGTTTTTGGACCCCCGCACATAAATAAATGATAAAATATTCAGCGGGCCCTGCACATAAACCTGTCGCCAGCTCCGCGTTCCGACAGCCCTCAGATCCTCCCTCCCAGATTCGACGGCTCTCGGGGATTTCGGAGCCTCCCCGATGTCCGACGGTTATCCTCTGATAGCTTGGCGATTTTGCCATTGTACAGAAGACAGTTGTTCGCCCTTGATTACATCGGAGCTCCTCTGACATTTACCACCCTCGTACAGAAGGCGGTCCGATGAAACCATAAATTGCCTTCTGTCTCTCTGCCCCTGACATCAGCGCCACGTCACCGCTTACGTCACCTCTGCGTCGACCCACCACTGCAACATGTCTCTGCCACCGCATCTGCCCTCGCCACCGTGTCCCCTGCCACGTCACCCTGCCGTACTGCCACGTCACCCTGCTGATGTCACCCTACCACGTCACCCTGCTGTACCGGGACCCACCGCTGACATCATGATGATGTCATCGCGGAAAAAAGGTGCGAAGGGCGAAAATCGCAGCGAAGGATGCCTGGAATGAAAAACTGAGGCAGTTTTTGATGCGCGATTAGCGCTTAGCGCTAATCGCGCATCGCTAAGAAAAAATGATCAAAATGGAAGGCTGCCTATTGCTCGGCTACCTGCAAAACCCAAAAATTCGCAATTTGACAGGATTTCTTCATAAAGGTTCATATTTAATCGGCCAACGCCGATAGCATTCTAGAGGCCACGAAAAACATTTGCAGCAGCTATTTTTGCCTTGAAAGGGTAGAAAGGGGGCGATTTGACAGTTTCAAGCATATCAAGGGAGAGAAAGTGGCCCGAATCAACTGTGAAAGAGTATCAGAGGAAAGATGAAGCCCAGATTAAATTGAAGAGTATCAGTGAAGCGGCAAAGAGTATCAGATCGGCAATACCAAAGCAGGTGAACATTAAAGGCCCCCAAGCAAAGTCAAAGAAAGCGGTGAAGCCATTTAAGGCTCTCAGATCACAGTTAATGCACATCAAAGCCACTCAAGGGCAAGGGATAAAAGCCCAAAGCACAGTTATGGCTAAATGAACAGCACATAGCCATAAGGACACCATATTAACTCATTTTGATACAGCTGCCTCCAGCGTAGCTCAAAGATATTTTCTTGCATTAATTTCAGGACAAGATTAGGTTAAAAAACTCATTTCCCTCAGACCTATTTAAGGTCTGTTGTAATAGATATTTTTAGATATTTTCCCTATATAAACCACCCTAATTCATTATTTAAAGGGTTGGTTGGTTGATAATCCTCATTATGGACTTATGCTGTATTTTTGAGAAGCTCTGTAATAAAAGACTGCTGGAATGCTTTGGATGAAGAACTGACTGTTGTGTTATTTAATGGCCAAAGAGTGATTGTGGAATTCCTGTGCTACTACATGGCTCAATAAGCGTTTTCCTATCTCTGTTTACAGTTTACATATGTTTATGCACCATTGTGTTACCATCTAAATAGTAAGAAAAAAGAATAACTTAGGTTTTGCTTGACTGCACCCTATGCTCAGTTCTTATTATTTCTATATGTTTTCCTCAGAAATGGATATGAATATGCATACTTAAATGATCATGTTTACCCTGTTTCTTTCACATATGACTGTTATTTAGGAATTCTTAATTGCTCCTAGAGAAACTATCATTCACCTTCCCTCTCTGTTAGCTAATGAAAGATTCTTAGTTGCCTTTCATCTCTGACCTTCATTCCATCTTTATTCCAGCCTGATATTGTTCTATGTGTAGCTATCCTGCTCTATATTCCTCTTGTGACCAACAAAATGCAACAACAAGCCCTAATCCATGACTCCATGCCCAATAGTTTGAACTTCTCACACTGTGCATCCCAACTCTGCTTTAAAACATCTCCTTCTCACCAAAAACAAAACAAAACCCATGTACACCATAACTAGCCTAAAATCAACCCAAAACAAAGTTAAATCATAAAGAGAGAGCCCTCTCTGAATGCAGGTAGGCTAGGACCTGTAGCCCAAAGATTGGTTTGTGGTTACCTCGGCCGTATCCCTTAAGGAGCCAAGGGACAACCTGAGTGATAACATCATTGGCGACTCCACTGGGGAACTTATTCAGAAAATTCCAAAAAACAAGTTAGAAGCTAGCTCCCAAGAAGAAAACACATAATACTAGGTCAAATCCAGACCCAAATCCACCAGCTGTTTTTGAAAATCCCAATTTAATCTCTAGAAACCTTAGCAGACAAAAACAATAAGAGTTTGCTGACTCTAGCCCTGAAACAGTTCAGCCAAGCTGTTTTCCAACCCCTGTTAAAGTTTTTTTTCGTTCAAACCCTACTTCCCCTTGTTCACCATCCACCTCTCCAAGCACCTTTTCCACATCTCCATTCACTGCGTATACTACCACTACCACCACTGTTATTACAGCTCTTCCAGCTATTCCAGTCGTTCCACTTATCCCTGTAAATATGGCTAACAGATATGCACCTTTACAGTTACCTGCAAATCTAGGGGCTATGCCTCAGGATTATCAAACCAAAATCACATATTTTGATGGTACTGGTTCTGGCACAACCCTACAACATAACAAGAAAATGCAAGACTATTTTGAGAGTTATGAAATAGATGATGATAGTGTAAGAATGAAGATTTTTGTCCAAAGTTTAACAAGAGATGTAAGGCCCTGGTTTAGAGCACTTGCTGCAAATTCCATAGCTGACCCAGAGGCCCTTTACCAAACATTTCTTAACAGATGGGAGAAGAAGAAGGACCCTCTGCACATATTATCCGAGTATGACACTATCAAAAGAGGCCCTCAAGAAACTGTCTTAGACTATTGTGCCAGGTTTAACAATGTCTATAATGCTATTCCACAAAACCTTAGACCTCCACCTGATCTTGCTTTATACAAATTACCTGATGGATTTGATTCAGACATGGCTTATCAGTTAAGGGAAAGAGCCCCTCAAACCTTAGCAGACATGCAGAATGTAGCTGTTAGTGTGGAGGCAAATCTGATTGCCAAGCGAGATAGAGCAAGAGCTGAGAGAAGAACCACTTTCAAAGATGAACCTTCAGCCTTTGAGCAAAAATTGGACACAATCATCAAAGGTATGGACAGCTTTGAAAATAGAATGGGAACTATTGAAATAAAAGCCTCATGGGAACAACAACAAAACAATCCTATCTGAAATCCAAACTTTAGAAAAAATCAGAACCCAAACGTTGGAAGAGCAAGTCCTGACCATGATATAAGACCTCCTTTTCATGAAAACTATGCTGAAGCATCCACATCTAGTGAGCAGATAGAGGACACTCACATAAACTTAATGGGTTTGAAAAGTGAACAACAAGTATTTCTAACCCAAGAAGACCAAGATGACCAGGATACAAATCAATTTCAGACCAAGTCTGGAGAGTCATTTGACTTCAAACAAGGCTATGATTCAGCTGTCTACGAAGTCCATAAACAATACAAATTAAGAACAAGAACCATTGATGTGTCTGATCCCATCAAGCCAAAGGATGCCAAGCTAGCTAAGAAAGTAAAAGACAAGGCCGCTATCACAGAACTTGCTGATAAAACAGACCCAAAATTAAAAGAAGTGACCATAGAGGATGTATCTGACATGCAACCCTCTAATAACCAGCCTTTTGGTATCCTTTCCCTCAAAAGACAATGCAAATAGCACTCCTCAAAGCCTTCCCAAAACAAAAAAATCTTAAGAAATCACTGATAACCCAGAGAAGATCACTGAAGATACAATTGAAAAGGGAAAATCTGCCAGTCACAATACTAAAACACAGTTAGAAAAACTGTTTGATTTAGAAGCAGAAATTGGTAAATTAAAGATATTTGTTCCTCTCTCTGAGCTTGCCAAACATGATGTGTACAGACAACAAATCAAAAGATCACTGCAAATGCCAGAGAACAGGGACGATGTTAATGTCTTAGATAATCAACCCGAATTAATTTTTGGTCCTGAAGTCAATGGTAAATCAGGACATGGAGCTGTTCTTCCCTTTTATGTCAGTTTGCACATTCATGATAAAGTGTTGCACAATGCTATGTTTGATTCAGGTGCTTCACACAATCTAATGCCCAAAGCTGTAATGGAAAAGCTAAACCTTGATGTCACTAGACCCTACAAAGACTTATTCTCATTTGATTCTAGTTAGGTCGAGTGTTTAGGCTTAATCAAAGACCTTTGTGTGTCTTTAGTCCAATTTCCCAACAAAACGATTCTAATGGACGTGGTGGTTGCTGACATTCCACCAAAGTATGGAATGCTCTTATCAAGATCTTGGGGAGCAAAACTCCAAGGATCTCTCCAACTAGACCTATCCTATGCCACTATTTCAGTCTTTGGGCAACCAAAGAGACTGTATAGAGAAACATTGATGAAGTATGTGGTAAGTAGTGAGGGAAAACCTCAAAACTTTCCCATTTACTCAATCCATTCGGATATGGATTCCTTTATATTGTTCAATGATGATAGCTGCCCTCCCACTGATGAGAAGCCTTTGCCTTTAGAACAAGAAACATGCATCAATCAAGAGTCATTTTCCCATGCCAGTGAAACTGTTAAAACAAGTAGTGCAACCAACATACAAGAAGAACCACATGAAGCACAAAACCTAGGTCAGCCCAATCCTAAAATGACTAAAACTCTTAATACTAACCACAAGCAAGAAATCACATGGTATTTAGAGTTTGATGGTTTCGTTAATAAGCTAGGAGCAGGGGCAGGAATATGGATTCACAATACACATAACAACCATGCAGAGGGTCATGCTTATAGACTAAACTTTAAATGTACCAATAACATGGCAGAGTATGAGGCCCTCTTTTTAGGCCTTAAAATGCTCAAAGCTCTAGGAGCTGCAAAAGTGTCCATTCTAGGTGACTCCGATTTGATCATTCAACAGATGAAAGGTAACTTTGTTACTAATGATAATAGGCTAAGATCTTATAGGTCTGCTACCACAGAAATACTCAATTCCTTCACCGACTCCAAGCTTGCTAAGGTTTCTAGAAACCATAACATTCATGCTCATAGTCTAGCTACTTTTGCTAGCACTTGCAAGCTGCCCTTTGAGCCCAATTACCACTTTAATGCTGAGATAAAGCACAGGCCTGTTGTCCCTAACAATATCAAAGATTGGCAAGTGTTTGAGGATGATGCTCAAATCAACAATTTTCTTACCTTACAGCAAGAATTCTCAAGCTTAAACATTGATGAAGATGCCATGAATGACCCACAACAGAAAATGAGCCAAAATGAGCAAACTATAACAGCCGAAGCAGCAAATCAAATGCTTCACCCAACCATTTTTGATGAGAAAAACATGCAAGAGCTGAAGCAAATGCATTTAGAAGAAATAGCTGAAGCAGAGGTCGAAGTGATTAATTTAAAAGACAATTTTCTACCTGCTGGCCTCACTCCATTAGAAGACATATTTGATTCAAACGATGTCCCCAAAAAGCCAAAGATGCAGCCCTTAAATGCTGTTGTGGAAGACTGTAATATTGGGACAGCAGAAAATCCCAAAATGATTAAATTGTCCAAGTCTTTGCCTCCCGATCAAAAACCAAAATATGTTGATTTATTTAAAGAGTTTCAAGATGTATTTTCCTGGAGTTATGAGGACCTTAAGTCCTATGACACCTCTATTATTCAACATACCATTCCCTTAAAGCCAAATCAAAAGCCCTTCAAACAGAAACTAAGGAGAATCAATTCTGTGCTTCTCCCTTTGATTGAGAAAGAAGTGAAAAGAATGTTTGAGGCTGGTATCATAGCACCCATTAGATTTTCAAAATGGGTATCCAATCTTGTTCCCACAAGAAAGAAAACAGGGGAGATCAAACTATGTGTGGACTTAAGAAATCTGAACCAAGTCTCCCTTAAAGATCACTACCCATTACCAAAAATGGACCACATTCTACAAAGAGTAGTGGGGTCTTCAAGAATTTCTTTGCTAGATGGCTTTTCAAGTTTTAATCAAATACTTGTTCACCCAGATGACCAAGACAAGATAACCTTTACAACACCGTGGGGAACATTTAAGTATGTGAAGATGCCTTTCGGACTAAAGAATGTAGGTGCTACCTTTCAAAGGGCCATGGACATTGCATTTGCCAAGGAAATCCATGATTTCCTAGTGGTTTACCTTGATGACCTTACTCCTTTCTCAAAATCTGATCAAGAGCACCTAAAACATTTGAGACAAGTGTTCCTAACATGTAGGAAATATGGCATTTCCTTGAACCCCAAGAAGTCTTTATTTGGCCTTGAAGAAGGCAAATTATTAGGCCATATCATTTCAAAAGATGGGATTAGAATTGATCCTGAAAGAATTCAAGCCATCCTTCAAATCCCTTATCCGAGAAACATCAAAGAATTGCAAGCATTCCTAGGAAAGATCAATTTCCTAAGGAGATTTATCCCAAACTTGGCCGAGCTGATAAGAATGCTAAATAAAATGTTAAAGAAGGATTCCAAGGTAAAATGGACTTTAGAGGCCAAGCAAGCCTTTGAGGGCATAAAATCTACCTTAACCCAAGCCCCAGTCCTCACAAGTCCTCAATTTGATAAAGATTTCATCATTTTTCATTCGCATCTAAACACACCTTTGCTGCTATCCTTTTGCAGAAAGATGATTAGGGAAATGAAAAACCAATTGCATTTTTCAGCCGAGCCCTTAGAGATGCACCCTTGAAGTACCAAATCATGGTTAAGCAAGCATATGCCCTTGTTAAAGCAATCAAAGATTTCAGAATTTACATTTTATATCACATGTGATTGTTTATGTGCCAAATGCTGTTGTAAAAGACATATTAACTCAAGAGGGCATAGAAGGCAAAAGAGGCAAATGGATTGCCAATATCCTTGAGTATGACATTGAGATAAAACCCACCAAGCTGATAAAGGGACAAGGTTTAGCCAAACTGATGTCCGAAACCAATTTCCAAGCCTTAGACATTAATCAACTGGACAATGAACAGGAGCTGGCAACTCCACAGATCAGCCAAGATTTTTTGCAATCCCCATGGTATGCTGATATATGTTTTATATTGTTAAACCTGTGTGCTCCTCCAAGGTTGTCCAGAACCAAAAAAAGATTTTTAAAGATGAAAGCATCAAAGTTTTGTGTCTTAGATAGTGCCCTATTTTGGAAAAATCATGAAGGAATATTGCTAAATTGTCTAACTATGAATGAAACTGATAGTGTCATGAAAGAATTCCATGCAGGAGACTGTGGAGGGCACTTATATTGGAAGTCCACTGCTGATAAGATACTAAGGGCTGGTTTCTATTGGCCCTCTTTGTTTGCTGATATGTGAAAGTTTGCTGTTTCATGCCACAAATGCCAAATCTTTGAAGGCAAAAGAAAGCTTCTGCCCTTGCCCCTTAAGCCCATTTCAACCGAGAAGCCTTTTCAACAATGGGGTCTTGACTTCATTGGAGAAATCCATCCATCCTCTTCTGGCCAACATAAGTGGATTCTAACAGCCACAGATTACTTTACCAAGTGGATTGAAGCCATCTCATGTAGGAAAGCCAATGACTCCACAAATTCCACATTACCTTAGGTCACTCCACAGCATATTACCCTCAAGGTAATGGCTTGGCCCAATCATCCAACAAGAGTCTGATTAACATCATTAAGAAAGTCTTGGAGGAGAACAAGAAGAACTGGCACAAAAAGCTTGTAAATGCCCTATGGGCAGACAGATTGTCAACCAAGAGGTCCATAAGGATGAGCCCATATGAGTTAGTTTATGGCATGGAGGCCAAGTTCCCCTCTTCTTTGGGAATCCCTGTTATCAAATTGCTGTAAGAGATTCAGGCAGAACCAAATGATATCCAAAGAAGAATAAACCAAACCATCCATTTGCAGCAAACAAGAGAGCAAGTGTACGACAGAGCTCAGATTTTACAAGAGAAGCTCAATAAAATGTTTGACAAAAGAACCAAGGCTGAAGATTTCTACTTAGGCAACAAAGTCTTAAGATGGGATTCAAGAAGAGAGGACAAAGGAAAGCATAGCAAGTTTTATTTCCTGTGGAAAGGCCCCTTTATTATTTCTACTATTCAAGGCAACAACACATATTTTCTGAAGAGTTTGGATGGTAGCACAGCTGAAGAAGGCCCTGTCAATGGCCGAATGCTAAAGCACTATCATGATCCCTTTTGTTGAACGCAACACAGCTCTATATACTATCTGTACATTAATATTTGTATTTTCAACACTTTTTCTTATAGCAGGCCAATAAGAGGGAACAATGCAGCAAATTTTGAAGGAAAGATCAAAGAAAGTTCTATTTCAGATCTCTATTTTTGAAATAATTACAAAGAAGTGCTCAAGCATATTTCAATATGATTACAAGCACCCAAGAGGCAAGAAGCAGAGCTGTAATTTTTCTGCAATTCAGCACAAAAGAATATTGCATATCAGCTTATAAGAATTCAGTCAAAGGCATTGAGAAGAAGGAGAATTTCAGTTCACAGCAATAGGTGAAGATCAAGGCATTTTGACCTGCTGTTCTTGGCTTTTCATCCTGAAAAACCATCCCCAAGTGGAGCCACTGTTAGCCTCCTATTGCAATAGGTTTCATATTTCATGATTGATTGTTTTACATGCCAAATATGTCATCTTTTCATGCTGCAAGGTTCCATATTTCCAAGAGGTTCCATTTTGAAGAATCATACCATTTTTGAAGAGTTTTACAGATAAGGGAAAGCCAAACAACTTAATCTTGGTTTCCTTAGGTTTAAATTGCTTGTTTTAGAAGATAGAGAATGAATATCTGTCCAAACAGCTTAAGCTTGGCAGATCGGTAGCTAGGTAGAGAAATGAAGGGGCCCAACTGCTTAATCTGGGCCCTTGGAAGATATAAGGGTACATTTAGATAGGATGGCAGTCAAAAGAAAAGAAGATAATCAGGGTCTGCAAGTCTAAGTGCACCCATGCAAAAAGAAGAAAAAATGCTAGGTAAGTAGGCTGGGTAAGTAGTTTTGTGGTTGCAGAATCAAGCTATGTGATCCATTTCATGTTTTCAAGTGTTATATCTATTCAGATCACAATTATGAGGCACTTTTTCATTTGGAGGAGCTCAAGCGAGGCATGTCTAACTCCCCCTTCTTCTTATTCCCCAAGTCATTTACTAACCTCCCTAAAGAGGTCAAGATCTGCTTGATATCTCTTAGGTTTCATCATTTGTCATATCACTGGCCTAAGTAAAGTTTTGCTTTGCTTAGGAGTACCCTTATTCACTCTATAAGTCATTTTTCCCCTTTTAAGTAGCCTAAGATCTCTAAACTTAGCGCTTTCTTGTCATTTTCATATTAACTTCTAACATTATTATGTAAATCCCTATCTATTTTCCCTTCCCCTTACTAAAAAGCACTAAATAGCTCCCCTATGTACATATCCCCCCCCTCTGGTTGAAAGATAACCTTGACTATGCTTGGGAATTGCTAAGTTTGCTTGAAACTTAGCTAGAACCCTCGGTTGCCTCTCAAACCATCTTCTAAATGCATTAGGACTCATTCCTATGCATAAATCCCCCTCCAAATGTATAAAATCCATCTTTTGGCCTTGTTTTACCTTTCCCAAGGCATAAACCCCTTTTTTGGCCTTAAACCCTTCTCAAAGAACATAAAACCCCTCTCAAGTGCCTTTGAACTCCTCCAAAGTGCGATATTCCTTTTATTAGGTTATCGGACCCCTTCCGAGGCCTCAAAAACGCATATTTCCCAAAGTTTTTGGACCCCCGCACATGAATAAATGATAAAATATTCAATGGGCCCCGCACATAAACCTGCTGCCAGCTTCGTGCTCCGACAGCCCTCCGATCCACCCTCCCAGATCCGACGGCTCTCGGCGATTTCGGAGCCGCCCCGACGTCCGACGGTTATCCTCCGATAGCCTGGCAGTTTTGCCGTCGTACAGAATACAGGTGTCTGCCCTTGATTGCATCAGAGTTTCTCTGACATTTACCACCCTCATACAGAAGGCGGTCCGATGAAACCATAAACTGCCTTCTGTCTCTCCGCCCTTGACGTCAGCGCCACGTCGCCGCTTATGTCACCTCTGCGTCGACCCCCCACTGCAACGTGTCTCTACCACCGCATCTGCCGCTGCCACTATGTCCCCTGCCACGTCACCTTGTCGTACTGCCATGTCACCCTGCTGATGTCACCTTGCCGTACCGGGACCCACTGCTGATGTCATGCTGACGTCATTGCCGAAAAAAGGCGCGAAGGGCGAAAATCGCAGCGAAGGATGCCCGGAATGAAAAACTGAGGCAGTTTTTGATGCGCGATTAGCGCTTAGTGCTAATCGCGCATCACTAAGAAAAAATGATCAAAATGGAAGGCTGCCTATTGCTCGGCTACCTGCAAAACCCAAAAATTCGCAATTTGACAGGATTTCTTCATAAAGGTTCATATTTAGTCGGCCAGCGGCGATAGCATTCTAGGGGCCACGAAAAACATTTGCAGCAGCTATTTTTGCCTTGAAAGAGAAAAAAGGGGGCGATTTGACAATTTCAAGCATATCAAGGGAGAGAAAATTGCCTGAATCAACTGTGAAAGAGTATTAGAGGAAAGATGAAGCCCAGATTAAATTGAAGAGTATCAGTGAAGCGGAAAAGAGTATCAGATCGACAATACCAAAGCAGGTGAACATTAAAGGCCCCTAAGCAAAGTCAAAGAAAGCTGTGAAGCCATTTAAGGCTCTCAGATCACAGTTAATGCACATCAAAGCCACTCAAGAGCAGGGGATCAAAGCCCAAAGCACAGTTATGGCTAAATGAACAGCACAGAGCCATAAGGACACCATATTAACTCATTTTGATACAGCTGCCTCCAGCGCAGCTCAAAGATATTTTCTTGCATTAATTTCAGGACAAGATTAGGTTAAAAAACTCATTTCCCTCAGACCTGTTTAAGGTCTGCTGTAATATATATTTTTAGATATTTTCCCTATATAAACCACCCTAATTCATTGTTTAAAGGGTTGGTTGGTTGATAATCCTCATTCTAGACTTGCGCTGTATTTTTGAGAAGCTCTGTAATCAAAGACTGCTGGAATGCTTTGGATGAAGAACTGACTGTTGTGTTATTTAATGGCCAAAGAGTGACTGTGGAATTCCTGTGCTACTACATGGCTCAATAAGTGTTTTCCTATCTCTGTTTATAGTTTACATATGTTTATGCACCATTGTGTTACCATCTAAATAGCAAGAAAAAAGAATAGCTTAGGTTTTGCTTGACTGCACCCTATGCTCAGTTCTTGTTATTTCTATATGTTTTCCTCAGAAATGGTTATGAATATGCATACTTAAATGATCATGTTTACCCTGTTTCTTTCACATATGACTGTTATTTAGGAATTCTTAGTTGCTCCTAGAGAAACTATCATTCACCTTCCCTCTCTGTTAGCGAATGAAAGATTCTTAGTTGCCTTTCATCTCTGACCTTCATTCCATCTTTATTCCAGCCTGATATTGTTCTATTTGTAGCTATCTTGCTCTATATTCCTCTTGTGACCAAGAAAACGCAACAGCAAGCCCTAATCCATGACTCCATGCCCAATGGTTTTAACTTCTCACACTGTGCATCCCAACTCTGCTTGAAAACATCTCCTTCCCACCAAAAACAAAACAAAACCCATGTACACCATAACTAGCCTAAAATCAACCCAAAACAAAGTTAAATCATAAAGAGAGAGCCCTCTCTGACTGCAGGTAGGCTAGGACCTGCAGCCCAAAGATTGGTTTGTGGTTACCTCGGCCGTATCCATTAAGGAGCCAAGGGACAACCTAAGTGATAACAGGTGGGATTTAGTTTGGCTTAGGAGCACCTTAACCTTGTTATTTAGTTAGTACTCCTCCGATTGGTTACCTCTTGCAATCATATGGAGAGTTTTCTTATGCCTCTTGCATGACAAACTTATATAGAGTTATCATATTTTGCCATATAGTCATCATTTAGTCGCGCTTTTCTTCAAGGGAAGTAAACCTGAGTCGGCCTTTTTGCGGCATCTCTTGACCTATTTTTGCAGTCGGCCATCCCTGGTTGTCAGTGTCATGTTTGTCATCACATCAGTTATATTGGTCCTTTGCTCATGCCGATTTGAGAAGGTCTCCATTGACTTCTTGCTAGCAGGTTTTGTCCTTATCAACTACGACAAATTGCTCTGAGGGTAGATCTAGAGCCACACCCTGGCCCTATTTTCATTATTGATAGGTCACCTTGTGCTCAACATCAATCAATATCATGGGTATTTGATTGAGTGGTTTCCCTTGTGTTCTACATCAACTTTCATTTTCACACATTGGGATTCGTGCAGTGCCTTGGTTTCCATTTCACCCTATTGGTGGATCCCTCGCCTCCGTGTCAGCTTTCCTTATTGGTTGGTTCAGAGGGTTTCTATCATGCACTAGCTACATCTTGTGTACGCCAGAAATGTTCTTTGGTTGGGTTACTACATATTTTTTGTCTGATTCCTTCTACATTATTGGCCTACGGGTTACACTCATGCTAGATTGATGAAGAATGTCTTAATGCCTTCCTCCTAGCGGATCTTTTCCTATCGACTACAACTCATTTTCTCTGGGAAAAAGATCTAGAGTCCATTTTGCAGTACCTTGGGGTTTGCAGTCATCAGTGGCAGATTCCTTTGCTATCGACAATGGGAAACCATCATTGTCTCTTGATTGATAGATTCTTTCAAGTGTTCGACTTCAACTCATTCATTCACACTTGTTAGATTGTACTAGGTACCTTGACTCTCATTATCATTATCAGTGAGTAGTCTTGCGTTTGTTAATGGTATACATCAATGACCGGTAATAAAACGATTTCTCACGTGGTCGACCTTAGATCATTTATTCCCATTGTGTAGAAATGTGTCGCGGCAGTTAGTGAAGGCCTCGGGTTGCATCAACATCTTTTGGTTCACTTGTCAGTTGCTCCTGTTACTGCTAGTTGACACCATCCACCTTATATGTTGCATTTCTTCACAGTGACATCTTATATGCTGGCATCTAAGTTGCGATGTAGTATCATTTTATTCCATCATGTTCATTTGGTACTATTGAGATCAGTGATCAGCTTCATTCTTCAACATCATTTATCGTCTTCCAATATGTGATATTTAGACATGTACTTTTTTTATCACGATCAGATGATCCATTATGTACTTTCAGTTCCTTTATACTAGTATACATATTGGATCCGCTTGTACTTGATATGAGGACATGCTTTACTTTCTCTGAGAATGGGTATGCCTGCCTCAGACAATAGTTTCTTTCTGATCTATTTTGATGGCTTGGCAGGCTGAATTCTGGTGAAGTCCTTTTCAGTCTTGGCATGACTCTTTCCATACACTTAATACATTTCGGCCATCATGTACCTCTTTTGACCTCATATATTAGGGGGCATCTATTATAGCACCATTTACCACTTTTGGTATATGTGATGCTTTGTTTATGGCCTAGGGCAATCCCTCCTTCCAGAATTGGTTGAAATATATAAAAAATAATATTTTATTTCCTGTACGCTACTTTGCCCTGAGTTAAAAGCATGTACACGCAGGTTAGTCAATACCCAACCCGCGTATATGTATTAAAACACTTAAAAAAATTAAATTTACTTAATTATGGGTGGAGTTCTTGGGTTTTACCTGTTGATTACCTCCTATTTCCTATGGCCCAACTGTTTCCCAATTGTTTCCCAACTAAAAAACTAATTGGGAGAGGTATAAATAGACTTCTACGGGAAGGCCTTAAGGAGTAGAAGAGATAGAGTTATTATACTAAAATTATCCCTAATTGAGTCTAATGAATCCCTGTCCCTCATGCACTTCCCCAAGCTTTAGGAAACCCTTGTTTTCTTGATTATAGATATCCTTCCTTTTGTTTGAGATATCATGGTGTTGGTGATGGAAGAAGATTGTTGAAGGCTGGGATAGGATGAATCCGGAGGACGGTTCCACTTGGAGACAGAAGAAGACTTAGGTGAATTCTCTCCATGTTATTTATAGCTCATTGCAATAAAAGAAGTGCTGTCTTATTTTTGAAATTAACTATGTTTATGCATCACATTATGTTTTAATTCATATATGAATGTCGTTTTGATGTATGATCAATCATTTGTTTATATGATATAAAGTCAATTTCGTGAATATGCTTTACTTCTATATTGCTATGTATGTTCGAATTGAATGAATTTCATGTTTGAAGAACATCAGGAGTTGCAGAGGGTCTAAACCCTGCAGGACCAACTCGAATGAAGGAAATCTAGGTATGGTCACTTTGACATAGTTTGATAATATAAGCATCTTTCCTGAGCTATATGAGTATTTCTTGTTGTAGTTTGCTTCTACTCTGTTGGGGTTCTAACCCAAATCCCTAGGGTGCCTCCACCCGAAACAATATACCCCTTTTATTCGTGTCTCTATTCATGAAATCTGAAAGTGAAGGAAAAAAATCCAAAAAATTCTAAAGCTGAGGTCCTGGAACACCGTAAAAAAACTTGTCTGTCCATGATGAGAGGATGGCCCCTATAATTAACAAGAAAAATAAACAATACAAAAATTTAAGCTTGGGCCCTAGAAGTGATTTAGTGCATACTTCGCCTAACCCACACCTAACCAGAGTGAGAGATTATTCCGAGAATCAAGAAAACAAAGAAAGGAAAATAACCCAATCACAAAATTTAAAGCTCAGACCGTGAAAGAGGTAAAAAATTCCTAATTAGGGTGAGAGAATGTTTCTAAGACAAAGAAAAAGAAAATCACAAAATCTGAGCTTGGGCCCGAAAAGAGGTAAGAACTACCTAATCAGGCTGAGAGAGTGTTCCTATGGTCAATACCGGTCGTACTTTTTCACCTTAGATAGCCTCCTCGGTAACCACACCAAAATGTTGGTGTTCAGATATGAATTATGGAATTCATCCTTCCCAACATTAATGGTGAACCCGGGGTTCGTTAATTTTTTCAAGGCTACTGTGCAAAGTCTATGTAGGCCACATGTTCCCTACCCAGTATTGAACTGTCAATCAAGCATAATAATTGAATAACAACAAGCAAATAATAGTAACAACAAGAAAATAACAGTACCAAAAAATCAGAGTAACAACAATCTAAAATCACAGTAATGCAGTCAATAAATCAGTACAACAATAAAAAAAGCGAACACAACCAACGTAAATCTACACACACAACTAATCCAACAACACCTGATTAGGAGAGTGGGCCCGACTCTCTGATCAGGGATGTGGAAAAATATCGAAGATTATTCGTGCTTAGGAAATCAGAATTGCATTAACCAAAAGGAAATATAGTAAAGTATTCTATTACACTTCTCGGATCCAACCCCCGTTTCTTCCTCCCTAACCATTACTTATACATTGCATTGTTACAAAAATATTACTAACAAACTCAAAGATTCGACAACTCTATTTGCCTGCAAATATACAACAATCGTTAAGTCATAACCATAATGCAAATTATAGAAATAATATTAATCCATCAGCTTCTCGTTGGTTAAACACTGTTGCAGTCCTTGTCCCGGAATATCACTGCTAGCTCATCAACACTCACGCGACGATTTGTAGCCTGCTGGTGATGATTATCTCGATTATGCAAGAAAGCTTTAGTTGGAAAGTTGCATAGGCAACGTTCCCCTTAGTACTATGTTTCATTAATCAATATTCAAAAACACATGCCAATTTATCATACCATCATTGTTGAGACATGAATTAACCTCGCAAAAAGCTATGAAATTGGTAAGGTGAAGTGGGTAAAAACAGGGAAATCTATCGACGCAAATTGTTTGTTTAGTTGGGATTTTTGCCTATTTTGGGCATTCTGGGTCAACTAGAATTAGCTTAAAATAGTTATGGGTTTTATTGGTTGGGGTGTGAGGAGCCTCTCTCTAATTTTTCAAAAATTTTGGAGTAGATTTGAGGCCTAAAATATCATTTTTCCTCCAGCAACAACAACACTAAATTTTTGGGTAGAGCTTACAACTAGTGAGCCATATCAGCGTCACTGGAGTTTTCTTCATTCTAACCTGAGTTTTTCATGCTTGCTTTAATAGTCCCAGGTGCCCACATTCCACTATATTTTTTACTCAACTTCTCATTGTATATTTAATGAAATGGATTAACTCTATTATTTCTACTCATCAATGTTCTAAATTTGTTGCTTTTGGGGAGTTTTCAGATTGCATGTTTATTTGTTTATTGTAGCTAGTTTATGTTTTGATATTTCACTGTATTCATCTAGTTATAATATTACAAATTGGAGAATTTTATTTATTTATAAAAACTAAGGTTGAGGCTCACAAAATTTACATGGGAGTTTTCCGATTGCATGTTTATTTGTTTATTGTAGCTAGTTTATGTTTTGATATTTCACTATATTCATCTAGTTATAATATTACAAATTGGAGAATTTTATTTATTTATAAAAACTAAGGTTGAGGCTCACAAAACTTACATGGAGAGTGTCTACATTCCAGAAAGAGTTCATGTAATTACCCAATTGGTATATTGATGCTTGATAACATGAAGAAAGGAATTTTTCGAAACTAAGAGAGCCAATATTCCAAAACTAAGTGACAATATTTGGACTAAGAGACCTTGAGACACAATAAGAGAAAAATTTGTAACCACTATCATATATATTATCATCAAAGGAGGATGCATACCGAAACATTTTACTTAGTCTATAGGGGTAGAGGATATGTCAAATTCAAGATAGGAATAAACCGATCATTAAGAGGTTGCAGCGAATTTGAGACAATTTGAGGACTGGAGAGGGGAGGAACTATAAAAGGAGCATGCTAAACAAAAGTGGGTTCTTAAAAAATTGAACCAAGCAAAGGAATATTCCTAGCATTGACTAGTTTGAGGAAATATGCTTCCAGAAGGTCTACTTGTCATTTCAAATAGAGGTGTGTTGATAACTAAATTTCACCATTAAGGCCTCCCACACCACCTAACTCACCCAAAGCCTCAATAATATTATTAATTAATGCAATTATGGATTGGATTCCATGCAAGGCATCACTGTGTTGCCAAAGCTAAGAATGAATACACCGAGATTCATTGAAATCCAGTGTTTGCAACCAGTGTAGCAGAGACACCAATGCAAGCAAAAATGTAATTAGGACCTGAAGCCAAGCATATGCTAGAGACAAAGCATCCAAGACTTTATTAAGAAAGGTCTTGGATAGAGAACCATAAACTTGCATGAAAAATGAAATTTGTTAGGGGACACCACCAAGAGAAATCCTACCTATGTTGTGTGTGACAAGACAATGGGGTTTATTTCCCTTGATGCAATGGAGGAAAATAATGAGTGCTAAGGGAGTGGGAGTGAGTAGTGAGGAGTGCCACTCGTGTAAAATTAATACGACTCACTTCCTTTCAATAAATCCTTTGAGAGTGAGACTTCCAATTCTAATCTTGTCATGGAATTGATACATTTCCATGTTGAGTATTAAAAATAAACTTCCCTTTTGCTACAAGGTGGATGGAAACATTGGCTTGAACATCCACCAACTTTCTCTTATTTATTTGAATATAAAACCACTAAATGAAACGCTCCATCAATGGAGACAAGTTTGGATAACTTCCATTCATAGGTCCTTTGTATGGCTCTTTTTTGCATATGACAAATGAGGATCAAAGAGTCTCCAAAGACAATGAGATTGCAAGGTCACATAGAGAAAGATATAGGTATGCATTTCCAAGAGAGCTTTCCTTATAGAATTCCTCCATGGTGAAGAATTGCACCCACCATCCTGCATCACTTGCCTCACCTATCATTTTTTATAATATTAAAAAATGATATATATATATATATATATATATATATATATATATATATATATATATAAGGGGAGAGAGAGAGAAAATATTGATTTTTTATTTAATTATGTATCAATAAATTAATTTAAGGTGCCAATATTTTTAAATATAGTTTTAAACATTATTTCTAACATTTTAAGCTTCATTTTAATAATAATAAAAATGTTAGTTTTATATATATATATATATATATATATATATATATATATATATATATAAACACTTAGAACATTAATATGTTAAATCGAGAATATAAACTTTATTATCTCAAAAAAAAAAAAAAAAAGCTCAAGGAACTTATTTTTGAAACTCAATAGACATTTTTCCCTTAATAATTCATTTGACCTTAGAATGATAATATCACTATGATAATTTTTTCATTCATTGCATTGATCTCCAAGGTATTATAGTCATATCTTCTATTAGACTCTTTATTTCAGTACCTATAATGTTTAACCTAATGAATTTTTAGACCATTATTCTACCACAAACTAAAGAAGAAACTTCAAGTTGTTATTAGAAATTTGATATTAAAGACCACTTATTTGAAGTGGGGTTTGAGGCAAGGAAATTCCTTATAAAGGAATTTTAGGACAATGACAAGAGAATGCAAGGCTAAAGGAGGATCCAAGTGGACTCCTTGAGAAATCATCAGTTGAATATACATGTAAATATGGAAATCAACCATACTACAACAATTGGTATGTTGAAGGAATTAGGTAAAAATTCCTTAAGTTGAGTTTGCATTTTTCTGGTATATTTGCAAAAAAATCAAGGAGACAATTCTTGGCTGCAAGGACATATACAAGGATTTAATAAAAGAATGTAAATAAATTTCAGGAGAGTGAGAAAACATGAAAGCTGCAATGACTACTCTAATTTGAAGACCTGTCTTTCAAAAGAAGCATGCCGAAGAACAATGAGGATTGCAAAATCTTGAATTTGAAAGATGACTAGAGGAAAATAAAGAGAGACAAAGTTTTAGCTCAGGCATTCAAGAATCTGAACTTAAACCCTATTGAGAGAATGGTGGGAAGACCAGAAACATGAAAGAATTTTCGGCTTTGGCCCATTAAAACTTCTTAAATCATAAATATGAGTACCATTCCAAAAAAATTCATAATAAAAACTTAAAAATATTTGCTGCTATATTACATTCATTCCAGTAAAAGAAAACATTAATGAAATAATGAATACACATCAAAGAAAATATTTCTGCAATTTTCCCAAGAGATGAAACCAAAACTGGTTTGTATTCTTTGGTCTTAGAAAGAGACTTCTTCATTACATTTTTCTTTAGAATCGAGACTCCAAAAAGGGCCCTGAAAAATGATCACTTTTGACTTTTATTTCTCCACGATCCATTGTTTTTATCAGTTATGTAACTGATTTAGTTAACCATCATAAAACTATTCTATTTAGAAAAGGTTATAATAAAAAATATAAAATAAAAATTTAATATTATATATAAAACCTATATAACATTAAAAGAAATCCTCCCTTTACCAAATGAAGTCCTGCTCCTCTTAACTTTATGATAATAAGTTGCATATGATAAAATTCAAATAATGTTTAATATGCGTAGGCTGGGACCAGTCTTGATCACCTGCAATGGAAAACCATTTGGTTTTGTGGAAACCGCTAACTGCTTTGCGACACCTCCTGTTGTGGTTTCAGAAAATGTAGGGGGCGGTGTCACAATCAATCTGGACCATGCATCCTTTTTACTGCCAATTTTTGCAATCATCTTTGTGATGCCTCCTCCTCCATTAAAATTCAGTTATGAGAACCCATCGCATTTTCTTTGATCTAGATCAAAGAATATTTCGAGTCATTGATTTACTATGACACTTGAGAAGATATAAACATTCGTTGATCTAGATCAAAGAATATTTCGAGTCATTGATTTACTCTGACACTTGAGAAGGTATAAACCATAATTTCATGGAATCTAATGATTTACTCTTCAATATTTCCTGATAATGACATAGCTATAATATAATTGATGATGACATAGGTATAATATAATTGAATTTACGTTTGTGTGATTTATATTATGAAAAATAAAATAATTTTCAGTAAAAATTAGATTATCAAAATTTTGTAGACATTTTCCATTCAATATGATTCATCATCAAGACAATATACCTTTATGCAATATCTTCATTCCTACGTATTTAAAAATTTAAATAAGACAATATACCTTTATGCAATATCTTCATTCCTACGTATTTAAAAATTTAAATATATACAAATGTTGTAAGTGTACATATTGCAGTCGACTCCAATTATGCTCTCTATATGTCGGTGAGCTTTACATTTATTTTATATATTTTATTTGGGATGATATGTGCAACATTCAAAATGTGAGAACACAATGCACTATACATAAACTGCGTATGTTGGTATTTTAAGTTGGTGAAGTGGATCTTTGGTAGGGGCGGGCTTGGGAACCTGCATCATAAATCTTACTTGGCTATATTGTGCTGGCCACATGCTAAGCTATGATATATATATATTTTTGTTGGTGTTATCCCACATATGTTCTGTGTTAGTGCAATAGCTCTTATGAGTGCCACGGTTGTCATCGATATAACTTGACAATAATGACATCCCTCTCTGCGTTCAGTTGATATTAAAAGCTAGAGTTTCATCCTTCTTGTGGGAAAAATAAAAATAATCTCACTATGAAGTATATATGATATGAATGCATTTTATACACTTGTGGAAACCATGATAAATTGTTGTCATGAATTTACATCATCTTCTTCAGCAACGAAACCACATGCTTATATTTGTTTACAAAAACAAAAGGCAACACTTTGATCATAGAAATCATTGTTAAAAATAACCTCTTCTTTTTCCTTTTTTAACAAATGATAATTAAAAGCACCACCATGTTCTTTAAGTAGTTTCAGAATCCTTTGTTTGCATTTAGAAATTTTTCTCCAATGTCAACATTGAATCAACATTAAGGAAATTTGTCTTGGTACTTGGCAAATGAGATTCAAAACTTGGCGTTTTTGGAGATGTTAAGCAGAGTAAAGTTTTTCTTCAACCAAAATTTGCTCTACACTTTTTTGCTATAAAAAAGGAATGCATGGATATGAATGATTGTTAATATTTTTAATTACTGAAGCAAGTGGTGTAAATCTCTCATTCTCATAGAAAGTAAAGTGGGAAAACTAATTGCTAAGGAATTCTAAGATGGATGTCTTAGTGAAGAGAATGAATATGAAACTCTCATCTTTGAGAAAATTTTATTTATTGGGATGAAAAGTCTAATTGCAATATGAATACTTTGTAATAAGTGTGATGATATTGAATGATTATGTAAAGAAATGATGATCCTTTCAATTATAGGGTAGGCAACTAAAATGAAGGAATGATTGACTATGTTATGGTTATTTAGTGGCCATTATAAATGATATATTGAAAGGATGTTATGCATGTATGCTAATAGTGTTGGCTTGATTGAACATGCATAATGTAGGTGGAATGGCCTTGAATATGGAAATTGGTGTAGTTTGATAATGAAAGTGGGTACCACCACATACAAGATCCAAACATCATGAGAAATATTTGATGCTTATGACATCTTATTTAAGACCAAAGATCTTTGATTGAAATCATTGTGATGATATCTCATGAAAAATGATTGCATGTGACATAAGTGAGATTAAATATTTGTCCAAGAAGGATAACTGATGGTTGTTGAGATAGAAATCCTTAGAATAAGGCTAGGGTGGTGACACTAGAACCTTATGATATGTGTTTATCGTCATGAGTCGTGTATGTTGAATGTGTTGTGTTATGTTAAAGCAAACTAGAGGGATGCCTTAGTTATAATACATTATGAGTCTCTTTGATATTTCATGTGCAAGAAATCCTTAAATAGGTAAGATCACTTAAGGGACTATATAGGAGAGAAGGGGATTTCCTAAGTCTAGAGGGTAAGTGGCTATAAGGAAGAAGATGATTGAATAAATATGATACAAAATAATTCATATCACATTCTCATTAGGATCATGAAGCCATTAGGTGCATCTGAGAAAACAATGAGCTAAATCTATGGAACATTTGTGAAGAAAATGAAAACCATACAATTAAGCATTGAATTGAAATTTCATATTTTAAAATGCGTGATTATGAGGATGCATTGAGAATTTCATGATTATGTTATTTGAATTAAGTAAATGAAATATATATGAAGAAGTATGCCAAGAGAACTAAGCCATGTGTAAGGCCATATTTATGATGGATATGAAAATACTACAGTTCCATACAAGTATCTATGGTCTCCAGATGACACTCTAGATTGTAACCTTCTCGCTAACACTAAACAAAACCTATAAGGACAAGATTCCCAAGGGATTGCATCGAAGAGAAAATATACATGCTTGGTGTTGTGTTGGGTTAGAAATAAGGTGTCAAGAGGGTTAAGCAAGTGAGAGGGAGGTGGTTGGATAATGTATCAAGGCATTGGTTTGACCTTTCGAAATCATCATGGTGGAATGCATGACATGTGATGAGGCATTCTGAAAATTGATGTAGGGACGCATTGTGTGCCTAAGGCCATGAACAATATCACAATGATTTTTAATTTAAAAATTATGATTTTAATATGTAGTGATGAGTGTCAGTAATGCACATGTGATTAAATGATGGCCTTCATTATTTTATCATGAATGATAGTGGAAAGTGATGGATTATGTGTGTGCAAAATCTTGAAGTTTGTTCACGTTGTTGATTATGTTTCAATAAAGTGTTTTTATGTTTGACTACCAATGATTGGTTGATTTTTTAAACAATATTATTTTAATGTAGGTGAATTAGTATTTGATATGACAAGCATGTAATACTTTCAGGAAGACAAGCTTCCACTACAACTAGAGAAAACATGCTAAGAAAGTGGAACCCCATGATGAGAAATTTGGATCTATTAATAAAATAGATCAAAACATAAAATGTATGAGATGATGAAGTTGTTTGGAAAGGATAGTTGATGGTTGCTAAAGTGGAAAGTGTAGAAAACAAGGTATTATTAGGACATGAGAATCCTAGAAAATTCCATGACCATCTATAATGAAAGGCTATGTGGTATGAAGTAATCAAGGGATGCCTTGGCTATAAGACTCCACAAGTCTCCATACTCTTCTTGTGTGAGGAATCCTTGGTTACTAATGGATCACTTAAGGGTCTATTTATTAGAGAAGGGGATGCCTGAGCATATAGGGTGAGTGACTTTAAGAAAAGGGAGAATTCAGTGAATAACAAGTTAGTCATGAGCACATTGGTTATGTCAAAAAAAATTAGTGAGATGAGTTTCTCTGTTGTAGCCATATGAATGTGAATCCAATACATATAGATAGCACTAGTAGAAAATGATGAAATTAGTGACTAGGTGACTAAAAATGTTAGTCATCATAGCTTTTCCAAGTGAAATACTACCAAAATTAAGCAATCTCAACTGACCCAACTAAAAATGACTAACATAAACGACTAATTTAGTTGCGGATTAAAATATACGACTAGATAATAAGTAATACAACTAAAAATGATTAACATGAATGACTAATTTAGTCTATGAACAAAAATATGACTACCTAGCAAGTACTACAATAATAGAAATTAGTCATTTTAATTGTGTGACTTGTTCAATATAAACTTATAAGTGATAGGGGATTCAAAGGTTTTTATAGTTTGGTTGAAAGGTTATACTTCCTTAAACACTTCTTTATTGGATCAATGGATGGTTACAATTAGGGAGTTGATTAGAATCTTCAAGGTTATATCCTTTGATAACATTCACAAGGAATTAAATTCAAATCATTTGTCAAGAGTGAATGCACATAACATCCTTGTGAACCCTCAACTTTAACAACAACCTCACACAACTTCCACACATCGTCTAGAAATACTGATGGACAAATACAACAATGCCAACATCCAACAAAAACCCACGTAATGAAGAGGAAACACTAATAAACATACACAGAATCCTCAATCCTTAGTTCTAAATATTACATAGCCCATGATGCTCAAATCAACTAAGAAAAATCTAGGATATGGGTTATTAATGTGGTAATATGAATGAGAAGGGAAAAAATATTAGCAAATCATCTACTCCAACTTCACTCTCACCCTCCACATAGCACCAAGCACAACAATTTTTCTAAAGCATCTACAATACTAACAAGTAAGAGTAAATAACTATATTCTCATATGCCTATCATAATTATATTTAGCCTCTCTAACATGCTCTTGGTTTTTTAATGTATTCTATATATGAGTTCACTCTATATCTAGCTTAACATTATAACAAAAACTAAATAACGATTTTAATTTGCAAAAACTAATAGGATATAGTTTACACTCAATGAAAGAAAGCATTGGATTAAAACTTACAAGTAAGAGCATATTTTATATGAATAAAGTAATCAATATTTTGAAATTGTTTCCATGATGAATCCATTTAATTTGATAATTTGTGTTATCAATGCACCAAATCATTACGATTTTAATTTGCAAAAACTAATAGGATATAATTCACACTCAATTAAAGAAAGCATTGTATTATAACTTACAAGAAAGAACATCTTTTATATCATAGTAATCAGCATTTTGAATTTTTTTTCCATGATGAATCCATTTAATTTAATACTTTTTGTTATGAATGCACCAAATCATTTTTCAATTTACTAATAGTGAAATCAATGCACCTTATTGATTTGCATTATATGATTGTATTTTTTTCTTAAGTGAAAGTGTTTTCATTCCATCAAATCATTATTTTACATCAAAAGAGGTTGAAATCTTTCATGGTCTGCCACTATAGAAACTAGACCAAGCACAAAATTTCATTTTCCTTAAGAGCCACACAAAAAGTTTACTAATAGTTTACCAAAAAATGAACAAGTTTGTCAAAAATACACGGGCTATAGGGATATATTGAAGAAAAAAAAACAAAGTGAGTGGGACTTGATAGTAGATAACTAGAGAACATAATTAACATTTAATATTTTCTATATTCTAAGGCTTCCACAAGGATAGGATCCCTTTCACTTCCTAGAGAACAACCTAGAGTATGGGGCAAGTCAAAGTGGGCTTTAATTTTCCCTAGTTTTTTGTCCATGTAGCACATTAACACCTACAATTCATCCAATTAAAAACCATCTCTTCCTAGGTAGTGTTCTTCTCCATCACCACGCAACCGAACAATAACCTGAAGTGCTAGTAAAGATTGACTATATGTATATAGTGATTGAGAAAACTCTAGAAGTGGGCCATGTTTGCAACCCATATCTCCACCTTCGTAAGCACCTCAAAGTTAATAATGCATTGTATTTCATCTTCAATGTCATGTTTATCTTGAAAAATTCCCTTTTGAACACTTCTAGGAGTAAAATCATGATAAGGAGTAGCAAAGATTTCAACTCATTCTTGGGTTTTTGGGCTTCCAAAGTCCCTGTTATCACTCCAGGAAACTCTTCGAGGTTGTAATCAGAGATGCCTGGTAACATATAATTTTTGATATTGTTCTCTAAAATATTGGAATGAAAGATGGTTTGGATCAAGTCGGATAACCATTTCAGCTCTATTCACACTCAAGGCATGCATGAACACCCCCAATAACACAAGGCTTTAGACTATTAATGCTCAATAGTTTGTAGATTTAATGGATAGATGGAGAACACTGACTATGCCAGCAGGTTGCATACATGGACCTATACGAATGGCTAGCTACAGGCAGCAAATGAACTTACTGACTATACCTGCAGATGCGTATATAATCACACATATAAATGGCTAGCCATAGGCAGCAAAGAAGCTTGCAAATCTAATATATCAAAGCAGAGATAAGATGACAGTTATCTGGCCTCAAACACACAGAAAACCTGAAAAAACTGTTCAAGTGCGAGCATAGAACAAAAGAGAAATGGACATTAAACATGTAGTAGCAAAAGAAGCTTGTATTACTAAAGACTACAGATGAGAAGCTTGAGAAAACAGGGGAGGAATAATCTCCAAAAGTTGAACCCTTGTTACATCTTGTTTTTAGCTATTTATAGCTTGTTTACTATGGTCCTCAGCCTTTTGAGGCTTCAGGTGTCTTAATCTATCCTTCTGTCTTGTTTAACTGATTGATTCCCTCAATAGGTAGGTGTGGCTCGGCGGTTTTCCTCTTCTGACAGAGAAATAACCATACTCAGATATTTTGGGTGGCCTACTGTGATGCATAGGAGCTCCCTTGTGCCAAAGATGCCCCATTATGTTTGTTAGGATGACTGCTGCACTAGTAGGGCCGTTAATGCTCCATGATTTTATTTGATTTGGGTTGAGGCGTGTAGTGGCCCTTCCCCTTCCCTTTCTGGGTTTTGTTTGCCGGCCGCTGTCCCTCCGCCGAATCCTTCTTCTGGTACATAACATAACTGCATGGTTCCTTCAAGGATGGCTTGCTGCTTGAACCTGCAATGGAGTGGCTGCTGTTCTTATGAAATCCCTGCACCAGTCCCTTTCAGGCAATAGCTGTGAATGTTTCTTTTCTGTTATTGTGTCTGTCTGGGTCACAAACAGCGAAAACGCTGCGACACTGCTAAATCCCGCCCATTTCTGTTTCACTTGGACTTCAAACATCCTCAAACATGGCATAACTTTCTATCAGGTCTGCCTTTCAGGTCACAGTCGCATATCGCAGCCGGCCGATCCCTTGCTTTTCTTTATATTTGAAAATTCATGAACAATGCTGCAAAACATGAGGAAATCGACTTTGGCGGACCTGAAAATATATGTATTTCACTTCCCGGACCCGAAATCGTTATCGGCATTCGCTAAGGCTTCCTGTGTATTTCCTTATACATTGACAATACACAAAATATAATAAAAATGGCCCCCACGCGGACTTGAAATATTATGAAAAATCCTTTATAGTGTCATCGGGTCCGACCCATCAGATCAGAGGCATGCTATATGTAAAGGCCCCGCCCCTCAGAAAACGCCGATATCGATATTCACCGCGGACCTAATAAGTTATAAAGAATAACTCATAACGCTGTTGGGTCTGGCCCATCGGCGATCGCTGATATATGTTAAAGGCCCATCCCTTTTTTTATCTCTGATAGCGATACGCCGAAGCGATATCGACGATCGCTCATCGGTAATGTATCATGTCACTGCCTCTGCCTCCTCCGACTTGCGATATGCCGACGTGACCTAGACCGTTGATCGGCTAGATCCGACGGCTAAGGTTGATGTGGGTTCATAAGCCTGCAATCTTGGTTTTTATGTGATTTTTTGGGTATTTTCACCTTGTGATAGTGTAATTCTGCCCTCCAAAGGGCTTCCCTCTTGCGACCTCTTTGATCGGTGGGTAGCTTTTGTCATGTGTTGATGATTTGAACGGCAAACATGGATTTTAGGCATGACTATAAGCATATTTGCAGCCTTTGAGAGCTTTTTGAATCTATTTTTAATCCATTTGCATAGCAAAGCTAACACTGGCTCCTTCTTGGGATGAGATCCTCCCTGTGAGGTCTCAAGAACTGCAGATCAATGCCTTTCCTGTAGAAAACAAATTAGCCAAAATTTCCTAGTGTTCCATTGGGCATGGAGTCTACTTTGCTTATACTAAAACTGAAAAAATAAAATATTTATAGTTTTAAGGCCTAAAGACCTTAAATCACATAGCTTTTCAAAAACCGCCCATTAATTGGGCCATCAAAAACTGGTTCTCCCTCCATACTTTTCAGTATGAAGGTATTGTTCCCTTGAATCTGTGAAATGATGAAAGGGCCCGTCCAGAGAGCATCAAATTTCCCATGATTTCCTTTCTTTTCTTTAAATGCATCCCATTTCATAACCAAATCCCCAACCTGCAAGTTGTCTCTCTTTGCCTTCTTGTCAAAGACTTCCTTGATCCTCTGCTGATGTGCTGTAGCTTTTTCAATCAGCTGCTCTCTAATCTGATATAATTCTGTTAAATCAGTGATTCTATTGGCCATAACATCTTCTTCATTTTGCGCTGTTTGGAGCAATTTTGCCACAGGAAGAGTAAGCTGAATTGGAAAAATAGCATCAGTACCATATACCAGCTTGAAAGGAGAGCAGCCTGTAGATCTTTTGATGGTCACTCTGTCTGCCCATAGTGCATATTTGAGCTTTGCATCCCAATTCTTCTTATTATCTTCTAACAGCTTCTTAATAATCCTGATCAGACTTTTGTTAGAGGATTCTGCTAGATCATTCCCTTGGGGGTAATAGGAGGCGGAATGAACAAGCTTAATGCCCATTGAATCACACATTTCCACCAACTCTTTTGCCTTGAAGGTTGCTGCATTATCTGTTATAAGCTTATGTGGGCAACCAAATCTGCTGAAAATGTTTTCTGATAAAAATTTCATTACCACATTATGGTTAGCCTTCCTTGTTGGGATTGCTTCAATCCATTTTGTAAAATAATCAGTGGCAACTAATATCCACCTGTGCTGGCCACTGGAGTGCGGGTTGATTTCACCAATGAAATCCAAGCCCCATTGCTGAAAAGGTCCTTTTGCAATTATTGGCTTTAGGGGCAAGGACTTTAACTGCTGCTTTCCTTCAAATCTCTGGCACCTGTCACAAGATTTAACAAAAGCAAATGCATCAGAAAATAAAGATGGCCAATAGTACCCAACTCTGAGAATCTTTTGGACTGTAGTTCTCCAATAATGATGTCCTCCACACATGCTGTTATGGAACTGCTGCATAACTTCTATTGACTGTTCTTTGTCCAGACATCTTAAAAGCACTCCAGATGGATCCTTCCAATAAAGCGAGCTATGATTGATGCAATATTTCATTGCCTTGAGCTTTAACATTCTTGCTTGACTTTGAGAAAAATATGAAGGAACTTCTAGCTTTAAAAGGAAATTAATTATTGCAGCATACCAACTACATGAAGCTAGGTTCTCGGCCACCGACTATCCTCTCTGCGATTCAGCTGTTTCATGCTCTTCCATTAGACCATTTCCTTCTACATTGAACAAGAAATCGACGTCCAAAGATTTGCAATTTTCTTTAGCCAACAGTTTGGCAAGCCCCTGACCTCTTACCAGCTTGGTAGGCTTCCGCTCTATGTTGAATTCTATCATTTTTGCAATCCATTTCGCTCTTTTTCCATCAGCATCAGGTTGCGTTAAGACATCCTTTATTGCAGCAGAAGGCACATATGCAACTATTTTGGAATGCAAGATGTATACTCTGAAAGCTTTCAAAGATTTGATAAGAGCGTATGCTTGTTTCTCAATAATATCATACCTTAGCTCAACATCCCTTAAGGTTTTACTGAAAAATGCCACCGGATGCTCTGAGCCTTCTTCATCTGCTTGCAATAAGACTGCTGCAAGGGTGTCGTCAGAGGCAAAAGAAAATATGCGGAACTCCTTGCTATAATCTGGACTGATTAAAGTGGGGGCCTCCATAATTGCCCTTTTAATGGACTCGAATGACTTTCTCGCTACACCATTCCACTTGGTCTCTGACCCCTTCTTCAACATAGAGGTAATATGCTTCACAAGTTCTACAAAATTTGGGATAAATCTCCTTACAAAATTAATCTTGCCTAGAAAAGACTGGATGTCCTTCTTCAATCTCGGGACAGACAAGGTCTGTATCGCTTTTACTCTTTCTGGGTCAATTCAGACACCTGTAGCAGAAACAATATGTCCCAACAACTTGCCTTCTTCTAACGCAAACTGTGACTTCTTAGGATTTACTGAAATCCCAAATCTTCTACACTTCAAAAACACTTTCTTCAAATGTTGCACATGGTCTTGATGGCTACTGGAGTATATTGTTATATCATCCAGGTAGATAAGGACAAATTTATCCTTTTCTCCCACAAATGCTATATCCATAGCTCTCTAAAAGGTGGCTCCAGCATTCATCAACCCAAAAGGCATCTTGGAATACATAAAGGTACCCCAAGGAGTGGTGAATGCAGTCTTCTCTTGATCATCCAGATGCACAACAACCTGATTATAACCTGAAAAACCATCTATAAAAGACATTACTTTGGCACCTGAGACTTGCTGCAACAAATGCTCCATTTTTGGTAGAGGATAATTATCCTTTTTGGAACATTTATTTAGATTCCTGAAATCAACACATAGTCTGATTTCTCCACTCTTCTTCCTCACAACAACTAGATTGGCCACCCATTTAGAATATCTGAGAGGCACTATGATCTTAGCAGCCAACAACTTTTTAATTTCTTTCTCAACCAGAGGAAGGAGCATAGGATTCATTGGTCTCAGCTTCTGTTTGAAAGGAATAGTGTCTTTCTCAAGCGGAATTTTATGCTGAATTATATTTTCATCATATGTCTTCAGATCGCTGTACTCCCAAGCGAACACATCAGCAAATTGCCTCATTAATTTGCAGTATTCAGCACTCTGGTCAGCAGATAGATTGGTGGACAGATTTATGAATTTGGGGTGACCTGGACCTCCTATATCATGTTTGCAAACTGCAGTTTGATCTTCTTTTTGGGCAGCTTTGTAAGGCACATCATTGTGATCAAACAATCTCTCAAGAGGAATTAGACCCTTAGGAATATGGTTGCTAGGGAGTTGGACTATGCTATTCTTGCCAATCTTATTTCTAAGCTTGGACTTGGGATCTTCTAACAAAGCATCATTATTTTGGTCAATTTGCATTTCAGAAAACTCATCAATGACTTGAAGAAACCTATTTAGCTCATCATCATCATCAAAAACCCTCCAATGGTGGACATTATCAGGCACAGAGGGTCTATACTTCATTTGTACCTCATAAACTAGGTTGGGAGGCGATGGAGGTATAAACAAACTAGCTGAGACAACAAGGGAGTCAGCAAGCTGATTTTGGGCTCTAGGAATATATGAAATGCAGAAAAATTCAAAGAACTGTTTGGTTCTCCATACCTCATCTCTGTATGCTTTTAGCCTTGGGTGCTTTGCTTGGAATATTTTGTTCACTTGCTGAATTATCAGATCAGCATCTCCGAATACCTTTAGCTTCTTTATTCCTCTGTCTTTGGCGGCATGAAGGCCCAACAACAGTGCTTCATATTCTGCTATGTTGTTTGTCACCTGAAAAACCAGCTTTAGAGACAATTGAACTGTTTCTTGTTGTGGAGACACTAGCACCACCCCTGCTCCTGCAGTCTCCTTGGTACATGCTCCATCAAAGAACATCTCCCAAATCTGACCTCCTGTATTATGCTCAGCCTGAGCTGTTGGTTTCCTAATCTGCAATGCAGCCTTCCGAGATTCTTCTATTTGGAGAATGCAAGCTCCAAAATCAGTGTCCACTGCATATATGGGATGGTTTGTAGGATTCTTCTCATCGCTAATGATATATGCCAGCTGTGCTTCTCTATATAACCTCCTGTTCTCTCCTCCGAACACTGGGACAATTGCATAAGATAAATCATTCTGCAATGTTCCACCTAGTCTCTTAATCCACCCTTTGGACAACAACATGCCAAACTTAAGAGAGACATATGCCACCACAATATCCATCATAATGCTCTTCATGGGCAGCTGGGTTAGGGAAATGGCTAAATCTTTAATCAATCCCAGACATTTCACCTTCCTTGAATCAAACGAGAATAGGTCATGATATGGTCTGTTGATGTCAAGACCTAACTCTTCCATGATGGTTTTAGGCATCAGATTGTGACTGGCACCTGTATCTAGGAGGCACTTGTGGAGAATTTTGTCATGAATGGTCAAGGAGACATAAAAAGATGGGGAATTATCCTTGTCAGGTTCAGTCATTGGGTTTAGCACAACTGCAGGCCTATCGTCTTGCAAATTGACAAAGTCAGTGGAGGTTCGTGTGATCTTTAGCTCGAGAGCCTCAAGGATAGGCTTTCTAAACATCTCACTCTTTACCAGTTCTGTCAGAGGCACGGTTATTTTTAAGTTCTGAACTTCTGATTCGAAGCTAAAAGAGAGAGGTAGCTTGTCAGGACTTTTTACCTCTTGAACTGGTGCGTTGAGGGTGACTGGATCAGCTGCTGGTCTTCTTTGTCTGCTATTCTGGGTCTCTGTTTGGACGACAACTTTTTGGGTAGGATTCTCCTTGATATTATTTGCATTTGACCTTAGATTATATCTTTTCTGCTCCCCAGTTTGCAGAACAGCCTCTCTATCCCACCTTTGACTGTCTTGCTCCTGCAGCAAAGACTCTTCGTATGCAGCCAATGTAAAAAAGGCATCACTGCCTTTATCTTCCATACAGAGAATTTCATCCTCATCTTCAATCTGTTCCTCCTCCATGACCACATTCTGGAAAGGAGCCTTAACTTTTTGATCTTTGTTAGTTTCTTTACCCCTCTGAATGATTTGTGATTGTTCGATGGCTCTTCTAAATGGATTTGGATTTCTTGGTGCAAATGTGCCTGGGAGCCTTGTCTTCCCAAGGTTCTGCTCAATCTCCAGCTTAGAAATTTTAGCAGACAGTGACTCGATCATTCTAGTCATTTTATCAAGTTTGGTATCTGAGGATGAAGCAGAAGAAGCCTCGCCTCTCGGCCTCCTTCTATCAGCGTGACTTTTGAACTTTTCTGCAACCATAATGTTAGATTCGACTTCTAGTGCCGCATCCTGCATTTCAGCTAGGGTGGCACATATTCTTTCTCTCAACAACAAACAGAACTCAGAGTCAAAGGCACTGGTGTAGGCAAGTTTGGCAGAGGTGGGGGTAGGCTTTACCTCAGCTGGTATCTTACTATACATACAGTTGAATCTTTTATTAAAACCAGACAAGGATTCCCCATTTTCCCTCTTTAGGTTTCCAAACTCCGTATGATAGTATAGCAAGTCCTTTTTATCTCCCCAGTGTTTTAGGAACGTATCATCTAAAGCTTCGATATCTGCTATAGATCTTGGGGCTTGTTCTTTAAACCATTTCCTAGCCTCCCCATCTAGACTTTGGACAAAGACTCTCATCCACACATCATCTTCACTAATATCCAGATTATCAGCATAGCTATAAAATGACTCAAGGTGTTCTTCAACAGTGACACCTTCAGTCCCAGTGAACTTGGGCATATACTTCTGATATTCTCCAGTGGGCATAGCATTCAAGGGAGTGGGCAGTATTAAAGGTCCATACCTGGCGGCTATGATTCTTTCCATTTTGGTGGGTGATTGTGGTCCTGCCATGTTTGAAATTTGTGGAAGGACACTAGCAGATGGGGCAGTAGGAAATAATGTAATGGATGGCAGAGATATTGGGATGTTTTGGACAGTATGGGAAGATTTCTTTGGACTGAGATTCAAAGGGGAAATAAATGGACAAGGAGCTTTATGAATCTCTGCAGGTACTTCTTCATTAGCAATACTAGGCTTTAAATCTTCAAACTGCGTATCCTCAACTAAAAACTTCTCATGCAGAGACAAATAAGATTTCTGGGGCTTACCTGATTTTGATGCTCCCTTCTATGATGTTTTCTTCGGGTTAACAATCTTCTCAGGGTCAGGCACTAGGACAGCTGGAGACTTCTGCGGATTTCTTCTAGTATGCCTCACAAACTAAGCCAGAACTTCAAAGTGGAGTCGCCAAAGGATGGCCTTCCTCCAGTGGAGTTGCCAGACAGATGATTACAACCAACGTCTATGTTCAAACCTTGTCTGTCATCAAAGCTTGAAGCTGTGTCGTCTCCCAGGGAAGCTGAGCTTCGATTCTCTTCTCCCCGACAACGGCGCCAATTATGTTATCACTCCAGGAAACTCTCCGAGGTTGTAAATCACAGATGCCTGGTAACATATAATTTTTAATATTGTTCTCTGAAATATTGGAATGAAAGATGGTTTGGATCAAGTCGGATAACCATTTCAGCTCTATTCACTCTCAAGGCATGCATGAACACCCCCAATAACACAAGGCTTTAGACTGCTAATGCTCAATAGTTTGTAGATTTAATGGATAGATGGAGAACACTGACTATGCCAGCAGGTTGCATACATGGACCTATACGAATGGCTAGCTACAGGCAGCAAATGAACTTACTGACTATACCGGCAGATGCGTATATAATCACACATATAAATGGCTAGCCATAGGCAGCAAAGAATCTTGCAAATCTAATATATCAAAGCAGAGATAAGATGACAGTTATCTGGCCTCAAACACACAGAAAACCTGAACAAACTGTTCAAGTGTGAGCATAAAATAGAAGAGAAATGGACATTAAACATGTAGCAGCAAAAGAAGCTTGTATTACTAAAGACTACAGATGAGAAGCTTGAGAAAATAGGGGAGGAATAATCTCCAAAAGTTGAACCCTTGTTACATCTTGTTTTTATCTATTTATAGCTTGTTTACAATGGTCATTAGCCTTTTGAGGCTTCAGGTGTCTTAATCTATCCTTCTTTCTTGTTTAACTGATTGATTCCCTCAATAGGTAGGCGTGGCTCGGCGATTTTCCTCTTATGACAGAGAAGTAACCATACTCAGATATTTTGGGTGGCCTGCTGTGATGCATAGGAGCTCCCTCGTGCCAAAGATGCCCCATTATGTTCGTTAGGATGATTGCTGAGTGGCAGGGCCGTTAATGCTCCATGATTTTATTTGATTTGGGTTGAGGCGTGTAGTGGCCCTTCCCCTTCCCTTTCTGGGTTCTGTTTGCCGGCCGCTGTCCCTCCGCTGAATCCTTCTTCTGGTATATAACATAACTGCACGGTTCCTTCAAGGATGGCTTGCCGCTTGAACCTGCAATGGAGTGGCTGCCATTCTTATGAAATCCCTGCACTAGTCCCTTTCAGGCAATAGCTGTGAATGTTTCTTTTCTGTTATTGTGTCTGTCTGGGTCATAAACAGCAAAAACGCTGTGACACTGCTAAATCCCGCCCATTTCTGTTTCACTTGGACTTCAAACATCCTCAAACATGGCATAACTTTCTATCGGGTCCGCCTTTCGGGTCACAGTCGCATATTGCAGCCGGTCGATCCCTTGCTTTTCTTTATATTTGGAAATTCATGAACAATGCTACAAAACATGAGGAAATCGACTTTGGCGGACCTGAAAATATATGTATTTCACTTCCCGGACCCTTTCGGGTCCGGGCTTAATCATTATTGGCATTCGCTAACGCTTCCTGTGTATTTTCTTATACATTGACAATACACAAAATACAATAAAAATGACCCCCGCGCGGACTTGAAATATTATGAAAAATCCTTTATAGTGTCATCGGGTCCGACCCATCGGATGAGAGGCATGCTATATGTAAAGGCCATGCCCCTCAGAAAACACCGATAGCGATATTCACCGCGGACCCGATAAGTTATCAAAAATAACTCATAACGCCGTTGGGTCCGGCCCATCGGCGATCGCTGATATATGTTAAAGGCCCATCCCTTTGTTATCGCCGATAGCGATACGCCGAAGCGATATCGGCGATCGCTCATCGGTAATGTATCATGTCACTGCCTCTGCCTCCTCCGACTTGCGATATGCCGACGTGACCTGGACCGTTGATCTGCCAGATCCGACGACTGAGGTTGATGTGGATTCATAAGCCTGCAATCTTGGTTTTTATGTGATTTTTTTGGTATTTTCACCTTCCGATAGTGTAATTCTGCCCTCTAAAGGGCTTCCCTCTTGCAACCTCTTTGATCGGTGGGTAGCTTTTGTCATGTCTTGATGATTTGAACAACAAACATGGATTTTGGGCATGACTATAAGCATATTTGCAGCCTTTGAGAGCTTTTTGAATCTATTTTTAATCCATTTGCATAGCAAAGCTAACAGTCCCTATAATAGGCAGTTCCGTTGTAGACCTATGATCTCTATCTCACAATGGTATCCATAGGAGAACGAAACTATAAGAAATCAGAAAGAAAGAGTTTATAGGAGGTACAATTCCACAAAGATAGGCTAGTGGGAAGTGGAAGGTGAAATTGGTGGGGCCTGATGAGGTTAGAGGGCGAGATTGTGTGCCTAAAGAGGGGAGAGGAATTCAAGCTAAGAAAATATAGTGAGGAAGTAATTAGCTAAAGGCCAAGAAAAAATGAGTAAAATTCAGTAGAAGTGGCTCTGATGGACTGGGGGAATGGTCTCAACATAGCAAGTTTAGTAAGAAATACCACCAAATTTATCGAGGGGGATGAATCACTACCGGGTGAAAAACATAAAATGATACAAAAATGATCAATGTTCCTTCTAAATACCTATGACCAGGCTTGAAACTCACAAAATATACTAGACACCATTACACCGTTACTGCACAATATATAATTGCATACAAACTACTAGCCTAACCCTCATGTATAGAGAGATGGCTTAGGTGCCATCATAATTGCTTACCTCCTAGAATGAATGTGGAAATTTAGAGTAGGCTTACAAACCATGTTAGTCTTCCAAGTACAAGAGGGATTAAAAGACTAATGAGCCAAGGGAAATATGCCATTAGACAAACAAGAGTGACATGATTGATGGGGTGGTAACATAATTATGGCACACAATGCAATTGTATGGGCATTTTAATTCGTTGGGGGCAATGATGGAATGTCTCCCTCCTCTTGTAGTGAGTGGGACTATGATCTCATTCTCCCCATCTATCTCATGTTGCCTAACCCATATAGGGATACATTTTATGATTATTGAAATCAATGCAATTACTTGATTTTTCTCAAGCTTATTTGATACATTGCATATATTGAATGAGTGACAAAATGGATTGTATTTTCACTAAAAATCAATGCATCACATTCATTGGTTAAACATTTTTCATCAAAAAATTATACTAAAAGATTAGTATTGCATAAAAAAAGTGTTGGTCTTTACCTTGTAATAGAATATTTATTTTATAACATTATAATATGTATTTCTAAACTGTTTTGCAATATATTAGTTTTGAAATCACTTAGATAATTTTCACTATATTAGAGTTGAAATCAATACTTATCAATTTTCCCACTACTATTTCTTAAATCAATGCATATAATCATTTTGCATTGTATAATTATTTAAATTAATGCACCCAATATAAGCTATGGATTATTAATGTAGTAATATAAATGAAAAAAATATATTAGCAAATCATATATTCCAACTTCACTTTCACCCTCCCACATAGCACTAATCACAACGATTGTTCCAAACCATCTACAATACTAAGAAGTAGGAGAAAATTGGAGCAAATGAAAATACTAATCGTTACATTAATAGTTAAAGAGACCAAGCGAAATCCATCCAATTAAAAACCATAATGGAGATGATTGCACCACCAACAACAAAAAGTCACAAAATATGCAAGATCCATCCAATTATAGACTGCAATATTGCAACATCATCTCGCTAATGGAGAACCTCCAGAAAGTTCATTTATAGGGAGAAAACGCTCAAGTATTTGGCGCTAATTTGCTTAAATTCAAAGAACATTTTGAATTTGTGCATTGCATTTTTTTCGAATTACTCTAATAGACGACTTTGAAGCTCCTACATTCTCTCGAGGCCTCAATTTTGAATGCAAACGCTGGTCATTCACTCTTGGCTTTGACAATAATGATGGAGAATATGAAAACCAAGCCATTTGTAACCAATATCATGAAATCAAATACCAACCAGAGATCATTGACATATCGAAATCGTTCCCTAGACCCCGAGTGTAAGGACCTGTGGTTCTTGGCACGATCTCTGGTTAAGTGCGACGGCTTGTTGGTGAAAGAGCGAGTTGGAATGAACGAAGTGCGAGCAACTCTACGACCAAATGTGCGAAGGACAAGTTAATGATGCGCATAGAGGATAGAGTGATGGTGTTTATATGGCGTGGGGAGTGTTGGCTCAACCCACGGGCCGACCTACACATTGAAGCAACTTGAACGAAGGCCGACATACGATCAGATGGCAAAGTGCGAAGTGTAGGGGCATTTGGCAAGTCGGCTTGGGCAACGCGACTTGCCCAACCAACGATATAAGTAAACGGTGCGATGAAGCATTTGGAGGCATTCAACTCGAAGGCTCTCATCTACGCATACAAGGAAGTGCGAAGTAAGAGGTGAAGCCGCAACAAGAAGGAGGCGTAGCTCTATGTGCCCATCCTTGGGCAAGGCTGCATGATGAACATCGCACAAGTGTTGTATTGGGTGAAGGCACAGGTAGGACGTCACCCGCCGTTCGGGTGAAGGCGCGGGTGGAGACTTGGTTCGGTCGCCCACCCGCCGTGCAGAAGTAAATGAAGGTGTCTTCGGGTGACTTGGGTAAGTCACTCGCCCACCGTGCAAGGTGTGAAGGGTAACTTGGGTGAGGTCACCAACCCATCGAAACGAAGTTCGGTTGAGGAGTCGGTTGGCAGCTCGTGTGAGGGCGCGCCTGCCTAGCTCAAGCAAGGAACTTTGGTTGGCACACGAAGGTGTGGCAAGTTGTAAATTTGGCTAAGTATGAAACTTGGTGTTTCCAAGTATACTTGTAAAGCTTTGTAACATTGAAAAGTTGATTAATATAATATATTCAGGCAGACTCATTGTTCAGGGAGTTTCCCCTCCCTGTATACTGTGCAATTGTGTTCTTCATGTATAATTTCTGTTGATAATGAATGTGTATGGGTGTTCATTGGTATAAGGGAACCATAATAATTACTTAGTTGAGAAACAAAAACTAAGTAGGACAAGTGGTTAGGCGTAGTCCATGAGCATAAGCATTGGTGAAAAGAAAGTGTTCGGTGGTGCCGCACCTCGCCAAGTACTGTTGAAAGACTACAATAGGCCTGGGGGCGTGACAGGTGGTATCAGAGCTAATGAGGTAGCTGATTGGGTTGACATTGAAGAACTGATACACACTTTGACAGGTGGTATCAGAGCAGGGTTGCTCGTGACAAAGTGCAGGTGTGCATACACTTGGAAGTTGGTGACAGTGAAGCAGGTACTTGCAGGTGAAGGAAGTTGTTTCACATACAAGTGGAACAAGGGCTAGTTCAGGTTGTAGGCAACTTGGTGAAGCTGTTGGATGGTCGATACTCGATCACAAAGAAGGAAGAAGGAAACAAAAATGGCAGGTGAATCTCGTGTTGTATCGGGTGAATCTAGCCACAATGCGATCAAGGCTTTTATAAACAAGATACTAGAGAGAATGGAGGCATTGGAATCTTACTGGACTACAAAGATGGATCTAGTCATGAAGGAACTAGAGGATCATGTGCAGATGCGGGAAGAGTTTGATGAACTCTGGACTCGACATGAGTACACTGATCTTAAGTGTACACAACTTGAAATTGAAGTCAAGGAGATTGGAGAAGCAAGGGATAAAGGTATGGCAGAGATCTTGAAATTGCAGAAATCTCTTGATGGTGCAAATGATGAGATCGTGGTGTTGAAGAAGGCTGTGAGACATAACTTAGGTGGAGAAGTGTCTCATGTGAAAGTCAAGGAACCAGAATCTTATTATGGTACAAGAAGCACGAAGACTCTTGGTAACTTTCTATGGGATATGGAGCAGTACTTGGAATGCTTGGGTCTATCTGATGATGAGACAAAGGTGAAAGTGGCTGCTCAATTCCTGACAAAAGATGCTAAGATGTGGTGGAGAAGACGAATGGATCAGATTGCTAATGGTAGTGCTGATGACATTACTTCTTGGGATGATATGAAGAAGGCTTTGCAGGCTCATTTCAGTCCTCAAGATGAAATGTGGGAAGCAAGGATGAAGATTAAATTCATTAAGTAGACAGGGAACCTACAAACATATAAACGGGAGTTTGCAAGTGCAGTTCTGGAACTTCTTGACATGGTGGAGAGAGACAAGGTGTTCAACTCCATTATTGGATTGAAACCTTGGGCACACAATGAAGTGAAGAGGTAGAAGATTAAAACACTTGAAGAAGCTTTTGCTGCTATGGACAGGTTGGTGGAGCATTATGATGAGACTTCTGATGAGAGGAAGAAGAAGTCCGATAAGCCGAAAGAGAAGAAGAAATATGAAGCTTCAAAATCGGATGAGAAGATGAAGAAGCCATTGAAGTGTTGGATTTATGCTGAACCACATACGGTGAAGAATTGTCCTTCAAGACTGAAAGTGGCTGCTATTTCACAACCTAATGCGAAGAAATAAGAACTTCTATGGGGATGATGCATATTCTTGGAGCTGATGCAGCTACGGAAGTGGTCTCTCGGAGAGATCCTGAAAGGAACAGTTTGGAGTATGTTCAGATGAAGATTGGGAGTATTGATATACTCACTATGGTGGATAGTGGGGCAACTCATAACTTCATGAGTGAAGATACTGCATGAATAATTGGGCTGAAATTTGTACCAGTGAAGGCACAAATAATGACGATGAATTTTCCTCCTGATTCAGTACTTGGTATAGCTGAAAGGGTGGACACAACACTAGGTGAGTGGACTGGGAAATTCAACTTCACTATAGTGCGGATTGATGACTATGAGGCTGTGTTGGGGATGGAATTCTTGAAACAATATGATACTATGATTGATCCACATTTCGAAGCTGTACATTTACGATGGAAGGGAAGATGTACCCATTGGTGTGACAAAGCCTTATTGTAAACTGGCAATGATGCAAATGGAGGATGAGAAGTGCATGGAAGACATGAGTAAGCAGTTGTCTACTGTTGAGACAAAGCTTACCGAACAGTCATTGGTTATTAGGACACTATATAATAGTATCTTGGATTTGTCAAGAAGGCTAGAGGAAGTTGAGGATGATGATGATGACGAGGAGGTTTACGTGAGAACGAATGTCCATGAGGAGGATTGAGTTGCATATCTACAGAGGATGGAGATAGAGAATCCTAACAGATGGATTGAGCTTATTAGTGAGGGTGAGCCTTCAGGCTCTAGTCCCTCTACATCTTCTTAGATGACATAGAATATGGGGCTCATTGTTAGCTGCTCATGGCAGTGAGTCCTTAAAACAGGTTGAGCAGGTATGACAGATGGTGCAGGAATGGTTCAACATTAAGCATCATGACATGTTGCAGATGGGATGGAGTTTCCATGGACCTGAGCATGGGAGAGATTCTTGGTGAGTCCAGGATGTGGCAGAATCCGAGATAGACTGGTGAAGGCATAAGGATGGACATTCTTATGATTTGAGCGTGACAGTTGGACTGATCACCTGACTAGTTCAAGTCATGGGGGCTAGCAGTGTACCAGAGAGATGTTGACATCAGGCAGGCATGAAGGAGGACAGTTCACAGGTTGGGATGACACATGATGGATATGATGGTTCTACATATGTTGCAGGGATGTTTGCGGTACGTGGAGAAGTCAATATCATGGACCAAGGATGAGATAGTTATTGATGACGATCTTGCTGGATGATTACCAGGATGGGATGTTGTCGAGGAAAACAACGAATTCAAGTGGAGGAGGATGTAAGGACCTGCGGTTCTTGGCACGACCTCCGGTTAAGTGCGGCGGCTTGTTGGTGAATGAGCGAGTTGGAATGAAGGAAGTGCGAGCAACGCTACGACCAAATGTGCGAAGGACAAGTTAATGATGTGCATAGAGGATAGAGAAATGGTGTTTATATGGCATGGGGAGCGTTGGCTCAACCCACGGGCCGACCTACACATTGAAGCAACTTGAACGAAGGCTGACATACGATCGGATGGTAAAGTGCGAAGTGTAGGGGCGTTTGGCAAGTCAGCTTGGGCAGCGCGACTTGCCCAACCAATGATATAAGTAAACGGTGCGATGAAGCATTTGGAGGCATTCAATTCGAATGCTCTCATCTACGCATACAAGGAAGTGCGAAGTAGGAGGTGAAGCTGCAGCAAGAAGGAGGCGCAACTCTATGCGCCCAACCTTGGGCAAGGCCGCATGGTGAACATCGCACAAGTGTTGTATCGGGTGAAGGTGTGGGTAGGAGGTCGCCTGCCGTTCGGGTGAAGGCGCGGGTGGAGACTTGGGTGGGTCGCCCGCCCGCTGTGCAGAAGTAAATGGAGGTGTCTTCGGGTGACTTGGGTAAGTCACCCGCCCACCGTGCGAAGTGTGAAGGGTGACTTGGGTGAGGTCGCCTGCCCGTCAAAACGAAGTTCGGTTGAGGAGTCGGTTGGCAGCTCATGTGAGGGCGCACCCGCCCAGCTCGGGCAAGGAACTTTGGTTGGCATATGAAGGTGTGGCAAGTTGTAAATTTGGCTAAGTATGAAACTTGGTGTTTCCAAGTATACTTGTAAAGCTTTGTAACATTGAAAACTTTATTAATATAATATATTCGGGTAGACTCATTGTTCAGGGAGTTGCCCCTCCCTTTATACTGTGCAATTGTGTTCTTCATGTATAATTGTTGTTGATAATGAATGTGTATGGGTGTTCATTGGTATAAAGGAAACATAATAATTACTTAGTTGAGAAACACAAACTAAGTAGGACAAGTGGTTAGGCATAGTCCATGAGCATAAGTATTGGTGAAAAGAAAGTGTTCGGTGGTGCCACACCTCACCAAGCACGGTTGAAAGACTACTGTAGGCCTGGGGGTGTGACATCGAGGGTTCCAACGGTAGGGATCGAGCTCAGGAATTTAAGTTTTCCAAGATTAAGACTTGAAGATCTATAATGCTACAATTAAGAGTCTATTCCCAGACTCAAGATACTAAGGTGACAACTCCTGCCAATGTTAACATGATCCTTGCTGCTAAATCCCACTGTCAAAATTTAGGTGAAGGGATCGTACTCAAAAAACCCTAGATCGATTTCAATGATATTGAAGTTTTTTCCACAGATGATAAATTTCTCAGAGGTTAGTTGAAATTAACCCTCAAGCAAGAGAAATTTTCTGTTTTAACTTCTACCTTGAACTCCTAATTGTGTACAAATTCTTGATATGTGGGGAAAAACCTTAATGACATCTGTAAGTAACATGATTTTTATTGTTAGTTCATTTTTGTAATTGCAGTATAAACAATTGTTTTATTGGAATTCAGATCTAAATGGTAATATTAAATTTAGATTGTCAATATTAGTCTCATTGTCCTAGGAACGTGCTGCACACACACTAAAGAAAATTGTTAGTGTTGTTGAAGAGATCAAAGATTCAAGATACGACACGACTAAATTCATGTCACATGAGGCTGAATCAAAGGATCTACAATTCTTGTTCACAAATTATCTATGTGTAAGGGTAGGGAGAAAGGTATACAAAGTAGTAGTAGAAACTTAAAAGAGTCTTTAGGATGGATATCAATCTTAATATTTTTTACAATATTTTGTATTTTGACATTCTATGATATTTTTTTTAGATACCTGGAAGCAAATTTCCAACAAATAACTTTCCTAGAAATGTAGAAAGTAAAAAAATTGACAAACTACGTAGTTTTTTTATTAGTAAGAGTTGTAATCTATTATCTCGATGCGTTATCACTGGAGATGCATACAGAAGGATAAATGAAATTTGTATGCCTATAGAGATGGCCAAGAGAGTAACATTTGTAGAGTGTGTAAATGTTTACAATAGGGAAAAATTGCAGAAAATTGTAGACTATGTTGAAAAAGGAGGTAATTATTGTTCAAATGCATTCAGAAAAGCAATGAAGAAAGTTGAAATTGGTGAAGTGATCAACCATGGACTTCATGATGGGGATTTTGTTTTGATTAATTATCCTCCAAGTGTCCAAAAACATTCATTGTAGGAATTAAAAACATACATTCATCTGGGATCTACAGTGATTATTAATCCTCTCATAAGTTGGCCACTTGGTGTAGATTTTGATGGGGATTTCATTCATGTTTTTTATCCGCAATATTTAGAATATCAAGTTGAGCTTTTGTAGCTTCTAAGCTTGGATCAAAAAATGTTTAGTTCCCATTGTGGTGAGGCAAACATAGCATTGAGTGTTGATAGTAGATACATTGTTGGTTGGTCAGTCATGATGATATAATCCAATGGTTAGGTGGGGAGGTTTGGTTCCCACAGTTGTTAGCAATCCCAAGCAGGACTATGTACACCCCAGAGCTACTCTAAACATTATTTCTTCGGTTGAAAGAAAAAAAATACATTATTGGTTGCCAAGCTTCTATCCAAAAAATCTATGTTGGATAAACCCACACTGAATCAACTATCATTATGGAATTCTGGAACTTTGCCTGAACCAACAGTCACTAAAGTGCATGATGGAGGGCCATTTTGGACAGCTAGCAAACTTCTTCATATGGATTTACGTCGGAATTGAACTGCGAGGAGAATGGGTTTCTCATAAGCAACAGTGAAATACTATTATTCAATGATGATAAAACACAATTGCTAAGTTCCAGACTCAGATTTTTAATGCAATTGTTAAACGAGAAGGTCCAGGAGAGACAATGAATTTCTTGAATTCAGTTCAATGTTTTTTTATTGAATTTTTAATTTTAAATGGTTTTAGTGCAGGTTTGGATGATTTGGTTCTTGCTCATTGTGTTTCTCAAAGAAAGATATCTACGGAAGAGCTAGGAAATGAACTTATTGAAATTTCTAGGCTTATGAAGCATGTGAGGGGAGGAAGATATGATAATGCCATCATTTCCCAAGTGGAGAAGCATCTACTTAGAGTGCAGGAAAATGTTACCAAGGCTATTTATTCTTCAAGTTCCTTTTTTTTTTTGTTTCTGATGGTTGATAGTGGAAATGCAAGATCTACTAAGAAAGTGGTTCAACAACTTGGCTTCTTACGACTTCAAATGTTTCGAGGAAAATGTTTCCTAGAGATTGGCTTAAAAATATTTTTTCACATCTTCCATTCAATGGTTCTCATCCTTTGGATCCACACCAGAAAGATGATTCAGCTATAAGTTTGTGGACTCGTTAAATCATCCTATGTTTGTGGATTAAATCACCGCGAGGCATTTATTCATTTTATCTCTTCCAAAGAAGGTCTTTTCTGCCAGAAGATGGGAATGAAAGAATTAGGAATGATTTTTAAAAATCTACTGGACTTTCTACTTGATTGACAATTAGCTATGATGGGACGATCAAAGATGCTTGTGGAAAATTTCTCATTCAGTTTGAATATGGGAACATAAACTCTTTAGTAGCATGTAATTCCTCAAACAAGATGGAGTCTGGGAGTAGCTTGGATCATTCATCTCCAGGAGAACACGTAGGGACTCTAGCTGCTACAACAATTGCAAACTCAACTTACAAAGCACTTGTTGATTCCTATTTCCCCTTTGGACATCCTTAAGGTAGTTGAGATCATGTTCCTTACCTGTCATTAACGTTCTATTTCAGTATGATTTCCTTTTGTACAGTGGGAGGGCTGAATTTGAAGCCAATGACAACAAGAAACGTTAATGAGTAGATATAATTCTACCTTACAACCAAATGATAGATGGGTAATTATTCACATGAGAAGATGTTGTGCTGATGAAACACATTTTGAGGAGAAAGCTGCAAGAATTCAAGAATCTTTGAAGAGGATTCCTTTGAAATATTTTTCTCTCCAATTTGTTGTTGAGTAAGTGGATCTCTATGTTGCACCTTTTGTTTCAGTTGTGTTACACATAATCATAAAGGTGTCTTACTCTCCAGGTCAATCATCTAACCAATCTGATTCAGAATGCATTTTTGTATTTGAAGGTTGACCCTAATAAAAAATTGTGAATGAACTTCTTGTTGTTTCAAAGTTTCTAGTTGATAATTGTCTTCAACATTAATATTAAAGAAAAATACACCCTAGAATCTTCGATATTCAGTGTTCTCATGTTTAATGAGATTTCTTCAAAAAAACTTCAGTTCGAAATTTCAAACTAAATGTGAATATCAGATCCATGATAATTGAAAAAATGTAGTAATTTATGTTTTGATTCTCTTTGTTCTTTTATCTTTTATCTTTTAATGCAAATGCAATAGAAAATGCATGCATTATAAACTAGTTTTAATCTTCTACATGCAAAAAATGATTTATCCGTGGTAGACATGAGGTTCCTTCACACAACATTCACACTAGCATAAGAAACAATTATTTCACCTTCGACTTTTTGAGAATGTTTCATTGATAAATTGAGTTGCTAAACCACATCCCTCTTCAAGTCACAAACACCTTTGCATCTAAAGTACAAGGCTGCAAATATATTATTATTTGTGGATGTTTAGTGTAAGAATCTATTGTCAGTCTGAACCCAACTTGAAAATCCCAATACCAAATCCATGATAATGGATAAAAAAATGCATTAGTTTCTATTTTGATTCTCTTTGTTCTTTTATATTTTAAATTTTAAAGAAAACACAAAAGAAAATGCATATGTGATAAGCTATTTTTCATATTCTATAAGAAAAAGGAATATTTATTCATGGTAGACATGGACTTCTTTCACATAACATTCACTGATATAAGAAACAATCATTTTACCTTCTACCTATTGAGAATGTTTCATGAAGAAGAAATTGATTTTCTAAACCACATCTTCCTTTAAGTTACAAGTACCTTTGCGTTTTATGTATAAGGCTGCAAATTGATTTTTGTTTTCAGAAGTTTAGTGCAAGAATCTATTGTCAGCCTAAATCTAGTTTGATTTCAATTATGAGGTTAGGTGGAAATCAATTTAAGCTCATTACAAATTTTGATAATCATGATGTCTTTGATGCTACAACAAGAATCTGTTATGATGGTGGAACATCACTCTTTGGATAAGAATACTTCCAAAATACCATTGAGGCTTATTGAAACATTCAAGTAATATGCTATACCATTTTATGTTAGTTTCAGTCTATTGTCCATTTGCATCATGTTCATGGTTATAGGAAAGTACGAGGATGAGAATTTTTTTAGTAGTGGTAGCAAGGAACTGCTTTTCAATGATATTCCTTATAGTGTAGCTGCAACTGTTTTAGGTGAGTTCCTTTATGTTGTAGTGAGAAAGTATTGGATTCAAGAGGATGTTATATTCTTCAAGGATGTACCTCTAAGATACCATTGAGGCTTCTTGAAACATTTAGGTAATATGGGTTCCCTTCTATGTAAATTAGATTATTCATTCCTCTATCTGCATTATATTCCTTTCATGGTTTGGAAAAAGTACATGGACAAGGTGGAAGTTTTATAATGTTAGCAAGCTACAACGTTTTGATTATTGTCCTTGTAGCTCAACAACTATTATAGGTGAGTCCCTTTGAGATTTAGTGTTAACTTTTTAGTGTTTAAGAGTTGTAATATATCATCTCAATGTGTTGTCATTGGAAATGCATATAGAAGGATAATTGAAATTGGTATATCTATAGAAATAGCCAAGAGAGGAACATTTGTGGAGCATGTAAATGTTTACAATAGTGAAAAATTGTAAAAAATTGTACAAAAGGGACAATGTATAACCTATGTTGATTAAGGAGGTAATTTTTGTTCAAATGGATTTGGAAAAACAATGAAGAAAGTTGAAATCAGTGAAGTGATTAATCGTGGACTTCATGATGGGGATTTTTTTTATTAATCGTCCTCCAAGTGTCCACAAACATTCATTGGAGGCATTAAAAGCATATGTACATCCGTGCTCTACAATGATTATTAACCCTCTCATATGTTGGCCACTTGGTGCAGATTTTGATGGGGATGGAATTCATGTTTTTTATCCCCAATCTTTAAAATATCAAGCTGAGCTTTCTTAGCTTCTAAGTGTGGATCAAAAAATGCTTAGTTCCCATTATGGAGAGGCAAACAAAACTGAGTGTTGATAGTAGATACATTGTTGGCTTCCAAGCTTCTATCCAGAAAATCTATGTTGGATAAAACCACACTAAATCAACTATGAATGTAGACTTCTAAAAAATTTCTTGAACCAACAATGACTAAAGTGCATGATGGAGGGCCTTTTTGGAAAGCTAACCAAATTCTTCATATGGGTTTACCTCCGGAATTGAACTGTAAGAAGAATGGGCTTCTCATAAGAAATAGTGAAATAATATTATTCAATGGTGATAAAACCCAATTGCTGAGTTCTTTGACTAAATTTTTTAATGCAATTGTTAAGTGTAAAGGTCTACGAGTGGCAATGAAGTGCTTGAATTTAGTTGAACATTTTTTTTATCCTTAGATGGTTTTAGTGCAAGTTTGGATGATTTGGTTCTTGCTCACTGTGTTTCTCAGAGAAAGATATTTACGGAAGATCTAGGAAATGAACTTACTGAAATTTCTAGGCTTATAAATCATGTGAGGGGTGGAAGATATGATAATTCGATCATTTCCTAAGTTGAAAAGCATCTACTTGGAGTGTGGGAAAATGTTACCAAGGCTATTTCTTCTTCAAGTTCCTTTTTTCTGATGGTTGACAGTGGAAATGCAAGATCTGCTAAGAAAGTGATTCAATAACTTGGCTTCTTAGAGCTTCATATGTTTCCAGGGAGGAAAATGTTTCCTAGAGATTGGCTTAAAAATCTTTTTTCACATCTTCCATTCAATGGTTCTCATCCTTTGGAGCCAAACAAGAAATATGATTCGCCTAAAGTTTGTGGACTTGTTAAATCATCCTATATTTTTCGATTACATCACTGCGAGCCATTTATTCATTCTATCTCTGTCAGAGAAGCTAATTTCTATCAAAAGATGGGAATGAAAGAACAAGGAACACATTTTAAGAATCTAATGACCTTTCTACTCGATATGATGATCTGCTATGATGGGACGGTGAGAGATGCTTGTTGAAAATTTCTCATTCAGTTTGAATATGGGAACATAAACTCTTCAGTAGCATGTAATTCCTCAAACAAGAGGGAGTATGGGAGTAGCTTTGATCATTCATACCCAAGAGAACAGGTAGGGACTCTAGTTGCTACAACAATTGCAAACTCAGCTTACAAAGCACTTGTTGATTCCTTTCAAAAATGTATTTCCCCTTGGGACATCCTTAAGGTAGTTGAGATCACGTTCCTTACCTGTCATTAATGTTCTATTTTAGTATGATTTCCTTTTGTATGGTGCTAGAGGGTTGAATTTGAAGCCAATGAAAACAAGAAACGTTAATGAGTAGATATAATTCTACCTTACAACCAAATGATCGACGGGTAATTCTTCACATGAGAATTTGTTGTGTCGATGAAACACATTTTGAGGAGAAAGCTGCAAGAATTCAAGAATCTTTGAAGAGGATTCCTTTGAAATATTTTTCTCTCCAAATTATTGTTGAGTAAGTGGATCTCTATGTTGCACCTTTTGTTTCAGTTGTGTTACACATAATCATAAAGGTGTCTTACTCTCCAGGTCAATCACCTAACCAACCTAATTAAGAATGCATCTTTGTATGTGAAGGTTGACCCTAATTTTTTTTTACGAATGAACTACTTGTTGTTTCAAGGTCTCTAGTTGATGTCTGTCTTCATTTTTAATATTAAATAAAACTACACCCTAGAAGATTTGATATTCAATGTTCTCATGTTTAATGGGATCTCTAAAAATTGTGCAGTTCTCAATTTCAAACTAAATGTGAATATCAAATCCATGATAATTGTAACAACTGAACCTAAGGCTCAAAACACTTACAGGTCTTTTATTCCATGACGCTAAACTGTCAAGAAGGGCATCTAATGCATACACAACAATTATTTTGATTACCATCATGGATAAAATACTGAGTTCATTCATATAAAATTAATAGAAAAAATATAATTAGGTACTTTTCCTTAGAATGTTACAGTTAATTGCGTTTACTTTCCTAAGAAGCCATTGTCTAACTTTATACCATGATATGTAGTTACTGCAAAGATCTTGACAAACCTAACCAATCATTTATACCTACTATCAAGTAAATATGTAACAAATATCAATTTTCAATCAAGGGTGCCATTAAGAGTTTTAACCAACAAGGGGTAGGCAATGAATCTCTAGATCTCACTAACCTAATTCTGCTCTACCTACCAAGCTACCAGTCTGGCTTGAAATTAGCAGAACTTCCAATGGTTATTACAGTTTACACATGTGACAAATGTAGTCATAGGTTCATCTGCACTTCTTGTTTGCAACTGATAGTAAGTACACTTCCACTGGCCACATTTACCACACTTGAATTGGTATGTTGTAGCTTTAGGCTTTATCCCACGCTCACACTCAAAAAGTTCCTTGTCTTTGATCTGTTTGTTCTCGAGATTTCTTTGATCACTAGCCATTTCTTCCATTGTCATGAAAATAAGTTTCTCTGGCTTAATTTCCCCAAGAAGAACTCTCCTTCTCAAATCTGGATTGTTTGCATCTTTCAGGTTGAACATGATGGACCTATATTTCAACTTCCGGGCTCCAGTAGATAGCCCTAACTTTTCAAACATCAGTGTCTCAACAGAAACTGCAACTCGTACTGGATCACATGCATTTACTCTCACCAGGTTGTCACCCTCGGCTTCGTTACCTACTTTGGAAAAAGCCTCATGAAGAAGCTCATGGATCCTATCCCGTACTGTGTTATTACACTTAATCATACTTTTCATCTTTGGAGGGCCATTTGAAGAGGAAGATACCTTATTAATGCTAATAGATGCTTATTCTTCCTTGGGTTTGTTCTCAATCTTTACAGACTCTTGCTTAACATCATTGACCTCCACTTTAATAGTCTTGGACTGCTTATCTTCTGACTTTGTAGCTTTGTTTCCATTGTTAGAAAGAGTTTATGTTGTCACAACCTTCTTGCAAGAATCAAGTAAGCCAGTGGCTAACACAAATACTTTCTTGAGGATTCTTTTTGAGATGTCGGAGGCATTTTCCAACCTGATAATCGAAGTATCATAACAAAATGAAGTTACTAGCATCCATAAGAAAATAGTCCGCTACACACTTATGAACTAAGCAGTTTACCTTTACTACTTTAAATCAGAGAAAAGGCTACCTTTAAAAGGCCCATGAAACTTAGAGAGAGGCATTAACAAAATCAATGGACTTCAAAAGAGAATTAGACTAAACTTTCAAGATAGAGGTAAATTTTTAAGAGCACTATTCAAAGATAAAGGAAAAGAGCAAAGGAAATGAAGGAAAAACTAAAATTATACAAATGAGACAAATACTTTTCTTTTAGATATGTTATCCATGCTACAAATCCTAATGAGTACCCATAGTAAAAGAAACTTTACATTATAGTTCACAACATCCATCCAGATAGGCATGTGAAAAACAACCATCTTCAAGAAGTAAATTTTGACTTACATTCTTCAATTTATTTCATAACATAAACATATTTCAGTGTAATAAAAAGACTGAAAGAAAATGTCATGCACTACAAGTTAAATTTACAATTCAAATCAATAAAAACGTGTGCCAACATAATACTTTTAAAAATCATGTTCTTGACTTGTACACCATAAAATGAAGAAATCAAAGTATACATTTGCATAAGGGTACGAACAAACAATCTAACGCTTAAAAACCAACTTTGTTTATAACTTACAAGTTACAACTTTACTGATAACAACCTCTACAGTACACCCACTACCTGCACAAGATGATACCGCTGTATTGGGGAATATGATAACACAAATATTAAGTCATACAAAAAAGATTGTTAAAGATATTGTAATGAGATATGATGAATATGGAGTGGCTAGAACTAACCCTGGAGGAACAGAGCCAGAGAGGCCTTGTTATCACCTCAAAATTACAGAACTTCTAATAAACACTAATAACACAATGAAAATGTTATCTCTAGAAATTAATTAAACAAAAAAACAAAAAAACAAAAAGAAAGTCTAGACTTAGTCATGAAAAAATGCTATGGGGATTACAAGCTCACCCTATGCTCATAGACAATGTTGTTAGTAGTAGCACATAGTCCATCAACATTAGGAAACTAAAGGCACTACTTGATGGGATGTTTTTTTTGAAAGGATTGTATTCTCACTCACTAGACATTTGTTTAAGATGACTAACATTTTTTCAAATACGGGGGTTGATCTGGCTTCAAATTCATTGAAATTAAAGACAGTCTGATATGAATCCCCTCTTTATAAGCTGATATGGCAAGGCTTTGAAAGCATTCAAATTGAAATAAGTGGGTGTGTGGTTACATAGAGGTCTCTTTCTCATTCATTTCCACCACTCAAATACTTTCTTGAGAGTAATGGTTGCAAAATAGGAGAGAACCCAAGTAATTATGCCTGAGCAAGTATTAGCTTTAAAAGACAAGGTTTCCGTGCTTGAATATTGAATTTCAGACGCAAACATCAGGAGCATGAGTTTTAAGAAAACTTGTAAGTTTTGACTGCAAACAAAAACTCAAATATTGACCTGCATATTTAGGGTCTCAAGATTCAATCGAAATCCAGAAAAGAGGAAGATGGATGCAACACCTAAAAGATAACCAATTCAAGTAACTAGTCAATAAATTTGATGATAAGCATTGTTGCTGCCAATGCAAGTAGAGTGGAAGTATCGAGAACTGAAGATCAGATTCCTTCCATTTTTTCCCTGTATAACACCCACTTCATTATCAATATTATTTGTAATTTTAGTTGAATTTCATGTATCGGTTGGTGAATCTACAATGGAAATACTAAAAGAGAGTTTGAAAAATGGAACGACTTCAGCGCAAATACAAGAGAAATGTTGAATTGTCTTAGAGAGCTCAGGTTAGCACCTGCTAACCTGCTCCAAATATTTCCAGAATGTATGCAAAAAGTAATGTCAGAAAAATAGAGAAATATGAAAACCTAAAAGTGTAGTAGCCTCCACTAATGTGGAATCAAACCAGATACAACACGATCATAACATGGTCAAACTCCATACAGACAACAGAACATAAAAAGATTAACATAGAATCAAAGCCAATAAAGGGAATAAGAGAATTTTTAACATAGAATCAAAGCCAATAAAGGGAATAAGAGAATTACTGCATCTATTAGATCTGTTGTTGAGAAATACAAGTGGAAACCCTCTATTTATAGCAACCTAGGAGGAGTCCAACATTTAATAAGGATAGTTTGCAAGTATACAAGTATTTAATGATTTACCCAAGTTAACTTACAACTGTCTGTACATTAACAAACCCGTTAAGTGAAACTTAGGTGAGTATTAAAAAGGAGTCTAAATTCCAAAAACAGGTCCCGATTACATGGCCACGATAGGTACCCATGTACAAAATGCTTATAATAGTTGAAAAAGAGAGGGATGATCATTTTGTTGTGGACAACTGAGCACCATATGTTGAAACTGAATACAATCAATGCAAAATAGTCTTCAAATTTGAGGTTGACATATTCAATACCATTATGTCTCTAACTCTCTACAAACATTTGATAAACATTTCCAGATTGCTTCAAGAAAAGTGTCAAAATCCTCACTTTTGTTCTTTAAAAAGAAGACCCAAGTTTGTTTGGAGTTATCATCAATGGATGTAAGCAGATAACGGACCCTTTGAAATGACAAGATAGGAATAATACCTGCAACATCATTGTGAACAAGTTGAAGACCTTTAGAATCTCTCCAATATTTTCCCTTAACAAAAGTACCTTGAGGATGCTTGCCAAGAACACACCCAGTACATACACCATCAAAAAGAGAAATAAACATAAGATTAGTGACCAAATTTTACTTAGTTGATAATCATAGCAAGAGTTTAAGTGACCACATCTCATGTCATAATTTAGTTAACTCATTTGAGTGACAAAGTAATACATTGATAGGAGGCTCCACTACAAAATGAAAAAATAAGTTCAAGTGTGCATGATGATCCACTTTCCCTATGGCAACAATTTGTGAAGGGTCCTCAATTTCATGAAACAAAAATAAAGAGTAAACAAGATTGTTTTCCTTGAAACAAAATTTGTAATTTGATAAATTGAGAGAAAATTAGTTGAAAGATTAGAAACATATAGAACATTGTTGATCATGTCATCTATCATCTCAATGGAACATTGCCCTTGAAGAGGTAAAGGTGAAGAGTTGCCCATAAAGATATGCTTTGTATTGCATGAATTAATGGAAGCAAACAAATTCTTAGGTGCAGCCATGTGATGGGTTGCTCCATAATCAATTATCCATTTAGGTAAGAAGAAACTTGCAATCACAAAGACTGGTTTAGAATTTCTTGTATGATTGTCAAAAGAAGATAGATTGACAATTAAATTGTTTTTCTTCATTTCTAAAGTGAAGGAAACCAATTTCTACAAATAAGATTTTGAATTACCTTTCCATAAAAAGCACATTAATGAGGTCTATTCTTTCCTTTAAAATCTTGTTTCAGTGAGGGATTTGAAAAGTTAACACTCCTTTGTACTTTGAATTTGTTTCCCTTAGATTCCTTTTTATGTTGTATCCTTGAATTTGAAGGTGAGATAGCTATAAAAATTCCACAACCAAGAGCACCCATTTCGATGATCTTATCTTGCTCGCAAGTAGTTTTTCAAAAAAAGAATCAAAAGCAGGTAGACTCACAAAATCTTGGCCCAAGGCATCTTGAGTTCAATATAAATGTGGAAACAAACACTGAATAAAACTTGCCTAACTTAGAGAGCACTGCCAAAATGAGTTGTTCATCACTTTTCTCAATTTTACAATCTTTTAATTGAGGCCAGAGAGATAGAACTTGGAAATGAAATCTTAAGTAGTATCAAAATTACTAGGATTGAGAGTAATTAATTCATTTTCCAATTGATGACCACAAATTGCATCCATTTTTCCATGATGCTTCCATCACTGTGTCTATCATTTAGAACCAAGATACAATACATTCATCTATTTGAAGTCTGAGTGTGATCCAAGTGGATGTTGGTCACCACCCACCTATCCCAGTTAGACCCCCACAACCGTCTCTTTCAGCTTTTTAGTTTCCATAATTGTAGCACAATTTACTATTTTTAGCAGTCTTTCTGGTCCTGAACTTCCGGAGCCATTTTGAGGCCCTAAATGACATTTTTTGGGAAATCTGGGAGCCACATGGGTTAGTAGATTGATGTTGCTCATCGCAAAGTTGTAGTCCTCAGATAGATCTTTCTAACGAGCTATTGTGCACGTCAAATGGAGATCGTATGCCAAAGTTACGACCCTGAGAAGTTGATGTACCAATTTACCCGAAACGGGGCCCACAGTTTGGCGTTTCATCTTCTAGGGTTAGGTTTCTGGATGTTCAGGGTTTTCCATTGTTTCTCAACAATAAATAGGCCTTCGAGCCTCATTGTAGCACAGTTCAGAGGCATGTAGCTGCCACATCTCTTCTCAGAGATAAGCTACCATCGCCCTAGCTAGTTTATTTCCATTTCTATTTGTAAGCATATTTCAGTATTTTACAGTAATGAAATGAAGTATTATTTCCACTGCATATTTGTATTTATGGTTATCTCTATAATTTGTTGCATTCCTGTTTAAATCTGGATCAGTGGTATTAGAGCGGTTTGCTTTTTCTCTGCTTTTTCTTTGCATGTCCCCAACGAGGTCGAGATATAAGGAGTTAGGGCTTGAACTGGTCAAACCTTTGCAAGACCAGCCTAACAAATCCCGATAGCCTCCCATAGCGAATGAAAAGAAAGACGAGGGGGCAGGATATCCTATCAAAATCTTGCTCGAAGAAGCCCTCGAGTGACAAAGGAATGTGATGATGGACAACTTTTTCTAGATTCTTCAGCGACTACTCAGAGGTGATGCATCGGCTTCCAATAGCTACTCTGGAAATGCCACATCATTTAAGGTACAAGTTACTTTTGAAATCCCCATATTCGAGGGTCAGATAGATGTAGATGTTGTAGATAAATGGTTAAAACTAATAGAGGGTTATTTTTCTGTTCATGATTTTTCCAATCGGGGAAAGATTATTTTCACTCTTCTCAAAGCAGCCCCCCACGTCAAGGACTGGTGGGAAACCTACTGCAAGAAGAAGGATGAAAGTACAGGTTCACTATTTTCAACCACACCCACTTGGAATTCATTCCAGGATGCCATCAAGGAGCAATACTACCCTGTCAAAAGCTATGAGGACGAATACATAAAGTGGACCACGATGTGGTAGGGAAGGGACCAAGATGTACCAGAATTCACAAACACTTTTCATACCCTTCGCACACAGTTGGGTATCAAGGATTTTGAGCTACATTTGGTACTCAAATACCGTGGCTACCTACACAGGTACATCCAGGACGAGATGGAGTTCCTGGACATCTCCTCGCTTGGCAAGGCGAACTGATACAATGCTAAGATTGAGCAGAAGTTTAAACAAAAGAAGCAAGACTTTGGATCTGTGAATCCGAAGACCAAAGGACAAAGCCAAGGCAGTGTGACCCAAGACAACCCATCAAAGCCACAAGAAAATAACAACACCACGAAGTCTAAGAAGGACACAGGAAAGTGGTGTGAGTTCCACAAGAGCCCCACTCATAACACAAGTGAGTGTTGGACCAAGCAGTCGTTGGTGGCCAGGATGAAGGCTTCAGAATTAGATGCATGTTCTGACCCTGAGTCAGAACTTGACAAGGGGAATGGAAAAGGGAAGTAGATAATTGATGCGGAGCCCAACACCACTGTTGCGGACCGTCTTTTCCACTAAAAAATGTGGGTGAAGGGTTCGCAGCTACAATTCATTGTTGAGAGTGGCAACCAAAAGAACCTCATTTCAACAGAGGTCATGAAGCGGTTGGGACTATCGACCATACCACACCCGCAACCGTACAATATTGGGTGGCTTCACCAAGGACAAGATCTCCAAGTTTTCCAGCAGTGCCACCTTCCCTACAACATCAAACCCTTCACAGACGAGGTATTATGTGATGTTGCACCTCTGGATGTTTTTGGAGTATTATTACTTGTGGAGGTGACATGCTGTGTATGAGTCAAAGCCTCGTGATGTTATTATTTCTCTGGGTAATTTATTATAGAGGATACTGGAGGTAGCCCCACTTACCACCACTTATTTAATCTCTGCTAAGAAATGCAGCAAGACCATCTCCCAGACTAGGAAATTCATTTTGTGTCCGGTTCGCTCCCAAAGTAAGGGGAAGATCATAGTCACATCCATGACCCCTGCTAAGGGTTCCTCCAAGTAGCAGCAACAACAGATGGATACGGTCATGAAAGAACATAGGAACATCTTCTCCCCATCGACATGCATACCGTTGCACTGTCAGGTCAAGCATTCGATTTGACTCCTAGAGCACCTCTACCCAACGGGTCGATATATCGCCATTCCATTATGGAAAATGCCAAGTACAAGCAAAGACATGATCAACATCAGGTACAACACAAGTTTGAGGTGGGCAACAAATTCTGGTTGCATCTACAGAAAGAATGCCTTACAAGAGCCCATCAGAAGCTTTGACCACTCTGATATGGTCCTTACACCATTACCAAGGCTGTGGGAAACAATGCTTTGGAGCACATCATTTCCATATTCCTTCACTTGCACCGAGTGTTCAATGTGGATCACCCTTGACCATGCTTCCTGGTGGGCCCCAGTATTGTAGCAGTAATGCTACAACTCCTGGAACTCCCTTCTTTAATTTTATCAACCCGATAGTTCGTAACAAACTTGGAAGCGACAGTGCTGTATGCACAAGTACTAGCTCTTGTCGCAGCTGTCACTTGGTCAGCTGGCACAAGTCCGCTAAGGCTCAAGCCAACTTCTATATGCTCTCAGAAGAAGCTTTCTAAATGATGGACGAAGGCTATCTCAAAGGGAATTGATCTACTTTGCAAAAATGAACTGAAAGACAACCAAAACATGGAAACCCTAATTTGACTAGTTTAACCTCTATGATGCAATAGTGAGAGTGAAAATGTCTAAGAATGATGCCATTACTTCTAGTGATGTGAAATGCATGAACTAAAACTACTTCCATTAAAAAGAACATTGTTTTTGTGTTTTTTCTTAAGTGGTTGGAGTGATCATGGTTTTGCTTCTTATTAGGGTTTGGCTGTGCAGATGCGGTGCGAAGGGAGAGAAGGCTTGGGAAAGGTCAGGAGGGCTAGGAGAGGTCCCAGAGGGTCCCTAACATCAGTCCACAGAAGTCCACAACGTTCAGGTGCTCGGCAACCGAGTTTGCAGGCTTCTACAGGATGTCTGCAGGGGATCCTACAGGAAACTCAGGAATTCTACAGGAAGTCTGCTAACTTCTACAGGATGTACTGTAGTGGGAGTTTTGGGTGATGGAGGAGTGGAGGAGTGGTATGAGTGAATGGGTAAGGTGAAGGAGGAGTTTGTGGTGGCTCAGGGACAGAGATCTAAGGTGAGGAAAGAGTGAGTATAGTTGGTTGGTGAATAGAAGGGTGGAGGAAAGGAAAAGTTAAAAAGATGGAGCTACGTGAGAAGTAGATGGGTTGGAAGGCTAATGAGCTGAACAGAGGTTGAGCAAGTGGCTTCAGGTGTGGTGGAGAAGAAAAAGAACACGATAAAGTGATGCTATGCACTGTAAAAGAAACAAATCCTCTATATCTTGCACAAAACCGAGAATTCCATCAACCTATTCTAACTGTGTTATTAAACCAATGAACAGCAATGTAAAGTGTGGAGAAAAATCGTGCATGGTGTTGGAACGAAGTAGTAGTGCTCAAGAGCAAAATGCATGGATGGATCTACAATTGCAATGACTGTGTGGCAGCTTGCATGAAAGCATAAGACTGCGTTTTTGGTGGTTGGTACAGCCCACACCCCCAATCTCTAAACAGAGATGGCAGCGAGTGCACTATCAACCTTTTTTGGAGCTCTAATGAATTACAATCCTCCTACTCTAATCTAAGCAACTGAAAGCACTTGAACTGTAAACTAATCCTACTCAATCACATAAAAGAAATCAAATCAGCAGACTGTAAATTCTAAATGCATGTCAAAACAGAGGAAATAAAGTGCTGCAAGGAAACAAGTAACAATACAAGGAAGAGGAGGTCTATTGCTCTTAGGTTGGGCCCTAACCTGAGAGCTATAGCTCCCTTAAAAACTCAGAATTGAATCCAAAGCTGCCTGCCTTTATTGAATAATCATGAGTCTAACATCATGCCAAAACTGGCTTACAAAGAGCAAAAACCAAATTGACTAACTGGCTAAACAAATTGACTAACTACTAGCTACAAAAATGACTACCAACTAGCTAACCAAAATGAGGCCCTAAGCCTTCTTATTTATACAATTTGAGGACCCAACAGTCCTCCTAAAATTTAGGGACTTGGCTGCCCAAGACTTGTAGTTAACAGCAGTCCTACTTGACTTGCTTGGCTGCCCTTGTGTTGATTGATTCGGTGGCCCTTGAACTCCGAGCTGATGGTGGAGAATTCGAGGTAAGGGCCCATAAATGAAGGGGACACCTTCCTACAAATCCTCTAGCTTGTTCTCCCACGAATTTGGCTGCCAAGTGCTCATTAAGACCTTCAATTTTGTCTCCAAGTTGACCAAAAAGGCTACACAAAGCACCCATTAGACTTGTTGGCATAATGACTAACCAAATTCACTCTATTAACATAAATATAATAAAAAACATGCAATAAACTAATGAGAATGGTGGATTAAGTCAAATTAGAAGGTTGAATGAGCCCAAATAATTGTCCATTTTTGGGGCTCATCATCACCCCCCTACTGAAAGTGTTGCTCATCCTCTGAGCAACCAATCTCTCTCCTCATCTTTGATGGCCCTGGTGGCTTCTTTGGCTAACATCTCGGCTGATTTCTCCTTTGGCTTTCCTCTTTTCAAACTTCCTGTAGAAACAGTTCTCTGTCTTCCTGTAGAAACAGTCTGCTAACAGTTCTCTGTCTTCCTGTAGAAACAGTCAGCACCACTGTATCCTGTAGAAACAGTCTGCTAACTTCCTCTGATTTGGCTTTCTTGGCTGGGGCGCCTTCTCCTTGACCTGTGTTGTGGTTGCCTTGGGTGTGTCCCTACTTGTTTGGCCTTTTTCAATATTTTCTGCTCTCTTCTGCAATCCTTTTCCAAGGTGTTTGTGCCATTGTTCCTCCCACAGTTTTAGGCTTAGCAATTTGGCCCATTTCTCCTTTTCCTCTCTGTTTCTTCCTTCTTTTTCTTTCTTGCTTGTCGTCTTGCTTTCCTTGTGGCTTTTTTCAATTCGTTGATTGCATGTTGTACCATAGGCCTCAGGAATCAACCGCGCCACCACAATAATTTCAGGTTTGATGTCCAATCCTTGATGTGTTGTTCTCAGCAACATTTCATTCTCCAATGCACAAACTTGATCAAGTATATACACAACCTGTCCACCAGTATCTGGCATTCCTAAAACAATTGCTTTGCCAAAATAACCCTGAGGTGAAAGAATCACAACATTAAGACCATAGGAATCCTTCCTAGAAATGTTTCTAAAGTTGATGGATCAGGGGCCTGCAAATTCTCCAAGAGCAAATGAATCATATCCGAGACAGGTTCTGCATTGTCTCCCCATCCTTTTTCCAATCCCATTTCTTGTAATTTGTATTCAAACTCTGTATGTGGTGTATTCTTGGGGAACTTTTTAAGATATTCCACTGCCTTTACCAAGACTGAGCGTAGCTTGGACAAACTTTGTATTCTCTCGTTCATCATCAGCTTCTGGCCTCTGTAGCTGTGTGCTCGAAGGAAATGCAGCAAGCGCTGCATGCTTTCTCTATCATGGAATAATCTTGAGGACAACTGCTGATTGAGAAATTGAACTCCACTACCAATGGAAGATGGCCGTGTTGGGCGAGGAAAAGATTCATTGAAGGGCTCACGGTCTAGCTTCAATGCATATTTATCCTTGACACTTTCATCCACAAGGTGCTCCTTGAATTCCAAATATTCAGCCACAGAAAGTTGTTCAACAGCAAGTTCATCAACATTTCACACGGACATAATCCCATATACCAGACCTTGGTCGTACTGCAAGGACAATCTATGGTGGAAGAATGATGTCCTCCTGTGTCTTAACACATCTCCAAATAGCCCTTCTGTGAGCGTTTGAAGTTCATCATTCTCTCCCAATACCTCTGTTAGTCATCTAATAAATGATGAGGCCGCAAAATCTTCTTCCCTTGTGCTACATATCTCTCTTCAGGCTCCAAATTTAATGAAGAGAACTCGGGCTTTTCTGCTCTGGACGGCTTTGCTATACTTCCCTGTAGGACGTCTTCCTGTAGAAACGTCTGTACAGTGCCCCTGCGCCTCTGTGCGAGCTTGATACACAACAGAATATCGAAGACAGGTAGAGAAACTCAGCGGAGGACGATAGGTTAATCATTTTGTGGAAGCAGAGGATGCATACTTCAGTTGAAAATGTTGCAAGTGCAAGTTAGCAACAATCTGTGAGTTTCAGCTGAGCGTTGATTAATTGTTGCGTGATTTGTGGTGAAGGAGTGCAGTGGCCAAGCGTACGTGGCCACATGCAGACGGCAGTGCTGTGAAGCTGCATGTCCTCTTCCCGTTAATCAACTGCACTGGAGTTAAACTCTCTATCACTGTTTTTTTCTTTTAATTTTTTTTTAATTTTTACGTGAGTCCACTGTCCACGTGCACTGCGTGACTGCCGGCTGAGTGCTAGAGAAGACAATCGGTTGAGCCTCGCTAATCCATGGCTTAATTCCACCATTCCATCAATTCATGCAGTTTTCAAATTAAACTTATGCAATAGAAGAATGAGATCAGTCACATACCTCGAAGTTGAATGGTTGCCGTGAGCTGCTGTGGCCTGTCATTGCTGCATGCATTGGTTTTTCTGATTGCATGTGGCTTGGCTGCTAATCTTTGATTTCTTTTCTTTGTGCAGGTGTCCTCTGGCCGGATCTGAGCTGCATGCCATTGTTTCCATGTTCAGATCTGCACCTTCAAGCTGCTGCTGCTGCATGGTCACAAAACCAGAACTTGTTTTCGCCATTCCTCCCAAACGGCAAAGCGGATCGATCTGAAACTTGCTGAGCATGTTTCTATCATCATTATGCATCTCCCATAGCAAAATCGTGATCAATGGATGCACGGATTTCGATAAAAATGGAAAATGGCTGAATATTTCAGAGCTTGATTTCTCGGAAACCGTGCATCGGAATCGGCTGAAACTGCTTGGGTAGGTTACCATTACTCACATGCATATCCCCATGAAACAGGTTTTGAAACGGATGCACAGATATGGAGAAAATGCAAAAATTGCTGATGGTGATGGAGGCTGATTTCTTGGAAACCGTGCACCGGAATTGCATGAAACTGCTCAGGCATGTTTTCATCAACCTTGTACAATTCCCCATAAAACGGTTTGTCAAATGGATGCATGGTTCTCAAGTTATGGCAAAAACAAATTTTGTTCTATGTCTTTTTGCTTCAAGGCTTTTTGCAAGTGGTTGCATGGAAGGAAAAACTGAGCTTGGGCTGTGATGCAGGTATGGAGATGATGGAGGAGGAGTTGGAAGATTGCATGAGGACTTCTGAACCCTCGAGGAAGCTACCATGTTCGCCAAACCACTTTTTGAAATCCATGTCTAGTTTCCCACAATTTCTACAGGAAGTTCCTGTAGAAGCACAATGAGAAGCACAAGGAGGTGGAAAAAATGATGGATAAAGGCAAGGGATGGACACACAAGTGCTTGTAGGCCTAATCAATAGATTCCCACCATTAGATTCACTTTTGAAATTGGATTTGGCTCGTCCAAAGGTTCTACAGGATGTTTCCTGTAGAAATACAGAGCTTCCTGTAGAAGGCAAGGAAATTCCTTTGACCTTGATTTGAGTGCTCCTCCTGTCATGAAACGCCCTTCTTGCAACCTGCAATGTCACTGCTGCAACATGAAATTATTCAATGGAGATTAGCTTTATTTTTCTTTTTCTTTTTCTCTTTTTTTTTGAAAAACAACTAGGGCGCCTCATGGAGGTTTTCACCCTAATTGCCTGCCCTGGCCGCCTCCAAGGGAGGTTTTCACCCAGAGATCTTATTCTCTTTTTTCCTTTTTTCCCAACCCATTGACCGCCTCATGGAGGTTTTCAATCAATGAGCCAATCTAAGGCACCTCCGAGGAGGTTTTCACCTTAGATTTCTATTTTCCTCTTTTTTCATTTTTTTTTCTTTTTCTTTTTTTCTCTTTTTTTTTTTCTTTTTTTTTTCCTACCCTACCCTACTTGAAAAAAACAAAATCATTTTCAAGTATAAGAATACTTCCAATGGAGCCATGTGCACATCAATATTAGAGACAAAATGATGTGAAGGCTCGGAATGCATGCTTTGACAACTATCCAAATTTCAGAGACAAAATGATCTGACTTTGAAAGTACAAAACATAGCTGAGGAAGAGAGTACTGCTGCAACTTAGTGACTGTCTGGAACCATGTCTCAATATAGCTTTGATATCCTTGGTCCCTTTTCTGATCTGGATCATTCTTCCTATCACCTTCTATCATGACTTTCTCATCTTCCTCCTTTTGCTGACTGGTTGGGCATAATATGGATCTGTGAAGGAACAAGGAGGAGATGTGAACCAGGAAGGATGAGCAGGGGGACCCCAAGAAGGCATGAAAGTGGCTTGATATGGGTCATAATAGGTCTCGGATGTCCCTTGCACTTCCTGCTGATAAGATCTAGGTTCATGTGGCCAACTTTGGTTCATGTAATAGAGTGATTCAGTGGCTCCTTTGGCTCTCTGATATGCAGCTTTGAATCTGGGTAAGGAAGGGCACTGATCTATAGGATGGTATTCTTCACAGATGAAACACACTTCTAGGGAGTGCATTGGACATTCGTTCCTAGGATGCTTTCTAGTGCACCTAGGACAAAAAATGGCCAAAGCCCTCTTGGCTTCTTCTTGCTTCTTTTGGATCCGCAAGGTATCAAGTTGCATGGCAAGAAACTGCCTCATATCACTCTTGAAATCTTCCAGCTGATTTGCAAATTCGTGTTGGGACAAGGTACTGCTCCCAACATTCCTGCTTGTAGCCATTTGCTCCAGAGGAATGGTTTCTTCTTCTTCTTCCCTAGAGGTTCTTTAAATATGTCTTGCTGTCCACCTAAGGGTTCTTTAATCACAGCCATCGAAGAAGAGAGAGAAGGTTGGATGTGTGAAGCAGTGGGGGTGTTGTGCAATCATTTTTCTAACTTATCTCTACTCCTACAAGGCATGAAATGAAATCTTTTTGGTTGATTTTTGTTTTTTTCTACTTCTACTTGCAAAACTGAAATAGATTGAACTGCAACTAACTATCTTGCTAAAATGAAAATGCGGAATTGAAATGAAAGCAGGAAAGGACTAATCTATTTTGCTCAAATGAAATTGCAGGAATGAAATGCTAATCTACGCTTGCAGAATTGAAATGCTAATCTATGAAAGCGAGAAATGCTAATCTATGAAAGCAGGAAATGCTAATCTATGAAAGCAGGAAATACTAATCTATGAAAGCAGGAAATGCTAATCTATGAAAGCAAGAAATGTCTATGCTACTTTTGCAGAATGGAAATGAAATAAACTACTTAGCAGAAGATTGTAGTCGAAAATAGAAGAAAAGCAACAATTACTAATACTCTGACGCTTCCTCAGCAACGGCGCCAAAAAGATGGTGGGCCCCAGTATTGTAGCAATAATGCTACAACTCCTGGAACTCCCTTCTTTAATTTTATCAACCCGGTAGTTCGTAACAAACTTGGAAGCGACGGTGCTGTATGCACAAGTACTAGCTCTTGTCGCAGCTGTCACTTGGTCAGCTGGCACAAGTCCGCTAAGGCTCAAGCCAACTTCTATATGCTCTCAGAAGAAGCTTTCTAAATGATGGACGAAGGCTATCTCAAAGGGAATTGATCTACTTTGCAAAAATGAACTGAAAGCCAACCAAAACATGGAAACCCTAATCTGACTAGTTTAACCTCTATGATGCAATAGTGAGAGTGAAAATGTCTAAGAATGATGCCATTACTTCTAGTGATGTGAAATGCATGAACTAAAACTACTTCCATTAAAAAGAACATTGTTTTTGTGTTTTTTCTTAAGTGGTTGGAGTGATCATGGTTTTGCTTCTTATTAGGGTTTGGCTGTGCAGATGTGGTGCGAAGGGAGAGAAGGCTTGGGAAAGGTCAGGAGGGCTAGGAGAGGTCCCAGAGGGTCCCTAGCATCAGTCCACAGAAGTCCACAACGTTCAGGTGCTCGGCAACCGATTTTGTAGGCTTCTACAGGATGTCTGCAGGGGATCCTACAGGAAACTCAGGAATTCTACAGGAAGTCTGCTAACTTCTACAGGATGTGCTGTAGTTGGAGTTTTGGGTGATGGAGGAGTGGAGGAGTGGTATGAGTGGATGGGTAAGGTGAAGGAGGAGTTTGTGGTGGCTCAGGGACAGAGATCTGAGGTGAGGAAAGAGTGAGTACAGTTGGTTGGTGAATAGAAGGGTGGAGGCAAGGAAAAGTTAAAAAGATGGAGCTACGTGAGAAGTAGATGGGTTGGAAGGCTAATGAGCTGAACAGAGGTCGAGCAAGTGGCTTCAGGTGTGGTGGAGAAGAAAAAGAACACGATAAAGTGATGCTATGCAGTGTAAAAGAAACAAATCCTCTATATCTTGCACAAAACCGAGAATTCCATCAACCTATTCTAACTGTGTTATTAAACCAATGAACAGCAATGCAAAGTGTGGAGAAAAATCGTGCATGGTGTTGGAACGAAGTAGTAGTGCTCAAGAGCAAAATTCATGGATGGATCTACAATTGCAATGACTGTGTGGCAGCTTGCATGAAAGCATAAGACTACGTTTTTGGTGGTTGGTACAACCCACACCCCCAATCTCTAAACAGAGATGGCAGCGAGTGCACTATCAACCTTTTTTGGAGCTCTAATGAATTACAATCCTCCTACTCTAATCTAAGAAACTGAAAGCACTTGAACTGTAAACTAATCCTACTCAATCACATAAAAGAAATCAAATCAGCAGACTGTAAATTCTAAATGCATGTCAAAACAGAGGAAATAAAGTGCTGCAAGGAAACAAGTAACAATACAAGGAAGAGGAGGTCTATTGCTCTCAGGTTGGGCCCTAACCTGAGAGCTATAGCTCCCTTAAAAACTCAGAATTGAATCCAAAGCTGCCTGCCTTTATTAAATAATCATGAGTCTAACATCATGCCAAAACTGGCTTACAAAGAGCAAAAACCCAAATTGACTAACTACTAGCTACAAAAATGACTACCAACTAGCTAACCAAAATGAGGCCCTAAGCCTTCTTATTTATACAATTTGAGGACCCAACAGTCCTCCTAAAATTTAGGGACTTGGCTGCCCAAGACTTGTAGTTAACAGCAGTCCTACTTGACTTGCTTGGCTGCCCTTGTGTTGATTGATTCGGTGGCCCTTGAACTCCGAGCTGATGGTGGAGAATTCGAGGTAAGGGCCCATAAATGAAGGAGACACCTTCCTACAAATCCTCTAGCTTGTTCTCCCACGAATTTGGCTGCCAAGTGCTCATTAAGACCTTCAATTTTGTCTCCAAGTTGACCAAAAAGGCTACACAAAGCACCCATTAGACTTGTTGGCATAATGACTAACCAAATTCACTCTATTAACATAAATATAATAAAAAACATGCAAGAAACTAATGAGAATGGTGGATTAAGTCAAATTAGAAGGTTGAATGAGCCCAAATAATTGTCCATTTTTGGGGCTCATCACTTCCCACCATTACTGGACACATCAGAGATTGCAGAACAGCTCACCAGGGACCCAGCTCAGCAAAAGTTTCCTCATCTCAGTGAGGAACTCAACATAATGGGGACCATTGCTTCCAAAGGGGGGAGGAATGATCCAGGTGGATGTTGGTTGCCACTAATCTATCCCACTTGGACCCCCACAACTGTCTCTTTTAGTTTTTCAGTTTCCTTAACTGTAGCACAATTTACTATTTTTAGCAGTTTTTCGGGTCCTGAACTTCCAGAGCCATTTTGAGGCCCTAAACATGGTTTTTTGGGAAATCTGGGAGCAACATGGGTTCAAGGATTGATGTTGCTCGTCCCGAAGTTGTAGTCTTTGGATATATCTTTCGAATGAGCTATTATGCGTGTCAAACGAAGATCGTATGCCAAAGTTATGACCCCAAGAAGTTGATGTATCAATTTACCCAAAACGGGGCCCACAGTTTGGCATTTCATCTTCTAGGGTTAGATTTTTGGATGTTTAGGGTTTTCCATTGTTTCTCAAAAATAAATAGGCTTTCAAGCCTCATTGTAGCATAGTTTAGAGGCATGTAGCTGCCACATATCTTCTAAGAGATAAGCTACCATTGCCCTAGCTAGTTTATTTCCATTTCTATTTGTAAGCATATTTCAGTGTTTTATAGTAATGAAATGAAGTATTATTTCCACTGCATATCTATATTTATGGTTATCTCTATGATTTGTTGCATTCCTGTTTAAATCTGGATCAGTGGTATCAGAGTGGTCTGCTTTTTCTTTGTATATCCCCAACAAGGTCGAGATATAAGGAATTAGGGCTTGAACTGGTCGAACCTTTGCAAGACTAGCCTCACAAATCCTGACAGCCTCCCATGGTGGATGAAAAGAAAGATGAGGGGGTAGGATATCCTATCAAAATCTTGCTCGAAGAAGCCCTCGAGTGACAAAGGAACGCGATGATGGACAACTTTGCCCAGATTCTTCAGCGGCTACTTGGAGGCGATGCATTAGCTTCCAACAGCTACTTTGGAAATGCCACACCGTTTAAGGTACAAGTTAATTTTGAAATCCCCATATTTGAGGGTCAGATAGACGTAGATGCCATAGATAAATGGTTAAAACTGCTAGAGGTTTATCTTTTTGTTCATGATTTTTCCAGTCAGGAAAATATTATTTTCGCTCTTCTCAAAGCAACCCCCCACGTCAAGGACTGGTGGGAAACCTACTACGAGCAAAAGGATGAAAGTATAGGCTCACTATTTTCAGTACACCCACTTGGAATTCATTCTAGGATGCCACCAAGGAGTAGTACTACCCTACCGAAAGCTATGAGGACAAATACATAAAGTGGACCATGCTGCGGTAGGGAAGGGAGCAAGATGTACCAGAATTCACAAGTGCTTTTCATACCCTTCGCACAAAGTTGGGTATCAAGGATTCTAAGCTGCATTTGGTACTCAAATACCACAACTGCTTACATAGGTACATCTAGGATGAGATGGAGTTCCTGGACATCTCCTCGCTCGGCAAGGCGTACTGATACGCAGTGAAGATTGAGAACAAGTTTAAACAAAATAAGCGAGACTTTGGATCTGCGAATCCAAAGACCAAAGAACAAAGCCAAGGCAGGGTGACCCAAGACAACCCGTCGAAGCTACAAGAAAAGAACAACACCACGAAGTCTACGAAGGACATAGGAAAGTGTGTGAGTTCCAAAAGAGCCTCTCTCATAACAAAAGTGAGTGTTGGCCCAAGCAATCGCTGGTGGCCAGATTGAAGGCTTCAGAATCAGATGCATGTTCTAGCCCTAAGTAAGAACCCAACAAGGGGAATGGCAAAGGGAAGCAGATCATTGATGCAGAGCCCAACACCACTGTTGCCACTGCCAAGATCTAGAGGAATGAACCCAAAGATCCAGAGGAGGTGGAATGTCTTTTCCACTCACAAATGTGGGTGAAGGGTTCGCCGCTACAATTCATTGTCGAGTGTGGCAACCAAAGAACCTCATTTCAGCAGAGTTTTTGAAGCGGCTAGGACTACCGACCCTACCACACCCACAACCATACAACATCGGGTGGCTTCACCAAGGACGATATCTCCGAGTTTGCCAGTAGTGCTACCTTCCCTACAACATCAAACCCTTCACAGACGAGGTATTGTGTGATGTTGCACCTCTGGATGTTTTTGGAGTATTATTAGGCCAGCCATACTTGTGGAGGTGACATGCTGTGTATGAGTCAAGGCCTTGTGATGTTATTATTTCTTTGGGTAATTTATTATACAGGATACCAGAGGTAGCCCCACCTACCACCACTTATTTAATCTCTGCTAAGAAATGCAGCAAGATCATCTCCCAGACTAGGAAATTCATTTTCTGTCTGGTTTGGTCCCAAAGTAAGGGGAAGATCGTAGTCACATCCATGACCCCTACTAAGGCTTCCTCCAAGCAGCAACAACAACAGATGGATACGGTCATGAAAGAACACAGGAACATCCTCTCCCCACTGACATGCGTACCATTGCACTGTCAGGTCAAGCATTCATTCGATTTGACTCCCAGAGCACCTGCACCCAACATGTCGATATATCACCGTTCCATTATGGAAAATGCCAAGTACAAGCATCAACATGATCAACATCAGGTACAACACAAGTTTCAGGTGGGCAACAAATTATGGTTTCATCTGTAGAAAGAATGCCTTACAAGAGCCCATCAGAATCTCCGACCACTTTGATATGGTCCTTACACCATTACCAAGGCTGTGGGAAACAATGCTTTGAAGCACATCATTTCCCCATTATTTCGCTTGCACGGAGTGTTCAATGTGGACTTCCCTCGACCATGTTTTCCACCATTATTGGACACATCAGAGATTGTAGAACAGCTCCCCAGGGACCCAATTCAGCAGAAGTTTCCTCATCTCAGGGAGGAACTCAACGCAATGGGGACCATTGCTTCCTAAGGGGGGAGGAATGATCCAGGTGGATGTTGGTTGCCACCCACTTATCCCACTTGGACCCCCACAACTGTCTCTTTGAGTTTTTCAGTTTCCATAATTACAGCACAATTTACTGTTTTAGTAGTTTTTCGGGTCTTGAACTTCCGGAACCATTTTGAGGCCCTAAACGAATTTGTTTTTGGAAATATGGGAGTAACATGGGTCCATGGACCGATGTTTCTCTTAAAAAAGTTGTAGTTCTTGGATATATCTTTCTAACGAGCTATTGTGTGCGTCAAACGGAGATCATATGCCAAATTTACGACCCTGAGAATTTGATGTACCAATTTACCGGAAACGGGGCCCACAGTTTGGCATTTCATCTTCTAGGGTTAGGTTTTTGGATGTTTAGGGTTTTCCATTATTTCTCAACAATAAATAGGCCTTCGAGCCTCATTGTAACACAGTTTAGAGGCATGTAGCTGCCACATCTCTTCTTAGAGATAAGCTACCATTGCCCTAGTTGGTTTATTTCCATTTCTATTTGTAAGCATATTTCAGTATTTTAGAATAATGAAATGAAGTATTATTTCCGCTGCATATCTGTATTTATGGTTATCTCTATAATTTGTTGCGTCCCATTTAAATCTAGATTAGAGTGCCTTTAGAGCTAGAACTTTGTAGCAGTACTTGCAAGAGTATCGAACTTGAGGGCTTCCTATGAAGACACGAAGAAAGAGGAGTGTGTATAGGGAAGTGCAAGACACGTGTTTGATACTTACACACATTTTGAGGGCATGCCAATAGAAATGTCATTGTTGTTGGATACACTAGCATTGGTTAGCTTAAGAACAATTCTCTGTCAAATATGTTGTTTTCATGAAGTAATATTTCCAACCAAGAGGATAAAGACTTGGCATGCCTAAGGTATAGTGGTGTTATTTCTTGCATGTATTTGTGATTTATTAGTATTCCACCACTAATAAATTCATTATGTAGCTACTCGTTTAGTAATATATTACAATAATGACTTGTTAAAGGAGAAATATTCTGGTTTGTTTGAATACCATAAACTGGAAGGAAATCTAGCTTTGGATTAGAAAAATGGAATATATTTTGAAAAATATGTTTTTTGATCAAATATTATATATGCCCATTGCATGATCATTAAAAAAAACAGTCATGACAATAATAAATGATTTTGGACACACTGAATTACATAACTCTCTAGCTCAAAAACATGTTAGCATATTCAATTTTGTTTGCATTAGAGAAAATGAATGAGTAACATTAAGTTTGCTTTGAATATTTATAGAATCATTTTAGAGATTCTAAATGGAAATTGCATGTGCTAATCTTGTTAGAGGGAAAACAAGGGGCATACATAATTTGTTGGCTTCTAGGAATTGGATTCCTTTTCTCTCAGAATGGTACGCTGACAATTTAAGATTACTATGTTGAATCTATATTCTTGGTTAGTATCGCAATTTACAAATTTTTGTCTTATTATTTTCTAGTTTATTGTTGTAATCTTGTGTCAGCAATACTTTTCTCCACCCATTACATTTCTATTGACCAATTTTATTGTTGAATTGTCACTGCTTCTTAAAGACAACTAGTGGAAACGATACAACTACAAAAGTGAAGCATGAAACATTCTTAATAGAAATTGCTAGCTCCGATGTGTTTGATTATGTTGGATAAAATCAAAATTGCAATGTACCATAAGCATGGGGATTCAAAATATTGGGATAGAAATGTGTGCTTCTATTTTCCTTTATTACTTTAGTTGAATATAACATTTCATGAACAAATGTTGTACATTGAGAACATAGTAGGTACAAAATTTATTTTATGGTGATGTTTTATTTTCTTTGCTTATATAGGTCATCTGGCCACATAGTGGCCACTATTGCCCAACTAAAGAAAACTTGTTCGAGTTTCTTTCTTTTATGGGGAAAAAATGACATTAACAGTATTTCTGATGTTGAGGTATATATTGTATAAATCTTTTATAGTCTACTTTAGTTTATATTCCAGTGTTCATCAAATTTCATGCCTTATACTTTGCATTGTATCTGTCTTTTTTTTTTTTCGGAAAGGAACTCAGTATTGATGGTAAGCAGTGGGAATCGAAGAAAGAGGAGAACAATAACACTAGATAGACAAAATGAAAATTAAAAAGAAAGAGAAGAGCGCTGGTCTAGTGGTACCCATAGAGCCAATATCCCACATAGGACACACATAAAGACTAATGGTCAAATCTTCAGAGTTTGTGAATTCACCTGTAATGCCTTGGTAACACATTGATAATGTTTTGAAGTGATGAAACAATATTTCATGTTTAAATCATACTCCAACCAATACTAAGTTGGAAACTCATATTGTAATACTTGACATTTTATATAATATAATTTATGTGGTTGGAATTATTTATAGTTGCACTTGATATTACTTAATATTGTAATTAACATATGTAACTTTGTGTTTTCATATTATATGAACATGTACATTGTATGTCATTTTTTATTATTATTTTTATTTAGTTGCCAAATCATACTAATTAATTTATGTTGATTAATAATGAAAACATAAATTCAATCTAAAACTACTAAATTAGTAGTGTATGTTTATTAATGATGAACACATAAAATGAATATACTACTAAATTAGTTGCTTATAACGATTGTTAATGAAAATAAATGAAATGAATATAAACTACTAAAGTAGTAATTTATATAATGAATATGATACTACCAAAAAATATAAATGACTAATGCAAATGATAAATTTGTGATTACAAATGATGACTAAATTTTGCATATATACAACTATTAGTAGCTAATTTACAATATCTTATAACATGACTAAAATTTAGTCATATATCTTTGGTCATTAATTGGTTTCAAACGATGACTAAAATTTGCATATATATGACTATTAGTATCTAATTTACAATATCTTATAACACGACCAACATTTTGGTCATATTTATTTGGTCATTAATTGGTTTTCTTGGGTGATCTTTTAGTAATATATTTGTTGTATATTTGGTCATTAATTGTGACAATTAATGATCAAATCAAAGATTAAATCAATGACCAAATCAATGTCTAAACTAATGACCAAATTAATGACCAAATTAATGACTAAATTAATGTCTAATTATTGGGGCCTTCATTTAATTTTGACAGATTTTGACCAGTTTTGACTGACCGAAGGGCGGGAAAGAGACAGATGGAAGCAATGGTTGGGTGGTGGAATGAACAGTTGCAAAGGAGAGGTGGAAAGGTGGCAGCGGAAAGCAAATGCAGCCAAGGAGGCGGGAAGGCATAGAAGCAACCAAGGGAGAAAACATCCAAGCGAGAACTAGCAGTCCAGGTTGTTGAGAAGGACATAAAAGGGGAAGACCAAAGAGGAAAAAGGTTGTGGTTAAACCTGCTAGCAGAAGGAGTCGGTTGCAGGTGAAGGGATACAAAGTTGCAGAGGCTGAATGATAGAGTGCTGGGATCCGAGGGACTTGGTTGCTGAACTGATATGAACTCGAGCGATTAAGCCAGGTACTTTATGTAATGCTTACAGTGAATGCCAGATCATAATATAATCTTTTATGTTAAGTTTAATATAAGACAAAGCCGATGTTGGTTGTGACTTCTGATGTATTTGGCCTTGTGCTTAATTGGTCTATTAAACTTTGGAATAGTCTATTAGTCGCATGTGGACGATAATTCATAGATTGATCCAAGGATGCTGTTATCTCTGTGTTGTATATAATGGATATATGTGTATGATTCAAGGATGTTGTTATATTTGTTTCCCATATAATGGATATGTGTGTGTGTGTGTCATCGACTATGCTCGATTGATACTCCTTCAACCCCATGCTGAACCCTTCTCCCTTTTGGCCACGACGCGCCTCGAGTGAGACTCCTCACCCTTCAAGGTAAGGTGAAAATGTCGGCACTGTCCTAGACTACAATGGACCACTATTGGCCTCCTGTGCCTAAACCCAGGGTCTTTCCCCTAATGACTCTTTTGAGCCAACAAATGGTTCTGTTGCTGGGACCCGAAGTTGAGAGAACTGGTTCAGAATATGGTGTCAAGGGTATTTAAAAGAGAAATCAGAGACTGGTGGAATCATAAAGTAGATCAATTTGTGGCAGAGAAAGCTTCCCGTAGGAATCAACTGATCGACAAGGTAAGTGAGGGGATTTTATACGCTGATGGCATCAATGACCAGTATGAAATTTTCTGGTGCAAGTTCCTTGAGGACCTATATAATTGGTTGAGAGAGCTGAAGAGGCAGAGTCAGTTATGTGGACTAGTGACAGTTTGCCATAGTTGGACTTCGTCCGATATTGCATTGCTACAACAGCTGGATAACGATCGGACTAGAGTAGTCGATTTCTGGGTGAAGACTATGGTGGAAGGGTACGTGGTTGAGTTTGCTGCAGAGACCTACCAGTCTTTCTCAAGGGCAGAAGCTATGTTCGGCTCTGGGTTTAGGGGGGAGTTGATAAGAGAAGTCTCGATGTGGATTATAATGTTTATGGTAGGGGAAGCACTGCTATCCTTACCCACTGCTAGGATGGAGGCATAAAACCCAAGTACCGTGTGAAGGAATTAGAGGGGGAAATGCTGCTGATGGAGGGATAGGGATGCTGCGAGGGGATGGATGCAGAAGGATTGAAAAGAGTTAGGGATGTTAGAGCACAGAGGAGGGCACTGCTAGCAAACAAGTGGCAGGCAAGAGTGTTTCAAGCTCTAGGGAAGAGAGGGAGGGGGCCCCACCAAATAGGAGTGGTGATGGGAAAACCTCGAGTTGAAGAGGAGGGAGAAGATGGTGCTAGGCAACCCGAGTGTGGGAGAGAGGGATGTTGGAGTCGGGAAAATGAAGGACATTTCCTGCAGGTTGTGGAACTACAATTGCAATAGAAAATCGAAGGAGGACCGTCTCAGAAAGTTTTGGAAGTAGAATCAGAATATGGAACAGATGGGGGACGGTCCCTGCAGGTTGTGGAAGTAGAATCACAAGATCAGAAACCATATCGGCATGAGGAAAGAGATGATGATAATGTGGGCGATGGGATGAGGAGGTTGTTCGATGAGGAAGAAGCATCCATCAAAATTCAGCAACCCCAACCCCTAAACATAAGTGGTGTTTTCCCCAACCTTCCCCTGGTACCTTATCACAAATCAGAGGAATTTGTCATTAGCTTAGCCAAGGCAGTGCGAGTACATAGTGCGTGGGAGAAATACAGGGTCGATCTCAATATTGGAAGTAATACCAGAACTAGTTATAGTAGTAACTTGGGACTACACGGATCCCAATAGTTGGGAAGCAAAGGTTTTGTGTTGTTAGCCCATACTCAGAGCAATATGGTGGGGTCATTTACTAGATACCCAAAATTTGCAGGAAGGGGGAACGAGGATGTGGAGCAGCACTAGTATTGCTGTGAAGCCATCTGGAGGGCCCGTCAGACTCTAGATAACTTCTGGGTGGTGGAATTCCAGACCATGCTAAGAGAACAGGCTCTATGTTGGTTCATAAAGTGGGCAGATCAGAACCAGAATCTCACAATAGATGATATTAAGAGGGGATTTGTGCAGGAATTCAAGGTGTCATAGACAAACCAACAGGGGTTATCAGAGCTATGGGAAATTAAGCAGAGGGAGGGTGAGACGGCTTGGGAGCTAATGCAAAGGTTTAAGGATGCCATCGCCAAGCTGAGTTACACCCTGGACCCAAACCACCAGGGGGACTGGTTTATCAAGGCACTCTTACCTTTGACCAAAACATTGCTGACACAATAGAAGATAGGAACCCTACAGGATGCATTGGAGCAAGCATCTTGAATAGAAGTAATGGCGTGATACCCCCATGAATATCGAGGAGGCACAAGTCTACAAAATCCAGCGAACATAGGCCTGCAGAGCCAGATTGTGGACTTGATCGAGAAGTTGAGGGATCTCTAGCTGTACGACTAGCCAGGACCAATGTTTGGTGCACCCATTACCTAGTGGAAGGGCATAATGTGAAAAAATGACCATGGTTGTGGGGAGTTAATCACCCAGGGGGTGGCAGGGTTGTCAGGGGCCCCTCCCACCGTAGGGGTTGCGATAGTCGGAGCGCAAGGACCCTTCCCAGGAAGGAATAACCAAGACTTCTACGAGATCTGTAGGGCATATGGACACCTACTGTGGATGTGCCCAATTCTACAAAAATACTCTAATGTACCCTATAACAATGACTACGAGTTTTGTGCATCGAAAACTCATCACACCAATTAGTGCCAAGCTCTGGATGATCTAGCAAAAATGCTGGATAGATCCACGTTCAGGGTCAACGAAGCGAGTCGAGGGGGGCGAGGAGGCAATGGACACGGAGAAAGAACGGGATGAAGAGGGCCCTTAAGGTGTTACATCTGCGACCAGGAAGGACATATCACAAGACAATTCCCACTCCCGAGAAGACCCTGGTGTTCATAGTGCAAAGTTAACACCCATGCGACAGAGGACTACCTAGAGCTCATTGTGAAGTGGGAAGAGAGAACCTGACAGTGGGGGGGAAACTTGGTGAATGTTGAGCCTCAGACCGATGATGGCTTCCCCACGACCAATATCAATATAGTCACCCGAGGAGGGAAGAAGATAGGGGAGGACCGCTATGCTGAGGACTCCCCCTTGATTGTTAAAGCAACGTCACCACAGAGGGCATATCAGCCCAAGTGCCAAAGACAATATTATCAAGAAGCAACCAAATTGTTCGAGGGAATGACTGAAGATAGGGACACCCAAAGACCATAATTCCACGTGCCTGATCACACACAACCGATTGGGGAGTGGTTTAAATTGTTCTTGAAAATTGTTAAGGATGAGGCCATGCTGAAGGAATTGCGGAAAAGCTTAAAGGCCGCAGTATCCATGGAGAAAGGGGGAGCGGGACAACCATGTGTAGCCTTGCTGGAGAAAGCCTCCAGGAGAGAGAAGCGGATTAAGAAAAGGAGCGGAAAGGAGTTTTGAATCAATGCACAAGTGGCAGGGTTCCAAATAAGAGATATCATGCTAGATTTAGGGTCGAATGTAAAAATCCTACCCAAGAAGACTTGGGAGGCAATGGGGAAGCCACAGCTAAAGTACTTGCCAATTCAATTAAGAATGGGAAATCAGTATTGCATATTGCCCATTGGGAGATTGGAAAATGTAGAGGTGGATGTAGCAAGGGTGAAAATGCACACCGAGTTCAAAGTAATTGACATTATGGGCGATAAAGACCCGTATCCAGCACTATTGGGGATTGACTGGGCGTATGAAAACTACACTGTCATAGATTTGAAGAAGGAGCTAATGATTTCTGAAGCAGATGGGCTAAGGGTGATCCAGCCGTTAGACCCCTACCAAGGACCTAGGTTTACAAAGCCAGCAGATGACAGGGACAAATTAGGGGTGTTAGATCAACTATATACGCTCACAACAGGGAAAAGGGAGGACTACATAAATCCTACGGCCAAAGGATCTGTTAGCTAGAGAAGCATTCAAAGCTTAGAAACTGGTTCAGAAGCTGCATGGGATGCATGGAAGTAGGGTGGATATGAACTGACAACTCGACGATGTGCAATGATAATCCGAGTAAACTAGGAAGACATGGGAATGGACGACTACCTGAAGTACTATGGCCTTGAGTCGGTAGATCATTTTTTAAACAGGGTGGACTAGGACATACCAGAAGACCAAAGGATTCCCTTTCTAGACATCGTGCTTATGGCAACGCTAGCAAGATGGTGGAAGGCACACTGCAAAGTATTAAAAGACTGGAGGGATGCTAAGCAAGCAATGAAGGAGAGGTTTGGCAGGGAGGCAGATCGGCCACAGGATGAAGGAAATACATGGGGAATTCAAGTCCCGAGAAGCACATCAAAGATTGCACGACCAGCTGGGAAAGCTAGGAACTACCAAGGAATCAATGGGTACATGCATTTATACATACCCTTGGCACTTTTCCCCGAGCTTGGTATATCCAGGAGGATCTACAGCAATAGATAGCTAGTTGGTGTACCTTTGAGGCACAGTTTGTCAGTTATTCTTCATTCAAGGGAAATGAGCACAAATGATGGATATAATCCAAGTAGCAAATGGGGTTCTGTTCACCCCAGAGACGTTAGTTGAAGGGGGGCATGAGGGAAAATTTCTGTAATGCTTGTACGATATGGAATCATCATCATTTGTGACCTGTGACAAAATAGATGCAAAACTAGAGGAGGATGGATTGGAGGGGCTTAGACACCTAGCCATTGAAGAAACAGAAGGGGAAAGAGGTATTCAGGAGAACCCTTCGACGAAAGGTACCCATCTCCTACCATTGAAGCTGAGAAAACAGAATGTGGGGACGAAAGATAAGCCCAAGATAGCATTGGTGGGAGACTACTGGGACGAACAAACGACCAAAGAAATTTTTGACTTATTGCAAGAATACCAGGACCTGTTCCTAGCTTCAGTGGCAGAACTCAAGGGGATAAAAGGTAACTTGGGAGAAATGAAATTTGTTCTGAAACTAGGCAGCCGACCTGTAAATCACAGACCATACCGACTGAACCCAAGGGTAAAAGAGAAAGTTTAAAGGGAAATTGACAAAATGTTGGATGCAGGAATCATATTTCCAGTAGATAAAGCTGAATGTTTAAGCCCCATAGTTATTCAGAACAAGAACGATGCAACTGAAATTAGGGTATGCGTTGACTATAGAAGCCTGTCAAACAATGCATGCATGCATGACCCGTTCCCCACGCCATTCAATGACGAAATCCTAGACAATGTTGCAGGGAATGAAGCATACTCGTTCATAGATGGGCTCTCAGGTTACCACCAGGTCCGAATAGCTGAAGAGGACAAAAAGAAAACAACTTTCATGATTGAGTGGGGGTCGTACACATACAATGTAATGCCATTCGGATTAAAGAATGCACCAATAGTCTTCTTAAGGATTGTAATAGCTACATTCCGGGATTATATTCATAAGTTACTAGAAGTTTACATGGATTACTGGACAATATAAAACATATTGAAGAAGAATACCAGCTTATTGAGAGTGATGTTCGAGAGGTGTAGATAGTTACAAATTTCCTTAAATCTAAAAAAATGTATTTTCGCAGTTCCCTTTGGAACTCTACTGGGCCATATCGTCTACAAAGATGGAGTTTGTGTGGACCCTGCCAAGGTTGCAACAATTGTCCACATGGAACCACCACACAACGTGAAACAACTAAGGGCAAATCTAGGCCACATGGGGTACTACAGATGGTTCATCAGGAACTACGCAGCCATAACAGCCCCGATGGAAAAACTGCTAAGGAAGATGAAAGAGTTCATCTGGATTGCCAACTGTCAAGCATCTTTGAATAAACTGAAGGAAATATTAGTAAGCACCCCCATACTAGTGTACCCCCACTGGAACAAAATGTTCCACGTACACATTAACGCGTCTGGAATAGCACTAGGAGCGGTCTTAGCACAACCAGGAGAAAGGATGGACCATCCAGTATACTACACTAGTAGAAAGCTCTCTACAGTGGAAAGGAACTACACAACAACAGAATGGGAAGCTTTGGCAATGGTTTGCTCTCTCCAAAAGCTCAGATGCTACTTACAAGGTGCACCGTTCAAATTCTTTACAGACCATTCCACACTGAAGTACTTAGTAAATAAGCCAGTACTAGAAGAAGAATATGCAGGTGGCTTTTACTATTCCAGGAATTCATGTTTGAAGTGGTTGTTAAGCCCAATAGATTGAACGTAGGACCAGATCACCTGTCATGCCTGGATATAGGGGAGAATGAAGAAGCAATAGACGATCGCTTGCCCAATTCCAACCTATTAAGGATATAGGAAATTTCCGACCACCTAGAAGAGATTGCTACATTTCGAACAATAGGTCATTGCCCAGAGGGATACATGGCAGCACAAAGATGACACTTGGTGGTTAGAGCAGTAGATTTGCAGCTCATCGTGGGACACCTCTACAAAATGGGCTTGGATCAAATACTCAAGACGCTGTGTCTTGCAGCACAAAAGAAAGGACGTCCTATAGTGCCACGCAGGAGTCGCAGGAGGCCATGTAGGAGGAAAGGCCACTACAAGAAAGATACTACACGCAGGATTATGGTGGTCCACTATCCATAAGGATTCTAAAGAATTTTCCAAGGAGTCTGATGTATGTCAAAGGGTTAGTAAGCCTTCCCAATGCGATGAGATACCAGTACACCCGGTCCCTACGGTGCAAATCTTTGATAAGCAGGTAGTAGACTTCATTGGAACAATTTCTTCACTAGCAAGACACTTGCGAGCCCAATACATAATTATAGTGACAGAATACCTCACAAGATGGGTAGAGGTCATGCCAGTGAAAGACTATACAATAGAAATAACATCAAGGTTCATTTTTGAAAATATTATTTCAAGGTTCGGATGCCCAAGGAGCCTCACAAGTGACTAGGGAAACCAATTTCTCAATAAAACCATTGAGGCTCTGCTAACAACTTTTATGGTTCAGCATAATAAGAGTAGTCCTTATCATCCGCAAGTGAATGGTGCAATAGAAGCATTTAACAAAACACTAGAGAATGGGCTAACAAAAGTTGTATCTACCAACTGGGACGACTAGGAAGAAAGAATTCTAGAGACTCTATGGGCATATAGGACAAACAAGAAAACCCCTTTCCAGCATGTGTATGGTAGAGAAGCAGTGGTACCTGCAGAATTTATACTGCCCAGCATGCTCATCTTAGAAGCTACGGGAATGATGGATAGCAATGCCTTGCGGGACAGGCTAAGCTAAATGATGGAACTCAATGAAACCCGGTTCCTAGCAGAGTTCCATCAATCAGTCAAGCAATGAAGATAAAAGGCTTGGTACGATAGGCACATCAAGAAGAAGTCGTTCGAAATCAGAGACGAGGTGCTCCTTTATGACAACAAGTTCCAAAAGTTCCTAGGAAAACTACATATGCACTGTTTAGGCCCAGTCATAATCACAAAAATAAGAGAATCGGGCGTGGTAAGACTCACGCAACTGGATGGACTCCTCCTGTAGGGATGGGTGAATGGTGCACGCCTAAAGCCATTCCGCAAGTATATATATATATATATATATATATATAGATAGATAGATAGATAGATAGATAGATAGTGTGTGTGTGTGTGTGTGTGTTCGAATAATAAGGTTGCAGCAAAGCTTAGGATGCTGCAACCCATTTGTGGTCGGGGGTGGGTGGGGGGGGGGGTAGTGTTAGTGGTCACATTGGTAGGCCTAGTCAACAGAGACAATGGCCACATAGGTCATCCTAATCAATAGAATACACGTAGGTTTTAACCTTTTCCAGAATTGATGCCCGCACAAGTACTCATCCTATCCACCGTACTAGTAGTTATTTCCCGATTAAGTAATTAATAAGGAAACTGTCAAGATAGGGTCACAAAATCTTTCCCGTTAAGCATAGAATTAGTTAATAAATAAAACCATCATGACAAAATAAAGACGCCATGCAGCCCACTTTGTACTTTCCAGACCATGTCATAGTTGTCACATCCAAGTCAGTTGATAGCGGAAAGATATAGCTAGAATAAATGGAAAGGTCGTTGGAGTAATTAGTTGATTGAAGCCTTGTCAGTTAGGGGGCTTGATGTCAGAGTTGACTACTTTAATTGCAGGAGGATGCACAGGACTCTAGAATTTAAAATCATAGAAGAATTATAGGATCGCTTTGAAGAATAGGGGCAGAGGAAGAGAAGAAAGAAACCTCCAATGCAGATATTTTATCATAGAAGAGAAGCGATGGGGAAAGGAATAATATCAATCCCACAGAACGCTATTGATGCATGAATTGAAGCAATGGATGATCTATATGGGAAGTATGATAGGTTGAATCTGATCGATAATGACTTCACAGATGGTTTCCAGTTTCCGACCATGAAAAGGGAGGTGTATGCGGAAGAATTTCAAAAGGAGGATGGCACCAAGACTTCCAGAATCAGAGATGAGTTTAGGGGGATACATAGGTCCATGCTATTCCACTTAAGAAATTTTCCCATATTCGACACCCAATTTGCGACCATGTAGTGCACAAAATTGCTGGCAAGCAGGATGCATGGTGGGTCGCTATGGTTGGATAAGGAATACCCCATTCATGTCGAGGATATCAATCAACTCACCGGGCTGGCAGAAGTTAGAAATGCAGTCAGCACAACGTTCTAGGCCAGGATCAAGCGGGGAAAGAAGAAAACGGAGGACAACATCTATGCCAGATACGGGACAGAGTGAGGTGTGAGGGGCATAAAGCTGGACATAATTAACAAGGATAATATAAGTTTTTCTTGCTTTCTCATTGCAGGTAAAACAATGAGGCATTTCATAAGGAACGAGTGCACCTTGGACACCATTTTAGTTGTAGAACATCATTGCCAAGGAGAAGTACTCAACTGGTCAGCGTTCGTGCTCAATGAACTATTTGAGGCTTGTGAAGATGTTTACAGGAGGAGCACTGGATTTGTGTGCGGGTACTTGTTAATGGAACTAGAAATGTGGAAATGGAGGCCACCACCATAGAGGTAAATGGTAACCCTTACTGAAGACCAACCAATTACGTTCAAGTAAAAACCGTAGAAGGCATCGGGGGATCCCAACACAAAGGAAATCAACGAGAATTCATCCAAGAGAGCCTTGGGTACCCTCTTTGTGGACTGAATGGTATCTAGTCGAGCATGTTTAAGTTGAGGCCATAGAGGTTTAGCCTGATGGAGGAAGCATTGTGCAGAGAGGTGGAGTCCTGGCCAGGAGTGGCCTACGAGGTAAGCGAAGGGAAACCCAAGTACCTTTTTGGAGCCTTGATGCCATAGGGCCGAGAGGGAGATGGGGTAGAAAGCAGTCAAAAGTGGGCAGCTGACGAAGTACTCTGGTTGATGCTACTCCAGATGGAAGAAAAGTTGTTTGAACTAAGACAGACCATCGCCAACTTCAAGCCAAGTGAAAGTAATTATCCTGAGAACTTTCGAGGTTCCACCATGCTTTCCCCCATTGTAACGCCACTTCTCACTATGCCGCTTCCCTCGAGAGCAACTCAGGCTCGCTCCCATATCACAATCCCCAAACATCAGAAAAAGTGAGTCATCCGAACCCAACATGCCAAAAATCCGGCTACCAAAAAGCCGAATATTAACGCGTCAAATCTAGTCGTCGACCTCACAGTTGAGATCGAGTAGTCAATTCCTGCAACCACCATAGTCTAAGAGATCTGTGCCACTACTTCCACTGCATTACATTAGTCGTGGGAGTCATCCCCGAAAACAACTTCTACTTCCGCGATCCTGTCCGAGATCCTCCCGTTTGGGCACTGAAGCACTATTGCAGAAGCAAAAGTTCAATCAGCTGGTCGGACAGAGGGCACCACCTTGACCATGAGAATTCCACCAACAGAGAGTACATCACCAATTCTTGGGCTGGACCCACTAGCAGGGAGACACCTGGATACCATTTGGCAAAGAGAAAGGGTTGAACTGTACTTGCCCGCTCTCCCTATAAAGCTTGCAGTACTGCCAAACCCTAGCATTATTCCAGCCACCCCACAATTCACTCCACCATCACAGCAGGTCCACTCACCCACCTCCCATTTTGAAAAATCCATCGCCAGCGGCCTACCCCCACAGTAGCAGTTCCATGAACCAAGCACAATGCAGGTCGATACACTGCATCATTGATCATTGGCCCAATTATTTTCCTTTATTCAACAAGCAACACACAAGGCCAAGAGCCTCCATGCAGACCTAACTAAAGAGCATGAACAATAGATGAAGCAGTTGCACATGGTTATGGAGGAGAGAGATCGCCTATGGGAAGAAAACACGAAATTGCAAGCCCAGGTTGATTAGATTACACAACGGTTTAGATCAATATGGCCGACCATCATCGAGGCCAACACTGAAGCACCGACAGACATGACTACTTGCATGTTGGTCGGCTATTACGATCACATACAAATGGCATGCACGAGCCTGGAAGCCACCAATGTTGAGATGAGGCGGAAGTTAGAGAAGGTAACATCCACACTACCAGATCCCGTGGAAATTTACACATGGACGGTTGAGGGAAAGGTCAGAGAAATGGAAGTGAAGAAGAAAGCCTTGGCCAAGCCCCTCACCAATGGATACACCCTAATGGGCAAGGTCCACGACTGGTCAGGTAGTTTAGCACTAAAGAACCACCAAGTTTACCTGCTAAGAGAGCAGATTCAGTCATTGTTTGCCAGCACAAGGGATTGTACAGACCATACTCAGCTGCAGTAGATCAATGAGAAAATCAACATCCTCCAGGCCCAAGTTGACAACATTGAGGAGGAGTTAGCAAAGATGAAATGGATAATCAAAGATTTGCGGCCCCCGGTTCAAATGCAAGTTCTACTCTTGAAGGAGGCATGCGAATCCAACGGCTAGCAATGGGACGACCTCAGTCCCAGAGTTGGAGCCATCATTTAGAATAGAGGAACCACAAGGGAAATAAAAGGCCATAGGAACAAATGCCATGCTGTAAGCCCAGATTGAGGCAGAAGAGGCACCCACTCCGCAAGCAACGATCAAAGCAACATAAGTGCTGGTATAGCAAAAAACATATAAATCTTCGGTAGTAACGTAGCCACCAACTGTAGAGCACATGGAAGTAACAGTAGAACAGCTAGAGGTCGAAATGACTTGACTCGAGGACAAGTCAAGAAATTGTGGTTGGGGCCTGTTGGGGCCTTCGTTTAATTTTGAAAGATTTTGACCAGTTTTGATGACTGAAGGGCAGGAAAGAGACAGATGGCAACAACGGTTGGGTGGCAGAATGAACAGTTGTGGAGGAGTTGTGGCAATGTGGTAATGGAAAGCAAAGGTAGCCGAGGAGGTGTGAAGGCGCAAAATCAGCCAAGGGAGAAAGCAACTGAGTGAGAACTAGCAGTCCAGGTAGCTGAGAAGGACATAAAAGGGTAAGGCCAAAGAGGAAAAAGGTAGTTGTTGAACCCGCTAGCGGATGAAGGAGTCGGTTGCAGGCGAAGGGATACACAGTTGCAGAGGCTGAATGATGGAGTGCTGGGATCCAAGGGACTTGGTTGCAGAACTGATTTGAACCCGAGCAACTGAGCCAGGTACTTTATGTAATGTTTATGGCGAATGCTGGATCATAATGTAATCTTTTATGTTAATTTTAATATAAGACAGAGCCGATGTTGGTTGTGACTTTTGATGTATTTGGCCTCGTGCTTAGTGGGTCTATTAAAATTTTGAATAGTCTATCAGTTGCATGTGGATGGTAATTCATAGATTGATTCAAGGATGTTGTTATCTCTGTGTTCTCTATAATGGATATATGTGTATGATTCAAGGATGTTGTTATCTCTGTTTCCTGTATAATGGATATGTGTGTGTGTGTGTGTGTGTGATCAACTGTGCTCGATTGATACTCCTTTGACCCCATGCTGAACCCTTCTTCCTTTTCGTCGCGACGCGCCTTGGGTGAGACTCCTTCCCCTTCGGGGTAAGGTGAAAATGCCGACGCTGTCCTAGACTACATCAGACCACTATTGGCCTCCCGTGCCTGAACCCAGGGTCTTTCCCCTGATGACTCTTTCGAGCCAAAACTAATAATGACTTAATATACTACTAGACAATAAAATTGAGACAACCAATTAATGACTAAGCTAAAAATGACTAAAAGTTGACCGCGTCATAAGATACTATAAATTAGCTACTATTGGTCACCGACAGAAAAATAGTCGTTTATATGCAAATTTTAGTCGTTTTTTAGTAATTAATTAGTCATCTTCTGCTAGTGTAAGTATTGTGTTTGAATAGATATCTTATCTTTGTTTGTGAAATTTAGGGAAATTCTTATGCATGGAAAGAAATTTTAATACATGTGGTCATTGATAAATGTTGTAGGCATTTGAAGGAATGACTAAGGTTTGGAAGTGGCTAGACATTGCTGGCATAATGTCAAGGAAGAATGGATGAAGAGGACCATGTTGTTGACATAACTAAGGAAGCATTATGGAACATAAATACAATAAAATAGGGCACTTAGAATGGTGTGTTATTGAAAATACACCTAAAATGTTGTAATTTTACTAAGAATGACACCTAAAAGGGTTTGAACACCATCAATGGAACCCTTTTAAGGAGGATGGTATTTTAATTCCACCAATAGTTAATCCCTCATAGATATTGCAATTTTAATTGATTGTGCTAAGAATTCCTACATGGGAAAGTAAATGTAAATGGGTTAAATGACTGAGAAAAATTGTAATTATACTCTAATAACAACTAATGAAGAGGCAGAGCCTTGATACGAACCATAAAAGGTTATGAGAGGGAGTGAAGCTAGTACAAAAGGGATTTATGGAATTAACCTTGCCAATAGATGATTTTCAAAGATACTACTCATAAAATCTAAGCTTATTAGCTTTCCCAATTAAAATATCTAATGGGAAGGTGTGGTAGTAACTCCCACATGCATGGAAGTAGTGGGATTGTACTCAAATTATCTCATCCAAGGTATGGGAAGAGTACCACTTAAATACTTATAGATTTTAATCAAAAGCTTTTGATCTAATCAAGATGGGAAGACTTTCCAAGAGAGATAAAAAAACAGCAAGGAAGGTAGGTGGGAGAGACAGGGATGTGTGTAGAGGAAAAGGAGAGGAGAAATCATGGAGAATGAGAGACAAGAAATAAGGGCAAAGAGGGGAGAGAAAACAACTCATGGGGGTGCGATAGTAGAGTAGAGAGATAGGTAGACAAACAAGAGAGTTGATGAGTCTGATTTGATTAAGGAGAATGGCCTTTAAAACCCCACCCGATATTGTTGAGTGAGAAGTTCCCTGATGTCTTCTTGGTCTAGCCTTGGGGTGTCTAGCTATAAGAAAGACTATAATTTAGTTGAACCTATGGTGGGGTGGAACATGTCTCACCCTTCATCAATTATAGGAAGCTAATGGTTTGGATCAAATAAGTTCCCCTCTGGAATTTAAATATATAAGGTAAATCATATTAAATGAAATAAGAAATAATGTTGATAAGCTATGGGCATATATGAGCTTGCTTGTTGAATGTATAATATACCCTATGTGATGCTTGATTTTGATATGAGAGGGTGCATATGGTTGTAATGGCTACACAATATTCATATGGTTTCTTGTGGATCTCATGTGCTCTTATGATGTGTCTTTAGAAGAATAGGACTAATAGCTTTTTAGTCCTATTATTAGTTAATTGTTCATGGTTGTTATGGTCCTTTGTTAGGAAAGAAATTATGACTAAGAATATAGGTGAGGTTAACCCCCTTAGTCTCTTGGATGGCTAGGATGGTTGAATGGTTTTGAAAGGCTCTCAGTGAGTCTTAATCATGAGTTTGATCTACTTTAGATAGACCAAAATAACCCTAAGTTTACTATGGAGAATAGTAGGTATTTTGATGGTGTGGATTTAGATGTTAGATAAAACAAAATCCTTAAATGTAAAGTGGAGACTCAAAAGAAAGAGTCTTCACATAAAACTTGAGGTGGATTGATGATAGAATTCACTAAGGAACCCTTGAGCTAGTGGAAAGCTTGTTTAATGGCTTGATGTAGACTTGTGTGGCTTTAAATGTTTGTGTTTGGACATTGTTAGCTTAGCTGAGGGATTAAACAACTATGTTGTACCCCTGCATGACCGCTAAATTATTGAAAGGTTTCCTTAGTTTTGGAGACAAGATATGAAGGTTGCATACAAGGAAAATTGTGTATAATGACCTCTTCAATTTCTTGGAAGAAGGTATGGTAAATGGATGTGAAATGGAGGATCTCAAATGCCTTTGTGGCTAGTGAATACCTCTGTAGTTTTTGGAGTATTTTGGTACAATCATGTTCTTGTTAAAGTCCCTTTTAGTCATTGGACACAAGTAAATAAAATCCCTCTCTATGTCTACATTATCTTAATATCAGACATATAGTTAACTTAGGTATCAGTCCCTTTGGTTTTAGATGTTTTGGAAATTTGGGGCTAGAAGTTCTTAGTGAAAAACCCTTGTTATAAAATCGACATGGGAACATGACCAAGAGTTAGAAGAAAAGGGATTTCAAGGATTCAAGCTGTCGGTATCAAACTATCAATCTATTAGGTCTTGAGTGTTTGAGATCACATTGAGTGACTACCAATGCAAACCAAAAATACCAACAAATACTAAAAATTTGTTGAATGATGGGAATATTTCCATCATTTTTTTGGTATCATATCATTGATTATTAATTTTCAAGATATCAGGATGGTAGCCATTGAACAAATCCGTGATACTAATAGAATTTTAAGCACTTGTTGATTAACAAATATCAAAGGTTTAGGATCCATCAAGTGGAAGGGACTAAGAATTGGGTTATCGGGGTAACGGGTGCTATGTGTTAGTAATAATCCAAGCATGGGTTGGTACAATGTCCCAACATTAACAGACACAATACATATTTTGACTAAGGGAGATGGAGAGCCAAGATATGATACATGAAGGGAAGGTAACTTATCAAGATATCAAGTGATTGGTGTTGGGAGGTATGGTGAGTAATCACCAATGAAACCCCTAATAGTAAAAAAAATATGAAATGATAGGAGATGGGAAAATAAATTTATGATAGTTGATGGATGACTGACTAGTGGATATCAATCCTTTCAATTTTTGAGTGTTCGGTGATTGGAATGCTACTTATGAGGTTTCCTACCGATATTGATGGAACCCGATAAGGTGAAGATTTTCCATGCTAACATGGAAGTATTTGGTGACATGGAATGATAATATGGACCTAACATGGCGATATGACATGTCATAATGATATGGCATGAAGGCAAGGTTTGTTGATGTGGAAAGTCGACATGGAAGGATGTTGTGGCATGGAATGACATGGATCAGAGTAGGAAATGGTGCCGAGGTGGAGTCTAGGTAGTAGATGATGTAGTACAAATGAAAGTGTGACATATGAGGTGATGACCACATGGATAAGTCCTACCACGTGTTTTCCACATGGCACTGGTATAGATGCTGATGTGGCATATAAACTGGGAAGATATTCAAATGGGAATAACTTTGTGCTTGAAGATTAGAATGTGATGAAATTTATATCATTGGAAATCTCTCTACAAGAAAAATATGATTGTGGTCTTAGAAACTCGTTTTAATGTGGTTTGAGGAAGAGGAAATTATAATAACACCACTTCATTAAAGTGACCTATGAGATTGGGTTTGGACACCTTTCATATTTAATTAGGCATTAAGGGGATAGGTATAATACATTCATCTTGGTCTTATGTGGGTTTTAAAGATACTTCACATTTGATTGAAATGCATGGTCATCATCAGCCAAGTAGTTCCTCAATCAATCTTGAATGGTATTTTGTGTTGTTTTGATAATACCATGATCTAGATTAGCATTAGTGTTATTATTTCCTTGCTTCATCTATAACTTTCATAGGATATTCAAAGCTAATAATTGCTTCTTCATCATAAATAATGTTATAGTCTCTCCTCTTACAATGTAAATAAGTTTCATCTGAATCGACTATGTTTTAATCATCACTAGACATTAAATCATCCTAAGGCATAAATCTTTTATGTTTCAGTTGTTTCTTCTTCTTTTGAGTAAGAGTGGTAACCTTGTTGGAATCAATGTCAATATTACGTTCATTTGGAGTTTCCATATATTGAAATGTGACTTTTCTAGCCATATTAGACTATTGACCTTTCTTTCTTTTTTGTTCATGTTTCTTTACTTTTGTTACTCTTTGTTTCTTTTTCCTTACTTTTTGTCCCTTGTTGATATGAAATACAATAGTGACTTCCATGATGTTTTCTTCTATAGTATTAATCCCCGATACCATATGTGGAAGTGACATAGCAGGATCTTGTAAGAAAAATACAATCTTTTGATGTCATATAGGTTTTTAAAAATATCATGGTACTTGTAATTATACATTATACATAAATAAGAATAAATGATTTTACATTACCTCTCTTAATTTCTTGCACGATATATACACATAGTTCTATAAAATATTGTTCATGTAAAAAAAGTTCATTTTGAAACAATATCTAATATTCACATATGTCTTGGCTTGTTTCGTGAATGCATAAAAAATCTCTGCTCATGGAACTAAACATATATCCCATAATGACACAAGTACTTGATTACTTCCTAACATGTGTTCAAACTTAGTGCACTGCACACACATAGACACACACACACACACACACATTCTCCATTATTCTTTTGTTTGTGGGAGCAGGCATGGTGTTGGGGGTGGGGAGAGGGTGTTGTATCTACAACCTTAGGGGAATAAAAGTGTATTCATACACATGAAGCCTAGGGTAATGACTAATAATGCAACAAAAATATATATGCCCTACTTCAAGGTCTAAAACTAGAAAAATAAATCAAAGCTCGAAAGTTAATAGTGCTTGGGGACCCTGTTTTAATCATCAGTTTGTCTACTTTTCATTCAAACCTCACAATATTATCGGTTATAACCCATATGGAAAAAATTAGACAAGAGAAAGGTAACTTGGCCTCAGTTTCCTACTTCTAAATCTTTTGGTATCAAAATAAAGAGGTGTATGTGCTAGTAAACTTGGAAACAAGAAAGAAGATGAGGGTAATTTTAATTAACTCCAAGGAATATGATAAACTAGTTCCATAAATCCTTGATGAACCTCTTTGTTGGTATTATCATGAGACACATTAAGGATCATGATGTGGAAATGCTCTCATATTTCATGGGAGGTGGTTGATAATGACCTCCCACCACCCTCTCATTCTTCTCATGATGACTTCACCCACTTATGATTACCTCTTCTATTCAAATGGTATGCATTTTGGATCTTCCCCATGGAAGGAAAACTCAAACAATTTTAGGTCTAATATCTTGATTTATTGCAATTCTCTATAGTTTAGGTGTCTTTTGTCTTAAATTCATCTTATTTGGCATCCCAACTCCCTTCTCTTGTAGGAATTCAATGTCAGTAACATTGGTAGTCTCGTAGCAATACAATTCATGGCGTATTTTCTCTATCCCTCCAACCCAACTCAAATATTTGGTTTTCCCTATGTCCGTTTCCATTTATTTACTTCTATTCCAGAGACCTCCCACCCGTCTCTGTGCATTCTAGAGGTGAAAAGGATGACACAAATCACTAAAGGATTGAAGCCACTTTTTCCATTGGTTATCGATATTACAACATCAATTTGGAAACAACAACATGGATCATTCCCAGGATGCCTTGATTTGTGGCCAAAACAATAACCCTATTTGGAAACTTATGTTAGTAATCAAAAGTACAATGGATGAGCATCACCTCCACCACATGGACTATATATAGAATTGATGGAAAAAACAATTTCTGACAAGCCATAAAGCTAGGATCAATATCTCGATAATAAATTGGGGGATTTTAGAGCCAGTTATAATCCCAATGAGATCCATTCTCACCCTCAACATCTATAACTCATGATTGCAAATAAAGTTGTCATTTTTTTCCTAGTCTTCCAATCCCATTGCGTTTCGATTCCAGAAAAGGAAGTTCATGATCTTCAGCTTCATTTGGCCCATCATTCACCTCAGACCTCTGCTCCTTTTTCTTCAAGGACTCACTATCACAATATAAATAATATTCTCTTAATGAATTTGTATCAGAGGTAAGCAATCAACCATGAATACATTCAAAGTTGCCACTTCAACATTTAGGGAATATCATGGCCATTAACTCAAAGAATAACGATGTTTTTAATGAGTGAATCTCATCCTCTGCAGTTTAACTTCTAATGTACTACAACGGATACCTCATCCTAGGACCTTTTTGTAAAATTGATGCTTATATGTTTTTTAGAACCATGATATGCCAAAAACTTCCTACTATGGCTTTAGTGGGCTACTATTCTGAAAATGATTGTCATATTTTTCCAACACAAGAAGCCTCTTTGTTGTACACTTGTAATGCCTTTTCATCACAATTTTGATTTTAATATAATTTTTTTCCTAGTTTTCGTTAGTAATAATAATAATATTTTTTTCAAAATTGTCAATTTCATAAGGTTTACTAAAACACAATTCTATTAAAATAAAAATAAAAAACACCTTTACCCATGTATTGAAAAATAATATGATATTTAACCATAATCTAAGAAAGAAAAATTTCATGCCCATAAACACAAACACATATAAAAGCTTAAAAAAATAAAAACAATAAATATAATAAAGAGATAAAAAAACCTTTATTATACATTAATTTTAAAAATATAGATAAAGTTCAATTAAAATAAAAATAAAAATGAAGAGAATTTTGAAAAATATAAAAACAAATTAAAAAAAGGGCAAAAAAAAAAAATTAATTGAATTAAATCTATGGCAATTAGAAGGGAAGTGATTCTCAAAATTTTCTTTCACCTTATATGATCTAATTCACCCCTCGATACATAGGTTGTGTGCGAGGATTGGTATACAATTACGAGAATGTTCATTCCCCTCAACACTACAATATTTTTCAATTGTTTGTTTGTTTGTTTTAAATGATTTGATTTACATTTATTTTTTAATGTTTTTAGTTTATACAAGATAGAACAATAGGTGAATGGGTGCATTATTAAAGAATTATTTGTGTGATGATCACTGGGTTGAAACTCTATGGGTAGTCCCCAACCTAATCCTAAAAATTAAAATAATTTTTTTTTTTAATTTATTTAATTTTTTTTTTAATGATTCAAATTTTTTTATATTTTTTTGATTTATTTTATATATATATATATATATATATATATATATATATATATATATATATATATATAAGTTTCTTTGGATAGTCCCATGAAAGAAAATTTTGCTAATCAAAGACACCTCCTTTTTGAAAGTTGATTTCTTCTTAAAGGACTTAAAAACATATTAAAATTTCTTGACTTATAAGGACAATGTTAGATATCTATCATACTTTTACTACGACACTTTCTACTTCAATCAACAAGGTTTTTATTGAAGTGCCATATAAAAATAATAATAATAATATAATTACCAACCATTGATATTATGATGAATGTAAGACTACTAGAAAGGCATTAGGGATGCTTCAAATGAATATTTAAAACTCAATATGATAAATACATGGAAGAAAATGTACTATATAAATAGAAAGAAAGAGTAGCTATTGCACCTTTCTAAATTGGATCATAGGAAGGTTTGGAAGAAAATTATGTATCTCGTAACATCTTCGACACCATTTCAAATATTCATATAGATAATGAAATATTTTCCATGGAAGACATAGAGTTTGAGGTTAAGTAGCTCACAATTAGGAAAGCTAAGTCACTAAAGACTACCAATATGAATTTTTTAAAATTTGAGGGCATATACTCGTCTCTGACATTCACAAGCTCTTGCATTTGGTAGTGAAGCAAGGTGTCCCTAAACCATGGATGAAAAGTCTTGTTGTACCTATTTTTAAAGGTGGGATAACAAATTTCTGTCTAATTATAAAACCATTATGATTAGCCCCATTTTAACCAAGTTGTATAGAATTATTTTTGAAAAAGAATATTATCTGCTAGATATAAATCCATGAAAAAAGAGCTAAAGGTCAATTAGAGTTTAGGAGATATCATTCAACTATGGGTAACCATGCTATTCTTAGGATATTTTTTGAGGAGTGCTACAATAATAAAATTGATCTCCTGTGTTGTTTTGTTGATTTTAAAAAAACTTTGGACACTATTCCTAGGACAAATATTTTGAAAAGGTTGGAAGAGAGAAAGGTTCCTTTTAAGTTGAGGGCCATTGTAACAAGGTTTTATGAGAATTTTATTTCCACGTTTATTTCCACTAAGTGATTGGAATAAATTTACAATATCAAATTCAAGCAATGGTGTCCACTATCCTGTACCCTTTTTGGCATGTACATTGATAAGTCAGAAGAGTCTTTGGAGGAAGCAAGCTATGTTGGTCCAATTCTCACTAGCATAGTCACCACTCTTCTTCTTTATGATGATGATATTTTTCGTTTAGTAAGAATTCCTTTCGATATTGGAAAGAAACTAATAATCCTCAAATATTTGTGTTCCAAGATGGGTTCCACTATTAATGTTAAAAAAAAAAGAGTCATGATAATTAAATATAAAGATATATAAAGATATCACATATGATATTTTTGTATATGACAACAACAATTTGGAGGAAGTGCCTTCATACAAATATCTTGAAATGAATATCCATCACAAACTCAACTGAAATTATAACATTGAGAAAATGATTAATGAAGGGTGGAAATCTTATCATGAGCTTGAAAGTAATTGTAAATCAAAAGAATTTAGATATGATATTAAAACAAATCCTCTTTGAGACTCTCGTTAGTCATGTAATATTATATGGATGTGACGTTTGAGGAAGCAATATATCTAGATATTGTTAGAGAAAGATAGAACATATCCAAAAGAAACTTATAAATTATAATCTCAAAAATAAAGGATATACACCCTATCTGTTGGGTCCCTATAATACTAGTGATTACCCCATTACTATTGTAGTTGTATCTCTTATTTATATTGTTGTGCCCCTATTTTCCCCATATTGTTATTACTGTGCCCCATAGAATCCCTCTATTGTTATTTTTGTGGCTTTATATTATTATTGTTAGGTCGGCTGGGTTATATTGTGACTCCTTAGACTCCTATATATAGAAAGGAGGTTTTGTCATTTGAATCATCAATGAATTGCTCATTTGTGTAATGTAAAGGAGGTTGTCCCCTCGAAGAGGCTGAATTCTAAGGCGTTGATCTCTCTTTTCTATATTTTTGTGAGTTGGTTTCATAACGTTTGGTATCAGAGCTTTAGATTCTAGGGTTTCGCTGCTCCAAACAGGTCATTGTGTCATTTTCGCTATAACTTTTTTCTGCGACGTTTTAGAAGCTAAAAAAAATCCCATTTGAGAAGAAATCATGCTAAATCTTGGGTCTGAATTTCAGAGCTTTTTGCGCTATATTTGCAGAGATATGATCTGAGGAAGTTCGTCTTTTTGTAGACTCCTGAATTACATTCCAAGCAAGTGACCTGGGGAAAATCGTCATAACTTTCTCTTTGAGCATCAGATTGAAATTTCGTAAGAAGGTACAGAAAGAGGACAAATTGTAGTTTCTTGTATATCTTTTTCAGATCCAAAGGTCGAAACAGTGACTCATGGTACATCATACAAATTCGCTCTACTGAACTAGTCTATAATCAGGTCATCTCGGGAGATTGGGCATAACTCTTCCTTGGAGAATCCAATTTGGATCAGACTGGTGACATTAGAAAGAGGACACAGAGGGATACTACAGGTCACAATTTCAGAACTAGGTGATCTGAAATTGCAGAGATACATCAGATTCAATATCAAGCTTCTACAAAGTGAAAAAATGTGTGTAGTTTTTTTAAAAATTTTGCATAAGCTTGGTTTGACAAATTAGTTTGAATTAGTAATTGATGCCCTAAGGAAAGAAAATGCAAACACCTAGTAAGCAACCTAAAAGCTCTAGCATGAATCATGAAGAAGAGGAAGAAATGCAACATGATATATCAAAATTACAAGACCAAGTGCAACAATTGTCACTTGCACAAAAAGCAACAAAATCTAAGATGGATGGTTTTAAGGAAAGATGTAGAAGCTAAGATGGATGGTTTAAAGAAAGGTGTAGAAGCTAAGATGGATTGTTTAAAGAAAGGAGTAGAAGCTAATATGGATGGCATGTAAGCTAAGATGAATAGCATGGACGCTAAAATTGATGGCATGGATGATAAGATGGAAGAATTGAAGATAAATATGAATAAGTTGCTACAGGAAATGGTCACTAATGGTGAAAGGGTAGTAAAGGAAACTCATGATGAGAACAAAAGAAATGCTAATCATGATTCCATAGACTCTAATGTTGGATCAAAGACCCACCATATTAAAAAAATCGATATGAGGAAGTTTGATGGCAAGGATCCCGCAACATGGATATTACATATGGAGCAATTTTTCGATCTCAATAATGTGCAAAACACACAAAAGGTACGTATTGCAACTTTATATTTGGAACCAAATCAGTTTGTATGGTATCAATGGCTTTTCTCTCGTAAACAAATTATCACTTGGGCAATTTTTACGGAAGAATTGATGGCACATTATGAGGATACAAAAAGCAACACTTTTTTTAGCCAATTGATAAGTCTCAAACAAAAGGGTTCAATAATAGAGCACATTGAGGAGTTCCAAAAATTGAACATAAGGGTAAAAAATATTCCATAGGAGCATAGGATTGATGTGTTCATAGGGAATTTAAAGGATAATATCCAACATGATGTTCGCCTTTGGTAACCTGATTCATTAGAGAAGGCATTCAGGTTAGCAAGAAAAATGGAAAGCCTAAATTATGGCAACCGGGAAGCATACCACTCACAACTATAAAGATGGAAGTGTTGTTTCCCCTAGTCTTCCACAACCTATAAGGTTGACACCATAAAAATTGGAGGAAAAAAGAGAAAAAGGGCTTTGTTACAGTTGTGATAGCAAATACAGTAAAGGTCATATGTGTGCTCAGAAGAAATTATTCTACATAGATTGTGAAGAGGAAGAAGAAAAGGAGCAAGAAAGGTCAAAATAAGAGGATATACTCCAGGAACAAAGCCTAGATAAAGAATAAATGAATCCGACCATATATTGTAATGCATTGGCGGGAATTACCACTCCTCAAACCATCAAGATAAAAGGACAAATCAAGAAGAAAAAGATAATAGTGTTAATTGATTCAGGAAGTAACCACAATTTTATTCATTGTAAGGTAGCAAAAGAATTGAATTGCTTCTTATATCCAGCACCAGAGTGTCAAGTGATGGTTGCAAATGGAGGAACAATAAATTTCTCTGGAAAGTGCCATAATATCAAGCTATCCATGGGAGAATATGTATTGATTAGCCTAATGCTTTCCATTCCAATGGGAGGTGTTGATGTTGTACTAGGAGTCTAATGGCTACAATCCTTGGGTACAATAGCTTTTAATTTTCAAGAACTTTTCATGAAATTTTCTGTGGAAGGAAAGGACGTTGAATTAAGGGGTATTGCAGGGAAACCGGGAAAGATAATCAGCTCTAACGGTATGACAAAGCTTCTAAAAAAGGAACAAAGAGGTGTAATTGCACAATTATGTTCGCTAGATGTTTCCACATTGGAATCATATATTTCTCCAGATACCCAAAAAGTCTTGGACAATCATTCCAAGGTATTTGAGACTCCCAAAGGTCTCCCACCTATTCGTGATCATGATCATGCTATTCATATGATTCAAGGAAGTGTTCCTCCAAACATCAGGCCGTACAGATATCCCTATGCCCAAAAGAGTGAAATTGAACTTATGGTTGCAGAAATGCTAGAGGCTGGTATAATTCAACTGAGTCAAAGTTCTTTCTCTTCTCCAGTGGTATTGGTGCACAAGAAGGATGGATCATGGCACATGTGCCCGGATTACAGGGAGCTCAACAAGCTCACTATTAAAGATAAGTTTCCCATTCCTGTCATTGATGAATTACTGGATGAATTACATGGATCAATTTACTTCACCAAGTTGGATCTTCATTCAGGATATCATCAAATTAGAATGAAGACCGAAGACATTCCGAAAACAACATTTAGAACTCATGAGGGTCATTATGAAATTTTTTGTCATGCCTTTTGGCCTTACCAATGCACCTTCAACATTTCAAGGTTTGATGAATTCCATTTTCAAACGATTCCTTAGAAAATTTGTGTTAGTATTTTTTGATGATATACTAATCTACAGCAAGTCTTGGAAGGATCATGTTGAACATGTTGACAGGGTGCTACAACTATTGGAGGAGAAACAATTATATGCAAAAAGATCCAAATGTTTCTTTGGAGTACAAGAGGTGGAATATCTAGGTTATATTGTATCTCATGAAGGAGTTAAGGTAGACCATAGCAAAAATTAAAGCCATTAAGGAATGGAAAATCCCCACATCCATAAAGCATTTGCTAGGATTTCTTGGGTTGACAGGGTATTATCGCAAGTTTGTTAAGAATTATGGGAGAATAGCAGCACCTCTAACAACATTATTGAAGAAAGATGCATTTTCATGGACTCCAGAAGCAACAAAGGCCTTCGAGCATCTTAAAGAGGCAATGTGCCAAGCATCGGTCTTAGCTACACCAGACTTCACAAAAACCTTTATTGTGGAATGTGATGCTTCAGGAAATGGAATTGGTGCTTTTTTAATGCAAGATGAAAGACCCATTGCTTTCAAAAGTCATCCAATCAAGGGAAAGTTTTTACACAAAGCTATTTATGAGAAGGAAATGCTGGCAATACTCCATGCACTTAAGAAATGGCGACCCTACCTAATGGGAAGACAATTCAAGGTAAAAACGGATCATGATAGCCTTAAATACTTTTTAGAACAAAGATTATCCTCTGAAGAGCAACAAAAGTGGGTCACAAAGATGTTGGGTTATGACTTTGAAATCATCTACAAAAAAGGGAAGCAAAATGTAGTGGTAGATGCACTCTTAAGAAAGGATGAGGATGTGGAAGCATTGTTGTGCACCATTTCTATTATCCAACTAGATTGGATAAATGAAGCAAGGGAGGAATGGAAGAATGACGAAGAAGTGTGGGCACTTATTCGAAAGTTACAACAAGACTCCAGTACGTCTGATACATTTAGCTAGAAAAATGATTCGTTATGGTACAAAGATCGCTTATACCTCTGTAAGAATTCCCAGCTAAAACAAAATATTCTTATGGAATTGCACACTTCTCCCTTAGGAGGACACTCAAGATTTTTAAAAACTTACCACAGGGTTAAGAAGGAATTTTTTGGGAGGGCCTTAAATCAGATATTCAAAATTTTGTGGCAGAATGTTTGGTTTGCAAACAAAATAAAGTTGAAACAATTAATACATCGAGTCTATTACAACCTTTATCCATTCCAGGCCAACGTTGGGAGGAGGTTTCAGTGGATTCTATCACAGGTTTACCCAAGTTTGAGGGAAAGAGTGTCATCATGGTGGTAGTTGACAGACTTACCAAGTATGCACACTTTTGTGCATTATCACATCCATTTAAAGCCAGTATAGTTTCTACTACATTTATGGAAACAATTCAACAGCTACATGGAAACCCAAAGATTATTGTAAGTGATAGAGATCCCATTTTCACTGGAAATTTTTGGACAAAATTATTTTCTTGTCTTAGTACTCAGTTAGATCATAGCTCATCTTATCATCCTCAATCTGATGGGCAAACTGAGATAGTAAACAAATGTTTGGAAGGACATCTTCGTTGCTTTGTATCTGATAAATAGACACAATGGGTCAAATGGTTTCCTTTGGCTGAATGGTGGTATAACACTTCCTTCCATACAACAACAAAAATGACCCCATTTATGGCACTTTATGGATATCAACCACCATCCATCACATAATATTTAAGAGAAAATTCTAAGGTTCAAGCAGCGGAACATGACATCGAACATCAACAACATGTCCTCCAACTCTTAAAGGATAACCTCGTGTTGGCACAGAATAGAATGAAACAATAGGCAGATCAACATCGCAGTGAAAGAAGTTTTGATGTAGGTGATTGGGTATTCCTACAGCTACAACTATATAAGCAAATGTCCCTCAAGCAAGCTAAGAAGGATAATAAATTATCACCAAAGTATTATGGTCTGTACAAGGTGTTGCAAAAGATTGGTACTATGGCATACAAATTGGAGCTTCCTGCAGCTTCTCGATTGCACCCAGTTTTCCATGTTTCATGTTTAAAGAAGGTTATAGGTGACAAGCTCCCAGTTCAAACAATATTGCCAGAACTTGATGAGGAAGGAAAAATTATATTGGTACCAGAAGTAGTCATAGAAATAAGAACTCGACAGTTACGAAATCGATCAATTTCAGAGTATCTTATCAGGTGGAAGAACTTATTTGCTAAAGATTCCACATGGGAGGATGAGAATTTTATACAGAAGCATCCAAAACTACTGAAGTGTTGAGGACAACACTTTTTTGAAGGAGAGGGACATGTTGGGTCCCTATAATACTAGTGATTACCCCATTACTATTGTAGTTGTATCCCTTATTTATATTGTTGTGCCCCTATTGTCCCCATATTGTTATTACTGTGCCCCATAGAATCCCTCTATTGTTATTTTTGTGGCTTTATATTATTATTGTTAGGTCGACTGGGTTATATTGTGACTCCTTATACTCCTATATATGGAAAGGAGGTTTTGTCATTTGAATCATCCAAGAATTGCTCATTTCTGTAATGTAAAGAAGGTTGCCCCCTCGAAGAGGCTGAATTCTACGGCGTTCATCTCTCTTTTCTATCTTTTTGTGAGCTGGTTTCATAACAATATCCTGTCCTCCTCATCCAATCAGGCCTTTCCTCCATCGCGAGCATGGGTATGTATGACTAGGTATTTAGCATATAAGAAAAGGTTAAACAACATGGAAGATAAACGACTTTCTAAAATTTATTCAAGCTCTAGCCAAAACCACCTTTGGTTCAATTCAGGATGGCATAAGGATGTTAAATTTTGACTAGACCATTGGGGATAAAGGAAGAGACCATTATAAAGAATAAGGATAATATACAAAATATTGTTACCTCGGATTTTTAGTAGAAATTGTGGTGTGATAATGATTTAGAAGAGAAAAGGAAATCAAGATATTATAAAGAGGTGATCAACCCAGCTCTCAAAAATTATATATATATATATATATAATTTTAATTAATTTATTTCATTTTTCAATTTATTTATTTCAATTTAATTTTTCTTTTCAAAATTTAAAATTTTTATTTAAATTTATTTTACTTTCAATTTGTTTTTTAGGTATTTATTGTATAATTAATTTCTTTTATGTTTTGATTTCTAATATATTTCCCTTTAAAAATTTTGTCATTTATATATATGTCTTAAAATTATTTAAAAATATATTTCAATGATTTTCAAATTTTAAAGTAAAAGAGGAGAAAATTTAGAATTATAAAAGAAGATATAACAAATAAATTAAAAACCAAAATTAAAAGTTTCTATTTTGTTATTTACTTTTGAAATATTATAAAATTTTGAAAATTTTCTTTGGAAAGTTTTAAAAACTAATAAAAAAAGTTTAATATGTTCATAAAATATATAGAAAATCCTAAAATAAAAATAAATGGTAAATAATATAAATGGAAACAAATATTAAAATTTGAAGTGCTAAATGCTACTGGTTGAATGTTTTTTATGATTTTAAAATAGTCTTTTAAAATTTTCCATATTCTTTACCTTGTGCTCTTTAAAATTGGACATGAGGTGAAGAATACAAAAAAAATTATGTTTGTAATAAAAATAGATGAATGGTTGCTATTGCGTTGAGAAGCATTCTTTAGCTTGGTATGGAAGTGATGTTGTAATATCTTGTCCTTTTTCATAGGTGGGAAAACCTATCATAACTCAGTTGTCAAACTAGCAGGGAGAAAATCCATCTCTAATTGTTATCCGCGAATGCAGGTTGACTCATCACTGTTAATAAAGGAAAACCACACCACCTGCAAGAACCCGCTGGTGGTCCATAAGGGGATAGACTTTCACTCTTGCTAGATGCCTCTGGGTCTTGGGTCATTAACTTGTTTCCTTATGTCCGAGGAAGACGAGCTCTTAGCCAAGCAAAAACAGTTTTAGGGCATACTCTAGGCCCATTGTAATGTCTTGTCCTATTATGTTATGTAAATTTTTTGACTCGACCAAATTACATTAAAAAAAAAATTAATAATATATATATATATATATATATATATATATATATATATATATATATATATATATATATATATATATATAAAATAAAATAATAAAATTAATAATTATAATTATTAATAATTAAACTAGTCTAGATCCATCTTAACTTTGGATCTACCAAGCATTGAGAGGGATCAAATCTCCTTAGGTGAAAACCTCTTTTATAGTGAAAAGAGATTTGATCCCTCTCAACACTTGGTAGATCCGAAATTAAGATGGAACTAGGCTAGTGTTTAGTGAATTTGGAATACATAAAAATAACAAAAATAAATTAATTACTTAATAAATGACAAATAAATTGAGTAAAATATTTATTTTATTCTAGAGGAAAAAATTGGGGGAGTTCAAGGAGGAAAATTTCATTCTCCAAGTTATAAGATTGTCATTTGTAGGGTAGACATTTGTATTATTCTATGTTTTTAATGAAAATCCATGGGTTTGTCTCACAAAGAAGTCTATATTTCTAAAGCATCAACATCTTATTTGTGTATCTTTTTTATTGGTGCCGGTGAATATTATGGGATTTCTTCTAATGTGAATGGAGAGTTAAAATTTTCACCTTGTGAGGAGTTTAATCATAGTGCAAGCAATGAGATTGAGCATGTTGATGAAGAATTGAGGATTTTGATAGCACCATTGATGAAGGGGAGAAATATGATGCCAATGATCCTTCTTAATAGTTTAATGATAACATCAATGATGTGGAAAGTAGTCAAAATCTAGCTCTAAGTAAATATTTTGATGATAATTTAAATTATTGGAATGATCATTTTTTTCCTAGTAATGATTATAATGGAAATGAAAATGGAGATTCTAGTGATAGCATCGGAGAATGATGATGATGCCATCAATAATGATGGATATTTTCATCCAATGATAGAGTTTAAAGGCTTTGATAAATTTGATGAAGATTTCCTTGCAAGTGCAGGTTTTAACGACATTGATGGGAATGATGAAGATTTTCCCTCAGGCGGGTATTTTAAAAGTAGTGAAGTTGATTAGATGATGGTGGAAACATTCTTCCAAGTGGGGAATTTAAAATCACCAGTGGCGATGATGATGATTTTCCTCTTAGTGAGTATTTTAAAGGCATTGATGATCATGGTTTTAATTATGAAGACATTCCTCCTAGGTATTGAAGGTGATGACGATTTTCTTTCAACTGAATAATTCCATGGTAGATATAATGACATTGATAAGGATATAAATAGTTTTTTTACTGAGTTCGATATTCTCCTTATCAATTAGATTCACAATGAAGGTGATGATGGATATAGGAGTGAAGATGATGCTCTAAACAACTCAAGTGTGGGAATTCAAGGTAATTGACATTCTATTGTTGGGTCTCCTAACAATTTTGAGTAAAATTATATTGAGGATGACATTTATCTAAGTCATTAGGAAATTCCTTCATGAGGATGATGAAATAATAGAGAGATTGTAAAAGAATATTGTATCTAGTACCAAGAATAGATTTTTTTATATCAATCCAAATCATTCCAACCATACAATGTTTATGGTAGGGAAAATTATAAGGATGGGAATTTGTGTTAAAGTGTAAAATCCTAGCAAATATTACTAGTCTCTAATATGAAAACTATAAAATGTTTGTTGAATTTTTGGTAAAATATTCAAATTTTTAATGATTTTATATATTCTCTATATAGAATATTGGCAATTTTTAAGGTAAAATAATTTCATCTTATAAAATTTGATCAAACCAATTTTAGGAAAATAGATTTTTTTTTGGAAAAACAATGGAAAAATAACCTATTTATGAAATTTAGCCCTTAATATTTTTCTTGGTTTAGGAAATAATTTCTCACGATATCAAGTTCCAATAATGATTTGATTTCAAGTGAATGTTGTAAAAATAATTGTTAAAAAGGATATGCAACATATATACCTAGGAGAAACGTAAGATATATATTTCAATGAATAAAAGAAAAAAATCATATTTAGTGGGGTGGGTGATATGTAAAAAATAGATTATGATTATTTCACTAGGAATCTTTCACTTCGTAGGTGATATGTAAAAAATAGATTATGATTATTTCACTAGGAATCTTTCACTTCGTAGGTGATATGTAAAAAATAGATTATGATTATTTCACTAGGAATCTTTCACTTTGTATAAAGGAATTCAATAAATTTCACTAAATATCAATAATCTTCATTTATCAAAAATCCAAAATTTGTTGGAGAAGGTTCCTATATTTTATTCAAAATTACATTATGGACGAGAGAGTGGAACATTAACAAACACTACAATGTCATGGGTGCATTTATTTTCCAAACATGGAGAGTGTATGTTAGATAGGGAAATAACACATATTCTAGATAGTCCTCAATGCAAGAAATCTACAACTTATATAAATAATATGTTGAAGGTGTGGAAGGAAATAGTCATTTCATTACATATGAATATTTTACAAGAATATAGAAGAAACAATTCAATAATATATGTATTTTTAAGAAGTTAAAAATGGGGGTTTACAGTACATGTAATTTTCTTAAATCAAGAAGGGGTGAAATTATTTTTTTAGAATTAGATAGTTTATCAACTATGAAAATTGATTATCAATATACTTATTTTATGTTATGTGCAAATTCCATTGAAAAAGAACTCCAAGAACATCACAATCAATAATTAAGTGAATAGAAAAAGTTGTGAAAACATAAAAAAACAAGTGTTATGATGCTCCATATAAATGTATAGGTTTAATAATTGATGGTGTGGAGCAAGAAAAAACACTTATGCCACATTTTATCCATAAGCCAAAAAAATTACGAGAGGAGGATTTTATTCATTTTCACTTCTTTATATGTATGGTTTTTAATGGAAAAATGTGTCCAAGTTTTTACTTTATAGCTCCAAGTATTTATAGTGATGTAAATCTAAGCATAAACATAATTCATCATGTTCTTACTCACTAGTTGACTAATATTCCTCATGTTATGTATCTACAATTAGACAACACTAAGCATGGACACACAAATCAATTTGTATCTAGATATCTAAGCTTTATTGTTGAACTAGGAACATTTCAAACAATAAAATCTAGTTTCCTTCTTGTTGGGCACAATCATGACCATATTGATCAAATTTTCAATCATTTGTAGTAGCATTGAAGAGGAGGGAAGTTGGGATCGTACCATAATTAATTGAAAATACTAAGAAATCATACACTCCATAGCTCATTTTTCAGATATTGGAAGAATTTGTTCACATCAGGAGATTTATTGAGGGATTACATGGTGAAGAAAAGTGCATTGAACAACTTAATGACATTTTCTTCCAACATCAACTTTGTATCAAAAAAAACTATTGGGAGACACTTGTGTGGGGCAATAAGTATTTAACTAGTGCATAATGGGGACCTTAATAATGTTCATAATATTTGAATTCATTCCAAATATTCCAATGTTTTCATCAAAGTTATAGTTATTGCAATCAACTATTGAAATCCATAATGGATGAAGGCGTAATAAAGATGTAAATTATTTTGAATGCTTGGATGAAATTAAAAAGGTCTATTAAAGATACATATTAGTACTCTGATGTCATTGGTTCTATTTAGCGTGATTTTTTTCAATGGTCAAAGTGATATAATTTCAAGCTTAATTAATGGAAACACATTTTTGAAGGCTCCATTTAGCTGGCCACAATGTAACCAAATGAATATGAGGAAAGAAACATTGTTGAACAACAACAATATTAGAGTATGTTTATCAACATTTATTCTCTTTTCTTAACCCCTAATACTAGGAGTAAACAACCTTCCTTTCCAAAAACTTGGCTTTTTTTCATTCATGAGGGATGTGGGTTCCTCTTTCACCCATTTGTTCCATGCACACCTCATAGCCTAAAATATTCAAGTACTTAGTCCCTTTTCATCCATGTGAGTTGTGGGTTATTTTTTCACCAAACTCACCTCACATTCCTCATTTTTCACTCTTCAACAATCAAAAGGTACCTATATATCATGTGGGTGTGGGAGACCTTTATTTTTCACCTCCTTACATTTCCTCAACCTACCTAGCTTCCCCCACATTGCTCAAAGGGACCTGTAAAACTTCATACTTAGTCACTTTTCGATTCACTACCTCTATACTATATTATGTCTCACATGCCCATATTAAGAATTTTTTGAGCTATTTACAAGAATTCTTGGCCAAAACTCTACTGATTTTGTTTCTAGATATTTTCTATATGACGTACTACATTATTCTGCTAGTAAGGAAGCGATATACGATTGGGACATACAATTTCAGCTGAACTATAATATCAACTCAGGGATTCCAATCAAACAAAGAAGTTCTTCATGAATTGATACTTAGTTTATGATATTTCTTATTGTAATTTTTCAAGGTCCTACCTAGGTCACAACACTCCAACATTTACATCGATCCAATATAGTTTTAATATCCATAATTATGGAAGAAAAAGGCCCTATTTTAATTTTATCAACATCAAAACTTTTTCCTTGCGAAATGTAGAAAAATGTTGGTTGGTTCTTTATATACTATATGTCCCTTTGAAGCCATTCCTTTTTTAGAATGAATGCAAGTTTTTCATATTCAAGAAAGCTGCTCATTCATTTGATTGTTTGGGTTTGAAGGAAATCCCTTTATGCTTCTAATTTATGTATGTGATAAGTTTTTCTTGGCATAAATCTATTGGAAATGTACACATTGAGCTAATTTATTTAATGAAGAAAGAAGAAATAGGTCATACCATTCCCTATGAAATTTGGTCACTTGAGCATCAAAATTATTACTCATTTTGATGAATATCTTGCTTATTTTGGGATGTTCAAAGTAAAGGAATTAGAAGAAGTCAAGGGTTTCGACCCTAAGGCCATTTTCTTAGCCATCTAATTTCTATTGGATAAAATGCACCTTTTTTGGACAAATCATGTAGAATGTGGAGGTGATAATCTCTTGAACTTATGTTGACTAGAGACTCCAAGATTATCCCAAAATTTGATAGTTAGGGGAGAGGTCAATTGTTTGACCTCTCTCCTGACTATCAGATTTCAAGATATTCCAAAAATATGAAATCGACATAAGGATGTATGTGATAATCAAGTTTTATTTAATACTATTTTGGAAGTCATTATCTTGCATATTTGGAATAAACAAGACAAACAACATGGGAATTTGGTTACAAGTGCTAGTTTGACTCCATAACAATATCAAAGAACTACTTCCACATCACATGGTAAAAGTTAACTCGGAAAGAAGTAACCAAGGAAATATTTTGGTGGTACTGCCAGAGAGGGAAGTGATGGTAATCACCCCAAACATAATTTGGAAAATATTTGTACAGCTACAATAAATTTAAAAAGGAAAAGAAACACTTTTAAAGGAAACACTAAAGATTTATCAAGGGAAGTGGATGTTCAAGAAATGAAATTGATGATCTTGAAGAAATTGTTTTTTTTTTGGACAGTAACGGTTATATTGAAATGGGCGGTAAATCAGCTACCGCATGCTTTACAATTCAGGTGAGTCCATGACAGAGAACAGGGGAGTGCAAGGATTTGCTGATCAAATTCGGGGGGAATGCTGTTCAAATCGAGGATCTGGAATGGAGAAATAAACTACTTCGGCATATTGATGGCTGTAGATGAGACGGCGCCCCATGCAATGTCCTCAATTGAAGGATGGCTCATCAGAGAATAGAGGGATTTCTCTGCAAAATAACCGTTGGCACTTTCCATTTGTTTGTCAATACTTGTAAACTCGAGTTTCTGTCGCTGTCGTCCACCATTTTGTAGAAGGAGAGCATACTTGGATTTGTCCTGATGCTTGAGCGTGGCACTTAAGTTCCAGGAGGTGTGCTTCTAAGATTCCTTGCAATGAAATTTTCAAACCCCTGGAGGTGACCCTAAGACTGATTTCTGCGCCTTTCCACCATATCTGAGCACGTATAAGGGCGTGCGGCAAAGGGAAGGATGCTGATTTCGATCTGGCAGAATTGATCTCACTGGAATGATTTCGGTCAATCAGCTGCAAGATGAGCTAAGGAGTCCTTTCAATAAACGGATGGGTAAGTCACACGAAAAGGTTTCGGTCAACAGATGCAAGATGAGCAAAGGGATCCTTTCAATAAACGAATGGAAAGATTTGCATTGATTTGTTTCTGTGTAACCAGGATGTTTGGAGAATCTGGAGTAAGATGTTAGTCCAAGCTTGAGCTAGCTGTGTATCAAAACTTCACTTCAGATGGCTGCCTGCGGATCTTTGAAGTGCTTTTCCAGCAGACATCCTTGGCACAGGAAGCTGAGTGACCGCAGAATGAGAGGAAGTCTTCAACAACTTGGATCTCCAACGCAGAATTTGGGAGAAGTCACAAATGCTACTTCCCGGGGAAGACTGACTCTGAGATTTCTGATCCAAACCTTCAGAAGAAAGAGACAGAGGTAGTGCGAAACTTCACTGGGATATACCTTTTAGGGACCTTTAAATTCGATGGGGAAACAGGGACAAATCAGATAACAGAAAACAAACTCGGAATCTGGGATCAGCCTTGGGTTGTCGGATTACAAAAAAGATTGAACAGAGAACCCCTATTTCAAAAAGGAATGAAGGATCGAGCTGGAGATTTAAGGAATTGAGCAAGATGATTCTGATGAGTTAATAACCAGGGATCTTCGAGAACAGAGGACGCCAAGGTTGGCCTCAGAATCAGCTAGGGAGTTGAGGTTCCTTAAGATATGAAAGAAGGATATTTTGTTAAATTTGGGCAGCAGAAGTCTGATTTTCCTGATGATGGAGGCTAACTGAACCTGGTGAGATTTCTTAGGATGAAGCATGGCCTGGATGATGAGTCTTGAGTCTCCGAAGACTGAGAGAGAAAGGATATTTCTTTTAATCGCCTGTGTCAGCCCTTGCCACAGAGCCAGAGCCTCCGCTCTGTTGTTAGTTTCAGTTCCTAGACCCCAATGGAATCTCAGTTCCGGAGAGCCTCCAGGGCTCAATAGAACTCCCTCGCTGCCTGCAACCCCAGGGTTTCCTTTAGAAGCCCCATCGAAGAATAAACAGTGATCTTCCAAGGTTGATCTCCACTTGATAAACTCTTGTTCTTCCAGCCTAATCTCCCAACTGGAATGAACGGGAACAACTTGAGGAGGCCTTTCCTTTAGCATTGGAGCTAATTCTTTGAACCATTTCTCTTCTTCTCTGAGCAGTCTCGTTTCGTTCCTTGATGAATTGTTGGCTTCCAGTGCCTCTCCCAACAATGCTTTTATTTTAGAGATAACTTTTATTGTACTGCAGCTTTCTTCTCGGAAAATTCTGTTGTTTCTTTCCAACCATAATTTCCAGCAAATAAACTTAGGGATCCACATCCAGCTGGTTTTAAGAAGACTTTTATTTTTAAGGCAGAAAGGAGATAAGTTGGCCCAGGTTCTGAACAAGGTAGGAATGTTGTCTGGGAGAGCAAGGATGGGCTCTAATAGCAGCACCCCCCTCCAGACTTCTTGAGCATAGGGGCATAGCAGCAACAGGTGATTGGTAGTTTCTTCATCAGACTTACAGAGGGGACATCTGGAAGTTCCTTCCATCCCTCTTCTTCTTAAGTTATCTCTGGTGAGGATGCTTTGATGTGCCACGGTCCAACAGAAGAAGTCTATTTTTGGGAGAGCTGGAAAGTCCCATATAAATTTCCATTGGGCCGGATTTGGAGGAACATGAGGAACAACCATGATTCTTTTGTAACCTTCAGAAACAGTATAATGGCCAGAGCTGGACCCCCAGCCTCTTTTGTCTTTAGCAGTGGTTTTTGAAGGCGATTTTCCTTGGAGCATATCTAGTAGTAAAGAGGCTTCCCCCTGCAGCATTATGGGGACCTCCCCCAGATTCCACCCATCCCAGGTTCTGTCAGGAGCTTCTTTCCAGTTCGAAATGTCCCACAATGTGTGCAGATTACGAGAATGAAGCCAATTTTTGATGTTTGCAAGCCCATTCACATGCTTCATTGGCTGGTCACCCAAGATCGAATCATCCCATATATTGATTTTCTTTCCATTACCAGGGATCCAATATAGATGTTGGCTGAATTGCTCCCTTGCAGCATTGCAAAGATTGAATATTGGAGAACCTTTTAGAGTTCTTGGAGGTTTGTCCAGGCATCTCAAACGCTGCCCATGGAAGTATTTCTTCCAAATAACTCTTTTACTCCAGCTAGTATTTCCAGAGACTAAATTCCAAAGGATCTTGGATCCCAAAGCAAGATTTTGAGCAGCCAAATTGCGCAGCTGGAGGCCTCCTTCCTGAAAGGGACTTCTGAGGATTTCCCAGTTCACTAAATGGATTCTTCTATCATTGTTATTCCCACCTTCCCACATAAATCTTCTCAACAGGCTATCTAACTTACTGAGAAAGGTTTTTGGGGCAAGGAGGATTGAGTTTTGGAATAGAGGCATGCTTATTAGGACCGATTTCATGAGGATGATTTTCCCTGCATTGTTCAACCATGAGGCACCCCAGGCTTGGATTCTATTTTTTATTTTGTCAAGCAGCGGCAGCCAGTGAGCAACTTTAGGCTTAGAATTGAAGATTGGTATCCTGAGATATTTAAATGACTCCCAATTTCGAATTCCTTCCATTTCTAAAAGTCTTGCTATGTCAGACAACTCTTTAGTCGAGCAATTCCAGCCATAGATAGAGCATTTTCTATAATTGATTTTGCTGCCCGAAATCAGTCTGTAAATGTCCAGTTCCCTCTTGAAATGACTTGCAGAGATCAAGCTGGCTCCTCCAAGCAGCAGAGTGTCGTCAGCAAATTGGGCATGATTAATGTCTTTCACCTTGTGAGTAGTTCTGAGGCCAAGCAGTGTTTGGATTTGCTGATTATGATCTAGTTGGAAGCTTAACACCGAGGCTTGGATAGCATATAGGGGCGGAGACAATGGGCATCCCTGTCTCAGGCCCCTAGAAGCTTGGAAGAAATCAGTAGAACGGCCATTACCCAAGGGCGCAATCCAAGGCGAGGCAATACAGGCTTTCACCCAGTTGATGAAGTTTGTTGAAAAGCCTAGCTTCTTCATCACAGCAAACAGAAATTCATGTCTCACCCTGTCAAATGCGTTAGCCAAGTCGAGCTTAATCACCATTCCTTTCTCCTTTCTTTGGCAACTGGAGTGGACTGCTTCTTGGACCAGCACAATGTTATCCAAAATCTTTCTGCCTTTTATGAAACCGCCTTGATTTTCAGGGATGATGTCTGGCAAGATATTTTTCAGCCTGTTGGCTATTATTTTAGAGACCAACTTATAGCTGGAATTACACAAAGATATTGGCCTAAATCTACTAAAGTCAGAGGCGCCTTTTTCTTTTGGGATCAGAGCTAGGAAGGCTGAGTTGATGCCACCACCTATCTTGACACAATTCTGGGATTTTCTGACCATCCTCAGGAGATCTTTTTTGATTATTGACCAGCAAGTCACAAAGAACCTTACAGAGAACCCATCTGGCCCTGGGGCTTTATCAGGCTCCATATTGTTCAGTGCCTCCTCAAGCTCTTCCATACTAATCGGTGCTGTCAGCATATCGTTGTCCGATTCCTTGACACAAGTGGGTATTAAATTGATTGGATAAGCGTGGGGATCAATAGCTGGTTCTTCAGGAGCCGAATACAGATCTTGGAAGAAGGAGTATGCAGCTTTCTTGATGCCTTCGAAATCCTTGATCACGGTATTTTGGTGTTTAATCTCTGAGACTGACTTGAAGTTCTTTCGGGCTTCCGCTTGCTTATGAAAAAAGCTGGTGTTCTTATCGCCGGATTTCAGCCAGAGAGTTCTAGACTTCTGCCGCCAGTATTCTTCCTCTTCCCTGCTAGATCTATGAACCTCCTTTTGAAGCTCGACTTCTTTTAGAAGCATACCTTGGGAAACAAGATTTTGCTCCATTTCTTGTTGATGATCAGCAAGCCTATTTGTATTTTCTTTTCTTTTGGATGAGGGGGTTTGCAGTCTTTTAGCCCAGACTTTTAGATTTCTTTTTAGAGTCCTAATTTTCTCTTCCCACACAAAGAAAGGAGAACCATGGACGGGCCTATTCCAAGAGTCGGAGACCACATCTTGAAAGCCTTCTTGCTAGATCCACAAAGGGCTAAACCGGAAAGGGATGGGGCCAAGATTGCAATCAAGGGAAAGCTCGAGAAGAATGGGTTTATGATCAGAGGTGAGATTTGGGAGGATTTTTGAAGATGCCATAAGACCGCTGGTTAGGAAGGAAGAATGGACAAGAAATCTGTCCAGACGGGCAGCAATATGATTGGGGCCTGTTCTTTTATTGGACCAAGTGAATTTCCCTGAAGATGGTTTAATATCCTCCAGGTCCCAGCCCAGCATTATGTCTTCCACCCATTCTCTGGCAGGGTCCCTAACAATGGAACCTCCCTTTTTCTCATCAATATCAAGGGTGACATTAAGGTCACCTGCAATTATGATATTCTCGGGGTTTTGCTCTAAAAGAAATGAATGGAGCGAATTCCAGCATATTTTTTTCTCACTTGAAAAAATAGGAGCATAAACATTAAACATACTTACTTGCTGGCCAGAGTCCTTGTGGAGTAGCTAAGTGAAGAGCCAGTGAGCACTGCTTTTTTCTTGAATAAAGTCATATATGGTGCTGTTCCAGAAGGTGGCTATTCCACCAGAGGCACCTCTTGCACTAACCGCTTTTCCATGGCCTTTGTTCCAAAAAACTTTACTAGATTGGAGGAGGGAAAGATCCTCCAGCTTTGTCTCCTGGATGAGGAGGATTTCAGGCAAGTATATTCTCACTAAATCTTTCAGGGCTTCCTCTTTCGACCTGCTGCCTAAACCTCTGCAGTTCCAGGAGACGTATTTCATTATTTACTTTTGTGGGGAGAGGAGGCTCCCATTGGAGCCTTGTTGCTTTTACGCCCAGATCTGGTATTCATCATTGATTTGAGAGTTTTTTGGGATCCCTGGAGGACATCTTTGTAGGTTTCTTCCTCTCTCTGTTTCTTCTTGGATTTCCGCCCTCTGGTCGTCTTGATTGGAGTGGCTAACGAATTGTCAGATTTAGAATCTCTCTCTTCTGAATCGCCTTCAGAATCTGAGGCTAGACTAATGTGTTCTTCATTACCTTCATTTCCCCTCTGACCCTCCTCTGGTGTGGGAATTGATGATTCTGCTTCGTTTGTTTTTCCTTGTTTCTCCATATTTCCGGTTTCTTCTTGGTTCTCCTTATCATCCATCTTTTCTCCAGATGGAGATCCGTCTTTAGAAGCAGCAGCGGCTTTTGGATTGGTGTGAGGCTTTCCCGATGGGCCGGTAGTTTTCTGTCCGGGAGGCTTTGGGATGGCCTTTCCCTTTTTGATTTCTTTCCATCCATCTTCTTCAACTGTGTTCCCTGATGGGGCTTTTGGGCAGTTTCTCTAGAAGTGTCCATGCTCATGACAAGTTCGACATTTGAAAGGCAGCTGCTCGTAGTCCAACTTCTGGTAATGCTGCCATTCTCCAACTTTGAGTTTAATCGCTTCTGGTAGCCCGGCTTCCAGATCAACTTCTACGCAGATTCTGGCACAAGTATATTGGCCCTTGTGATCAGCTTTGTCAATGAATCGGCCCAGCCCATTACCAATCTTCTGCAGAGATTGATAGCTCCAACAGTGAAGAGGGAGATTGGGTAATCGCACCCAGACCGGCGCCTCCTTGGGGACATCAACGGATGGGTCAAAATTAGGACTCCATTTATTGAGATACAATCCCTGATTTCCCATAAAATACGACCCGTTTCTGAAAACCAGGTCGCGATCTTCCTTGGTGGTAAATTCAAAGATGAAATAGCCTCGCCCAACAGCATAACAAATCACATTATTTTCCAGCTGCGGTCTCCAGTTTCGTTGTATCCAATCGTCCGTGGACTTAGTGGACGGCCATCGGCCCATAAACTGCCCTACCAGGCCTCTGTCAGACAGTGCAAGAGCGATTTTAATCGATTGTTCCTCTGGGAGTGCGATCTCTGGTATTTCGTCCAGCTTTTTAATGAATTTCGGCACTTCAACGTGCTGGTGCTTCTTCCCTTTCTGAGTTAACAGCCTTCTGAAGGCATCTGCGATGGAAAGAGGAGGGGTGGGAGCAGACTCCCCACCCCCGGGACCGCTCATGGCAGCGTCCAAGGGTTTGGCGGCGGCAATCTACAGGCGGCTTCAGAGCAGCAGCGCGCGCGCGAATTTTTTTCCTAGATCGGTGGTGTGATTGAACTAGAATATTAACCTGAAGAAGAAATTGTTGAAATACCATATTGGGTTGAAAAAAAATTGCTTGAAAGCCAATCTATTGTAGATTTATTGACTTATGAAGACCTTGTTGACTTTGAGGAGGAATCATTCACATTGCATCATGCAATGTATGACAAAAGTTCTAAGAAAATACAAATTAAAAAGTGAAATTGAGGAAAAAGCAAGTTGCTGAAAAAAAATTTGGAAATTGATACTAAAGGACTTAATCCTTCCAAGCATTTTTAATTTCATGAAGCATGTTATCACTAAAAAAATTCAAAGAAAAATGGTAAGGTAAGGAAGAATTGGTCTAGGTCATTTTCGTGTTCCTTTCATGCATAAGAAGCACTTGGCAAGCTCAGGGTCAGCATACATCAAAGTTCTTTGAAGGCTCAAGCGAGGCAGTTCTCCATTTCAACTCAAGCAAGACAGTTAGCACTCAAGAAGAAGAATGTAGCTTTGAGGAAGTCAAAAAGAAATTGATGTCTATCAATATTAAGATTTCCCAACTCAAGGAAAGGGCAAGAAAACATGCAATTGAAAGGGAAAATTTCAAAAGAGTAAAAGCTAGTTGGGAAGATGGGAAAGTTCCAAGATATGAAGTAGTGAGCAGTCATGATCAATACTTCACTCAAGATATGTCAGAAAGATAAATGGAAAATTAAGAACTAAAATCTGGATGCTGAAAGGACAGGTTGAGGACTTGAAGATTCAATTGAATGAACTAGAGGATGAGCCTCAACTTAAATGAACCTGATAGTAAGTGAAGAAATTTTGACACAATTTTGATGTGAAAATTACTTTTTGAAGATTGAAGGTTATTTTTGGATGAACAATGTCAATTTTGTTTGACCCCTTAGCATATGGAGAATTCATTAAAAAATTCCAAGAAGGATAAAAACTGTGTTTTTAACTCACATAGCAGTTTCGTAGCGTGCTACAAAACTACTGAAGGTGACATATAATGCACAGCAGTTTCGTAGCGCGCTACGAAACTGCTGAAACTGCCAGTTTTGTTTTTTGAATCAATTCTGAAATGAAAAAGGGAACCATTATGAAAGTATGCTACTGCTGAAGACACAAAAGGGCCACCTCAGAAGTTTTGAATATTAAGCAAAGGAAAATTCAAAGAATGAGAAGCATATAGTAACTCCAAACTCTGCACTACTAAAACAACAGTCATTTCGTAGCTTGGACAGTTGTCATGTTTCAACTAACACCTGTTATAGACATTTTTGTGCCTTATAGCTTTGAGCATGAAAAGTCCATAATCCAAGGGATCCAAAGTCCCTAAAAGTGTTGTTCCTGCCCCTAAAGGAAAAAGGTCAACCAATGACAGCTTCTCCCAGAAGTTCTCCACCAAAAACTACTCATAACTAGTCAAATCAGGATCAATTCAAATGCTCCACTAGCTACCTGCGTTGCAAAGCACCCAAATACACTAGCTAGGTGCGTTGCAATGCACTTGAATGCACTACCCAGGTGCCTTGAGCGGGAAATGACAAGTGGCAGAGTCATTCAACGAGGTGGAGAGACAATGGAAGCTTCCAGAATCTTTTCCAATGACACTTGCCTCACTGAATTCGACCAGTGATGAGTAAGAGGCTCTCAGTCTCCAAGTGGAAGCAAGAACTGACAGAGAGAAGCCACAATTCAAAACATAAGCTGACTCATCCTCTCTGCTTACATCTATATATGGATCCCTCATCCCAGAGATCCAGGGGGCTGGAATTTTGTACTTTGTAGAGAATTTCTGTTGGTTTGAGATTGAGATTAGTGCATTGGGTGATTTATGCTTTGTTGGAGGTGAGGAAGGGATTCCTTTGCTGGGAGGTAGATGCTGGATCGGGACTCACTTGGTTGTATCTCCTCTTGGACTTTCTTATCATATCAATAAAACTATTTGAGTTTCTCCTACATGCTGTGTATCAATGATGTTTTGTTATATTTGCATGTTTAGCTTAATCTGATCCTAAACTTTTTATGAATGTAAATCTATATCTTCGTGTAGTTTCTCTCTTCTGTGATCTTGCAGGAATTCGGTGAAGCTGGGCCGGTAAGGGAGCAGGGAGCTGGGAGCTATTGAAGAGAGGAGTGATTGGATCAACAAACTAGCGCAAGACACATGTTAGTTTATCCTTCCTCTTCGTTTACATTTCATAAAGAAGAATACTCAAGTAGTTTTCCTTGTTTGTTGCTAAGGCACTGTCACACCTTAGAGTGGGATAGGGGCGTTCTGAATAGATACTTTTCCCAACAACAAAATGGCGACTCCGCTGGGGAGCGTATCTAGTTAGTTTATTTGTGTTTCTATTATTGTTCTTCTCATAAACTTAGGAGTGGCGAATCGAACTACATTTTCCATTTACAAATGCAAAGTAGAGATCTGCTACTCTAGTCCATTCACTGGGCCTGTTTATGATCTGAACATCTGATCCACAAATGCTCTAATTGCCCTTTGTGATAGCTCTTAGTCCTCCTTTAAATCATCCCTCTAATTGTACCTTACTGATAGCTTTTATCTGGCCAAAAACCATAGATTAAACTACAAATCGTGACCCAGAACCCAGAGAAAATTCTCATTTCTGCTTCAGCGCAGGCTCTGTGAAGAGGTTCTGCATTTCAACGCAGGTCCCGAGAGGGCTACCTGCACTGCAATTCAGTTTCTCTGTGCAACAGGTGCGCTGATCAGCCTTTGCCCTGTGTAGCTGTGGTTCTTTGCCTCATTTTGTTCAGTTTTATCTCTGATTTTTTGCAGCCTGTTATCAGTGTGTGTACCTATCTGAAAACCCCTTTTCTTTGCCTTAATTCCACCTCAGTTGTATAAAAGAAACTGTATTTGTTTTTGTGTATTTGTTACATCATTTGCAGTTTCCCATTACAAAAGTAAACTAGTCATACTGTCGCCCTTAGATCTAGACCTGTCGTAAGTGTTGTTTTGATCTTAAGAGTAAGCATGTTTGCTGTTGACAGTTGATTGCGCTTTTAATTTTGTCTTTTGGTTTGAATTTGTGAATTTCTAGTGTCGAAACAAGTGTTTAATTCAAAATCATAAAGTGTCGTAATCGTCTTTTTGATTTCAAAAAGAAACTTGTTTGTGTTTTCACTTGAAATCGAATTCAAATTTGTACAACAACTTTCTTTTTAGGCATCAATATTAAGAAAATGAAAACAAATACATGCATATGTGCATTTTCATTTTGACACTTTGTATGGTTTGATTTAGGAAAAGTGCATTTACAGTGTGCTCTATGCTCTTAGAGAAAAGATTGTGTCTTTCTTTTCCCCTTGTAGCTAGGATTTTCATTGTTGAAAAGAGATAAAAGCTTGCTTATCATCTTTAGACTGCATTTAGGAATTGTATCTACATCTCGTGGTGATCCAAAAAGGAAAACTTCTAAGAAAGATCAACCTAAAATAAATTGAATGAACTTAACAACGCATTGGAACTTAACGCACAACATAGAGGTCTAGGCTAGAGACGTGTTCCGGCTTCGTAAAGCCTGGTAACTGTTGTCCTCACTGTTGGTTGGGTGATTCCTTCAATGTGAGATGATAAGTGCCAGTACGGATTGTGCTCTCACGTACCGTCGAGTATATATTGGGAGACCCCTATAGGCATAAAACCTTTATCCATAGGAAGCCGTGTCGGCCGCCCTACTGATCGCAATGCACTGAACACAGCATTCGGGAAGATTGACCGCCCGTACCTTAAAAAGTATTTTGCGGTTTTGCGATTGGTTTGGCACACCCTCTACCTAGATCTCCAAAGCAGTCCCTTTCGTTCCTTTTCAGACTCCTTAATGGAAAAGGTCCATCTGAGCACTTGTCACTTCAGGCTCATTAAAAATCGAAGGAGACTAGAGTCATCTTTTTCTTTTTCTCGACTCTTTAAAATTGAAAAAGAAAGTTGTGTCCAAGCGTCGTTAAAATTTATTTTAAACGGAATATTCATACCCTTTTTCCTGCATTGATCTTTAGGTTGAGAAAATGGAGCCTACCAACAAAGGAATTCCCCTTGGTGGAAATCCTAGTCCCTTCTCCTCTTGGGGAGATGTTGGTGCACCCCATATGGCCACATTGTCGCTTCCAGGACTAACAATTGGCTTGCCAGTCTGGCTCTTCTCAACCAATGTCGTTCAGAACACCACTATTCCTGAACAATCGAATCAACAGTTAGACCAGTCCAGAGTTACCCACCAACCTTCCACTTCCTCTAATTCTTCCTCTCCTCCTTCCTCTTCACTTGATGGGGCTGGAAAAGCCAAAAGTCAAGTTCCCAAGGAGAAGAAGGAAAAGAAGAAGAAAGATAAGAAGAAGAAGGAGCCAAAAGCGACTGGGGGAAAACGAGTGTCGTCTAACGAAAATCCACACACTGCACTGACCAGGCATAAATTGCCATGTGTCATTTGCAAGGGAGACCACTTTCATAGAGATTTTCCCTGCATCCCTTGGATACTAAGGGACTGGTCTCCCCGTCTGCACAATCCGGTGGCGTCAACCTCTGATAGCCATGTTGAAAGCACACCGTGAACTAGCGAAAGTGAAGTCCCAGGACAAAAAGGGAGAGCTACATCTCCTTGTAAACTGTGCAAAGGCAATCACGCCATCCACCGTTGTCCCTTCTTAGACGAAGCTAAAAGAGTTTTGGATGATCGTCCGGTTTCACCGTTACGACTTCCTCCTAGATATAAAAAACTCTTGCCGAGTCCTTCGCTAGTTGAAAATCCAGCTGGCCCGCACAAGTGGTCAGCTGAAGCGCCGGTCATTGAAGATGAACTAGCTGAATCCATACCCGACGAAAGTCAAAAGGTCGAGGCGGAAGTTGACCCGGTCTTGCCTTCAGAGGTTTTATCTTCAAATGATACAGTCACTGAGGAGAATAAGGATGACACCGTCCAAATTCTCTTCATCAACACAGACTCCGACGAACATGGGGGCAACCTACCCATTCCTTTATCGCAGGAAGGAAGTTCATCAGAGCCGTACCCGGCCGTCTACTCGATCCCACCTCCAAGCAACCTAGTTGTCTCCTTCGACTGGAATCAACTAGGCAGACCCCGTTTACCAGCAAGCATACCATTCAGAATTATCATCCAAATATATAGAATGGTCATGGCTGGTACCATCATAGATGAGGGGGCTTATGTGAGTATTCTTTCCTCTACTGCTTGGAAAGCGCTTGGTTCGCCATCGCTTTTGCCTGAGATGAGAAATCTGACAGGCTTTGCTAAAGGAACCAGTCGACCTTCAGGGATCCTCCCCAATGTGCCCATAACATTGAAAGGGAAGACCGTTCAAATGAACGTGATGGTCGTTCAAGGACCCTTGGATTATAACCTACTCCTTGGACGAGACTATATTTATTGCATGGGAGCCATCGTCTCCTCACTCTTTAGAGTAATGTGTTTTCCGCACGAAGGAAGAGTGGTCAAGCTAGTGGACCAGCTTTCATTTTCCGGATCATGCATCGCAAATAGTCATATACCATCCCTAAATGGTATCTTCACGCAAGAAATGTCTCAACCCACGGTCCATCCTCCCGATGAGCGCGAGTAATTCGGAGGAATATGACTGGAACCCGGGGGCATGCGTCCTGGTCTGCTTCGGCAGGAAAAATTCGGGTATAGGGTAGGTTTCCGCGGGAGAATATGACTAGTCTGTACCCCGTCCATGATTGGAAGAGGGGTTATTCTAGAATAAGATTCTCTTGTCAAAGTTATGTGTGTGGCGCTCGTTGTCACTCACCTTTGTTTATCTCGGTAGACATCGCCAGAGAAGTGTTTTGTTTACACTGTAAATAGAACAATCTTTGGGTAGCCTGTAAGAGGTAGTAACCTTCCTGATAAAACAAATTTTTTGTCAGCTTGAATAAAGGGTGACCCTTCCTGATAAAACGAATGTTTTTTCAGCTCGAATAGAGGGAGACCTCGAAACTATGTTTTATACCTGGGGGCATGCAAACATTTTGGAGTGCAAGCAAGGGGTGGCTATTTATTTTTTAAATTTTTAGGTCCTCCCTTTAAACCTGTAGGCTAACCCTTTAAACTCGTAGGATTAGTCGTTTCCTAACTTGCATAAAGAAAGGAAGTGGGGAAAAAATCTAAATGTTGCCGTTTTATATTGGACATTCTTATCATATGACTGGATTATCGAGCAGTTTTAGCACATAGTTCATGCTCGTTAAAAAATAAACATAAGATAGAGAAGTTTTAGCACATAGTTCATGCTCGTTGTTATCACAAAATCAAGCACTGAAAGGCTGCTGATCAGGTAGACTCTGTGCAACTATTTCAAACCAGACTTTTGACTAAGGCTTAGCCTCCTTAGCCTGAGAGGGCTCTCTCAAAAGGTTATTGATTTTGACTATTGATGAGATGGCTAACTCTTGCAAAGTAAATTTAACACATATGTTGGCTGGACAGACATTACAAAGACTTCCATTGGGCTCATGGAGTTAATCATCACTTCAGCAAACTATAAAACTACTCATTCATAAAAGTCAGGGCATGTAATGTTTAAACACTCAAAATACCTCTCATAGAAACCTCAACTTACAAATACACACAGGAAATCAGAGCAGAAAGTGAATTCTGAGTGATTGTGTATCTATACAGTTGTAAAACATAAAGGATAAAACAAAACCACATATATCTTGAGCATTTGAAACACTGTGTGAATCCTGAGAAGAAAAGCAGTCATTTGTATTACTGAAAATAAGTTTTTACACAAGCCAAAATAAACTCTGTTTTCTCAAATATCCAACCCTCATTACATCCAAGTTTCATCTATATATAGAAACATATCTTTAACTACTTTGAGCTTCCTCCTCCAGCATGAGGGGAGCTCGATGACTGCTACTAATTACCCCTATCTGCTATTTAACTGACTCATTAAATACAATAAGTGCTAAACTGGAATTTTAAAGAGTCCTAATTAAACTAAAACTCTAATTCTATCCTCCTCGTAGAATGATTCTTTCTTGCTTCTTGACACCTGTCTCCTTTCAGTTTGGCCGAGATAGCTGAGAAGAGGATTCAATGTTCCAGGCTAGCTTTGGATGCTGAATGCGTTGATGGTTCAATAATATTAGGATAAAACCCCTGTTTTTCCGGTTCCAGTCTTCCACTACCTCTTCGAAAATGTAGCAGCATGTCTCCAGCTCTTTAATATCCCAAAAATGATGAGCATCACCATATTTCCAAATGTGCTGGAAGCTTCGTTGATGAACAGGTGTGCAAGCCAAAACTCCTCGTATGCAACTCCTTCCAAACCCTAATGACCGGTAATAAAGTGCCTTTATAATAAAAACCTTTAACTCGAGACAAAACACTTCACTTTACAAAAAAGGTACACCTGTCATCATTTGAATGGCTATGCTAGCTTCATGTGGTCTCCTAAATGTCCCTTAGATGTTTCCTTTGAAAATTTTCTGATCCTCCCATCAAACTGTTTGTCTTCATTATAAAACAACACCTACAGCACTACGAAACTGCTGAATTTGCTAAAACATTGTGTATTTGCCTTGGGGGAATTTTCTGCTTGGACCTTTAATTCTTTAAACCTCCTTTACATGTGGCAGAGATCTATATGTCTTCAAAATAATGGAACTAAACAAAATTTGACAAAACTTAGAACAAGACCTTTCTCACCATCAATGAGCAGCTAATTGACCTAGCTGTGCTTTTAAGTCTGCAACCTCCCTCCTCAGGGCTTTGTTTTCAGCTCTTAGATTCATGTTTATTTTTCTGATGAATTTAGCTTGTTTGAGAGCTGGAACTGTCCATGTATAAACATCAACTATTGAATCCACCTGACCTACTAGGTTTTTACTTCCTTTTAACACAGCTCTTCGATAATTTGCATACCTGACTGCAAACTCCCTAGTGGCATTTGTCACCTTAGCAATTTCATTTTTTGCTGCCTCCAACTGGTTCTTTATGGCTATAATATCACCTCCTTGGGAAATAATGAATGTTCTATTCTTGCCTTTTTGCTTAATTCTCTCTGCCTCCTCTGTTCTGGGCAATTTTTCAACTTCCTCTGCTCTAGGCAGTTTCTCAGCTTCCCTTACTTGTTTTCTTGTAACAGGTCTTCTTGGTTTGAAGATAAATTCCTCACCTGGTTCATCAAACCTCAGTCTTTTTGAAGCTTTAGATTTTTTAGTGCTTTCTGGTGATGATTGAGTCAAATCAATGTGCATTGGTTCAATATGCACCGGTTCAACCTGCTCAAACTCAATGGCCTCAAGCAAATCACTCAAGCTGGCCTTAGATATCGGGCTTTCCTCAACAGCTAATGCTTTGCCTTTTTCTTTGCTTATTTGACTCCTTGTCCTAACTCCTGACACTGTTTCAGATCCACTTGGTCCAGGTGCATCTTTCTTATGCTTAGCTTCTTCTTTTGATGATGGCTGAGGTTGCTCTTTAATAACCAAGGGCTTCACTGATTTTCTCAACTGTGACTTGGCCTTATTTTTATCCTTTGCCTCCTTTCGAAGCTCAGCTATCGTGGGTTCCTCAACTGATTCTTCTTTTTCTCTAACCGGCTGTGGAGTAAGACCTGTTTTACTCTGGAAACCAGCCATGAAGATGAAAGAGTTCCAGTCTCTGCCAATTTTCTGAAGACCATCCAGCACTAGCAGTTTAATCAAACCATGGTGAAATAACGATGTTTCACAATCATCCTTCCTTAATTGCACTTTGTCACACATTTTGTTGAGACTGCGAAACAAGTAAAATGGAATATCTATAGATGCTTTACCCGTAAAATGCAACAACAACTTAAAGTGATAGGAGTAGACCTTATTATATCTTCCCTCACAGGTTAAGTACTTTTGAATACAGGTGAGAAGAAGGGCATAGTGCTCCTTAACATAGTTTCTAGGCACAGCTTTTGTTAGGTCTTCATTCACATATGCCTCTTTTAAAAACTCTTTGCAGGGGTTCATATCAAATTTAAAGTTCTTAAACCACTCTTGTCCCCCTCTTGGAATCTCAGTTACAGTAGCAATTGCCTCCGGAGACACTTGAACTTCTAACATAGCTATTTTAGAATTCAAACCCGTGAAGTTTAAGGCAAAATCCTTTGTTACCTGAGCATGGCCACCCTGCAGCTTCTTACAGAAATTCCAACAGCCAGCATCCTTGAAGGCTTTCTTCACGCCCTCATCTCTTAATGCAAGGTCCAAACCTTCAGGCTCTGTTCTCTGACATTTTCCAGACCTATGTTCTTTCCTCTCCATTTCGCTTTTGAAATTTTCGCACAAAGAATGGCCAACAACTTCAACTCAAATGGTAATTCAATTCCTTTGAACGCGGGCTCGCTTGCAATCAGGCTCACTTGAAAAACTCGGGCTCGCTTGCAAATTCAAATACCTCATCACACATGCTAGTTACTTATGCATCATTTACGATCATCATAAAGAATCTATGCACGGTAAAACCCATTTGAATAATATTTATGTGCATGCCTGCAAATCTATTGGTGGAGTGATGGTTAATGAGTGTTTGGGAGGTACGTCCACTGACATGAACGGACGGAAGTGATGACTCATCAACAGACTTGACCCTTTTAGGAATATACGCTGCAAAACGCACGAATCCGCGATTTCGTAGCGCAGTTAGTTATAAATTGGCAAAATGCGCTGCGAAATGGCTAAACAATGATTGCGTTGCAAAATTAACCAATGAGACTGCGCTGCGAAACTACGGAAAGGATCGGTGACATGGACAAGACAAGACATGGCTTTTGCACTCATGATGGAGGATGACCAATAGGATTAGAGAATGATTTACATCAAACACCTTTTAAAACTTAAACCCTAAGTAAGAAACATAGGACAAAAACCATTTGACACCAACTTTTGATATTTAACTTGGACAAAGGATTATATACATATGCTTATAGTTCTAAGTGATAACACTCGTTAAAAAATAAATGTAAGATCGAGCAAGTGTTTCAACCCGCATTTAAGCTCGTTAAAAAATGAACTATCCTCTAGTAAATAACCACCATGAATGTAACATTATCAGCCATTAAAGCCTTGGTCGTGTTTGCACCGTCGCCTCCACTTTTCCATTGGTCGATCGTTCACCTCCATTTGATTGTTTACCCATTTTGAGGAACAGCTGCGAAGAGTGATTTCACTATCCATCCTTGTGACATTGCTGTGCTTGGAAAATTCCAACCCTTACCTGGAATCAACTGCTACCCGTTTTATCACTCGTTCCTCAAAAGATGAGTCTTCTTTAAGCTCTTTTCATATGACTCGTAAAATATGAAAAGATTGCCGAGTTTTGGCCTTCCAGCTCATTAAAGCGACAGGAAGTGCTATCCCTCCTCTAGATTTTAATCTTTTTGGACCTGAGGGATTATTGCACAAAAAGATCGAGCGCTTGTTTTGTTCGGCTCGTTAAATCTATCGAAAATTCATCCCTTCTGTATTGTTTTATACTTTTTTGGACTTAAGGGATTAGATGACGAAAAAGGAATTCCGGAGTTGACTTTACGTACCTTTTCAGACTCTCTAAAAATGAAAAGGACCGAGTTATCTTTGTCGTTAGACTCGTTAAAAAGATTAATAGCGACAAACTTGTCTTTAAATGAGAACGAGTTTCACTATCGCTAGGCTCGTTAAAGCATAGCGATGGGTTTGCCCGAAGGGAAAATTATAGAACAAGCATATGTTATCCTCCTCAAGCTTGACAAAAATAAAGAGGTATTGGTCAGCAATGACTGGGGAAAAATTGGGAAGAAACTCAAAGAACCTTTATTGGTAGCAAGTCTCTCTTGAACATGACACTTCCACTCCGTGCCTGAGTCGGGTTGGGTTGTTTCATTCACCGGTCACATCACCATGGTCTCGCCATACCATCCACCTTTGGGGTAAATGCTACCAATCCATCATATAAGTGTCGCCGATATGTTCAAGAGAAGTCATCCAGAGAAGTCACCCGTGTCCCATCCACTGCCATACATTATACTTCATTCTTTCATGACCGCCACCCTGAACCATATATCATCAGATTGTTTTCACCTCCATCAAAATCATTTTCTCCGTTTCGTGTCATTGATGTGGGATTCATTAAGGCCCTCCTTTGACTGATCGCTTCTTGTCGACATCAGCTCATTATCCAAGAAGTTGATCTAGGAACACCCCCTTCAGTACTTTGAAGCTTGCATGCCTCAATGGCAAGTTTCTCACTTCCGGCGACAGGTATACATCAATGACCTTCGACTGAAAGATTTTGCGTGGTGTTCGACACCAAGTCCTTTATTCACACCACGTGAATTGTACTGCAGTACCTTGAGGGTCATTATCATTATCGGTGATTCCTCTCGTGCTTGTTAACAGTTTACATCATTGACTGGTAATCAAGCGATGTCTTTCCATGTTCGACTTCAAAACATTTCTCACATGGATCGACTTGTACTTAGAGTGAAGATTAGACGAGATTGAAGACCCCAGATCTAGTTTCATCCATCCGGGCTGCGATATATATTTAGGAAAAATAAAGACATTGACATGTAAAGCATTGCAGAATAGATAATCATCCTACCAAAAGGATGATGATTTCATCAGAATCATCAGTCTACCATCAGACGATTATCTATCCTATGTACATAAAAATGAATTTATAAAGCTGAGCATGGGAATGCCTGCCTCAGCTAGATCATGAAAATAGTATGAAAAATAATGTATTGTATTGTATCTTATTATAGGTCTCCTCCCAGCATTGAAAGAACTTCGGATCCTCCTAATAAAGCATTTCACCCGATAAACGGCCTCATACTTTAGGGGGCAACTGTTATAGACATTTTTGTGCCTTACAGCTTTGAGAATGAAAAGTCCATAATCCAAGGGATCCAAAGTCCCTAAAAGTGTTGTTCCTGGCCCTAAAGGAACAAGGTCAACCAATGACAGCTTCTCCCAGAAGTTCTCCACCAAAAACTACTCAGAACTAGTCAAATCAAGATCAATTCAGATGCTCCACTAGCTGCCTGCGTTGCAAAGCACCCAAATACACTGGCTAGGTGCATTGCAACGCACTTGAATGCACTACCCAGGTGCGTTGAGCGGGAAATGACAAGTGGCAGAGTCATTCAACGAGGTGGAGAGACAATGGAAGCTTCCAGAATCTTCTCCAATGACACTTGCCTCACTGAATTTGACCAGTGATGAGTAAGAGGCTCTCAGTCTCCAAGTGGAAGCAAGAATTGACAGAGAGAAGCCACAAGTCAAAACATTAGCTGACTCATCCTCTCTGCTTACATCTATATATGGATCCCTCATCCCAGAGATCCAGGGGGCTGGAATTTTGTACTTTGTAGAGAATTGTTGTTGGTTTGAGATTGAGATTAGTGCATTGGGTGATTTATGCTTTGTTGGAGGTGAGGAAGGGATTCCTTTGCTGGGAGGTAGATGTTGGATCGGGACTCACTTGGTTGTATCTCCTCTTGGACTTTCTTATCATATCAATAAAACTATTTGAGTTTCTCCTACATGCTGTGTATCAATGATGTTTTGTTATATCTGCATGTTTAGCTTAATCTGATCCTAAGATTTTTATGAATGTAAATCTATATCTTCGTGTAGTTTCTCTCTTCTGTGATCTTGCAGGAATTTGGTGAAGCCGGGCCGGTAAGGGAGCAGGGAGCTGGGAGCTATTGAAGAGAGGAGCGATTGGATCAACAAACTAGTGCAAGACACAGGTTAGTTTATCCTTCCTCTTCAGGTTTACATTTCATAAAGAAGAATACTCAAGTAGTTTTCCTTGTTTGTTGCTAAGGCACTGTCACACCTTAGAGTGGGATAGGGGCGTTCTGAATGGATACTTTTCCCAACAACAACACACAAGAGGTTTTGTCCTAGTACGAGTATTTGAGCAGGATATATGGTTAATTTAATGCATGTCATGTGATTAAAAGAGACAACATGGTCAGCAGAAGGATTCGAAGACAAGCATAAGAATGAAACTCTAAAAAGGAGGAACTTTGTCTCCTTGTTTTTAGTAGTAAACTTCCAAGGGGATTCTTGAACAATTGAAAACTTGTCTCTAAAAAGTGAAAGAGGTTTTTATTTCTAACATAATTAGCTACAGAAACCTCTTTCAGTTTCTTCAAATTCATTATGACCTAGGAGAAATGGATGACCAAACTTGCGCTATGAAACTGCTGTAGGTGCAGTTTTTCATAAACATATTTCTCCTGTTTTACACCTATTTTTCAAAGACATATTTTGGGCGGTAGGAAATGTATTTCAAAAAACCAAGAGATTTTTTTGTTCAGCACGGATTGGTTCACAAAATCCTCCTTCAGTTTTTCAAAATACATTTTTTAGGAGAAGATACGAGCTCTGTCCCAACACCTATTTTTTAGCCAGAACAGAGCAAGGAACGGTCTCCTAGTTTCCAAGAACAGTAAAAGGATGAGTCATCAAGGGCCAGCTGGAGGGTTATGAGCACCATAAAATTCAAATTCATGGAGTTATAGGTGTCAAAAGGATTGTTTAATTCCTAGATAAGGTTGTTTTAATCATAATGAGGAGTTACACTCCTAATTGTTTTAGGTCTCTAGAACTACTAGTTAACAGTCAGTTACATTTAATAGTTAGTTTTAAGTATCAATAGGTGTCATAGTAGGAAGAATTTGAATTCCCCTCATTCTGGAGGAGGAATATAAGTCATGTAATGAACTCTATATATTGGAGAAGATGTAATGTGCCAAGGGTTGGAAAATTTCAGAGAAACACTCATATTGTGTCATTGTAGAAGATCATGTCTTTATGAATACAGACTTTGGCTTTACTTCTCAGGATTTAGAAAGAGTTCAATGGTGGCTTGTTTTATGTTTGTCCTTATTTCCCTATCTACATTAGTATGAATGTATGATACTTAGAATTCATTGACATGCTCTAACTTCCTTCATGCATTTATAGACTGTGTTTCTTACTTGTCTCTATGTGTTAACTGATATGTTGAACTCCAGATGCCCTGATTTCCATGTAAAGTTAATATAATTGTTATACTGAAGCATTTCTTGACTCCATAAGCCCAATGGATGTTTACTGAGCATATTCAACCATTCATATTTTTCACTTGTTTCATAGAGTTAGCCATCTAATCTTTATCAAAATCTTTAACCTAGTGAGAGAGCCCTCTCAGGTTGAGGAGGCTAAGCCTCAGCTAAAAGATTGGTTTGAAATAGTTACATCGAGATAGTATTATCAGCAGCCTATCAAGGTCCTATTTTGGTGATAACAAAGCAAAGTGAGATGCACTTTCTTATTCAATTTCTGAACAAGAAATGCAAAAGTTGATATTGAAAAGGAGAATAAAGGAGTTAGAAATGGATTTATTCTTGAAGCCATTGTTCGTTGAATCACTATTTGTTGTTAATCCAAGTTAGACCTCTAAAAAAATGTCAAAAAGTAGTTTGAGAATCAAAGTAGCTTCAATTTTATTAATTGGAACCCAACAATATGTGGTTCATAACTTTAATAAAAGGATTTCTCTAATCCTAGAAGTATGGGAAGTAGCTACTACAACAAATTTTACTACGAGGATTAATTATTTCATAGAATATGTTCTACCTTTATTGCTAAAGTGTTAAATATGAAGGAAGCCCAAAGGAGAGAACATAATATACCATAAAAAAATAGAATGATGCTTATAAAGGCCTGTTATATGGAAAGGATTTTCTTCGAGAAATGATAAAAGACAAAAATGAGTGACTTGTTCTTTAATTAGTTGATGTGACTAAAGAGTTGGAGGGTCATAATTTAATTATGGGCAAAATGTTTTTAAATTGAGAGTAGAAACAAGAATGTGTTGATGTATTATAGGTCATATGGGGTTGTGAATTCAATAACCTTTTTTATTTTCCCAAGGAAGAAATTAAGAAAAGGTTAATTCATTTCATAAATAGAAATGAATTTCAATCATTAATAGTACATGAAGTTGACCATTACTTAAAAGTAGATTAAAGATAAACTATTTGAGATATGAGTAAAGCATGAAGTGATGGTCACACCCCTATATGAATACATCAAGAAATGGCTAAAATATGCCTTGGAAAATTTAACGACTTCAAGATGATTCATTAACAATTTTGGTGGTTAGGTTTCCAACTTGCATTCCTTATTTAAGAAAGGATATATTTAGCAAGGAAGATGTATTTTCCTAGAATTATAAGAAAAATGCTTAATTTTGGTCCTCCCACTACAAGAAAAAGGGACATTGGTGAGTGGTGAAAAATGTCACCATAAGCTCATTGGTTACGGTCAAAAGAGCATTCGTCACCAAAAACTAAATGTCACCAAAGGCGGCTTCGCCAAAAGTATAGGTGTTGTAGTGACATACAAAGTCCGTCACCAATAATGATTTATAATTACAGAAGCGACCGTCACCATTTCATATGAGCAATGGTGACCTCCGTCACCAAAAACTTAACGTCACCAAAGGTGGCATCGCCAAAAGTATAGGTGTTGTAGTGACATTCAAATTTCATCACCAATAATGATTTATAGTGACAGATAGTGACCTTCATCATTGCATATGAGCAATGGTGACGGACCATAACCTCGGTCACCAAAAACTGAATGTCACCAAAGGTGGCGTCGCCAAAAGTATAGGTGTTATGGTGACATTCAAGGTCCGTCATGAATATTGATTATAATGACAAGTAGTGACAGTCACCATTTCATATGAACAACAATGATTTATTGTGACAGATCTTTAATTGCCATCATTATTGGTGCATATATATTGTGACGCTCATTGACCGTCACCAAAAGTCGCATTGCTAGAAGTATAGGCATTGTGGTGACATTCAAGGTCCATTACGAATAATGACTATAATGACGGACAACGACCGTCACCATTTCATATCAACAACAACAATTTATGGCTATGGACCTTTGAGGGTCATCACTATTGATGCGTATATATGATGGCGTTCGTTGACCATCACCATTTCATATTTTTGGTGAGGCTCGAAAAATGTCACCAAAGCTCATTGGTGATGGTTAAAAGAGCCTCCTTCACCAAAAATTGATCGTCACCATTCCATATGGATGCCATGGAATGATGGAATTGAACCACCAAACTCCTACTTGTAAAGCAGACACTCTTCTATTGAGCTAACACCCTTTAAAGAATTATACTTTTAAAAATTAGACCTTGAAACTTCATAAATTGTAAATTCTACAACTTTCAATAAATTAAAGTCTCAACAATATTTTACTAAACAAGAAAAGAAACATCAAGGTTGCAGGTCCCTACCTAATGGTTATTGAAGTTATGAAAAGTCGGTGGAGGGAAAAATAGTTTTATATAGGAGAACAAATATGTTCAGTTGAATACTCAATTAGAAGTGAAACTCTAAAGACATTTATAACCTATAAATGACCTATAACTAGCAAATGCACCAAATATTGCAAAGGAAATGTCATAAGTGGATAGCATATGGAAGAAGAGGAGGCAGGGACTTGGAACCCTTGTACATCTTGGCATGCCTTAGCACTTGGCACATCTTAGCTTGTTTGACATGTCTCCGTACTATCTGGCACATGTTAGCATGCCCTAGCATTCCCTAACACACCTTGGCAGTCATGACCTCACAACTAGCATTACATTTTTCCATGACTTGGGAACCTTACATTCACTAGAACACCTTGGCACTCCCTAGTTGTCATTCCCTCTGTTATCCTCCATAATGTCCCAGGCTGATGAGGAGATTGATGGAGGTAACCACAGACCAAGATTTTAGTTTGGTAGCTAGCCCTACCAAACTAGAGAGGGCTTTCTCTATGAAACCACAGCCAAGAGATGACTGGAATGTAAAGTATTTTAGGCTAGATAGCTAGGCTCAGGTGGGTTTTTGGAAAATTTAGGGACTTGGAACTCAATACACCAATGTATTGTCTGGCAGGGACTTTGTTAAGGAGGCGGGGACTTGGAACTCTATCTAGGATAAAGAACCTAACATGCATGAAAAAATCTCCCAAGAATAGAGTAACTCCTACCTAGAAGAGTGTCCCCTACTCAAAATATAGAACCCTTCTCTACTATGCACTTTTCTTAAAGATAAATCAGTGCATAAATTAGTACTAAGAAAAACACCTAAATTAAGAAAAGTGAGCATCTAAGTCAAACTATAAAAGTATACTAAATATGGATCTATATAAGTTTTGGAAACACTAGACAAGAATGCTTGCATACAACAACCATAAGATGGCTAAAATCGATGTGATTCTTTCATCATTGTCATACCCTCACAACAAAATTGGAATCTATAGCATTTACCCCAAGGCTATACGCATTTGTTGAAGGTGTAGATTGAAAGGATCTGCTGATATGAAGTACTATTGGAGGAGAAACACCTTGAAAACAACAGATAAAGTCTACCATGAATTCAACCCATTTGCACACATAATAAGGCTGCTACTGGGTACACTTATCCATTGAATGGAAACTGCAATGTATTGTAGTGTCGTTGAAGAAAAAACACCTTTAGTGAAACACGAATAAAACTCTAAAAGATATTGTCACTGCGGCCTCGATTGTAAATGATCTCATCAATATAGGTAATAATTTTGATAATTGAAAAACCAAAAGGTGAGATGCATAGATCATTTGAAATGATAGATTTGTGCATACTTTATCATTGTTTAGGAGTGTTAGAATACAAAATTCAAGGTATCATGTTGTGTCTTTATGTCACAAGACAAGAATGCGAAGAAATACATAAAATATTAAATATCATGGTATAAGTTGATTGCAGGTTCTTTTGAAATGCGAATGGAATTCTCCTTGTGCGTGTTCTAATCTAGTGGATATAAATTTAAACAAGGAATTGATAGTTGTGGGGTTGGAATTGTCTCACAATTCATGAAAAGTCCCAAATTTGTTCACTAGAAAGAAGTAGAGCGAGTCGTCAGGTTTATGGAAGGGAACACCCTATTCATAGGAAGATAACTTGAAATTAGTTGGGTATTATTTCTGATCTTCTTGTACGTGCGTGTTTTGAAAAGATAACCACATCCAAAGACTAAATAACAACTCTGGTAAAGTTTATAGATGTGAATCACTTCTGAGAAAACCCATTTCTTAATGACAATTGAGCGAGAAATATGTCAAAGGATTCAATATCGCACTCAGTCATAAAAAGGAAGTTGGGGTATCTAGCATCTTTCCAACAAACCGACTCCAACCATAATGTGAAAGGCAAGTTAACTGTGAAACCTCTTTCCCACTTTGTAGTATTGTTGCCTCTTGAATTCCAAAACGTATCTAGCTACTTAGATCCACAAAACTCGTGCCAGGTAAACTCTGCATGATACAATTGTGACGTGCAAACTTGAACACGCTCTAGTTTCACTCTAAAAGAGCATAATTCAAAATATTATGATAATCTTAACTATAATTTGATCATACACTATTGAGGTATTACATGGAATAAACAATATACTATCAATGCACTAATGAAGAACTCAAAATAAGCGAATTTCTTATTGCTACAATAGAGCCACTCTTGGGATTCTCAGATAAAGCACCTAACCTTCATGGCAAAAACTTCCTAGAATAGAGTACCTCATACCTAGAAGTGCGTTCCCTGCTCAAAATATAGAACCCCTCTACTATGCACTTTTCTTAAAGATAAATCTATGCATAAAATAGAACGAAGAAAAACACCTAAATTAAGAAAAGTGAGCATCTAAGTCAAACTATAAAAGCATACTAAATATGGATCTATCTATGTTTGGGAAACACTAAACAAGCATGCTTGCATACAACAACCACAAGATGCCTAAAATCGATGCACTTCTTTCATCGTTGCTACACCCTCATAGGAAAACTATAATCTACAACATGTATCCCAAGGTTGCATGCATCTACTGAAGGTGTAGACTGAAAGGATCTACTGAGATGAAGTATTGTTGAAGGAGAAACACCCTCAAAACAATAGATAGAATCTAATGTGCATTCAACCCATATTCACACAGGCCAAGGTTGCTACTCGGTACACTTCTCCCCTAAATGGAAACTACATTTTATTGTTGCTCTACTGAAGGAGAAACACCTTCAGAGCAACATCGATAAAAGTATAACACATATTATCACTGTGGTATCAGTTGTAGAAGATCTCATCAATATAGGCAACAACTTCAATAATTGAAAACCAAAAGGTGAGCTACATAAATCATTTGAAATGATAGATTTAAGCATACTTTATTATTTTTTAGGAGTTTGTATAGAAAATGCAAGGTAGCTTGTTGCATCTTTATGTCATAGAGCAAGGACACGAATAAATACAAAAATATTAAATAGCACTATACAAGTTGATTGTAGGTTATTTCGAAACAAGAATGGAGTTCTCCTTGTGCAGATTCTAATCTAGTGGGTTTAGATTTAAATAAGAAATTTATAGTTATGGGGTTGGAATTATCTCATGATTCATGGCAAGTCCCAAAGTTGTTCACTAGAAAGAAGTAGAACGAGTTGTTAGGTTTATGAATGGGAACACCCTATTCGTAGGGAGATAAATTCAAATTGGTTGGGCATATTATTTCTCATCTTCTTGTACTTGTGTGCTTTGAAAATCTAACCACCTCCAAAGACTCAAGAACAACTCTGGTAAAGTTTATAGGTGTGAAGAACTTATGAGAAAACCCATCACTTAATGAAAATTGAGCGAGGAATATGTCGAAGGATTCAAACTTGCACTCAGTCATAAAAAGGAAGTGGGGTATCCAGCATCTTGCCAACAAATTGACTCCAACCATAATGTGAAAGCCAAGTTAACTGTGAAACCTCTTTCCCACTTTGTAGTATTGCTGCCTCTCGAATTCCAACAAGGATCTTGCTACTCAGATCCACAAAAATTGTCCCAGGTAAACTCTGCATGATACAATTGTGATGTGAAATCTTGACACACACTCTAGTTTCCCTCTAAAAGAGGGTAAGCTCCTTCCACACTTCATTTTATTGGAGATATTATTTGTCTTGGTGCAACAATTAATTTCATATTTATTCATTCAAGCAGTAGAAAAAATTCAAGGAAATTCTACAGAAACGACAATTAATCTATATTTGCACTTATATCTTTTGCAAGTAAAATTCACAAGTAAATTTTCATCCAAAGTGTTTAGGTTAGTAGCAAGTGGTATCACAACATATCTCAACATTGCAAGGCATAAATCATACTATTCAATAAGGTTGAGAGTTGAGATACAAAAATCTTCCCAAGTTATGCAAGCAATAAAACTGCTGATTTTTAGTTCAAAATCTATCCAACCAGAACAAAATTATGTCATTTTCAACACTCTCCAGCCAAAGCTATTCCTGGCCTCATTTAACTCAATTAAGAATATATCAATCTCATTGATATTTCTTCTTCAGTTCATGCTTCTAATTTATATATTTATTCAACCTAATATATCATTTATGTTAAGTGATTATTCATTCAAAATTATTTAGTCCATCCAACGCATCTACCTAATTTTCTGATCAGTTTCTGGGCAGACTCTATCAGACATTTGCATCAGAAAATAGAAGATTGTTTTAGTACCTCGTGTTATGAAACTCTAATTTGGAAAACGTGTTTTGGTATTTTTTCCCTAAAAATTTTTACAAATATTCAATCCTAAAGCCATTTCAAGGAAAATTTTAGTCAGGGAGAAATTTAGTAATATTTTTGGAAAATTTTAATGCAACTAAAATAAATTCTTCCCATTTTCTCAAAAGGTTCCAGCACCAAATATGAGTGAATTCATAGAACTCAAGATTTGGAAATAATTAAATTTCACTTCGCTTTTCCAGGACCATATATGAGAGAATTCACAAAACTTGATATTTGGATTCTGGAAACACTTAAATTTCACCTGATTTATTAGGATTGGAAGTTCCCTGAGATGCAAACACGTAGCATTAAGGATCTACTTTGCTTGTTTAAGGACAATGTTTGTTTTATAAATAGTGATACAATAATCCTTGTATACATGCCTAACAAAGTTCTTTGGTCACAAGTAATGAAATTGAACTCCATCAATACATAACATACAAGGTAGTATGTAAGAGAGCATCTACTTTTCGACATATACTCTGACAAAAATAAACATTTATATGGTCATATAAAGTTATCACCACACCAAAAAAGGAATTAAAAACCAAAATAAAAAAGGAACAAGATTGGATTGTTATGGTTACTCTAGCAAAATGTTAAATATGATCAATATGTTAATATGGAAAATAGTGCAGTTGATTAGGATTTATTGAGCCCAAGGGGTTATCCCAACCAAATGTCATTAATGTTACTGGGTATTTGGCTAGTTTTGTGCTGGTAGGTGCCCTGTTTGAAATCCCTTGGGTGAGGTGCACTAGTCAATGATAATGGGTTTACCAGGGATGCCATCCATGAATGTGGGGAAACATCCTTTGGGATTCCCTAGAGAGATTTTCTTGGAAAGAATAAAAATAGGATTTCCTAAAGAGAAATTTTGAGATGCATACAATGTACACCCAGTAAAATCAACTCTATAGAGACAAACCATGAAAGAAGGAAAAATATAGATGCTTTTACCTATGTTCCCTTGTGAGTGTGTGCTTCATGTGAGATTTTAACATGGAGATCACCTGCTCTTTTGCACCTTCAACTTTGCAGACTCCATTTTCATGAGGTTTACTAAATGAATTTCCATTGTTTAGATGATGATGTAAACTATTACTTCTTTCAGATAATCTTATACCCAATATCCCATTAAAAACACTAGGTGCTGGCAGCTTATTATTTCCAACATCCCTACATGAGATCTCCTCAGTTATCCTTTCTAGATTTTCCAAACACTTAGTAGTTGTAGGAATGTGTCTATCTTGACTATATCTAGTCCTTGATCGTACATGAGCAGCTAAGATTCTTCCACTCACAACAATTGACCTTGCATTGCCCATCAATTCTTATAAACCATTTTTTTATGACCAGAAGATGATCTTTGCCAATGTCTTCCATCTTTATGAGAATTAGCCAGACCTATATTATCTTCTCTTGATGCTAGAATATGTTCTGTCATTGTCCACACCTGATCAACATCAAATTTAACTGTATAATTTTCCATTTCTAAAACAGGGGCTAAATTACTTCTCCAAGATGTTTCACAAAATAGAAGCAACCTATTGTTGGGTGTGGGTTGTACAATTTCATTAGTCCCATCTCTAGCCCCAAATATGTCAAGGGAAGAGCAATGAAAACTACTAAAAGCCTCTTCCTCGTGCAGACCAATTGTCATGTAAAGCCTATACACACTCCTGAAGTATGTGTTGACCTGAGAGAGTTTTTGTCCATACAATGGATACTTGGGATGTAGACCCAGATACATCAGTTTGCCTAAGTGAAGCCCTTGCTGCATTTACCAATCTAGGAGATGGATTTGGAGTGCTTCGTCGCAAAGTCCTTTTGTGAATTGTTCTTACATGAGTTGGCCTTATCTCCATGAGAGGAGCAGAAGAAGAAGAAGGTGGTGATAAATTGAGCTCTAATTTTATTCTTTCTACAACCATCCAATTGGAGAATCTTCAACAAATCCTATGATTCCTAAGCTTCATCCCCATTGTCAAAATCAAGCACAAAATCCTCAACATCTTCATCATGTGTGCTGGATTGTCCAGACATAGATGTTTGATAGCCTTGACAATACCAATCTCCTTCAGGGATAGCCCTTCCAAGGCCAACACAATATGTATGATATGTTGAATCATAGCGATCACACAATAATAAAACATCACTATCACCAGCCTCATTACAATCTAAGCAAACTATATTTACATAGGGATTAAGAAATCCCATCACTTCTTCTTCTAAAGGTTGATATACATGCCAAACAGAACCAAATCATATAAGAAAATCCTCCTTCAAATGTAGAACCAACTGCTTAAAATTCAACCCTACGTATGCAAATAAATAATCGTGCTTTGCAAGAAAGATAGTAAGATAAAGGCAGCAAAATATCTTTAAGAAATCCAACAAGGTGTTGCAGCTAGAAACTGATATCACCAAATTGTAAATCACCAACAAACACAAAGATTGATAGAATAAAAGGATGAAATAAAATGAACTAGACCCAGGGGAAGTAAAATGTATATGTCTTTAAATATGGACCTATAAATTCAAAGAACCCTGATAATTAAAAGTTATTGTTGCAAATAGAACATAAACTACTCCAAATAGTTATTGGGAAAATAACTAAATTCTAGCATTCAAACAAGGGAATAAACATGTTGTCAAATGGAAAAGTTTAAAGCAGTTAAAAACATCAGGGGCATGTTGCAAATCCAATTCCTATCATTGAAATCAAGAAAAATACCATTGGATTGTCAGGCTTGGATCCACTTCTCTATTGAATCTATTCATCTACTTGTTTACTCAATCTGTTATAACTGCACCAAATGGTGCCACATGATAAATAAATTGTAACTTCAACATATATTTTCAAATAAAGGCTATCTGTTGGACATTGGAATGAGTGATGTAGGAGCATCCTTAGTCCATTAGTGTTCTTTCATCACCAAAAACATGTTTAAATTCCAACATCTTGTTCATGTTTAATCATCAATTTCTGCTTGTGAGACTTACATGAGCCCACAGGAGATCACTCTTAGTTTCACTGACTCCCACTTTAAAGAGGACATTTCTAAAAATAGTTGGAAGGAAAGGCAAGATACAATGTACTTAGTTTATTCACCCATTACACTGGAACCACAATAAAAAAAAGAGGAGTTAAGATGACAAATTGCTGCTACTGGAGAAATAAGACAAAAACAAAGAGATACCGAATTAATAGAAATACAACAAGGTGCGATGGCATGACATCTGAATTAATAGAAATACAACAAGGTGCGATGGCATGACATCACAGATCTTGTCATTTCCAGAAACATCTTGCTGAATGATGAAACAGAAATCAACTCCAACAATAATTAAGACATTCATTGCAAAGGAGGAGATCACTGAGAAAGAAATTTTAACACAGACCAGAAATCACTGGGCTAAAGTGGAAGAATTCATTGAGGAAAACAAATTAAGAGAAGAAACAGACTCTCTCGAGAAGAAGGCATTGATTTCCACAAATGAAATTGAGCACAATAATTGGGAATGAAGATCCTTGGAGCAGTTGAGGCATATCACTGGGCAATTGAGGAAGATCACTCCACTAAAAATGAAGGAGATCGTTAAGGAATAATCACTGAGCAACAAGAAGGGTAAATTCCTGGAAAGAAAACTAGCATGTGATGGAGGGAAATGTTCCCCTAGGGCTTTTTGGGTTGAAACCCTAGCAGACTGAAAGTTGTCTATTCAAAGAAGCACACATTCACACAGCCATTATGCTATTATAAGCAAATTCTATTGTAAAGGGTATGTACCTTAGGTCCTACTTTGTGAAGGCCTTTAGGGTCCAAACCCTTCTAGGAGTTCCTGTCTTCTCTTTTGTCCTGCAAAACAACCAATGCAAAGAACACAATAGTATATGGACAAAACCTTATACAGAAACCATCTTCATGTTATAAATAAAGGTAGTTAGTTATGAAATCCAAACAACCATTCACATATGAATTCTAAACATGACTATCATTAACATAAAGAAGATTCATTTCGGGAACCAAGACATGTGTTTTTTTTATTATAGACAAATAAAGTACATAAAAAGGAATATTTTCACCTGAATCACCTTCAGCAGGCTCCAAGCAAAGCTTCCTTCCGGAGCCGTTCCAGCCTCAAGCCTTTAACAAACTCCTTCCATGACTCTCTCCATGATGTCATAAATGGTGGATGAACATCAACACACAAGGAAACAAAGGTTTCCTGGACAAATGGGGGAAGTGCAGAAGGCACAAGGGACTTCAGACCTGGTCAGGGGAAAAATCTTAGCATAATAACCTTTCTCTCTCTTCTCTCCTCCCTTAGGCCTTCCCTTTGAGGTCTTTTTATACCTCTCCCAAATTAGTTTTTTAGTTGGGAGTTGGTTGGGAACAGTTGGGCCACGGGAACTAACAGGTGATCAGCTAATAAAACCCGCGATCTCTGCCCGAAAATAAGGAATTTTATATTTTTTTAAGTGTTTTAATACATATACGCGGGTTGGATATACACAGACCCGCGTATACATGCGTTTAACTCAGGGTAATGTCGCGTATAAGGGATAAAACATTCTTTTTTAAATTTTAGGACTAGGTCTAGAAGGAGGGGTTGCCCTAGGCCATGAGTACAACATCACAAACCATAAGAGTGAGATTTGGAGCTCTAATAGATGCCCCCAATATATGAGGTCAGAAGGGGTACATGATGGCCGAAATATATTATGCGAGTACATGGAAAGGAAGTTTGTCAAAAACCGAGGAGGACTTCACCGGAATTCAGCCTGCCAAGCCACCATAGGAGATCAGAAAGAAACACTGTCTGAGGCAGGCATACCCATGCTCAGAAAAAGTAAAGCATGTCTGCATATCAAGTAGAAGCGGATCCACTAAGTATACAAGTATAAATGACTGAAAGATACATAATGGATCATCTTATCAAAATGAACAAGTACATGTCTGAATATCACATATAAGACTGTCAATGATGCTGAAAGATGCAACGGATCACTGACATCAAAGACTGATCCCAAAAGGTACCAACTGAACATGATGGAATAGGATGGTACTACACTGCAAACTTAGGTGCCATCATATAGAATGTCGCCATGACTGACTGCAACATACAAAGTGGAGTGGTATCAACTAGCAGCAATAGGAGCAACTGTCAAGTGAACCAATGAATGCTGATACAACCTGAGGTCTTCACCGACCGCTGTGGTACATTTCTACACCATGGGAACAAATGATCTGAAGTCGACCATGTGAGAAATTGTTTGATTACCGGCCATTGATGTATACCGTTAACAAACGCGAGACTACTCATCGTTAATGATAATGAGCATCAAGGTACCCAGTACAATCTAACAAGTGTGAATAGATGAGCTGGAGTCGAACACCTGTAAGAATCTATCGATCAGGAGACAATGATGATTTCCCACTGTCGATAGCGAAGGATATGCCACTAATGACTGCAAACCCCAAGGCACTGCCAAATGGACTCTAGATCTTTGCCCCAGAGCAATGAGTCGAAGTCGATAGGGAAAGATCTGCTAGAAGGAAGGCATTAAGGCATCCTTCATCAATCTAGCGCGATTGTAACCTGTAGGCCAATAATGTGGAAGGAATTAGACGAAAAAGATGTAGTAACCCAACCAAAGTACGTTTCCTGTGTACACAATATGTGGCTAGCACATGACAGAAACCCTCTGAACCAACCAATAATGAAAGCTGACACAAAGGCGAGGTATCCACCAATAGGGTCAAATGGAAACCAAGGTACTGCACGAATCCCAATGTGTGATAATGTAAGCTGATGTCGAACACAAGGGAAACCACTCAGTCAAAGACCCATGATACTGATCGATGCTGAGCACAAGGTGACCTATCAATAATGAAAATAGGGCCAGGGTGCAGCTCTAGGCCTGTCCTCAGAGCAAGGTGTCATCGTCGATAAGGACAAGACCCCCCAGCAAGAATTCAATGAGGACCTTCTCAAATCGGCACGAGTAAAGGACCAATATAGCTGATGTGATGATAGACATGACACTGACAACCAGGGATGGCCAACTGAAAAATGAGTCAAGAGACACCGCAGAGAGGCCGACTCAGGCTAACTTCCCTTGAACAAAAGCATGACTCTATGTGACTATGTGGCAGCATATGATGACTCTGTATAAGTTCGCCATGCAGGAGGCACGAACGAACCCTCCATATGATTGGAAGAGATAAAAAATCGGGGGAGAATTGACTCAATAACAAGTTTATGGCGTACCTAAGTCAAACTAAATCCCACCCATGCGGAGGAGACTTTGTTTTGAGTGATTTGTTCAAGGGCGACACGACTGACTCTAGCTGCGAACAATAAATGGAAATACTGTCCCATTCCCGCTCTTTTTGGAATATTTATTTTTTTTTGTCTTTTTCTGTTAAGCCGGAAAAAGAATAAAAGAATGCTATGGTACAGTGGAAAGAACAAGTGTCGGTGAAATAGATGATCTAGTTCCTGGGAATGGAACGTTCCTATGCTCAATGCAGGGAGGTGAAAACTGGTCAGTGACACTCAAAGGTGTGTTCCTTCCACGGGTCAAGGTGTGTCAAGCTGCATAAGTCAAAGGTATGCAAGGTTGATTTTGCAGTCGTCATGGTCAAAAGTTGGCTTAAACACGAGTCCAAGTGAAGCCGACTCTAGGCCAAAAGGTGCAAGTGGTCAACATGCAATGCAATAGTACAACTCAACACAAAGGAGCTTCTAGGGTATAAGGCCAGAACAAAGTGGAGAAGCTAAGAGGAATGAGTCTTCAACGCATAAGTCATGGCGGGACTACAGAGAACTCCCGAGCCTACTCAATGGAGCAGCATGGGCAACAAGTGTCAGTGAGGTGCTAACTACGATGCCCATGTAAAGGATGGCTCTACCATCGTGTCATGATTTAAAGAATCGGCGAGTGAAGATGGCTTATGAACCATAACACGATGGGATCGACCCTATGGTAGATGTATCGGCAAATGGAGGCTAATATGCATAATTCAACAGAAAAATGGCGTCCATAACCTATATTCCAGTGAGAAAACGATACCTGCCATGACGGGTCAGCAGTCATGGAACTGTCTCGAAACTGAAAATTTTCCAAAATGTCCTGAAAAACAAACCATTCTCGACATTCCAAGCTCCTAAGTTAAAAGTCACATGAGGCTAAACAAAATAAAATTTTGAAAAAGTTTTGCATTTTCAAAACTTATAAAAAACATTTTGGACTCACCATTTTTTCCATTTGAGTTTGAGAGCGAAGGATTTGGAGCAAAAGGAGCAAACTTCCCACAGCCAGATTCAACCGTTCAAATTCGTCAAAGACCTCCAGGTAACTCTTATACTTAGCTTGCAATTGATTGTGACAGGTTTTAAGAATTTTGATTGATGTTTTACCGTTGAACTCTTGTCAAAAATTTCCTCGCGGCGTATACGCGGGTTGGTAATATTGAACCCGCGTACATGCGGGCCCTATACACGACTGTGTGCACAGGGACCCGCGTATACGCCGCGAACCATCTTTAAGCAAAAACTAACAGTTTTAAATCGATTTTTTCTCAGGATGCCTATCATGTGGCATGAAAGAGAGCACGCGGCGGTATATAATGAAGTTATGAACAGTCCTGAAGCATTAGATGCCTTACGGGGATGTGGATTGCTTAAATTTTTCAAACTGCCAAATATGAAAGCGAACACACGTCTGCTTGAGATGCTAATTGATTATTGGGACGTCGAGGAGGAAGCCTTTATGATCGATCATATGCCGCTCAGGGTAGAAGTGGAGGATATCTATTTTATCACGGGCCTTTCCCGAAGGGGAGAGGTAGTACATTCCCGAGGCAAGACATGGAGTAGCCTCACGATAGAGGACTATGTATAGATATACTACCCGAGACATCCCAAGAAGGTTGGGATCCAGATTTCCATCACACATGTGGCGAGTTTGTCACTTAGGATAATCCTATTCACCATATCTCGAGTGAACGGATCATTCTCTCTGCATCAGGCGTAACGGATCATCATGAGCGTGGCAGTTGACTGTCTCACTACAGTGTTCGACTGGTGTACTCCTCTCCTGGCCAACATGAAGAGCCAGCTCACTTCTATCAGGAGGGGACAGACCAAGAACTTTGGATATGGGACTATCCTGTGTACTTTCTTTTTTGAGAAGGTTCTGCACTCCGCCCCAAGGTAGCAGTTTCCATCAACACCTCACGCGATCCACGCATGGGCCGGTGGGCTGATCTGATGAAACATTTGGGGGGTGGCGAGGTCCCAAGGACTGCCTTCAACGATGATTTCTTCACCTGGTGGGATCAGTAGATCATCGCCGTGGATGACTACCCCTTTGCTAGGCTAGATTTCCGAGGAGATCCTGATCTAGTGTTACCACCGAACGCAGCATGGGGCGAGATTGGTAAGAATTTTTTGATTTTATGATTTTTTTTGGATTTTTCAAATATAATGATGAATTTTGAAAAATATATTTGATGAGATTCAAATGACTGATATGATGATCATGTTCCAGATATTGGTCTGGTACGACCAGATGGGTTCCCATGGCATGGACGGTGCGCCGAGGAGCCAAAGAGGCGGCTGCAGATACAGAACGGACTCTAAGCAATGTCCAACGACACTTGGTGAGGCTGAGTTGTTGAGTCCCGATGGCCGCCATAGAGGAATTTCCTGAGGATATGCAGCGTCATGTGGTTGGCATGCCACGTGACTGGGTTCGCACTTTTCGGCGTGTGGCCACTACGATAGTTACATACTTAGACGCTCATCCTGAGCCGAGGCATTAGATATGCTAGACATGATTATGGGCATTTGAGTCCCAAATTTTGTATATTTTTGGACACACATATGTACACTCAAGACACTTTACGATATCTATATATATATATATATATATATATATATATATATATATATATATATATATAGATATATATATATATATATATATATATATATATATATATATATATATATACAGTTTGACTTTTTGATGCTTGATTTTATTATGATGAATGATTGATGTGCCAGTATAATGCCTGATTAGCGATAGAATCAGCTAACCAATTATGAGATCTTGGAATATGCAAATAATTAATATAAGTAAATGATCTTTGCAACAACCTCAACCTTAAATACTGGCGATATAAAGATGGATCCCGTACCCGATAAATGTTATTTAATTGAGACACTATCAATTGAGAATCAAGATATACTACCAACGAGTCGATCCCATGAGAGATTGCCTCAGATAATAAATTAATAACGGCAGTATACTCGGCCATATTGTTTGAAGTGGGACTGATACACACGCCTCTTGATGCCATTAATTGACCAGTTGGATAATAGAGTATGTTATGAAACCAGCTCAAGAAAAGATAGAAAAGAAAGATCAACGCCTTAGAATTCAGCCTCTTCGAGGGGGCAACCTCCTTTACATTACATAAATGAACAATTCTTGGATGATACAAATGACAAAACCTCCTTTCTATATATAGGAGTCTAAGGAGTCACAATATAATCCAGCCGACCTAACAATAATAATATAAAGCCACAAAAATAACAATAGAGGGATTCTATGGGGCACAAAAATAACAATATGGGGGTAATAGGGGCACAACAATATAAATAAGGGGTATAACTACAATAGTAATGGGGTAATCACTAGTATTATAGGGACCCAACATGCCCCTCTCCTTCAAAAAAGTGTTGTCCTCAACGCTTGAGCAGTTCTGGATACTTCTGCATAAAATTCTCATCCTCCCATGTGGAATCTTCAGCAGATAAGTTCTTCCACTTGATAAGATACTCTGAAATTGATCGATTTCGTAGCTGTCGAGTTCTTGTTTCTGTGACTGCTTCCGGTTCCAATATAATTTTTCCTTCCTCGTCAAGTTCTGGCAATATTGTTTGAACTGGGAGCTTGTCGCCTATAACCTTCTTTAAACATGAAACATGGAAAACTGGGTGCAATCGAGAAGCTGCAGGAAGCTCCAATTTGTATGCCATAGTACCAATCTTTTCCAACACCTTGTACGGACCATAATACTTTGGTGATAATTTATTATCCTTCTTAGCTTGCTTTAGGGACATTTGCTTATATGGTTGTAGCCGTAGGAATACCCAATCACCTACATCAAAACTTCTTTCACTGCGATGTTGATCTGCCTGTTGTTTCATTCTATTTTGTGCCAACACGAGGTTATCCTTTAAGAGTTGGAGGACTTGTTGTTGATGTTCGATGTGATGTTCCACTGCCTGAACCTTAGAATTTTCTCTTAAATATGATGTGATGGATGGTGGTTGATACCCATAAAGTGCCATAAATGGGGTCATTTTTGTTGCTGTATGGAAGGAAGTGTTATACCACCATTCAGCCAGAGGCAACCATTTGACCCATTGTGTCTGTTTATCAGATACAAAGCAACGAAGATATCCTTCCAAACATTTGTTTACTATCTCAGTTTTCCCATCAGATTGAGGATGATAAGATGAGCTATGAGCTAACTGAGTACCAAGACAAGAAAATAATTCTGTCCAAAAATTTCCAGTGAAAATGGGATCTCTGTCACTTACAATAATCTTTGGGTTTCCATGTAGCTTTTGAACTGTTTCCATAAATGCAGTAGAAACTGTACTGGCTTTAAATGGATGTGATAATGCACAAAAGTGTGCATACTTGGTAAGTCTGTCAACTACCACCATGATGACACTCTTTCCCTCAGACTTGGGTAAACCTGTGATAAAATCCATTGAAACCTCCTCCCAACGTTGGCTTGGAATGGATAAAGGTTGTAATAGACCCGGTGTCTTAATTGTTTCAACTTTATTTTGTTGGCAAACCAAACATTCCGCCACAAACTTTTGAATATCTGATTTAAGGCCATCCCAAAAAAATTCCTTCTTAACCCTGTGGTAAGTTTTTAAAAATCCTGAGTGCCCTCCTAAGGGAGAAGTGTGCAATTCCATAAGAATCTTTTGTTTTAGCTGGGAATTCTTACAGAGGTATAAGCGATCTTTGTACCATAACGAATCATTTTTCCAGCTAAATGTATCAGAAGTACTGGAATCTTGTTGTAGCTTTCGAATAAGTGCCCACACTTCTTCGTCATTCTTCCATTCCTCCTTTGCTTCGTTTATCCAATCTGGTTGGATAATAGAAATGGCACACAACAATGCTTCCACATCCTCATCCTTTCTTGAGAGTGCATCTGCCACCACATTTTGCTTCCCTTTTTTGTAGATGATTTCAAAGTCATAACCCAACATCTTTGTGACCCACTTTTGTTGCTCTTCAGAGGATAATCTTTGTTCTAAAAAGTATTTAAGGCTATCATGATCCGTTTTTACCTTGAAGTGTCTTCCCATTAGGTAGGGTCGCCATTTCTTAAGTGCATGGAGTATTGCCAACATTTCCTTCTCATAAATAGCTTTGCTTAAAAACTTTCCCTTGATTGGACGACTTTCAAAAGCAATGGGTCTTTCATCTTGCATTAGAACAGCACCAATTCCATTTCCTGAAGCATCACATTCCACAATAAAGGTTTTTGTGAAGTCCGGTGTAGCTAAGACCGGTGCTTGGCACATTGCCTCTTTAAGATGTTCAAAGGCCTTTGTTGCTTCCGGAGTCCATGAAAATGAATCTTTCTTCAATAATGTTGTTAGAGGTGCTGCTATTCTCCCATAATTCTTAACGAACTTGCGATAATACCCTGTCAACCCAAGAAATCCTCGCAGATGATTTATGGATGTGGGGATTTTCCATTCCTTAATGGCTTTTATTTTGCTAGGGCTTTTATTTTTGCATATAATTATTTCTCCTCCAATAGTTGTAGCACCTTGTCAACATGTTCAACATGATCCTTCCAAGACTTGCTGTAGATTAGTATATCATCAAAAAATACTAACACAAATTTTCTAAGGAATGGTTTGAAAATTGAATTCATCAAACCTTGAAATGTTGAAGGTGCATTGGTAAGGCCAAAAGGCATGACCAAAAATTCATAATGACCCTCATGAGTTCTAAATGCTGTTTTCGGAATGTCTTCAATCTTCATTCTGATTTGATGATATCCCGAACGAAGATCCAACTTGGTGAAGTAAATTGATCCATGCAATTCATCCAGTAATTCATCAATGACAGGAATGGGGAACTTATCTTTAATAGTGAGCTTGTTGAGCTCCCTATAATCTGGACACATGCGCCATGATCCATCCTTCTTGTGCACCAATACTACTGGAGCTGAGAAAGAACTTTGACTTGGTTGAATTATACCAGCCTCTAGCATTTCTGCAACCATACGTTCAATTTCACTTTTTTGGACATATGGATATCTGTACGGCCTGATGTTTGGAGGAACACTTCCTGGAATCAGATGAATAGCATGATCATGATCACGCATAGGTGGGAGACCTTTGGGAGTCTCAAATACCTTGGAATGATTGTCCAGGACTTTTTGGAGATCTGGAGAAATAGATGATTCCAATGTGGAAACATCTAGCGAACATAATTGTGCAATTACACCTCTTTGCTCCTTTTTTAGAAGCTTTGTCATGCCATTAGAGCTGATTATCTTTCCTGGTTTCCCTGCAATACCCCTTAATTCAACTTCCTTTCCTTCCACAGAAAATTTCATGAAAAGTTCTTGAAAATTAAAAGCTATTGTACCCAAGGATTGTAGCCATTGGACTCCTAGTACAACATCAGCACCTCCCATTGGAATGGAAAGCATTGGGCTAGTCAATACATATTCTCCCATGGATAGCTTGATATTATGGCACTTTCCAGAACAATTTATTGTTCCTCCATTTGCAATCATCACTTGACACTCTGGTGCTGGATATAGGAAGCAATTCAATTCTTTTGCTACCCTACAATGAATAAAATTGTGGGTGCTTCCTGAATCAATCAACACTATTACCTTTTTCTTCTTGATTTGTCCTTCTATCTTGATGGTTTGAGGAGTGGTAATTCCCGCCAATGCATTACAAGATATGGTCGGATTTATTTGTTTTTCATCTAGGCTTTGTTCCTGAAATATATCCTCTTCTTTTGACCTTTCTTGCTCCTTTTCTTCTTCCTCTTCACAATCTATGTAGAATAATTTCTTCTCAGCACACTTATGACCTTTTGTGTATTTGCTATCACAATTGTAACAAAGCCCTTTTGCTCTTTTTTCTTCCAATTTTTGTGGTGTCAACCTTGTAGGTTGTGGAAGACTATGGGCAACAACACTTCCGTCTTTATAGTTGTGAATGGTATGCTTCCTAGTTGCCATAATTTTGCTTTCCATTTTTCTTGCTAACCTGAATGCCTTCTCTAATGAATCAGGTTCCCAAAGGCGCACATCATGTTGGATATTATCCTTTAAAGACCCTATGAACACATCAATCCTATGCTCCTCTGGAATATCTTTTACCCTTATGTTCAATTTTTGGAACTCCTCAATGTGCTCCATTATTGAACCCTTTTGTTTGAGACTTATCAATTGGCTAAAAAAAGTGTTGCTTTTTGTATCCTCATAATGTGCTATCAATTCTTCCGTAAAAATTGCCCAAGTGATAAATTGTTTACGAGAACAAAGCCATTGATACCATACAAACTGATTTGGTTCCAAATATAAAGTTGCCATACGTACCTTTTGTGTGTTTTTCACATTATTGAGATCGAAGAATTGCTCCATCTGTAATATCCATGTGGCGGGATCCTTGCCATCAAACTTCCTCATATCGATTTTTGGAACATGGTGAGTCTTCGATCCAACATTAGAGTCTATGGAATCATGATTAACATTTCTTTTGTTCTCATCATGAGTTTCCTTTAGTACTCTTTTACCCTTAGTGACCATTTCTTGTAGCAACTTATTCATATTTATCTTCAATTCTTCCCTCTTATCATCCATGCCATCAATTTTAGCGTCCATGCCATTCACCTTAGCTTCCATGCCATCCATCTTAGCTTCTATGCCTTTCTTTAAACAATCCATCTTAGCTTCTACACCTTTCTTTAAACCATCCATCTTAGCTTCTACATCTTTCTTTAAACCATCCATCTTAGATTCTGTTCTTTTTTGTTCAAGGGACAGTTGTTGCACTTGGTCTTGTAATTTTGATATATCATGTTGCATTTCTTCCTCTTCTTCATGAGTCATGCTAGAGCTTTCAGGTTCCTTACTAGGTGTTTGCATTTTCTTTCCTCAGGGCATCAGTTACCGATAATAATACTCTACTATGCCCTTTGAATTCCTTCAAAATAAATTTTCAACCCAAGCTTAAGCAAAAATTTAAAAAAAATCTACACACCGTTTTTCACTTTGTAGGAGCTTGATATTGCCCCTGATGTATCTCTGTACTTTCCAATCATATAGTTTTGAAATTGTGACCTATAGTAGCTCTCTGTGTCCTCTTTTCAATGCCACCAGTCTGATCCAAATTGGATTCTCCAAGAAAGAGTTATGCACAATCTCCCAAGATGACCTGATTATAGACCTTTCCAGAAGAGTGAACTTGTATGAAGTTCCACGTGTACAATTTTCGACCTTTAGTTCTAAAAAATATATACAAGAAACTAAAGTCCGTCCTCTTTCTGTACCTTCTTACGAAATTTCAATCCAATCCCCAGAGAGAAAGTTATGACGATTTTCCATAGGTCACCTGTTTTGAATGTAATTCAGGAGTCTGTAAAAAGACCAACTTCCTCAGAGCATATCTCCGCAAATATCACGTGAAAAGATCTGAAACTTGGACCCAAGGTTTAGCACAATTTCTTCTCAAATGGGTTTTTTTTGCGACTTCTGAAACGTCACAGAAAAAAATTTATAGCGAAAATTCCACGATGACCAGTTTGGAGCAGCGAAACCCTAGAATCCAAAGCTTTGATACCAAATGTTATGAAACCAGCTCAAGAAAAGATAGAAAAGAAAGATCAACGCCTTAGAATTCAGCCTCTTCGAGGGGGAAACCTCCTTTACATTACATAAATGAACAATTCTTGGATGATACAAATGAAAAAACCTCCTTTCTATATATAGGAGTCTAAGGAGTCAGAATATAATCCAGCTGACCTAACAATAATAATATAAAGCCACAAAAATAACAATAGAGGGATTCTATGGGGCACAGAAATAACAATATGGGGGTAATAGGGGCACAACAATATAAATAAGGGGTATAACTACAATAGTAATGGGGTAATCACTAGTATTATAGGGACCCAACAGAGTACCCAAGCTGCGGAAGCGAGATTCCAAGTGTGCCGACTAGCACCATCGGCGAACCCAAAATAGACCAAATCATCCATCAACACCTGTCATAGTAGACCAAAAGGTGCTGATATCAGAAAACTCTCAACGATATATGTACAAATATACATAAAGTACAAAGAAGCCATTGCCTGGACAAAACTAAGCAAAGTACTTCTTTAAGTAGAGCCCGTTTCGGGGCTCCGCCAGCTTGTTTCCCTCAAAATCGATTAACTCATACGACCCTTTTTCTAAAACTCGTTTAATAATAAAAGGACCGTACCACATAGGATTAAATTTGCCTGTCCCCAAGGTGTATTTATCTTGGTCATAGACCACGACAAGGTCACCTTCAGAAAAGACTCGAGGACGGACAGTTTATCATACTGTGTTTTAACCCTTTTCTTATGAGCCTCATTCATTGTGGCGGCATCTCAACGCTGCTCATCGAGATGTTCCAAGTGAAGTAGGCACTCTTCGAGACTCGAAGTCTTTGGAAGGAGCTCAACAACCAATTTAAGAGATGGAATTTCACATTCAACCAGAAAGATAGATTCCATCCCATAAACCAACTGAAAAGGTGTAAAGCCAGTAGCCGTTTTCACAGAGGTTCGGTATGGCCAAAGAGCCGAATACAACATAATGTGCCAATTGGACCGATTTTTATCGATTTTCCGTTGGAGTATCGTCTTAAGAGTTTTATTGAATACCTAGACCTGTCCATTGGCCTCAGGATAATAAGGAGACAAATTCTCTTGGTGGAAACCCAATTTGAGAGCCAATTTGGACATCAGTTGATTTTGAAAATGACTGCCATGGTCAGTGACAATCTCTCTTGGGATACCGAATCTTGAGATAACCTGATTGAAAAGAAACAATGCTGCCGTGTCACTATCATTCTTATAAGTAGGCATGGCCTTAGCCCACTTCGTAAAGTAGTCTACAACCACGATAATGTACCTGTGATTCGCTGCTGAAGGCGGATTACAAGTCGTAAAATCAATACCCCACTTAGTAAAGGGACCGACGGTGACAACGTGAAAAAGAGGAGCTGAATGCGCGCTCATTTTCTGAGTAAAAATTTGACACGGGTGACAGCGTTTGACCACTTCCACACAGTCTTTAAAGAGTGAAGGCCAAAAATAGTCGGCACGTAAGATGCGCTGGGCTGTAGCAAGCCCTGATAGATGACCACCACAAGCTCCACTGTGGCAGTCATTGAGCACTGACTCTGCTTCCTTTAAGGTTAAACAGTGCCAAAGGATTGAATCAACCCCTCGACGATATAGTGTGTCACCGATGATAACATAGTTTTTAGCCAGGTGACGTAATTTTCGACGTTCATCCTTGGAGAAAGTAGAGGGAAACTTCAAAGTCTGGAGATAGACAATGATATCTCCATACCAAGGGTCGAGTGAAGAAATGAGGAATAAATGTTCGTCGGGAAAAATTTCCTCATAAACAGTATCCTCTCCACAAGGTAGCTCAGAAATTAGCTCCGCGAAAACCATGGATTTCTTAGACTTGGCAGACAAGAACTCGAGATCAAATTCTTGCAAAATGACTATCCATCGATTATATTTTCCCCCAATCACTTGCCTACTGAGGACAAATTGAAATGGATTGACTGCCGCTAAGACAAAAGTTTTGCGTAGCAGGATATAATGACGGAGCCACTGGACATCATGGACAGCTGCCAAGGCCAACTTCTCAATCGGAGAATAACGAAGTTCAGGACCTATTAAACCTCGGCTCAAATAATAAATCACATGCTCGGCGAGAGCCTCGTCTTCCTGAATGAGAACCATACCAATGGTTGATTCTGTTGCAGCGAGATATAAAAGGAAGTCTCTACCATAATCCGGTGGACTCAAAAGCGGGGCAGAGACTAATGCCTTTTTCAAAGCATCAAACGACCGCTATGCAAAGTCGTCCCACACAAATGGAACTCCTTTCCATAGCAAACGAATGAACCCTTTGGTGATCTCGGCATAGTTTGCTATAAACCGTCTTAAGAAATTAGCCTTCCCTTGAAGACTTTGAAGTTGTCGAATTGAGGATGGGGGAGGCAACTGAACTATCACCTCAACCTTGAAGGGATCAACCCGAATCCCTTCATTGGACATGATGAACCCTAACAATCGATCAGACGTAACCGCGAAAACGCACTTGTTGGGATTCAACCGAATTTTATAAAAACGACATCGCTCAAAAACCAATCGAAGATGACTAGGGTGATCAATTCTCTTTCGAGAATGAGCAGCGAGATCAGCCAAGTATGCCTCAATGACATGTTTGATGTCGTGGAAAGCATATGACATGGCCCGCTGAAAAGTGGCTCCAACATTTTTAAGACCAAAAGGCATCTTTCTATGTGTAAAGGTACCCCAGGGACATATAAAGGCTATCTTATGTTGATCTTCAGGATGGATAGAAATTTGATTATAACCCGAAAAACCATCCATGAAGGAAAAAATCTCATCACCCACACACTCGTCGATAATCTGATCAATGAATGGCGTGGGGTAATTATCTTTCAGACAAGCTTTGTTTAGGTCCCTAAAATCGATGCATACTCGGATTGTTCCTTGCTTTTTATCCACAGGGACTGGATTAGAAACCCAATAAGTAAGAGGAACATGGTATATGAAACCCGCCTTTAGCAGCTTCTCAACTTCAGCTTTGATAGCTGCTGCTTTCCTAGGGTTAACCAGCCGAAGCCTTTGACGAACCAGTTTGGCGTTCTCATACGTCTTGATCTCATGTTGAACTATAGAAGGATCAATGCCAGGCATTTCATCATAAGACCAAGCAAATACATCTTGAAATTCCTTAAATAGGTCGGTGTAAATTTGAATTTCTTCAGGGGAACACTCAATTCCGATGAAGAGATTCTCGACGACGTTAGGGTCCCTAGAGATGTTTATAGGTATCGTTTTTGAAATTACCGACATATTACCTTCGGCACGAATGTGTGCTGGAGCCAAAGGATTTGACACCGTACAAACATCACTAGTAAAGAGCTCAGAGAATCTAGATTCTACTTCCTGCAATGGAGGAAGAAAGTATGAGCGATGGTGTAAGTCTTCCCAAGGTCGATCTATACCCATCATTGCTTCGAGGATTGATTCTTCAGAAGCTAAAACCGTATCTAAGCAGCCCAAGGCAGAGGTAGAATCAAGGCTCCAAGCCGGGGCCACATCACCATCTAAATCCTCTTCGGAAAAAGGAGCAGGGTGGTTGTCTGCAGAGTCTACGATAGATTGATATCTAAGCTCAGCTGTAGATATAGGGAATGTCGTTCCATTTACTTGTCCTTCAACTAATGTGGTCGTAGGTGAAGGCAAGGTCCAAGGGTCTGAAAAATAACGAGTTCGAAAGGACTCTTCTGGAGGGGACTCCTTAGATGATGAAATGGCGTTGATTTTAGCGAAAGGAGAGGGAAGATCAAAGGTACCCATCAATGAGGAATACATTCCCACTCCTAAATTCTCAATAGGTGGGTGAGGGTTATCCACTAAAGGAACAGTAGAGTCAGAGCTTTCTTGAGGATCGACTAGACAATAATCCATTTGAACAACCTTAACGATTTTCCCCTCATGAGGAAAGCAAATGACATGAAATAGAGTCGAAACAATGACGTCCATTTCGTATACCCAGTTCCTTCATAATAGGAGATTATAGTCTAGGTTAGCATCTATGACCTCTACTTCAATATTGATGACCTTCCCCCCAACACATATAGGAAAGGCTAGGATAATCCCATGCGGCTTATGAGAATGACCATCAAATGCAGTCAAGACGGTGGGTGAAGGAACAATGGAAGGTGATCCAATAGCCTTCCAGCATGACATCAACATGATGCACGTGGAAGCTCCTTCATCTATAACGGTACAAAAAATATTGATTTTTCGGTATGTAGACTTTATTTGGAAAGCCATATGATGAGGGAGTTGCTTTTTGACATTTAACATGTCAAAAGTGAGCACTAAAGAATTAGCTGGATCGATTGCTCCAATCGCGGAAAGTAAAGCACTTCGCTGAGTCGGACACGACTGGAGAACCTCTAAAGCGGACATGGCGCATGGACTCTGAGCCAGATCCTCCACAATGGAGTTATTCTGGGTGGCCCTCACATTAGGATTAATAGTCACACATTTAGCGGAACCTTTCGGTATCCTTGGTATAGTCTCAATAGGGGGTCGCTCAATATGAAGGTTGGTATTTCCGGGAATAGTCTTGTCCTTGGAAGTTTCGGCTTCACCATAATCACGTGACCGAGTAGCCACATGGACGTTAGAACCCATCATGAAAACATTCGATGATTTTTCCCCTTCCTGGTTGCCCCCTGCGAAGGTTCCAGGGTTTGAACTCGCGCCAACAAGAAGTTGCTGCCCTTGGGGAAACAGATTAGTTAACACAACTTGAGAACTAGAAGTCCCTTGATATCCTAACAAGCGCTGAGCATCTTCAATCTTAGGGCAAAGATGAGTTAAGTGGTCTCCACTGCACAACTTGCATGGAAACTTGACTTTCTTTCTCAACTCATTTCTACCACCACCAGCGTTGTTGCCGGATTTATTTGCATCAGGCTTCCCATCCTGGTTCTTTTTCTTACCTCGTCCTTTCTTTTTCCCATTGGAATTTTGATTTCCTTTGGGGTTATCAGATTGGACGGAATTAATTGAAGAAGTTTGGAAGCCAGGGGATTAGACGATGTGACTTGGTTGTTAGAAGCAGTTTGTAAGGACAACTACTGCAATTGATTCAACAAGTTCATGGTAGTTGTGTCTACTGACCCAATGATACCATCCACGTGGGGACCTGGCTTCGACTTAGCTACATCAACCTTGGACCCAGGAGCATCTGGCAAGTATTTTTGTAGGATCCCAGACTGAGAGTAGATCAATTCTAATTGATGGGCCCTAAAAATGGCTTGCTCCTCAGAATAGACTCCAGACATGGAGACATCCTTGGAGATCTCGGGTTGTAAAGATTTCAAAAACCACTCGAAACGGTACTCCGGAGGGATTTCGGCTTTAATGAGCCTCTTTCTCCGTCTCCATTCCTGAATATGGTCAGAAATGTGAGTTGCCTTATCCTGACAAAAAGTGGTCAGAAGTTCAGTTCCGGCATCATAACGGACAGGCAACTGGAAATGATTTAAGAAAATATTGGCTAAGTGAGCGAAAGATGTAAATCTGCCCCCTAGCAACTCTATATACCATTTGGCCGCATTACCAGTCAAGGTGCGCTGAAAGAGTCTCAACCTAATCGAGTCATCGATAAGGGAGTTAGATGAGCACCACAAATGGAATGTGGTTGCATGGTCGCCTGGGTATTCACCGCTCTTCCCTTCGAATTTTGGAATGTCCGAAGGGAGTTTGGTTGGGACCGGAGGCTAGGCCGGATTGTATTTGATTGGGTCATTTGTTAACTTAGTGAGATCTCGCAAGTTCAACGTTGCCAGAAACGGAAACCTAGGAGGACCTTGGGGATTCCACCCAGACTGGGCAGAACTCCCAAAGTTCTGAAAAGATTGTCCTGGATTTTGGGAGGCACCAGGCTGCCCGAAGTAACCCATAGAACTGGCTGAACCAAAAGGCAAACCTTGTGATCCAGCAAAATTCGGAGTTTGACCAACTCCGACCGCAAAACCTCCATACCCAGCAAAGTTTCCTCCTAAAGGATTATAAGGGGTTGATAACCCCTGATAAGGATTCCAAGCCGAAGCTAGGGGAGGAATACTTTGAAACGAACTAACCGTGGAGTACGGCCTATTCCCTTGTTGGCCGATAAACGGATTCCCAGTTCCCGCGCCACTAACCCCAGGGCTATTCCATCCTTGGAAAGGATTGTTGCTTTGTCCTACAGAAGAAAAAGGCATGGATCCTATCATCGGGTTGGAATGTGGTATATGACCACTGTCGAAAGGAAAACCCTGGAATGAAGCTGATCCACCCATCATGGACGTAGCAGCACTAAACAGAACCAATGGAATACCCTGTGAGTGGGTGCCAAATGGGAAGAATCCAATACCAAAAGCATTGGTTTGGGCATTTCCACTCATGGATGGAATGGAGGTAGACCCAACTAAAGATGTGCTAGCAAAAGATCCAAACAAGGAAGCAGAGGAGATGGAAATCGTTCCTCCTCCTTGCACCGATGTTGGAGTTTGCATAGTCGTAGCACTTGTTGAAGCCACGTTTCCAGTAGTGGTCATCGATGGTAAGTGCGTAGCGTAACCTGGACTTGACGGTCTATGCGTCGGAGTCCAAACGTATTGTAATACGTCTGGATGACTAGATGGTAGTGGAGAATTCGAAGCCGCTAACGACTCTGAGAGTTCTTCTACCTCTATGTTGTTCTCCGCTTGAAAGAGAACTCGAGAAAGGACTGGAGTGTCCCTCTCTTGTTCAGAAGTGCCAGGCCTTGCTTGAACACTAATGCCCCTGAGAGGAGGATCAATTCCCGATGCATCAACCGGCGTGGGACGGAACCCACTAGTAGTATTACCTCTGCGCCTCCTAGGAGAAGGCTCTAAACTTGGTGGTGAAAGACCACGAAGTCTTCGAGACCGTCTGGGAGATCGGTCGGCCACTTTGAATTTTTTGTTATGATCTAACTAAAGACTCAAAAAAATGAAAGCTAGGGCAACTAAGAGCACAGAGCACACACTATAAAGTCCCTAAAGATAATAGCCAGTCAAACAACTTCCAAGTATTTTTGCTCCGGGTGATTAGGACCGGACACCAAAATACAAGAAAGTGAATTAAGGGGCCTTCCAAAGATAGTCTGGGATGATGAGGGCCCAGTCCTATCAGCGAAGGTATTAAAGGAAGTTACGTTGACCTCCTAACAACAACCTGCGCCGGTGCAAGCCCCAAGCTTCGCAAGGGTGCCCTCCAGTAGTACTGTCGAGAGTGATGCAACGTCGACCTCAGGTGCCATGGGATTCCCCTCCGCAGCCACCTGTGTAGATCCCTAGGAGTAGCAACTATGGATACCAACTCGTCGCAGAAGCCAGGCGGAACAGTCGTGAGGTAAGTTTGTACAAGTAGGAGAGGGGGTATCTCTCTTCCCTATCTTCACAGACTGTCATGCTTAACTCCCAGATCCAGAGCTTTCCTTGTCTTCCTAACGCTATTGGATTTTCTCTCGTTATTCAGACTCCTACGTTTGACATTTATATGGCCTTGGAGAGTTAACTCTCAACTCGCCTAATCCAGGGCCCTAAAATCCTAAACTTGTTGGTGTAACTGACTAAAACAAAAAGTTCTAGTCAATTTTAGTTAACGCTTGATTTTAAAATAGGATGTTCTTTAAGTCACAAGGTAATGGAAGTGAAACTAGTGGTGTTTTTTGACACAAAAGAAATTAATAAAAACTTAACTACATGCACATGCACTTTTTCGTTTTTTCGATGAAGAGAAATTTCTATAGGGTTCAAAGGAACTTCTAATAAAACAAATTTTTCTTTTCTTTTCATTAATTCACGCTTCACACTCACAAAAGTTAACAACTCTATGTATGCCTAAAAAGGTATGCAAATCTATCCTAATGCAACAAATATATGCGGATGCAAGATTTAAAACTACTCTAAAAACAAAAAATGAAAGTTGCTTGCTTATCAATCTTTATCTTGCCACTTAAAATGTCTAGATGGAATATGAGATGCTACTATTCATTTTGTCTAAACACTAAAAACAAGTTCTAAGACAAACATAAAGCGCTTTCACTCACCAAAAGGAAACCAAATGAAAACCAAGTTCAAGAAAGCAAAACTAAGTTTTTCAAAAGATTTTCTTCAAAAGCAACAACAAAAGAGTCTTTTCAAAAAATTCTCTCAACAACACTAAAACTTGTGATTGAAGAATAGGCAATCAAACACTTTTACAAGTTGACACCACACAACGGATGAAAACTCAACAAAAATAAATGTGTTTAAAAGTGCTCTTAACAATCAAAAGCAGCAATGAAAGCTTTGGCAATGAAAACCAAAAAGATCAAAAATACAAATTCCAAGAAAGTGTTAATCAACAACTTTTCATGAAACAAAGAAGTGGGTGGTCACAAAAAGCGGTTTTTTTCAAGCAAACAAAAAGTCACCAAAAGTAAGGTTAACACAAAGATTGAGATCAATCTTCCTACCCTGATGAATCAGAGCAGCCAAGATTCCTAGCAAGAAATCTTGCGTGCTTTAGCAAAAACGATGACGCTTGAAATCAACGAAAAACAAGACCAATACTTCTTATACTCAGAGAGAATTCGGAACAAGATGCTCGCTGTAAAACAAATAACTGATACTGGAAAATGACTGTTTCAGACTGACTCAAACTACCAGACAGACCTTCAGAGACAAAAAGATTTACAAATCTTGAAAATTGCAAAACATACGCGACTGTACTTATGTACAGAATGCGTGTGTATGCTACTGTAACTAAGGAAACCTACGTATACGCGGGTTCACTTAAAGCAACACGCGTACATATGCCTCTGTAACTAAGAAAAACAACGTATATAAAAGGTTTCAAGAAAAATAAAAAACAAACTGAAGAAAAAACTTAAAGTTCAAAAACAGACCAGACAGCAACAGCGAACAAACAGGCAGCTGAGCCTTGATTGGCTTGAAAAACACCCAAACTAGGAACAACAAGAGTGTTTTCCCCAGTGGAGTCACCAATTCTGACGGAGGGAAATGTTCCCCTAGGGCTTTTTGGGTTGAAACCCTAGCAGACTGAAAGTTGTCTATTCAAAGAAGCACACATTCACACAGCCATTATGCTATTATAAGCAAATTCTATTGTAAAGGGTACGTACCTTAGGTCCTACGTTTGAGAAGGCCTTTAGGGTCCAAACCCTTCTTGGAGTTCCCTTCTTCTCTTTTGTCCTACAAAACAACCAATGCAAAGAACACAACAGTATATGGAGAAAACCTTATACAGAAACCATCTTGATGTTATAAATAAAGGTAGTTAGTTATGAAATCTAAACAACCATTCACATATGAATTCTAAACATGACTATCATTAACATAAAGAAGATTCATTTCGGGAACCAAGACATGTGTTTATTTTATTATAGACAAACAAAGTACATAAAAAGGAATATTTTCACCTGAATCACCTTCAGCAGGCTCCAAGCAAAGCTTCCTTCCAGATCCGTTCCAGCCTCAAGCCTTTAACAAACTCCTTCCATGACTCTCTCCATGATGTCATAAATGGTGGATGAACATCAACACACAAGGAAACAAAGGTTTCCTGGACAAATGGGGGAAGTGCAGAAGGCACAAGGGACTTCAGACCTGGTCAGGGGAAAAATCTCAGCATAATAACCTTTCTCTCTCTTCTCTCCTCCCTTAGGCCTTCCCTTTGAGGTCTTTTTATACCTCTCCCAAAGTAGTTTTTTAGTTGGGAGTTGGTTGGGAATAGTTGGGCCATGGGCACTAACAGGTGATCAGCAGGTAAAACCCGCGATCTCCGCCTGAAAATAAGGAATTTTATATCTTTTTAAGTGTTTTAATACATATACGCGGGTTGGATATACACGGACCCACGTATACACGCATTTAACTCAGGGCAATGTCGCGTATAAGGGATAAAACACAATTTTTTAAATTTTAGGACCAGTTCTAGAAGGAGGGGTTGCCCTAGGCCATGAGTACAACATCACAAACCATAAGAGTGAGATTTGGAGCTATAACAGCATGGAATATGTGCCTAAACAAGAAACCGTGCAACCCATTGTTGTGTCAGAAATAGAGTATTTCTTTTTGTTCATCCTTTCTTAATCCCATGCACGGGGATCAATTTCTGCTGCATAGTGAATTTAATTGAGTAGCATCACTATTATTTCACTAATTTACTTGAATGTTATAATACAAGTTCAATGATAAAATCCTCATGTGGAATTGTTTGGCTTCTTTTTAGTGATGTACATTGATTGTGATTGACACCATCCACTAAGATGGGTAGTAAATTTTATTTCTTATCTACCTACAATAGATTAGTATGCATTTGTGTAGGTTTTTCATTTTCCAGCACCCATCTATTAGTATTAAAGCAGGAATGACCTGTAGTGAGGAAAATCCAACAAAGGAGGGAGAAATTTTTTTTATGCATTTCTTGTTTGTCAGGAACAATAAGCAGCACTAGGGTTTGTAGGGTTTCTCTGATTTTGGGAATGGGAGGGTTTAAGTTTATTGTATGTCTTCTTCTTGTGATTGATCTGTGTTCCTCCGTATTGGTTGAATAATAGTCCCTTGTTTTAGCTTATCACAATGGTCCCCTCCTCACTAGTAGTCCTACTGTGGATGTTCATATGATTTGGTATGGCAGACTCAGCCCTGCTCAGCATTCCATTGTGGCAGATTTTTATTAGTCCTTGGAATCCAACAAGATCCTAGAGCCCTCTTCATACAACTAGTGTAAAACCAATCAGAGATACCATGGTCAGTCCAGCAAGGCCATCACCATGGCAAATATAAGGCTAGGAAAGCAGAAGTTGGATGTTGGTTATTCCCTCGACATATCTCTGAAACAGAGCCAAATTATAGCTCTGGTGAAAGGGGAAATTGCTTCCAAAGCTCTACTGGAGAATGTTAATGTCACGTATTTGGTACTCACGTCTGATAATGTTACTATAGAGCGCTTATGTATTCTCCAAAACTGCAATTGAGCACAATCATTGGGCAAGAAGATCCTTGGATCAGTTGAGGCATATCACTGGGAAATTGAGGAAGACCACTCCACTAATAATGAAGGAGATTGTTAAGGAATAAACACTGAGTAACAAGAAGGGTAAACTCCTAGAAAGAGAACTAGCATGGAATCTCTGCTTAAACAAGAAACCATGCAACCCATTGTTCTGTGAGAAACATAGTATTTCTTTTTATTTATCCTTTCTTAATCCCGTGCATGAGGATCAATTTCTGCTGCAAAGTGAATGTAATTGAGTAGCATCACTATCATTTCACTAATTTACTTGAATGTTATAATACAAGTTTAATGATAAAATCGTCAGGTGGAATTGTTTGGCCTCTGTTTAGCAAAATACATTGATTGTGATTGACACCATCCACTGATATGGGTAGTAAATTTTATTTCTTATCTACAAGTTTTGCATTTTCCATCACCCACCAATTGGTATTAAAGCAAGAAGAACCTGCAGTGAGGAAAATCCAAGAAAGAAGATTTCTTTCTCCCTCCTTTGTTGCAAATCCAACAAAGGAGATTCAGGGGAGAGAAGCAGCTCCAGGATGAGAACTGGCAATATGATGTCCAAAATCTTGTTGCGAAAAGAGAAAAAACATGGTATGTGGAGGAGTGGATGTGAATTGGAGAAGCATATATCGAAGAAACGCAAACATTATGGAGATTTTGAGAACAATTACTACAACAATAAAACCATAGAAACAACCCAATTGAGAAAAATTATAGTGAAAGTAAATGATGGAAGTGAACATGAAGGGAAACAAGGAAGCCTGAAAGAAGAACTAGAGGGCTCTCTTTTAAAATAAAAATGTGATAGAAAACTTTAGGCTGCTAACTCCGTTGTCTATCTAGTGAAAGATCAACTGTTTATATAGATAGTCTGGAAAGGTCCATCAATATATATATATACCATTGTGAGAGAGATTAAAGACTAGAAATTAGAAGCTAGACATAAGAACGTCAATTGGAGCCCTATGAAGTTGGTGGGTTAATTTAGTAGCCTTCATTAGAAAATTTCTTCCACATAACAGATCAACGCCATGGAAGGTGGAATAAAACAAAAATAACCCAAGACATATGAGGATCATTATTTGAAGGAACAATTATCTACTAACATTGTGGGATCATTATTTATGGATCTAGTGATCAGTATCAAATCTATGTTCTAACCAATTTTACAGCTCTCTTTCACTTTATTTTCCTTATCCATAGGTTTTTGCATAGCAACACCAAGGCACTTCTTCAGATTATTCACCAAGTATTAAGTGTTTTTTTTTGTATTCACAAAAGAGATATTATGTCTTGTTCAAAACATAGACTTGGAAAACAATAATGTGAAGAAAAGAAGTGCATCATGTTGCTTTGTCTGTACCTATCATCTAGGAACAACTACAGGTCTAGGAGGAAGATTTATAAAAAAAAGGCAGTGAAATTCCTCACTACCCTTTGCAAAAATTAATCTTCAATTTAGCAACTGCTTAGCTCAAATATAGTAAAGGCCATCAATTATACTCATGAGGAGATTATATTTCAGGGATGATTATGGACAGTAAGACAATATGCCTATATACCCTTATGTGTGGTCTATTGTCAAACAAAGATCTTACTAACAATGGATCACGTGATAAGTGAAATACTGATAATGTCAATGATGAAGCGAGTGATCGAGTAAAATATGAACTGGGTGATTGATCTTTGATTATATGGTTGTGATCTTACTTCCCTCTTCTACAACTAATTGTTGAACAATTCCAAACAGATAAGTATTCCTAAATGTATATATGGATTGTATTGAATTATTACTAATTTTTTATGGTTTATTTCAATTTTTAGGTTGCCTCTCTAACTGCGATTTATGGATTCATGAATAATGGAATGGTTGTGTGTATTTAGGTTGCATAAATATATAGTTTCATGCATGACAATAGTAAATAGTTAATAATAGAAACAATTCAGTTTAGTTACTTCATAAATTTGTGTGAATTTGGGTTCAATTTTTGTGTGAATTATTCAGTTCAATAGTAAATAGTTAATAACAGAAACAATTCAGTTCAGTTACTTCGTAAATTTGTGGGAATTTGGATAGTAAATAGTTAATAACATAAACAATTCAGTTCAATTACTTTGTAAATTTGTGTGAATTTGGGTTTAGTTTTTGTGTGAATTATTCAGTTTAGTTACTTCGTAAATTTGTGTGAATTTGGGTGGTAAACTGAAGTACCACATCCTCAAAGTGCACAAAAGTTACATGCATGGACCAATACCATGTAACTATGTTTGACATGCATGCCCTGAAAATTTATCTCCTATAGAATAGGAGCACTACTTTAAATAGCAAGTTCTCGAAATCTAACCAAAATGATTGTGTCAATCTCTACCCACAACTAAAACCCACATGCACCTATAAATGGAACCAACATGATGAAATATGGCACATACAAATCTAGGGTTTGAAATTCCCTTAATGCACATTAGTTGTCTAATGATCCAAACGACATTTGAAGGCATTCACCAATTTTAAGAGCTTTAGTAGGCAGACATCGACATATGTAGAGCATCTAGCTCAGTGGGCATTAGGGTTTGTGAGAAAGAGTGAGTAGATCACAGAGTATTGGCTTATTTCAGTCTTTACAGAAAATTTAAGTAATTTTTAGTTAAGAATCATACAAGTTTTAAAGTAAATTCTACTAATTTTCATAATTTAAGGGTGGTTTCACTGATCCAGAAATAGAGAATGAATAAAAGGAATAGGAGCTTATTGATGATGACATCACAACAGGGATTCTAGAGCATCATTTTTATTCCGTTGGAGTCCAGTGAGGTGCGCATTATTCTCATAATAGCCTTGGTGACCACAATGTTAGACATTTTGAACATCTAAGCCTCTCATTTGGGTCTTCTGCATGGCCTCCCAAATTCATCAAATGCCAATGCCATCCTTGCAAATAGTAACAAAGTGCAGCACAAAGATTAAAGCATAAAATTAAAAGCAAGGATGAAAAAAATAATGAATTTTGAACCAGAGATCTGAGGTGTGTGTACTCCTCCCTGTGTGGAAGAAGACTAAAAGTGGGGTGGAAATGTAGTGAGGATAGAAATGAAACATACCTAGGCACCATTAATGGACTGAAGATCCAATGGTGGGCTTCGATATCAGTTTGCTACTGGTAAAAACCTTAATTCAGAACTCTCTTCAATCTCACTTTCCCTTCCGCCCTGTGAAAAGTGAAAATGTGCTACTCGTTTTCCCTTTGCCCTATGAAAAGTGAAAATATACTACTTGTTTTATTCTCTTTTTCCCTCCCACCCTATGAAATGTGAAAATGTGCTACTCATTTTCACTCCTCCCTATGAAAAATGAAAATATACTACTTGTTTTAGTAAAATAAATATTAGATGTGGGAGGGCTTTGTTACATCAAAATTAAGGCTGCTTTTTTTCAAAAGTGTTAAAATTTTCCTCCCTAACAAACAATAAATACAATATTTATAGATTATAGAGTAGATGTGTAGGTGTAATGTAAGTATGTAAACAATTCTAAATATAGGCTTAGTTAAATAATAATAGTAATAATAATAATAAAAGTCAAAAGTATGGGGATGAGTGCAAAAATTTAAATGTTGGCTCAATTTATAATAAAAATAATAAAATTCAATTTGTTATATTTTGATTTTGTTATTAACTTGTGAATAGGTTTTGTTACAATACCATGAGCCAATACCATGGCTTATCAATACCCCAAGCCCAAAAACCATAACCTATTTCACGACCAAAATATTTTATAACAATATGACAAGGTTCTTAACCATGGATATTCACCCCCCATTTTAGAGTGGATATTATTAACTTGTAAAAATTTGGCTTTGTTATAATACCATGGGCCAATACTATGGCTTATCAATACCATATGCTCTAAGAACATAACTTATTTCACAATCAAAATATTTTATAACAATATGAAAATATTCTTAACCATGGATATTCATTCTCACTTTACCGTGGATATTATTAACTTGTAAATAGACTTTGGTACAATGTCATGGGCCAATACCATGGCTTATCAATACCACATGCCCAAAAAACATAAATTATTTCAAAATCAAAATATTTTATAAGAATATGACAAGATTCTTAATCATGGATATTCACCCCAACTTTGTCATTGATATTATGAACTTGTGAATAGGCTTTGTTACAATAGCATGGTCTAATAGCATGGCTTATCAATACCACATGCCAAAAAAATCATATCTTATTTCACAATCTAAATATTTTATAACAATATTAAAAGATTCTTAACCATGGATATTCACCCCCACTTTACCAAGGATATTATTAACTTGTAAATAGGCTTTGTTACAATACCATGGCTTATCAATACCACATGCCCAAAAACCATAACTTATTTCACAATAAAAATATTTTAATTTTATAACATTTTTTATTTGAAGCTATTATGAAAAGGGTTATAATTAGTTTTGAGATATATATAAACCCTCTCCTCACGGCTACTAAAATTATTCTCATATAAATTAAATTAAGGTTTCAATTAAATTAAAAATGAGAATACAATTATATTTAAAGATGTGAAATTTATCTAATACAAATATTAGTAAGAACCAATATAGATCTATCTTAACTAAGGATCCAAGTGCTGATAGCAAGCAAAGTGAAGGGAAGAGAGGGGGAGGGAGATAGTGACAAATATGGAGGGTGGAGAGAGAGAGAGAGAGAGAGAGAAAGAGAGAGTTAGAGAATGATGGGGGGAGACAGAGAGAAGGAGGTAGGAAGAGAGAGAGGGGAGAGAGAGAAGAAGAGAGGGCAAGGGGAGAGATATGGAGTTGGAGGGGAATAGAGAGAAGAAGAGAGCGAGGCAGAGAGAGATATGGAGATGGAGTGGGAGAGAGAGGGAGGAAAGAACTAAGGCATAGGGAGATAGAGGTGGAGAGAGAGGGAGTGACAAGGGATAGATGGATAGAGATATAGGGAGAGAAGAGAGGAGGGAAGAGAGAGAATAGGTGGGGATAAAGATAGGGAGAGAAGGGAAAGAGAGAGAGAGAGGGAGGCAAAAAGATCGAGGGGGGAGAGAGAGAGAGTGATGGCATGTGGACAGAGGGAGGTGAGAGAGAAAGGGAGAGAGAGGACTAAGAGAGAGGAGAGGGATATGAAGTTGGAGGGGGAGTGAGAGGGAAGGAAGAAGAAAGACATAGAGGGAGAAAGGTAGAGAGAGAGGGAGTGACAAGGGAGAGATGGAGAGAGGAGAGATAGAGGGAAGAGAGAGAGGTAGAGAGGAAGAGGGAGGGAGAGATAGATAGATATGGAGAGAGAGTGTGTATGTTTGTGGGGTGAGATAGAGAGAGGGAATAAGAAAGAGACACATAGATACAAATATAGATATTATATAGGATTATATAACTATCCTAGATCCATCTTAACCTGGATCTATCAAGTGCTAAAAAAGAGGTTTGCACATCAAGAGATTGGATCCCTCTCAGCGCTTGATAGATCCGGGTTAAGATGGATCTAGTATGGTTTAATAAGTTTGTAGTTGTATTTGACAAACTAACATTTTCTTTTTGATGTGTTTGAAAACAGTTTTTTCATATTTGGTGTATTTATCATAATAATAATAATCAAATTTTAATTTAATTTTAAGCTTACCTTTTCTATGCAATGATTTTGTTGTTAGTTTATAGAGATAGATATGTTATACTTTTGGAATTTGAAAAGGAAACATGTGCTCTTAACTTGGTTGTATTGAAAACATTTAAGTGTAAGAAAGAAACATACCGTCTTAACTTGGTTGTATTAAAAACATAAGTGTTCTGGTATACTAGGTGGGTGAAAACAGGAGAGAGCGTATGGTAAGTCGATTAAATAGTTAAAAACAAGTGTTAGTTAAGGAGAAAGTTACAAAAATCTAAAAAATAGGCTATATTGGGTTAGGATATTACTGTCTTGGGACATCTAAAGTTGAAGGTACATTTTATGGAGGTGTAGTCTAAGCCCTTGTGTGTAGGGCATGTCTTATGGGTACCTTGGAATTTTGGTTGTGTTAGTGGTGTCAACTAGAGGTGGAGAGTCCAACCAATGAGTAGGCAAGTTGTTCATTTACAAGGTTGGCATAAATCAAGTATTCTCCCTCTCTACCCAACTCTAAGATGAGAAGTGTGCATAATGGAATTATTATTCTATCGAATTGCAAATATTTGATTATCTTTAAGTTCAAGGGCTTGAAGTGGTTGACTCAACCTTCAAATCTTCAAAGGAACTATGTGTTTTTCAATTAAACCCTTGTGGTCAAGGAGACGCAAAAGAGGAAGGCCTTATGGCTATTTTTAAGGGGTTGTAATGACCATCGTCTTGTGGTAAGTATGTAGATATGATGTTAATAGTCCTGACTTTAGTACATTCATGTATATATTGTAAATATTTTCCTATCACCTTGCATTGTATAAATTTTATAAATATTTTGTGGTTACCCTGATGTACATGCTGATGTTCCACTTGCATGATTATGGGAAACACTTCTTAGTTATCCTTGTGTACATGGGGAAGATCATAATTACTCTATGCCCACAAATATAATAGTGAATAGTGTCTAACTAAATCAAAAACCTAACCATCGACTCAATCTCCATTGATGAGGCTTCAACCAATGGTCCTTCCTTAAGGTAACCACTTATAATTATTGATGGCACATTTTTCTAACTCAATGAACCTTGTGTTAACTAGGGGGATTTAGATGGAATGCCAATGACTTCAAGGTGAGTGTAATAACCAAAGTTCATCATATACCATAATAACCTATACATATGTATTTATAGCAGGGGCATGATACAAGTATAAGGAACTCTATAAATGCGGGGGTTAAAGAGCATATAGCTCGACTCATATAGTTGAAAGTGAAAAAATAATTTGACCCAAGACCTAAGAAGAGACTAACAGACACTCATAGGCATAATATTTACAGGCTTTGATGCGGTCAATGAGGGTGGGGAGATATTTTACAACCTATTAGCACACATCAATGGATTTTTCTCCTCCCTCACACCTTGTCGATTCTATAACAGACCTAGGAAGAGGGAAATGACAGATGGGGAGAAAATGGGAGGCAAAACGATAGGAAACAGAAAATCCAGTTAGCCAAGCCCTAACTAACCAGAAGGATGGAGTGAGAAGTAGAAAGAGAAGAGAAATTGGGATAAGGAGAATAGGAAGCAAAAGAGCACAGTGAGAGGATAGTAAGGGATAAGGAAGTAAGAGTGAACAAGATGAGGAGAGGGCAATCAAAGGAAAAGAATTCATTGGGTAACTACATGAAGAGTGTTGTTGCAAGTAGGGTTTCACACTTGGACATCATGGGGTTTGCACCACAAAGATAAGAAAATAAATTATGATGTCAGATGTAAGCCTTCATCATGTTGTTGAACTATAATTTGACATTTACTGCATCAAACTACCACTTCTCTGCATCTAATTAACGATCGAGTTTTTGGGTCTAGTGCAATGGGAAAATCACTGCCATGAATCTCTTTAGAGAACTACAATTTCCCAAAGATCTTATAGTCATATATTTGTTGGTTACTTTTACAGTCCAAGATTCAAGAACCTTATCGTCATGATTGTGGCTTAGACACCTTCCAACTAATGCGATGAAAACACCTAGTAATATTTTCACATTGAACACTATACAATAAACTTAACCCTAATATCTTAGTGAAGAACAAGTAACTAGCTAGAATCTGGAAGGGTTTTTGGATTGACTCTTTGTGAAACTCATTGGAGTTAGGTGTGCCAATGTGTGCTGAGTGTTAGCAAGTGATAGGGAAACACAAGGGAGCACTAGGTCAAAATGCATGGAAATGAATGAATAAGAGTGTGTGACAGGGAGTCTCAATGAGTTCCAAGTGTGGTAAGAGGGGAGTGACATGGTATGCTAAGAAGCACTAGATCATTCTAGCATGCTAGAGCGACATGCAACCAATATGTGCTAGGTTCCAAGGTGTTCCAAATAGTGCTAGGAAGTGTTATGGAGCATTAGGGATTCACAAGGGAACACTAGATGAAAATAATGCATGCAAATGAATGATTAAGAGTTTGTGACAGGAAGTGTTAGTGATTTCAAGGTGTGATAAAGAGGGAGTGACAAGATATGCTAGGTAGTGTTAAGGAATTCTAGAGGCCAGGGAAACATGCCAAGATGTGCTAGGGGCTAAGGTGTTCCAATGCATGCCAGGAAGAGTTATGGAGTGTCAAGGAAAAACAAGGGAGCACTAGTTTCAAATGCATGGAAATGAATGAATAAGAGTGTCTGACAGGGATTGTTTGCGAATTCTAGGTGTGCTAAGGAGGGAGTAACAAGGTATGCTAGGTAGTTTCAAGGAATACTAGAGTGCCAGGGTGAGATGCCAAGATGTGCCAAGTCCTAGGGCATACCAATGTGTGTCAGGGAGTGCCACGAGAACACAAGGGAGAACTAGTTCAAAATGCATGGAAATGAATGGATAAGAGTGTGTGATAGGGAGTGTCAGCAAGTTCCAATTGTGTTAAGGAGGGAGTGACAAGGTTATATGCTAGGAAGTGCCAAGGCATGCTAGAGTGTCAGGGCATGTTAGGGAGTGGTAGGGTCTGTTAGGGAGTGACAAATCATGCCAAGGAATGCAGGGGATGATAATGTGTTCCATGTAGTTCCAATGGATTGTTATACATGCTAGATGTTATGGCATGTGAAGATGTAAACTATGTTGCTTAGTTGTTTTATGGGCACAGTTGGATGTGAGCCTTGACTTGGTAACTTGTTAAGTGGGATGAGTTAAGATTGGACATGAGAAGCCTAAGATGAGTTATATGCCATTAGGGGATCAAGGCATAGTCTAGTTGTAGTAAGTGTAACTTGGTAAAGTTGTTGTAGTTGAGGCAGGACTTGGTTGGGTTCCTAAGTCTAAAAGAAAATAAGGGTATATATGAGGGCATCATAATTAAGGAGTGCCATGACTTGCCAAGGAATGAAAAGACGTTCTGACATATGCCAGATAGTGTCAATACATGTCAAGGAGTGTTTGGGAGTGTCAGGGAATCACAAGGGAGAACTAGGTCAAAGTGCATGGAAATGAATGAATAAGAGATTATGCCAGGGAGTGTTAGTGAATTCTAGGTGTCCCATGGATGAAGTGTGTTAGGAGAATTTCATATTAGGACTTGTAGGAGGAAAGCCTATGATTTTGATAAGAGGATGGAAAAAGCAGTTTCAGACAAAGGGAGACTTTGGTCTAGGCACAACACTATTTTTTGAATGACTTGGTTGGGTTCCCAAGTCACAAAAAAAGTAAGGCTATCCATGAGGGCATGAAAACAAGGAGTGCCAAGGTGTGTAGGGAATTTCAGGAAGTGCTAACACATGTTAGAAAGTTCCAATGAATGTTAGGCATGTGAAGACATGCTAATTGCTAAGGCATGCCAAGGTGTGATAGGTTCTAGGTTGTGGCGCCAACACATGCTAGGGATTGCTAAGGAAACACAAGGGAGGATTCGTTTTAATTACATGTAAATGAATGAATGTGCATGTGTGATAGAGAGTGTTAGCAAGTTATAGGTGTGCTAAGGAGGGAGTGGCAACATATGATAAGTAGTGCCAATAAATGATAGAGTTCTAGGAAATCCTCCTAAGATGTGACAAGTGCCATGGTGTGCCAATGTGTGCCAAGGAGTGTTAGGAAGTGCTAGGGAAACACAAGGGAGCACTAGGTCATAATGCATGGAAATGAAGGAATAAGAGTGTGTGTCATGGAGTGTTAGTGAGTTCCAAGTGTGTTAAGGAGGAGTTACATGGCATGCTTGGTAATGCTAAGGAATGCTAGAGTTCGAGGGTGACATGCGACCAAGATGTGCCAATGTGTGCAAGGAAGTGTTTGCTGGGAGTGCCAGGGAAACACAAGGGAGAACTATGTCAAAATGAATGGAAATGAATAAATAAGATTTTGTGATTAGAACTTTCAGTGAGTTCTAGGTGTGCTAAGGACAAAGTGACAAGGTATGCTAGGAAGTGTTAAGGCATGCTAGAGGCCAGGGCAACATGCCAATATGTCATAGGTGCTAGGGTGTAACAACATGTGTCAAGGAGTGATAAGGAGTGCTAGGGAAACACAAGGGAGCACTAGGTAAAAATGCATGGAAATGAATGAATAAGAGTTTTTCACCAAGAGTGTCAGGGATCTCTAGGTGTGCTAAGGAGAGAGTGACAAGGTATACTATGTAGTGCCAAGGAATGCTAGAGTGTTACGGTAGTAGGCTAAGATGTGTCAAGTGGTAGGGTGAGCTAGGGAGTGTTAGGGGGTAGCAAGGAAACATAAGGAAGAACTAGGTCAAAATGCATGGAAATGAACAAATAAGAGTGTGTGAGAGGGAGTTTCAATGAGTTCTAGGTGTGTTAAGGAGGGAGTGACAAGGTTATATGCTAGGTAATGCCAAGCTATGCTAAACTACCAAGGCATGTCAGGAAGTGACAAGGTGTGCTAGGGAGTGTCAAAGCATGCCAAGGAATATAGGGGATGTTAATGCATGCCACATATTGCCAAGGCTTTCTAAGACATGATATGTGTTATGGCATGTCAAGATGTAAATAGTGTTTCTTAATTGTTTTAGACCATGGTTGGATGTGATGAGCCTTGTCTTGGTAACTTGTTAAGTACCCTAAGATGAGCTATAGGTAGTTCTTAGGTGAACAAGGTATATGTTGAATTTCCATGACACATGAGAATCTAGGTTTGGCCTTACAATCTTTGATGTGAACACACTCAAGTGCCACAACACATATACTATGCAGAACGAAATCTGCCATGAAAGAAAAAGTAATGGATTGAATGCACAGAGTTTAGGGTGTGCCACATATTCATATGCTAATTCTTATTATTGTGTTATACAATATCCATTTATATGTCTAGTGTAAGACTTCTCTCAAGATTTCTATCCAACAACAACATCTCTGTGGTAAAAGGTGTACTGTCATAGGTTGCTCCATCAAAAATAGAAACCAAAAGGGGTATCAATACCATAAACTATTACGATAGATTTGTCTAGTGGGTTGTCCACATAAATCAAACCACAAGAAATCTCCTATACACACAAACAAATAAACAATTGAACATTTTTTGATATCTAAATTCCCATAAGTACAACGTTTAAGTAATCTACAGGAAACTGATCCAACCATCCTTTGACATAACACCCATTGTACCAGATGTTATCACTCAGGTTGTCCCTTAGCTCCTTGAGGGATACGGCCGAGGTAACCATAAACCAATCTTTGGACTGCAGGTGCTAACCCACCAGCAGCCAGAGAGGGCTCTCTCTTTAGGATTTATCTTTGTTGATGATGATTTTAGGCTAGTTATTGAGTACAAGGGGTTTTGTTTTAGTTTTGGTGGGATGGATGATGCTTTCAAGTAAAGAGGCAGGGATAGCATGAAAGTTTTAGAACCATTGGGCGTGGAGTCAAGGAGTAGGACTGCTGGTGCGTTTTCTTGGTCACAAGAGGGAATATGGAGCAAGCTAGCTGCACATGAAACAATCTTTCAAGCTAAAGGATGGAGTGAAGGCTAGGAATGAGAGGCAGTTAAGAATCTCTCATTCAGATTAGCAGAGGAAAGGTGAATGAGCCCTATCTAGGAGCAGTGAAGAATCCCTAGATAACTGTCAAACATGAGTGAATTAGGGGAAATATGAGCCACAGGGAATTCATATTCATTTCTAATTCAGATGAAAACATATAGAAACAACAGAAATTGAGCATAGAGGGCAATTAAACCAATTCTAAACTATTCATTCTTTCTGCTATTTTGGATGGTACATCAATGGAAAACAAAGGTAAGAAACACTTATTGAGTCATGTTGCAGCACAAGAATTCCACATTCAATTCTTCAAAACATTCATACACAGCACACAGTCATTCCTCCAAGATTTTCAGTAGTCTTTGATTAAGTAAAACATCAAGTATACAGAGCGAGTCTCTCTTGGAGCTATACAACCAACCAACCCTTTAAACAGTGAATTAGGGTGGTTTTTATAAGTAAAACATCTATAAAGATCAGATCTCAGACAGATCTGTTGTAATAAGTGTCTTTAACCTAATACATGTCTGAAATAAATGCGGGAAAATATCCTCGAGCTGCGCTGGGGCAGCTATACCAAAAGGACTTTAATGTGTTGTCTTTATGGATCTGTGCTGATCACTTAGCCATAACTGTGCTTTGGGTTTTGATCCATGCTCTTGAGTGGTTCTGAGGAGAATTAACTATGATGGGAGAGCCTTGATTGGCCTTTACTTCTTTTTTTGACTTTGTTGGAGGTCATTCAATGTCCACCTGCATTGGGAATAAAGGTTTTCATTTAAAACATTCGACTGATACTCTTTGCCGCTTCATTGATAGGCTTTGGCATTGAATGTGCGCCTTTCTCACTTCTGATACTCTTTAAACTGTTGCATCGATATTCTGATACTCTTTAAAATAGAAACCAAAAGGGGTATCAATACCATAAACTATTACGATAGATTTGTCTAGTGGGTTGTCCACATAAATCAAAATAGAAACCAAAAGGGGTATCAATACTCTTTAAAATAGAAACCAAAAGGGGTATCAATACCATAAACTATTACGATAGATTTTTCTAGTGGGTTGTCCACATAAATCAAACCACAAGAAATCTCCTATACATACAAACAAACAAACAATTGAACATTTTTTGATATCTAAATTCCCATAAGTACAACGTTTAAGTAATCTACAGGAAACTGATCCAACCATCCTTTGACATAACACCCATTGTACCAGATGTTATCACTCAGGTTGTCCCTTAGCTCCTTGAGGGATACGGCCGAGGTAACCATAAACCAATCTTTGGACTGCAGGTGCTAACCCACCAGCAACCAGAGAGGGCTCTCTCTTTAGGATTTATCTTTGTTGATGATGATTTTAGGCTAGTTATTGAGTACAAGGGGTTTTGTTTTAGTTTTGGTGGGATGGATGATGCTTTCAAGTAAAGAGGCAGGGATAGCATGAAAGTTTTAGAACCATTGGGCGTGGAGTCAAGGAGTAGGACTGCTGGTGCATTTTCTTGGTCACAAGCGGGAATATGGAGCAAGCTAGCTGCACATGAAACAATCTTTCAAGCTAAAGGATGGAGTGAAGGCTAGGAATGAGAGGCAGTTAAGAATCTCTCATTCAGATTAGCAGAGGAAAGGTGAATGAGCCCTATCTAGGAGCAGTGAAGAATCCCTAGATAACTGTCAAACATGAGTGAATTAGGGGAAATGAGCCACAGGGAATTCATATTCATTTCTAATTCAGATGAAAACATATAGAAACAACAGAAATTGAGCATAGAGGGCAATTAAACCAATTCTAAACTATTCATTCTTTCTGCTATTTTGGATGGTACATCAATAGAAAACAAAGGTAAGAAACACTTATTGAGTCATGTTGCAGCACAAGAATTCCACATTCAATTCTTCAAAACATTCATACACAGCACACAGTCATTCCTCCAAGATTTTCACTAGTCTTTGATTAAGTAAAACATCAGGTATACAGAGCGAGTCTCTCTTGGAGCTATACAACCAACCAACCCTTTAAACAGTGAATTAGGGTGGTTTTTATAAGTAAAACATCTATAAAGATCAGATCTCAGACAGATCTGTTGTAATAAGTGTCTTTAACCTAATACGTGTATGAAATAAATGCGGGAAAATATCCTCGAGCTGCGCTGGGGTAGCTATACCAAAAGGACTTTAATGTGTTGTCTTTATGGCTCTGTGCTAATCACTTAGCCATAACTGTGCTTTGGGTTTTGATCCATGCTCTTGAGTGGTTCTGAGGAGAATTAACTATGATGGGAGAGCCTTGATTGGCCTTTACTTCTTTTTTTGACTTTGTTGGAGGTCATTCAATGTCCACCTGCATTGGGAATAAAGGTTTTCATTTAAAACATTCGACTGATACTCTTTGCCGCTTCATTGATAGGCTTTGGCATTGAATGTGTGCCTTTCTCACTTCTGATACTCTACTGTTCAGCCCTCTGTTTGCTTTCAAAACTATGTTTGCCCCTTTCTGAATGTTGCGCAAAGAAATTCATGTCATTCTGCGCCTTTCGGGCCTGCTGAAACCGAGCTACGAAAGGGATTTCCATTTTGGCCTATTTCCCGTAGCCATGCGTGATTAGCGCTAGGCGCTAATCGCACATGAAAAACTGCGTCAGATTTTGATTCTAGGCTTCCTTGGCTGTGATTTGCGCCTTTTGCGCTTTTTGACGGTGATGTCAGCATGAAGTCAGCAGTGGGTCCCAGTACGGCAGTGATGTGGCAGTACAGTGGAGGAGGTGACGGTACAGTGGAGGAGGTGACATGGCAGTGATATGGCAAGGACATGGCAGCAGAAGGCTGACACGGCGTGGTGACATCAGCATGACGTGGCACTGACGCAGGAGGGGGGAAGGCGGTATCCAGTTTCGGGCGCATCGCTTTTGTGCGCAGGTGGTTTCGAAGGAGGGGGCTCCGCCACAGCTGAGAGGGTGATGCGTGAGAGTATAACGGGAAAACCGCTCATCTCCCGGGCATTAGCCCTCGGCACATCGGCATATGGGAAGACCCGCCCATCGTTGATTTGTGGCACGCCAGATCTGACGGCAGACGGAAGAGACAAGGCGGCGGAGGGTTAAAAACGGGGCCCGCGCATATTTTATTATGTGTTTTATTCATACGGCGGGGGGGGAAACTTTAGGAGAGTGGGTTTTTGGGTTAATGCGGCATGGGTGTGATTTGAACCAACTTTATCACAAAATATGAACACTGATGGGTTAAATATAGGTCCCAGATGGACTTAATATTTCCCCAGACTTGATAAATGTGGCTAAAAAATGCCAGGGGTGGGAATATGTACGTAGGGGAGTTATTAACACATTTTTAGTAGGGGAAGGGGAGATAGATAGGGAGCTACATAGTAAAATTAGTAGTTAATATGACAAGTGATCAGAAAGCGCTAAGTATGTGAATATTAGGCTATTTATGGGGGGAAATGATTCATAGAGGAAGTATGAACATGCCTTGAGCAAAGCAGATCTTTACCAACGCAAATGATATGGAAAATGATGAAAGTAAGAGGTATCAAGCAGATCTTGACCCCTTCAAGGAAGTTAGTGAGTGATTTGGGAAATGAGAAGAAGGGGGAGTTAGACATGCCTCATTTGAGCTCCTCCGAATGGAAAACTGCATCATAACTGTGATCTGTGAAGATATAACACCTGAAAACATGAAATGTATTACAGAGCATGATTATGCAACCACAAAAATACCTACCCAGCCTACTTACCTAGCATTTTTTCTTCTTTTTGCATAGGTGCACTTGGACTTGCAGACCCAGATAATCCTTTTCTTCTTTTTGCTGTCCCTCTATCTAAGTCTACACTTATTTCTTCCAAGGGCCCAGATTAAGAAGTTGGGCTCCTTTGTTTCTCTACCTATATATAAATCTGCCAAGATTGAACTGTTTGGACAGATAATGACTCTCTATATTCTAAAACAAGAAATTGAAACCTAGGGAAGCCAAGATTAGGCTGTTTGGACTTCCCTTGACAGAAACTTCTTCAAAAATGGATAACTCATCAAAATTGGGATATAGTGGTGGCATTTAGACTGGCACACTTCCATGGCCTCTTCTTTGGCCTCTTTTCAGGAAATATGGAGCATTGTAGCATGCAAAGTATGACATATTTGGCATGTAAAAATGTCAATCATGAAAGATGAACACCTGTTGCAACAGGAGGCTAACACCAGAGAAATCATTCACAATCGAAATTCAATAAACTAACAGATGGTTATTCACAAACCATGTGTTTATGATTTCAAGTACCCAACAAATTTACCAACCCCACCAAAATGGAGCATATATTTCAATGCTATCAAGCCCTAGGTCTCAGTCTTGAAGATTTAGGGTGTCTTCATATACATGGTTATCACATCGCAAGTATCAATTTTTATTTTTTTTCCAACTAGCCAAAAAACAAAGAAAAGAGGTTGAAGATAAAAGGGAAATGGCAATATGGAAATCTTACTGTGGTGCATTGATGAAGACATCAAATGATCAGGAGAGTGTACAAGATGATATTCAAACATTTTGTCACCCCAATGTACAAGATGATATTCAAACAGGATCCACCCTGCATGTCAAAGGAAGCAATTAAGGCATTGTTAGGCATTATAGATTGGTATGCCTCACTGTATAACACTTTCATCCAAATGTTTAGTGCAGAGAAGCCTCTGCGTGTTCTGCCAAGTTTTCCTTGGACGTACTTGTCATGAAGGAAGTAGCATATCACATCTCAGTAGGATTGACAACTAGATTGTAGCGGAAGAAGAAGGTACCTTGGCCCGCTCTTCCATTACGGATTGGGTTATATGAGATTTGGAGTATAAAGCAAGCAGATGTCGACGCAGAATAGATGAAGAAGTACCTATTTGACCTCTGAAGCTTCAATCTGTATGAACCACATTTCATTGTGAAGGATCACTGCACTAGAGTTTATTTCAAATGGATCCATGGGGCATTTCCTTAGGATGAGGAGGACTCATGGAGGTATTGCTACAATTCCTCCAGACCCAACGAACAGGTCGGCTTCGCTGTGTAGTGATTAGCGAAGCAACATGAAGTAGCATCACAAAGAGCACCAATAGTAGCAGCAGTAGGAGTAGCAGCAATAGAGGCAGCAGAGCTAAGCATACTTGTGCACGACAAAGGGAAGAGGAAGATTTTCGATCGCATGGAGGAGGAGCAAAGCTGCAAGTTTTGAGTAGATCCACTTGTAGAATAAGCAGCTATGGCTATTCAGGCAAAGAGCCAACAACGTGACAAGTGAATCGCATGAAGGCAGAGGGATAAGAAGAGAATGGAAGAAGTAGAGGAGGAGTTGCATGAGTTGAGGGAGCAACTTCGAAAAGAACAAGAGTTACACAAATAGGAGAGGGAAGCATAGCAACAACAGATACAATAGGGGCACAACATGAGCAGACAAACAAAGTAGCTCCCGTACAAGTAGTTGATTCATCTGAACAGCTGGCATCAGGGAAATAGGGTGAACCATCGCAGGAGCGAGACTTCGCTCATGAGATAGAACAAGCACTTCAACAGTTGGATGTAGAAATGGAGCATCAAGAGTTGGAAGAGGACACCAACCTCATGCCTCACGACAAAGAGGTCAACTCACCCAATTCAATGCATCTAGATGATGAGAAAGTATCGAATGACCAAGGAGGCACTGAGATCCTTGGTGGTAAACTGAAAGGAGAGATGCACAACATCACTTTTGACGAATCTCATCACAGAGTTGTGCAGTCTCACAGAGTACCAAATTCGGAGGATCAAACATCTCCTGTGAAAGTTGAGGAGCGAGTGAATGTGACTGATGTGCACAAGCATCTAGTTGCCTTGGCTGATGCAACCAAAGTGTATGCCAAAGCCACTAGCTCAAGTGTTTACTTTCTGATAGCTGAGAATGAGTGAATGGCAAGGAGGAGACTTGGTGACAATGTCTGCCCGAGCTGAACTAAAGAAGGCAATATTAGATGAAGTATTATCTCTTGACACAGTTATGTGAACATTGTACTCCAAGTTTGGTACCGTGCACAAGGTAGTCATCCATCTCAACGAATAGCAATAGCAATGTGCTAGAAGAGCACGCATCTAGACGAACGTGCATGCTGCTGTTGCTAACATGCAAACATGGATGTGAAGTACAAGGGAGCCCCACTTCACTTGCCAAAGATGATGAGGGCCAATGGGGTTGAGCTACAAGCACGTATCTGGAGTCAGATCCGTAACTATGAAGAACTCCTGCAACTCATGACTAGCATACAGGTTTCCCATGCATGAGTATTCAAGAGGATGGATGTTGTGGTGTGCACACATGTGATCCCATCACTTGCGACTCTCACCCAGTCGAATACCAAGAAGTAGGTCTGACTAGAGCTTGACTCATACTTTAACGAGTTGATGCACATTGCCAATAACCCAGACTTGCCTATTAGTGCAAACATCATGCGCAAGTATGTTGTTGGTCCGACCACATCAGAGACAATGATGTGAATGCTTTCAGATGAGTTGGATAGAGGAGCTCGAGCAGTGTACCCGGATGATATGGAGGCAAGGTTCAAGTTTTAGACTGATGTCACAGCAGAACACACAGACACTATCAAGGACTACAGATCTTAGCATCAATATTTTACTGTTGACCAGCATGAGGATGTCGAGCAATTGGAATTCTATAGTTGTCTAGGTGAGAGTGATGTCTATTTTGGCTTTCTCAAGCCATTTTTGTTCACATGGGTACATGTGCATTGTAATGTTAAGTCATGTCAAGTGTAAGTCGATTGTCAATAGTTGATGAAATAGTCATAGAGTAGGTGATGAGTCATGAGGGTAGTTGAATGGTCATAAAGGGGAATGTCAAGGGTCACCCCACATACTCTTTCTATTCACATGCTCTTTCATCATATCATTTATTTCCTTTCAGTAATCATTCAATATTTTTACACTTCAAAGTTTTTCTGAGTATCAAGAACGATTCCTAATTGCAATTTTTTTTTCTCTTCCAGGTTATTTTATTATTTGTATGGTTCATAGGATCTCCATCCCTATCCTTAAATGAGTGAATGCACTTTAATTTCTCATATATTATAAATTCTTGATTAAACATCTGTGCATATCCTTTTAAAATAAGTTCCATAAAGAATTAGTAGGAATTCATAGCTAGTATCATATTTCAACTTTGACTTTTAAGCTTAATATTGCAAGTTTGTAATTCCTTTCATCCATGTGAGTTTAAATGCAATTATCCTTTAAAGTTATCCACAAATGTGTTCTATTTTATTTTGTAAATACAAATGTGTGCATTTTTTTTTACTTTTTTTATATATTAGAAATTTATGGAAAAGAATATTTAGTTTTATTCATGGTCATGTAAATGATGTATCATATTATTGTGAATACTTGTTTCATATATAATCATGGTCATCTCTCGAGCATTTATTATTTTAATTTTTGGTGTTCTTTATTAAAGAGGAGTGCCACTTCTATACAAACGAGGGGGAAAGCCTTTCCCTCAAATGCTATCTTTGATATTTTGACCAACCCCAATGATCAACAAGGTGAGCCTTAATAAGTATATAAAAGAGAAACATGTATTGGCTCTAAAAGATAACATGCATAGTGTGAAGCCATAAAATACTTTTATAATGGTTTGGTACATGATATTAAGGAGGGTTACATGATTGTAGTGCTAGTGACTAAAGATCAAATTGGTTATCCATTATAGATTGCAAAAGTTATAAAGGTCAATAAAGAAAATGATGATGTTATAGTGGTTGAAGTACATTTGTATGCAATAGACACACACACATTCAACAGATACATACACATCCAATGGTGTGTACAAACTAGAGATGGTAGTTAAGAAACATATTAGAGAAAAGAGAATAATAAAGGGTCAAAATATAAATCATCATTGCACCAATCTCTTAAAATTAGATGATGTTGACGTAGGTGTTTATGATTTCCATTTGAGAAAGGGAGAAACCCTTCACTCCATTATCACAAATATTATCTAGAGGTTGCTACCACAAGAAATAACTACAAAATGGGATTTTGGTGAACCTAGTCATAGATCTAAAATACTTTTGACATTTGAAATGGTGGGCATACATGTAAACTCAAATGTTGCAATCATTGATAATCGAGAAGAATATGGGTCATCCACCTCTTCATCCAATCATTCATTTGAATACAATGTAGATTTTTATAGTGTGCTAGTATCTAGGAGTTAATTTGAATAACCATATGGAACATTCTATGTAATTTTTAATAAATATGCTGTTTTTATAGTTACCTAAAAGTATTGTTTTAACTTACATAGATGTTACATGAAGATATGAATGATTTAAATGTTTGTTTGATCAAATGTTTTGATTAAGAAGAATATAACAACATTTTTTAGTTTATTTTCTTTGAATATTGATAATGCAAAAATACTTTTAAGACATATTTCATGTTTCATTCAATGTAATTTGTATTGGTTTTTCTAATAGAAGTAAAACAATATTTGAAACTTTAATGTTGAATTGTGTGATATCATCATGCGATTATGTATTGTATAATGTTTGGAGTGATAAACTAATAGTAAAGGAGTGGACATATTAGGTTTGTTTATGATTTTGATTACCTTTTTTTGGTAAATTAATTTCTATTACCTCAAGAAAGCTAATTGCATTAGATTGCGAAAAAAAATTCATAATGTTTATGGTGTTACACACCAAAGTTGTTCATGGATTATTTTTTTTTGCCCTTTTTCCTACGAACTTATATGAAACTAATAGTTTTATCATTTGTAGGTGAGGACTAGACCATGTCATTGTTTTTTAGAGATATCTCCATCCCTTTCAGTTCTATGAAACATTGGATGTCTTTATCATTGTCTAAATGGTAAAACTCATGGGCACGTTTCGATCCACTACTTGCTGACGCAATTATTGCTGATGTTTTTTCCTTATTCTTAGCCTAAAAATTCTCCTCTATTAAGGAATGGGGTGGTGCCATAGTTGACTGCTCTAGATCTTGAGAAGCAAAGGAGCCAGGATGTGCCAAGTTCTTACCACTTGAAGTGGCCTTTTGGTCACTCCAACCTCTATTGGGTTTTCGCTACTCTTGGGAATGGGATGACCTCTTTGAGGAAGGGAAAGCCTTCTGTAGGTGCCTTTTTTGGTGAAAATTTTGACACATGTAGGTGCCCTAGTTGGTGACTGTTTCGACACCTGAAAGTTGTGTTTTCATAGTCCAACGACTGAGAGGATGTATGTCCCTCCCACTTGATAATAATATTATCTGGTAGTCCTTCAGTCAGATCATTTTCAACACATACACAAATGAATGTGATGAAACTGAAATCCAATATTTTGATGTTTGTTTTATGTATAATCCCAATGAATTACATATTTTTTTGAATATGTCTAGTTGAATCCACTGGAGAAGTAACTTTGAGAGGCTTACCCATACTGGTGTAGCCAAATATTTCATGGAAAGAGGGTTAAATTCTAGAACCATAGTTGGAGTGAGAGACCTGCTCTTCCCTAGAAGCATGATAATGTTAGAAATACATTGTCATTGATGTCAACAGTGTCAGCACATAGCTCATGTGTCTCAAAATAGTAGGTTATAGGCACAAGAAGAAAGGTCCAGGTGCAAAGAATATTAGAGGGGTTGAAGACATTTTTTATGTTGTATATGAGATTAAAGGCCACATCAGACCCACTTAACTGGAAATTAATATAAAAGAGATTTCAAGTGGTATATGGAAGTCCCAAAGTGGTCTCTAGTGTGAAAGTTAGAGCCAGTCAAAGTTGGGGACCCCAAGTAAGAATTTGCAGAGTTAAAATTGGCTAGAGTATTTGGCGCACAGCTAAAGCTAGCACAAGTTCCAAACTTGGTGCCAAGACTAGTGGAGCCTCTAAGTGAGAGCTCCGAGAAGATGTGGCAAACAACGTAGTAGTGAGAACCATTCTCATTAGCTAGAAGAGGAGAAGGATGATGCCATCTTGACGGTGTTACCCTAGTAGGAGAACTCTGGAGGAAGGGTTAGGCCACGTGTCAAATTTCTGATGGCAGTAGAGACAATCTGTTTAATGGGATTTGTGATCATGGGAGGTAGTTTTCCACACAGTTGATCACATAGATCAATGATAGAGATCTACCTCAGGGCATCCCTCCCAAAACCACAATCCGCTTAGGAGTGGTGTCGGAGATAGTTTTCTAAACCCAATAGTTTTTTTATTAACAAAGAAATTGGTCACAAAACAAAGTTGTGAAGGAATTTTTCTCTCTCTTTTAGGAGGACAAGTGGCAACATAGGACAGGTCACCAATAAGGATGTGTCGAGGTCCCTAGTGATGTCCTTATGACATTATCTCGAATCCTGGATCTCAGATCCTAGAAGATTCAGTGGTGAGAATTTAGCGACGACATTAGGTTATAGGGTGCTGAGACACAATGGTAGTGGATAGAGTGGCAACCAATGAAAAGAGGGTCAAGTGGACCCTATTAGCCAGCTCATCCTCATAGATGGAGCTTGAAAGTTTAATAAGGGTGAACATAATATAATTTTGTTCCATCCTCGGATCCCAAAAATCCCAGAATCCCATAACTTTTAAAGAATTAAATTAAAGGGAAGAGTCAATATTAGGAGCACTAGGCTATGTGCTGTCCTTTGGTCGCCTCGCGTATAAGAGTGACCAATAGTGTAGAGTTGTTAACAAAGGAAAAATTACCTTGACAAAGTTTAAAAGGGCTAAGCACCCAATATCTTAGGCCATGTTCACAGAGACTGGTCCTATGGCTGAGAAAAGGAAAAGGGTCGAGAAAAAGAGGCTTAAAGGCAGAAATAGTGGAACTATTAGTTTAACTATAGTTTTGGCAGTTAAGCTAGAATTGACTAAAGATAAAATTAGTAGGTGAACTGCTAAATTTTGTAAAGAGCCAAAATGCACAAAATTAGTAGAAAATCTCAACTTAAGTGGCAGAAAAGGGAGTGAAGGTTAGTTTTACTTGGAGATGAAGCCCATAATAGAAAACATAGTCCAGAAAGATTGATATGAACAAGATAAAGGAAAAAATAAAGTAGCATGCAAACAATTAAAGAAACTATAAAAGAAGGCCTAAACAAGTATAATAAAACAATTGTTTTTGAGACAAAGATTTTTCTGTAGTGAGATATTGGTATGGCTTTTTCCATAATCAGGGATTTCTGAAGGTGTTGGTGGTTAATAGATACACTTTTTTTGTAAGTAGAGAAGGAATTCATGTTTTTAAGTGTGAAAATGGATGAAAGTTTGAAACATTGAGTGTCAAGCAAGTTGTAACTTGCTGATTAGGGGTTGGTGCTCCTTCTAGTGGGTGTTGGAGAATAGTTGGGGTTGTAGCTCCAATCAATTGTAGCTGATAAGTCAGGGAGTTGTAGCTTCTTGCTCATTGTAGCTAGAACATTGTAATTGCAAGTTGTAGCTTGCCCTATGAATGAATTGAAGAGCAGTTCTAAAAATTACTTGTGCTTGTATGTTCCATTGTGATTGTTGAAATTAATCTTTTTTATGGTTATTTAAAGTTATTGATGAATTATTTAATGGTGTGCACAAAGTAAAAAAATAAAAATAAAAATTGGTAAAATTCCTACAATGTTGATTCACCCCTCCTCTCAGTATTGTCATGGTTTCTAAAAATTGGTATCGGAGCAAGGTTACTTCTAAATAATCTAAAATCTGGAAGAAAGATCAATGACCATGGAAAATGAGGAAGGTGGTTTTATTAATAAAATATATGTTCAATGCAAAAAACTATGTGTTTTGGAAAGTAAGGATGAAGACCTATATTCAATCACTTGGAGCTAATCTGTGGCATGTTGCGGAAGAAGAATATCAAAGACCTTCAACATTGGTTACTAAAGATCAAAAGTTGGAGTTCACATGCAATGCTAAAGAAATGCATTCCCTACTTGCTAGCCTACCTAAATCAAAACTTGTCAAGGTGATGGTTTGCAAATCTGCCAAAGAAACAACAAGGTAAAGAAATCTAAACTACAAGGTTTTAGGATCAAATTTGAATCATTGCATATGCATGATGATGAAGATATTTCAAATTGTTTTCAAAGAGTTGATGAGGTTATGAACACCATTAGAGGGCTTGAGAATAAGCTAGATGAAGAAGTGGTAGTTCAAAAAGTGTTGAAATCTCTTTATGAGAGGTTTAATCCCAAGGTGTCAACCATTGAAGAAATGGAAAATATGAACACTCTCACTCTAGATCAACTCCTTGGAATACTCACTGCCTATGAGATGAGGAGTTCTAAAGGAAAGTATGCAGCCAAAGAATCAACCTTCAAAGAAGAAAAGAAGTGCAAGGATGAGCATGCTGACACATGATATGAATCAGATGAAGAAGAAGCTAACTTTGTGAGGAGGCTCAAGTGAGGATCAGGCAAGTATAAAGGTAAGTTTCCCTTTAAATGTTTTAACTATGGCCAAGTTGGTCATTATGCATCAAAGTGTCTTGAAAAGAATAAAAATACTATGATCCTAAAGAAAAATTTAAGAAGGTTCAAAAGGACCAAAAGAAGGCCAAGAAGAAAGGTGTTTATGTTCAAGAAGAGAGATCCTCTAAAAGTGAGCCCAGCTAATCCTTAATTTAGGACAAATATGATGAGAGATCTAAGGAATTCATGTTGATTTATCCATAAACTATCGTGGATATTCCACTAGATAGTTCGTCACAACAGATCTAATAATATTATATTAAAACTCTAAAAATTCTACATTATTACAATTTATTAAACTTTAAGATCTATGGATTTAACTGTAATTAGTGCATGCATGCAAATGAAAATTATGCAGAAAATTAAAGAATGAAAAAATAAGGACACACACACAAAAGACACAAGATATGCTCTCTGGGAAACCCTTTCAGAAGAAAACCCTACTAGAAGGTGAGGCCGCTTCGCTCTCTTAATATGTTTAGAAATATGGCTGTAGGTACAAAGAAGTAATGTTTGTGGCCCATGGGATGGTACACTGAACAGATCCTCTGTGTGTGCTCTAACTCTTATCTCTCCTGGCTATCTTTACTTACCTATGGAACAAAATTCTCTTGAAAGAATGGGATGCCTCTTCCTCCTAGTGGTTTGGTTATAACACATCCCGATATTTTACTAGTGGTTAAGTTTGACTACATCAACTCTTAACTAGAGTTACAAATAGACTTTTCTAAAGTATTTTACATCACAACCATGTGGCTAACCCCTTTTCCATGAATAACGAGGGATGATGCGACATCCTCTCGAACTATAGGTGTGAAAACAGGATGGTCAATTTCTGAGTTGCATAACTTTTGCATATAGACTTCAATTGATGCTCTTCTTGTGTCGTAAGAAAGGTCTATATGTGTAGAATAGCATAAAAAGGTGCTACGCTAAAACTTCACATTTTTACCCCCAAAAAACATCGTTTGATGCCTCAAAACACTCCCGAAAGGTTTCAGACCCCATTTCACCAAATTGGATTGCATCATAAAAAAGGTCCCGTGAGCAAATTCCTCCACTTTTTCCACTCCAAATGCATCAAGATGGATGATAAACAATATAATGATTTAATTTGGATCACACCTATCCATTTTGGGAGGCTTTTGGTCCCCAAAATATTTTTTGAATGAGGTGAGGAAATATTTCCTCCACCTTCTCTCTAGTGTACCATTTAGGTTTGCCTGGAAGTTGTCCCTTCAACCCAATCCACCAAAGGTCATGTTGCCCCTGTCTTGTAGTTCTGGACCTCATCTGCAAAATTGTATCTTTGGTCAACTCTGCTTGAGAATATGGGGCCAAATCCTCCATAGAAAGTAGGACATGTTCCTCTTCCTGATCTAGTATGGAAGGCTCATAGAGTTTCAAATTATCTACATTCACAACTGAGTAAATTTGCATATATGGTGGTAAACTAAGTCGATGGGCATTATCCCTAACCTTTTCTAGTATTTCAAAGGGACCATACCTTTAAGACTTGATTTTCTTACTAGGCCCCTGCAACCTCTCCTTGTTCAACTATAACCATACTCTGTCTCACACCTTGAATGATTTCTCTATTTTGTGCTGACCATGCCTGGACTTATACTTCTCCTACAACTTCTGTAGTGTTTCCTGTACCTGTATATGGATCTACCGAATCTTCAATATAAAATTTTCAGCCCTCAAAGCATATCATGTAAGATCTTCCCTCACTCCTTCTTGCTTCCCATATGCAATATCCAAATGTGAAGGTGGAAAATATCCAAAACAAGTCTCAAATGGGGAATTTCCTGTAGAAGTGTGGACTACTCTGTTATAAGAATGTTATATATATACCATATTTTCATCCCAGGTCTTCGGATGCTTATGGTTGTATCCCCTCAGGAGTTGAAACAAAGTCTTGTTGACTACTTTTGTATGTGGACGAAATGTTATAAATCTCTTCAATTTTGTGTCAATCTTCTCCCACAATGTAGTCTATAATGCACTGAGAGATCTTGTGTCACTGTCTGAAATGATGCTCCTTGGTATCCCAAAGTGCACCCAGACTTGTCCAAAGAACAAGTTAGTTACTTCTTGTCTGCTCATGGTCTTTTTACAGGGCATCATAACACACATCTTGCTAAACTCGTCAACTGCCACAAACAAGTAGTCATGTCCCTTCCTCATTGTCAGTAAACCTCCCACAAATTCAATGGAAATGCTTTCCCAAGGATGAGTAGGTACATGTAAAGGATGACATAGACCCTTCTTCCTATTGCTAGGATTACTGGTAAAACAAAGCATGCATCCTCTATGAACCTAGCTACCTAGTCTTGCATCTTGCGCCAATACACATACCTCTACAAGTTAGCCACGGTCTTCCCTACACCAAAGTGCTCGACAACCTTGGAGGTGTGAGCATCTCTAATTAGTTGCAAACTCTCACCTTTTGGAACACATAGCTTATCCATCCTGTAGAGTAACCCATCTTGGAGATGGTAGTCAATGGTGTTGTCGCTATCGTGTGCATGACTATGAATATGAAACTGCTGATACGCCTCCTTGAAGTCCTCATCTTCCGAATTTGCCTCTCTGTATGCATCATGGTTGAATGGATCCATGTGCATAAGAGTCCCAAAATATAATCTTTGATGTGGGTGGCCTTGAAAGCATATTGACCAACTTGTTTGTGCTACCCTCTTTACACTTGATCACCAAATGAAACTGCTGTAAAAACCTCATCCACTTGTAATGCTTGGTTTTTTGTAGCTTACACTGGGGCTACAAGTACTATAATGTATGGTGATATATGTGAATTACTGTCTCCTTTCCCATTAGATAGTGCTTCCACTTCTTCCCAGCTTGCACCATGACATATAGCTCCTTATCGTAGGTAGGGTAGTTAAGACTACCCCATGAGATAATTCAGAATAATAGCAAATGGGCCTTCCTCCTTGCATCAAGACAACTCCCATAGCATACCCACTCGCATTTGTATCCACTTCAAAGGGCTGTTGTAAGTTTGGTAATTCTAGAACTAGTGCTTGACTAATCTTCTTCTTTAGCTCCTTGAAATCCTTCTGCTGACCTTTTCCCGAGTGGAAACTCTTTCCACTTGTTGTTATGGCATGGAGAGGTGCTACTACCATGGAAAATGAGGCTATGAATTTACTCAGGTACTCTGTTGCCCCATTGAAAATCTTAACCTTAGAAACATTACTAGGCACCGACCATTTCATGATGGCCTCCATCTTGGAAGGATCTATCTTCAAATCTCCTCCAGTGATCACATACCCCAGATACACTAAAGACTATTGTGCAAATCACACTTCTTGAGATTTCCTAGTAGTTGGTGCTTCTTTAATGTTTCCAAAACCTGCGTAAAATGTGAAATATGCTCCTCCCAGGTAGCACTATATACTAGTATATTATCTAGATATACAATAAAAAATGAATCTATAAGAGGGCGTAGTATATCATTCATTAATCTCATAAATGTAGTTGGTGCATTACATAGGACAAATGGCATAACTAACCACTCATACAAACCTTGCCTAGTTTTGAAGGTGACCTTCCATGTATCTTATTCTCTGACTCGAACCTCGTGATATCCAGACTTCAAGTCCACCTTTGTGAAATACTTTGCTTGTTGCAACTGATCTAGTAGATCGTCTATCTTGGGTAGGGGGTATCTGTTCTTGAGCGTGATTTTATTCAATGCCCTGTAATCTATACACATCCACCAAGTACCATACTTCTTTGGCACAATGATGATGGGTGACCCACATGGTGATGTACTTGGTCGAATGACACCGTGTTTGAATACCTACCACAACTGTTTCTTCATCTCACTTTCTTCTATAATAGACTACCTATACAACCCAATATTTGGCAATGGGGGGTCTGGAAATAGCTAGATCTTGTGCTCCACTTCTCTCTTAGGTGGTAACCCTTTAGGCTCTCGGAACACATCCTTGTATGCTTGTAACAACTCCTCTAATTGTTGTTTTCTGTTTCTTAGTACACCCCTCTAGGGATGCCTCACCTCTTATTGACTCCTATTAAGATTGAATTTCTCTTAAAAGTAATTAAACATACTTTTTGCTGGAGCTGATCAATTTCTTGGCTTGGTTGGCACTTACTAGTGAAATTTTCGACTTTCCCTTATGCACGTTGGTGATGAACGATTTTCCATCCTTGATGAGTTGGTACTGGTTGGCTCTCCTCATGAATATTGCATCACACATGTACATGTATGGAATCCCAAACACAACTCTAGATACATCAAGGGGAACCACATCTATATCTACTTCATCATTAAAATCAACACTGATAGCAAATCTAATTTTGTTACCTTCAACTCCAGATCCTTATTTACCCATCCCAGTGGATATGAGTTTGGATGATCATGAAACTCCAAACCCAACTTCTTGACCAGCTCTACTGCAATGAGATTCACATGCGATCCCGAGTCAAACAATGCATCAATCTTTGTCTTCTTGACCTATATCTTTATATGGAAGAGTTTGGCCATTTCTTTCCCTTCCTATTGCTTAAGGCTACTCATATTCACCTCCTTCTTCACTGATGTACATATGATATTCTCATCCACTTCCAAGTTTCTTTCAACTTGGTTGCTCAAATGTGTATCCATGAGATTCTTCTTCTTATTGTCTTTCTTCTGGTTCTTTGAGTTTAGCTTTGGATGAAACTTCTAGCACTTCTCCTTTCTATGGATATCAATGTTGCAGTGGTTGTATTGGTTGCTAGGATCTTTGTGCTAGTGAGCTATGGCTACCATATTTTTATCTTTTCCCCCTTTTTTCTTCTTCGTCCCTTCCTTAGAAGCTTCCTATTACTCCTTATGCTTCGATCCACTTGATTGTGCTCTTGTCAGGCCTGTGTTCTCTAGGTATTGTGCTTGTACACAAGCCTCGTTCACTGATTTGGGCTTGAACAACATCACTTGCTCATGCAAATGACACTGAAGATCCCCCCAAATATATGAGGAGTACATCTAGGTTCTTTGGAGAGATACCCAACATTATAGCCATCTTCTTGAATTTCATGGTGTACTCTTGCATGCTTTGGCCCATATTTTGCCTGAAGTAATGCCATCGAATCCATTGGCCCTCCACATACCCAATGGGATCAATTTTTTACTTAATGAGGGTTTAAAATCCTCCCACTTAGTCATAGGAGGTTCTTCTTCCAACCTCAGGGTTTTTGTGTGGCTCTTCCACCAAGTTAGTGGATGGTCCTCTAATTTCAGCCGCGTGAATGAGATATTTTTCCCTTCCTTGGTATGATGGACATTGAAATAAACTTCCAGTTTTTGTAACTAGTTTTTTAGCTTCAGAACATCTATCTCGCCATGGTACAACTTGATATCAACTTTTGCTTCTATTTTAAACATGCATTAATTCACGAAACTCGTACTGGGTTGATATTTTTTGATCTCTCGATCCCCCTTATGATTTTTCCTCTACATTCAAATCCTGACATTTTCTTAATATCCCCATCTTATTTCTTAGGTCTGCCATGAGGATGTTTACATTGCGGTTTATATCCATGAATTGTTGTTCAAGCCATGAAAACCTCACCTCTGCAGGATCACGAGGTTTGTTTACAGATTCTTCGACCATGATTAGGGTTTTACAATTTTTGACCCCATTGACCTAGATCCCTTGTAAAATCCACAAATACCCAAAGAAGCCTTCTTCGATACCAAATGATCTATAAAATTCCATGTATATTCCACTGGACAGTTCGTCACAACATATCTAATAATATTATATTAAGAATCAGAAAATTCTACACTATTACAATCTATTAAACTTTAAGAAATGTGGATTTTACTATAATTAGTGCATGTATGCAAAAGGAAATTATGAATAGAAATAGAGAATGAAAAAATAAGAACCCAGACACACACAAGACACAAGATATTCTCTTTGGGAAACCCTTTCAAGAGAAAACCCAACTAGAAGGTAAGGCCGCTTTCCTCTCTTTCTTTGTCTAGAAATATGGCTACATGTATAAAGAAGTAATGTCTATGGCCCATGGGGATGCTACAATGCATAGATCCTTTCTATGTTCTCTACCTCCTATCTCTGCTGGTTATCTTTTCTTAGCTATGGAACAAAATTCTCTCGAAAGAATGGAATGCCTCTTCCTCCTAATGACTCGGTTATAACACAATTCGATAGCCTACTAGTGGTTAAGTTTGACTACATTAGATCCTAACTAGAGTTATAAAATATAATCTTCTATGTTATTTTACATCAAAAACACGTGGCCTGCCCATTTTCCATGAATAATGGGGGCCGACTCAACATCCTCCCGAACTGTAGGTGTGAAAACTCGAAGGTCAACTTTTGATTGGCATAACTTTTTCATACGGATTCTGATTGACGCACTTCTTGCAATGTTGGAAAGGTATCTGTGTGTAGAATAGCATGAAAACGTGTAATGATAAATAGGAAATTTTTTACCCCAAAAAAACGTCATTTGATGCCCCAAAATGCCCCCGAAAGGTTCTAGACCCCATTTCGCCAAACTAGGTCCTGCCAATAAAAATGGTTCCATGAGCTAATTCCTCCACTGTTTCCACTCCAAATTCATCGAGATGGATGAAAAAAAATATAATAATCCAATTCAGGTCATTGATGACCATTGAAAATCTATAAGTTGAGGCTATTAACTCTGATGATGATGAAGGAGAACTAATAAGTTCTCTTGAAGAAATAGAGAGGCTAAGAAAGAAAAACAAAGCCCAGAAGGAGTGTTTAATAAAGGAAAAGGTTGAGGCTATTGAACCATTACTTCCGTAGTTAGAATAAGGTAAGAAAAGCCAAGAAACCTTGAACCAATAGTTGATTGAAAATGCTCGAATATGTGGGATGTTTGAAGGTGAAATTGTGTTGTTAAGGAAGGAGCTTGAAAAGGATAAAATGCAGCTCAACTTCAATCAGAAATTTAGTAAAGATACTAAAGATTTGAATGAGATATTCGAAGCATAGAGACCCTCCTCAATTCAAACTAGTCTAGGTTATGAAGTTGAGTCCAACACAACTTCAAAACTCAAAGGGAAAAGAGAAATTACTTTTGTTCCCACAATAAAAGAAGGGCCCATGCAACAACAAGAGATAATTACTCAACAAAAGAGGAAGCAACAACAACAAAGGGAGTGCGTTGTCCATGCAAATTGATTTGCTCAAAAGTCTGCTCAGCATAGAAGGAAACCATCTAGGTACAATGATGTCTTCCCTGGATATTTTTTTATATGCCCAAATTATGGCCACAAAGCAACAAACTTTAGAGTTCATCTCTCCTACAGATAGCTCAAATCCAAGAGAATAATTCAACAGAGAAGAAGCAGACCCAGGTATAATAATTCCTTTGCTCCCTTGAATTATCAAGTGCAATGTTTTAAGTGCCAAAACTTTGGGCATATATCTTTCAATTGCAGGTTGAAACAATAGAAGACAGAGCCAGATATTGAACAAACTAGACAAAATCCCAGAGTATGGAAAGAAAAAGAAAAATCAGAGCAATGTGATTGATGGGGAAATTATGTGTTATTATTCCAAAGTAAAATTATCAATCCGGGGCTTGTAAGCTTCGAGGCACGAGCGCAGGTAACATGGGATCAAAGCTTCTAGAATAAACTAACATCATGAAGTACAAAATGAAGTATGAAATTGTTAGGTCCCTATAGTACTAGTGATTCCCCCATTACTATTGTCATTGTAGCCCCTTATTGTTATTTTTGTGCCCTTGTTGTCCCCACATTGTTATTATTGTGCCCCATAGAAGCCCACTATTGTTATTGTTATTCCCTTATACTATTATTATTATGTCGACTTTGATTATATTGTGACCCCTTAGACTACTATATATAGAAAGGAGATTTTGGTCATTTGAATCATCCAAGAATTGTTCATTTGTGTAATGTAAAAGAGGTTTCCCCCTCAAAGAGGCTTGTTTTGAAGTCGTTGATCTACATGTTCTTCTATTTTATGAGTTGGTTGCGTAACATTTGGTATCAGAGTTTTGGATTCTAGGGTTTCGCTGCTCCAAATAGGTCATCATGGAATTTTCGCTATAACTTTTTTTGTACGATGTTTCAGAAGCTAAAAAAAAATTCATTTGATCCGAAACATTCATGATCCTCTGGTTTGCATTTCAGACCTTCTCTCACTATATTTTCATAGATATGATCCAAGGAATTTAGGGTTTTTCTAGGATCTCAAATTAAATCCCAAATAGGTGACCGTGGGAAAATCATCATAACTTTCTCTTTGAGTATTAGATTGAAATTTCGTAAGAAGGTACAAAAAGAGGACGGACTATAGTTTTTTGTGCATGGTTTTTAGGTCCAAAGGTTCAAACAGTGATGTTGAGATTGCAATAAGATGATGGAGCTTAGTGAAAAGAGTTGCCTTCACTAAGTGGGCCCGCAGGCTATTTTTGGCGCAATTCTATTTTTAGACTATGTCTATTTTTAGACATATGGATCATGTCTATGGATTGCAGGTTGCTGTTTATGGATGATTGGTAAAGTTGAAAAAAATAGATGGACTTCTATTTTTGATCAAAGCGTGAGTGATCATAGTGTGAGTGATCAAAGTCTATTTTTAGACTGGCTGTCAAAAATAGAAAAGTCAAATATTATTGTCTCATAATAATATTTGGACTATAAACTTGATCTTATTCTCTTGGAGCACTTCAGTTTGAGCTACAGAGGTGGCACATGTAGCTGTCAGAAGGAAATACACTTTTCTTATGAGTCAGTTGAGTTGTTGCATGCATGACTTTAGTTAGAACTCATTCAGTTGAGTTTGGTGGAGTTGATTGTGGAGTTGATGGAGTTGTGTTCAGTTTGACTTAGTTAAACTAGTTGTAATTAGTCTAACAGCAAATAGACTAATGACGAGTTGTTAAAATAATTATTAACTCATGATGCAACTAATGAATACATCATTTAACTCAGTTGCATGTCAGTGCATGTTCAGTTCATTAGGGACAGGCGGTAGAGAATCAGATTGCTATCAGTTGTGACTATAGTTGTGCACCAGATCTTGCGCAATCAAGGGATTGAGTATGCCAATGAGTTTTCTCACGTATTTGCCCAGTATTGTAGCCTTTTATCATATACAACAAAGTGTGAGTGATTATTTTGAGGTGAAATACGAGTTTGGTAAGCCATTCTCATCAGTTCTTGAGCAGGTATTGAGCAGTGGAGGCAAGCAAGTAGTGGAATAGATTTGGAGATCAGATCTTAGCTGTAGTGTGTGTAACAGGTGGAGCTGGTACTGGATTGCTTGTGATAAGCATTGTACTTTGTAATGTTACATGGTCTCAATCATTAATATACAGATATTGTGGGGTTTTTAGCGAGATGCTTTCCCCGGGTTACATACTGTGTTAATGTGTGAATGCTCTTGATGTTTCATTGTTATTGATACTGCTATATTGATGATCAACATAGAGGAGCTTATGTATTGTGTATGTATTCTGCAATAGTACATGATCAGGATAATCTCTATTGAATATGTGTTAAATTATTCAAAATTTCTACATGGTATCGGAGCGAGCTAGATGATTTGTAGAAAAAGTTTCTACATGGTATCGGAGTTGTTGATAATCATATCTACTATTCAGGAAGTGTTTAAATTCTATTTCTTCAGGCAGAGTCTGTAATCGGGCCAGGTAGCCTCTGGATTCATCCTTCCTTTGGAAGGTGAGATATCCGGTGAATGCCTATACAGTCAATCTCTGTACGAGAAATATTTTGTTCTCACGAATTCTAGATCGAAAGCGGTTGAGTTGGTTGCTGGTGGAATTCGAATTTGTAGCAGTGTTGTTGAAATGTCTTTCAACGGATTGCGAATGTTATTCCAAAGCAAGAGCAACCTGGCGCTCAAGGATAAACTTAGAAACAATAAAGGTGAGAATGGATCTTCATCAAAGGTATCTGATGAAGAGAATTGCGCTTTGGCTGCCAAAGCAAAGAAGGGGAAGAACAAGAAAGCTTCTCAGTCTGGTGCGAAAGGCAAGAAGCAGGATATGTCCAAGGTGAAGTGTTTTCATTGTCACCAGCACGGACACTATGCCACAAATTGTCCGTAGAAGAAGAAGAACAAGCAGGCTGCTGGATCTTCAGCAGGAGAGGCTCTAGCCTCACAGTTTGAGCTTGATTTTTCATTGATCGCATGCTTGGTTTCAAGTGTGATGGGATCAATGTAGTTCTTGGACAGTGGTGTGTCTTTTCACATGACGGGAGATAGAGATTTGTTCTCTGATCTGGAGGACAAAGATCTTGGAGTGCACATCGAGATGGGCGATGATGGTAGATATAGTGCGACCGGTATCGGTACCATTTCCTTTGAGAGGGAGTCTGGTAAACCCTTCGTATTGAAGGAAGTCATGCATGTTCCAGGATTGAAGAAGAATCTTATCTCAGTGGCGATGTTAGAAGACAAGGGGTATGATGTTGTTTTCAGCGAGGGAAAGGCTTTCCTGCACAGCAAGACAACTGGTGAGACCCGGAAGATAGGGGTTCGAGTGAGGAACCTTTATCAGTTGCATGTAGATGGATGCGCAGCAATGGCGGGCAAGGCAGAAGGATTGGTGAGCCGGGATGATGGCGAGTTGTGGCACAGGAGATTGGGTCACCTTCACCATGGAGCCTTGAAGATACTGCAGCAGATCACTACAGGGCTTCCTAAAGGCACACTTTCACAGTCAGATCAGTGCAAGGGGTGTACTTTGGGGAAGTTTGTGAAAGCCACCTTTCATGAGAAGGATAGTCGCGCCACGACGATCCTTGAGAGAATTCACACAGACGTGTGTGGACCTTTCTCAGTTGCTTCGACAGCAAAACACGGGTATTATGTGATTTTTGTTGATGATTTCTCTCATAAGTGCTGGATCTTCTTCATGTAGAAGAAGAGCGAGACATATTCAAAGTTCTGTGAATTCAAAGCACTGGTCGAGAAGGAGTCGGGGAAGAAGGTGAAGGCTCTTAGGAGCAATAATGGTGGTGAATACATCTCGGACGAGTTCAAGGATTTCTGCAAGGTAGAAGGGATTCGTAGAGAGCTCATAGCTCCCCATAACCCACAGCAGAACGGGGTAGCTGAGCGGAAGAACAGAACGATTATGGGTGCTGCACGGGCAATGTTGCATGATCAAGGCCTACCCCTTCACTTGTGGGCAGAAGCATGCAATACAGCAGTTTATGTGCAGAACCGTTGTCCTCATAGGATACTTGGCATGAGTACACCCGAGGAGGCTTATTCTGGTAAGAAGCCTGATCTTTCTCATTTGAGGATTTTTGTTGCTAACATTTACATGCATGTGACGAAGGATGCCAGGAAGAAGTTGGAGCTGACCACAGAGGTTGGGATATTTGTGGGGTACACTGATACGCCCCACAACTATCGTGTGTATTTGCCAGACAGTGGTAAAACTGTTGTGCGACGGGATATAAAATTTTAGGAGGAGAAAGCCATGAAGTGTTCGATTGAGAGGGAGCTACACTTGCATGCAGATGAGGAGTTATTAGTTCCTAAGGATGAGCTTCAGGACGTGGATCAGCCACAGGACGAGTTTCATGGAGTGGAAGAGACCACTCATGCAGCGCCAACCATCAAAGGGCGAAAGCGCTTGACAGAAGCTGAGCGACTGGCTCAAGATGCAAAGAAAGTTGTAGGACCACCTACAGCCCAACGCAGGCAGAGACAGTCACCTGATCGGTACACTGGATACATGGCTCTTATGAGCAAGTGTGTTGTGACTGAGCCATCCTATTTCCAGGAAGCTGTGGAGGATCCCACATGGGTAGACGCCATGGTGGAAGAGTATGATTCTATTGTCAGAAACAGTGCATGGGAGATTGTTCCTAGACCGGAAGGGAAATCAGTGGTGGGTTCGAGATGGATCTACAAAGTTAAGCAGGCAGCTGACGGGAGTGTGGAGAAGTACAAGGCAAGATTTGTTGCCCGAGGCTTTTCACAGATTGAGGGGATCGATTATGAGGAGACATTTGCACCTGTCGCAAGGTATTCTTCCATACGGACGATTCTTGCTCTCTCAGCACAGATGGGATGGCACATTCATCATATGGATGTGAAGACTGCGTTCCTCAATGGAGTCATTGTGTTGGGTCCCTATAATACTAGTGATTACCCCATTACTATTGTAGTTATACCCCTTATTTATATTGTTGTGCCCCTATTACCCCCATATTGTTATTTTTGTGCCCCATAGAATCCCTCTATTGTTATTTTTGTGCCTTTATGTTATTATTGTTAGGTCAGCTGGATTATATTGTGACTCCTTAGACTCCTATATATAGAAAGGAGGTTTTGTCATTTGTATCATTGAAGAATTGTTCATTTATGTAATGTAAAGGAGGTTTCCCCCTCGAAGAGGCTGAATTCTAAGGTGTTGATCTATCTTTTCTATCTTTTCTTGAGCTGGTTTCATAACATTTGGTATCAGAGCTTTGGATTCTAGGGTTTCGCTGCTCCAAACAGGTCATCATGGCATTTTCGCTATAAATTTTTTCTGTGACATTTCAGAAGTCGCAAAAAAAACCCATTTGAGAAGCAATCGCGCTGAACCTTGGGTCTGAATGTTAGAGCTTTTCGCGCGATATTTGCGGAGATATGATCTGAGGAAGTTGGTCTTTTTGCAGACTCCTGAATTACATTCAAAACAGGTGACTTGGGGAAAATCGTCATAACATTCTCTCTGGGGATCGGATTGAAATTTCGTAAGAAGGTACAGAAAGAGGACGGACTGTAGTTTCTTGTATGTGTGTTTTAGATTCAAAGGTTGAAACAGTGACTCGTGGTACGTCGTATAAGTTTGATCTAATGTACCAGTCTAAAAGAAAGTCACTGTGGGAGATTTCACATAACTCTTCCTTGGAGAATCCAATTTGGATCAGACTTGTGGCATTGGAAAGAGGACGCAAAAGGCTACTACAGGTAGAAATTTCAGAACTGGATGTTCTGAAATTACAGAGATACATCGGATTCAATATCAGGCTTCTATAAGGTGAAAAAAGGTGTGTAGTTTTTTTTTAAATTTTTGTGTAAGCTTGGTTTAACGGAATTCAAAGGGCATAGTAAAGCATTATTATCGGTAACTGATGCCCTGAGGAAAGAAAATGCAAACACCTAGTAAGAAACCTGAAAGCTCTAGCATGACTCATGAAGAAGAGGAAGAAATGCTACATGATATATCAAAATTACAAGAACAAGTGCAACAAATGTCACGCTCACAAAAGCTAACAGAAGCTAAGATAAGTGGCATGGAATCTAAGATAAAGGGCATGGAAGCTAAGATGGATGATTCAAAGACAGATTTGAAGAGAGACATGGCAGTTTTTAAGATAGATTTGAAGAAAGACATGGAAGAATTGAAGAAGTTGCTACAAGAAAGGGTCACTAATGGTGAAAAAGTAGTAAAGGAAACTCATGATGAGAACAAAAGAAATGTTAATCATGATTCCATAGATGTTGGATCGAAGAATCACCATATTCCAAAAATTGATATGAGGAAGTTTGATGGCAAGGATCCCGCCACATGGATATTACAGATGGAGCAATTCTTCGATCTCAATAATGTGCAAAACGCACAAAAGGTACGTATGGCAACTGTATATTTGGAACCAAATCAGTTTGTATGGTATCAATGGCTTTGCTCTCGTAAAAAATTTATCACTTGGGCAATTTTTACGGAAGAATTGATAGCACATTATGAAGATACAAAAAGCAACACTTTTTTTAGCCAATTGATAAGTCTCAAACAAAAGGGTTCAGTAATGGAGCACATTGAGGAGTTCCAAAAATTGAACATAAGGGTAAAAGATATTCCAGAGGAGCATAGGATTGATGTGTTCATAGGGTCTTTAAAGGATAATATCCAACATGATGTTCGCCTTTGGGAACCTGATTCATTAGAGAAGGCATTCAGGTTAGCAAGAAAAATGGAAAGCAAAATTATGGCAACCAGGAAGCATACCACTCACAACTATAAAGACGGAAGTGTTGTTGCCCCTAGTCTTCCACAACCTATAAGGTTGACACCACAACAATTGGAAGAAAAAAGAGCAAAAGGGCTTTGTTAAATTTGTGATAGCAAATACACTAAAGGTCATAAGTGTGCTGAGAAGAAATTATTCTACATAGATTGTGAAGAGGAAGAAAAAAAGGAGCAAGAAAGGTCAAAAGAAGAAGATATACTCCAGGAACAAAGCCTAGATGAAGAACAAATAAATCCGACCATATCTTGTAATGCATTGGTGGGAATTACCACTCCTCAAACCATCAAGATAGAAGGACAAATCAAGAAGAAAAAGGTAATAGTGTTGATTGATTCAGGAAGCACCCACAATTTTATTCATTGTAGGGTAGCAAAAGAATTGAATTGCTTCCTATATCCAGCACCAGAGTGTCAAGTGATGATTGCAAATGGAGGAACAATAAATTGCTCTGGAAAGTGCCATAATATCAAGCTATCCATGGGAGAATATGTATTGACTAGCCCAATGCTTTCCATTCCAATGGGAGGTGCTGATGTTGTACTAGGAGTCCAATGGCTACAATCCTTGGGTACAATAGCTTTTAATTTTCAAGAACTTTTCATCAAATTTTCTACGGAAGGAAAGGAAGTTGAATTAAGGGGTATTGCAGGGAAACCAGGAAAGATAATCAGCTCTAATGGCATGACAAAGCTTCTAAAAAAGGAGCAAAGAGGTGTAATTGCACAATTATGTTCGCTAGATGTTTCCACATTGGAATCATCTATTTCTCCAGATCTCCAAAAAGTCCTGGACAATCATTCCAAGGTATTTGAGACTCCAAAAGGTCTCCCACCTATGCGTGATCATGATCATGCTATTCATCTGATTCCAGGAAGTGTTCCTCCAAACATCAGGCCGTACAGATATCCCTATGTCCAAAAAAGTGAAATTGAACGTATGGTTGCAGAAATGCTAGAGGCTGGTATAATTCAACCGAGTCAAAGTTCTTTCTTAGCTCCAGTAGTATTGGTGCACAAGAAGGATGGATCATGGCGCATGTGTCCGGATTATAGGGAGCTCAACAAGCTCACTATTAAAGATAAGTTCCCCATTCCTGTTATTGATGAATTACTGGATGAATTGCATGGATCAATTTACTTCACCAAGTTGGATCTTCGTTCGGGATATCATCAAATCAGAATGAAGATTGAAGACATTCTGAAAACGACATTTAGAACTCATGAGGGTCATTATGAATTTTTGGTCATGCCTTTTGGCCTTACCAATGCACCTTCAACATTTCAAGGTTTGATGAATTCAATTTTCAAACCATTCCTTAGAAAATTTGTGTTAGTATTTTTTGATGATATACTAATCTACAGCAAGTCTTGGAAGGATCATGTTGAACATGTTGACAGGGTGCTACAACTATTGGAGGAGAAACAATTATATGCAAAAAGATCCAAATGTTTCTTTGGAGTCCAGGAGGTGGAATATTTGGGTCATATTGTATCTCATGAAGGAGTTAAGGTAGACCCTAGCAAAATTAAAGCCATTAAGGAATGGAAAATCCCACATCCATAAAGCATCTGCGAGGATTTCTTGGGTTGACAGGGTATTATCGCAAGTTTGTTAAGAATTATGGGAGAATAGCAGCACCTCTAACAACATTATTGAAGAAAGATTCATTTTCATGGACTCCGGAAGCAACAAAGGCCTTTGAACATCTTAAAGAGGCAATGTGCCAAGCACCGGTCTTAGCTACACCGGACTTCACAAAAACCTTTATTGTGGAATGTGATGCTTCAGGAAATGGAATTGGTGCTGTTCTAATGCAAGATGAAAGACCCATTGCTTTTGAAAGTCGTCCAATCAAGGGAAAGTTTTTAAGCAAAGCTATTTATGAGAAGGAAATGTTGGCAATACTCCATGCACTTAAGAAATGGCGACCCTACCTAATGGGAAGACACTTCAAGGTAAAAACGGATCATGATAGCCTTAAATACTTTTTAGAACAAAGATTATCCTCTGAAGAGCAACAAAAGTGGGTCACAAAGATGTTGGGTTATGACTTTGAAATCATCTACAAAAAAGGGAAGCAAAATGTGGTGGCAGATGCACTCTCAAGAAAGGATGAGGATGTGGAAGCATTGTTGTGTGCCATTTCTATTATCCAACCAGATTGGATAAACGAAGCAAGGGAGGAATGGAAGAATGATGAAGAAGTGTGGGCACTTATTCGAAAGCTACAACAAGATTCCAGTACTTCTGATACATTTAGCTGGCAAAATGATTCGTTATGGTACAAAGATCGCTTATACCTCTGTAAGAATTCCCAGCTAAAACAAAAGATTCTTATGGAATTGCACACTTCTCCCTTAGGAGGGCACTCAGGATTTTTAAAAACTTACCACAGGGTTAAGAAGGAATTTTTTTGGGATGGCCTTAAATCAGATATTCAAAAGTTTGTGGCGGAATGTTTGGTTTGCCAGCAAAATAAAGTTGAAACAATTAAGACACCGGGTCTATTACAACCTTTATCCATTCCAAGCCAACGTTGGGAGGAGGTTTCAATGGATTTTATCACAGGTTTACCCAAGTCTGAGGGAAAGAGTGTCATCATGGTGGTAGTTGACAGACTTACCAAGTATGCACACTTTTGTGCATTTAAAGCCAGTACAGTTTCTACTGCATTTATGGAAACAGTTCAAAAGCTACATGGAAACCCAAAGATTATTGTAAGTGACAGAGATCCCATTTTCACTGGAAATTTTTGGACATAATTATTTTCTTGTCTTGGTACTCAGTTAGCTCATAGCTCATCTTATCATCCTCAATCTGATGGGCAAACTGAGATAGTAAACAAATGTTTGGAAGGATATCTTCGTTGCTTTGTATCTGATAAACAGACACAATGGGTCAAATGGTTGCCTCTGGCTGAATGGTGGTATAAAACTTCCTTCCATACAACAACAAAAATGACCCCATTTATGGCACTTTATGGGTATCAACCACCATCCATCACATCATATTTAAGAGAAAATTCTAAGGTTCAGGCAGTGGAACATCACATCGAACATCAACAACAAGTCCTCCAACTCTTAAAGGATAACCTCGTGTTGGCACAAAATAGAATGAAACAACAGGCAGATCAACATCACAGTGAAAGAAGTTTTGATGTAGGTGATTGGGTATTCCTACGGCTACAACCATATAAGCAAATGTCCCTAAATCAAGCTAAGAAGGATAATAAATTATCACCAAAGTATTATGGTCCGTACAAGGTGTTGCAAAAGATTGGTACTATGGCATACAAATTGGAGCTTCCTGCAGCTTCTCGATTGCACCCAGTTTTCCATGTTTCATGTTTAAAGAAGGTTATAGGTGACAAGCTCCCAATTCAAACAATATTGCCAGAACTTGACGAGGAAGGAAAAATTATATTGGAACCAGAAGCAGTCATAGAAACAAGAACTCGACAGCTACGAAATCGATCAATTTCATAGTATCTTATCAAGTGGAAGAACTTATCCGCTGAAGATTCCACATGGGAGGATGAGAATTTTATGCAGAAGTATCCAGAACTACTCAATCGTTGAGGACAACACTTTTTTGAAGGAGAGGGGCATGTTGGGTCCCTATAATACTAGTGATTACCCCATTACTATTGTAGTTATACCCCTTATTTATATTGTTGTGCCCCTATTACCCCCATATTGTTATTTCTGTGCCCCATAGAATCCCTCTATTGTTATTTTTGTGGCTTTATATTATTATTGTTAGGTCGGCTGGATTATATTGTGACTCCTTAGACTCCTATATATAGAAAGGAGGTTTTGTCATTTGTATCATCGAAGAATTGTTCATTTATGTAATGTAAAGGAGGTTGCGCCCTCGAAGAGGCTGAATTCTAAGGTGTTGATCTATCTTTTCTATCTCTTCTTGAGCTGGTTTCATAACACATTGAGGAGGAGTTGTACATTGAGCAGCCCGAAGGCTTTGAGGTCTTCAGCAGTGAGTCACATGTGTGCAGGCTCAAGAGAGCGCTGTATGGGTTGAAGCAAGCACCACGTGCTTGGTACACACGAATAGACAGCTATTTCACAGGACTTGGATTCTCCAAGAGCGAGGCAGATCCTAACCTATACCAGATTGTGGTGGAGGGTAAGTTGCTTATCATTGTACTGTATGTTGATGATTTGATTCTAACGGGTGATGAGTTGTTGATACTGTCATGCAAGAAGGTTCTTGCTACAGAGTTTGAGATGAAGAACTTGGGCCTCCTTCACTATTTCCTAGGATTGGAAATATGGCAGCGCAGTGGTGGACTGTTTGTTTCTCAGGGCAAGTATGCTCAGGAGATACTAGAGAAGTTCAACATGCATGGCTGCAAGCCTGTTGATACTCCTCTTTATGGAGGTTGGAGGAAGGAGGATGCCACTTCGGGAGAAGAAGTGGATGCCACTGTTTATCGACAGTTGGTGGGGTCGCTGATGTATTTGGTCAATACACGACCTGATATATGCTATGCAGTTAGCCAGCTTTCACAAGCTATGGTTAAGCCTACCAAGCTCTTCTGGAAGGCGAGCAAGCATGTATTGCGCTACTTGAGAGGCACATCAGGATATGGTTTGTGGTACAGACAGGAGGATGAGGTGAAGGTATGTGGCTTCACGGATGCAGATTGGGCAGGGAGCCCAACGGACAGAAAGAGCACATCAGGAGGGGTCTTCAGTATTGGATCGATAGCAGTTTCTTGGTACAGCAGGAAGCAGATATCCGTGGCACTCAGTTCAGCGGAGGCCGAGTATATGGCAGCAAGTTTGGCTGCATGCGAGGCTATATGGATGAGGAAGATCCTGGTTGGTTTGTTCGGTTCTCATTTGGATCCTACTGTGATTTACTGTGATAACCAGAGTTGCATTAAACTCTCTGCTAATCCTGTATTTCATGATATATCTAAGCATATTGACATCAAGTACCATCATATCAGAGATTGTGTGCAGCGGAGGATCATGTTGCTTTCATACATTCCAACAGAGGATCAGGATGCTGATATTTTGACGAAGGCTCTCACCAGGAGCAAATTCAAGTACCACCGAGGCAGGATAGGGGTTGTTGATAATCCGTATCTTGTCAAGAGGGAGTGTTGAGATTGCAACAAGATGATGGAGCTTAGTGAAAAGAGTCGCCTTCACTAAGTGGGCCCGCAGGCTATTTTTGGCGCAAGTCTATTTTTAGACTATGTCTATTTTTAGACATATGGATCATGTCTATGGATTGCAAGTTGCTATTTATGGATGATTGGTAAAGTTGAAAAAAATAGATGGACTTCTATTTTTGATCAAAGCGTGAGTGATCACAGTGTGAGTGATCAAAGTCTATTTTTAGACTGGCTGTCAAAAATAGAAAAGTCAAATATTATTGTCTCATAATAATATTTGGACTATAAACTTGATCTTATTCTCTTGGAGCACTTTAGTTTGAGCTACAGAGGTGGCACATGCAGCTGTTAGAAGGAAATACGCTTTTCTTATGAGTCAGTTGAGTTGTTGCATGCATGACTTCAGTTAGAACTCAATCAGTTGAGTTTGGTGGAGTTGATTGTGGAGTTGATGGAGTTGTGTTCAGTTTGACTTAGTTAAACTAGTTGTAATTAGTCTAACTGCAAATAGACTAATGATGAGTTGTTAAAACAATTATTAACTCATGATGCAACTAATGAATACATCACTTAACTCAGTTGCATGTCAGTGCATGTTTAGTTCAATAGGGATAGGTGGTAGAGAATCAGATTGCTATCAGTTGTGACTATAGTTGTGCACCAGATCTTGCACAATCAAGGGATTGAGTATGCCAATGAGTTTGCTCACATATTTGCCCAGTATTGTAGCCTTTGCTCACGTCCAACAAAGTGTGAGTGATTGTTTTGAGGTGAAATACGAGTTTGGTAAGCCATTCTCATCAGTTCTTGAGCAGGTATTGAGCAGTGGAGGCAGGCAAGTAGTGGAATAGATTTGGAGATCAGATCTTAGCTGTATTGTGTGTAACAGGTGGAGCTGGTACTAGATTTCTTGTGATAAGCATTGTACTTTGTAATGTTACATGGTCTCAATCATTAATATACAGATATTGTGGGGTTTTTAGCGAGATGCTTTCCCCGGGTTACATACTGTGTTAATGTGTGAATGCTCTTGATGTTTTATTTTTATTGATACTGCTATATTGATGATCAACGTAGAGGAGCTTATGTATTGTGTATGTATTCCGCAATAGTACATGATCAGGATAATCTCTGTTGAATATGTGTTAAATTATTCAAAATTTCTACAAGTGACACGTGTCACTTCGTACTAATTCACTCTACTAAAAAAGTGTATAACTAGGTCATCTTGGGAGATTCGACACAAATCTTTCTTGGAGAATCCTATTTCGATTAGAATGGTGGTGATGGAAAGAGGACTCAGAGAGATACCACAGTGCGTAATTTCAAAACTTGGAGATCTGAAATTTTAGAGATACATCAAATTCAATTTCAAAATCCTACAAATAAAAAAAAGGGTGTGTAGTATTTTTGAAAATTTGCATAAGTTTTGTTTGAAAAATTAGTTTGAAGTCATTAAAAGGGAATAGTGAAGAAAATTATCATTATTTGATGCCCTAAAGAAAGCAAATGGCAACACCTAGTAAGAAACCTGAAAGCTCTACTATGACACATGAAGAAGAGGAAGAAATGCAACATGATATATCAAAATTATGAGACCAAGTGAAACAAATTTATCTCTCACAAAAAGTAACAGAAGCTAAGATGGATGGTTTGAATAATGACATCAATGGTATGAAATAAAATATTGAATATTGGAAGAAAGACATGGAAGGGTGGAATGAAGGTTTGACAAAGTTGCTACAAGAAAGGATTCCTAATGGTGAAAAGATAGTAGAGAAAACTCATAATGAGAACAAAAGAAATGTTAATCATCATTTCAAGAATGAAAAAATTGAAGATTTGAAGAAAGACATGGAAGGTTTGAAGGAAGGTTTGACAAACTTGCTACAAGAAAGGCCTCCTAATGGCGAAAAGGTAGTAGAGGAAACTCATGATGAGAACAAAATAAATTTTCATCATGATTTCATAGACTCTAACGTTGAAATAAAGACCCACCATGTTCCAAAGATCGATATGAGGAAGTTTGATGGCAAGGATCTCGTAACATGGATATTATAGATGGAACAATATTGCGATCTCCATAATGTGTAAAACACACAAAAGGTATGGATTGCAACTTTATATTTGGAACCCAATCAATTTTTATGGTATCTATGGCTTTTCTCTCGTAAACAAATTGTCACTTGGTCGATTTTTACAGACGAAATGATAGCACATTATGATGATACAAAGAGAAACACCTTCTTTAGCTAATTGATAAATCTCAAACAAAAGGGTTCAATGGTGGATCACATTGAGGACTTCCAAAAATTGAATATAAGGGTAGATGATATTCGAGAGGAGCATAGGATTGATGTTTTCATAGGGACTTTAAAGGATAACATCCAAAATGAGGTTCACCTTTGGGAAATGAATTCATTGGAGAAGGCATTCAGGTTGGAAAGAAAATTTGAAAGAAAAATTATGGAAACAAGGAAGCCTACCACTCATAATTATAAGTATGGAAGCATTGCTACCTCTAGCCTTCCAAAACCTACAAGGTTGACACCACAACAATTGGAAGAAAAAAGAACAAAGGCCTTTGTTATAGTTGTGATAGCAAATTCGCTAAAGGTCATAAGTGTGATGAGAATAAATTATTTTACATAGATTGTGAAGAGGAGTAAGAAAAGGAACAAGAAACGTCAAAATAAGAGGATATACATCAGGAATCAACCCTAGAGAAAGAAGAAATGAATCCAACCATATCTGGTAATGCATTGGTAGGAATTACTACTCCTCAAACTCTCAAGATGGAAGGACATATCAAGAAGTAAAAGGTAATAGTGTTGATTGATTCAGGCAGTACCCATAATTTTATTCATTGTAAGATAGACAAGGAATTGATTTGCTTCCTATATCCAACACCAGAGTCTCAAGTGATGGTTGCAAATGGAGGAACCATAAATTGCTCCAGAAAGTGCTATAATATCAAGCTATCCATGGGAGAACATGTATTGAATAATCCTATTCTTTTTATTCCAATGGATGGTGTTAATGTTGTACTAGGAGTCCAATGGCTACAATCTTTGGGTATGATAGCTTTTAATTTTCAAGAACTTTTCATGAAATTTTGTTTGGAAGGAAAGGAAGTTGAAGTAAGGGGTATCGTAGGGAAATAAGAAAAGATAATCAATTCTAATGGCATGAAAAAGATGCTAAAGAAATAACAACGAGGCATAATTGCACAATTATGTTCACTAGAAGTTCCCACATGGAAATCATCTATTTTTCTAGATTTCCAAAAGGTCTTGGACGATCATACCAAGGTGTTTGAGACTCCCAAAGGCCTCCCACTTATTCATGATCATGATCATGCTATTCATTCGATTCCAGGAAGTGTTCCTGCAAACATCAAACATTACAGATATCCCTATGCCCAAAAGAGTGAAATTGAACGTGTGGTTGCAGAAATGCTAGAGGTTGGTATAATTCAACCTAGTCAAAGTTCTTTCTTTTCTCCAATAGTATTGGTGCATAAGAAGGATGGATCATGGAGCATGTGTCTAGATTACAGGGAGCTCAATAAATTCACTATTAAAGATAAATTTCCCATTACAGTCATTGATGAATTATTGGATGAATTACATGGAGAAATTTACTTCACCAAGTTGGATCTTCGTTCAGGATATCAGCAAATTAGAATGAAGATTGAAGACATTCTAAAAACAACATTTATAACTCATGAGGGTCATTATGAATTTTTGGTCATGCCTTTTGCCCTTACCAATGCACCTTCTACATTCCAAGGTTTGATGAATTCCATTCTCAAACCCTTCCTTAGAAAATTTGTGTTAGTATTTTTGATGAAAGACTAATCTATAACAAGTCTTGGCAGGATCATGTTCAACATGTTGACAGGGTGCTCAAACTATTGGAAGAGAAACAATTATATGAAAAAACATCCAAATATTTCTTTGGAGTATAGGAGGTGGAATATCTGGGTCATATTCTATCTCATGAAGTTGTTAAGGTAGACACTAGCAAAATTAAATCCATTAAGGAATGGAAAATCCCCACATCCATAAAGCATCTACGAGGATTTCTCACGTTGACAGGGTATTATCACAAGTTTGTTAAGAATTATTGGAAAACAGTAGCACCTCTAACAACATTATTGAAGAAAGATGCATTTTCTTGGACTCTAGAAGCAATGAAGGCCTTTGAATATCTTAAAGAGGAAATGTGCCGAGCACTAGTCTTAGATACACCAAACTTCACAAAAACATTTATTGTGGAATGTGATGCCTCAGGAAATGGGATTGGCGTTGTTTTAATGCAATAAGGATGACCCATTTCTTTTGAAATTCATCCAATCAAAGGAAAGTATTTACACAAATTTATTTATGAGAAGGAAATGCTGGAAATACTACATGCACTTAAGAAATGGTGACCTTACCTAATGGGAAGACACTTCAAGGTAAAAACAGATCATGATAGTCTTAGATACTTTTTAGAACAAATATTATCTTTAGAAGAGTAGAAAAAATGCATCACAAAGATGTTGGATTATGACTTTGAAATCATCTATGAAAAAGGGAAGGAAAATGTTGTTGCAGATTCACTCTCAAGAAAGGATGAGGATGTGAAAAAATTGCTTTGTTCCATCTCTATCATCCAACCAGATTGGATAAACAAAGCAAGTGATGAATGGAATAATGGCGAAGAAGTGTGGGAACTCATTCAAAAGTTGCAGCAAGATCCCAGTACATCTGATACATTTAGCTGGAAATATGATTAGTTATGGTACAAAGATCACTTTTACCTTTGTAAGAATTCCCAACTCAAAGAAAATAATCTTCTGGGATTGCACACCTCTCCCTCAGGAGGGCACTCAGGATTTTTAAAACCTTACCATAAGGTTAAGAAGGAATTTTTTTGGGATGGCCTTAAATTTGATATTCAAAGGTTTGTGGTGGAATGTTTGGTTTTCCAACAAAATAAATTTGAGACAATTAAGACCCCGGGTCTGTTACAACCTTTATCGATTCCAAGACAATGTTGGGATGAGGTTTCAAAGGATTTTATCATAGGTTTACACAAGTCCAAAGGAAAGAGTGTCATCATGGTGGTAGTTGATAGACTCACCAAGTATGCACACTTTTGTGCATTATCTCATCCATTTAAAGCCCATACAGTTTCTACTACATTTATGGAAACAATTCAAAAGCTACATGGAAACCCAAAGATTATTGTAAGCAACAGGATCCCATTTTCACTGGAATTTTTTGGATTGAATTATTTTCTTGTTTGGGAGCTCAGTTAGCTCATAGTTCATCTTATCATCCTCAATCTGATGGAAAAACTGAGATAGTGAACAAATGTTTGGAAGGATATCTTCATTGCTTTGCATCTGATAAACAAACACAATGGGTCAAGTGTTTGCCTCTAGTTGAATGGTGGTATAACACTTCCTTCCATACTGCAAAAAAAATGACCCCATTTAAGGTTCAAGCAGTGGAATATCACATCGAGCATCAACAATAGGTTCTCCAACTCTTAAAGGATAACCTCACTTTGGCACGTAATCAAATGAAAATACGGACATATCAACATCGCAGTGAAAGAAGTTTTGATGTAGGTGACTAGGTATTTCTATGGCTACAACCATACAAATTTCCCTCAAGCAAGCTAAGAAGGATAATAAATCATCACCAAAGTATTATGGTCCATACAAGGTGTTGAAAAATACTGGTACTATGGAATACAAATTGGAGCTTCCTGCATCATCACGAGTGCACCTAGTTTTCCATGTTTCATGCTTAAAGAAGGTTATAGGTGATAGGCTCCCAGTTCAAACAATATTGCCAGAACTTCACAAGGAAGGAAAAATCATAGTGGAACCTAAAGCAATCACAGAAACAAGAACTCGATAGCTACAAAATTGATCAATTTCAAAGTATTTCATCAAGTGGAAGAACTTACCTGCTGAGGATTCCACATAGGGGGATGAGAATTTTATACAGAAGCATCCAGAACAACTCAAGTGTTGAGGACAAAACTTTTTTGAAGGAGAGGGGCATGTCAAGTCCCTATAATACTAGTGATTCCCCCATTACTATTGTCATTATAGCCCCTTATTGTTATTGTTGTGCCCTTGTTGTCCCCACATTATTATTATTGTGCCCCATAGAAACCCACTATTATTATTGTTGTTCCCTTGTATTATTATTGTTATGTCAACTTTGATTATATTGTGACCCCTTAGACTCCTATATATAGAAAGGACATTTTTTTCATTTGAATCATCCAAGAATTGTTCATTTGTGTAATGTAAAGGAGGTTTCCCCCTTGAAGAGGCTTATTTTGAAGTCGTTGATTTATATGTTCTTCTATTTTGTGAGCCGGTTGCATAAAAAAATACCCAATTTCTATATCTAATGATCTCATCCGGAAAAGTTGAAGTGAAGACACCTATTTTACTGTAATCTAATCTATCTCATTCAAAACTCGAATCACTATTCTATTTTAACTATGACTTATTTAACTCAAGAAATCATTCAGAAATAAAATAGATAACTAACACTACTAATGTTTCCAAACCAAACTAATATCAATCCAATTCAAAATCATTGCATGAGCTACTCAAAAATCATTGTACAATATCCAAGTATTTTCATAGGTAATACAAATCATTGCACTAGTAATACAAATCCCTGCATAGGAAATTCAATTTATTTCACAACTAATACAAATCATTCCACAATTAATTCCAACCACTACTCAAGAAATCCCTGGGGTTTATAAAGCAAAGTAAAACTAATGATAACTCAAACTGATTCTTCTATTCTATCTAGTTCACACATTCAATTTTTAAAGACTTCAAAGGAAACTAAATGACGACTCAAATCAATTCCTCTATGCTACCCATTCAACGGACTCAAATTCAAAAGACTTCAAAAGATAGAGCTTTCTTTCTAATTCATAACTATTCTAAATAAACCTAGACAATTTATTCTAAGTAAAGAGCTTCCTATGAAAAAGAGAAATAACTCGTGATCTATTCAAATAACGATTACACTACAGTTCAAATGAATCTCATAACTATGCTATAAACACCACACAACTCCTAAGATATTAACACACGACCTGCATCAATGAATAACATTCTACCTCTATTGTTTCTGGATATTCCATGCAAAGCACAATGCTGCAAGAACTTTGTGTTATGGATAAACGTACATGATCTTAAATAATAAGGACAAAATCTAATTCGAATTAAAAGATTAAGTTCAAAACACAGTCATTACTCCTCTTTCAAAATTTGTTTTAAATTGGAAAGCGTCCTTCTAAGTATTCATGACTATAGAAATGTAATTACGAAATCATTCATGCACAGGAAATATTGATCAACATTGTTCCTCCGTTTGCAAAGGTTTAGTGACAAAACTCATTATTCATTTCCAGATTAAAGAAAATAGAGCAAATAAATCAAGTATGGAATGGAAGATAGTAAATCTGAGATCTATTTAGCAAACAACTTGGAAACGAATTGTAAATCTACGAATTATAGTAAAGCACGCTTCCTACAATCTACAATGATCACAGGACTTGGTTCCAAGTTGTGGTGGGCCCCTGCAACTTCTCGGAGCAAGTCTTAAACTACTTTAATACCTTAAAATTCAAAAGACATAACACTTACAGGAAAATAAATGTCAAGACCAGAATTATATTAAAGTTCAATGAAACATTAGTTTAGACATCAGATAAAAAGTATGCCATAATTACCAGTGTTATCTCAGCGTATATATCCTTACAAAAAAATATGCATATGGTACTTATCTCTCCTTACAAAAAAATATGCATATGGCACTACAATCTGCTTATGAAACAATGACCTTTTAAAGAGTTCAGCCAATGGAGAATAGTTTCAGCAAATTAACTATGTAAAGAGTAGATCAGAGCCAAGTAAAGTAAAGGAATAATTGAAGCCAAGTAAGGAGAATAGATCGAATGAAAAGATTTCTAGAAGGGAAACCAACAATCCCAATCATGGTCCTCCACATGGCTGATCGCTGAAACCATCAAACCCAGGTTTTATGTACTTAACGCGAACTATTTCAAGCCTAGGGATTCTATACTTAATACTCCCTGACCATAACTTCTTTGTGATGATGAATTTTTCCAAACAATTTCTGGGTTTCCTCAATGAGGGTATTCTGAACAAAACCTGCATCTTAGAATCTTGATATTCTTCCTCATTAGATAATTCTTTTTAGATTTTATCCTACAAGAATTTTACATTCTCTACTTAATCCTGTAGCGTTTTGCTTTGTGAATAATTTTGGCAATGGATCCCTGTGGTAAATGAACTTGGAAAAATGATCATCAACAAATCATGAAAAAATCATCTCTAATCATAGAAAATTCAAGAAAACTAATGATAATCAACCACAAAGCGTAAGATGTGTATTTGGAGGCAAGTTGTGGAATTATGGTATGAAATGAGTTAAAAATATAAGAATTCAGGTTATGAATAGTGGTATTGGACGGTGGAAAAATGGACATATTTGAGGCCCAAAATTCCCCTATGCTCAAGGATTTTCATGTCCTCCTACATACAAATTCTTGACATTGTTTTGTAGATGTTGGTTCTTTGTGGGATAACATTGCTTGAATATTTGGAAGTGTTGGTTCTTGTGGAGCAGCACTCTTCACATTTAACATATCATACAAATTTACTGAGCAATAAAAATTGAGGACAAGAAAGGGATGTATGAGGAAGAGATGATGTATGAAATGAGGTGGTGATGGAGATGGTAAGTATGTGGATGGGTTATTGCATACTCTTTCATCGCAAGGCCAATGCTTATAGGTGGTTTCATTTATCATTTCATGGTAGTAATGACTTGATCCTTTGGATAGAATGCATGTTATCATGGGAGGAGAAGACACTATAGAGGCTGCATGTTAGGCCCCTATACTACTAGTGTAACCCCTTATTGTTATTAGTATAACCCACTTATTATATTGATGTACCCATGTAGTGCCCATATTGTTACTATTGTGCCCCATAGAAGCCCACTATTGTTATTATTGTGCCCTTACATTATTATTGTTATGTCGGTTCTATTATGTTATGACCCCTTAGACTCCTATATATAGAAAGGAGGTCTTTTCATTTGTATCATCGAAGAATTGTTCATTTATGTAATGTAAAGGAGGTTGCCCCCTCGAAGAGGCTGAATTCTAAGGTGTTGATCTATATTTTCTATCTTTTCTTGAGCTGGTTTCATAACATTTGGTATCAGAGCTTTGGATTCTAGGGTTTCGCTGTTCCAAACAGGTCATCGTGGAATTTTCACTATAACTTTTCTCCTGCGACGTTTCAGAAGTTGACAAAAAAAACCCATTTGAGAAGAAATAACGCTGAACCTTGGGTCTAAATTTCAGAGATTTTCGCGCTATATTTGCGGAGATATGATCTGAGGAAGTTGGTCTTTTTGCAGACTCCTGAATTACATTCCAAACAGGTGACCTGGGGAAAATCATCGTAACTTTCTCTCTGGGGATTGGATTGAAATTTTGTAAGAAGGTACAGAAAGAGGACGGACTGTAGTTTTTTGTATATCTTTTTTAGATCCAAAGGTTGAAACAGTGACACGTGGCACTTCATACAATTTCGCTCTTCTGGAAAGGTCTAAAATTAGGTCATCTTGGGAGATTGTGCATAACTTTTTCTTAGAGAATCCAATTTGGATCAGACTAGTGGCATTGGAAAGAGGACACAGAGGGCTACTATAGATCGCAATTTCAGAACTTAAAGATCTGAAAGTACAGAGTTACAGTCATTTCAAGGTCGAGCTCCTAAAATCAAGAAAAAGCAAGATGAGGAAGTTTGATGGCAAGGATCCGGTAAATTGGATACTTCAGATGGAGCAATATTTTGATATACATGGTGTACAACTGTTACAAAAGGTATGTATTGCATCTTCATATTTAGAACCAGATCAATTTTTATGGTATGAAGGCCTTTGTTCTCGTAAACAACTTGTTACGTGGTCAATTTTCATGGAGGAAATGATAGCACATTATGAGGATACAAAGAGCAACACCTTCTTTAGAGCAACACCACAACAATTGGAAAGAGTAAAAGGGCTTTGTGACATAGTGGAAAGCAAAATTATGGAAACCAGGAAGCGTACCGCTCACAACTATAAATATGGAAGTGTTGTTTCTCCTAGCCTTCCACAACCTACAAGGGTTACACCACAACAATTGGAAGAAAAAAGAGAAAAAGGGCTTTGTTACAATTGTGATAGCAAATGCACTAAAGGTCATAAGTGTGCTGAGAAGAAATTATTTTACATAGAATATGAAGAGGAGGAAGAAAAGGATCAAGAAACATCAAAAGAAGATATACGCCAGGACCCCACCCTAGAGAAAGAAGAAATGAATCAGACCATATCTTGTAAACCATTGGCAAGAATTACCACTCCTCAAACTCTCAAGATAGAAGGACATATCAAGAAGAAAAAGGTGCAAGAAGTGAAAGATCACATCGAGAAAGAAGAAATATATCCAACCATATCTTGTAATTCATTGTTCGAAATTACCACTCCTCAAACTATCAAGATAGAAGGACATATCAAGAAGAAAAATGTTCAAAAAGTGAAAGATCACATCGAGCATCAAGAAATGAATCCGACCATATCTTGTAAAGGATTGGAAGAAATTAACACTCCTCAAACTCTAGAGATAGAAGGACATATCAAGAAAAGAAAGGTTCAAGCAGTGAAAGATCACATCGAGCATCAACAACAAGTTCTCCAACTTTTAAAGGATAACGCCACTTCGGTGCAAAATCAAACGAAACAACAGGTAGATCAACATCGTAGTGAAAAATGTTTTGATGTAGGTGATTGGGTATTTTTACTACTACATCTCAAGCAAGCTATTTATGAGAAGGAAATGTTGGCAATACTACATGCACTTAAAAAATGGCGACCTTACCGAACGGGAAGACTCTTCAAGGATGAGGATGTGGAAGCATTGGTTTGTGCTATTTATATTATCCAACTAGATTGGATAAACGAAGCAAGGGATGAATGGAAGAAGGACGAAGAAGTATGGCCACTTATTCAAAAGTTGCAAAAGATCCCAATTCAAACAATATTGCCAAAAATTGAAGAGGAAGGAAAAATCATATTGGAACCTGGAGCAGTCACAGAAACAAGAACCCGGCAGCTACGAAATCGATCAATTTCAGAGTATCTCATCAAGTGGAAGAACTTACCTGCTGAATATTCCACATGGGAGGACAAGAATTTTATACAGAAGCATCAAGAACTGCTCAAGCGTTGAGGACAACGCTTTTGAAGGAGAGGGGCATGTTAGGCCCCTATACTACTAGTGTAACCCCTTATTGTTATTAGTATAACCCACTTATTATATTGATGTACCCATGTAGTGCCCATATTGTTACTATTGTGCCCCATAGAAGCCCACTATTGTTATTATTGTGCCCTTACATTATTATTGTTATGTCAGTTCTATTATGTTATGACCCCTTAGACTCCTATATATAGAAAGGAGGTCTTTTCATTTGTATCATCGAAGAATTGTTCATTTATGTAATGTAAAGGAGGTTGCCCCCTCGAAGAGGCTGAATTCTAAGGTGTTGATCTATATTTTCTATCTTTTCTTGAGCTGGTTTCATAACACTGCATTTATTAATATAAGGATTTTATTGTAACATGGTCTTGTAATTGGAGTATAAGTCTTTTTATTATGAGTGGAAAATGGAAGGAAAACATAAGGATAATGATTTATTAAAGATAAAATGCATGGAATGAGAAGTGGTGAATCATTAAGTTTCTTAAACCTTCTAATGAATTAGGGAATCTTAAGCCAACTTTACCTCAAGTTTTACCTTTGTTTTTTATGTGCTCGGTGTTGCAAGATGAAGTGGAGGATGGAATGGCTGGAGATGATTTGACTGCTTATATGATATGCCGAAGAAGGCTGAAGGGATAATGGATGAACTGAAGGCCCCCTTCTCCCCCATGTCTGAGGAGTTGTATGTCCCCGGACAACTAAGGAAAGGTGACTACTACTGCAAATGAATGGCCAGACTACTATATGGCAGCCTGTACTAAAATGAATATAATATTGCAAATGAAAATGGAAATGTTGATTCAAAGATCCAAACTGTTGCAAATTTGTGTTGAGATCACAAAACCATATTGCCTTCAACTACTACACATCCATGTGCAATCTTGAATATGTGAATAAATGGCTTCTATTTCAACCATAAGCAAGAATCATTGGATTACCAACCCTTAAGGAGGGTCATTAACTAGTGTGAGATATCCCACCTTTGATGTCAATGGAAATGAAGACAGTAGGTACATTCTACTAGCCATGAATGGATTTGTCGAAGTCAAATGCACTACAGATTTCATCCATCAAGAAACATTGATGTATTTCCTTAGTAGATGACAAGGATACATGCCATTAAGGCATGCATGCACCTTATCTAAACCTAACCTTGGTCCCAAATAATTTGTTGATGTCAATGGGACAAGGCTTGTTGGCAGGTGAGCCTTAAGGGGTCCCACATCAACCAACTCAAGTACAAACATAATGACTTGAAAGATACATGATTTGAAGAACTTATATAAATCTACAAACTTTATTGGGAACTTTCCTCACCAGTTACCTAGTTTTCAAGCAAAGTCCCTATCCAGTTGCATCAGACAGGTTGGTTTTCACAAAAGGACTTATTTTTCTCTTTTCTCTTTTCATTTATTTATTTATTACGATACTAAATTTCCTACTATACTGGAGAAAATATGTCCTCCTTCAAGTGAAAGAGAACTTCCAATGAAGCCATGTGCGGATTAGGTATAAAGATATATTCATGCCCAAATTTAACATATAAAGTTTAGAAGGCACATGAGCATGAAAAATTAATAGTTTTGAAAGAAGTGATACAAATAGTATTTGAATATGAGAGTGGTAATTTGACTAGATTGTGACCTGGAACCAATGCTCGATGTAATCCTAGTGGTATTGGCTCATTTCTTCATTTGGACCACTCTAAAAGTCCTCCTCGGTCATGCCAGGAAAACTTGGATAATTGGTCTCTGAAATGCGTACAAGGCTTGATGTTGGGCATGGTGAAAGTTCCTTGATCTCAGGTTGAGTAGGATGCTCTTCATCGGATTTGGTACATGATTGCTTGATCTCCTTGGTATTTAAGAAAGAGGAATCAAGGGAGACTTCCAAATTCTTTTCTAGCTATGGAGAGATAGATAATTTCTTGAATGTGGTTAGGATGAACTCTTCATGAGAGGTAGATATCCAAGCTACTGCTAGGATTTGAGAAAGTAATTTGAGGGACATTCTTCAAGCTCTCAATCATTCTTTAATTTCTCTTGCTGGTTGATGATCCCTGTCTCTCAACATGAATTAGTACACAAGGGTTCTTATAACACCCCAAAAATGTTTTATCTTTAAGGAGCTTGAAATTTTAATCTAAATGAATTAAAACTACTAATTGCAATAAATCTCACTAAAATTTAACTCCTCGCTTACTTGGACAGCCAAAATTTCGAGAAACCCCACCTTAGTGGATGTGTGGATCTTCACTCACATCTTACTGTATGATCTTTTCCCTTTGATTGTCCTTCAAAATCCTCACCACACAAAAACTACACTACAATTCCTTTAGCACCTCCCTGACAATGATGCCAAAAATGTTGCGGAAATTATATGTGTTATAATTCCAACACTAAATTATCAATCCGAGGCTCATAAGCTTCAAGGCACAAGTGCAGGTAACACAGGATCAGAGCATCTAGCATAAAATAACATCATGAAGTACAAAATGAAGTACGAAATACCCAATTCCTATATCTAATGATCTCATCCAAAAAATTTGAAGTGAAGACACCTATTTTATGGTAATATAATCTATAACAGGTCATTCCTCCTCTATCTAAAACTTTCCTCACTTGTATGGATTCATTATTTAATAACATCATGTCCTACCATGGAATGGACATGATGGACATCGCATCAGAATTCGAGAAATTAAGATTATCTAGAGTGAAATGGGTTCATATAACTCTATAAAAGGTCATTCCTCCTCTATCTAAATCTAATCTATCTCATTCAAAAATCGAATCACTATTCTATTTTAACTATGACTTATTTAACTCAAAAATTCATTCAGAAATAAAACAAACAACTAACACTATTGATGTTTCCAAACCAAACTAATATCAACCTAATTCAAAATCATTGCATGAGCTACTAAAAAATCATTGTATAGTATCCAAGAATTTTCACAGGTAATACAAATCACTGCACAAGTAATACAAATCACTGCATAGGAAATTCAAGTTATTGTGCAAGTAATACAAGTCACTGCACAAGTAATTCCAACCACTGCTCAAGAAATCCTTGGGGTTTATAAATCAAAGGAAAACTAATGATAACTCAAACTGATTCTTCTATTCTATCTAGTTCACACATTCAATTTTGAAAGACTTCAAAGGAAACTAAATGACAACTCAAATCAATTCCTCTATGCTACCCGATTCAACACACTCAAATTCAAAAGACTTCAAAAGATAGAGCTTTCTTTCTAATTCAAAACTATTCTAAATAAACCCAGAAAATTTATTCTAAGTAGAGAGCTTCCTATGAAAAAGAGCAATAACCTGTGATCTATTCAAATAACAATTTCACTATAGTTCAAATGAATCTCATAACTATGTCATAAACACCACACAACTCCTAGGATATTAACAAATGACCTGCATTAATGAATAACATTCTACCTCTATTGTTTCTAGATATTCCACTCAAAGCACAATGCTGCAAGAATTTTTTGTTATGAATAAACATACATGATCTTCAATAATAAGGACAAAATCTGATTCAAATTAAAAGAATAAGTTCAAAGCACAATCATTATTCCTCTTTCGAAATTTCTTTTAAATTTGAAAGTGTCCTTCTAAGTATTCATGACTGTAGAAATGTAATTACAAAATCATACATAAAAAGGAACTATTGATCAATAATGTTGCTTCATTCGCAAAGGATTAGTGACAATACACTCGTTATTCCTATCCAGATTCAAGAAAAACAAAGAAAATAACTTAAGTATGGAATGGAAGACAGTAAATCTGAGGTCTATCTAGCAAACAACTTTGAAACGAAATGTAAATAATTATCATAAAGAACACTTCCTATAATCCACAATGATCACAGAATTTGGTTCCAGGTTGTGGTGGTCCCTTGCCACTTCTGGGAGAAAGTCTTAAACTAATTTAGTACCTTAAAAATTAGAATACATAGCACTTACAGGAAAATAAATGTCGAGACCATAATTATATTAAAGTTCAATGAAACATCAGTTCAGACATCAAATAAAAAGTATGCCACAATTACTAGTGTTATCTGAGCGTATATCTCCTTACAAAAAAATATGAATATCGTACTACTCTCTCCTTACAAAACAATGACCTTTTAAAGAGTTCAGCTGATGGAGAATAGTTACAACAAATTAACTAAGTAAAGAGTAGACTGGAGCCAAGTAAAGTAAAGGAACAAATTGAAGCCAAGTAAGGAGAACAAATCGAATGAAAATATTTCTAGAAGGGAAACCAACTGTCCCAATCATGGTCCTCCACGTGGCTGATCGCTGAAATTGTCAAACCTAGGTTTTCTGTACTTAATGCAAACTATTTCAAGCCCATGGATTCTATACTTAATACACACTCGACCATAACTTCTTTGTGATGATGAATTTTTCTAAACGGTTTCTAGGTTACCTGAATGAGGGTATTCTAAAAAAACCTGTGTCTCAAAATCCTGATATTATTCCTCATTTGATCATAAGTTTTAGATTTTCACCTACAAAAATTATGCATTATGTACTTAGTCCTGTAGCATTTTTATTTATAAAGAATTTTGGAAATGGTTCCCTGTGGTAAATGAACTTGGAAAAACCATCATCAACAAATCATGAAATAACCATCTCTAATCATGAAATAACCATCTCTAATCATAGAAAAGTCAAGAAAACTAATGATAATCAACCACAAAGCGTAAGATGTGTATTTGGTGACAAGTTGTGGAATTATGGTATGAAATGAGTTAAAAATATAGGAATTTAGGTTATGAATAGTGGTATTTTACAGTGGAAAAATGGGCATATTTGAGGCCCAACAATGATATTAAATTGTATGCACATAATCGTCGGAGTCATTCATATGTAGATAGTGGTTGTTCCAGGCACATGATAATAGGCAAAAGCAAGTTTCTCACTTTGAAGCCAGTTGGAAAAGGCAATGTGACTTTTGGCAATAATGATCCAAGCAAAATAATTGCAAAAGGAGTGGTTAGTCTATCAAATGGAAAAGGTAAAGCTAATAACGTTTTATATGTTGATGGGATGAAACATAATCTGCTGAGTGTTTCTTAGATGTGTGATCAATGCTATGATGTGATTTTGAAAGCTAAAAATTTTCAAATCAAGTCCACAAGCACACGTGAAATAATTTTTGAGTTTGTAATAATAGACAATAATGTCTATGTGTTGAAGAAGAAGACGAAATTTTTTGTTTGAACAAGATAGATGAGAGTTGGTTATGGCGCAAAAGGATTGGAGGCTTGAACATTGACCAAATTTTCAAACTTAGCAAGAAAAATGTAGTCAAGGACTTGCCCAAGCTTTCAAAATTAGAGAATATTATTTGTAAACATTGTCACCTAGGAAAACAAGCTTGAGTTCCTTTCAAGGCAAAGGAAAAATATTCAGCAAAACCATTGCAGCTGGTACACTTGGATTTGTGTGGATCATCCATAACACAGTCACCCAAATGTAATCTATACTTCATGCTAATAATATATGATTTCGGTAAGATGATGTGGGTTTCCTTTCTCAGAGATAAATATGAGGCTTTCGAGAAGTTTAAAGGATTCAAAGCTATGGCTGAGAATGAAACCAATTGAAAAATCAAAAGTATAAGGTTAGACAATAGAGGAGAGTTCAATTCAAAGGAATTTTATGAATTCTATAAGAAAAATGGCATCAAGAGATAGTTTACAATAACAGATACTCCCCAACAAAATGGTTTAGCAGAAAGAGAAAATAGGTTAGTGCAACAATTAGCTAGAGCAACAATGACAAAAAAGAATGTTCAACAAAGGTTTTTGATAGAGACTATTCACACAACAATTTCCATCCTCAACAAAGCTCATTTTTTAGCCAACAGTGACAAAACTACATAGGAGTTGTGGTGTGATAGATCAACAACAATGAAACGCTATAAAATTCTTGTCAGTAGATGGTACATCAAAATAAATGACGAGAAAATTTGGAAATTCAATTCCAGAGTAGATGAAGGCATTTTTCTTGGTTAGTCACATAAAAACAAGGGTTAAATATGTTACAATAAACTCAACAAGAGAATCATTGAATACATTGACATAAAGGTAGATGAGCAAGAGGATCAAGAAGTGAAACAACTCGAAAAAACTAGTGTTGATGAACTAGTAAGCATTGGTGATGTGAATGATGAAGAAACTGCACAAGAAGTGAGGAAGATACCCTTAGTACTTAAGCCAAAGATCCACTAATATATGTACAAAAACACCACCCATGTAATCAAATAGTTGGTGAATCAAATTCTGGAGTACAGTCCAAAAGGAGGTTGTAGGATTCCCTCACACAAACTCAAGTTGCACTGCTATCCATGGTGGAACCAAAGAATATTGTTCAAGATAGTCAAGATCAACATTGGATAAAAGCCATGAATGGAGAATTGGACCAGATAAAGAAAAATGAGACTTGGGAACTTGTTCTAAGACTTGTTAACAAGAATGTCATTGGCGCAAATTGGGTTTTAAAGAATAAATTAAATGACTGTGGAGAAGTGGTAAGAAATCAGGTCAAGTTGGTGTGAAAAGGCTATGCTGAAGTAGAGGGATTAGAATATGATGAAAATTTTTCTCCTATTTCCATATTAGAAGCAATCATAAGGTTTTTGGAATTTGTGTTTTTTTCCTTAAATTTTAAATTTATCAAATAAATGTCAAATCTTCCTTCCTAAATGGAGAGCTACAGGAGGAAGTCTACATAGAACAACCAAAACACTTTCAACTAACAGATAACCCAAATTATGTTTGCATACTTAAGAAGATTTTGTATGGTCTCAAGAAAGCCCCTACAGCTTGATATTCCAAGCTATACAACTACCTAATCAAGTGTGGATTCAAAAGAGGTGCAGTTGTAGACAACCTATATTTCAAAGAAAAGGATGGAAAACTGATGAGCCCCAAATTTTGGTAACAATTTGGGCTCATTTGGCCTACTTACCTTGCTCAACCCTTCATTTTTTATCACTTTTTGCATCATTTCTTAGTATATTCGTGTTATTTGTAGGAAGAAGGGCAGTCATTATGCCTATGTGGCTAATACATGATGATTTCAGGTTTTTTGGCATTAAATGGAGCAAAGACCACGCAAATGGAGACAAGGAGACAACCAAGGTGGCATTGCGGGTTTATAGGGAGGTTGTCCACAGCTTTGAATGACCTCCCTCATGATCTTCACCCCAACTCCGAGCTCCAACAGCTATCACCACCGAGCTAAAAGGCAGCCAACGGATTCTACAGGAACAACAATTTACTTTCAGTTAGACAGCCAAGCTCCACTAATTGAGGAGGCCAGCTTGGCCCTCATCATGTATAAATATTAAGGCTGTAGCCTTCGTGGAGACTCTTGAACTTTTGTTATAGATTTTGGATTACGAGCTGTAGCTCTGTTTTTGCTCTTTGTAAGCCAATTTTGGCATGTTGTTAGACTCATGATTATTTAATAAAAGGCAGGCAGATTTGGATCTGATTCTGAGTTCTTAGGGGAGCTATAGCTCTCAGGTTAGGGCCCAACCTGAGAGCAATAGACCTCCTTTCCTTTGTATTGTTACTTGTCTTTCTTTATCATTGCATTTCTTTCCTTTACATGCACTTGCAAAATACAGTTTGCTGAGTTGATTATTTCGGTTTTGTTATGTAGGTTAGTTTCATGAATGCAGTTGTTTCAGTAGTTCAGAATTAGCTTAGGGAGATTGAAGTTAAGTTGAGTTCAAAAAGGTTGAATGCATGCTCACTTTCACCTCTGTTTGGGGACCGGAAGTGTAGACCGTGCCAACTGCCAAAAAAACACTGTTTTAACATATGCATGCAAGTATTGTTGTAATGTTTTCGATTGAAGAATTGTCCATGCGATTTTATCTTGAGTAATGACTCTTTGGTTCAGCATCATGCACGAATTCCTTTCAACTTACATTGTTGTTCTTTGATTCCTAATAAAACAGTTAGAATAGGTTGGTGAACTTTCGTTTACATGCAAGATAAGGGTGATTTGTTTCATTTACACTGCGCAGCACCACTTCATCGTGTTCTTATCCTTCTGAACCGTGCCTAAGCCACCTACTCATCCTCTGTTCAGCTCATTTTCCGTCCAACCCTTCTATTATCCACGTTGCTCAATCTTTTTGACCTTCCATTGCCCCTACCCTTCTATCGACCAACCAGCTCTATCCACTCTCTCTCCACCTCATCTCTCTGTCCATAGGCCATCTCAAGCTCCTCTTTCATCTTACCCATCCATCCACACAGCTCCTTCACTCCTCCATCACCCAAAACTCCGATTGTAGAACATCCTGTAGAAGTTAGCAGACTTCCTGTAGAAATCCTGAGTTTCCTATAGGATTCCCTGCAGACATCCTGTAGAAGCCTGTAAACACGGTTGCCAAGCACCTGAACGTTGTGGACTTATGTGGAATGATGTGAGGGATCCCCTGGAACCTCTCAGAGCCCTCCTGACCATTCCCAAGCCTTCCTTCCCTTTGAACTACTCCTGCACAGTCAAGACCCAGTAAGAAGCACAATCATAATAACTCCACCCACTTGAGCAAAAATACAAAAATGTGTTCTCTTCATTGAAAGTAGTTTAAATTCATGCATCTCATCTCACTAGAAGTAATGGCATCATTTCTGGAAGTTTGCACTCCCACCATTGCATCATAGAGATTAAACTAGTCAGATTAGGGTTTACTAGGGTTTCCATGTTTGGTTGGCTTTCAGTTCATTCTTGCAAAGTAGGTTAATTTCCTTTGAGATAGCCTTCGTTCATCATTTAGAAAGCTTCTTCTGAGAACATATAGAAGTTGGCTTGAGTCCTAGCGGACTTGTGCCAGCTGACCAAGTGACAGCTGCGACAAGAGCTAGTACTTGTGCATACAGCACCTTCGCTTCCAAGTTTGTTACGAACTACCGGGTTGATAAAATTAGAGAAGGAAGCTCCAGGAGTTGTAGCATTATTGCTACAATACTAGAGCCCACCATCTTTTTGGCGCCGTTGCCGGGGAAGCGTCAGAGTATTAGTAATTGTTGCTTTTCTTCTATTTTCTTACTCTTGCCTTCTGCCAAGTAGTTTATTTCATTTCCATTCTGCAAAAGTAGCATAGACATTTCCTGCTTTCATAGATTAGCATTTCAATTCCGCAATTTCAATTCTACAAGCATAGATTAGCCTTTCAATTCTGCAAGCGTAGACTAGCATTTCCATTCCTGCAATTCCATTTGAGCAAAGTAGATTAGTCCTTTCCTGCTTTCATTTCAATTCTGCATTTTTATTCCAGCAAGATAGTTAGTTGTAGATCAATCTGTTTCAGTTTTGCAGGTACCAAAGCGAAAAAAAGCAAAAGCAATCAACAAGTCTTTCCATTTCATGCCTCGTAGGAACCGAGATAAAACAGGCAAATTCCTACCCAACACCCCCACCACATCACTGAGTCACCCTTCTCTCTTCTTCGGTGACAGTGATCTAGAAGAACCTATAGGTGAACCTACTGAGATATACGAAGATCCTATAGTAGAAGAAGAATTAGAAACCATCCCATCTGAAGCTATGGCTGACAATAGAAGAGAAGATGAGAGAATAGAAGGTGCCTTCCCCATCCGAGAAACCAATGGTGACATGAAAATGAAAAACATTAGTCCCTCTGCTCTACCTCACTTCCATGGACTGACTACTGAAGATCCTGATACCTTCCTGTTTGAGTTTGTTGTCCTTTGTAGAACCTATGACTATACTGAAGATGAGCAGAAGATGAAACTCTTCCCTTCCACTCTTAAGGATGCAACATTACGCTGGTTCATGGGCTTACCTGGGAATAGTATCACCACTTGGGCTCAGATGCAGCAAGCTTTCAATACCAAGTACCGGGACTACTGTAGGTCCAAGGAAACCAAGGGAGAAATCTTTTGGATGACCATGGGAAATGATGAGTCCTTAGAGGATTATGAGGAGAGGTTCCAACTTAGCTATAAGCGGGCCAGGTGCACACTTGACCCTGAATCCCTCAAGTTGGTCCTGCTCCGAGGAGTCCCTGAAGACCTTTTAGATACCCTTCACATGTTAGCTGGGGGAGATATTTCCCAGCTTCCTTATGAGGATATCAAGACTGTGTTCAGAAACCACTCTAGGGCAGCCCGGAAACGAGGTAGAGGAAACCCTCTCTCAGCTGGTATTCCTTTCTCCAAGCATGAGTTTGCAAATCAATTAGAAGATCTTAAGAGTGAGGTGAGACAGACCATCGCCATGCAACTGGACACATTCAGGATCCAGCAGAAGAAGGAAGAAGCTGAGAGGGCCTTGGCTATCTTCTGCACTAGATGTACAAGGAGACACCCTAAGAACGAATGCCCATTGCATTCGGTTGAAGTGTGCTTCGTTTGTGAGGAGGACCATCCCACAAATCAATGTCCAACCTTACCTGGGTTTAAAGCTATGTACCAAGGGGCAGAAGCTCCCACTGAACCTCTCTATTTCCTCCACCAAAGGAGGCCACAAGGACCTAGACCTTACCAGCAGGGGATGCAAGGGGCACCCCAAGCTTATTACAGCCCCAACCAATCGACTCCTATGCCTTCCTGGGGTCCCCCTGCTCATCCTTCCTAGTCTATGCCTCCTCCATGGTCTTATCCACCTCAGTACCCTACTCAACCCACTACTCATTCATATCATTCACATGCCCAGCCACAGCCTCAGTGGAATGCACCTCAGTCGGGGTGGAGGCCCCAATACAACACTCCTCCCGCCATTTTACCTCCACCACCAGTTCAACCTCAACCATTACCTCCTGCTCCTCCAAGGCAACCTCAAATGCCTGCTCAACCGAACCCGAACCCCAACAATAGACAGGCCCAGCAGGTATACACTGGGGAAACATCATGTCCTACCTATGATGTGGAGATCCAGGAGATCAATCTTCGATCTGGAAAGACTCTTCCGGATCGCCAACCTCCTCCCCCAGAGGACGAGGAGGATAAACAGGAAAGTGAACCAAAGGCTATTCCACCCTTTCCTGAGAGACTAACAGCCACCACACAACCCAACCCAGAGGAGGATGAGCTTCTGGGAGAGCTCAAGCAGTTGTGTGTGAAAATACCACTTCTCCAAGCCATCAAGGATGTGCCAATATACAACAAAATGGTTAAGGAAAAATGTTTTAAACACCTAGGCAGGCGAAAGAGAGATGCTTCAACCATCAATGTCTTAGGACAACTGTCTGACCTTATGTTAGGACAAGTCATCTGCCCAAAGTACCTAGATCCTGGGAGTCTTGTAGTAGATGTCCACATCAATGGCACCATCATCCCTCACACCTTGATTGATCTGGGGGCTGCCATTAATGTGATGACCAGGGATACCATGCTCAAACTCAATCTTCAGGGTTCCTTGAGGAAGACCTCGACAGTACTGCAACTAGCAGATCACTCCACTGTGACTCCCGAAGGGATTGTGGAGGATGTCTTGGTCTCTGTCGACTCTTGGGAATACCCTGCAGATTTCTTGGTTCTGCAACCCAAGGCAAAGCTTACTGGATATCCTCTCATTTTGGGAAGGCCTTGGTTAGCCACTGCAGATGCTTACATCAGTTGCCGTGCAGGAAACATGACCATCAAAAACGGCCCTATGTCCAAGCAGCTAGTCCTATATCCTCCTGCCCAACCCTCCTTAGAGCATGACTTACCACTATGGTTGGAGGAAGGAGAAGAGGATGAGGTGTACTCAGCACCTTTGTGCACCCTAGATACCACTAGAAGAGACCCCCCAACCGAGGATGACTTGATTGAGACTTTGATCCAGAATCCACCTTCCAGTGCACTATCCTTAGAGAAATTGGTGGAGGACGCCCAAGCCAGCACCTTAGTGGACCTTTGTACCACCAACCCTGTTACTCCCAGAGTCAAGAATGTGGAGTTCGGCCCTGAGAGAACGTTAAAGATCAGCTCCTCCCTATCTCCTTCCCAGGAAAAGGAGTTGTGTAGCCTGTTGGCCAGTCACCTAGATGCTTTTGCTTGGAGCTATAAGGAGATGAAAGGAGTCCATCCCTCAGTCTGTACCCATCACATATACATCAAAGAGGGTTGTAAACCGGTTAGGCAACCTCAGAGGAGAATGAATCCAACCCTTAAGGACATTGTCAAGGAAGAATTGCAAAAACTGTTGGATGCCGGATTCATTTACCCCATCTCAGATAGTGAATGGGTGTCCCCTCTGGTGTTGGTTCCCAAGAAAAATGGGAAGTGGAGAATCTGTGTGGACTACCGAGAACTGAACAAAGCTACCAAGAAAGACCATTTCCCTCTACCTTTCATAGATCAAGTGTTGGATGGACTGGCAGGAAAGAAGTTCTTCTCTTTCCTGGATGGGTTTAGCGGGTACAACCAAATCCAAATCAGCCCGGAAGACCAAGATAAGACCACCTTCACTTGTCCTTGGGGTACCTTTGCCTACCGAGTTCTTCCCTTTGGGCTATGCAATGCTCCTGCTACCTTCCAGAGAGTTGTCTTGAGCATCTTCTCGGAGTTGGTCCATGATGCGGTGGAAATCTATATGGATGACTTCACTCCTTATGGGTCCAACTTCCAGGAAGCATTGTCCAATCTAGGAAAGGTCCTAACCAAATGCATTGAGATGAACTTGTCCCTTAGTCCTGAAAAATGTGAATTCCTGATGACTGAAGGGACTGTGCTAGGCCATACCATTTCTTGCCAAGGGTTACAAGTGGATCCTAACAAAATTGCTCTCATCAAGAAGGTTTCACCTCCCCAAAAGGTAAGGGATATCCAGAGTTTCTTAGGATTAGCAGGGTATTACCGGAGATTCATTAAAGGCTTCAGCAAGCTAGCCTCACCATTGTTTGGTCTGTTGGCAAAAGATGTGGAGTTTAAATGGACTGACGATTGTCAGAGGGCTTTGAATGAATTAAAGGACAAGTTGGTGTCAGCCCCAATCTTGAGAGGCCCAAACTGGGCCCTACCTTTCCACATCCACACTAATGCCTCAAACAAAGCCATAGGGGCAGCTTTAGGACAAGTTGAACAGAAACTTCCATATGCCATTTACTTTGTTAGCAAAAACTTGTCCAAAGCCGAGCTGAATTACACTGTAACCGAGAAAGAATTCTTGGCTGTGGTCCATGCACTGAACAAGTTCCGACATTATATTACTGGCTATCAAACCTTTGTACATACGGATCATGCTGCCATTAGATATTTAATGAATAAATCAGATGTGAGTGCTCGTATTATTAGATGGTTACTTTTGTTGCAGCAGTTTGATTTGACCATTGTTGACAAACCAGGTAAAGAAAATGTTGTTGCTGACTTTTTATCTAGATTGGATTTGTCTGCAGATGAGGATGGAACAGTGGATGACCAGATGCCCGATGAACATCTATTTGCTATCTCAGTACTCTCTCCATGGTTTTTTGATATAGCAAACTACCTTGTTTCAGCACAGTTCCCTCGGCACCTATCTTCAAGAGAGAAGAGCAGAATCATCAGAAAAAGTGCCTCATTTACTTGGATCGGGGGCAATCTGTTTAAGCTTGGCCCTGATCAGATCTTAAGGCATTGTGTAAGGGAGGAGGAAGTCTTTGATATCCTCCTCACCTGTCATGATGGGCCTTGTGGAGGACATTTTGCAGCAAAGAGGACTGCCTTCAAAATCCTGCAGGCAGGCTACTATTGGCCCACACTTCATCAAGATGTCAGAAGATATATCAGCCAATGTGACCGATGCCAAAGAATGGGGAAACCGACTCCAAGGGATGAGATGCCTCTCCAACCTCAAGTGACTCTTGAGCCATTTGAGAAGTGGGGTATGGATTTTGTGGGTCCAATCCACCCTCCTTCGAGGCAAAGGTCTTACATCGTTGTGTGCACTGACTACCTAACAAAGTGGGCGGAGACTAAAGCAATCAAGGCAGCAACAGAAGAGAAGGTGGCCGAGTTCTTAAGAGAAAACATCTTCTACAAATTTGGCTACCCAAGAGAGCTGGTCACCGATCAAGGGAGCCAGTTCACATCCAACTTGATTGAAGACCTGCTAGCTCACCACAAAATCAAGCATAGGACTTCCACCCCCTATCATCCACAAGCAAATGGGCAAGTGGAAGTCACCAACAGAGCATTGGAAGGGATTTTGACTAAGGTGGTGAGCAGCAGTAGGAAATATTGGACAGATCGCCTGGTTGAGGCCACATGGGCTTACAACACCACCTGGAAGACCACCACCGACTTCACACCTTATGAGCTGGTCTATGGGAAGAAAGCTTTGCTGTCCATTGAGTTTGAGTACAACACTTTGAGGATGGCAGCTCAGCTAGATCTAGATCTCAGCCATGCGCAACAAGAAAGGTTATTGCAGCTGAATGGACTGGACAAGCACCGGATGCAGGCCCTCCTTCACTCAGAAGTGGTTTAGCTTCAGAGAAAGGTGTGGCATGACCAACATCTCCATGACAAGCAATTCCAGCCGGGAGATTAGGCCTTGTTGTATGACTCCAGATACAAAGATTTCAAGGGGAAGCTGAGAATCAGATGGCTAGGACCATATGCAGTGGAAAAATGCCATGACAATGGATCTGTTCTTATTCGAACCATTGATGAGGAAGCCATCCCCATGCTTGTCAATGGGCATCGCTTGAAGATCTACAGGAAGCCTCTCTCAAGACAAGAGTTCATCAAAACTATGGAGAAATCAGTGTTGGTCATAGAGAAGGGTTCTGCCTCTGCTTTGGGCATACCCTGAAAGATCTAAAAAAAATAAAAATAATAATAATAATAATAATAATAAAGATCCTTGGGTGAAAACCTTTCTGAGGCTCCCGAGGCAGGTGGTAGGGGTGAAAACCTCATTGAGGCGCCCCTATTGTCTTTCAAAAAATAAAAAATAAAAAAAATTTGAAAAAGATCCTTGAGTGAAAACCTCTCTGAGGCGCTTAAGGTAGATGGCAAGGGTGAAAACCTCATTGAGGCGCCCCTTTTATCTTTCAAAAAAAAAAAGAGAAAAAAGAAAAAGAAAAAAGAAAAAACAATAAGCAAAAAGATAGGGACAGCAAGTTTATAATGTGAAAATGCATGCAAGTTGCAGGTGTTCCATGAAGGTGAGGAGGACTCTTAATGCAAAGCCAAAGATCCTTATCATGCTGCCAGGAGACCTCACCAGCACCTCCTCCAAGAATACTCATTTCCTCCAAGGTATGTGCACAATTTCATCATGGCAGACTTTCTACAGGAAGATGTAGACTTTCTACAGGAAGGTGCAGACTTTCTACAGGAAGGTGCAGACCTTTCTACAGGAAACGCAACTTTTCTACAGGAAGTTCTGTATTTCTACAGGAACCTTCCTGTAGAAGTTCGGACGGGCCAGAATTCATTTTATGAAGAGATCTAACGACCAAGGGTCGGTTTGGACGCATGCAAGCTACTGTTGTCACCCTTATACATTGTTGTCACCTCCTTCTACCATCCCTGTCGACATGTAATGAAGTTACCTGCACCATCAAAGCATATCAGTGAGTTATCAAGAGAAAAGAAATTTTTGAAATAAAAAACGCTGAGATGTCATACCATATCCATCTCAGCCATCCATGAGCTCTGTGAGCGTGATCGTGGGGCCATTGCCTTCGTCGTGTAGCATGCACCTGAGGAGGAAGAAACTGTTACAGGACATCCTGCAGGAGTCCCGTAACAGTTAAGCCCGCTAGAGTGCACACCATATACAAGGAAAACGCGGGCGCATGTAGCTGAAGCATCCAATCCATCATCAGCGGCCTATGAATGTGAACCTCCGGGCCTGTGCAAATCAAGTAGCAGCAACCAAATCCACTCATCGTCGTCCAAGAACCTGAACAATCGTGTTGCGGCCACACAGGTAAGTGTCTCGACCCTTTCTTCCGACGAATTGCATGAATTTTACTTTGAAAATGTTTGCAAAGTGTGAAATGGATGGGTTGAGCGGTTGTATGGTCAATCGATTAGCCACGTCGACCAGTCAGTTGGTCGAGCTGGATGTGCGAATGGTGGCCATGGGAAAAACGAGCAGTGGACACGTGAGAACCGTCCACTCGGGGAGAAACAAGTTCTAACGAGAATGGCGGCGACGGATCTGCGGGAATGATGCGGCAGTAAGTAAACTTGCAGAAGAATGATGGGGTGACGTCACCCAACGGTCCGGCAGGGACAGCTCACCCCCGCGCCACGGATTCTGCCGATTCAAATCTAATCGGCTAGATTATCAACCCCATGCATTTATCATTTACCATTTGCGACTCGAGTGATCATCCAGATCCCTCTGCAGTTCGATACTCCGAGTCTTTGGCCATCAGAACGCCTGTGAAGCAATAGCAAGAGCGCAGACCCACTGCATTCTCCCCCGGAAATCGCGCGCTGCTCCTACAGGAAAGCTGTTTCTATAGGAAGTCGGGTTCCTCACGTCAAAAGGTGGCAGATTAAAAAGGTAAGCCTGAACTCTCCATGCAATTGGTTTTTGAAGGTGGTAGAATCGTCGTCTACAGTCTGGTTGAAGAAAATTGTTGCAATTGTTGTCTGCCGTGCATGAACTGTCGTCCTACAAGATGTCAGTGTAATTAGATGTGTTAAAGGTTTGCAGGGGGTAAGCTTTGTGAATTATGTGCATGACAGAGGCGTAATCCTACGCTCTGTCCCAGTAGACCGAATTTCTTTCCCATTTGCCACCTCCAGCTAACACAACAGTTTTTCACCATGCCGGGTGGGTTCATCAGAAGGGAGCCCACTGATTCAGCGAAGTTAAGAGAAAATCCTAAGGTGGTGGAGCTCTTCACATGAGCACAATGGATATCCTTCTGTGACAAATTGAAGGGATATGATGACGAAGTGGCAGAAGAGTTTTTGCAAGCTCTAAGGCCGAAATCTAAAACGTTGGCCACCGTTACCTTTAGGGGTCTGAGCCTCAAACTCACCCCACAATTCATCAGCCGAGTTACGGAGCTCCCAATGGGATTACCATGGGATAAAGAAGAAAGGAAATTGAGCCAACAAGCTAAGAAAGAATTATTTCCACCTGAGGAGGAATTCTCAGAAGACAAAAATGGGGTTCGTAGAACCAGTTTATTGCCACCATGGAATGAAGTGAGCCTACAAATTATGAAGTACATCACCTGCGAAGGCCGTTTTAGCATTGTATACGGGTACCACTTTCAGTTACTCAATGAATTACGGCACCAGATGGAGCTACCTGTAGAAAACAAACTCAGTCTCCCTTACTTTCTACTACAGTCTCTGATTGAGTGTGCAACCAAGCTGAAAGAAGGCATACCAGACCAGGTAGCCCACCATGGACTGATCAAATTCCTCGTGGAGGATGCGCTCCACACGTACAAGGTTCCGCTCTCATGGGAAGTCTTCAGAAATTTGACAAAGGACGGGGACATAAAGATGCTAACTGAAGAGCTCGGTTCTTCTAGCAGTGAGGAGAAAGAGTCAGTGGCCGCAGTAAAGAAAGAAAAAGGCCAAAAGACCCCAACCACAGAGCAGAAGAAAAAGCAAGAGAAGAAACAAGAGAAAAAGGATGACAAGGAGAAAGATGACACACCCATCTTGACAGCAAGAGAGAAAAGGTTGCAAGGCAGAGTGGACAAGGCTGAGAAGGTCCACATCAGCAAGAGTGCCTCGACAGCGACCGCAACTAAGTCAAAAAGTAAAACTCATGCAGCAAAGAAACCCAAGGCGGTGACACCTGTTTCTACAGGAAAGCCGAAACCGGCTTCTACAGGAAGCCCGAAAATTATTGAAAAAGGGTCTTCTACAGGAAGCCCAAAAACTATTGAAAAAGGGTCTTCTACAGGAAGCCCGAAATTGACTAAAACAGGGTCTTCTATAGGAAGCCCTGAAAAAGTGAAACCCAAGGAGAAGAAAGCTGATATTCGTGAAAGGGAGGCAGCAGCTGTGCTGGCCAGCCTCAGCACACCTCCTAAGCCAAAGGAGAAGAGAAAGAGGGAGACCCCTCTATACTTTAAAGCTCGAAGAAGCGTGAGAATAAAGACGGGCAAGCCACAGCCTCCGTCCAGCAGCCCGATCATCATTGAAGATGCCCCTACTTCACCCAAGGAAAGGTCCCCCTCGAGGATATCAGTCACCTATGGCAAGAAAGAGAAGACCAATTGACTGAAAAAGCTCGGCTACAAGATGCTAAAAATGCTCTACAGGAAACCTTAGCCAAGCTTAAAGAAACTGAGGAAATGGAAGGAGAAGCACCCTTATCACCACCAAGGGAGGGTGAAGTAGAGCCACCAAAGGAAGTGGAGAAAGAACATATACCAGAGCCCAGCCCTCAGCCAAGTCTGAGTTCATATTACAACTTTTTAGAGGCTGGAAAAATTATACCTCAGAAATTTACCGTGCCACTGTTTTTTGCATTAGAGGAAGAAAGAGTCCGTACACACACGTGGATGAAGATAGCCAAGTCAAAGGGTGTGGCGGACATAGGTCCCTTACAGGAGCAGCTCAAGGAGGCTAGAAGTGAATTTTCCATGGCCAAACACGTGGCAAATTGCCAACGTGTGTTTCTACAGGAAGAAAACCAGAAGCTGAGATTGCAGCTACAGGAGCTGAGGGCAGGGACAGGTACATCCTCCAAGGACACCACAGAGGAACAACAAGGTAAAAAGGAGCTGAACACTGGTCTTGGGGAGCCAACCACACTTCTACAGGAAGCAGAACAGCAAGCACAAATTGAGGTGCAAGCTCTCAGAGAACAGCTGCAGCAGAAAGAAGCACAATTGGCCTGCATGGCCAGCTGGGCCATGGATGCTATCCAATGCAGACAGCCAGCCAAATCCTATGGCTTGTACTTGAAAGACCAATGGCTGCAATTTCAGATCAATACATTGGTGCAAAGAGGTATCTCTCAGCTCCAAGACCCGCAACAATTCACTGTAGTTTGTAGTACTAGCTCATCAAAGGATAGGGCCAAATTAGCGGAGTTCTACCTCCATAATATGGCCCTGCCTAATGAAGTTTCATGGGATCCCAATACGGCCTTGGGAGATATGCAATTATTGGCATTTGCCTCATGGCTGAACCATGAGGACAAAAGAGCAGCAGAAACCAAAGCAATCATGAACCGAGAGCTGAACGAACCATTGCTCATCAGACCAGAACCAAGGGATCCAGTTGCACTAATCTCGGCACACCAACATTTGTCATCTGACCCTCAAGCTTCATTAAGGTATATGGATCAACAGGCCCAAGCCATAGCTCGTTTTGAGGACATGGAGAGACTGTTAGGAGACAACATTGTCCAAGCATGCACACGCAGATGGAATACATTGGCACACAGTCTGAAAATCCGGGAGTACCATACCCCAACTCGGATGAGGGAAGCTCTGGTACGGGTGGCCCTCTATAAGAAATCCATGCAAAACCTCCAGGCCAGCTGGATTGGCCTTAAACTCAGCCCGCCACTGCTGCTAGGATTGATGGAAGGCAGCACAGAGACAGATGATAATGAACAGTGGGAAGAGGTAAACAGAAAGGCTGGGTTTCATATCAGCAAGGAGGACACTACTACAAAGGCTTGGGATGTAAGGGTAGCAGTAAAGGCAATGAATGATGAAGAGTTGGACTAGTTTCTCAAGGATGAGCAAATATTTTAGCTGGGGGGTGATGATGAGCCCCAAATTTTGGTAACAATTTGGGCTCATTTGGCCTACTTACCTTGCTCAACCCTTCATTTTTTATCACTTATGCATCATTTCTTAGTATATTCGTGTTATTTGTAGGAAGAAGGGCAGTCATTATGCCTATGTGGCTAATACATGATGATTTCAGGTTTTTTGGCATTAAATGGAGCAAAGACCACGCAAATGGAGACAAGGAGACAGCCAAGGTGGCATTACGGGTTTATAGGGAGGTTGTCCACAGCCTTGAATGACCTCCCTCGTGATCTCCACCCCAACTCTGAGCTCCAACAGCTATCACCACCGAGCTAGAAGGCAGCCAATGGATTCTACAGGAACAACAGTTTACTTTCAGTTAGACAGCCAAGCTCCACTAATTGAGGAGGCCAGCTTGGCCCTCATCATGTATAAATATTAAGGTTGTAGCCTTCGTGGAGACTCTTGAACTTTTGTTATAGATTTTGGATTACGAGCTGTAGCTCTGTTTTTGCTCTTTGTAAGCCAATTTTGGCATGTTGTTAGACTCATGATTATTTAATAAAAGGCAGGCAGATTTGGATCCGATTCTGAGTTCTTAGGGGAGATATAGCTCTCAGGTTAGGGCCCAACCTAAGAGCAATAGACCTCCTTTCCTTTGTATTGTTACTTGTCTTTCTTTATCATTGCATTTCTTTCCTTTACATGCACTTGAAAAATACAGTTTGCTGAGTTGATTGTTTCGGTTTTGTTATGTAGGTTAGTTTCATGAATGCAGTTTTTTCAGTAGTTCAGAATTATCTTAGGGAGATTGAAGTTAAGTTGAGTTCAAAAAGGTTGAATGCATGCTCACTTTCACCTCTGTTTGGGGACCGGAAGTGTAGACCGTGCCAACTGCCAAAAAAACACTATTTTAACATATGCATGCAAGTATTGTTGTAATGTTTTCGATTGAAGAATTGTCCATGCGATTTTATCTTGAGTAATGACTCTTTGGTTCAGCATCATGCACGAATTCCTTTCAACTTACATTGTTGTTCTTTGATTCCTAATAAAATAGTTAGAATAGGTTGGTGAACTTTCGTTTACATGCAAGATAAGGGTGATTTGTTTCATTTACACTGCGCAGCACCACTTCATCGTGTTCTTATCCTTCTGAACCGTGCCTAAGCCACCTACTCATCCTCTGTTCAGCTCATTTGCCGTCCAACCCTTCTATTATCCACGTTGCTCAATCTTTTTGACCTTCCATTGCCCCTACCCTTCTATCGACCAACCAGCTCTATCCACTTTCTCTCCACCTCATCTCTCTATCCATAGGCCATCTCAAGCTCCTCTTTCATCTTACCCATCCATCCACATAGCTCCTTCACTCCTCCATCACCCAAAACTCCGACTGTAGAACATCCTATAGAAGTTAGCAAACTTCCTGTAGAAATCCCGAGTTTCCTATAGGATCCCCTGCAGACATCCTGTAGAAGCCTGCAAACACGGTTGCCAAGCACCTGAACGTTGTGGACTTCTGTGGAATGATGTAATGGATCCCCTGGAACCTCTCAGAGCCCTCCTGACCGTTCCCAAGCCTTCCTTCCCTTTGAACTACTCCTGCACAGTCAAGACCCAGTAAGAAGCACAATCATAATAACTCCACCCACTTGAGCAAAAATACAAAAACGTGTTCTCTTCAATGAAAGTAGTTTAAATTCATGCATCTCATCTCACTAGAAGTAATGGCATCATTTCTAGAAGTTTGCACTCCCACCATTGCATCATAGAGATTAAACTAGTCAGATTAGGGTTTACTAGGGTTTCCATGTTTGGTTGGCTTTCAGTTCATTCTTGCAAAGCAGGTTAATTTCTTTTGAGATAGCCTTCATTCATCATTTAGAAAGCTTCTTCTGAGAACATATAGAAGTTGGCTTGAGCCCTAGCGGACTTGTGCCAGCTGACCAAGTGACAGCTGCGACAAGAGCTAGTACTTGTGCATACAGCACCGTCGCTTCCAAGTTTGTTACGAACTACCGGGTTGATAAAATTAGAGAAGGAAGCTCCAGGAGTTGTAGCATTATTGCTACAATACTGGAGCCCACCAAAAACTCATTGTGGTGGTAGTGTATGTTGATGATACTATCTTTGCAAGTAATTCATATTTGATGAATAGTGAATTTGCAACTGATATGAAGGCATAATTCGAGATGTCCATGCTTGGAGGGCTTTCATACTTTATTGGATTGCAAATTGCACAAACCCCTAAAGGCATATTTATATCTCAAAGCAAGTATCTCAAGGAAGTGCTAAATAAATTTGGTATGGAAGAATGCTCTTTAGTGAGCACACCAATGGTGGCACATTACAAGCTTAGTAAGATGGATGAATCTCCATAAGTGGACCAGACCTTATATAGATCCATCATTGGAAGCCTTTTATATTTGACGACTTCAAGGCTAGATATCATGCAAGATGTTGCAATAGTTGGAATATTTTAAGCAACTCCTAGACAAAGTCATCTCCTTCCAGGCAAAATAATTCTCAGATATCTCAGAGAAACAATGGACTATTAAATGTGGTACCCAAGAGGTAATGATTTTTCATTTACTATTTATACTGATGCTGATTGGGCAAGTGATGTGGATGATAGAAAGAGTACAAGTGGTGGCTCTTTCTTTTTTGGAGACTGTCTAGTCTCATGGTTGAGAAAGAAGCAAGCTTCTATTTCCTTGTATATATCTAAAGTGGAATATATTGCCACATCTTCTTTTTGTACTCAACTTTTGTGGATGAAGTAAAATTTGCAAGATGTACAAGTTTTTTAGGATCAACCGATCCCCATTATTTGTAACAACACAAGTGCAATCAACATGTCAAAGAATCCAATATTTCACTCTAAGACCAAGCATATCTCCATCAAGTATCATTTTTTGAGGGAGCAAGTTGCGGCCCAGTTTGTGAAGCTCGAGTATGTTCCCAAAAAGAACAAGTTGCTGATATATTTACAAAGCCATTCCATAGAGAACAATTCAATTACTTGAGGAAAATCTTAGGGGTCATTCCTTTTACCTCCCTTCACTAGCTCCTCCTCTAAGAGCAAGCAAGGAAACTGGTATATTTTTAGCATATATTAGTGAAGATGCAAGTGTAATACCCTCCTCCCAAATTTACCCAAGTTAACCGGTCCGCTGGGATAAACATGTGAAAGAGGCTACTATGATGTGATTCAACTCCCCATGTATAGTTAAGGAAGTGGAATAAAAAAAAAAAAACCATTATGATCTTCCACACATGCTACAGAACCTTTAAGAGCCAACCAAAATTTCCAGGTGTCCAACCCCTGAGACAACTTGACATTTCACTAATATGGGCTGTCAAGTGCTCCCATAACAAGCCATGCATGTGACTGAGGCCTTCCAGTCACTCCCACAACAAGGCATTGTTGGCATTGTGATGCATGTGTTGTCATTGATGGCAACTTACTTGTAACAGAACAAGTATATGGTACTAGATGAATCCACAGGTTAGTTCAGAGGTGACATAGTAATGGAACATAATAATAGAATGATGGGACAAAGGTTTACAGATTAGAATCAGAAGTTTGATAAAGGTGAATATTTGAAGATCTATACACAGTTTTGTCAAGGCTAAATCACATATACACACAGGTACATGTTGAGAAATGACAATAAGAAATTCTAGTTTAATTTGTCCTTGAATTAAACTGAGAATTAAAATCAAATTTTATTCTCATAGCAGCTTGTAAATAGCTAATTAAGTTTAATTAACTTAATTAGCTTAGGAATTTCGAGTTGGAAGTTTTTCTGAAGTCATGTATATGTTCTCCCTAAGTTTTAGGGGTCCAATATGAATTTAAATTGAGTTGGAAATTAGATCACTTAGTTTATTGAGTTAAGTTTAGTTAAATTAGTTCTAAATTGTTTTTGGAACTAATAGAGGACTAATAGTCAGTTGGTGCACTAGTGCTATTCCAATCAACTGAAGATTCTCTCATGAGAAACTCATGCATGTTAGTTCAGAGAAAGACCCAGTTGACACTGGAGTGCAGGGACAGTGTACTATCAGTGGTATTATTTAAAGGGGTGTAAATATCATGCATGCAACAGAGATTGATCCTATGTTTGGATTGCACAGTTTTGGAAGCATGAATTCCCTTTGAACATGGGCTATTCATCCTAGGAATTACACAAGAGATTAGGATATTGGATAGTTGTAGAATTGGCTATGTGTTGGCCAAGAGCTAGCTTGTGAGCTGAGAGAGTTGAGCATACTTGTGCGGAATTGTTATAGTGAGAAAAAGATTTGTATCTTCACTCATATTTCTGATATATGCAATACAAGTAGTGAGGTTTTGAGCAGTGTCTTTCCCCATATACATCTTGTGTTATGTGCCATTTATTTGTCTTCTTCTTGTTCATATAGTTTTCATCGATCTATGGGCATCCATTGGTTGGAACTAGAAGTAGATTCTTGGTCTGTGCTTCAGTACATTGCATGAGCTTGTGAATCTACAGGATTTTCTACATGATATTAGAGCTGAAGACAATATACTAGAGGAGATTTCAAAGTTTTGAGTTTTGGGTCACAGGTGAAATTCGAATTTTCATTACATACTTCATGATCGGCAAATGGCGTTCTATAGTTTGTGGCTCGAGTATGCCTTGGAAGGAAACTCAAAATTTATAGCCTGGAGGTACAGAATGGAGGATTTGCTAGAGGATGATGGCTTGAAGAAATTATTTGATCAAGAAATTCCTAAGCTAGCAGCATCGGATGCACAGAATTTGGCCGAATGGAAGTAGTGTGTGGCGAAGGCGAGGCATATAATCCTTGAGGGAGTACGAGACCACATTATCTTGAGTCTCCATTACAATGAAACTCCATATGATATGTGGAAAAAATTGACAGACTTGTATCAAAACAACAGTGACCAAAGGAATTGGCACTGAAGGACAAACTTTGAAAAATTAAAATGGAGAAAGCTGAAACTATTCCAAAATACTTTACCAAGTTCACTGAGTATTGTGATGAACTTGGAAGTGTTCAAATCACAGTTTCCAAGGATGATATGGTGAGTATTGCTCTTCTATGACTCCCAAAGAGTTGGCATAGTTATCAAGACTCTGCCAATGGTCGAGAGAAGCTACCAGATTAGGAACGACTGTGGTTGGATTTGATACAGGAGGAACACCAAGGATTGCTCTTCATCAAAGACTGATGATGAAGAGAACTGTGCCTTAGTGATTAAGGTGAATAAGGGGAAAGGGAAAGCTTCCCATTCCAAATAATATTCTTATCATGGAGGTAAGAATAAAGACATGATGAAAGTTAAGTGCTTTCAATATCATGAGCTGGGCCATTTTTCTACAAATTATCCACTCAAGAAGTCCATGAAGAAGTCCCTAGGAGGAGCAACGAGTGAGGCTTTGGCCTCTCAATTCGAATTGCAATTTTCCCTCATTGCATGCATGGTGTCATCAATGATGGGAATTGTATGGTACTTAGACAGTGGAGCTTCATTCCACATGACTAGCGATAAAGAGTTGTTCAGTGACCTGGAGGAGAAATATCTCCATATGCATATCGAGATGGGTGACGACAAGAAATATAGTGTTACTGGATTAGGCACGATTAATTTTTAGAGGGAGCATGGGGTTCCACTCACCTTGTAGAATGTTATGTATGTGCTCGGGCTGAAGAAGAACTTGGTATCCATTGCCATCTTTGAGGATAGAGGCTATGATGTGACCTTTTTGAAAGGAAAGGAATTCCTTCGACACATAGCCACAGGTCAAGTAAAGAAGATAGGGATTCGGGTGAAGAATTCCTATAAGATGGAGGTAGAGGATGTTGAAGGAAATGTAACTAGTTTAGTTCTTCATAAATGTAATTTTTATATTTGTGTTTATTCAAGAAAAAAAACATTATTGTTATAATATATGTCAATGAGTTTCTTGCTCATTGAAATAGGTCTAGCACAAGTTTAAGTTCTATAGGTAAGTCAAATAGTCAAAAGAAAATGTTGAAGACCTTAAGGGCATGTTGAACCATGTATATGTTTGTATAGAAGTCAAAGAATACTCCTCCAAGAAAAGTCAATTATCCTCGTAAGTAAAGGCACCATAAAAGAGTCTCCTTTAAGCATGTGAGACCACCTAAGAAGCCATCTAATGCAAGCATAACAAGTCGGCCTGCAAACTGTCCTCAAGTTGGCCTTATAGTCATCCTAAAAGGAGGGACAATCCTATTTATATAGAGGTTTTCCACTCCAGTATAACACACTCATATATCTCTGAAATCAATGAAGTTAAGGAGACAAGAAAAAGAACAAAAAAGGATGAAGTCAAGGAGCCTCTAGTGCAGCGAAGTAAAGGGAAGCATAAATGAAGGTTGGAGGCTAGTTTCTAGGGAAAATATAGTTGCACGTGCGAGGAAGAAGAATGCTACCTATGATCATAATAACAAAGACTCACATCCAAACATATATCATCATTTGGGCTAGAGACATAGGCCTAAAGGGTCTCCCATTCAAGCGAAGTAGAAAGGAAGAAAAGCGAAGGTAATAGGGATGTTCTGAAGCCTATTATAGTCACATTTCTGAGGAGAAAGAGGTTCTCTCTGCTGTCATAAAAACCCTCCCATTATAGTCATACAAGTTCATTGGGTGGTGAAGAGAAGGAAGGCATCATCATAAGGAAAGGGTCTCATCAAAGGTATCTCTCCTAGAGCAAGTGAAACAATATCTAACAATAGTTGGAATAAGGACGAAGTGCTAGAAAATGAAGTGTTGGAAGAAGGAAGTGCTAGGGAACAAAGTGCAAAAATGAGGAAGGACTTGACTTGTGCTTGTAGAACATTCTAGTCAAGGGTCTAGGGTTTGGCATTAATCAATAAGAAGCTTCGATAAGAGAAAATTACTAAAGGGTTATCCTCTCAAGAGAAGAGAGGTTTGGTCCCTAGCTGAGAGAAAACATCCTGTGTTCTTGTTCTTGTGTTTTTGGTAGCAGTTTGATGAAGTACAAACACATGCGTTGATAATAAGAAGAAAATTAAGATAACAAGAAAATAAAAAAGACTCCATAAAGTGTGATCAAGTCAAGAAGAATTACACTACACCTCATTTCCCTTGATTCTTCAACATGGTATCAGAGCTAAGGTGACACATCAAGGAAAGGGCATCTCAAGAACACTCATAAGGTGACTCGTCATAGAAGGAAATCTACAAAGTCGAAGCATCAAGCCAAGAATTCTCAATGACTTCAAGGAAAAGAAGGTCTACCATCTATCATTCATCAAGGAAGAATAAGAGCCTTAGTCAAAGGCACCTACAAAGAAGAGCAGATCAAAGAGGGACCTATATCATCAGGCAAGTTCACTTGGACAAGGAAACTTGAAGAACAAAAGATCCAAGGAAGGAAAGCCATCAAGGCTTTAAGGAGAAAATAAGTCAACTACATTTCAAAATCTATCAAGTAAGTATATGTCCCCTTCTGAATATACATCAATGTCTTTTTGCAAGGAAAGCAACAAATGGGTACGTACTTGTTAGCCTTGCTGGCAAAAGGCCCACAAATGGATCCATATAGGCTCTTGAAGTCTACAAATTTTCTTAGAAACATGCCAATGGATCCATTAATGCCCTTGACATCTTCAATTTTTGCTCAAAGATCATCCAATGATCAAAATCTGCACAACAAGAGAGCCCTTAGAAGGGCAGAAATGCACTATCGGGAGGCTAAAATGCTTAAAAACCCATGAAAAACCCACAAACGCAGGCTTAAACAGTGAAAGAACACTTGTTGTTAGATCTATCCGATCAACGACCCAGATCTAAGTGGCTAATCGCATCAGCGGTGGCCATCGGAAGGGACAGTTTAAAGGCGGGTGCATGACACTGTCGATAAGCAATCAAGGATGATCGGATTGGTGGGTCGCATCGGCAGGGAGCATATGTTATATATATAAAGGCCCGGGGAGTGACGACTCGCAATTGCGATTTATCGCATTGCTGACATCGCATCGGCGCTATACCAAGGGGCGGGGCCTATGCACATACATACATGCGACTCTATACCTGGACTCGACCACAGTATATATGAGAATTCATAAAGTTTGAAGTCTGCGCCAAAGCCATTTTTAAAGCATTTTCCATGTATTTCATTATATAACGAAATATAAAGGGAAATAGGGGCAGTGCGATAGCGATGGAACCTGGACCCGATGGGTTTCATGAAGCAAAATATATATGCTTTCAGGTCTATAAAAGCCAATTTTTGATGTTTTTGTGTGTTTTCGTTGTTTAAATGAAATATGATGGAACCTTTGGCCAGTGCCGATTGTGATGAAGTTTAGACCTGAAAGGGTCTAGGAAGTGGAATATATGATATCTGAAGTCCACCAAAGTCATTTTTTCATGATTTTTAGTGTTTTTCACCTTATTGAAAAATACAAAGGGAAGCTAGGAATAGGCCTTTTGTGACTTACGATGGCGATGAGGGTGGTCCTGATGAATAATTAAACCATATTTTAGGAATTTTGAAGTCCAAAATACATAGAGAAGGTGGGATTTATCAGTGATGGCTATGTTTTATGTTTAAAACAATATACAATAGAGGTCTACCATAGGGCAGCATCGTTCTGCTATAACAGAAGCATGCATTGTTAAATCATTGGAAGGGCCACAGTACGCTACAGCCCGAAACAGAAATATTAGGGAGCTCAGACAGTGCAACAACCACACCAACAAATGTTATGGAGCATGTCTGGCATAGGAGAACTCCCAGACAGCACAACAAGCCACCAAAAATATCTAAAAGCGGTTACTCTGTTGTTAGAAGCAGAAAACTCTAATCCCATGCTTGCCTAGAGGGCATCAAATTAGTTAACAATGCATATCAGGAAGATTAAGACTCCGATCCTCTTAGAGCTCAAGAGAATTGTAAATAGGCTATAAATAGTTGAAAGTAAGATGTAATAGAGGTTCAATTTCTGGAGATTATTCCTCCTCTGTTCCTTCAAGCTTCTCATCTTCATTCTAACAATATAAGCTTCTTTTGTCGTTATATGTTCAATGTCCATTCTCTTCATTGTTCTATGCTTACAATTGAATAGTCTGTTCACAATTGAATAGTCTGTTCATGTTTTCTTTGTGTCTAAGGCCAGATAACTGCCATCTTATCTCTGCTTTGATAAATTAGATTTGCAAGTTTCTTTGCTGCCTATAGCTAGCCATCCATATGTGGTCATATATGCATTTGCTGGTATAGTCAGTATTCTCTTTTGCTACTTGTAGCTAGTCATTCACTTATGTTTATATATGCAATCTACTAGTATAGTTAGAATTCTCCATCTATCCATTGAATTTATAAATTATTGAGCATGAGTGGTCTAAAGCCTTGTATTGGTGGGAGGGTTCATGCATGCCTTGAGTAAAAATAGAGCTAAAATGGTTATGTAACTTGATCCAAACCATCATTTATTCCAACAATTCAGAGAAAAATATTGAAGATTATATGTTACCAGGCATCTTCAAGCTACAACCTAGGAGAGTTTCTTGGAGTGATAACATAATTGGTGCCATTGTCGGGGAGAGGAAACTGAAGCTCAGCATCCCTGGGAAACGACATAGATCCAACATTGATGATAGATAAAGTCTGGGCACTTTTTGGTTGTAATCATCTTTCTGGCGACTCTACTGGAGGCTGAACCTCTTGGCGACTCCACTTCATATTTTTGGTTCAGTTTGTGAGGCATACTCGGAGAAACCCTCAGAAGCTACAAGCTGACCCAATACCTAACCCTGAAAAAATCATCAAAGAGAGAAAGGCATCATAGAAAGGAGCATCAGGATTGTTAGGGCCTAAATCTACCTCAGGCTGAGAAAGGTAGGATCTCGAGTAACGTCAAACCAAGCTTAACCTGGTAGCTATCCATACCAAGTCGGGAGAGGGATCTCTCCTGTCAATTTCAACAAAAATGATCAATGAGGCTTGAGATGACTTGAATGAAAACTGATTTAGGCTAGGTATTTGTGCAAAAGGGCTTGATTGAATTTGATGATGTTTTGTTGGCTCAAATGGAAAGGCAGTTTTTGGGTCTTGGGAATGAGGCTCAATTTTGCAGAGGTCTCAGTGGGGCAAGGTAGGCAAGTGATTTGATACTTTGAATTGAATGAAATGAAGAGATTTAGATAGGTGAGGAGTTGAAGAAGGCAAGAAAACCTCAAGGATCCTCTTCAAACAGCTGAAAACATCAATAACTAAGCAAACCCTAGGTAGAGCACTGTAATTTCAATGGATTCTACCTTTATCCTTGTTTGTTTTAGTTAAGAAGAAGAAAGAGAGATAATGGCATACATAAAACACATATAAACTTATATTTACAGAAGGAAACACAATATCAAGGTAACATGCCACATGAATCCCATAGAGTGCTGCAAACCCTGGTCTATTCCTTAGCCAAAACTGCTGAGATGAGTATACAATGAAGCTCCAAGATTTCTCAAAAGTCCAACCTTATACCAAATTCCAACCCCTACACTATGAAATTCATAAAATATATACATTTTCTCATCCTTGTACTAAGGGAATTGAGCTCAACCATTTTCTTCAAAATAGAATCAGTTACATTAAACTTGGGCCAAATTTTTGAAAATAGTTGTTGAAGATGAACTCGTATCTCATAAAACATAGCACCTGTTACAAAATTGAAAGAGGTTTTTGTAGATAAGTTCATTTTTGAGAAACGCCTCTCTCAAATTTGGGAAATTCGTTTCCAGTTGCTGGAAATACGTTCCACAAAATCATCTCTAAAACAGAAAATCATTAAAAATTTAAATCTGTGAAAATGAGCTGTAAATATCTAGTCACATATCCCAATTCGTGACATATGTGAACAAAATAGGAAAGGTTTTTATTATATGGCTTGTGGTTAAAAACAACCTCCTTGGGTTTCGCAAAATTACTTTCCATCTATTGTAAAATGGCCCCACACTAAAATGACTAAAATAGTAAAAAATATAAAAAATTTGCTTTGTTTTAATGTAAGCTCCAAATATCATTGTATATCTCCCACATAGTAGCACTTGTGCATAAAATGAAGGGGGTTTTTGTTATTTGGTATGTGATGAACAAAAACCTCTTTCAATTTTGAGAAATTCCTTACCATTATTTCAAAAACTGATTTTGTACTAAACTTGTCATTGTGTGCAACAACTGACCTCAAAACATGCATAACCAAGAAACACTCATTCATTTCGATCATATCTTCTAATCCAGGAGCCGGTTATGGGAGTGTGATATCCTGTTGGAAATATTTTTCTGAGCTTCTTCTGATGGACACACTTGTGACATGTTTTGTTCTGAACATCATGTGCAAAACATCTAACAAAACCATACATAGTAAGAGCTCATGTTGATCACTGGTGACATGCTGCGAAGATTGGAACTAACATCGGCTCTATTGGGGATGGCAGCTCCTTGAAGGTTTCAAGAACATTGTAGAACAAGTGCCTCATCCATTGGTCACAGATGGTCAAACAACTGCAAACCTAAAACAACTCATACTAATCCAAAAACATATACATATTGCAACCTGTACATAAACAAATACCGAAAACTGAAATGTTGCCTCAAGCAGCTTATTTATATACAAATATAACCTACTTTGCTGCAAAATTGATAGATCAAGTAATGTTGTAATGCCAGATCAACCAATCAAGTAACTGTGACAAGGATGCTGCTTGAAAGTGCTTCAACCAGGACACAAATGTAAATGCTAATAGCCATACATGCACATAACGAGTCTGATTATGTAAAAGACAATTTGATCTATCATTCAAACTCAAAAAAAATTTCCATGTACATTGAAATAGGATAAAAAAAAAACCAGACTCTGTTTGCTGCCCCGACTCCTCAATACATGCTTCCAGCTGCAAACTGTTAATGCAAATATTCACGGGCAGCTCTATTGTTTCTTGTTTTGAAGGAGGGAGAGTTTCCAAGAACTTTTTGGGATCTCAGAATTCATATGATTGGATCTGATCATTTAAATACTGAATCTCCTTCTCAAATTTTTCAACAACTAACTCAAAGAAACCGGTTTTAGCTTTAGGAGGAAACTTCGGAGATCTCAAAAATTGAAGCACGGCAATGAAAAATACTTCATCAATTTCAATATCCACTAACTGATCTCTAACTTCTTTTAAAACTTCACAAAGCACAGGGTTTGCCACATGCCCTACCATTTTATTTTAGTGCATGAATGGATCAGTAAGCACTGGAATCTCTGGATTGAGTTGGAGTCGCCAGGGGAATGTTTCAACCTTCATATCTGTCTGATTGCTGTCCACCATCAACAATCAGATCTGAAACTTGAATGATCTTTCCGAGAGAATATCTGTCACCTCTTCCCCAGTTTAATGTACTGGGGAAATTTGCAATTCAGATGTTTAGTTCATAAACTAGACCGGAGATTGACTGAAGCAGTGTTTATCTACTTATGCACCCGCAAAGCAATGTGCAGTTCGAAGGCTACCTGGCATAACTTCAGGCTCTGTCTATAGTTTATAAAATGAAGAACACTAACAAACAAATAATCTGATTCCCTAGTATGGTCACCACTATGTTAGGGCTTAAATCAACCTCAGGTTGAGAAAGGTAAGATCTAGGGTAACATCAAACCAAGTTTAACCTAGTAGCTAGCCCTACCAGGTTGGGAGAGGGCTCTCTCTTGTTAATCTCAGCAAAAATGATCAATGAGGCTTGAGATGACTTGAATGAAAACTGATTTAGGCTAGGTATTTGTGCAAAAGGGCTTGATTGAATTTGATGATGTTTTGTTGGCTCAAATGGAAACGCAGTTTATGGGTCTTGGGAATGAGGCTCAGTTTTGCAAAGGTCTCAGTGGGGCAAGGTAGGCAAGTGATTTGATACTTTGAATTGAATGAAATGGAGATATTTAGATAGGTGAGGAGTTGAAGAGGGCAAGAAAACCTCAAGGATCCTCTTCAAACAGCTGAAAACATCAATAACTAAGCAAACCCTAAGTAGAGCACTGCAATTTCAATGGATTCTACCTTTATCCTTGTTTGTTTTAGTTAAGAAGAAGCAAGGGAGATAATGGCATACATAAAACACATATAAACGTACATTTATAGAAGGAAACAAAATATCAAGGCAACATGCCACATGAACCCCATAGAGTGCTGCAAACCTTGGTCTATTCCTTAGCCAAAACTGCTGAGATGAGTATACAATGAAGCTCCAAGATTTCTAAAAAGTCCAACCTTCTACCAAATTCCAACCCCTACACTATGAAATCCATAAAATATATACATTTTTTCATCCTTGTACTAAGGGAATTTAGCTCAACCATTTTCTTCAAAATAGAATCAGTTACATTAAACTTAGGCCGAATTTCTGAAAGTAGGTGTTGAAGATGAACTCGTATCTCCTAAACCATGGCACCTGTTACAAAATTGAAAGAGGTTTTTGTAGATAAGGTCATTTTGGAGAAAAACCTCTTTCAAATTTTGGAAATTCATTTCTAGTTGCTCGAAATTTGTTCCACAAAATAATCTCTAAAACAGAAAATCATTAAAAATTTAAATCTGTGAAAATGAGCTGTAAAGATCTAGTCACATATCCCAATTCATGACACATGTGAATAAAATGAAAGAGGTTTTTTTTATATGGCTCATGGCTAACAAAATGATCCTTGGGTTTTGCAAAATTACTTTTCATCTGTTGTAAAATGGCCCCGCACTAAAATTACTAAAAGAGTAAAAAATATAAAAAATTTTCTTTGTTTTAATGTAAGCTCCAAATATCACTGTATATCTCCCACATAGTAGCACCTGTGCATAAAATGAAGGGGTTTTTTTTATTTGGTATGCGATGAACAAAAACCTCTTTCACTTTTGAAAAATTCCTTACCATTATTTCACAAACTGATTTTGTACTAAACTTGTCATTGTGTGCAGCAATTGACCTTGAAACATGCATAACCAAGAATCACTCATTCATTTCAATCATATCTTCTAATCCGAGAGCCGGTTATGGGAGTGTGATATACCGTTGGAAATATTTTTCCAAGCTTCTTCTGATGTAAACACTTGTGACATGTTTTTTTGCTGAACATCATGTGCAAAACATCTGACAAAACCAAACATAGTAAGAGCTCATGTTGATCGCTGGTGATAGGCTGCGAAGACTGGAACTAACAAGGATCAGGTAAACCTAAAAAATATTCTATATCTCTTCAAGAAAGGCTTGTAATAGAACAAATACATGTTGAGAGTATAGCATCTAATACTAGCAGTGAAGAAAAACTCCCAGAGATTCATAAAGCTCCTTATTCTTTAGGTTCTCCTTTTGCTGTAAGCCCAAAGGAAATCTCACCTCCTATCCATCATACTCCTTTAGTCCTGTCAGCCACTCGTTAGCCCTCTATCATTCAAACTACCAATACCCTTTTAGCCACCACAGCTATGGCAGGTCCACAAGCACCCACCAAAATGGAAAGAATCATTGCTGCTAGGTATGGACCTCTAATACTTCCCACTCCTCTGAATGCCATGCCTACTGGAGAATATCAGAAATATAGGCCTAAGTTCACTGGGAATGAAGGTTTTACTGCTAAAGAACATCTTGAGTCATTCTATAGCTATGCTGATAATTTGGAAATTAGTGAAGATGATGTGTGGATGAGAGTCTTTGTCCAAAGCCTAGATGGAGAGGCTAGAAAATGGTTTAGAGAACTAACCCCAAGATCTATACCAGCTATTGAAGCTTTAGATGACGCATTCCTAAAGAATTGGGCGATAAGAAGGATCTCCTCTACTACCACACCGAGTTTGGGACTTAAAGAGGGAAAATGGTGAATTGTTGTCTAATTTTAATAAGAGGTTTAACCATATGTACAACAAGATACTAGCTAAAGTAAAACCCACTACTACCTCTACTAAACTCACCTATGCTAGTGCTTTTGATTATGACTCTACCTACTGTTGAGAGAGAGGCGATGTGCTACTTTGGCTGACATGAAGGATGTAGCCTTGGAAGTGGAATCAAACATCATGGCTACAAAGAAGCTCAAGGGAAATGTTGATAGAAGAAGACAGAGGGGCAAGTCTTCATCATCCTCTGATCCTAAGATAGACAAAATGACCAAAATGATCGATTCATTAGCCTCTGAAATCTCTAAATTGAAGGTTAAGTAATACTCGGGGAAGGAAGAGTGCCTAAAACCTTTGCTCCTAGAAATCCAAATCCAAATCCATAAAGAAGAACAAATGAGCAGTTGCAAATTTTGCAAAGAAACAAAGATGCTAATGAAGACCAAAGGGTGAAGGCTCCTTTTCAAAATTCAGTCATGGAAGAAGAGCAATTTGAAGAAGATGATGAGATCCATTGTTTGGAAGACACAAGCAATGCTTCCTTTTTGACCTCAGCTACCTATGAAAAGTCATTATGCAATGACCAGACCAGCCAAGAATGGGATGGTAAAGCTATTCTACAAACTATATATTAGCAAAGATATAATTCGAGGTTAAAGATAAATAATGCCAAGGAAACTCATGTCCAAAGAGTTGTTTTCCCTGTAGTACAATAAGCTAATAAGCAAAAAAAACTGGTAGTTGACCCCATCATCCTCAAAGCTCCAGCTCATGAGGTAAGAGGCCTTGACAAGTCTCCTTCTCCTTTCAGTTTTCAATCAGAATTTCAGAAGCTAAGAATACCCATGCCTCTGATTGAACTAGTGAAGAATGAGTCCTTTAAAAGATCCATACTCGAGGCCCTTGAGCCTAAAGCCATCCAAGCCTCCACTAACCATATAAACCTACAAGATGACAAGCCAGCTGTTATTCTCAGCCTAATGATTGAAAATTGTGAAGACAGCTCCCCATCATTCTATGTCTCTCTAACTATTCATGAAAAAATCCTTCATAACTGCCTTTTGGACATTGGAGGTAGCCATAATTTAATGCCCAAGGCTATCATGTATGATTTGGGTCTTGACATCACTAAGCCTTATCATGACCTGTTTTCTTTTGGCTCTAGAAAAGTGAAATTTCTAGGATTAATCAAGGACCTAGTCATCACTTTGTCTCAGCTGCCTATGAAAAGCATGATCATGGATATTGTGGTAGTTGATGTACCCCCCAAGTTTGGCATGTTACTTTCCAGAGGTTGGATCAAGAGATTAGGTGGATTATTACAAAATGATCTGTCCTATGCTATTGTCCTAGTTTTCAGAGGTGAGAGCAAGAGATATACAGAGAGGTGCAGTTGGCTTATATCTTCAGCGATGAGAAGAACCCTACTAATCATCTCATCTATGTTGTTGACACCGATTTTAGAGCATGTATTATTCATATTGAAGAATCCCAGTTGGCCTCCACGTAGCTTAAAAAACCAGTTTTCCAAATCGCTGAAGAAGAAGGCCCACAAATTTGGGACATGTTCTTCGATGGAGCTTTCTCTAAAGAAGCTGCTGGGGCAGGTGTAGTCCTTGTGTCCCCAGCATAGGAATATATTAATTTATCTTTCAAATTAACCTTTCAGGTCACAAACAACATAGCAGAGTACAAAGCTTTGATTCTGGGCTTAAACACTAGTAAAGAAATGGGTATTAAAGGCCTGAAAGTGTTTGGATATGCAGACCTCATTATTCAGTAGGTCAATAAAACTTTCCAAGCGAAGCATCCAAGGCTAAAAGCCTATAGAGATGAGGTATGGAGGCTCAAGGATTCTTTTAATGATTTCAGCATTTCTTATATTCCAAGAACGAAGAATCATCTTGCTGACTCCCTTGTTGTTTCTGCTAGCATGTTTATTCCTCCCTTGCCTCCTAAATTGACATATGAAGTTCTGGTAAAATACAGACCGTCTTTGCTTGACAATGTCAAATATTGGAGATTTTTTTAAGATGATGAGGAAATTAACAGGTTTTTGCAAGTCATTGAGTAATTTTCTGAATGCACATTGATCAAGAAAATGAAGCCATGGGAGAATGTGGCCGGCCCAAGTTAAAAAACGAGATCGGCGAAGGAAGCATCGACCAGCTACCTAGTAACCATATACCAAAGGGATTAGTGCCTCTAGAGAAGCTGTTCGACCAAAACGATGTGCCATATAAGCCTACCGAAACAGAAAATGAGTCTGTTGTTTGTAAACACAATATAGGGAGCCCATCCGATTCGAAATACATAAATTTGTCCACTCAATTGTCCTCTGCCCAAAATTCTGAGTATTGCACTCTCATGAAGTAATTCGCTGATATTTTTTCCTAGGAACACAGTGATCTCAAAACCTATGATATGAACGTCATTTAGCATAAGATGCCATTGGAAAAGAGCACCACCCCTTACCTATCAGCCCTCTATTATTTCCTTTGATTGAGAAAGAAATCAAGAAGCTGTTGGATGCAAAAATCATAGTTCCCCTAAGGTATTCAAAGTGGATAGCTAACATTGTGGTAGTAAGAAAGAAAAATGGAGAAATCAGGCTTTGTGTCGACTTCAGAAATCTGAACAAGTGCTCTAAAAAAGATAACTATCCCCTGCCTAAGATGGAACACTTGCTGCAAAGAGTTTCAGGGGCTAGAGTCATGTCTTTCTTAGATGGATTTTTAGGTTACAATTAGATTGTTGTACATCCTGAAGATCAGTAAAATACCTCCTTCACTACTCATTGGGGCACTTTCATGTACTCCAAGATGCCTTTTGGACTGATGAATGATGAGGCTACTTTTCAGAGGGCCATGGACATAGCCTTCATGGGAGAGAAGGACAATTTTATCCTTATTTATCCTGATGAAATAATAGTCTTCTCCAGCAGCCACAAAGACCATTTACATCATTTGAAAAAGTCTTCCTAAAGTGCCGACAGTTTGGAATTTTAGTGAACTCAAAGAAGTCACAGTTTGCTCTAGAAGAAGGAAAACTTCTGGGACATATTGTTTCTATTAAAGGTGTGAAGATTGATCCAGCAAGGGTTCAAGCCATTCAAACATTGTCCATCCCAAGGTCAAAAAGGGACATTCAATCCTTCCTGGGTAAGATTAACTTCGTAAGGAGGTTCATTCCAAACTTTGCAGAACTTGTAAAGCACATCACTTCCATGCTGAAGAAAGGATCAGAAATAAAATGGATAGATGCTTCAAGAAGCTCTTTTGAAGCCATCAAGCAAGCTATCATGGAAGCTCCCACTCTAATCAGCCCAGATTAGACTAAGGAGTTTTGTATATTCTCTTTTGCCTCTTATGATACACTTGCAACAGTTCTGTTGCAAAAAAACGATGAAGGCATAGAGCACCCGATGGCCTTTTTCAGCAAAACTTTAAGGGATGTTGAACTAAGGTATGACCTTATTGAAAAACAAGCTTATGCTCTCATAATTTTTTTAAAGGCATTTAGAATTTATATTCTGCATTCAAAAGTAGTTGCATATGTACCTTCAGCTTCAATAAAATATGTCTTAACTTAACCAGATATTGATGGAAAGAGAGCTAAATGGATTGCAAAATTCATAGAGTTTAACATAGAGGTGAAGCCCACTAAGCTTATCAAAGGGCAAGGCTTGGCTAAACTTATGGCTGAAGAAAATTGCAGCTTGTTAGACATAAATTCCATGGGTCTAAGTTAAAATGATGAGCAGACAGAGGGAGCAGTATAAGAGAAAAAGCAGAATCAATCTTTGGCTGAAAATCTAGCCACATGTGAATGGTATTATAACATAGTTCATTTTTTGCAAAAGCTAGAAGTCCCTCCAGGGCTTAGCTCAAGTCAAGCTCGTGCCATTAAACTTAGATTAGCCAAATTCTACATTAATAAAAATCTACTTTATTTGAAAGACCCATCAGGAATCCTCTTGAGGTGTCTAGATAAAGAACAATCTGTGGAAGTCATAGACCAGTTCCATTCTAGCATCTGTGGAGGGCATCATTATTGGAAAACCATGACTCACAAAATATTGAGGGCTGGATGTTATTGGCCTACTCTATTTTTTGATGCGTTTTCTTTTGTAAAAACTTGTGACAAGTGCCATACATTTGCAGGAAGACAACAACTAAAATCTCTACCCTTGAAGCGAATACATGTCAATGGCCCCTTCCAGCAATGGGGCTTGGACTTTATAGGTGAGATCAACCCACATTCCAGTGGCCAACACAAATGGATCTTAGTAGCCACTAATTATTTCACCAAGTGGATTGAGGCTATACCCACTAAGAATGCTAATCATCAAGTTGTCATAAAGTTCTTGAATGAGAATATTTTCACTAGATTTGGTTGCCCAACGAAACTAGTCACTGATAATGTAGCAGCTTTCAAGGCAAAAGAATTGGTGGAAATGACTAAATCCATGGGTATTCAAGTGGTGCATTCTACCTCATATTATCCTCAAGGCAATGGCTTGGTAGAATCATCTAACAAGAGTCTGGTAAGGGTAATCAAAAAACTGCTAGAGGACAACAAAAAGAGCTGGGATTTGAAGTTGAAGTTTGCACTATGGGCTGATAGAGTTACCATCAAAAATTCCATAGGGAATTCTCCATTCAAACTGGTTTATGGTGATGATTTTGTTTTACCCATCCAGTTGATTCTCCCTATGGCTAAGTTCTTGCAAGAAGAACAAGATGAAGAGAATGACATTGTAAGAAGAATGAATAACCTAGTTGAACTACAGTAGATCAGAGAGTAGCTGGTTGAGAAGTCAAAAGCTCATTAGAAGAAAATCAAAGAAACCTTTGACAAGAAGACAAAAATGAACAATTTCCAAGTTGGTGATTGGGTGCTTAAATGGGATGCATTTAAGGAAAAGAAAGGTAATCATGGCAAGTTTGACTCCTTATGGATAGGTGCATTTGTCATCGTTCAAGTTCAACAGAACAATACATTCATTCTGCACAATATGGAAAGAGGAGATACTTTTGGTAGCCCAATAAATGGGCGGTTCTTGAAACTTTATTTTGTTTAAGGCTTTAAAGCCTTGTCATTGTAAATATGTTTTTCCAGTTTTTATTTTCATTTGCAAAATAGACTCCATGCCCAATGGAACACTAAATAGAAGATTTTAATTTGTTTTTTCAGTAAAGGCATTGATATGTGATCCTCGAAACCTCACATGGAGGATTTCATCCCCAGAAGGAGCTATTGTTAGCCTTGCTGGCAAAAGGCCCACAAATGGATCCATATAGGCTCTTGAAGTCTCCAAATTTGCTTAGAAACATGCCAATGGATCCATTAATGCCCTTGAAATCTTCAATTTTTGCTCAAAGATCATCCAATGATCAAAATCCGCGCAAGAGGAGAGCCCTTGGAAGGGCAAAAATGCACTATCGGGAGGTTAAAATGCTTAGAAACCCATGAAAAGCCCACAAACACAGGCTTAAACAGTGAAAGAACAGCTACTATTAGATCTGGCCGATCAACGACCCAAATCTAAGTGGCTAATTGCATCAGTAGTGGCCATCAGAAGGGACAATTTAAAGGTGAGCGCATGACACCGCCAATCAGCGATTGCTGATGATCGGATCGGCAGGTCGCATCGGTGGGGAGAATATGTTATATATATAAAGGCCTGGGGAGTGAATGACTCACGATTACGATTTATCACATCACTAACATCGCATTGGCGCTATACCAAGGGGCGAGACCTATGCACATACATACGGGTGACCCGATACCCGGACCTGAACGCAGTATATATGAGAATTCATAAAGTTTGAAGTCCGCGGTAAAGCTATTTTTAAAGAATTTTCCATGTATTTTGTTATATAACGAAATACAAAGGGAAACAAGGGCAGTGTGATAGCAATGGAACCTGGACTCGATGGGTTTCGTGAAGCAATATATATATGTTTTCAGGTCCGCAAAAGCCCATTTTTTAATGTTTTTGTGTGTTTTCATTGTTTAAACGAAATACGATGGAACCTTTGGCCAGTGCTGAATGTGATGAAGCCCAGACCCAAAAGGGTCCAAGAAGTGGAATATATGATATCTGAAGTCTGCCAAAGTCATTTTTTCATGATTTTTAGTGTTTTTCACCTTATTGCAAAATACAAAGGGAAGCTAGGAATAGGCCTTTTGCGACTTGCGATGGTGACGAGGGTGGACCTGATGAATAATTAAACCATATTTTAGGACTTTTTCAGTCCAAAATACATAGAGAAGGTGAGATTTATCAATGATGGCTATGTTTTTAGTTTAAAACATAAATATACATTGTTTTCAATAGAGGTCCACCATAGGGCAGTGTTGTTCTACTATAACAGAAGCATGCATTGTTAAATCATTGGAAGGCCCACAACACGCTGTAGCCCAAAACAAAAAGATCAGGGAGCTTAGACAGTGCAACAACCACACCAAAAAATGTTATGGAGCATCTCTAGCACAAGAGAACTCCTAGACAATGCAACAAGCCACCAAAAATATCTGAAAGCGGTTACTCTACTGTTAGAAGTAGAAAACTCTAATCCCATGCTTGCCTAAAGGGAATCAAATCAATTAACAATGCATATCAGGTAGATTAAGACTTCGAGCCTCTTAGAGCTCAGGAGCATTGTAAACATGCTATAAATAGTTGAAAGTGAGATGTAATAGAGGTTCAATTTTTGGAGATTATTCCTCCTCTGTTCCTTCAAGCTTCTCATCTTCATTATAGCAATATAAGCTTATTTTGTCGTTATATGTTCAATGTCCATTCTCTTTACTATTCTATGCTTGCACTTGAATAGTTTGTTCATGTTTTCTTTGTGTCTAAGGCTAGATAACTATCATCTTATCTCTGCTTTGATAAATTAGATTTGCAAGCTTCTTTGCTGCCTATAGCTAGCCATCCATATGTGGTCATATATGCATCTTCCAGTACAATCAGTATTCTCTTTTGCTACCTGTAGCTAGCCATTCACTTATGTTTATGTATGAAATATGCTGGTACAGTCAGTATTCTCCATCTATCCATTGAATTTATAAATTATTGAGCATGAGTGGTCTAAAGCCTTGTATTGGTGAGAGGGTTCATGCATGCCTTGAGTGAAAACAGAGCTGAAATGATTATCTAAATTGATCCAAACCATCATTTATTCCAATAGTTCAAATAACAATATTGAAGATTATATGTTACCAGGCATCTCCAAGCTACAACCTAGGAGAGTTTCTTGGAGTGATAATAGTACCAATAAATTTCTTGGATGGAAGAAGAGGATTGATCTACTTATCAAGGAAAATGAACTTCTAGAACATGTCAAAGGGAATATCATTATCCCTTCTAGGGAACAAACTCAAGCCTTAGCCAAGTAAAATAAGGATGAGACAAGAGCTCAAAGGATTATAATAGATTTTATCAAGGACTCTCTCATTCCTTATGTCTCCAAATTTGAAACATGAAAAGAAATCTATGATAAACTAGTAGAGCTATTCTTGGTAACGACAGCTAGAGAAGTGATATCTCTAAGAAACGAATTGTACAAGATGAAGATATCAAAGGAAGGAATAGCTCCCTACTTCACGAATATCTCTGAGATGAGAGATTAACTTCAAGAGCTAGGGTAATTCATGTCTGACAAAGAAATGACAACTGTAGTACTCAATGCTCTACCTAAGGATTGGGGCAACTTCACATCTAGCATATATGCCAAGAAGGAAGCTACCACACTAAGTGAAATGTGGCCTCTATGCAAAACAGAGGAAACCAGGCTCAAAGCCAAGGAAGATGTGGGATCAAAGGAGCAAGCATTTGCTACCATGGCCAAGAGAAAGGGAAAATTTGGCAAATTTGGTCCACAAAGAACAAAGAACAAAGACATGTCCAAAATCCAATGTTATGGATGCCAGAATATGGACACTACAAAAGGAATTGTCCTAAGCTTAAGAAGGACAACAACAACAAAATAAAAATGGAGGAAGCTCACATAAGTCAAGAGGTGAAAGAAGAAGAAAAGAAGCAAAATAATGAAGATCAACTGGATATCTACTATGACTAAGTCAAACTCTTTACTTAAAGTCTTATTGCAAGGTTTTGAGTAGGATAGGAGAATTTAGGAATAAAATAAATTTCATAGCTAGAAACATCTTCTAGAATCTAGAAGCATGAAGTACATAGATTTATAGATACTCATGTAGAAGTAGCATTTATAATGAGAACAAAATGCATGGTTAGAAATATCTTCTAGAATATGGGATCATGGTAGATATAGCTCAAGATATTCATGTAGAAAAGGCATACCTAGTATAGGACCTCATCCACGATGAAAGAAGATTGATCATGATTAAGAATCTTAGAATACCTCCATCATCAAAAGAAAATAAACATTTGCAAGGCAAGGGTCTTTAAGATCCTATGATGGAATCTTTAAAAGAAGGTTCATGAGCCAAAGTAGATGTATCATTGGGAATCCTATTCATGGGATTCAAGAAAAGGATGATATGCAGGCAAGCTAAGATGAAGCAAGAAGGGCCACACCAAGGACAACCAAATGAAGCTAATAAGATCAAAGGAGAATCAAGATGAGTTATGTATGCATCAAAGTTTAGTCATGTTATCATGTGTATATTATTGAGTCATGGGAATAGCTCTATAACATGACCAAGTATGAAATAATCTCTTTCACCAAGGACATGATAGAAGGCATGTACTACAATGCAATGAAGGTCAACAAAAGGATATCCTCACATAAGGAGTATAAGATTGCTAACTAAGAAGCAAGAAGCAATTTTGACTAGTCCAGGAAGAAAGAAATGAAGAAGTTCTCTCACAAGGACCATAATGTGGTTGACCAATCTATCCAATTAGAATCAAATGAAGAAAGAGATCAAGAATGTGACAAACACCATGATCACAAAGAATCACTATCTGACAAAGAACCATTGAAGATATCTCCCGAAAGAAGGTAGGACAACTCTGACAAAGGAAGGAAGGACCCTTGACACCTATGAAGGCCTTGGAGATATGAAAGATGCAGATAAATAATTCTACTCTATGAGGATTTCATGATGAAGAAACCATCCAACAAAATAACCCTTTAATGTTGAAGAAATATTAGGATGAAGTCATGATGGGCTACTAGGTTGAAGCATGTAAACAAGCAAGTACAACGAAGCATCCATGAGAAGAGTATTTCAAAGCATGGTAAAATGACAAAGGAGTAGCTAAATGACAAGAAAACCTGATGTATGAAAAGAGAACCACCTTCCACAAAGGAAGAAATGACCTGAAAAACTAGGAAGGAAAGTGATCGGTGGATGGTGCCCTACCTAGAAGAGGTTTGAACAAAGACTTCATGACATCAAAGAAAGGAAAAAGATCAAGAAGTTAAAGGACCCGCAAAGAAGAAGTTGTTGATAAATGAAAGAGTCCCTAGTTAAGAGGGAGATCTGATAGGTCCCTGATCAAGAGGGAGTTTTGGATCATGCCTAATTACAAAGGAGTGACAATTGTGTTTTTTCATGTCATGTGTTATGCACTAGACTAGGACTAACAACTGTAAGTGTAGATGAAGGCCATGAATGGAAATGTAGACTCAAGATAGACACAACATTATTGTGTTCACTTGGGAAGAAAGAATGGGAGGGTTGGGTAATGATCTGGCATCTGATACTCTTTGAGGATGTGTAGGGAATCCATGATAAGAGTAGGCAAGAGGATCGATATTCATTGAGGGTTGGAACCCAAGACATGAATAGTCCTAGAAGGTCATACTCCATGAAAACTCGGGTGGGTATGCACTTTGAGAGACAATGACTAAGGTGTCTGTAAGTCATTGGTCTCGTCAACATTGTGCTCTGATCTATTGAGAGATAGAGTCATTAGTCAAGGCCTTGTTGTGGATATAATGTTGGTCACTATGATTCTATAACAAATGGATTTCCAATCTAGTTTCTCTTATGTGAATTATTCAAGATTGATAATAACTAAGAACCTTGTAATGTTTTATGAATACCTGCCTAGTTGAGAGGGAGTGTTGAAGGAAATGTAACTAGGTTCAGTCTTCATAAATGTACTTTTGATATTTGTATTTATTCAATAAAGGAAATATTATTTTTAATATATGTCAATGAGTTTATTTCTCATTGAAATAGGTTAGCACAAGTTAAAGTGTTATTAGTAAGTCAAATAGTCAAAAGAAAATGTTGAAGACCTTAACGGAATGTTGCACCATGTATATGTTTGTATAGAAGTCAAATAATACTCCTCCAAGAAAATTCAAGTCTCCTCCTAAGCAAAGGCACCGTCAAAGAGTCTCCTTCAAGCATGTGACACCACCTAAGAATCCATCTGAAGCAATCATAACAAGTTGGCCTACAAAATGTCCTCAAGTCAGCCTAAAAGGAGGGACAATCCTTTAAATATAGAGGCTATCCACTCCACTATAACACACTCATATAGCTCTAAAATCAACGAAGTTATGGAGACAAGAAAAAGAATAAAAAAGGGTGAAGTTAAGGAGCCTCTAGTGAAGTGAAGTAAATGGAAGCATAAGCAAAGGTTGAAGGTTGCTTTCTAGGGAAAATACAGTCACACGTATGAGGAAGAACAAGGTTTCCCATGGTAATAATAGTAGAGACTCGCAACCAAACATATCTCATCATTTGGGCTAGAGACATAGGTGTAAAGGGCGTCCCACTCAAGTGAAGTAGCAAGTAAGAAAAACGAAGGTAATAGGGTTGTTCTAAAGCCTATTATAGTCACACATGCAAGGAGAAGGAGGTTGTCTTTGATGTCATAACAACCCTCCCATTACAACCATACAAGTATGTTGGTTGGTGAAGAGAAGGAAGGGATCATCATAAGGAAAGGGTCTCATCAAAGGTATCTCTTCTAGAGAAAGTGCAACAAGATCTAACAACAGTTGGAAGAAGGACAAAAAATGAAGTACTAGAGGAAGGAAGTGTCGAGGAACAAAGTGAAGAAAGGGGGAGGGACTTGACTTGTGCTTGGAGGACATTCTAGTCAAGGGTCTAGGGTTTGGCATTTAGCAATAAGAAGCTTCAATAAGAGAACTTACTAAAGGGTTTTCCTCCCAAGAGAAGAGAGGTTTTCTCCCTAGCAGAGAGCCAATATCTTGTGTTCTTGTTCTTATGTTTTTGGTAGCAGTTTGATGAAGTACACACACATGCATTAATAAGAAGAAGAAAATTATGATAATAAGAAAAGTAAAAAGAGTCCACAAAGTGTTATCAATTCAAGAAGAATCACACTGCACCTCATTGCCCTTGATTCTTCAATAGAGGAGTGTGCTGATTTAAGCACAAAAGTAGAAAGGGTGCAAAGTCGAGATGTTGGCGAGTTTTGGCACAGGCGATTGGGCCACTTGCATCATGGGGCTTTGAAGATATTGTAGAAAATCTATACCGATCTTCCAAAAGGTACGGTTGAGCAAGTTGATACATGAAAGGGATGTACTTTGGGAAAATACACCAAGTCTTCCTTTCATGACAGAGATAGTCGAGCAGAGGCTATTATAGAGAGAGTTCATTCAGATGTGTGTGGACCATTCTCGACAACATCCATGACAAAACACAAGTATTATGTTATATTTGTTTATGACTATTCTCGTAAATGTTGGATATTTTTCATGCAGAAAAAGGATCAAACTTTCATAAAGTTTTGTGAGTTTAAAGCATTGGCGGAGAAAGAGTCAAGCGAGAAGGTTAAATATATATGGAGTGATAGCAGTGGTGATTATGTCTCAAATAAGTTTAAGAAATTATGTGCAGCAGAAGGGATTAAATGGGAGTTGACAGCACCCCATAACCCTCATCAAAATGGAGTGGCCGAGAGGAAGAATAGAAGCATAGTAGAGGCAACAAGGGTGATGTTGAATGATCAGGGCCTACCACTACAGTTGTGGGGTGAGGAATGCAACACAATGGTTTGTGTTCAGAACCATAGACCACATCAGATACTTGAGATGAAGACACCAGAGAAGGCTTATTCCAGTAAGAGGGCAGATGTTGGTCACTTCAAGATTTTTGGGTTGTTGGTATATTTCCATGTGACCAAAGATGCATGGAAGAAGATTGATCCAACAGTAGAGTTGGGGATATTTGTGGGGTACACTGATACACCTCACAACTATCAGGTGTACTTTCCGACCATCAGGATGACAATGGTTTGCATGGATGTAAGATTCGATGAGGAGAAGGCCATGCATGTTTCCCTTGAGAGGGAGCTTGAGCTACATGTAGATGAGGAGATTTTAGCTCCTAAGGTTGAGGAGCCTCAGATTGATGTGGAGCAGCCACATACAGAGGATCTAGGAGTGGAGACATACAATCAGGCAAAGTCTTCTAGAGAGGGAAGAAAGTGCATCAGAGATGGTAAAATATTGTTGAATGATGCACGAGAGAATGTGGGATCACCCACTTCTCAATGCAGGTAGAGGAGGTCACCTGAGAGGTACACTAGATACGTGGCTCTTATGGGCAAATGTGGTGTGACAGAGTCATCTTCCTTTAAGGAAGCAGTACTCGGTTTGTGTTTATGCCATGATGGAGGAGTATGACTCCATAGTTCGAAACAATGTTCAGGATGTGGTCTCAAGACTAGAGGAAAAGTCAATGGTGAGTTCTTGTTGACTTTACAAAGTAAATAAAGTTGCAGATGGTAGTCTGGAGAAGCACAAGGCTAGATTTATGGCCCCTGTATTTTCACAGGTAGAGGGGATTGACTATGAGGATACCTTTGCTCCTGTTGCAAGGTACTTGTCAATCAGATCTATATTGGCACTATCAACATAGATGGCTTGGAAGATACATCAGATGGATGTGAAGACAACCTTCCTTAATGGCATGATTGAGGAAGAGATGTACATAGAGTAGCCTGAATGTTTTGAGACCTTTGACTGTGATTTGCATGTGTGCTAGCTCAAGAGAGCATTGTATGGGATGAAGTAAGCACCCCATGCTTCGTACACCATGATAGATAGCTACTTCACCGGGTTTGGCTTCACCAAGAGTGAAGCAGATGTGAACCTGTACCACATAGTGGTGAAAGGTAAACTGTTGATCATTGTACTTTATGTTGATGATCTTATACTGACAGGTGATGATCACTTGATAAAATCTTGCAAGGAATACCTTGCAAGAGGGTTTGAGATAAAGAACATGGGGATCATGCATTACTTTCTTGGCATGAGGGTATGGTAGGGAGATGGGGAGTTGTTTGTGTCTCAGGGAAAATGTGCCAACAAGATACTTAGGATATTCCACACGAAGGGAAACAAACCCATGGAGATTCCTCTAGCAGGTAATTGGAGGAAGGAGGATGCTACTTCAGGGGAAGTACTAGAAACTATTTTTTACAGGTAGCTTGTGGGTTCACTCATTTACTTGGTGAACACATGACCAGATATGTGCTATGCAGTTAACCAACTTAGTCAAGAGATGGTTAGGCCTACCAAGCTATATTGGAAGGAGACAAAGAATGTGTTGAGATACCTCAGGGGCACTTCTTAGTATGGATTATGGTACAAATGGACAGAGGGAGTGATGCTTCAAGGCTTCACAAATGCAAATTGGACAGGGATTTCATTCAACTAGAAAAGCACATCACGAGGGATCTTTAGTATTGGGTCAACGACAGTTTTTTGGTACAACAGGAAACAAATATTGGTTGCACTCAGTTTGGCAGAGGCAAAGTACATGGTTGTGAGTCAAGAAACATGTGAGGCCATATGGATGAGGAAGATCTTGGTTGATTTGTTTGGTCAGTAGATGAATCCAAATATGATTTACTGCGATAATCAAAGTTGTATCAAACTCTCTAAAAATCTAGTTTTTCATGATCAGTCCAAGCTTATTGATATTTGATATCATCATATCAGAGATTGTGTATTGAGGTGGATTATGTTGTTAGAGAACATTTTCATGGAGGAGCAAGATGCTGAAATTTTGACAAAGGAATTTTCAAGATTTAAATTCAAGTTTCACATAGACAGGATTGGGGTAGCTAATAATCCCTTTCTTGTTGAGAGGGAGTGTTGAGAAATGGCAACAAGAAATTCTATTTTAATTTGTCCTTGAATTAAACTGAGAATTAAAATCAAATTCTATTCTCATAGCAAATTGTAAATAGTTAATTAAGTTTAATTAACTTAATTAGCTTAGGAATTTTGAGTTTGAAGTCTTTCTGAAGTCATGTATATGTTCTCCATAAGTTTTAGGGGTCCAATATGAGTTTAAATTGAGCTAGAAATTAGATCACTCAGTTTACTGAGTTAAGTTCAGTTAAATTAGTTCTAATTTTTTTTTGGAACTAATAGAGGACTAACAGTCAGTTGGCACACTAATGCATCCACTAGTTCTACTCCCATTAACTAAAGACTCCCTTATGAGAAACTCACGCATGTTAGTTAAGAGAAAGACACAGTTGAGACTAAAGTGCAGGGACAATGTACTATCAGTGGCATTATTTACTGGAGTGTAAATATCATGCATGCATCAGAGGTTGATCCTATGTTTGGATTGTGTAGTTTTGGAAGTATGAATTCCCTTTAAATACGATTTATTCATCCTAGGAATTACGCAAGAGATTAGGAGCTTGGAGAGCTGCATAATTGGCTAAGTTTTGGCCAAGAGCTAGCTTGTGAGATGAAAGAGTTGAGCATACTTGTGTGGAATTGTTCTAGTGAGAACAAGATATGTATCTTCACTCATATTCTGATATATGCAATATAGATAGTGGGGTTTTGATCAGTGGCTTTCTCCAGATACATATTGTGTTATGTGCCATTGATTTGTCTTCTTCTTGTTCATATTGTTTTCATCGATCTATTGGATTTTGCAGGTTGAAAGTAGAATTAGATTCTTGTCCTATGCTTTAGTACATTGCATGAGCTTGTGAATCTATAGGATTTTCTATAGTACAAAGAAGAAAATTTACGTACATGCTGGCGCACTAATTTAAGAATAACAAGGGTCCTCACCATGGTATTAGCCCACAATATTGAGCGCAGTAATAGTTACTTGATCCCATCCAAGATTACCAACGATACTAGTGTAGTTTTGACCAATGGTATTGGCTAGGGCTCTAACTATATAAGGAGGTGAAGATAAAAGTGATAAGTGTGCATGTGAAAGGATTTTTGATGAAAACTTCAATCTAAAGAATATTTGCATTGTAAGGGCCATAGTTGACACATAGATCTAAAATAATTATGCACCAATGAATACAATGATGGATAAGGATCATGAGACCTAAAATGACTTTCCATTGCATGATCTGCTCATGGATTTCCCAGATCTAAGTATTGATGCATGTTTTAACTCTGAATAGTATCATTCGGGTCTTTCTAAAGTTTTGAAGAGCTACATAATTTAACGTCAAAATTTTTAGATTTGTATGCAGGTTGGTCTCAGTGAAGTCACGTATACACTCGGGTTTGTTTATTCAAAGTCGTGTATATAAAAGAATGGTTTTTGTTCATAAATGGTTGATCAACCTGATCAGTGTTGTTGTAACTCTACTGTCTGTCAATGCTATCCTCATGTTGATCTGGTTTAGTAATAATGTCTGAAGTAGAACTGATTGAATAATGAAGTTGAATTTGGTTATATGTTGATTGGTTGAAAATATTATTGATGATGCTAACTGTATGAGGGTTTTGTAAGCTAACAAAATATTTCAGAACAACTCTGGTCAACTCTATGTCTGATTCAAAATTACAAATTTTTTAGTATATTGAGATCTGTACGCTGTTTTCTCTACAGAAAAGTGTATATACATGCATGTTTCCTTAAGTGAAGTAGTGTATACATGTTGGCATATGAATGATCAGGGTTCCAGTTGATTCTGTGTGTTGATGTAGTATTCTGAGTACAGTTCTGTGTTTTGGTTACATTGATCTCACTGTTTTGTTTGAATTAAGTTTTTATTTTCTTTAGTTGATCTACAAGTTGTGAAGTATTAACGTAGGTGGATCCATTGTGAAAATTTATGAAATGTGGTCCATTGATGTTGCTAACAGTTGGAGCCTTCAGTGAGGAAGTCGAAGCTTCCTACCAGCAGTAGTTGGTAATCATATCAGGGGGTTGAAGCTCCCTTCCAGTAGGAGATGGAGAACAAGTGAAGGTTGTAGCCTTTAGCAGGTGGGTGCATGCTTACTAGCATGAGTCTGCACTAGTACAAGAATGTAAGAATTTTTTGATATTAATAAGTTTGACTACTGAGACAGCAACATTGATGGTTTTCTCCCACATTGGGTTTCCACATTAAATCTTGGTGTTCATGTGTTTTGCTTATGTGTGATTCTTTACTATGTTCTTACTGCACCTGCTTACTTCTTATCAAATGCCCGATAAATCTCTTACCTTCTAGTTTAAGTTTAAAATATAAAGAATTAGTTGTTTTACAAGTTTAATAAGCATATGCTAGTTTCTTTTACAGCGGTCGCGTACATACGTTATTTGTGTTTAGTGAAGTCACATACATATTTCAGAAAACAAAATTATTATTGTGAGTTTTTAAAATACTTATTCACCCCCCCTCTCTGTATTTTTCCCAACAATTGGTATCAGAGCATGTCCTTCAAAAGAAGCTTGATCGCTTGAAGGAAGATCTCCTAAGATGAGAAATCAAGACAGAATGACATCTATCAGACCACCAATCTTCGAAAATAATTTAATATATTGGAAGAAAAGAACCAAATCCTATCTTCAGTCCCTTAGAGTAGATGTTTGGGCAATTGTGGAAGGAGGTTACCAATATCTAACCATAGTTCCCATAGATGCAGCAGAAAATAAGACGTATGAAACCAATGCCAAAGTTGTCAATGCATTATTGGGAAGTATGACAGAATTAGAATTTGTTAAAGTGATGCAGTTAAACACGTCAAAATAAATATGGGACAAAATCATTCAAATCTATGAAGGTGATACCAAGGTAAAAATTGCTAAACTCCAAACTCTCAGAATTCAATATGAAACTCTCAAAATGCATAATGATGAAAGTATTGCTAGTTTCTTTCTACATATAGATGATATTGTAAATCACATGAAAAATATGGGTGAAGAAATAAAGGACACCACTTTAGTAGAGAAAATATTAAGATCTCTAACTCCTAAATTTGAGTCAAAAGTGTCTACCATTGAAGAGAAGCAGGATCTGTAGACTCTTACTGTTGTTCAACTTCATGGGATCCTGATTTCTTTTGAAATGAGGAAAGGAGGTCCCTTAGAAGTCAGTGAAGGCGCATTTAAAGCATCTGCAAAAGGAAAAGAGAAGGAATAACACAAGGAATTAGGATATATATCAGAAGAATATGTGGCGAAATTTGTAAAGAAACTTCAATTAGGCATTGGAAGGTTCAGATGTAAACTTCCCTTCAAATGTTTTTCTTGTGGTAGATTTGGTCATTATGTTGCTAAAGTCCTCATAAAGACAACCATGACAAAGGGAAGGATACTACAAAAGGTAATAGGAGACAATTTGAAAATAGAAGAACTTACTATACTCATGAAGATAGTGATGGTTTGTCAAATAGTGAAGAAGGAGATTCCGATCAAGATCTTAAATTACTCATGGATTTTGAGAAAAATACTAATGAGTCTAATGAGAAAATTATGGATGCTTTAGAGGAAAAAAATTTCCTTGAAGAAATTAATCAACTCAAATTTTTCTTTTAAGAAAACAAAGTAGCCATAGATACTTTAAAGCATAAACTCATAGAAAAGGAAAAACATAATGAGAAGTTAGAATGTGAAATAGTAAGCCTAAGAAAGGAACTTGAGAAAATAAAAAATTTGAATCTTCGATTTGCTAAAGGATTTAAAACCTTAGATGAAATTATCAAGGTAAAACACTCTCCTCTTCTGAAGACAGGTCTCAGATACACTGGAGAAACATCTCAAACATAAAAGTCTTTAGCCACCACGAGAAGCTATCTAAATGCAACAAAAACCAATCAGCAAAGCTTCAGTCCTCAGCAAAAGAATAAAGGAATTCCACAGGTAAATCACGTTCACTCTAATCCAAGGATGAAGAACAACAAAAGCACTAGTAAAAATGTAAACAACACCAGAAGATTCTATGATCACATAAATTTCTTCTTTAATGGACGATGTTTCTCATGTCATAATTTTGGTCATAAGGTTGCTCAATGTGTTACATACAAAACCATCATTACTAGAGAAGCAAGAAAATAGAGGAATGAGGCAGGAGTCAAGAAGAACACTTATAATAACTTCTCACCTCTTACAGATGAAATTGAATGCTCATTTTGCAACAACTTTGGACATGTAGAATCTAAATGAAAGAGCAAATTATAGCCAACATCTCAAAAAGAAAAAATATCAACAAGTTCTAAGGTATGGAAAAGGAAGCAGTTACGGTCTGAAAGTTGTGGCATAGCATTGTTTGCAAAAGGACAAGAAAATCAATGGTACATTGCTAGCGGATGCTCAAAACACATGATAGATAAAGAAAAGAATATCACTTTTGGAAATGACTCACCTACTATCATTAAGGGTAAAGGTTCTGTTTTTCTAAAAGAAAAGGTTAAAGCCGGTAATGTTATGTATGTTGATGGATTAAAGCATAACTTTTTGAGTGTTATACAAATGTGTGACCAAGTAAATGAGGTGGTATTCCGATCAAAATAATGTGTGGTTCGTGAACTTGACACAGGAAAGACCATAATAAAAGGAATGAGAACCCTGAGCAATTTGTATATATTGAAAGGTGGCCAAGAACAATTTTACCTAGGAAAGGTAGAGGAAAATGGGTTATGGCACAAATGATTGGGACATCTAATCTTCTCTCAAATAAGCAAATCAAGTAGGCTCAAAGTTGTTCGTGATCTAACAAACATCACTCTACCAGAAAGTACCATATGTAAGTCATGTCAATTCGGTAAGAAAACCAGAGTTCAATTCAATTCCAAAGAAGGATCAACAAGTAAGCCTCTTGAACTTATACATACTAATTTGTGTGGACCAGTAAGGAAAAAGTCACCTCATGGAGAACAATACTATATCTTATTCATTGATGACTTTTCTAGAATGTGCTGGATCGGTTTATTGAAACACAAAGATGAAGAATTTGATAAATTTAAAGTCTTCAAAGCATTAGTTGAAAATGAATTATATCTAAAATTCAAATGTCTCATATCTGACTGAGGAGGAGAATACATATCAAATGAATTCTTTGATTTCTGTGAACAACATGGCATAAAAAGATAATTTTCTGTATCTAAAACTCCTGAAAAAAATGATGTGGAAAAAAGAATGAATAGAACTGTTCAACAAATGGCTTGTGCTATGCTTGATGAGTCTAGAACTCCTGACACCTTCTGGGTTGAAGCTACACATACCACAATAAATATTCTCAACAAGGCTCATGTTCATGTGAATAGTGATAAAACTCTCTATGAACTTTGGTATGGTAAGCCTCCCACTATAAAGCATTTTAGAGTTTTTGGAAGAAAATGTTTCATCAAAAATAATGATGAAGAACTTGGTAAGTTTGAAGCTAGAGTAGATGAAGGAATACATCTTGGTTACTCATCTAGAAGCAAAGGATACAAATTTTACAATAAGAGACTTCAGAAATTTGTTAAATTCTTTGATGTTGTGATTGATGAAGCATGCACATATCCCAAAAAGGTAACATCATAAAAAGAGGACGATGATGATGAATGATTTCCCACATCAAATCGCAATGATATAGAAGAAGAAACTAATGAAGCAGCAGAAGAAGACACATCAGACAATGAAAAGGCTCCATCCAGGTATGTTCAAAAGAATCATCCAGAAACTCAAATTCTAGGAGAAAAGGAATTTTGGGTACAAACAAGAAGAGCCCTTGTAGGATCTTCTAGTTATATAGCATTATTATCCACCATTGAACCACAAAATGTAAATGAATCTACTAAAGATGAATGTTGGGTTAAGGCCATGAATGAATAACTTGATCAAATTGAAAAGAATGATACTTGGGAATTGGTTCCAAAGCCTCATGATAAAAATGTTATTGGGACAAAATGCATATTAAAAATTAAGTTGAATGAAAATGGAGAGGTCATTAGGAACAAAGTTAGACTTGTTTGTAAAGGTTATGTTCAATAAGAAGGTATAGACTTTGAAGAAACATTTTCACCAATATCCATACTTGAAGCCATAAGGATGTTTCTTTCACTTTCAAGTTTTCTAAATTTCAAATTTTATCAAAATGGATGTAAAATCTACTTAATGGAGGTCTAGAAGAAGAAGTATATATTGAACAACCAGAAGGATTCATTTTGGGGAATGATGAAAACCATGTTTGAAAACTCAAAAAGGCTTTATATGCAATAAAAAAAGCTCTGCAAGTAGGGTATTATCATCTTGACAAATATCTTCAACAACAAGGTTTCACAAAATGATCCACAGACAACAACTTGTACACAAAAATTGAGGATGATAAATTGCTAATTATTGTTTTTTATGTTGATGATATCATCTTTGGCAGTAATGAAGAATCTATGAGTTAAAACTTTTCTTTTGTTATGCAACAAGAATTTGAAATGTCTTTACTTGGGGAACTAACCTATTTTCTTGGTCTAAAAGTGCAATAAGAAAAATATGGCATCTTTCTCTCACAAAAAAAATATCTCAAGAAGATTCTGAAGAAGTATGGGATGGAAGATTGCAAACCTGTATGTACTCCCATGATGACAGGATGTAGCCTCAGTTCTAATGATGATTCTCCTGCAGTAAACCAACCAGAGTACAGGTTTATGATTGGAAGTTTGCTTTATCTAATAGGTACCAGACCAAATATCATGCATGAATTTGGGATTGTTGGACGTTTCCAAGCCAATCCAAAGGAATCACATCTTCAGGTAGTAAAGATAATATTCAAATATCTCCAAGGAAATCAAGTCTTTGGTCTATGGTATCCTAATGATGCAGATCTTAACCTTCATGCATACACAAATGAGGATTGGGCTGGAAACGTTGATGACCGGAAATGCACTAGTGGAGGTGCATTTTACATGGGGCCCCAATTAGTATCTTGGTTAAGAAAGAAACAAAGTTCTATTGCCTTATCTACAGCGGAAGCAGAATATGTGGTTGCTACATCTTGTTGTACACAACTTCTTTGGATGATGCAAAACTTACAAGATATACAAATCAAATGCTCTCCACCCATCTCCATCCTATGTGATAATATCAATGTTATTAGTATTTTGAAAAATCCTGTTATGCACTCCCAGAACAAGCATATTCTAATTAAGTATCACTTTCTATGAGAACAAGTGCTTGAGAAAAAGGTTAAATTGGAGTATGTTCCCTCCAAAGAACAAGTTGGTTATATATTTACTAAACCTCTTCCCAAAGAAGCATATGAATAACTCAGACAAAAATTAAGAGTTGTCTCTTCCTCATTTTGGTGTTAACCTAGTCTGCTCAGTCTATAGGTGAAAATTCATAAGGTTGCTTTCTGTATGTGGGTTTCATGAAGTATAGTCACGTATATACACGAGTTTCTTTGCAGACAGTCACATATGTTTTTCTTTGATAGAAAAACAGTGGGACAGACTCAAGATCAACCTTTGACATGCTACTGAGAACTGTGATTTGATTTTTCTTGGTTTGGTGTTGATGGGTACAATCTGCTGATATGGTATTGAGTTATGTTTTTCTCATTGATATTTATCTGATTGATGAAGATGCCTTGATGAATGAGTTTTTGACAATGAACATGTAGGATAGGTTCAAGGGGAGCATTAGCCTTGCAAAGTATAATGCATTGTTGGCACTATGGTTGCTGAATTATGCTAATATTAAGATATTTTGGTCTCTGTTATTAATGTCATATCTATCATTTGATGTAAAGGTCATGTGGAGGCCTATGATCTAATAATTGTCATTTATGGATTTTTGAGGTCATGTCAAATATGTAAACCCACTTGGTTGGGTGGTAGTGTCAAAAATGTAATCCCACATGGTTGGGTGATTGATGTAAGTATGAGTCCTTGGTGATAGGAAGGTCATACTCAGTTGAGTTATAGAGTCATGTTCTTCACTTGAAAATATTTCTGAAGATTCAACATGTGCTTAGGGGGAACATGGAAAATATAGTGCAAATCAGATCCAAAGGAGGAGCTTTGGTCTGCCCTTTTCCCTTGATGTCAAAGGGGTAGAGTATCTTGGTGTTTGAATAATGATTATTTGATGTATCTAATAGGTTTCTACAAGATGAGGTGATCAACACCAACATGGTTTCCATCAAGTCCAAAGGGGTATATTGTTGGCATTAAGATGCATATGTTGTACTTGATGACAACTCATTGTAACAAAACAAGTATATGGTAACTAGATGAATCCATAGGCCAGTTCATAGGTGAAAGAGTGATGGAACAAAATAAAAGAATGATGGGAAAAAGGTTTACAAATTAGAATCATAAGTTTGATAAAGGAAAATATTTGAAGATCTATACGTTGGTTCATCAAGGCCAAGTCGCGTACACACGCAGGTACAAAGAAGCAAAGTCACGCACATGCTGGTGCACTAATTTAAGAATACCAAGGGTACATCCATGGTATTAGCCCACAATATTTAGCGCAGTAATGGTTACTTGATCCCGTCCAAGATTACCACCGACACTAGTGTAATTTTGACCCATGTTATTGGCTAAGGCTCTCACTATATAAGGAGGTGAAGATCAAAGTGCTAAGTGTGCATGTCAAAGGGTTTTTGATGAAAACTTCAATCTAAAGTATATTTGCATTGTAAGGGCCATAGTTCACACATAGATCTAAAATAATTATGCACCGATGAATATAATGGTGGATCAGGATCATGAGACCTGAAATGACTTTCCATTGTATGATCTCCTCATGGATTGACTAGATCTAAGTATTAACGCATGTTGTTATATATGAATATTATGATTTGGGTCTTTCTGAAGTTCTGAAGAGATGCACAATTTTAGGTCAAAATTTGCAGATCTGTATGCAAGTTGGTGTCGGTGAAGTCGCGTATACACACAGGTTCATTTCTTCAAAGTTGCATATATAAAGGAAGGATTTCTATTCGTAAATGACCGATCAACCTTATCAATGTTGTTGTATCTCTGTTGTTTGTCAATGATGCCCATATGTTGATTTGGGTTGAGTGATAAAGTATGAAGTAGAACTGAGTGAATGATGAAGTTGAATTTGGTTACATGTTGATTGGTTGAAAAGATTATTGATGCTGCTAATTGTATGAGGATTCTGTAAGCTAACAAAATATTTCAGAATAACTTTTGTCAACTCTATGTCTGATTCTGAATGAAATGTTTTTTACTATATTGAGATCTGTACGCAGTTTGCTCTATATAAAAGTGCGTATACATGCGGGTTGCCTTAAGTGAAGTAGAGTATGCATGTTGGCATATGAATGATTAGGGTTTTAGTTGATTCTGTGTTGATGCAGTATTCTGAGTTCAATTATGTGTTCTGGTTAGAGCGATCTCACTATTTTGTTTGAATTAAGTCGGTATTTCCTTCAGTTGATCTATAAGTTTTGATGAATTAAAGAAGTTGGATCTAGTGTAAAAATTTATGAAACATGGTCCACGGATGTTGCTAAGGGTTGGAGCCTTTAGTGAAGAATTAAAAGCTTCCTACCAGTAGTAGCTCGTAATCAGATCAAGGGGTTGGACCTCCCTTAAAGTAGGAGCTGGAGAACAAGTGAAGGTTATAGCCTTCAACAGGTGGGTGCCTATGTACTGGCATGAGTCTACACCAATACAAGAATGTAAGAAGTTTTCGATATTAATAAGTTTGAAGACTGAGATGACAACAATGGTGGTTTTCTCCCACATTGGGTTTCCACCTTAAATCCTAGTGTTCATGTGTGTTTCTTATGTGTAACACTTTATTCTGTTCTTACTGCACTTGCTTATTGCTTATCAAATGCCTGATAAATCTCTTACATTCTGGTTTAAGTTTAACAGATAAAGAATTAGCTGTTTTACAAGTTTACTAAGCATACACTAGTTTCTTTTACAATAGTCGTGTACATATACGAGTTGGGTTAAGTGAAGTCGCATACATATTTTAGAAAATAAAATTATTATTGTGAGTTTTTTAAGTACTGATTCACCCCCTCTATCAGTATTTTTCTGACAAATTGGTATCAGAGTAGGTCCTTCAAAAGAATCTTGATTGCTTGAAGGAAGATCTCCCAATATGAGCAATCAAGATGGAACACCATCTATCAAACCACCACTCTTTAACAAAAATAATTTAATATATTGGAAGACAAGAACTCGATCATATCTTCAATCCCTTGGAGTAGACATTTGGGCAATTTTGGAAGGAGTACTCCAATATCCATCCACAGTTCCCACAGATGCAGCATAACAGAAGATGTATGAAACCAATGCCAAAGCTGTCAATGCATTAGTTGGAAGTCTGACAGAATCAGAATTTGTCAAAGTTATGCATTTAAACACAACAAAATAAATATGGGACACAATCATTCAAAGCTATGAAGCTGATACCAAGGTAAAAAGTGATAAACTCCAAACTTGTAGAATTCAATATGAAACTCTCAAAATGCATAAGGATGAAAGTATTGCTAGTTTCTTTCTACATATAGATGAGATTGTAAATCGCATGAAAAATATGGGTGAAGAAATAAATGACACCACGTTAGTAGAGAAAATATTAAGATCTCTAACTCCTAGATTTGATTTAAAAGTGTCTACCATTGAAGCGAAGTAGGATCTGCAGACCCTTACTATTGTTCAACTTCATGGGATGCTGATTGGTTTTGAAATGAGGAAAGGAGGTCCCTCAGAAGTTAGAGAAGTTGCATTTAAAGCATCTTCAAAAGGAAAATAAAACGAAGAACACAAGGAATCAAGATATATATCAGAAGAAGATGAGGTGAACTTTGTAAAGAAACTTCAAATGGGCATTGGAAGGTTTAGAGGTAATATTTCCTTCAAATGTTTTTCTTGTGGTAGAGTTGGTCATTATGCTTCTAAATGTCCTCATAAAGACAACCATGAAAAAGGAAGGATACTGCAAAAGGTAATAGGAGACGGTTTGACAATAGAAGAAGTTATTATAGTCATGAAGATAGTGATGGCTTGTCAAATAGTGAAGAAGGAGAATCTGAACAATATCTTAAATTACTCATGGCTATTGAGAAAAATACTAATGAGTCTAATGATAAATTTTTGGATTCTTTAGAGGAAAAAGATTTCTTTGAAGAAATTACTCAACTCAAAATTTGCTTGGAAGAAAACAAAGTAGCCATAGATACATTGAAGCATCAACTCATAGAAAAGGAAAAGCACAATGATAAGTTAGAATGTGAAGTAGTAAGTATACAAAAGGAACTTGAGAAAATAAAATCACTGAATCTTAGATTTGCTAAATGATATGAAACCCTAGATGCAATTATCAAGGTATAATGCTCTGCTCTTATGAAGACACGTCTTGGATACACTGGAGAAACATATTAAATTGAAAATTCTTCAACCACCACAAGAAAAGTCTTACATTCAGGTTTAAGTTTAACATATAAAGAATTAGTTGTTTTACAAGTTTACTAAGCATACACTAGTTTATTTTACAATAGTCACGTACATATGCAAGTTGGGTTCAATGAAGTCCCGTACATATTTCAAAAAATAAAATTGTTATTGTGAGTTTTTGAAATACTGATTCACCCACCCCTAGTATTTTTCCCAATAGGCATGTCAGTGGTTGCGGACTTTTTCATCTAATTTGGGGCCATCGACCCTAGATTCCGTGCCAACTTTTTAGTGCTAGGACTTAGGCCACTGCCTAGAACTTCAAGAAAATTTCAGAAATGATTAATAACAATGAAATAAGGCTACTAATACAATCATTAGTACAATTACTTTATCTGAACCCTACTAGCCATGACAGGCATTTCATCAAACATGTCACAAATATGTAATCTATAGGTCATAACAACAGATTTGAGCATAGGGGTCTCATAATTATATGAGATTCGTAAAGAAGCATTGTTTCTCTATCAAAATAGTTGCATTATCATATGTTAGGTCAAATATTCATTGTTCATTCATTTTCAAATCAAAACATGATGCGATCCATTCACCAAGTATGTCATAAAACATACTCATAACCAGGATATAACCAACATAAATAACAAGGATATAAAAACCGTAAGAATCATATATGAACTAGTACATTTACACATGAAATACTAAAAAGAAAGGGCTCTTATTAATGAATGCATAAGCCACCAAGTTCGGGACTTCCACGATCCACCCAACTATAGATTGGTTCAACCAAATCATTCTTTTAGCCAATCACCCTTGTGCCATATTCCAAGCATGAATGTGGGATCTCATAAAAAACTCAATTGAAACCAAACTAGGGCTTGCAAAAGCCAAACACCTCAACCCTCAACCAATGATTCCACCTCATGGTTAGACATCACTAACCATCACCAGATTGGTCTTTACCCAAGTTGTCCAGGGCTCTAGAGCATTTGCTCCAACCAAGAATTTCAGGACTAACAAATCAACCCACAGCTGCTACTAGGCTTCCAAAGCATTTTTCCAACCAAGGCTTCTAGGACTAGTAACCCAACCTACCATGGGCCTCCAAATCATTTTTCCAACCAAGGCTTCCAAGAATAGTAACTCAACCCAAGCTATTATAGGGTTCCGAGGGCATTTCTCCAACCAAGGCTTCTAGGAACTCATAAATCAACCCACAACCAAACGAACATGAGCACCAACTACAAAACAATGATAAAAGTCTCAACACCATGGCTATCCAAGAAATGGAAAGGCTAAGACAATCCATTGTCAATCCAGGCAATCCTCCATGCCAATGATAGATCATGACCAAGAAACCACATCCATGTGCCATGCACGCCAAAACTAGAAAGGAAACCATACATGTAATTCAGTACCTACAAGCAAAACCCACTGTAGGCACTGATATCAATTGTCCTCATGTGCTTTCCTGATTTTTTTTTCCTTCTTGCTCCAAATCCCAAGTATTCCACACTCCTCCAATTGTGATCCAAGAAAAATCTAAGTGTCCCAGAGTATGAGAGAGAGAGATTAGAGAGGGAGCTCCAAAACTGAACTGACAAAAGGTAACAACTGATCCTAAGAATCCTTTTTATTAATGATGCCTCTATTTTCTTCAATTTCCATTATTTTCCTTCATTTTCACCCTCACATGCAACTTGTGACCTTTCGCCTTCCTTTTCTCCTAATTTCCATTATTTTCATAAATCAAATGCCAAATAATACCACTTTGCCTTTCCCAAACCTTTTCCATTGCCTTTTCCAATTTCCTTAGCCATAATAAACCAAATGAACACCCACACTAGGATGTTTTTCCAACACTCAACTTGGAATACGTGTCCCATGACCTTGGTTATTACATGGATTTTTAACTAGGGTTGTTACAGAACCCTCCCCCTTGGGGGAACACCGTCCTCAGTGTTCAGTGACACATACAACCAACAATATCGTTGAAAGAAAAACATACTTCCCATGGAGCTTTATAACTTAGATCGTTGTAGTATTTACAATGATCAACTTGCTAAAAATAAAACCAACATGACAAACATTACAACATGACAACCATAATGACATGACACCCATACTGCTTATTGGAGATTTATAACACAACTCATGGAATTATTTACATCCATATACATATATATACATATACCAAAACACCACACCAAAACATATACCAAAAACATTCACTCGACCAACGAATAAAGAATGATACATAACTTACATCTAATCAACCATCTCCTATGTAGCTTCATCGGGCCCAAAGTGCTTCCACTACACTTTAACCTACTCAATTGCTTGGTTCTTAAGCATCAACATCTTTCTTTGTAAAATGCATTGAAGTTCCGATTGTAATTCTCCTTTTATCTCCACCTACAATATAAACCAACTAAGCACATGATCAATATCTTTAACATACTTCTTAAGCAATGACAAATGGAAAACATCCTGGACTTCCACTATTGGAGGCAATGCAAGTCGGTAGTATACTAGACCAATCCTCTCAAGAATCTTGAAAGTTCCACAAAACCAAGGTGCCAACTTGGCATATCATCCAATCCTCAAGGAGATCTCCTTGCGTTTGATGTGCAAGTACACCTATTCACAAACTTGAAACTCCTTAAACATCCTGTTCGAATCAGCATAACATTTCTTTTTGTCCTGTGATTCCTTTAGATTCTTCTTGATTACCTAGATTTCTTGTTCCACCTTTGCCAACATATTCGGTCCTATCAATGCCTTGTTCACTAGATCGCTCCAACTAATGTGAGTATTACAACTCTTCCCATAGAGTGTCTCAAATGGGCTCATCCTCAGAGCCCCCTAATAACCATTATTATAAGTGAAGTCAACCAACAGAAGGTACTCCTCCCATATCCTCTGCTGATGCACCACATACATCCTCAACATGTCCTCCAATATCCCATTTACCCTCTCTATATTTCCATCTATTTGTGGATGATAAGTTGTGTTGAAGGCCAACTCTATCCCCAAACCCATAAACAACTCCTTCCAAAACTTGGAAGTGAACTTATCACCCCTGTATGACACAATATTCCTCAGTACACTTTGTAACCTCACTACATAAATGATGAAGACTTGTGCTACAACATCAGTTGAATAAGTAGACTTAACTGGAATGAATTTCTCTACCTTTGTTATACTGTCCACAACAACCATGATAAAAGCATGTTTTCTACATGTCCTCTGCAAACCTATAATGAAATCCACGGAAATGACCTCAAATTTGCACTCTGGAACCGAAATCGGCTATAGTAGTCCACATGGATGCTTACATTCTGCTTTCACCTACTGACAATCCAAACATCTAGCCACAAACTACGCCACTTCTTTCTTCAAGTTCAGCCAATAATATAACTTATTCATTGTTGTCAATGTATTCTGATATCTTGGGTGACCAAAATATAGATTAGCATGAAATTCCCTCAATACAAGATTCTTGAGATCACTTTTGTCCGACACATATATTTTGTCCCTAAATATGACCAAACCATCTGCTATGAGATGCTAGTTCTCATCATGATCACCTATACCCAAACTCACACTTTGACAATTTTACATAGTTTTTCATTTTTCAATACATCAAGCACTTTCTTGACATGGCATACATGTTCATTCCAACTTTTACTAAAGATAAGAATATCCTTTAGATATACAAGAACAAATTCATCAATGAAATGCCTAAAGAGATCATTCATGACCCTCATGAAAGTGGCTGGAGCATTGAAAAGTCCGAATGGCATCACCATCCATTTGAACAACCCCTATTTGGTCTTGAAGGCAGTTTTCCACACATCTTGCTCTGCAATTCGGACCTGGTGATAACCACTATGCAACTAAAATTTGGTGAAATAGATAGCATTATTTTTTTTTCTATTAATAAGTCATCAATGTGGGGAAGAGGGTAATGATTTTTCATCATGATTTTGTTTAGCGCTCGATAATCCACGCACATCCTCCATGTGCCATCTTTATTCAACACTAAGACAATTGGTGAGCCGCATGGAGAAGTGATCGGTCTGATGACCCCTTGATTCAATAGTTCCTACACCTATGTTTTGATCTCCTCCATCTCAATGGTCGACATCCTGTACATGTCAATATTTGGTAAAGGAGCATCATGCTGCAAATGGATCTCATTTTGGATTTCCCTCTTCGAAGGTAATCCCCTTGGTTCCTGAAACATCTCATCATAGTTAAAAATAAATTCACATAATTCCTTTTTATTCACATGATCACAACCCTGGAAAGCATCGAATAAGTCTGCATCTTTTCCCCTTACAACCATAAGCATGAAACCCTTACTGGAATTCACCAACCTCTTCATTTGCCCTACACTTACAAGGCTGGCATTGATTTTAGTTTGATGAGCGCTTACAATATGTTCTACCCCATATTTTATGATTTGGTATTTGTTTTCATGACGGAAGAAGATTGCCTTTCTATCATATATATATGGACTCCCTAACACCATGCCACATATATCCGATGGTATCACATCAAGTTTCACCTCATCCACTAACTTAGAAGCGATCAAATTTAATCTTTCATTGCTTAGTTACATTCAGTTTTTCTTTATCATGTATCCATCCAAGTGGGTAAGGTTTTGGATATGGTTTGGTTTCCAAGCCTAACTTCTTTACCAAGAACTCTGAAATTAAGTTTGCTTAGGATCCAGTATCAAGTAGAGTTTCCACTTTTGTATGATTTATGATAACTCTAATATGAAATAGTTCAATTCTATTTCGTTCATTAGGAAGAGACTCATCTATTGAACTAGTGCCTTCATGTGATTCAAAATTAACATGAGGTGTAAGAGTACCTTTTGTTCCTGTTGTTGTGATCAATGCTTCATCTCCGGAATCGGATCCAAGGTCTTGCTACACAGTTGCCATTGTCTTTTGCTTGCCTTTTCCTCCATACTTCTTTGGTCTCTTTTCTAGGTAGAGTTTCCAACAATGATCGTTGTCATGACCTTCCTTTTTGCAGTGAGTGCAATAAGGTATTTCTCCTTCATCTTTCTTGGTTGATGCCGTCCTCTTCTCCTTTCCTTTTCTTTTCACTTTGGGTTTTCCGTTTGGAGGTTTGAAAGGTGGTTTCTTGAAATGATCATCTCTTTCATTTTTTCCCCCGTTCTCAAGATGGATGGCCTTTACATTGGTCGAGTCAATAGTAGTTGTTTCAAACAATAATAATGAATTTCTAAGGTAACTATGTAATGATCCAATATACTTAGTTACTACTTCAGGTGAGTCAAGTGAAATGCCCAAATTAAGTGCCTATTTTATAAATTCCTCTATAAATATTTGAACATCCTGACCTATGCCTTGCCTTAAGTATTTCCAATCCATTAAGGCTTTTTGTTTATAACCCAAGGGATAGAATTGTTCATTTAATGCATAAATGAAACTAGACCATGAGGAAAGAAGATTACCCACACTCTTACTGCTTTGCAATTTTCTCTCCCACTAGACGAGAGCAGTGCTACTCAACCGAAGAGAGGCCAGCTGAATCTTTTCCTCGTCCTCTTTGATCTGCTAAATCCTATAGTAGATTTCAATCTGCTTAATCCAGTTATTAAGATTTTCTGCATTACTTTCACCGTTAAACATGGGAAGATCAAATTTGACGTCTAATTTAAAGAAAGGTTTCTTAGATGCATCCATTGAATTTCTATGATGATGGTGATGAGAGGAAGAAGAACTTTCTCTCGTGGAAGGAGAAGGTGGGGGTTCTTCTCCACCATTTCCATGCACTGAAACTTGTTCTTCTAGATTTCTCTCTTCTACTTTCTCCAGCATTGAAAGCAACTAACCGACATTTTCTGCCATTGTATAGAAGGTTTTGCGGAAATTTTTCTCCTCTTCACGACGAGCCTCTTCATTTGCCATGTTTCTCCTTTGATGTGCACCCCCGCTTCGGGATGGAAAGACTTTAGTTTCCCTTCACCTCTATGGAACCTATTTCTTGTTAGCATACAAACATGAAATTCACATCTAAAAAGACCTACTCTGATACCACTTGATCCAAGATCTTTTGCTTATAAATGTATTAAAGAACTACATGCATAAATTGTAGCTTAACATACAAATTTAATGTACACATGAGAGAAGAGGAGAAACACATAAAGCATGAAAGAAGACAACAAGACTTGATAACGGAGTTCATCCGACTTGGACTATGTCTCCAGGCCCTGCTCAATCAATGGGGAGGCCTTCATTCATTAAGTGGCATGAGAAAGAAGAGTACAAGCATCAGTTACAAAAAAGGATTTTTATACCTCCATACTGAAAAATGGCCGAAAAATGCAGAACTTTGATGGAGAAACGAAAAGCCCCATTGCGTTCATGGCATCGAGAAATGTTGAAACCATATAAAATTTGTCAAATTTTGACAAAGTGAAAATCTCGCCTTCCTGCAAAAATCTGCCTCGAACTGCATGTGCTCCCTCCTCTGCGATGGGCGCACTGATGAACTTAGTGTTAAATAGAAAACAGGCTGATGGATTTCTCAAGAATGTCATTGGCTGAGTTGGTTTAAGATCCGTTTGGTACAAAGGAGGTCGGGTGGTCAAACCCCGCCTCCTCCTTTTTTTACATACCAAATCTTTATTTTTAACAAGGGTCGGGCTGGGCCCGCCTTGGGCGGCCCACCCACCCCACCTCCATCGGCTCTATTGCATTTAAGGATGTGGTGTCAGGCTGTCGGGATTGGGTCTGGGCGCCAAGGGTTGGCTCACCCAAAAACCTCCACCATTATTTTGTTTTCAACAGTCCCATGGGAGGGGCCGGGGATCATGGCTCGCCCCTCTACCAATATATATTATTGTTATGGTTTGGGGTGGTTCTGTGGGAGGGGCCAAGGGTAATGGCCCGCCCCTCCACTAAACATTTCTTGTGGTATGGGTTGGGGTGGCGGGGTTGGTGGCCTGCCACCCTGTTGTGGGGAAAAATGCCTATGCAAGACGATCCTATCCACCTAAGGTGTGACAGTGCCTTAGCAACAAACAGAGACATCTATTCTAGTATTCTTCCTTTATGAATTAAGAATGAAGAGAGATGGATGGACTAACCGGTGTCTTCCGTTTGTCCCTCGATCCAGTTTCCCTTCTCTTGGAGAGTTCCCAGCTACTTGCCTTCTCGCTCGCCCAGCTTCAAGAGGTTTCTGCAAGATCACAAGAAGAGAACACTACACAAGACATGGATTCATATTCATAACTAGTTCAGGATTAGAAGTAAACTAAACATACTAATGCAATCATACATCAAGAATACATCAGCATATAGGAGAAACCAAGATAGCTTTATTGATGAATAACAAGGTTCAGGAAGAGATACAACCCAGAGGGCTCCAATCCAGCATCTCCTTCCCAGCAAATGGAATTCCTATCTTCACCCCCTTCAAAGCATTAAGCACCCAATGATTCCAATCTCAAACCAACAGCAATTCTTTGCAATAACAAAATTCCAGCCTCTAGATCTCATGGAGGAGAGATCCATATATATATGTTTGGAGAGAGGATGAGTCAGCTTGAGATCTGACTAGTGTCCTCTCCCTCTGTCAGTTCTTGATTCCACTTGGAGGTTCTTGCTTCCACTTGGAGATTTGGAACCTCTTACTCATCACCAGTCGAATTCCCTGAGGCAAGTGTCATTTTGGAAGCTTCCTGGGTTCTGACACCTTGAGAAATGAACTTGCCACATGTCCACTCTCGCTCAGTGCAGGTAGCCATTGTTGCCTTTGACATTCAGCGCAGGTAGCCAGTGTTGGCTTTGACATTCAGCGCAAACAGCTAGTGGAGCTACTGAATTGATCCTGAATTGACTTGTTTTTGAGCAGTTTCTGGTCGAGAACTTCTGTGAATTGTTGTGGTTTGTTAGCCTTGTTCCTATAGGGGTAAGAACAACATGTTTAGGGACTTTGGATCCCTTAGATTATGGACATTTCATGCTTAATGCTGTAAGGCACAAAAATGTCTATAACAGTTGCCCCCTAAAGTATGAGGCTGTTTATCGGGCGAAATGCTTTATCAGGGGGATCCGAAGTTCATCGAATGCTGGGAGGAGACCTGTAATAAGATACAATACAATACATTATTTTTCATACTGCTTTCATGATCTAGCTGAGGCGGGCATTCCCATGCTCAGCTTTATAAATTCATTTTTCTGTACATAGAACAGACAATCGTCTGATGGTAGACTGATAATTTTGATGAAATTATCATCCTTTGAGTAGGATGATTATCTGCTGCAATGATGTACATGTCAATGTCTTTATCTTTCCTGAATATATATCGCAGCCCGGATGGATGAAACTAGATCTGGGGTCTTCAAACTCGTTCGATCTTCACTCTAAGTACAAGTCGATCCATGTGAGAAATGTTCTGAAGTCGAACATGGAAAGACATCGCTTGATTATCGGTCGATGAGGTAAACCGTTAACAAGCGCGAGAGGAATCACCGATAATGATAATGACCCTCAAGGTACTGCAGTACAATTCACGTGGTGTGAATAAAGGACTTGGCGTCGAACACCACGCAAAATCTTTCGGTCGAAGGTCATTGATGTATACCTGTCGCCGGAAGTGAGAAACTTGCCATTGAGGCATGCAAGCTTCAAAGTACTGAAGGGGTTGTTCCTAGATCAACTTCTTGGATAATGAGCTGATGTCGACAAGAAGCGATCCGTCAAAGGAGGGCCTTAATGAATCCCACATCAATGACACGGAACGGAGCTAATGATTTTGATGGAGGTGAAAACGATCTGTGACATATGATTCAGGGTGGCGGTCATGAAAGGATGAAGGATAATGTATGGCAGTGGATGGGACACGGTTGACTTTTCTGAACGACTTCTCTTGAACATATGGCGACACTGATGTGATGGATTGGTAGCATTACCCCAAATATGGATGGTATGGCGAGACCATGGATGTGACCGGTGAATGAAACAAACCAACCCAATTGTGGTATGGAGGAAAAGTGTCATGTTCAAGAGCGACTTGCTACCATCAAAGTTTTCTTTAGTTTCTCCCAATTTTTCCCCAGTCATTGTTGACCAGTACCTCTTTATTTTTGTCAAGCTTGAGGAGGATAACATATGCTTGTTCTATAACCTGCCCTTCGGGCAAGCCCATCGCTATGTTTTAACGAGCCTAGTGATAGTGAAACTCGTTCTCGTCTAAAGACAAGTTTGTCGCTATTTAGTGATTTTAACAAGTCTAACGACAAGGATAACTCGGTCCTTTTCATTTTTAGAGAGTCTGAAAAGGTACATAAAGTTAACTCCAAAAGTCCTTTTTCGTCATCTAATCCCTTAAGTCTGAAAAAGTATAAAACAATACAGAAGGGATGAGTTTTCGATAGTTTTAACGAGCCGAATAAAACAAGTGCTCGATCTTTTTGTGCAATAATCCCTCAGGTCCAAAAAGATTAAAATCTAGAGGAGGGATAGCTCTTCCTGTCCCTTTAACGAGATGGAAGGCCAAGGACTCGGCAATCTTTTCATATTTTACGAGTCAGTTGAAAAGAGCTTAAAGCAGACTCGTCTTTTGAGGAACGAGTGATAAACAGGGTTAGCAGCTAATTCCAGGTACAGGTTGGAATTTTCCAATCACGGCAGTGTCACAAGGATGGCTAGGTGAAATCACTCTTCGCAGTTGTTCCTCAAAATGGGTAAACAATCATATGGAGGTGAACGATCGGCCAATGGAAAAGTGGAGGTGACGGTGCAAACACGACCAAGGCTTTAATGGTTGATGATATTACATTCACTGTGGTTATTTACCGGGATAGTTCATTTTTTAACGAGCTTAAACGCGGGTGGAAACATTTGCTCGATCTTATGTTTATTTTTTAACGAGCATGAACTATGTGCTAAAACTGCTCGGATCTTGCGTTTATTTTTTAACGAGCATGAACTGTGTGCTAAAACTGCTCGATAAGTTTGCATGCCCCCAGCATAATAACGCAAATCGAGGTGCATGCCCCCCAAGCTTCATTGCATTCAACTTGGTGGTTGGAATGAAGGTTTACCTTCGAGACTTGAAAAGGGGATTTGTTTCATTTTTTAATGAGGTTGACACAGTAAAAGAACTATCCTCATGGCTCCTTGTTTCATTTTTTAACGAGGTTGACACGAGATTAGAACCGTCCTCGGAGCCCACTGTATTTACAGTATTTCTATTAGGGCGATGATCCACGCTGACAAAATGTTTAGGAATCTTCCGAATCCATTAGATATAGAAGATTTCATATTGTAGGTTTCCACTGTGGCCACTTCCGCTAGATTACTTGCAGGCGATAGGGCAAAAGTACCCATTAAGGCAGGGTCTTTTAGGAGACCTACTCCAATATTTTGAAGCGAATGATTGCTTCCATGGATCATTGGAATGCTTCCCGTAACTTGTGAACTGTCGGGGAGGAAAGTTTGTTGGTTGACGACTGTAATTCCTCCTTGAAAGGGAAATGCAATCTTCCTGAAGTAGGTCGACACAACTGCGGCCATGGCATATATCCAGGGCCTTCCCAGTAGGATGTTGTAATCGAGGTTTCCATCAATTACTTCAACATCAATTCCTACTGTTTTGTCCCCTAGTTCAACTTGCAAGTTACTTAAAATCCCGTATGGAGTGTATGATTGTCCATCAAATGCTTTTAACGTCGTTGACGATCTCGACAAGGGTGGTGAGCCTAAATTCTTCCAGCAACTCATCGACATAATACATGTAGATGCCCCCTCATCAATAATTGTTCAATGAACAGTTTTGTTGAGGGCTTTCACTTGAATAAGGAAAGCTCGTTGAGCTGGTAACTGAGGGTCATATCCTTTATGATCAAAGGCCACAAGATTGGAGTCCATTGGGTCAATTTCACCTATTGCTGATAATAAAGCTTGCTCTTGGGAGAGGCAATTTTGCGGTACCTCAAGCGTCGACATAGCGGACGGCGATTGGGCCAGGTCCTCTATTATATTATAATTCTGTGCTATTTTTGCACGAGGATTAAATGTTGACTTGTACACTACTCCCTTTGGCGACTTTATCATTTGTTCAGGAATGGTGGGTGGCACAACTTTGGTCAAAGTTGTTGTCGAACTACTAGGTTGTTCATTAGCCTTGTTATTCGACACCTGTGGATTCCTGTAATCTTTATTCCTTGCCAAAGCATCATTTTGCTGCTTTGAGATAGACAACATAAGCACTTGGGATCGGGAAGCATTTTGATTAGCAACCAGTTTGGTACCCGGGCTCGGAAACGGATCAGTCAATACTGCTGAGGTTTTTGAACTCTTAAAGAGTTTCTTAACTTCAACTATATGTGGACAATCTCTCGTCCAATGATCCTCATCGCATATATGACACCCCGCAGGGGGTTTCCTTTTTCTCCCTTTCCTTTTCTTCTTGCCCCCTGGTTGCTTCAGTTGTTTGCCCTTGTCGGTCGACGTGGCATTTACTTCCGAGGCAAGAAGTTCCTCATTTGCATTTTGACTGGAAATCTTACGGGCCATTTTAGATGTAGCCTTTGTCAATTTCGTGTCTGTCGTGCCAATCACGCCATCGATGGCATGAGAGTCATTGTTTGATTTAGGAGGAGGAGGAATTGAGAATTCCGGTCTAGGGGCGTCAGGTATTTTGTCGTAGAGCATGCCAGACTGAGTATAGACCAATTCCAGATATTGCGCACGAGCGATGACTTGCTCTTCCGTTACGACTCCCCCCTTTGCCACATCTTCCGTGATTGTAGGAAGTAAGGATTTGATAAACCATTAAGCTAATAGCTGATCGGGAACGTACGTTTTTACCATCCTACGATGACGTCGCCACTCATGTATATGATCAGATATGTGAGTGGCCGTTGTCTGTTTGAAGTTGGTTAGGAGTTCCGTTCCCGTTTCATACCTTATCGGTAATTGAAAATGGGTTAAGAAAGTCGTGGCTAAGGTACTGAAGTTGTTGAACGAAGCTCTAAGCAATTCAATATACCATTTTGCCGCTGGACCAGTTAACGTCCTCTGAAAAAGGCAAAGCCTAATCGAATCATTGTTTAGGGTGTTTGATGAACACCACAGATGAAATGTCATCACATGATTCGACGGATCTTCACCCGGATTTCCATTAAATTTAGGAATATCTGACGGAAGTTTATGCGGAATCGCTGGCCACCAAGCGGCATAAGCAATTGGATCATTCGTCAGCCAGTTTAGATATGGTAATTCTAGAGTTGCTATAAAGGGCAATTGTTGATTCAGGTTAGGCGAAGCATACCCAGGATAAGATGTAATCGCCTGAGCAGTGGGTGTTTGCATACCAGCATAATGTATTTGATGCTGGCAACTTTGACAAGGTTGATGGGCATAACCATTATAATATGGTTGTTGATTACCGCTTTGGAAATGCGATTGCCCATTACTTACAAAGACTTGTTGCTCAGGTCCTTGATATGATTGCTGGAATGGGGGTTGTTGAGTTTGAACCAGCTCTGGTTGTTGAACCATTTGCTGTTGACCAATACTGGATGATTGACCAAGATGAGGAGTCACAGTATTTGTTTGATCCTGAGTCGCTCCAGATAAGGAGGCACCAACCTGAGGTTGTGATTGAGTCGTTGAGACAAGAGGCTGTTGTATTGCAACCTGAGGCTGTTGGGGTTGACATACAACAGGTAGCGCTTGTACTTGCGACGCAGTAACTGTTAGGATATTCCGACACATAGGATATAGTTAAGTTCAACTTGGTCTAGCATAGAGTTAGGTTAGAGTTAGGTAAAGTGTGTTTCTTTACCGTTGTACATTTTGTAACTTACAATCCGACGGTCACGATATGTAGTGATCTGACGGTTCACTCTCACCTCGGTATTACCGACACTTGATCCGTGGCTTGACACCCGATTGGTCCATGAGTTCTATTTAAAGCGCATGGAGGGTCATTGTTCGGGTAATCCGTGCATGAGAGAAGCTTATGTAAATTTCCATTCTTTGATTAATAAATTGTCTGTACCCACGTTGGGACAGGCCGTGGACTGTTTCCCTCCTTGCACTCTGAGGGTTTTAACCACGTCAAAAATACTGGTGTATTGATTTGAGATCTGGTTGTGAGCGGTGTCCTTTTGGTATTCTTTCTGAGGAACTTACCCTGTAAATTCCTACATGGTATCAGAGCTATTTGAGGGCCGCGTCCGTTGGTGATCCAAATCTGAAGCCGGTAGAACTGCATGCGGCTGTCGTTTCCTAGATCTGCTGTTTCTGACTGCTTTCGGGCCGAGAGGACTGCTCTGTTGCGTTCGGAGCATCTGTTTCAGTGAGGAACCCCTTTCGTTTCACGCGAAAAGGTTTCCGGTAGCCCTAGCTGCGTCATTTTTCAGATCGGGAGGTATACAGTGTTTTTTTTTTGCAGTTTACTGTCTTTTTCTCTCTGCTTATTTCGGTTTCGGTTTATTTAGCCTTTTTTTTTCCCGGATCTATACCTTTCATTTCTGCGTATGCTCTTTGCCCTGCAACTCTGTGCGATCTGGGCAAATCAGAAACAGAAAGAAAGGATTTTTCTCATGCGTATGCTCTTTTCCCTGCACCTTAGTGTGATCTTGGAAAATCAGAAACATTGAGAAAAATATTTAGTTTTTCGGTTAAAAGCTAACTTTGAGATTTTTTTTAAAACTCTAGTTTTTTGGCTAAAGCTAACTTTGAGCCGTAAGGTTCGTTTTTCTTTGCATATTCGTGTTGGGTTTTGTGTTTTGTGTTTTGTAGGGGAAAAGAGCCTTCCCAAGGCAAGCACGCAAATCGAGGCCCCCCCCCCCCCCCCCTCTCTCTCCCTCTCTCTCTCTCTCTCTCTCTCTCTCTCTCAAATATTTTGTATAGATCAATTGGTTCAAAGACTTTTTAAGAGAGTAGAGGTCTTGGGTTCAAGTCTCCATTTTGTGGGGGCGGATTTTTTCATTCCCGCACATTCGCGCACTTTGCCGGCAACGTCAACAATTTTTTTTCAAAAAGCCATATCTTCTTCATCCGGAAGCCTTTTTCAGAGCCGTTTTTTTTAAAACCGCCTATTTTTTCGAGATCTATCCATTGGACCACTTACTTTCAGCATCTTCAGCTTCAGGTTTTTTTCAAAAAATGGAAAGTCCATGCCAAGTCATTCTTGACAGCACTAACTACTTCCAATGGGTAGCCTACATGGGAGATTTACTTAGAAGTAAAGGTCTCTTCAGAATAGCCACAGACCAAGAGAAGAAACCCAAAGATGAAGACAAGGCCGAAAAATGGGAAAATAGACAAGATCAAGCACGTGGTTTGATAGGAATGTCTGTTTCTCCTGATCTTAGATTCCACATTGCAGAAATTGAAACTCCTCATGAAGCATTAGAAAAACTTGCTAAAGTTTTTGGGATTAAAAATGAAATTAGAGCCCATCAACTTGAGAATGAGTTGCTTACTTTGGATCCTAATAATTTTTCTTGCATTGAAGATTTCTTGTCCAAATTCAAGACCCTTAGATATCTCTTGGAAGGTGTTAAAGTTAAGAAAGAAGATGGTAACCTTATTTATTCCATCCTTACTAAGTTGGGACCAGCCTACTCTGTATTTGTTTCCACTTTCCATTCTACAAGGGAAGCTTTCATTTGTCAAGGCAAAGACTACAAACCCCCTTCCTTTGACTCCTTTTGTGATTCCTTAATAAGAGAACAAGAAAAACTCTTACACCTTGGTCTTCTTAATCTTGGAAACTCTTCCTCGAAAGCGTTAGCCGCCCAGCAGCAACCAAATTCAAAGAATCCTAAGAAGTCTTATCCTCAAAGGAATGGTCCTAAACCAACTCAGCCTCAAGATGAAAGATCATTTCAGCAAAATGACAAGACCAATAAAAACAAATGGAAGAGGACTGACAGACATTGTAACTTTTGTAATCGAGATGGCCACTTAGAATCTAAATGCTTTAAGAAGATGGAAGCCTTGGAAGCCGCAATGAAGAAACATAACATCCATCTGGAGCCTACTTCAACTTCAACTTCCGGAACGGCACTTTCTGCATGTCATCGTCAATCATCTCAGTCTGGTTATGCATTAAATGTATCTTCTTCTTCTTCTCATTCTCATGAGTGGCTCATTGATTCTGGAGCCTCTTGTCACATGGCCAAAAACCAAGCCATGTTTTCTTCTTTAAATGATTGTAACACCAAAAATATATATGTTGGTGATGATAGATCTCTTAATGTTGTAGGGACTGGAACTGTTCATCTAGACAATGGTCAGTTCAATGATGTATTATGTGTTCCAAACTTATCCTGCAACCTTCTATCTGTCTATCAGATAACTCATTCAGGTGAAGGTAAAATTGTTGAATTTTCACCTCATGATGTTGTAATCAAGGATCTAAAAGATCCTAAACAGATTCTAGCTACTGGTCTTGCTGATGATTCCAAAAGGTTGTATAAGTTTCACAACTTTGGGTCATCCCATCTTCCCTCAGTGTTTGTTGCTCATAATGATGAAGTGAGCAAACTTTGGCATGAGCGGTTTGGTCACTTAAACTATCGCTCCCTTCAGCATCTATGTAAAGAAAATATGGTGACAGGTCTTCCTATGGTATCTTGCAAAGATGGTGTTTGTTCCGGATGTGTACTCGGAAAACATCATCGGGACAGTTTTGACAAACGTGCCTCTTGGCACGCCTCAGCCCCTTTACAGCTTGTGCACAGTGATTTATGTGGTCCTCTTCCTGTTGCTTCATTCTCTGGCTGCAAGTACTTCTTAACTTTCATTGATGATTTCTCTAGACGCACTTGGGTATACTTCTTAAAACTCAAGAGCGAAGTATTTAGCACTTTTTTGGCCTTCAAAGCATTTGTTGAAAAACAATCTGGACATCAAATTCTTAAGCTAAGAACTGATAATGGTGGAGAATATGTTAAAAATGCATTCATCAACTTTTGCACCGAAAATGGAATTCAAATGCAACATACTGTTCCATACACTCCACAACAAAATGGTGTAGCTGAAAGGAAAAATCGCACCTTAAAGGAAATGGCTAATTGTATGCTGCAATCTAAAGGACTCAGTCTTAGTTTTTGGGCCGAAGCAATTAATTGTGCAAATTATATAATCAATCGCACTCCTACTAAGGTTCTAGAGAATATCACTCCAGAAGAAGCTTGGAGTTCCATTAAAACAGATGTAAGTCACTTTCGTGTGTTTGGAAGTGAAGCATGGGCCCATATTCCAGATGAAAAGCATAAAGATTTAGAACCTAAGAGTGAGAAATGTACTTTTGTTGGATATTCTGAAGATGTAAAAGGTTATAGACTTATTCCATTTAAGTCCAAAAATTTTATCATTAGAAGAGATGTAAAATTTGATGAAAATAAATCGGCCTGCGAGCCTAGTCCGGCGGATGTGCCACCTCTTCCTATCTCTTCTATCTTTGAAAACATTTCTTCTTCTGATGATGAAAGCGAGGATGATAATCCTCCCCCACCTTCTCAGGATCCTCAACTTCCAAGATGGGTCCGTGCTACTTGGGATGCAGCAGGTGATCTTGCCGGTGATCCTACAGATCAGCGACGTACACGTTCTCAGTTTGAAAGAGCCTCTTCTTTACTGGCTCAAGCTCCAGTAAATCATGATCCTGACACTTTTGCAGAAGCTTCAGGCCATCCACATTGGGAAGCAGCTATGAATGAAGAATATCATTCATTGATGACAAATGATACATGGGATCTTGTTCCTCTACCAAAGGGACGCAAACTTGTTAGATGCAAATGGGTTTACAGAACCAAGTATGGACCAGATGGGAAAGTTGATAAACATAAGGCTCGTCTAGTTGCTAAGGGCTTTTCACAGGTTGAAGGCATTGACTACACTGAAACCTTCTCTCCAGTTGCCAAAATGAACTCTATCCGCCTTGTTCTTTCCCTTGCTGCCTCTTTAAAATGGGAAGTCCATCAAATGGATGTTAAATCTGCCTTCTTGCATGGGGACTTGCAGGAAGAAATCTATATGGAACAACCCATTGGCTTCATACAAACAGACTCCAGCCTCGTTTGTCGACTTAAGAAATCCCTTTATGGCCTCAAACAAGCTCCTCGGGCTTGGTATGCCAAAATGGATAGCTTTCTTTTAGAATCTGGCTTTTCTAGGTGTCATTCTGACAATACTGTCTACACCAAGAAAGTGGGCAACTCTCTTATCATCCTTGTTCTTTATGTTGATGATCTTATTCTTACTGGTAGTGATCCCAACCTTATAAACCATGTGAAGTCCAGCCTTAAAAAGAAATTTGAAATGACAGACTTAGGACACTTACACTATTTTCTCGGTCTTCAAGTCTTGCAATCCCAAGAAGGTATTTTCCTTTCCCAGTCCAAGTATGCTTGTGATATTCTTCGTCATTTTCACATGGAAAACTGTAAGCCAGCCCCTTCTCCCTTTCAGTCTGGAGTCAAACTTTCAGTCTCTTGTACTTCTCCTGAAGTTGATGCTACCTTATACCGTCAACTTGTCGAAAAACTCTTGTATTTAACCCATACTCGTCCTGATCTTTCCTTTGCTGTTGGCCTTGTTGCTCGTTTTATGCAAAACCCCCGTGAAAGTCATTGGAAAGCAGCTAAAAGAATACTTCGTTATGTTCGAGGTACAGTACAGTTTGGGATTCATTACAGTGCCAAAGCAGCTCCTCTGTTAGTTGGTTTCACTGATTCTGATTGGGCTGGTGACCTTGATGATCGGAAGTCTACTGCCGGTTATGTCTTCACTCTTGGTTCAGGACCTATTACATGGGCTTGTAAGAAACAGGCTGCCATTTCTCTTTCGTCAGCAGAAGCAGAGTATCGTGGTGCCGTGGAAGCTAGTAAGGAAGCCTTGTGGCTTCGTCAGATCCTATCCGAATTTGGCTTTGAGCAGCAGCATCCAACCACACTTTGGTGTGATAATCAAAGTGCCATTCAGCTATGCAAAGATCCAGTCCAGCATCAGCGTAGCAAACACATTGAACTACACATGCACTTCATCAGAAAGCTCATTCATGACCATGTTCTTGAAGTGCAATATTGTCCAACGGATGATCAGGTTGCAGACATCTTTACAAAGGCTCTCACAGAGGCGAAGTTCACTAAACTTCGATATATGCTTGGAGTTCAGGAAGTTGTCACTAAGGGGGGATAGGCTCTAGTGCCTCCTTCCTTCTCCTATTGTGTCATATTTGTAAATCCTTCAATCCTATCCCAAGTTGTTCTTAAGGGGGGATGTTAGGATATTCCGACACATAGGATATAGTTAAGTTCAACTTGGTCTAGCATAGAGTTAGGTTAGAGTTAGGTAAAGTGTGTTTCTTTACCGTTGTACATTTTGTAACTTACAATCCGACGGTCACGATATGTAGTGATCCGACGGTTCACTCTCACCTCGGTATTACCGACACTTGATCCGTGGCTTGACACCCGATTGGTCCATGAGTTCTATTTAAAGCGCATGGAGGGTCATTGTTCGGGTAATCCGTGCATGAGAGAAGCTTATGTAAATTTTCATTCTTTGATTAATAAATTGTCTGTACCCACGTTGGGACAGGCCGTGGACTGTTTCCCTCCTTGCACTCTGAGGGTTTTAACCACGTCAAAAATACTGGTGTATTGATTTGAGATCTGGTTGTGAGCGGTGTCCTTTTGGTATTCTTTCTGAGGAACTTACCCTGTAAATTCCTACAGTAACCATAGCAGGTATAGTGGGAATATTCGACACAGGGTGGACTGGTTGCATTGAATATACAACCCTTGGTTGCTGAGGCAGTATTGGTACCCAACCGTTGGATGTAATTCCAGTTTGACCTGAACTTTGTTGTAAACTCCCATATGGTTGTTCTCCGGGAGGGAACAATGAAAAGGCATACTGCCCTCCATATGGTGGAAATCCAGTACTTAAAGGGTAGATTGGCCTTTGAAGACACATTAGATCAATTTGTTGAGTTTCAACATAAGAAATACCAGATGATAATCCGGATGAAGAAATAGGAACTAACCATGTCATCGAAGCAGTCCCTGATGGGACTCCGGCTTGTTGTTGATAACTTGCCAGGATAGATGGTATACCATCGAACATCGTTGGGGTAGCAGCAGGAGGCTCTGCCGCTGCTGTGTCGGATGACACAGTCCTGGATGTCGACGGTTGTTCAGACATATCTAGTCTATCTAAAAGATTTTCTAGCAATTCTAGAAGAACTTACGATGAAAAGAGACTAACTTCGAAGATCAACGAGGGAATGGTGATGATTATTCCATTTAAAATAAATTTCAACGACGCTTAGACACAACCTACTTTTTCAATTTTAAAGAGTCGAGAAAAAGCAAAAGATGACTCTAGTCTCCTTCGATGTTTTAACGAGCCCGAAGTAACAAATGCTCGGATGGACTTTTTCTGTTATAGAGACTGAAAAAGGCCAAAAGGAACTGCTCTGGAGTTCTAGGTAGAGGGTGTGCCAAACTTTTCGCAAAACCGCAAAATACTTTTTAAGGTACGGGCAGTCGATCTTCCTGAATGCTGTGTTCAGTGCATTGCGATCAGTAGGGCGGCCGACACGGCTTCCTAAGGACAAAGGTTTTATGCCTATAGGGGTCTCCCAATATATACACGACGGTACGTGGGAGCACAATCCGTACTGGCGCTATCGTCCCTCAGGAGGAATCACCCACCATCAACGAGATCGACAGTCACCAGGCTTTACGACGCCGGAACACGTCTCTAGCCTAGACCTCTATGTTGTGCGTTAAGTTACAAAGCGTTGTTAAGTTCATTCAATTTATTTTAGGTTGATCTTTTTAGAAGTTTGCCTTTTGAGGTTCACCACGAGATGTATGATACAATTCCTAAATGCAGTCTAAAGATGATAACGAAGCTTTATATCTTTTCAACTATGAAAATCCTAGCTACAAAGGGAAAAGAAAGACACCATCTTTTCTCAAAGAGCAATCAGCACACTCTAATGCACTTTTTCCTAAATCAAACATGCAAACTATCAAGATGCAAATGCACAATGCAGGTGTTTGTTTTCCACTTTCTTAGTATTGATGCCTACAAAGAAAGCTTTTTGTACAACTTTGAATTTGCTTTTAAATGACAAATACAAACAAGTTTACTTTTTTGAAATCAGAGAGGGTAGAAGAGATTACAACACTTTACGATTTTCGAAATGAACACTTGTTTCGACACTTAAAAGAGACAAACTCAAACCAATAAGCAAGAGTAAATGTATAATCAACTGTAAACAGCCAATGAACTCTCTCCTAAGATCACAATCAACAGATCTGAATCAAGGGCTACAGGATGACTATTTCACTCTTGCAAAGGAAAACTGTAAGTGACACCACAAACACATAAAAACACTCACAGTCGTTTTGTACAAAAGGAGGTGGAATTTAAGCAGAGAAAAGGAGTTATCAGACTCGTACCTATGCTAGTTACAGGCTGCAAAAATCAGAGATCAAAACAGGGCAAAACACAGCAGAGAACCCCAGCTGCACAAGGCCTAACTGGATCAGCGCAACCTCAACACAGAGGTTTTGACATTCAGCGCAGGTAGCCTGCACGGGACCTGCGTTGAAATGCAGAACCTCTTCACAGGGTCTGCATTGAAGGAGAAACGAGAGTTTCTCACTGGGTTCTGGGTCACAGTTTGCTATTTAATCTACTGTTTCAGGCCAAATAAAAGCAACAAGCAAGGTGTAATCAAAGGGATGCTTTGAGAGGGTACTAAGATCTATCACAAAGGATCTTCAAATCATTTGTGAGTCCATTGTTTAGATCATAGACAAGTCCAGTGATTGGATCAAAGCAACAATTGTTTACTTTGCATCTGGGAATAGCAGATGTAGTTCGATTGTTGCTGTCGAGTCTATGAAACAAAAAATAATGGAAACACAAATAAAATGACTAAACATATCTCCCCAGCGGAGTTGCTAATTTGTTGTGGGGAAAAATGCCTATGCAGGACGATCCTATCCACCTAAGGTGTGACAGTGCCTTAGCAACAAACAGAGACAGCTATTCTAGTATTCTTCCTTTATGAATTAAGAACGAAGAGAGATGGATGGACTAACCGGTGTCTTCCGTTTGTCCCTCGATCCAGTTTCCCTTCTCTTGGAGAGTTCCCAGCTACTTGCCTTCTCGCTCGCCCAGCTTCAAGAGGTTTCTGCAAGATCACAAGAAGATAACACTACACAAGACATGGATTCATATTCATAACTAGTTCAGGATTAGAAGTAAGCTAAACATACTAATGCAATCATACATCAAGAATACATCAGCATATAGGAGAAACCAAGATAGATTTATTGATGAATAACAAGGTTCAGGAAGAGATACAACCCAGAGGGCTCCAATCCAGCATCTCCTTCCTAGCAAATGGAATTCCTATCTTCACCCCCTTCAAAGCATTAAGCACCCAATGATTCCAATCTCAAACCAACAGCAATTCTTTGCATTAACAAAATTCCAGCCTCTAGATCTCATGGAGGAGAGATCCATATATAGATGTTTGGAGAGAGGATGAGTCAGCTTGAGATCTAACTAGTGTCCTCTCCCTCTGTCAGTTCTTGATTCCACTTGGAGGTTCTTGCTTCCACTTGGAGATTTGGAACCTCTTACTCATCACCAGTCGAATTCCCTGAGGCAAGTGTCATTTTGGAAGCTTCCTGGGTTCTGACACCTTGAGAAATGAACTTGCCACATGTCCACTCTCGCTCAGCGCAGGTAGCCAGTGTTGCCTTTGACATTCAGCGCAGGTAGCCAGTGTTGGCTTTGACATTCAGCGCAAACAGCTAGTGGAGCTACTGAATTGATCCTGAATTGACTTGTTTTTGAGCAGTTTCTGGTGGAGAACTTCTGTGAATTGTTTTGGTTTGTTAGCCTTGTTCCTCTAGGGGTAAGAACAACATGTCTAGGGACTTTGGATCCCTTCGATTATGGACATTTCATGGTTAATGTTGTAAGGCACAAAAATGTCTATAACACACCCCCTTTTTAAATATTTTTTTTGTTATATGAAATCATATGTCCTTTTGAAAAATCAGATTTTTGATTGAAGGAGTCACTTTAACCAGGTGACAATTTCACCTAGAATATAGCCGAATTTGGCCGGATTCTGTCCGTCAGAAAAGTTCAAATTATGTCTTTGTTAATCTTGCCCAGTCAGCAAAAAAGTCAACCCAACTTTGACTGCCTCTATCTCCTTCATCTGGACTCAGATTGGAGTGTTGTTCACACTGTTGGAATCAAGGCGATGAGCCAATCGATCTGATGTCAAGTTAATCGTCTTTCCACCACTTTTAATTTTGAGCCTTTTCCATGCCACTGATATCTAGAGATCCACCTGGACCAAGGGGCCTCATTCCATGCCACACCTAATAGGAAACATTTTCATGATTATGTTCAAGGATATTTTGGACAGGTACGTTTGGGTGATGATAAACCCTGTAAAATCATTGGAATAGGTAAAGTTTTCATAAAATAGAAGAATGGAAACCAATGGCTATTGAAGGAGGTAAGGCATGTTCCAGATCTAAAGAACAATCTAATTTAAACAGGGTAGTTGGGAGGTGAAGGTTGTGTAACTACTTTTACAGATAAAACCTGGAAGGTCACTAAAGGATCCCTGGCAATAGCAAAAGGAGAAAAGGTTGGTACATTGTATTTATGCTATGGTATTTCTAATTCTCTTAATGATTTAACCTCTATAGGAGTAGATACAACAATGTGGCATCATAGGCTCATGCACATGAGTGAGAAGGGGATGAAAATTCTTCACTCAAGAAATTTGTTGCCAGGTTTGAAGCATGTTGATTTGGAATTCTATGAGAATTTTGTTTATGGAAAACAAAAGAGAGTCAAATTTTTGAGACTTGGGAAAGAAAAGAAGAAAGAAACATTAGAGCTTGTGGACAAAAATGTATGTGGACCTTCTTAGGTATAATCTCTCGGTGGCTCTTGCTATTATGTTACTTTTACATGTACTTTTATTGATGATGCAACCAGTAAAAATTGGATTTATTATATTATAAATAAATATGATGTATTTGATAATTTCGAGAAATGGAAACCTTTTGTTGAGAATGAGATAGGAAAAAGGTTGAAGTGTCTCATATCAGACAATGGAGGTGAATATTTCAGCAAAAGTTTTGATAAGTACTAATTAGAATATGGAATTCGCAGAGATAAAACAGTTCTAGGAACACCACAAGAAAATGGTGTGTCAGAAAGAACGAACAAGAAAATCATGGAGCGTGCAAGGTGCATGAGATTGCATGTAGGAATTCCTTTACAATTTTGGGTAGATGTTGTAGATATTGTTGCTTATCTAATAAGTAGAGGTCCTTCAACTTATTTTGATGGTGATATTCTAGAGAAGGCATGGACAGGTAAAAATGTAAAATACTCATTTTTAATGACTTTCGGTTGTGAAACTTTTGTCCACATTAATAAAGAAAACAGAACAAAGCTTGAGGAAAAATCAAAGAAATGTACCTTTATTGGATATGGTGTTAATGATTTTAGTTATCGCTTTTATGATTATTAAAATCACAAAATAATTAGGAGCAGAGATGTCATATTCAATGAAAAGGTTTTGTATAAGGATCAGATGCAGGAAAAGAAATGGGAAAAGGAAAATAGACAATACACAGTGCTTGATGAGATCACATAAAAGTAAAGCTACTTGAAAATCATAATGATCAATAGCTAGAACAACAACCACAACAACAACATGCACCTCAAACACCTGAAAGTGGTGTTAGAAGATCTATCAGGATAAGTAAACCCCCTGAACGGTACTCTCCTTAATTATATTATGTATTCTTGACTGATTTTGGGGAACCAAAATGTTATGAAGAAGAAACACAGGAAGAAACCATGAAGAAGTGGGAGCTATCCATGAAAGAAGAGATGGACTCCTTGATACATAACGAGACTTGGGACTTAGTCTAGTTTCCTGCAGGTAAAACAAAATTGAAAAATAAATGGGTTTACAGGTTGAAGGAAGAAGATGGAAGTAGGAAAAGATATAAATATAGACTTGTGGTGAAGGGTTTTGAATAGAAAAAGGGTATAAACTGTTAGAGCCTAGATCAACCTCAAGCTGAAGGAAGGCAGGTCTAGGGTAACATCAAACCACGCTTAACTTGGTAGCTAGCCCTACCAGGTCGGGAGAGGGCCCTCTCCTTGTCAATCTCAATTAGGATATTGGCAATTATGGCTTGAGATGAATAAATTTAATGTAGATTTTAGGCTAGGTATAGCAGCTCAGGATTTCTAGTTTAATTTTTAAGTTTTGGTTGTTGGATCAATTGGAGAAGGTAGATTGGGTCCGGGAAATCAACTTAGGGATTCAGTCATGTTCTGTGGGGCAAAGTAGACATAGATTTATGTACTAGAAATGGATTAATATGGTAGATTAAGATAGCTAAGGATTTAGGAGGGCATAAAGAAACTATGAATCCTCTTCAAACAGTTGAAAACATTGAAAACCAAATGCATTCCCAAGACAAAGCACAGCAGTGTATTTTGTCTATTCACCTTGATTAATTTATTTTTAGAAGAGAAAGATGGATTTGGGTACATATAAAACATAATAAAAACTCATTACAAAGAAGAAACAATACATAAACTCACTGTCACAATAATCCCAAAAAAATAGCTGTGAAAACTGGTTTTATTCCTTGCCAAAATGCTGATACAAATGTTCAATGAGTGCCACCACTTCCACCAAAGTCCAACATTTACAAATGACTGAGAAAAGACATCATATAGACCTCAAAACCATCTGATCTATTCATCAGGGGTCAAATCCATAAGTCAAGGAACAATTTCAACAACATCTAAACTAGGAACAAGAAAATAGGCAGTGGAACAGCTTGCCTCTAAAACTAAGGAAACTGATACATTCAGTTTAAAATTACCTTTGTTTTGATTTATCTACCCCATAAAGTGTTTTACATCATATTACATCATTTACCATGCAAAATTTACCCAGAAAAGAAGAAAAAGTCAATTGTTGAAGAGATTAGGTGAAATTTGACTTTTAGGCAAAATTGACAAAATTTTCCTGATACGCAGTGCCGCTTCAAGGATACTTTTAGTGGGCTTCCACTCATCCAAATCAGGCACAAGATAGCTTTTTGGAAATCCCTGCCTGTTTGGTTTCTGGAACACTTTGAATTTTATGATTTGGAGGTCATTTTCCCCCTCAAAAGTGGATTCTCCCAAGACTGGTTCCTGTGTGTCCAAAAAGTGGCAGAGAGGGCACTTTTTGAGTGTTTTTTTCCCTTTTGGTGGCCAAGATCTCCTCCAAAATTTTTAGGTTTTAAACCTGTACAGAAATTACCTGCATAAGAATTTTAAAACATAGAAAATAAACAATGCAAGATCATAACACATAAAACACATATACACGGAGATTTTCCCCTGGATCCCAAAACCGGGACTACCAGCTTGATTTTTCATTATGTTCCTTTCAATGTTACAATACATATGTATACATGTCGAAGCATCCAATACCATGGACCAAAAACCATCACATCCAATACCATGGACCGAAAACCATCAAATCCAATACCATGGACCGAAAACCATCACGTCCAAAAAACATTTGCGAAAATCATGCACAAAACCATAGGTGGGTCCGCCCAACCTAACATAGGGTCCAAAACCAAAATTTTCGGGGGCACTACCCCAGACCCCATAAAGTGGGGTTACAAGTGCCCTTCAAACCCCCTGTTAACTACGTGGAAAGAATATAACACAACCCAACATTCTCCCACTTGTTGTTTTCCTTCCACAGGGGGCCACAATAGAGCTTAATCATTTTTCCAACCCTAAAATGCCCATTCTCTCTCCACACCAAGAGAACTTCTCAGAGCTCACAAATTTTGTCAATGCATCTGCAATATTCTTCAAAGTGTCCACCTTTACCGGCAACACCTTTTTTTCTTCTATCATATCCCTCACAAAGTGATACTAAACATGAATGTGCTTTGTCTTTGAATGCTATGCGGGGTTCTTTGCCAAGAAATTGCACTTTGGCTATCATAGTCTATCCTTATAGCTCCCTGTACTAACCCCATACTTGAACACAATATCTACAACCAAACTGCTTCCTTGCTTGCATGAGTGGCTGCCATGTATTCTGCCTCTGTAGTTGATAGTGCCACTACAGATTGTTTCTTACTCATCCAACTGACTGCACCTCCAAATAGGTTAAACACATACCCACTTGTAGATCTTCTCTGATCTAGATCTCTAGCCCAGTCTGCATCAACAAAGCCACGAATATCCAACACTCTGTCCAATCCTGGTCTTCCTTGGTAGCACAAACCATAATCACTAGTGCCACGCAAATACCTAAAAAACCCGCTTCATTGTTGTCCAATGCTCCTTTCCTGGTTTTGACATAAACTTGCTCAATACTCCCACTGCATGTGCAATGTCTGGCCTAGTACAGACCATTGCATACATCAGGCTACTGACTACACTTGCATATGGAACACGGGACATGTCCTCTTCCTCTTCTTGTGTCTCAGGACACTGTTCAGTAGATAACCTCACACCTACAAGAATATGAGCCTTTACCGGTTTACTATCCTGCATATTAAACCTATGAAGTATTGTCTCGACATACCTCCTCTGGTTTAACCAGGGCTTTCTCTTTGCCCGATCTGTTTTAATTTCGATTCCAAAAATATAGTTTATAGCACCAAGATCTTTCATGTCGAATTTGGAGGACAATTGGGTATTACAATCCTAGATAATTTCTTTGTCATTTCCAACCAGCAACATACCATCCACATACAAGACCAGATAAATAACAAGATCACTAATTAATTTAAAATACACACAATGATCTACTATGCTTTTAGTGAAGCCAAGTCCCTGTATAAACGTATCAAATTTTTGATACCACATCCTTGGTGACTGTTTTAACCCATACAGAGACTTATTTTACTTTCATACCAGTTCTTTCTTACCCTTCACTGCAAAGCCTTCAGGTTGCTTCATGTAGATTTCCTCTTCCAGATCCCCGTGAAGAAATGTTGTCTTCACATCCATCTGTTCTACCTCAAAATCAAAAGCAGCAACAACATATAAAATTAATCAATAGAAGTTACCTTGGCAACAGGAGAAAAAATATCACCAAAATCAATTCACGGCACCTGAGAATAACCTTTTGCTACCAACCGAGCTTTGTATTTCTCCACTTTTCGTTCTGCATTTGTCTTCTTTTTGAACACCCATTTGCTGCCAATGGGTTTTCTTCCAGTCGGCAACTCCACCAGATCCCAAGCCTCATTTTTGTGCAAATATGCCATTTCATCAACCATGGCCTCTTTCCATAGTTTTCCATCCTCTGAATCTACTGCTTCCATCCTCATGATTTACGTGTACTTGAAGAAGCCAAGTACACATCCCCACCTTCATCTGAGGTGGTTTTCGCCTCTGTAGAAGGAGCCTCATCAGATCCCTTTCCTTTGTCGGGAGCTTTAGATTTACAGTCCCTTTTGTAGTGCCCTTCCTTTCCACATTTCCAGCACAACACCTTTACAGGTTTTCCTGGAGATTTAGATCTCCCACTCGATGACTTGTTTTTGTTTCTGTTCTAGGTCTGCCCTCGTACAGACAAGGCATCACCATTTTGGCTCTCCATATTTTTCTGTCTCATCTCCTTCGTCAGCAAGGATGAGACTATTTCATCAAAATGCAAGGCAGTTGCATTGCTAACTATTGCAATAACCAGACTATCGCACGAATCTGGTAGAGAACACAACAAACTGATGCACTTATCTTCATCTGAAATTTTAATATCAACAGATGCTAACTGACTTACCACAGTATTAAATTCATTCAAATTCTCTGTCACCGAGTCTCCATCTTTCATCCTTAGGTTATGAAACTTTTTCTGTAGGAACAATTTATTCACCAGAGAATTAGATTGGTATAAAGTCCCTAACTTGTCCCACAAAGCCTTTGCTGTAGCTTCCCCTAATACATTTAGCAATACTAAATCTGAGACACACAGTCGTATTGTGCTCTTTTCCTTCCAATAAAACTTCTTCCATTCTTCATCTAACACTCATGTTGGTTTAGTACCAGTATCTACTGCGATCCACTAATCTTTATCCACCAACAGATCCTCCATCTTGAGTTTCCACAACTCAAAACTTGGACCATTAAATTTCTCGATCTCTATCTTTCCACTGCTCGCCATCTTCTTTCACCACCAGAATCAAACTCGTAGATCTCCCATTGAACAGGTTCTACCACAGACCCAAGCGAAACCCCTCAGCAACAAAGGCGTCCCCTTGAAGCCAAAACAGCTCTGATACCAAATGTAGGTTTTAACCCTGTACATAAATTACCTACATACAAATTCTAAAACACAGAAAATAAACAATGCAAGATCATAACACATAAAACACATATACACAGATATTTTCCCCTGGATCCCAAAACCGAGACTACTAGCTTGATTTTTCATTATGTTCCTTTCAATGTTACAATACATATTTATACATGTCGAAGCATCCAATACCACGGACCAAAAACCATCACGTCTAATACCATGGACCGAAAACCATCGCGTCTAATACCATGGACTGAAAACCATCGCGTCCAAAATACTTGCGAAAATCATGCACAAAACCATAGGTGGGTCCGCCCAACCTAACATAGGGTCCAAAACCCCATAGGTGGGTCCGCCCATAGAGTGGGTTACGGGTGCCCTTCAAACCCCCTATTAACTACGTGGAAAGAATATAACACAACCCAACAAAATTGATGAAACTTTCTGGGTTTGCTTATTTTTTTATGCTGAATCCAAATCTAGAAGCCTTTTGTCAAGAGGATGCACCAATTCAATGCGCAGTGCCAGTGGCATTGCACATCAATCGGAATTTCCTATGTTGCCTAATTCAAAAATTGGAAAATGACAAAATTGTTTCAAAATTTGCCCAATTTTGGCTCAAAGCTACATCATGGGTTACGTTGTTGGGCTAAAGTCACATCAGCCAAAATGTTGAGCTTTTCATCCTTATTTTTGCCTTTTAAGGTCCTCCTTAATCTTGCCTTAAGGTGCTTGATCCTCTTGTTGCATATTTTATTCGGGTCAAATAATGGTGGGCCATATGCCTTAGCATCTTGTTGTCTCTATTTGCTTTCTTCAGAAGGCCCTCAAAGTGGATATTTACCCTTTCAAGCCATATCTCTCTCTCATGATCCACTTAGCCCTCTCTAAATTAACTGACAAAGCTTGTATCTTGTCCTCTTGCTTCTTGATGATCATGTCTTTGACAATCCTTGGATCTTGAGCATCCAAGTCAATGACATTAACTCTTTGTGTCTCCTCATGGTCAACAAGGTCAAAATATCTCTCCATTTTTATGGCTGTGAACACTTGTGGTTGTATGGACAATGGTGAAGTGAAAACAGAGTGGAGGAATGAAGTGGATAGAGTGTATGGAGGGGTATGTGAATGTATGAGATGTAAATAGAGTTTAGGGAATGTGAACGGGATTTAGGAGAGAGGGTAGGGTTTTTAGGGGAATAGGTAAGGTTTGTAGGGGAGTAGGTAGAATAGGTTTTGTATGTGGAGGGTTAGGGTTTTATGTAGAATAGGGTTTGGGAATAGTGGGATGTAGGGATTAGGGTTTGGGGATTGGAAAAAAATAGATGAAGGGAATAATGTCTAGGGAGTTAGGGAAGGGATTAGGAGATAGGTTTTGGGCAAATGGATTTAGGGCATAGGGTTTTAGAAGGAGAATGATAAACAACTGTGGTATGAAATGTATGAGGTAGTTTTAGAGACAAATTAGGGTTTAGTTTTTAGAGAGGTATAAACCACCAAAAATTCATGTAAACCCTAGTTTCAACTGAAAAGAGGCTCTACTTACTTGATAGGAGGTGACATGAGGCAATTGCAGTGATTGAAGATGATTTTTAGAGGTTTGGAAGCTTCATAGCCTAATGCGCAGTGCCTCCCTGATGCACAGCGCCTCCCTAATGCGCAGTGCCAGTGTATTTTTCTTAAGGAAGTTTGGCTATGATTCGTAGCACCAGCCTCCCAATGTGAAGTTCCACTGTTCCCATGCATAGTGAAAACTTCAAGGCGATTTTTTACTATCTTCCCAATGTCAAAATTGGGCGTGTGATAGCTTGTTAGAAATCTTGTCAAGTCTAATTTCTATAAAATCTTGAATTTTTCAATTTGGAGTTCATTTTCCCTATAAAAAGTCAAATCTCCCAAGACTGGTCAAAATGTGCAGAATGAGGTTGCCTAAACGCAGAGTGTTGTTGTAGTCAACTTTTGAAGGTCTTCCTCAACTCCAAATTGAGCTCATGATAGCTCATTGGAAATATCTCTCTGTCTAGATATCATTTAAATCATCAAGAAAGTCATTTGAACATCCCAGCTAGGTGAAATCTTGATTTTCCCAAGGTCACTCCAGAAGTGCATCAATCCTCCTGAGGCCAATGATGTTTTCGACATTTCTCCCAAACCATGAAACCTGTGTAAAAATTGAAAGAGGTTTTTCTTCTAGGGTAAATTATGGAAAAAAAATCTCTCACTTTTTTCAAATTCATCTTTTCTTACTTAGAAACATCATTTGAATAAAACCCATCCCGATGTGTGGAACAGGGGATTTGTGGAAATGAAGGGAAACGAAGGGGATAAGGGGCTTCTAAATTCTTTAGAAAATTTTAAGAAGTAGGGAGGGATGTTAGGAATTAGGGGAAAGTGGAATTTCAAAGATTGAGTGAGGGGAAGGGGTGAAAAACGTCAAAACACAGGCCTAGCCTAGAAAATTGTCAAATTGTAGCAATAAACTAGGGTTTGTGGGAAAATGATGAATTTGAGGAATATGAGTGATGGGAAGCATTTAAAAAGGTATATTAAGGATAGGGGAAGGTGTATGAGCATCAGGATACAAATTCTTTTGATGATTTGAGCATCCAAGAAAAATTACCTTCAAAACCCTAGGAGAGGGAAATGAGGCTTACCCAAGTACAACTGAAGCACAAACAAGGTGTAAAATGACCCATTGGAACCTAAAATGATGATGACAACTCTTTGAATTATGATACACTAAGCTGAATGGTGACATGGACCAATACTTGGAAGACTTTGGAAGGAGTAAAAACAACCCTATACCTAATACCTAGTAACCAAATTTTCCTTGAAGACTCACTGAAATGACAAAATTTGACTTTGACACCTTGAGACCACTTTGTAAGAGCTTATTTGATCACTGATGGAAGGCTTCAAAGGTTGAAACTAACATAAACTTTGATGAAATATTTTCTCTTGTTGTTAAAAAGACTTCAATTAGAACTATTTTAAGTCTAATAACAACATAATATTTGTATCTTGAGCAATTAGACGAACTTTATCCATAGGGATTTGGAGGAAGAGATCTATATGCAACAACCTCAAGGATATGAGGTCAAAGGGAAAGAGAAACTACTGTGCAGGTTGAAGAAGAGCTTTTATGGCTTAAAATAGGCTCCAAGGAAGTGGTATCTAAAATTTGACAGGTTTATATCTGAACAAGGTTATACTAGATGTCACTCTAATCATTGTGTTTATTTCAAAAGGAAAAATGATGGCATCTATACTATATTGTTATTGTATGTAGATGACATGCTTGTTGCAGGTTCTAACTTGCAGGAAATAAATATGTTCAAAGGAAAATTGGAAAATTCATTTGCAATGAAGGATTTGGGTGCTGCAAAACAAATCCTTGGTATGAGAATAACTAGAGACGGGAAAAATCACAAATTAACATTGTCTCAAAGTGAGCACATACAAAAGGTGTTGGAAAGATTTAATATGCCAAATGAAAAGCTAGTTACTACACCTTTGGCTAGCCATTTCAAACTAAGTAAGGAGATGTGTCCCAAGACTCAGGAAGAGATGGCTTATATGTCTAAAGTTCCATATGTGTCAGTAGTTTGAAGATTAATGTATGCAATGGTCTGCACAAGGCCTGATATTGCACATGTAGTGGGAGCTGTAAGGAGGTACATGAAAAATCCAGGAAAAGAACATTGGATGACAGTGAAGTGTATTCTCAAGTATTTTAGAGGTACCATAAATCAAGCGCTATGCTTTGGTGGTTCAAACATTGCTCTACATGGATATGTTGATGCAGATATGGAAGGTGATAGAGATAACAGGAGGAGCACCATAGAGTATGTGTTTACTGTAGGTGGAAAAAATGTCAGTTGGGGTTCAAAATTTCAGAGTGTTATTGCACTCTCAACAACGAAAGAAGAGTATGTTGCTACTACAGAGGCTAGTAAAGAAATGATTTGGTTACAAAGGTTTTTGGATGAATTGGGTAAGAAGTAGGAGTTGGGAAGGTTATATAGTGACAACCAGAGTGCCATTCATCTTGCAAAGAACTCAAAATTTCATTCCAAGACTAAACATATACAATTCAAGTACCATTTCATATGGCTAGTGTTGGAAGATGGAAAAGATACACACAAGGCAGAATCCTGTAGATATGTTTACAAAAGTTGTACCTAGGGAGAAACTAAGATTCTGCTCAGTTTCAAATGGTCTTCAAGTATGATGATGAAGATGAGAAACAACCAGGTCCAAAGTGGAGTCATTATCCAGCAAATGAAGCAGCGGTGGAGTTGCTATCATCAACCTCCAAGTGGGAGATTGTTGGGTGTGGAGCCTGAATATCCTCTTTATTCAGAGGTACCACTGTGTTGGACCCTAGTTCGTAATGGGGTGGCAATGTCACCCATCATTTAATCGTCATTAGGGGAGTTCAGGGGGGGTGCGATGATGATTTTATGAGCCTCCCCTAGCGGGGGTTCGGGGGTAGTGCCCCCAAAGCTAAAAATAAATGCAAAATTTCCTTGTAAAATAATGTAATATCATAGTCAAGTTGAGTCGTTCATTAGGCATATGACATGATGGTAGAAGTTATGTTTAATTTAAGGTTTTTTTCCCTAGAAAACAACCTCTCGCTATATATGAGGGAATTGTATTGCGACTGGATATATGTGTATTCTGAGTGAGAAAGAGAGAGAAGATTGTGTGAGAGCGAAGAGGGAATTGCAACGGGTCTTTTGTAGGTTGCATTCTTCATTTTGTTGGATAATATAAAAGGAACGACTAGTTGTTTCTCCGTGGACATAGCCCAAATTGGGTGAACCACATATCTTTGTGTCTCTCTCTCTTGTTTTAGGCGTATTCTGTGTTTTTGTTTCTATAATATTCTATGTGTTCCATTGCTCTATAATATATAATTTTCTAACATGAGAGAAGTTCCTAATGAACCTCCTATAATAACCTGCTAACCCCATGAATGATACTACCTCATCCACATTCTTAGGATTTGCCCACTCCATGATAGCCCTTATCTTTTCTGGATCCACTACTATGCCTTCCATGGAAACCATATGTCCCAAGTAATGTACCCCTGTCTAAAATAAAATGCATTTTCTAAGCTTATCATACAACTGATGCTCTCTCAACAATCTCAATATTGCTGCTAAATGTTCGACATGTGCTTCCTCATTATTAGAATATACCAATATATCATGAATGAATAAAATTAATAACTTGATAAGGACGTAATACACTATTCATCAAGCACATAAAAGTAGTTGGAGCATTAGTTAGACCAAAATGAACTACAACAAACTCATAATTCCCATACCTGGTCTGGAAAGCAGTCTTGTATATGTCCTCTTCTTTAACGCATACATGATGGTATCATGATCTCAAATCAATGTTTGAGAACATTGCTGCTCCCTTCAACTGGTCAAATAAGGCATCAATCCTCGGCAAAAGATACTTGTTCTTGATGGTCACCTTGTTCAACTATCTGTAATTGATGCAAAAACTATGAGTACCATCCTTCTTCTTCACAAATAATACTAGTGCACCCTAAGGTGATACACTTGGCCTAATGTATCCCTTGTTAAGCATTTCCGTCAACTACAAATTCAAATCTACTAACTCTTGTGTGCTCATGTTGTACGGTGTCTTCGATGTTGGTACTACCCCTGGTAACAACTCAATGGAAAGGTCCACTTCTCTGTGAGGTAGAAAATCTAAAATCTCTGCGGGAAACACATCCTAAAACTGCTATAAAACTGAGTACCTTCTCAAGACATCTGCATCCTCAACTTCCTTAACTTTGTCACTGGAAATATGCACTGCAATTAACACACACCCTTTTCCACGATTATGCTTGGCTTGCATAGTTGTCACCATTCTAGATGATGTTTCCTTCTTCTTACCCTGCAAGACTCTTTGTTCCCCATTTTCATCCAGGCACTCAATAGCCTTGTCATAACAATCCACCTTGGTCCTATGAAGATACAACCAGTCCAAACCCTACAACATATTGTATGATCCCAATGGAAGTACATTCAAATTTTTTGAGGTAGGCATACCTTTCAACTCAAATGCACAAGCTCTTACCCACTGATGAACTCTCTTCTTTGTACTTGTAGCCAACTGCACTAACCAAGATTTTGCATGCACTTATTTATTTAAACCACACTTATCCACTAGGTTTGTGATTAAAATAACTATAATTAGATCTAGGTTCAATCAAAATAGAAACAAATTTATCACAAAGCTTACCATCCATCTCGATAATAGATTCTTGGTGATATGCCTTCCTGTTATCCATCACTGCATAGATCCGAGGAATACTCTATCCAACATCCACCACTATCTACACTTCTTGGGAACAACAAATATGTGGTCTACCACCCTAATTCTATGGACAATCTATTCAAAGATTATCCTTTCCACAAGTTCAACACTTTAGAGGATTCTAGTCTACACCCTTGTTATGCTCCTCAGGCTAAAATTCTTGTCTTGTCAGATGCAATGAACTTCTTATGCAGTGTTACATTCTCTTTGTTACATGTGTCCTGAGGCCTTTTTCACTTCTTATCCCATTTTCATTTATTCTTTTCATTACCTCTCCAATCCTGCTTAGTCTCAAATATAAGATTTGATTTCTCATAACAATTCTTTAGCTTTTGGATGGCCTCCTCCAATGAGCTAGGATCATCAAACTCAATTTTGTCTTTGAATGCTACCACAAGCCACTGATGAATCTTTGAATTTTCACTTTCTCCTCCTTTAGGTAAGGCACATACCTCAATAACTCCTCATTATTCATGGACCCCATCTTCAGGTCATAGAATTCCTTTTCTTTATCATCATGGTACCTTTCCATTAGATACTTAGTGTACTCCTAACCAATCATGGATCTCATCTTCAACTCATAGAATTCCTTTTCTCTATCATCATATTACCTTTCCAATAGATACTTCTTCCTAAATAGTCTATCAAACACACTTCAAGTCAACTCCTCTTCATGAATATCTCTAACATTCTCTATATCATCCCACCATATATCTGGTTTACCTTTAAGAATGAATGTAGCTATTACGGCCTTCATGTTCGCTGAGTAATCATGCAATCAGAATAACTTATTCATTCCAATGAGCCATGCTTCAACATCATATGACTCCTCCATTTTCCCATCAAATGTAGGTGGATTTGCTTTCTTGAAATCATCCGGAAAATATCCCCTACCACTCCTCCTATAAGGATGATAACGATGATGATCGTGATATCTGTCTGAACTAGAACTAGAGTAAATCCCATGTCAACTACCTCGTCTATCAGGTGTATCCAAGAATATTCCATCCTTAATCATGTCATATCTATCCAACCTGTTCCCACCATGTGACCTGGTACCATATGCCCCATTAGTCCTATCCTCCTGCCCATGACAGATCTAAAGTGGTCCTTGTCTCCACAATTCTGAGAAACTCTGAAGGATAACTACATTAAATTCTTCTTGTTTCTCCCATGCCTGAATAATCCTATCATTATCTTCTTTGCAACTCCTTATTTCTAGCTTCAAACTTCTCAATATGTCTCCTATGTCAGAAGAGTGCCCAAAACCATGTTTTTCATATGATCCATAGGGAGAGTCTCGTGAACTGTAGTCTACCATTCTTCTATTCATATTTGATATTATCTTCCTGTAAGGTATATCATGTCAACTAAACCAAAGCATAAACAAACCAACATACCTCCATATAGTTCGGGGAGGATATCTCGTCTACAAGACAAACCAAATTAGCATAATATATGTGTAATCATAATCACAACAATATATGAACATCATTTCAACCATTGCTAGTTATCGATGCATGACCATATCGACCACATACCATGACCATCACAATGCATATGCAACAAACACATAGACCACAAACATAAAGAACACATATGCAACTGGCATGTACACATGACCAACACATCGCCCATCTAGTCCAAGGGGTGAACCATGCTTTGATACCACTCTGTACCACCCTCCTCCCACATTTACCCAAGTTAACTGGTCCGTTGGGGTAAACGTGTGATGATAGGCTACTATGATGCAATTCAACTCCCCATGTACAGTTAAGGAAGCAGAATAAACAAAACAAAACCATTATGACCTTCCACACATGCTACAAAACCTTCAAAAGCCAATCAACCTTTCCAGGTGACCAACCACTGAGACAACTTGAAATTTCACTGATCTAGACCCTCAACAGCTCCCATGACAAGCCATGCATGCAAATGAGGCCTTCCAATCATTCCCACAACAAGGGATGCCATTGACTGTCGAATTTTTCAACTAGTTCTAAGCTAGTGTCCCCAAATTCTGTGCCACTTTTTCAGGGTTAGGACTCAGGCCATTGCCCGAAACTTCATGAAACTTTTAGAAATGATAAATAAAAATGGAATAGGGCTACTAATTCAATCATTGGTACAAGTAATTGATTTTACCCCTACTAGCCTTGACATAAATTTCATTAAACATGTCACAAATATGTAATCTACAAGTCATAACAACTTATATGAGCATAGGGGTCTCATAATTACCTGAGATTCATCAAGAAGCATTGTTTATCTATCAAAATAGATGCATTATAATCTATTAGGTCATATATTCACTGTTAATTCATTTACAAATGAAAACATTATGAGATCCATTCATCAAGTCTATCATAAAACACTCTCATAACCAACATATAACCAACAAAAATAACAAGAATAAGAATCACATATGAACTAGTACATTTACCCATGAAATACCAAGAATAAAGAGCTTTTATTAATGAATGCGTAAGCCAACCAGGTCAAGTACTTCCACGAACCACTCAACCATATATTGGTTGAACCAAATATTTCTTTCAGCCAATCACCCCTCTGCCATATTCCAGGCATGAATGTGGGATCCCATAAAATAACTCAATCAAACCAAAATAGGGCTTCCAGAGGCCAAACCATCTCAAACCTCAACCAGTGATTCCACCTCATGGTTGGAAATCACTAACCATCACTAAATTTGTCCCTACCCAAGATGTCCGGGGTTCTAGAGCTTTTTTTCAAACCAGGGCTTCGAGGACTAGTAACACATCCCAAAAATTTTGTTGGGCTTCGAGAACATTTGTCCAACCAGGGTTGTTATACTGTTTTCTTCTCATATGTGTACAAAAAGAAATCACCTAAGATTTTGGATGACAAACAACCTTAACAATATAAATGGTTGCTAAACATTGTAGATCTGCAACAAATGATAGAAACAAAACCCGCCAAAGCCCTGATCTATGCCACAATCATAGTTGAACAACAAAATGAAATAGTAATAAATGCAAGTAACTCCAATAATCCAATGGAAACCAGATATACAAAGAATAGATTTTATTAAATAACACCTGTGAAGGGAACAAATAAATGTTACCAGTCCCCCTCTATGGGATGGGTTCTTGGCTATCCTCAAACGTCTTCAGATTTTTGTAGAGTCTCTCTCCTCTATAATGTGTAAACCTAAAAAATAAAAAGTTTGAGCTCAATAGGAACTCAAATGGAAAGAAAAATGATGTGCGATAGTGATAATAATCAGAGTTACAACAGTGAGTGCAACAATGAAAATAATCAAAAGTGAATAATGAATAGAAAACCCTTCTATTTATAACAAAATATTGAGTTATCCTCGAATAATGAGAAATAATAATTATTAATCCCATTCTAGGAATAACCACTTGGAATAATTTATTATATTTGGTTAGGAGGGAAAAAGTATTTAAACTTTTATTTAGAAATAATAAATAAATAAATGATTTATTTATCATCTCAAGAAATTGTTTAAGGAACAATAAAAAAATAATGATTTATTTAATTATTCCTAAGGGATTTAGTCAAACTTGATAGAGAATAATAATTAATTAGTGATTAATTAATTATTCCTAGAGAAAATAAGATAATTAATAATTTATCTGTTTATTTTTCATAACTGGGTCAAATATGACAAGGAATATTAATTAATCAATGGTTTAATTAATTATTCCTAGAAGAAAATTAAATAAATAGTGATTTATTTAATTATTTTTCATGGGTTTAATTACAAATTACTTAACAAATGTGGTTTATTAAGTAATTTCTCACAGTGAAAGCAATTTTACTATGGTAAAATTGGCCTTACATGGTGTGCTTCGATCCATCTAGTAAATTAGGCTAGATGATCAATTTTTTGGTGATAACAAGGGCCTCTAGGACTAGTAACTCAACCCACCAAGAGGCTCCAAAGAATTTTTCCAACCAAGGCTTCCGGGAATAGTAACTCAACCCAATATATTACAGGGATTCTAGAGCGTTTGTCCAACCAAGGCTTCTAGGAACTAATAACTCAACACACAACCAAAGAAACATGAGCACCAACCAAAAAACAAAGTAAAACCCATAACGCCATGTCTATCCAGGAAATGCTAAGGCTACGAAAACCCAATGTCAATACAGGAAATCCTCCATGCTAATGACATATCATGACCAAGAAACCACATGCATGTACCATCCATGCCAAAACTAGCAAGGAAATCATACATGAAAATTAGTACCTGCAAGCGAAACCTGTTGTAGTTGTTGATCGCAATGTCCTCTTGTGCTTTCCTGCTTTTCCTTTGCCTTCTTTCTGCAAATCCAAAGTATGCCACACTCCTCCAATACTGCTCCAACAAAACTCTAAGTGTCCAAGAGTATGAGAGAGAGAGAGAGAGATTAGAGAGTGAGCTCCAAAATTGAACTAAAAAAAGGTACCAACTGATCCTCATAAGCTTTTTTATTAATGAGGCCTCTATTTTCTTCAATTTCCATTATTTTCATTCATTTTCCTCCTCACATGCAACCTGTGACCTTTCACCTTCATTTTCCCCTAATTTCCATTATTTTCATAAATAAAATGCCAATTAATGTGACTTTGCCTTTCCAAATCCTTTGCCAATTTCCTTAGCCACAATAAAACAAATGAACACCCACAATAGGATGTTTTTCCCAATGCTCAACTTGGAATACATGTTCCATGACGTTGGTTATTATTTTTCCTTTATTAACTTTATGACATGGGTTTTTAACTAGGGTTGTTACATCCAAGTCCACCAGGATCAACATGACCAGAGAAGCAGAGTGATAGGGGGAGCATGTTGGTGTCTTTTCCACTGATGTCAAAGGGAGAGAGGTGGAATCAAGAAAAATTAAAAACTGGTGGAGAGATCTATCAAAAGAGAAATAGTGGTGATCAAGCATGACAACGGATCTATCGAAAGAGAAATAGTGGTGATCAAGCACAACAACAATAAACTACAACATAAGTTTATATTAGGGGGAGAAACACTCATGTTTTGCTAAGGGTGTTCCTAGAATATAAAAAGGTGTTTTGTTTGATTTTGGTGTTTACATCAATGCCAAAGGGGGAGATGTTGGAAATATGTTTTCATTGATGTCAATAGGTGTCAGCATGTAGCTCAGGTGTCTCAGAAGAGCAGGTTCTAGGAATAAGAAGAAAGGTGGTGGGCTCCAGTATTGTAGCAATAATGCTACAACTCCTGGAACTCCCTTCTTTAATTTTATCAACCCGGTAGTTCGTAACAAACTTGGAAGCGACGGTGCTGTATGCACAAGTACTAGCTCTTGCCGCAGCTGTCACTTGGTCAGCTGGCACAAGTCCACTAGGAGCTTAAGCCAACTTCTATGAGCTCTTAGAAGAAGCTTTTTAATTGATGGATGAAAGCTAACTCGAAGGAAGCTAATCTAATTGCAAAAAGAAACTGAAAGCCAAAAAGAAACGCAAACCCTAGCAAACCCTAATTCTACCAGCTGGTCCTACTGACGCAAAGGAGAGAATGCAAACTACTAAAAGAGATGCCATTACTTCTATGAAGGTAAAATACATGTGTCTAGACTACCTCTATCTGAAGAAAACATCTTTTTGTATTTTTGTTTAAGTTGTTGGAATTATCATGCATGTGCTTCTAACTATTTTTGACTATGCAGAGGTGGATCAAGGAGGAGAAATGCTTGGGAAAGGTTGGGAAGGTTCAGAGAGGGTCTAAGGGGTCCCTAACACTCTTCCAGAGAGTCTCACAAAGTTTGGCTGCCAAGAAACCGTGTTTATGAGCTTCTACAAGAAGTCTGCAGGGGTTCTACAGGATGTTTAGGATTTCTACAGGATGTTCTGTAATTCTTCTACAGGATGTTTCGAAATGGGGTTTTGGAGCATGGATGGAGGGAAAAAGATGGAAGAGTGAGTATGGAGGTGACATAGGGGTGTGAAGAGGTCTAGGACTTGGTGGATGAGGCTAAGGAGCGATTGGATTTGTTCAAGGATGGAGGAAGCGATGATGCACAAGAATGTAGGAATTAGGGCAAGGTGGGGAAAGTATGGCAAATGAAGGGTACGAATCATGGACTAAGGGTTGGAGCAAATTATCTAATGGATTATGGGTAGATAGAGAAGGATAACAGGTGCTCTGCAAGTTATTTTTCGAATTTAACAAATGAAGACTTGGAAAATCAAGAACCTAATTACCTTGACCTAATCTGACCTAGATAATAGCAAAAGAAATGGAACAGAAGTTTATTTGCACAAAATCAGATGAACTAACTATGCAACTAAGCAATCATAACCCTAAGCATGCAGTCAAAACTGATATCAAGTTTGACAACTAAGAATCCAACACTAATACTTGCATGGTGAAGCAAAACAACGTTTTTGTGGGCAGCAAGGTCACCTTTGTCCCAACTCACGATCCCACTGAGGGAGAGGTAAGATCAGAGGTGCTTGAGCCCCTTTTTTCCAAGGATCCTTTATGTTATTAATCTGTCCAAATCAATTTGAACATGAAAATCTACTTTAATCATCAAAAGCAACCTAAATAACACAACAAGTTTTAAATCTAAATAGCAGATTTTACTCTAAGAATGCATCAAAGACACATGAAAGTAAACAAAGGAGGTATTGGGCGCTTGAGATGGGCCCAACCCCAAGAGCTACAGCCTCCTAAGAGAGATTTAGAGCTGGTGCAAAGCTGGATTCATATTTATTGATCAAGGAATGAAGAGTTACATCAAAACTGTCCACAAGGAGAACTTGAAAAATGAGCTGACAGCAAAACTAATCTATTGCCTAAAAATCGAACTACAAAATGACTACAACAAGACTATGAAATGACTAACTACCAGCTACAAAATGACTAACCACTAGCTAACCAAAATGAGGCCCTAAGCCTTCTTATTTATACAAATTGAGGACCCCAACAGTCCTCCTAAACTTTAGGGACTTGGCTGCCCAAGACTTGTAGTTAACAACAGTCCTACTTGACTTGCTTGGCTGCCCTTGTGCTAATTGATTTGGTGGCCTTTGAACTCCGAGCTGATGGTGGAGAATTTGAGGTAAGGGCCCATAAATGAAGGGGACACCTTCCTACAAATCCTCTCCCTTGTTCTCCCACGAATTTGGCTGCCAAGTGCTCATTAAAACCTTCAATTTTGTCTCCAAGTTGACCAAAAAGGCTACACAAAGCACCCATTAGACTTGTTGGCATAATGACTAACCAAATTCACTCTATTAGCATAAATATAATCAAAAACATGCAATAAACTAATGAGAATGGTGGATTAAGTCAAATTAGGAGGTTGAATGAGCCCAAATAATTATCCATTTTTGGGGCTCATCATCACCCCCCTACTGAAAGTGTTGCTCATCCTCTGAGCAACCAATCTCTCTCCTCATCTTCGATGGCCCTGGTGGCCTCCTTGTCATGCCAAGCTTCTGAAGTGATGTCCTCTTTTCTGTCATGAAACCATGCTTCTTTGCTTCTTCCCACTGCCTATTCCTTTTCCTAGTGAATTCTCAGCCTTGGTATGAGTGTGCAAGTATATTCAATCTGATGGCAGCAATGGTGGCGAAAGGAGATGAAACCAGTGGAGGATGGAAGAAAAGAGTGGTTGCATGTCTCCTCAACAGTCTTCAAGCTTCAAATCCCTCTCCATAATTGATTCTAGCCTACCCAAAGGCTTCTACAGGATGTTTCTGGTAAAAATACAGAACTTCCTGTAGAAAGTTGAACCATGACTAAATTGTGTCTGAACCCTGAAAAGAATGAGTGTTCATAGAGGGGATGGATGTGCTTAGGGTGGCCAACACAGGTGCTGCCTCCTTAGCTAAAATCTCGGCGGATTTCTCCTTTTGCTGCCCTCTTTCCAAACTTCCTGTAGAAAGTCCTGTAGTGGCTGTTTTCTGTCTTCCTGTAGAAACAATCTTCACTATTTTGGCCTGCTTGGCTGAGGGTGCCTTCTCCTTGACTGCGTTGTGGTTGCCTTGGGTGTGTCCCTACTTGTTTTGACATTTTTAGTCCTCTCTGCCCGTGTTTGAAACCATTTCTCCCTTGGTGTTTGTGCCTTCATTCCTCCCACAGTTTTGGCCTCAACAATTTGGCCTTTGCTCCTTTTCTTCTTTGTTCTTGCCTTGCCTGAATGTCTTGCATTTCTTCATCATTGGTTTTCTCATATTTTTCAATGTGTTTTTCTTCCTTGCCATCCTTTATTTTTCTTCAGCACTTCCACTAACTCATCAACATTAGTTCTTTGAGTATCCAGCCTTGTCCTCCCCCTCTCGCTTTTATTTGGCTCCTTGTATTTCTCTTGATCATGTAAAAGATCCCACCTATTCATTGTATGACTGTACTATGACAAGACACAAACTTGCTGTTCTTGGTTGGTTAACTACATGCCTTGAATGGTCCAACCTATGATTGATTTCCACCTTACACTTATTTTATCTCATTAGTCTTATGGTCAACTTTAAGTCGCACCAATGTTTGTTAACTCTTCATTTGTGCAATTTTGGCCACCTTCAATTAATCCTTCTTGCTGTAACTGGTTGTCAGCTGCCAAACCTGATCTGTCACAGTAAATAAATTTTTCATTCCCAGCCTGATCGCTTTTATAAGCACTCTCAAAGTAGTGTTCCCCTGTTCTCGATTTAGACAGCTCCAAACTAGCTTGGATCTGTGACATAATCCCTTTACAATCCTGGATCACTTGCATAAAATTCTGATATGATACCTTACTATGTTTTAACAATTATGTTCATGCATGCAAAAGACCCTAACCACGTTTTTTTCTTCTGTTCTCTTCTGTTTTTGGTAGAAAGAGATCTGAAGGACATTAAGAATTATTTAGCTATCTGGTTATGAGAGGAAGAGTTTGCTTCTACAGATAGAGGACAGGGACCAAGTTTTCTTCTCAGGACAAATTCTGATATGAAAATTTTAAAAGTTACATCCACAGGCTGGCTCTCACAGCTGCATATGCCTTGTTTATAAGAGAATTTTAGACCAGAAACGTGGAGAGATGCAGAAAAACTAAGAAATTCCATGCAACACACAATCACACTGCTATTTTTGACTTACAGACAAACTGGTCTCTAATTCTCCTGCTCCAGATAGTTCAATTCACCACCTTTCAAAATATATATCATGCGTGGAAGAGTTCTTTCGAGCCTACCCTTCTCGGAACTCCAAATCTGATGAGGGAAAGCTCAGGTTTCTTTGTTCCAAAACGCTGTGTCACACTTCCTGTAGAAGACCCACCCATTTTCTGTAGAACACCCTTGCATAGGTGGGTTTAAGAAAAAAATGGCTGAGAAAGCTTGATTTGCTGTTATGGGGTTGGTATGGAGCTTGTTGCAGCTGCAAGGAATGTGATAAACTGGAAACAACATCGGTGAGAGTTCGATTGGCCATTATGAAGATTTCCGTTGATGGAGGGTGAGTTGGCCAACTGCACGTTGGCCCCATGCAGACTGTTGGTCCCCACTTTAGTGTAATTATGAACTGTAGTCCTCTGCCTGTAATCACTTACCATTAGTTGCACTGGAGTTTGGAATATCCACAACTGTCTGTGTTTTTTTCAAATTTCACGTGAATGACCATACACGTATGCTTCGTGATTTTTGGCTGATTGCTAGAGAATAGGAAAAGGAACTATCGGCTCAATGTTGTCATATTCGTGCCTTAATTCCACCATTCCATTTGTTTAAGCATTTCTTCAATTAGATTCATGCAACAGAGGAACAAGTTTTAGTCACGTACCTGAAGTCAAATGGCTGCTATGGCCTGTCATTTGCTGCATGCATTGGTTTTTCTGATTGCATGTGGCTTGGCTGCTAATTTTTGGTTATTTTCCTTGTGCAAGTGTCCTCTAGCCAGATGCATGCTGCAGGAGTCCATTTCCACGCTCAGATCTGCACCTTGAAGCTGCTGCTGCTGAATTTTCACCAGACCAGAACTTATTTTCGCCATTGCTCCCAAACGGTAAACCGGATCGATCTGAAACTTGCTGAGCATGTTCCTATCATCATTATGCACCTCCCATAGCAAAATCGTGATCAATGGATGCACGGATTTCGAGAAAAATGGAAAATGGCTGAAGATTTCAGAGATCGATTTCTCGGAAACCGTGCATCAGAATCGGCTGAAACTGCTTGGGTAGGTTACCATCACTCATATGCATATCCCCATGAAACAGTTTTTGAAACGGATGCATGGATATGGAGAAAATGCAAAAATGGCTGATGGTGATGGAGGCTAATTTCTTGGAAACCGTGCACTGGAATTGGCTGAAACTGCTCAGGCATGTTGCCATCACCCTTGTACAATTCCCCATAAAACGGTTTTTCAAATGGATGCATGGTTTTCAAGTTATGGCAAAAACAAATTTTGTTCTAGGTATTTTTGCTTCAAGGCATTTTGCATTTTTGTTGCATGGTATGAAAAATGAATTTGGGTTGTGATGCAGGTATGGAGATGATGGAGGAGGAGTTGGAAGATTGCATGAGGACTTCTGAACCCTTGAGGAAGCTACCATGTTCACCAAACCATTTTTTTCAATCCATTTTTAACTTCTTGTAGTTCCTACAAGAACTTCCTGTAGAAAACATAGTTTTGAGGAAAGAAGCACAATGACATGAAAAAAATGATGGAAAATGGGTGACGGATGGAAACATGGATGCTTGCAGGCATAACCAATAGATTCCAAGCTTTAGATTCCCTTCCAAAATCGAATCTGGCTCGCTTGAAGGTTCTACAGGATGTTTCCTGTAGAAATACAGAACTTCCTCTAGAAGGCACAAAAACTCCTTTTTCTTTGTTTTGAGTGATCCTCCTGACCTGCAATGTCATTGCTGCAACATGAAATTATTCAATGGAGATTAGCTTTATTTTTCTTTTTCTTTTTCTCTTCTTTTTTTTTTTTTTTTTTGAAAAAAACAACTAGGGCGCCTCATGGAGGTTTTCACCCTAATTGCCTGCCCTGGGCGCCTCCAAGGGAGGTTTTCACCCAGAGATCTTATTCTCTTTTCTCTTTTTTCCCAACCCATTGACCGCCTCATGGAGGTTTTCAATCAATGAGCCAATCTAAGGCGCCTCTGAGGAGGTTTTCACCTTAGATTTTTATTTTTTCTTCTTATTTTCATTTTTTTTTTCTTTTTTTCTTTTTTTTTCTACCCTACCCTACTTGAAAAACAAAATCATTTTCAAGTATAAGAATACTTCCAATGGAGCCATGTGCACATCGAGATTAGAGAAAAAATGATGTGAAGGCTCGAAATGCATGCTTTGATAGGTATCCAGATCTCAGAGACCAAATGATCTGACCTTGAAGGGATCAAACATAGCTGAGGAAGAGAGTACTGCTGCAACTTAGTGACCGTCTGAAACCATATCTCAATATAGCTATGATATCCATGGTCCTTTTTTTGATCTGGATCATTCTTCATGTCACCTTCTATCATGACCTTCTCATCTTCCTCTTTTTGATGATCTTTCTCTTGAGTACATGGAGGATTTGATGGTAACCATGAAGGAACTCTCTCGATCTCTGATTCTGATCTCATCTCTTCATCAAGTGCAGCCCATGGTTCTTTGATCTCCTCTTTGGAATCTTCTTTTTCCTTTGGTCCTTCAATGTTGTCAATATAATCTCTGTTTTGCAACACTCTTCCTGAGCTTTGGTGAACATCATTGAGCTCAAAAGGAGTCATTTGCACATGTTGTGCCTCAGCTTTGCAATTGGGTTGAGCTACTCCATTGTATGGCTTTGGAAATGGTACAGGTAGTTGAGTGGAGGTGTGAAATTGAGATGGAGATGGATGGCATTGTGGTTGGGTAGGCATTTGGGGTTGCCTTGGTGGAGGAAGAGGCGATGGTTGTGGATGAGCAGGTGGTGGAGGAAAATAAGCGGGAGGAGTGTTGTATTGGGGCCTCCACCCCTGATGATGTGCATTCCACTGAGGTTGTGGCCGAGCATAAGAGTGAAACAAATGAGCAGTTGGTTGGGCATAATATGGATCTATGAAGGAACAAGGAGAAGGTGTGAACCAGGAAGGATGAGCAGGGGGACCCCAAGAAGGCATGAAAGTGGCTTGGTAGGGGTCATAACAGGTCTCAGATGTCCCTTGCAATTCCTGCTGGTAAGATCTAGGTCCATGTGGCCTCATTTGGTTCATATAATATAGTGATTCAGTGGCTCCTTTGGCTCTCTGATATGCAGCTTTGATTCTGGGTAAGGAAGGGCATTGATTCGTAGGATGGTATTCTTCACAGATGGAACACGCTTCTAGAGAGTGCATTGGACATTCGTTCCTAGGATGCTTTCTAGTGCACCTGGGACAAAAGATGACCAAAGCCCTCTTGGCTTCCTCTTGCTTCTTTTGGATCCACAGGGTATCCAATTGCATGGCAAGAAACTGCCTCATATCACTCTTGAAATCTTCGATCTGATTTTCAAATTCGTCTTTGGACAAGGGATTGCTCCCAACATTTTTTCTTGTAGCCATTTGCTCCAGAGGAATGGTTTCTTCTTCTTCTTCCCTTGAGGTTCTTCAAATATGTCTTGTTGTCCACCTAAGGGTTCTTTAATCACAACCATCGAAGAAGAGAGAATGTTGGCTGTGTGAAGCAGTGGGGGTGTTGTGCAATCATTTTACTAACTTATCTCTACTCCTACAAGGCATGAAATGAAAACTTTTTGGTTGATTTTTGCATTTTTCTTCTTGTACCTGCAAGACTAAAATGGATTGAACTACAACTAACTATCTTGCTGAAATGAAAATGCGGAATTGAAATGAAAGCAGGAAAGGACTAATCTATTTTGCTCGATCGAAATTGCAGGAATGAAATGCTAGGCTACGCTTGCGAAATTGAAATGCTAATCTACGCTTACAGAAATGAAATTACGGAATTAAAATGCTAATCTATGAAAGCAGGAAATGCTAATCTACTTTTTCATAAATGAAATTGCATAATGGAAATGAAATAAACTACTTAGCAGAAGATTGTAGTGAAAAATAGAAGAAAAGCAACAATCACTAATACTCTGACGCTTCCCCGACAACGGCGCCAAAAAGATGGTGGGCTCCAGTATTGTAGCAATAATGCTACAACTCCTGGAACTCCCTTCTTTAATTTTATCAACCCGATAGTTCGTAACAAACTTGGAAGCGACGGTGCTGTATGCACAAGTACTAGCTCTTGCCGCAGCTGTCACTTGGTCAGCTGGCACAAGTCCACTAGGAGCTTAAGCCAACTTCTATGAGCTCTTAGAAGAAGCTTTTTAATTGATGGATGAAAGCTAACTCGAAGGAAGCTAATCTAATTGCAAAAAGAAACTGAAAGCCAAAAAGAAACGCAAACCCTAGCAAACCCTAATTCTACCAGCTAGTCCTACTGACGCAAAGGAGAGCATGAAAACTACTAAAAGAGATGCCATTACTTCTATGAAGGTAAAATACATGTGTCTAGACTACCTCTATCTGAAGAAAACATCTTTTTGTATTTTTGTTTAAGTTGTTGGAATTATCATGCATGTGCTTCTAACTATTTTTGACTGTGCAGAGGTGGATCAAGGAGGAGAAATGCTTGGGAAAGGTTGGGAAGGTTCAGAGAGGGTCTAAGGGGTCCCTAAAACTCTTCCAGAGAGTCTCACAAAGTTTGGCTGCCAAGAAACCGTGTTTATGAGCTTCTATAGGAAGTCTACAGGGGTTCTACAGGATGTTCAGGATTTCTATAGGATGTTCTGTAATTCTTCTACAGGATGTTTCGAAATGGGGTTTTGGAGCATGGATGGAGGGAAAAAGATGGAGGAGTGAGTATGGAGGTGAAATAGGGGTGTGAAGAGGTCTAGGACTTGGTGGATGAGGCTAAGGAGCGATTGGATTTGTTCAAGGATGGAGGAAGCGATGATGCACAAGAATGTAGGAATTAGGGCAAGGTGGGGAAAGTATGGCAAATGAAGGGTACGAATCATGGACTAAGTGTTGGAGCAAATTATCTGATGGATTATGGGTAGATAGAGAAGGATAATAGGTGCTCTGCAAGTTATTTTTCGAATTTAACAAATGAAGACTTGGAAAGTCAAGAACCTAATTACCTTGACCTAATCTGACCTAGATAATAGAAAAAGAAATGGAACAGAAGTTTATTTGCACAAAATCAGATGAACTAACTATGCAACTAAGCAATCATAACCCTAAGCATGCAGTCAAAACTGATATCAAGTTTGACAACTAAGAATCCAACACTAATACTTGCATGGTGAAGCAAAACAACGTTTTTGTGGGCAGCAAGGTCAACTTTGTCCCAACTCACGATCCCACTGAGGGAGAGGTAAGATCAGAGGTGTTTGAGACCCTTTTTTCCAAGGATCTTTTATGTTATTAATCTATCCAAATCAATCTGAACATGAAAATCTACTTTAATCATCAAAAGCAACCTAAATAACACAACAAGTTTTAAACCTAAATAGCAGATTTTACTCTAAGAATGCAGCAAAGACACATGAAAGTAAACAAAGGAGGTGCTGGGCGCTTGAGATGGGCCCAACCCCAAGAGCTACAGCCTCCTAAGAGAGATTTAGAGCTGGTGCAAAGCTGGATTCATCTTTATTGATCAAGGAATGAAGAGTTACATCAAAACTGTCCACAAGGAGAACTTGAAAAATGAGCTGACAACAAAACTAATCTATTGCCTAAAAATCGAACTACAAAATGACTACAACAAGACTATGAAATGACTAACTACCAGCTACAAAATGACTAACCACTAGCTAACCAAAATGAGGCCCTAATCCTTCTTATTTATACAAATTGAGGACCCCAACAGTCCTCCTAAACTTTAGGGACTTGGCTGCCCAAGACTTGTAGTTAACAACAGTCCTACTTGACTTGCTTGGCTGCCCTTGTGCTAATTGATTTGGTGGCCTTTGAACTCCGAGATGATGGTGGAGAATTCGAGGTAAGGGCCCATAAATGAAGGGGACACCTTCCTACAAATCCTCTCCCTTGTTCTCCCACGAATTTGGCTGCCAAGTGCTCATTAAAACCTTCAATTTTGTCTCCAAGTTTACCAAAAAGGCTACACAAAGCTCCCATTAGACTTGTTGGCATAATGACTAACCAAATTCACTCTATTAGCATAAATATAATAAAAAACATGCAATAAACTAATGAGAATGGTGGATTAAGTCAAATTAGGAGGTTGAATGAGCCCAAATAATTATCCATTTTTGGGGCTCATCAAAAGGTCCAGGTGCAAAGAATAACAAAGATTTTGAAGCCATTTTTTATGCAGTATATGAGATCAAAGGCCACATTGGACCCACTTAAATGGAAATTACTCTAAAAGAGATTCCTAGTGGTATATGGAAGTCCTAAAATGGCCTCTTGGTGTGAAAGTTAGAGCTAGTCAAAGTTGGGGATCCCAAGTCAGAATTTGCAGAGTTAAAAGTGGTTGGAGTCTTTGGCGTTCAACTAAAGTTGGCACAAGTGCCAAACTTGGTGCCAATATTGGTGGAGCCTCTAAGCGAGAGATCCGGGTAGCCATGGTAGACAATACAATAGTAAGAACCATTATCATTGGCCAAAAGAGGAGCGAGATGATCCCATCCTCATTGTGGTACCCTGACGAGAGCACTTCGGAGGAAAGCGCCAAGCCATGTGCCAGCTTTCTGATGATATTGGAGACAATACGTTTGATGGGCTTTGTGATCACGGGAGGTGGTTTCCCACATAGTTGACGACATAGATCAATGATGAAGATCTACCCTGGGGGCACCCCTCCCAAAACCACAATCCACTCAGGAGTGGTGCTAGAGACAATTTTCCTAACCTAATGTTTTTTTCGATAAACAAAGAACATAATCACAAAATAAATCCACGGAGGACTTTTTCTCTCTCATCTAGGAAGATAAGTGGCAACATGGGATTTACTCAACATACATCAAAGGATGACACTAGGATCAACCAATAAGAGGAGGACGCGTGGTAGGCGAATTCAAAATTTTTGGGCACCTAAAGGGCCCATTTTTTGGTGACAAGTGTTACCAATCAAGAGGCGTCAGGTGTCCTTAGTGACGTCATTAAGACATCATCCCAGGTCCCGGAAGATTTAGTGGTGAGCATTTAGCGACAACATTGAGTTGTAGGGCGTTAGGACTCGATGGCAGTGGAAAGTGCAACAACCAATGAAATGAGGTCTGGGTGGACCCTACCAACCATCTCATCTCGATGGATGGAGGCTAAAAACTCAATAAGGGAGCACACAATAGAAAGTGGGACCATTTCCAGATCCTAAAAATCCCGGAATCCCATAACTTTTAAAGAATTGAATTAAATAGAAGAGTTGGAATTAGGAGCACTAGCCTGTGGGTTAACCTTTGGTTGCCTCACGTAGAGGAGCGACCAATGGTACAAAGCCGTTGAAAAATGGAAAAGGTCCCTGATAGAGTTTAAAAGGGCTAAGGGCCTAATAGCTTAGGCCGTGGTCATGGAGACCAGTCCTGTGACTAAAAACATGAAAAGGGCCAAGAAAAAGGAGCTTAAAGGCAGAAATAGTGCTAGTTTAATTGCAGTTTTGGTAACTAAACCATAATTGACTGAAGATAAAATTAGTAGGCGAACCTAAAAATTCTGTAAAGAGCCAGAATGGAAAAAATTAGTAGAAAATCTCAATTTAAGTGGTAAAAAAGGAGTGAAGGTTAGTTTGACTTGGAGATGAAGCCCATAACAACAAACATATTCATAAAGATTGAGATGAATAGGACAAAGGAAAATAATTTAGCACGCAAGCAATTAAAATAACTATGAAAAAAATCCTAAACAAGCAGAATAAAACAATTATTTTTGAGACAAAGCTTCTGTTGCAACATGGTGTTGGTATGGTATTTTCAGTGCTCATTGATTGTTGAAGGTGTTGGTGGTTGAGAGATTCACTTGTTTTGTAAGCATAGAATGCATTCATGTTTCTAAGTGTGAAAATCGATGAAAGGTTGAAACATTGAGTGTCTAGCAATTTGTAGCTTGCTGATTAGGGGTTGGTGCTCCTTCTAGTGGGTACATGAAAATAGTTGGGGTTGTATCTCCAGTTAGTTGCAGCTAATGAATATGTGAGTTGTAGCTTCTTTTTGGTAGTATCCAGAACATTGTAATTGCAAGTTGTAGCTTGCCCTATGAATGAATTAAATAACAGTTTTGAAAGTTACTTGTGCTTGTGTGTTCCATTGTGATTGTTGACATTAATCTTTGTTATGGTTATTTAAAGTTATTGTTGAAGTATTTAATGGTGTGCACAAAGTAAAAATAAATTTAAATTGGTAAAATTCCTACAATACTAATTCACCCCCCCTTAGTATTTCCATGGTTTCCAATAGGTCCTTGATAAAAAACCCTCTACGAGTAGTCAAAATATTTGAAGACTACCAAAAAATATCCTTTCAAACAAAACAATAACTCTAAGTTCTGCGACCAGTTCTGATGAACCCAGTCCCGAAGAGCAAAAGTTGGGGGCCAAAAACCATTGAAACGACATATTGTTGCCCGCTGCTTACAATATGCTACCTCTAGTGTTGTTAATATCCCATCCACCTCGATTAAGGTTGTTTCTATTGAATGTTCCGCTATGGAAGCCTGGCCTGAAATATTCTTTGGTGCTTGATAGACAGAGTCTGGCTTTAGAACATCTTTGAGAGATAAGGGTTTAGTTTCTAGAGATGCCTCACCACCTCTGGTGCCTCCCCTCAAGCATGCCACTACAAAGATAGTGTCATCCCTCGTAAGTCCATAATCTCTGAGAGCATTCCCCAACTTCAGTTGTCTCCCTTTGTAGAGAAGCCTCACTTCTTCATTCAAGATACCTGTTCATTGATATATACTGCCAGCCAAAGCTCCCACAACCTCTAATGTTGAGACCATAAAAACAAAGGGAATCCCAAAACATGGACTGAAAAAAATGGATTTTTTTGCTACTCTAGGTCCCTAAATCCCTTCATTGTTTGTTCCAAAACTGTTTGGGGGATTTTGTCAAACACTTTGTATACTTTTCCAAACCCCCTTTGAGAAATTCGTTCAAGCCTATCAACAAATACTTTGCCAAAATCCTTACACCTTTGGCATTTTGTAAACCCTCCATTATCAAAAGTTGATAGATCTCCATTGCCAAAGCTAGGATGAGCTTCACCGTGTTGACCCTTCTTCTCCATGAATTTCAGTACAACTAATCTGTTAGTAGAGTTGACATGTCCTACTATGCTTAAAAGGTTCCCTCGCACATTGATGTCCATCCCCATCCCTCTTGTCAACCTCCATTTCCTCTATTGTTAGGGTGTCATTGACCCCTGCCTTAATATGTTAACCTTGGAAACAGGCTCAGGTGCTATTTGAAGAGACTTCACGGCTAAGCTTTCTGCCTTTCTTCTTGTTGTCGGGACGGTAGGGGAAGAGGGTATGTCGGTGTTAGCAAACCACAAACCTCTGGCATAGGCAACAATATTTGAGGGTTTCAGATTGTTGGTGCTAAGTATTACCATAGTGACCTTCTCTAGTTGATCAAATTTTATTACACCAATGATGCTTTTCTAGACCATGGTTTACAAAAAATTACAACTTTAATCCCACCATGAAAGGGGGATGCTATTACTTTTATTGCAATGGCACAAATTGTTAAGGCATATGTTTAAAATATGTTGCAATTTTAAGTTTGGAGAAAAGGGGGTGTTATCGATAACACTACTTTTCAATTTGATACCTTCCCTATAAATGAATCAATAAATTGGTAAGTAATACTTGATATAGAAGTTGATTGAGCAAGTTTGAATTAATTTAACATAAAACTAGGTTAGTTCATAAGCTGGGATGGAGCAATCTCGGAGAGGATGTATGAATAGGAAATATAACTATAGAGCAAGGGATGCAACCAACATATCTCAGTGGGTCAAGTTTGAAAGTATGATTCTCCATTGCCTTAGCTAACTACCACTTCCAATGCATTGCATGCCATAGTTTGCCATACAACCACAACCACCTCCTTTTCCTTTAGTGAAATATTAATGTTGTTTTGTTAATGCATTAATGAAATAATAATATTTTTCTATATTTACATTATTAATACATTGAATAGATAATTTCCTAAAATATAAATTTTAGGAGTATCCATTTTACTAAAAACCTCGTTGAGATTAACAAATAAATGTTGGCAATATCATCTCAAACCACATTATTGGTCGATGTGGTATTCACAAAATCTTTTTACCAAGCTAAAATTTGTAATGTTTATGTATGTGATGCAATTCATGGAAATCAAAGAATTCTAATACATGTAAGCTTGGACATTGACGTGAACTAATTATTAGGAATTACATCGGAAGGTAGTTAGAGACTAAAAATAAAGAAGAAAATAACATATCATCAATCAATTTGCACATTACTTGATTCAATGATTTAAGAAAAAAATGTTATTTTAAATATAATTATATTGAATCAATTTGAAGGTGGAAGAAATATATCGTAACTTAATTGTGAATTAAAAAAGATAGAAACCATCATTAAATACTATTTGTGAATCCAAATTGATTCATGAGTAGTATTCAAGGAAAATCACACCACCTAAAATAACCAATTGATAGTTTGTAAGGGAGAAAAATTTCGCTACTACTAAATACCTTTGGGTATTAAGTCTTTAACCTATTTCCTTACATCTAAAAAATATAAACTTTTACCTAATTAAAAATAAATTTAAATCTTAATCTAAAATTAATAAGCAATTTCAACTTAAATAATATCAAAAAAAAATCAACATCCCTTGTCTTTATCTCTAACACTACCTTTAATAAAATCATATATATTTTTATAAAATCTAACTTTAATAAAATCATATATTTTTTTATAAAATCTAACTTTAATTTCAAAACTAAACCCAAATATTACTCATAATTATAATTTTATCCTCTTTCCCAAATAAAAATCAAACTCATACGTGACGCATCCACCTTATATTTCTATTTAAAAATAAAATAAAAATCGCTAAAAGATTTTCACATGTATAATACCTCCCCCATGATAATATTGCCTATCAAAAAGTCATTTTCATGTGAATAATATCTTCCCATTTATATTTAATCATTAGAAAAAAACATCATGTATTATATTAAGACAATATAAAAATCGACATAAGATACAAAAAAGTGGCAAGAGAAGTCACGATCCAGGACATATGAGGCATAGCAGAAAAACAGATGTCTGAATAAGCCCCATATATGGAAGAACAGATACCTACATCATGGAGAAGCAGGAGCATAAAACATATACAAACACATTTACAGCAGGTTCAGGGATATGGAAAAGATGCACAAAAAATATAACCGGGATAATCGTTTTCCAAGAGCAGTCAGAAAACCACATCTACCGATGATTCCAAAAACAAAATAGCCATAGGCATGTAGCTGTCCCGAGCTAATTGGCCAGCTGTGTTGGAGAAGAGTCGAAAATAGCAAAGATGCAGTGCAAAATGGATCTATAAGAATCTTTGGAGTCTCGAAAGATTTTGTGATTCCTCCACTTCCATGTGCACCATAACATAATAATGATGAGAGAACACCTTGGCTCACCTTGACTGCACCACCCTTCGAAAACTTTATCTCTACGTTATTTATCTTTAAAATAAAATATATACTTTACTAAATTGATCGTAAACCCTCTTGTGATGTCAACGGATATAATGGACATAGATGAAACAATTGTTTAATGCTTTTTTGAAATTTTTGAGATTTCAGTTCAATTCGAAAAATGTTATGATAAGTAAAAAATTATATTTTTGAAATTTTGACACAATTTACCCTTTATTGCATTGCTGGAGTGGATATGCAAAAAGCCCCTATATATATTTTTTGGGCCAAAGGTTTCATATACAAGAGATCTTTTTCATTTATTGAATTCTAAAAGGGTTTGAATATATAGGTTTTTATATTAAATCTAATAATAATAATGAAAAAATGACGGGAAATGTTATTATCTAAAATCGTGAAGAAAATTATTTTTTTGGTGGAATAAATGGTTATTTAGGCTAGTGTAAAATTAATATGTTGAAACTTATTTTTATTAATAGTTTATTTTAGCATATGTTTTAAAGTAGATTATGAGTTAATTTTAGCATATGTTTTAAAGTAGATTATGAGTTAATTTTTAGATTTTTTTGGTTAAGAAATACAGGAAAAGAGGAGATCTTAAGTGGAAATTAATAGCAAATCTAAACGGGGCCAGGCCTTAAAATATTTTTCATTTTAGGAAAAAATTTGCTAGTAAATGTTTCTCAAGACTAATATCAAAATAACAACTTTGGAACCAATTTTTCTGTTAAAAAACATACAGAACCTAGTTCAATAAAGTAATAGATCCAAAACCCTATTAATTATATTCACAATGTGCCCATTACCTAGAAATAAATGGTTTAGGCCTTCCAAGTGATCATAAATTGACTTTCCTAGAAGGTAGGAAAGGGTGAATGTACTTCACTAAACAACAATTTTTTATTTTTTTATTTAGGTGGACCACAGATCCCATATCAACTATTTCCTTTTATGAATGCACCTTCATAATGTAATTTTATCATTATCTTAATGAATGAAATTATAGTGTTTTTCTTTGGAAAAGGAAAGGGTGAGAGATAGGGATTCATATGGAATTTTCCATGGGAAATAGAAATGACTTCAAACTCTTAGAATTAGTGATCAATATACTGCACAAAGGAAGGTGTTTTCAAGCATAATTTGCCTCGCATGAACCTTCTTGAATTTGGCATCTAGAATGAAGGAATGCATCACAAGTAAGGTTAGATGGCAAATATAATATCCAACAATAATTTTTATAGCTAAACTCAAGGGAAGTCATATTAGAATGAAGGTGTTAGAAGATCAATTAATCTAATCGAAAAACCATCATTAGAAATTTATACTTTAAGACTAGGTTCCCAATCAATATATAATTCTAAAAATTACGAAGAAACTCAATATGCGTATTTAGTGCTATGGAAATGACAATCTTCATTAAACACACATATTTTTATGTGGTTGGCAATCAAAAACAAAATTTTAACATGGAGAAAAATGTAAATAAAGAATAGGGTTTAATTGAGCAAGTGCATTCCATGTAAAAGTAAGGAGGGAAATATAAATCACTTAGTCTTCGCTTTTATGCTAAAAAATTGGGGAATGAAATTGAATCTATTACAAACATAAATTATAGTTAGCAAAGGAAGCATATTCAAAGAATGTTTAAGAAATTAAATGCAAACTTGAACTTAAATTTTTTAAGAAACTTCCATTAACTGCTTCCTAGAATATATGGTTAACCCAAAATACCAAAATATTTAATGATATAAACATTCTACCCTTTCAATATAGTGTTGAAGAAAAATTAATATTTATATACTTTAAAACTAAATCCAAATACAAAATGCAAAGATTTTTAATTCATTTCCAACTAATCAAAATAAAAATATAAAAATAATGTGCAGAACTAATCAAAATATAAAAAACAAAAAATCTTAATTCTTTCCCAACTATTAAAATAATAACGTAGAGATATTTTACGAGAACTAATTCTTTCCAAATTATTAAAATAATAATGTAAAGATATTTACAAAAACTAGTCAAAAAGTCTGTAAGAAAAAATGAAATGGGTGGAATCTTTCATTTAAATAATTAAATAATATATATATTTTTTTTTTCTCGTTAAGACTATGCTATTCTATTATGTACATAAACAGGAAAACAGTTACAGTCATGAGTTCAAGTTGCCAGAGGCCGAGGATGGCACTCTGGACTGACAGTGATAAAAAAAACCACCCATGCAGGGTACCCTCCACCACTCACCCGCGCAGGGGCAACACCACCGAGACTAAACACCCACGCAGGGGCGACACCACTGAGACTAAACACCCACGCAGGGGCACCATCACTGAGACTAAACACCCACGCAGGGGCTTTAAACCATTGAGGACTAGTGAAAGCAAAATTAGTCAACCCACGCAGGGGCAAATAAGAGAAAAAGAAGACCTTCATCAAGATCCCTCGCAGGGGCATAGACAGACATTGAACTATATGATTCTCGAACCAAACAAAGACACCCAAAACATACATTAAGCCATTGTAGCGAAAGTAGCAATTCGAAGAAAAACCTGAGCATTGTCTGAGGGGAAGAGCCTGATCGAGCGGACGACTATTCGTCCGGCTCTTCTTCATAGATCCAGCACGTACCTTCCGGGGGAGGGCCCCAATCGACCTTGGCCTTACCTGAAGAAGACGCTGGTTGAGTCGATGGTGGGACGACGTCCGGCTCTGGGCGTCCCTCTGACTGTCCCTCAACATCCCTGGAGCTTTCAGCCTGATGAACTTGTGTGTGGGGTTGCTCCCCGATCTCCTCTTTCGGTTCCTCCAGAAATAGGACCGAGACATGAGCTTTAATATTAGAGTTTCCCTGGGCGCTGCTGAAGGAGAATACCGCGGTTCCAAACGCAGGTAGCGGGGCAGAGCCCGAATCAGGATTACTAGAATCCATAAACTGGCTCGACTGGATGGGATGAGCCTCAGCAACTTGGTGGCATAGACAACGGCAGCAGCGTGAGGGTGGATTTGCGACTGAGGGGCGTGAAGTTCCGCCTCTACCAGAGCCTCGACGGCTGATGAGACGCTGTCGAGGCTTGACCATGTTTTCCCTGAAAGCAGGTAAGCGTAACAGAGCTGGGGAAGAGGAGATGGAGGGTGTGAAACCGCCGTCACCCGCCTTTGCAGCCCTGAAACCACCTTCAATTGCCGAAGGGAACTCTTGAACCTGAGCTCTGAGCTCCGACGACCAAAATCCCAATTCCAAAATCCGAACTCGACCCGATGCAAAACATTCCAAACTCTTGCCATTTTTATGCTTCTCTGCTCTTTCTCGATCCTCGTATGCCATAACTGCACCCTGAGAATGTAATTGAAGCCCGGACAAGGCAATGAATTGCCGTCCCTTCGCACATCTGCACTCACGCTTGCAATCCAGGGCGGCGGATCGCAGTTAATGCTCGTCTCATGCTTGGGGCCGCCCATGGTAACCAGGTGGCGTTCCATTCTCCGCGGTCGTGTCACCCGCATCTGGGGAGAAATAATATTAAATTTAAAATAAGTTAATATGTAAAATATTTTGGAGTGGGTAAAATCCTTTATTTAAATAATTTAAATAATATTAAATTTAAAATAAATTAATATATAAAATATTTTGTTTTCCAAATTCTACAGAAAATTGTATCTCAAAAACTTATATAAGAAATATAATTTAAATAATAAGAAAAGTAAAATGAAAAACTTTATAAAATAACAAATTTATGATAAAATTAAAATATATTTAACTCTTTTTAATTCAAATTACTTTGATAATATATACAAAGAACTTAATCGGGATGAAAATAAACCATTAGTTTATGCATATAAGGTCCATTTATATCCATCTTAAAGTAGTTTTGACCAATGTCATGCATGGACAGGAGGAACTTGTGTATACATCAAACCATTGCAATTGTTATTGTGCACCTTTGAATTTTTTCTCATAAATATTATAGTTTGTAAAAGAGAGACATCAATTTAATGAATCTTTCATGCACATGTAAGATCTTTTGGTTTACCATAACTATATATTAAATATTTTTTCTTATTTTAAATAATAAATATAATTATATATATGTGGAGGGTTGGATATGTCATTTTCATAGTTTCACCTAACAATATGTCCTTGGTAAAATAAGGAGATAAGCACGCTAAAATAAGGAGATAAGCATATGTCTGTGTCATCTTAAATTAAGAGATAAAATTTGCAAAAACAATTATAAAAATATTATTCTAAAATAATACAACCATTGAATCATAAAACATTTTTGATTTACAGTTTGTTTTAGGATCGGGACTCTGAAAAATAATATATATTTATTAAATAAGGAGATAAGTATGTTAAAATAAGGATCGGGACTCTGAAAAATAATCAATATTTTTTAAATAAGGAGATAAGTATGTTAAAATAAGGAGATAAGCGTAGGTCAGTGTCATCTTAAATTAAGAGATAAAATTCGTTAAAAAGTTATAAAAATATTAATTATAAAATAATACAACCATTAAATAATAATACATTTTTGTTTTACAATTTGTTTCGGGATCGGGACTCTAAAAATAATCAATATTTTAAAAGCAAAATTATGATATAATATAGAATAAGTATAATTTTTAATACAGACAATATATATATATATATATATATATATATATATATATATATATATTATAATGTAATCAATATTGAAATGGTTTATTTTAATTAATATTATAATATATATTTTGGTTTTTTTTATCAATATTGGAATGGTTTATTTTAGTTAATAAAATAATTTATATTTTGGTATATTTAAGGTTTTTTTGGGTTAATTTGTTTGAAATTTAATAGATTTTTTTTTCCCTTAAGTTTAAAATTTAAATTGTATAATTTTAGAATTTGAGTGTTTTATGATTTTTCAGAGTATTCAATAAGGTTCTTGGACCTAGCAACTGCAATAGTGGTGATGTTGTCAATAAAGTGTTTTCTAAAATGTTAGAAAGAGGTACTCACTGAGAGTATGGTAATACATGAAAAGTGTTTGACAAAAGTCTCCAACTAGTGTTGGATCTAGTAATAGAAAGTGATGGGGATCTAGATCATCAAAAATATCTAATTTTTGTTTTGTCCATGTGCAGTGAGTTCGTTTATTTTATGGATACAAAATCAAATTAAGTGAGAGCGATTGATGTTAGTATTCAACAATGGACAAGTATTCCTATGGGTGAGATGAGGCTCCTCTATGGAGGGAGGCAAATGAAGATCGAAAAAGGCCTCAAAGACTATGGAATTAAGAGGGATTCTATTATCTCTATAGCGACATGCTTGTTTGGAGGCGCCCGAGGAGGTGGGGCATCTTCGATTTCAAAACCTCTGTCCTTCAAGGAGGCCCTTTGGTCAGGACCCAACTCTTAGTAGCCCCGTGCAAGTCTTAGGGTGTTCGAGGTGGATAAAGTTTAGGAGGTTCCCTCTCTTGAAATTTCGCACCTAGATTTGGAGGACTACCTTTAGGTCTACATTGGATCAGGCCTCATTTTCCACTTCAACGAATTATGACCATGTTTAGAGGATCTTTATAAATGAAATCATTCAGCCTGGACTAATAAGTTCAAGGTCATCTTCTGCTCTAAGGGTTTTTTTATAATGTTGTTCGTTGAACCAGAAGATTACCAGAAGGCCCTAACTAGTGGGCCTTGGTTCTAGGGTAAAGTTGGTTTGTTCATAACCCCCTAGTTTCTGGATTTTGATCCCTCTACAACAATCATTACCAAGCTTCCAATTTGGGTTCGACTTCCAAATTTTCCCAACCATATTTAACACTTTTGATTATTTTAAGGCATAGGAAATTTCTTGGGTCGTTATCTTACCACATATCTCTCTCGAGGGAAGTATGGCCTATACACCTATGGAATAATATGTGTGGAAATTGACATTAGCAAAGGGTTTCCAAATCAAATAAATTTAAAAATCGGTGATTATCATTGGACCCAATCTCTAGATTACAATAATACTGCATTTTGGTGTCATGCTTATTTTCAAAATGGCCATTTACAGAGTTCCTTCCCTCTATCAAATTCTAACAAGAAATGACACATCGAATATTCTAAATCTAAAAGATGGAAACCTTGCGACTTCCCCCCTATGGAGGGCGAAACTTCTTATATTTTTTATCAAGAGGAGGATGGTGCCGATGATGATATGATTATGGGGGAACCGAATTAGACTATCATTACTCATTAGACTTATGAGGATTCAAAAGGGATCCCAGTACCCCTAGAAAATAGGTAGTTGGTAAGTCAAGATGTCTCTTTGGGTATTATAAAGTGTGCACATGAATCAACATCTTCTGACACTGACAAGGAATCTCCTTTAGATATCAAAAATATTTTTCAAATTAATTTGGTGGGTCCGCCTCTAGTAGCTTGGACCAAGGTTGTGAGAAAGAGGAAAGAAAATTCGTTTTGCAAACCATCCCCAAGTCGGGTGATTCTTTTGGGTCTCTCAAATCCATGATAACCACTTCTTTCGAGTTTGTCAAAGTCTTTATATGGATACTTTCTAAATAATGTAATTATTGTTTTGTGATAATAGAAAGTATCAATTTACAATATATATATATATATATATCTATATATATATATATATATATATATATATATATATATATATATATATATATATATATATATATATATATATATATATATATATAGATATATATATATTTCAAAAATACATTTTAAATAACAAAAAATTACAATTTCACCTCCAATTATATTACTAACTTCTAATAAAAAAAGAATAAAACCTCTATTACTTAGATTATGACATAAAACTAATCCCAACCTTAATTCAATCTAACTAGAAAAAATATCATCTAACAAATAAAATACATGTGCAAATATTATAATATAATCCAACAAATATATAATACATCTATTTTAAATTTGAAAATAATAATAGGATTCCTTATTAATAAATTTAGTAGACTTTGAATAAATGGTTATGAATAAAAATTTGCTATCGATAAAACATTTTCACAGACAAAATAACTTCCCTCCATCCATTCATCGATCTTATGGATCCTCAAAATTTTCTAACATATCTTTATCAGTTTTATTTAAAAAACAAAGAATATCCTTGATGGCACCCAACTCACCCCGATGCCAATATCACCAATTTAATGCACACATAGCTCCGAACTTGCATCCAATTCAACAATATTTCATGTAACATTTAACATATGCATTCAATATAAGAATATGAATAAGAATATTAGTGCAACAGACAGGTCAAAAGGGGATTTCAACCGAAACACAGTCCTCCAATTTTTATTTATTTTTTAATCACAGTCGCTACGAAATGATTTCTTAGTGCATGTTCTCCAATTTACTATTCTGTTGCTACGAAATGATTTTGTAACACCCGTTAAAATTTTGTGTTATGGTTTCAAGGAAGAGGAAATGACTCGACTCCTTTCCCAACCAAATTTCCACATTCTAGACTTGCTTCTTAACACAATAGATGATATACATTTCCTCTCTTCATCAGGTTTTCAATGTTGGTTCAAATTTGACAGTAAGAAAATCAATCATAAAGGGGTTTGAATTGTATTTAAAAAGACAAAGTTCTTTGTTTTTGTTGATGGTACTCACATATTAGAAACCCACACACTCACTACCCTAGAATGCAAAGACACTTTCCTTCACGAAATTTAAAGTTGATGCAACAAGAATCAAATGAAAATGGACAAAACACAATGACCGAAGCCACCAGAGTTTGATTTTTTATTTATTTTATATGAATCAATTTATCAAGATGCAAACGTTCAAAATGACTAGTATTCAAATGAAAAAATGCACAGGAATAGAAACTATGGGTTCACAAGGAGGAATCAAATTAGTTAATCACAAGAATTTGATTCAATCTCAACAATTTAGTGAGTACAAACTTACAGTCCAGAATTTTTGTTCATTTATGCCACTCAGATAGAGAAATAACTTCTGGTTCACATAGATTGAAGATATAAGTGTGTGCAAAACTTCAGAAATGTAGTTACACAGAGAAATAGTGATTTCATTTCTTCTCTTCCTCTCTTTTCTCTTTCCCTCTTGTCAGGCGGAAAGAGTCGATAGTGCAGACACAACCAACCTCCCTAGGAGCCTAAGACTCTCTAGTGACAAACAAGACAAACAAGAGCAATCCTTCTCTAAACATGCATTTACTATACGAGAAATCAAGTGTTTAGATCCTACCTGTAGTCCAACGCTGTTGTAGCAATCCAACCTCGCTGATCCGGATGAGCTCCTCCTTCACTTCGAAACCTGCATTCACTAACAATCAAACGATTAAATAGCACTTGACAATCTCATAAAATAAAACATATTTAACACATAGACCAAGGAGTACATGAAACAACTCATAAATAACAAGTTATTGAGAAGAATGGACTCATTTGCATTAATAGGAAACAAAAGGAACAATTACAACCTGAGCCTTGGTGTTGTGCAAGTCCTTCCCAGGGTCCATCAAGAGTTCTCCTTTACTTTGACAAAGCTCACCCACTTCCAAATAGAACAAGCAAAGATGACAATCTCTCCTCACAAGCTTCTAAATGGGAGTCCTAATTCCAGCAACATCTACCCTTAGAAATGTTTAGCTTTCAACCTCTTCTCCTTCTGGCCCAATGCCTGTATTTATAGTGCTCAAGAGGAAGTTAATCAGGTCCACCCTCAATGGGATAATCCCCTCTTTGGATGGGATAACTCCCTTATTGATGGGATAAGTTCCTCTTTGGTAGGGATACATGAACCATCTGGAGGTGCTTCATACACGTCAAACATACTTCTAGAAGCCTCTAGAAATGACCACAAGTAACTTTTTTGGAGTGAAACTTGCGCTTTTTGACCTTTACAGGGGTACGCACCTGCCCCTTTACATACAGAGCGTACAAGTACGCAGTTTTTGTGAACATCAGGTGCGTATACGCAGGTAAGGCCGAGAGAATCTGCGTACCCAGAGATAAACACATTTACAAAGACTTTCTCTCTTTTTGGAGTTTGACATGGAGAGCAGAGGCATAAGACTTGCCCAGGAGGATAGCATGACCGTTGATAGAGCCATACTAACTGCAAATAGTCATGGTGACAAATTTTAGTGTAACACCTCTTCTTCTCCTCCTTACCTCAGGAACTTCCAAACTCTCTTTTCTTATTGTTTCCCAAACAAAATTGTCCATGAAAACCAAGAGTGACAAAAATTTGAATTGTTTCCCCTTCTCCATAAAATAAGGGAAACTGAAAACTAATTTTTACATTAGAAAATAATTCCTTCAACTTATTCTAAAAAAAATAAAACTCACTCCTAAATTAAACATTTAAATTTTCTTAACAGAATTTTCCCCAACTTTACAATGTGACCATCCCATCACATTGGTAACCTCTTGTCCAAACTTCATCTAATTTTTTACTCGTCCTATGCACCTACATCAGATTCCCAAGGTGAAAAAGATTCATGGTCTCTTAACCATGTGTTGATGAAGTGAATCTTCCTCGATCCCAAACTTTATGTCATAGCTGGTCTTTCTCCTTTTCATGTTGCTGCTTTACTGTTTTCTTCATCATCCTCCCAAGTTTCCATGTTTTATGCTATAGTCTTCCTCCTTTACTGATGAAATCTTTCTATACCATATGAAATATGTTGTCATTTATTATCTGCTACCTTGCCTACCTCTTCTGTTGGGGCTTCTTCAACATCAACTTCCTTATTTTCTCTATTCCACATCAGTGTACCTCTTCCTAGGTACTTCTTTCATCATCAATTCTCTCAATTTCCTAATTTCAACATACAATTCATCCCACTCTTTACAAATGCTGCCAGTTTACAATTGGATCTTTCTGTATATGAGAATTTTAGCATTTTTATTTTATTCCTCTTCAGCACATATCTATCCACAAATACTTAAGACATTTAGATGTCTTCTTCCTTGCTTTCTCACAACAAAACATTGTTGTCTTCATAATTTTCCACTCCGACTTCATCCTTCATCTCAACAATATTGTGTTGCATGAGATCTTCTTCATTTTATTGAAAATTTATGTTGTTGCTACCCACTATTTGCTACATTCATTCCTCCTCTATACCATTGTTGAGTGGTACTTTATTCTACTCCTTCTGTTTAGCTCAGTTTACAAACTTCCCGTGGTTTTCATTACCTGAATCCTTGTGTAGCCAACTTTCCAAATATCCCATTTCTTCCTCAAGATATTTGAACATTAAGTTTGAATGCTCAACATGCAATTCTATTAGTAGCTTATACTCAAATTTTAGTATCAAATTTTCTAGCAACAAGATTTCTTCATCAAATTCATTAAGCATTACATCAGAATGTTTCTCTTCATTTCTCCTTTTCATTTATGCACAAGTCAATTCCACTTTCTTTTTTGCTAAAACACTCTGCTGCAAATATCTCCTAGAAATTACTTTCTATACATTCTCATGAGGAAACCTAGCCTTTGGAACAAAAAACAAATTATGTTCATTCTCCTTAATCCTTTTGATAGTCTTCAATGGTTGTCTCTCTCTTTGACTTATGCAACCTATAAAGACACATAATTTGTCAGTTTCAAAATCATAAGGCCTCTTAGGCTCATTTGATGCTTCTTGCACCATTTCTTCATGCTGATATTCATTCCCTAAATAATCCAAAATAATCCTAGTGAGTCCCTCATCAACATCTTCTTCATCATTTTCATCTTCTCCAAGAACTGATCCTTGTTTTGATTCACAAGTAATCTCTTCAGTAATTGTATTTTGTTGTTGCTCCATTTATCTTCCCAAATTAGCATTTAACCTCTATTCAAACTCCTTGAGTTTCTCCATCAACTGAGCATTTGATCTCCATCTCAACTTCACATGTAGAAAAATCCATTTTACTTTCTTACAAAGAGTTCATTTGTAACCCTAGTCTTCCTCATCTCTCTATGGCAGTCCTCTCATCATCTCTAGCTATAATTTAATTTCAACTACTTCTCTATCAAGTTTGTCCTAACTTGATCTACTATGGCTTCTCTATGAACCTTTACTATGACTCTTAGTAGGCACAACTATCCTTCTTCTATGAAATTCTCCCTTCTCACTCTAAGCTGCAAACAAGCCACTACAACAAGATAACTCCATCAACTTGTTTATATTTACCATACTAAGCTCTTCCATGCCTAGTATTCTCCTCATAATTTTTCTGTCTCCTTCCTCTCGAATTTTCATCTGAGCACTCTCTACACTTATTTCTTCTGCATTCAACTGCTCACCATTCTCCTTTCAGAACTTTGTTGGTACTCCATCTATGCTACAAGGTTCTTTTCCATCATCATCAAGAACTCTCTTTGTTCTCAGCTACAGTCATCAAATCATCGTCCAAATCTCTGTTTGAACATATTTTACTGTTGTAGCTCCTCTGCTAGATTTTCCTTCAAGGTTATAGTGTTCTAATGTCCTTCAACTTAGACTTTCTATTTTAAAATCTAAAAATCTGATCTACTTCCTCCCAAGTATATTTCCTTTCATACACTTTCACTATTTCCTTCAAACTTCAAAACTTCAACCAAAAAATGAAAACAAAACCAAATATACCTCAATCAGATTTCTAATTTTGATTCTACTCCACACTTCTGCTATGAAATTTGAACTTTACTGGCTTCCTTTCTCTTAGATTTCTATTCTGAAACCATTAATTCAACTATAATTGGACTTGTAAATTAAAATAATTTACCTCACAAGATTCCCAATATGCATTGCTACAATTCTAAACTTCACCTCTACTTTGTTCTAATCTCTTTCAGATAACTCCATTGTAATATTTTCACAAAACCAACTTTGTAGGAAAATAAAACTCCTGTTTACATCCTCTACTTCAAGATTAGAATCATGCCATACCTATTTTTGGTGCAAATTCATATTCTTTAAAATCTTTCCATTCCTCCTCGGAGAGATATCAAGCTAAAGAACTTTTTGTGGATTTTATACCACTTGATGGCACACAACTCACCTCAATGCCAATATCACCAATCTACTCCATACATACCTCCGAATTTACATCCAATTCAACAATATTTCATGTAACATTTAACATATGCATTCAATATAAGAATATGAATAAGAATAAGAATATTGGTGTAACAGGCATGCCAAAAGGGGATTTCAAACTGAAACATTGTCCTCCAAAAATTAATTATTTATTTCACAGTCACTATGAACTAATTTCGTAGCACCTGTTTCTCTAATTTACCATTTTTTTGCTATGAAATGATTTCATAGCACCTGTTAAAATTCTGTATTGTGGTTTTGGGGAAGATGAAAGAACTCGACTCCTTTCCCAACTAACTCTCCACATCCCAAAATTGCTTCTTAACACAATAAACAATATACTTTTCCTCTCTTCATTGGGTTTGCAATGTTGGTTTGAATTTGATAGTCAGAAAGCCAATCACAAAGGGGTTTGGACCTTATTAAAAAAAATAGAGTGCTCTGTTTTTGTTGATGGTACTTGTTAGCACTCCGTAAATTTCCCTAGGTTGAGGAGAGAAATTTCAGAGGTAACCACAAAACCACTTTTAGGCTAGAATCTAGCCCTTATAGCCTTGGAGAGGGCTCTCTCACTTGTTTGTTCAACTAGTTTGATATTAGGTTAGGTATAGAACTCAATAAGGTCCCACTTTCAAAGGTTTGCTGGTAAGAAACAAGATAGTTCCATTGGGCATGGAGTCATGTCAAATTGATTATTTTTCTAGTGATAATATGAAGAGAGAAAGTGTTTTTCCATAGGGGCAAGGTAGGAAGTGTTGGTGATAGAATTAATTCATTGTAGGAGGGTGAGTGAGAAAAGATGGAAAAAACACAAAGAGTATCAAACTGTAAATAAATTATTAATGTTGCTTTAAGAAGAAAACATAGATCACTTGGTAAAACTAAGTCAAAGCACCTTTTAGATAAATTTTGAGATAAACATCTGGTTCTTCCAAGCATGAAGACATACATTAAATAGATGTAAAAATCATAAGACAAACTTACAACATGAAAGAAGCACAACACCATCAATATCTAACACAACATTCACCATCAATATCTAATATGAAGTAGCTCTAATCACTCTCTGAGTTTCTTGATGACTTCAACACGTGTGAAAATTCTTGGACATGGTCAAATTCCTCCTTAGAAGCTTTCTTTCATCACACAAAGCCCCCAACTCTCACAATTTCACTTTCAGTAAAAATGTAGCACCAGTGGGAAAGCGCAATGCCACCTATTTTAATGATTTGAGTGACTGTGAGGTCTCTAGACAAGATTTTCATGTTGGTGATGATACTAATGCTACAATAATCATGCCACATATCCCTTTCAAGCTTCCTTTCACCAAAATTCAAAACATTCGTCTCCACATCACAAAACCCTAACCATAATGCTTGGCTAGGATACAAAACTGCTTGACAAGATGTCACTAACTTGTCCCAATGTAAGACCAGGACCATCATACCCCCATTCATAATATTTTGATGAAACATGAGCTTAGACCCACTTAAATCAATCTCTCAAGACATCAATGACTATTTTCATGACTCTTCACACACTTTGACATATTTACATTGAATAATGAAAATTTTATTCTAAACTAAGACCCATAGCTTGATCTTCTACAAGATCATAGCCAAACCTTTATGCATTTGTCATAATTTGTAAGATAAAACTTGTTTTCTGACTACTATGACTATACTATACTAACAATAATCACATTGCAGAAACCCACGCACTCACTACCCCAGAACACAGAGACACCTTCCTTCACAGGATTTAAAGTTGATGCAACACGAATGAAATGAAAATGGACAAAACACAATGATCGAAGCCACCAAAGTTTGAATTTTTTTGATATAAATCAGTTCGGAAGGCTACAAAATTTCAAAATGTCAAGTATTCAAATGAGCAAATGCACAGGAATAGAAGCCATGGGTTCACAAGAAGAAATCGAATTTGTTACTCATAGGAATTTGATTCAATATCAACCATTTAACAAGCAAACAACTTACAATCCGAAATTTTTGTTCATTTACGCCACTCACATAAAGAAATACCTTCCAGTTCACACAGAGTGAAGGTACAGATGTGTGCAAAACTTCAGAACTGTAGTTACACAGAGATGCAATGAGTTCCTCTCTTCTATCCCTCTCTCTTCTCATTCCCTCTTCTCCTCCTCCTCACCTCAGGAACTTCCAAACTCTCTTTTCTTATTGTTTACCAAAATAAACTATCTATGCCAACCAAGAGTCACAAAAATGTGAATTGTTTCCCCTTCTCCACAAAATAAGGGAAACTGAAAACTAATTTTTTATTAGAAAATAACTCCTCTAACTAATTCTTAAAAAAACAAAACTCACTCCTAAATTAAACATTTAAAATTTCTTAATAAAATTTTCCCTATCTTTACCATGTGACCATCCCATCACATCAGTAAGGTCTTGTCCAAGCTTTGATAAATTTTGTGGTCGACCTATGCACCTACATCAATCCTATACAACCCTTTTAATCGAATAATGTCTTCTTTCCATGTGAATGGATATTCAAGAACCAAATGTTAGGATATTTGGTAGTGTGAATCAATATAAATATTCCCAAATTTAAAATTTTCTCTTTTTAAAAATTTGTATTCATAATTTTTTATATTAAAAAATAAATAAATGAAAATGTTATAAAGTCCTTATGGTTTTTAATTATAAAAGTTAAGATAATAAATATACTTTCATTTTTCCCCAGTGAGGTGGTGGGAAAATTCTTAGCGACTCAAGAGTTTTCCTACAACTCCCCTTCTACATGACATTTATGATGACCAAACATGATGGGAACACTTCACTTGGCGCTTGTCCAAGAAGGATCTAGAGAACATTTGGAGTTTAATTACCTTGTGTCTAGTCATGAGGTGTGTTTGCGGGAGTTGTAAGATGAAGGAAAAGTTTGTGGATGATGGAATTTTGTTGGGTGAGTTGAGTGGCTTCTGCCCTAAGCCAATCCTCACTCCCCCATGGAGGATAACGATGGTATGATATGTATGCAAGAAAATTTGTGTCTCTTCAGCTTTGTTGGTGGCGCAGGGTTAGTCATCTGGGACCTCGGAGCATGGACTGTAGAAGAATCAAGTAATGATCTTGTACAAATAATGAGGGGGAAGAACTCTGGTGCTCTGTGTGGGAGATGATGGGAGACAAGTCTACAAGGTGGTGAATGAAAAAGGTGGTAGAAACCCCTCTGCGACATTTGGGTGATGACCAAATTTCAACCTATTCTTGTATTGCCAGTGAAGGTACATGTTTTTTGTAAAATTTCCATTTAACTTTTGTTTGTTACTTGTGGGGTTTCTGGTGTGGGATTTGGGGAGCCTTAGGTTTTGGCCGAGTGAGTTAGTGTGAGCAGCAGTACCCTTAGGGACCTATCCACATTTCCTTTATATAACTATTTGTCTATGGAGGGTCAATCTGGTGGGGAGTGGGATGTTTTTGATACCTCACTCTTTAGGATAATCATGGCTGCTCACTTTTATTGAGGAAGAGGGTGTGTTGTAGTGAGCATTGTTGGAGTCACCCCACCAAGCTAAATATGCGAGAAGTGGGAGACCCAGATGGAGCGAGGCTTTGGGAGTCTTGGGGGTTTTAGCAGACCATCTATCTTGGTAGCAAGGCATGACCTTTGGGATGCATTTTCGTATGGGTTGAGTCAATCATTCATATAAGGCACCATGCAACACTAAGGGGGAAGGGATTATAATGGTGCTAGCTAGCATTGGCAAGGAGGTGGTCATCGTGTAGAGTAGTTGTACGAGGGGGAAGAGATTGAGTAGTAGTAGGTTAATTCATCAGGACATGTCGACCATCCACCACCCTTCGATGTTTTGTAGGCAGAGCTCTACTAGGTCGCAGTAGCGGTGGAGAAACTAACCCAGGATAGGCATGATGATTGCAATGATCTCATTGCACTCATGAATGATCTCCAACATAATCAATGGCACATGATGGATCGATTGATCTCCCTTTGACATGGGCATAAGCAACTATAGGAGAGACTAGACAACTTCAAAGGGAGGCTCATGTCCATAAAGCCTTTTGGCATCCATGTAGCAGTGGTCTGGATGAATCTGGCTCCAGGTAATCTTGTTGGATAGTGATGTCAATGGGTTGTATTTTTTTCCTTGAGTAGTTCTAGTTTCTGTGGGAAATCCGGGTTTGGTCTCTAAGTTTTGAATTGCTATTGTTAGTGTCTTTTTGTCATTACCACCTGATCAACAAGTTTGATAGGAATGTGGCTAGGGGTGTTTTGGAAATATGCTTCTCATGATGTAACATTTTCATGAATTAATAGAATTTTTTCGATTTACAAAAAAAAATCTTTAAATTTAATTAAATATAAAAAAAAATTAGTAATTTTTTATTATCTTAAAATAAAATATATTTTCTAGTTTAATTTATTTTTTTATTAAATATTTAAATTTAAAATAAAATATTTAAATCAAATTTATTTTAAAGAAAGGTGAATATATTAAAACATATTAATTTTTTTAAATATAATATTGAAATGATGATGATGATGATGATTAACATCAACTGAGACCAATGAGGTCTATCAAACCTTAAGAAAGAAAGAGAATAATTGAGAATTTTTATATTTATTTCTATGATCGAAGAGGAGGGAAAGAAACATGCCTTGATCACTATAGTTCTATTGACTGAACAAGTAAGTTGGTAGTGTGGAATATGTTTTGGAAATGGGAATGGATGTGAGTAAGAGCTGGGAAATCTAAGAGAAAGTGCTTTCCATCTTCAACCCTCTTAGAATTGCATAGCTGATAATTTTTTTTGATTGATTCTCTCAATAATAAATAATTGAAAAGAAATAAATAAAATAATTTTTCTTTTTAGTTTTGAAAAATCATTTTTCTAAACTATTTTTATTTTTTTTATAAAAAATAATTGAAAAAATTGAATTAATGTAAATTAAATATACCAATATATTCTTGACTAATAACATTATTAACATTAGTCATATACATGATATATTTCTACGATTCTCAGACTCGTGTCTACAAAACTCTACCCCATCCTACCCATGTGCTTCACCACTATCATAGCCATGGTAAGAGTTGTTGGAGGGAGAAAAACTCCCTCCTATAGGAAGGTAGTGACTGGGGACCATACCCCCAACATTATTCACCCATAAACACTTCCACTCAAAAAATGGAAGCTAATTCAACCAAAAAAAAGGCTCTGCTCACTCCTCATCAGTCAGTGATAGGATCTTAGGTAGTTGCCTCCCTAAGGAATCCACAAACCCAAATTTTGAAGTAGAATCAACACATGTTGGTCAATACATCAAATACATTAGAGACCCTGCCCTGACTGGTAAATTCCTTCGAATTTTGCCTTCAAAAAAAGAACTATCCTATTGGATCCAACAAAAAGGTAAACCAAAAGGCCAAACACAGTTTTAACTTGGAGCAAAGGGCTTCTTCGCCATCATACTTGCTAATATAGAAGACATATCCTACATATTTGAAAATGTCCCCTACTTCTTTGACTCTGTAGGACTATATCTATGATTCTACCTTGAGAGATTTGTCTTGGATAAATAAGTCTTCATAATATCCTCAATATGTATTAGAATGTACTCTCTACGTTGAGAATTTTGGGAGGAGATATTAGTAGGAATTGGAAATGCCTTGGGGCACTTCATTATAGCTTCTAAAGCCACAAAATAGGCCAAGTACATTTCCTATGCTTTCATCTATCTTTACATGAATATCTGAAAGTGTCTCCATAATCCATTGATATTTACTACCAAGATGAAATATGGAAAAAAAAGCCTAGATTATGAGCACATACCATTTCATTTTCAATGCTACCATGAATATGGCCATATTTACAACAATTTACATTTCTTTTCCCTTGCCCCACTCCCTAGACAAAACCATGGCTTAGACCTAGAGGGGTTGATTAAGCCATTAGGCCGATGCCTAGGACCTAAGCCACCCCTACCACCTCCAAAAATTGGTAAAACCCCACTACTCAGCAATACATTTTACCCCATTTCTTCATTGGACACCTCAAATTGCTCCATCGATCACCCACTTTCCAATCCAGAAATGCAAGACTCAGTGGCAGCCAAAATCTCCTCTAAAAACACCTTGAATATGAAGGTATCTCCAACCAATCCTCTCTTAAGATTCAATCCCATTAAGTCCCAACGTTTCTCAATCCCTTGAGGAAACTAACAAGATGGATCTAGAATATTTGGATCTACCCAAATTTTCCAAAGCCTATAAGGATAAAGATTCAAATTCCAATGTGGAACATAAAGTCAAAATTCTTAGAAAATCCATTCTCAAATCACGGAAACAAGCTTATAAATATTCCTCAATCCAAACTAAGAATAATCCATTGGGGATGTAAGCCAAATCTATGAAAGAACCAACAAAAATCCACAAAGATGAGACGAGGAAAGGTAGAAAATATTAACAACAAATCATCAAGGAATCAAGAGACATTCTTGTTAACTCATGCCAGATCAAGTTAATTCCGGAGGCCTTCACTACCTCCAATCCCCCCAATTTAATGAAGATCAACTCCTAGAATGTTTGAGGCCTCAAATGGAAACAAAAGTAGAGGATTTTCAAGGAAATATGGATTTTGGAACATCCCACCATTTTGACTATTCAAGAAACCAAAACCTCTAGATACATCATTGCCAAACTCATAGAAAAATGGGGTAGAAAGTGTCAATAATTTTCTATAGATGCCTAGGGTCAATTGGGTGGCGTAGGAATTATATGGAATTATGATGAGGTTTCAATTCTCAACATGTTTGCCACATTAAGAATTCTTACAGTATAATTCCAACCTTGTTGGATTAGATGATACCTACCTTATGTCCAACGTGTATGGACCCTTGTTGCCTACAAAAAGAACTCTTCCTTTCCACTCTTCGACAGACTAGTCTCCTCATAGATCTATCCCCTTATATTTTGGGTAGGGAATTCAACTTGATAAAATCACTGGTGGAAAATAAAGCGGGTGTTTCCGAGCTTTAGGACCAAGCGAATCACTTCTAGGATGTCACGAATCATGCCCATCTACTTGTTCTCACCACCATCAATGACACATACACCTAAAATAACCATCGAGGGGGAGCTCAAAAAGTAACTTCGAGGCTTGAACAGTTCATGATTTTCAAAAGCATCATGTGCAATGATATATTCATGACCATAAAATCCACCAATGGTCAATCAAGCTGAATATAGAAATTAAAGATCAGGAAGAAAAACTAGCCATTTCAATTAGAATGCTTCTAGCTTCAACACTTTGATTTTCCATAATTTATCTGTGAATGGTGGATTGAGTTCCCTTGCATAGGAAAATTGATTACGTAACAAATCCAAAGAAAACTTCACCACATCAAAACCCAACTTAAATCTTGGAATAATGGAAAATTTGGCAACAACTTGTAGGCTAAACAAGACCTTGAAGTGTATATGGAGAACATTTAGTAGGAAATCATTCTTCATGGACTATTAGGCGACCTTATAAAAAAGGAAGTCAACATCCTTTTGTAGCTTTAAAGAGAGTTGAAACTAACAATAAATTCTATCATAGAAGAAATCTTGAATAAGATGGTTGAAAGAGGGAGAAAGGAATACTACATTCTTCCATAACTCAATGCTTCAGCACTACCACCACAATCACATATCCTTTCTATGAAAGAAATATGGCTCCAAATTCCAAGATCACCAAGACATGGCCCAAGAGCTAATCGACTACTTGAAGGAAATTTTATTAGATCCAAAGCCTAATATATTGGAGGCTATCTATAAAATCATGAAGCATATTCCTTCTCTAGTCACCAAGGAACAAAATGAGGTGCTCTTGTAGGAAATCACCAATGATGAAGTGGAATTTGTGGTGAAATCCATGCCTCATAAGTAGGCTCCATGCCCTAAAGACTTCACAACTAATTTCTTTCGAGTTTGTTGTTCCGTTGTAGGCAAAGAGCTCTAGGAAGTAGTGGAGGAATATTTGCAATCAAAGACCATATTTGTTGTGGGGAAAAATGGCTATGCAGGACGATCCTATCCACCTAAGGTGTGACAGTGCCTTAGCAACAAACAGAGACAACTATTCTAGTATTCTTCCTTTATGAATTAAGAATGAAGAGAGATAGATAGACTAACCGGTGTCTTCCGTTTGTCCCTCGATCCAATTCTCTCTTCTCTTTGGGAGTTCCCAGCTACTTGCCTTCTCGCTCGCCCAGCTTCAAGAGGTTTCTGCAAGATCGCAAGAAGAGAATACTACACAAAGACATAGATTCATATTCATAACTAGTTCAGGATTAGAAATAAACTAAATACACTAATGCAATCATACATCAAAGACACATCAGCATATAGGAGAAACCAAGATAGCTTTATTGATGAATAACAAGGTTCAGGAAGAGATACAACCCAGAGGGCTCCAATCCAGCATCTCCTTCCCAGCAAATGAAATTCCTATCTTCACCTTCCCTCAAAGCATTAAGCACCCAATAATTCTAGTCTCAAACCAACAGCAATTCTTTGCAATAACAAAATTCCAGCCTCCTAGATCTCATGGAGGAGAGATCCATATATAGATGTTTGGAGAGAGGATGAGTCAGCTTGAGACCTGACTAGTGTCCTCTCCCTCTGTCAGTTCTTGCTTCCACTTGGAGATTTAGAACCTCTTACTCATCACTAGTCGAATTCACTGAGGCAAGTGTCATTGAGGAAGATTCTGGAAGCTTCCAGGGTCTTGACACCTCGTTGAATGAACTTGCCATTTGTCAATTCCCGCTCAGCGCACCCTGGTAGTGCTTCTACCTGCGTTGCAGTGCAGGTAGCCAGTGCAGACTTTGCATTTCAGCGCAGACAGCTAGTGGAGCCTCTGAATTGATCCTGAATTGACTTGTTTTTGAGCAGTTTCTGGTGGAGAACTTCTGTGAATTGCTGTGGTTTGTTAGCCTTTTTCCTCTAGGGGTAGGAACAACATGTTTAGGGACTTTGGATCCCTTAGATTATGGAAATTTCATGCTTATAGCTGTAAGGCACAAAAATGTCTGTAACAGTTGCCCCCTAAAGTATGAGGCCGTTTATCGGGTGAAATGCTTTATCAGGAGGATCCGAAGTTCATTCATTGCTGGGAGGAGACCTGTAATAAGATACAATACAATACATTATTTTTCATACTGCTTTCATGATGTAGCTGAGGCGGGCATTCCCATGCTCAGCTTTATAATTCATTTTTCTGTACATAGAACAGACAATCATCTGATGGTAGACTGATAATTTTGATGAAATTATCATCTTTTGGATAGGATGATTATCTGCTGCAATGATGTACATGTCAATGTCTTTATCTTTTCTGAATATATATCGCAGCCCGGATGGATGAAACTAGATCCGGGGTCTTCAAACTCGTTCGATATTCACTCTAAGTACAAGTCGATCCATGCGAGAAATGTTCTGAAGTTGAACATGGAAAGACATCGCTTGATTACCAGTCAATGAGGTGAACCGTTAACAAGCGCGAGAGGAATCACCGATAATGATAATGACCCTCAAGGTACTGCAGTACAATTCACGTGGTGTGAATAAAAGACTTGGCGTCGAACACCACGCAAAATCTTTCGGTCGAAGGTCATTGATGTATACCTGTTGCTGGAAGTGAGAAACTTGCCATTGAGGCATGCAAGCTTCAAAGTACTGAAGGGTTTGTTCCTAGATCAACTTCTTGGATAATGAGTTGATGTCGACAAGAAGCGATCCGTCAAAGGAGGGCCTTAATGTATCCCACATCAATGACACGGAACGGAGCTAATGATTTTGATGGAGGTGAAAACGATTTGATGACATATGATTCAGGGTGGCGATCATGAAAGGATGAAGGATAATGTACGGCAGTGGATGGAACACGGTTGACTTTTCTGAACGACTTCTCTTGAACATATGGTGACACTTATGCGATGGATCGGTAGCATTACCCCAAATATGGATGGTATGGCGAGACCATGGTGACGTGACCGGTGAATGAAACAACCCAACCCGACTGTGGTATGGAGGAAAAGTGTCATGTTCAAGAGTGACTTGCTACCATCAAAGTTTTCTTGAGTTTCTCCCAATTTTTCCCCAGTCATTGCTGACCAGTACCTCTTTATTTTTGTCAAGCATTAGGAGGATAACATATGCTTGTTCTATAACTTGCCCTTCGGGCAAGCCCATCGCTATGTTTTAACGAGCCTAGCGATAGTGAAACTCGTTCTCGTCTATAGACAAGTTTGTCGCTATTTAATGATTTTAACGAGTCTAACGACAAAGATAACTCGGTCCTTTTCATTTTTAGAGAGTCTGAAAAGGTACGTAAAGTCAACTCCGAAAGTCCTTTTTCGTCATCTAATCCCTTAAGTCCGAAAAAGTATAAAACAATACAGAAGGGATGAGTTTTCGATAGTTTTAACGAGCCAAACAAAACAAGCGCTCGATCTTTTTGTGCAATAATCCCTCAGGTCTAGAAAGATTAAAATCTAGAGGAGGGATAGCACTTCCGGTCACTTTAATGAGCTGGAAGGCCAAAACTCGGCAATCTTTTCACATTTTACGAGTCAGATGAAAAGAGCTTAAAGAAGACTCGTCTTTTGAGGAACGAGTGATGAAATGGGTTAGCAGCTGATTCCAGGTAAGGCTTGGAATTTTCCAATCACGGCAGTGTCACAATGATGGCTAAGTGAAATCACTCTTCGCAGCTGTTCCTCAAAATGGGTAAACAATCAAATGGAGGTGAATTATCGGCCAATGGAAAAGTGGAGGTGATGGTGCAAACACGACCAAGGCTTTAATAGCTGATAATTTATGTTCGCAGTGGTTATTTACCAGGTAGTTCATTTTTTAACGAGCTTAAACGCGGATTGAAACACTTGCTCGGCCTTATGTTTATTTTTTAACGAGCATGAACTATGTGCTAAAACTGCTCGGATCTTGCGTTTATTTTTTAACGAGCATGAACTATGTGCTAAAACTGCTCGATGATAAGTTTGCATGCCCCCAGCATAACAACGCAAATCGAGATGTAGGTGCATGCCCCCCAAGCTTCATTTCATTCAACTTGGTGGTTGGAATGAAGGTTTACCTTTGAGATTTGGAAAGGAGATTGTTTCATTTTTTAATGAGGTTGACACAGTAAAAGAACTATCCTCATGACTCCTTGTTTCATTTTTTAACGAGGTTGACACGAGATTAGAACCGTCCTTGGAGCCCACTATATTTACAGTATTTCTATTAGGGCGATGATCCACGCTAACAAAATGTTTAGGAATATACCGAATCCATTAGATATAGAAGATTTCATATTGTAGGTTTCCACTGTGGCCACTTCCGCCAGATTACTTGCAGGCGGTAGGACAAAAGTACCCATTAAGGCAGGGTCTTTTAGGAGACCTACTCCAATATTTTGAAGCGAATGATTGCTTCCATGGATCATTGGAATGCTTCCCGTAACTTGTGAACTGTCGGGGAGGAAAGTTTGTTGGTCGATGACTGTAATTCCTCCTTGAAAGGGAAATGAAATCTTCCTGAAGTAGGTCGACACAACTGCGGCCATGGCATATATCCAGGGCCTTCCCAGTAGGATGTTGTAATCGAGGTTTCCATCAATTACTTCAACATCAATTCCTACTGTTTTGCCCCCTAGTTCAACTTGCAAGTTACTTAAAATCCCGTATGGAGTGTATGATCGTCCATCAAATGCTTTTAACGTCGTTGACGATCTCGACAAGGGTGGTGAGCCTAAATTCTTCCAGCAAATCATCGACATAATACACGTAGATGCCCCCTCATTAATAATTGTTCGATGAACAGTTTTGTTGAGGGCTTTCACTTGAATAAGGAAAGCTAGTTGAGCTGGTAACTGAGGGTCATATCCTTTATGATCAAAGGCCACAAGATTGGAGTCCATTGGGTCAATTTCACCTATTGCTGATAATAAAGCTTGCTCTTGGGAGAGGCAATTTTGCGGTACCTCAAGCGTCGACATAGCGGACGGCGATTGGGCCAGGTCCTCTATTATATTATAATTTTGTGCTATTTTTGCACGAGGATTAAATGTCGACTTGTACACTACTCCCTTTGGCGACTTTATCATTTGTTCAGGAATGGTGGGTGGCACAACTTTGGTCAAAGTTGTTGTCGAACTACTATTAGCCTTGTTATTCGACACCTGTGGATTCCCGTAATCTTTATTCCTTGCCAAAGCATAATTTTGCTGCTTTGAGATAGACAACATAAGCACTTGGGATCGGGAAGCATTTTGATTAGCAACCAGTTTGGTACCCTGGCTTGGAAACGGATCAGTCAATACTGCTGAGGTTTTTGAACTCTTAAAGAGTTTCTTAACTTCAGCTATATGTGGACAATCTCTTGTCCAATGATCCTCATCGCATATATGACACCCCGCAGAGGGTTTCCTTTTTCTGCCTTTCTTTTTCTTCTTGCCCCCTGGTTGCTTCAGTTGTTTGCCCTTGTCTGTCGACGCAGCATTTACTTCCGAGCCAAGAAGTTCCTCATTTTCATTTTGACTGGAAATCTTACGGGCCCTTGTAGATGTAGCCTTTGTCGATTTCGTGTCTGTCGTGCCAATCACGCCATCGATGGCATGAGAGTCATTGTTTGATTTAGGAGGAGGAGGAATTGAGAATTCCGGTCTAGGGGCGTCAGGTATTTTGTTGTATAGCGTGCCAGACTGAGTATAGACCAAGTCCAGATATTGCGCACGAGCGATGACTTGCTCTTCCGTTACAACTCCCCCCTTTGCCACACCTTCCGTGATTGTAGGAAGTAAGGATTTGATAAACCATTCAGCTAATAGCTGATCGGGAACGTACGTTTTTACCATCCTATGACGACGTCGCCACTCATGTATATGATCAGATATGTGAGTGGCCGTTGTCTGTTTGAATTTGGTTAGGAGTTCCGTTCCCGTTTCATACCTTATCGGTAACTGAAAATGGGTTAATAAAGTCGTGGCTAAGGTACTGAAATTGTTGAACGAAGCTCTAGGCAATTCAATATACCATTTTTCTGCTGGACCAGTTAACGTCCTCTGAAAAAGGCAAAGCCTAATCGAATCATCGTTTAGGGTGTTTGATGAACACCACAGATGAAATGTCATCACATGATTCGACGGATCTTCACCCGGATTTCCATTAAATTTAGGAATATCTAACGGAAGTTTATGCGGAATTGCTGGCCACCAAGGGGCATAAGCAATTGGATCATTCGTCAGCCGGTTTAGATCTGGTAATTCTAGAGTTGCTACAAAGGGCAACTGTTGATTCAGGTTAGGCGAAGCATACCCAGGATAAGATGGAATCGCCTGAGCAGTGGGTCTTTGCATACCAGCATAATGTATTTGATGCTGGCAACTTTGACAAGGTTGATGGGCATAACCATTATAATATGGTTGTTGATTACCGCTTTGGAAATGCGATTGCCCATTACTTACAAAGACTTGTTGCTTAGGTCCTTGATATGATTGCTGGAATGGGGGTTGTTGAGTTTGAACCAGCGCTGGTTGTTGAACCATTTGTTGTTGACCAATACTGGATGATTGACCAAGATGAGGAGTCACAGTACTTGTTTGATCCTGAGTCGCTCCAGATAAGGAGGCACTAACCTGAGGTTGTGATTGAGTCGTTGAGACAAGAGGCTGTTGTATTGCAACCTGAGGCTATTGGGGTTGACATACAACAGGTAGCGCTTGTACTTGCGACGCAGTAACCATAGCAGGTATAGTGGGAATATTCGACACAGGGTGGACTGGTTGCATTGAATATACAACCCTTGGTTGCTGAGGCAGTATTGGTACCCAACCGCTGGATGTAATTCCAGTTTGACCTGAACTTTGTTGTAAACTCCCATATGGTTGTTCTCCGGGAGGGAACAATGAAAAGGAATACTGCCCTTCATATGGTGGCAATCTAGTACTTAAAGGGCAGATTGGCCTTTGAAGACACATTGGATCAATTTGTTGAGTTTCAACATAAGAAATACCAGATGATAATTCGGATGAAGAAATAGGAACTAACCATGTCGTCGAAGCAGTCCCTGATGGGACTCCGGCTTGTTGTTGATAACTTGCCGGGACAGATGGTATACCATCGAACATCGTTGGGGTAGCAGCAGGAGGCTCTGCCGCTGCTGTGTCAGATGACACAGTCCTGGATGTTGACGGTTGTTCAGACATATCTAGTCTATCCAAAAGATTTTCTAGCGATTCTACAAGAACTTACGATGCAAAGAGACTAACTTCGAAGATCAATGAGGGAATGGTGATGATTATTCCGTTTAAAATAAATTTTAACGACGCTTAGACACAACCTGCTTTTTCAATTTTAAAGAGTCAAGAAAAAGCAAAAGATGACTCTAGTCTCCTTCGATGTTTTAACGAGCCCGAAGTGACAAATGCTCGGATGGACTTTTTCCGTTATAGAGTCTGAAAAAGGCCAAAAGGAACTGCTCTGGAGTTCTAGGTAGAGGGTGTGCCAAACTTTTCGCAAAACCGCAGAATACTTTTTAAGGTACGGGCGGTCGATCTTCCTGAATGCTGTGTTCAGTGCATTGCGATCAGTAGGGCGACCGACATGGCTTCCTAAGGATAAAGGTTTTATGCCTATAGGGGTCTCCCAATATATACTCGACGGTACGTGGGAGCACAATCCGTACTGGCGCTATCGTCCCTCAGGAGGAATCACCCACCATCAGCGAGATCGACAGTCACCAGGCTTTACGACGCCGGAACACGTCTCTAGCCTAGACCTCTATGTTGTGCGTTAAGCTACAAAGCGTTGTTAAGTTCATTCATTTTATTTTAGGTTGATCTTTTTAGAAGTTTGCCTTTTGAGGTTCACCACGAGATGTATGATACAATTCCTAAATGCAATCTACAGATGATAAGCAAGCTTTTTATATCTTTTCAACCATGAAAATCCTAGCTACAAAGGGAAAATAAAGACACCATCTTTTCTCAAAGAGCAATCAACACACTCTAATGCACTTTTCCTAAATCAAGCATGCAAACTATCAAGATGCAAATGCACAATGCAGGTGTTTGTTTTCTGCTTTCTTAGTATTGATGCCTAAAAAGAAAGCTTTTTGTACAACTTTGAATTTGCTTTTAAATGAAAAATACAAATAAGTTTACTTTTTCGAAATCAGAAAGGGTAGAAGAGATTACAACACTTAACAATTTTCGAAATGAATACTTGTTTTGACACTTAAAAGAGGAAAATTCAAACCAAAAGCAAAAATGAATGTATAACCAACTGCAAACAGCCAATGAACTCTCTCCTAAGATCACAATCAACAGATCTGAATCAAGGGCTACAGGATGATTATTTCACTCTTGCAAAGGAAAACTGTAAATGACGCCACAAACACATAAAAACACTCACAGTCTTTTTGTACAAAAGGAGGTGGAATCTAAGCAGAGAAAAGGGGTTATCAGACATGTACCTATGCTGGTTACAGGCTGCAAAAATCAGAGATCAAAACAAGGCAAAACAGAGCAGAGAACCCCAGCTGCACAAGGCCAAACTGGATCAACGCACCCTCAACACAGGGGTTTTGACATTCAGCGCAGGTAGCTGGTGGGCTCCAGTATTGTAGCAATAATGCTACAACTCCTGGGGCTTCCTATCTCTAATTTTATCAACCCGGTAGTTCGTACAAACTTGGAAGCGACGGTGCTGTATGCACAAGTACTAGCTCTTGTCGCAGCTGTCACTTGGTCAGCTGGCACAAGTCCGCTAGGGCTCAAGCCAACTTCTATATGCTCTCAGAAGAAGCTTTCTAAATGATGGACGAAGGCTATCTCAAAGGAAATTGATCTACTTTGCAAAAATGAACTGAAAGCCAACCAAAACATGGAAACCCTAGTAAACCCTAATCTGACTAGCTTAATCTCTATGATGCAATGGTGGGAGTGCAAGTGTCTAAGAATGATGCCATTACTGCTAGTGATATAAAATGCATGAAATTAAACTACTTCCATTGAAAAGAACATTGTTTTTGTGTTTTTGCTTAAGTGGTTGTAGTGATTATGATTTTGTTTCTTATTAGGGTTTGGTTGTGCAGAGGTGGTGCGAAGGGAGAGAAAGCTTGGGAAAGGTCAGGAGGGCTAGGAGAGGTCCCAGGGGATCCCTAGCATCAGTCCATAGAAGTCCACAACGTTCAGGTGCTCGGCAACTAAGTTTGCAGGCTTCTACAGGATGTCTGCAGGGGATCCTACAGGAAACTCAGGAATTCTACAGGAAGTCTGCTAACTTCTACAGGATGTTCTACCGTGGGAGTTTTGGGTGATGGTGAAGTGATGGAGCGGTATGGGTGGATAGGTAAGATGGAGATGGAGCTTGTGATGGCTCAGGAGCAGAGAAATAAGATGGAGAAAGAGTGCATGAAGTTGGTTGGTGGATAGAAGGATAGAAGCAACAAAAGGTCAAGAAAATGGAGCTACGTGGGCAATGGAAGAGTTGGAAGGTAAACAAGTTGAACAGAGGTCGAGTAGGTGGCTTTAGGCGTGGTTAAGAAGAAGAAGAAGGAAACGGAATGATACTGAGCAGTGTAAATAAAACAAATTGCTTATGTCTTGCACCAAAAACGAGAATCCATTAACCTGTGCTACCTGTGCTATTAAACCAATGAACAGCAATGTAAATCGTGAAGAGAAGTCGTGCATGGAGTTGGAATGAAGAAGTATGGCTCTAGATCAGAGTGCATGGATGGATCTATAATTAAAATGACTGTGTTGCAGCTTGCATAAAAGTAAAAAACTGCGTTTTTTTGGTGGTTGGTACAGACTGCACCCCAATCTCTAAACAGAGATGGAAATGAAGGAACTATCAACCTTTTCTTGGAGCTCCAATGAATTACAATCCTCCTATTCTAATCTAAGCAATTGAAAGCAATTTAACCATAAGCTAATCCTACTCAATCTCATTAAAGAAATCAAATCAGCAGACTGTGTTCTTGAAATGCATGTCAAAACAAAGAAACAAAGTGCTGGAAAGACTTTACTTCCTCTTGATTTTCTTAGGGTATTTAGATGGTTCTCATCACTCATTCAAACCTTCATGAATTTATCCTCCTAGACTCCATGATTTTTATTTTTGCCAGCAACACTCTAAGATTATGGTGTTATGGTATTTCAATTGGAGGATAGTCTTGACTTTCCTCCTCTCTGGTTGTGAATTAATGGTCATGTTTTGGAATTTATAGCCTTCCTTAGTAGACTCATAGCACCTCTCTTTCTCATGGTAAACTCCTCCACCTTTGAAGCTCAAGTTTGGAAGGAAACAACCACACATGTTAACTCTTTCGTCCCTCTCTCTATTCACTATGCTAGTAGGGAAAGAAATCCAACTCAATGATTCTTCTTGTAGGTTCATGGTTCATTCCCCTTGTATTTTCCCTTTCTCACTCTTTGTGTTCATTTTCAAGTGCTTTTTAATTCTCTCCACTACAGCCAACATCAAGCTCTCCCTCCTTATGCCCTCACTATGGAATTGACTTCCTACCACCACTATTGGATCTCGCTATCAACGGGGGGTGGGGGAGAGGTGCCAACCCCTTATCCTCTACATTTGTCCTTCCTTTTATTTTCTCTAGTGACTATCAAACTTTTGACTCTAGACCATATACTTATGTTCTGTTTAAAGCCTCACTTTCTCATCTTTATAAGGAATCCATGGCTTGTAAATGAGCATGGGTTCACCAAGGTGCAACCTATTATTAGGAGCATGGATGAAACTGGGTCCAAAAACAAGATGAAATATCTACTGCTAGGTTTGGGGAACTAAAATTGCATCCAATTAAGGATGAAATGACCTAGATTTCGGTAGATGAATGATGCACCATTATTAATTCTGAAATGCTAGGTGAAATGGCTGAATGTTTGCTTTATGAAGGCCATACTCAGGGTAGATACAACCAATACATGTACATAGTTAACATCTACTAGAATCTTAAATTTATACTTGGAAGGGTCATCCTTGACCAAAATTCCACTAGAGAAGACATGTTTCTTTCCCTGGACCAAATGCAATAGAAATTGGCGTCCATGGATAGAAGGATGGGACACATTGAAAGACACACAAGCCTCCCTCAAGAACTAGGTTTCTCTTCTGTAAGCAACAAGGATCCCATCCAAGTAGAAGCCATTGACTTAAATCCCACCTTTTGAATATTTTCTGCTAGTTATGTTAATTTTCATGAATATCTTTTGTATGTATCAGTTTAGTAAAGGCCCTCGATGTCCAACTACTTCTTTTAGTTTTCTAATTTTAGCTGAAAGGGTTAGGATTTAGAAAAGGACACTTATGAAATGTTTGAATATTTTCATTTGAGGGCCCTTTTGATGGCATACCCTATTAAATCTAAATTGTAACCTATGTTAGTAGGAAATCATCTCTTTCTCTGTCTCCCTCCCACGATGTCTAACTACTTCTTTTAGTTTTCTAATTTTAGCTAACAAGGTTAGGATTTAGAAAAAGACACTTTTGAAAAGTTTGAATGTTTTCATTTGGGTGGGCCTTTTTGATGGCAGACCCTATTAAATCTAAATTGTAACCTATGTTAGTAGGAAATTCAAACTTTAACAAATATTCTTGACTAAAATCTCTCTCTCTCTCTCTCTGTCTTGGTTGGTTGGGAGGAATGATTGGGTTCCTTCCCACCCAGGTTCAATTCCCCAAGTGACATGATGAGCTTTGATGTAATGGCTTCGAGCATTGCTATTGAGAATGAATATTCCCTCGAGGACTGGAACATGTATAATCCTCATATGGAATATAAAGGTATTTTCTAGGTTATATATGTGTGTGTGTGTGTGCATGTGTGTTGTGTCTATTGGGCTTATCTTGGGTGGTTGGAAGGAGTGTTTGTTATCCTCCCCACCAAGGTTCAATTCCTACAAATGAAATGATGATCTCTATAGTAATGTAATGGGTTACTTCACAAAACATCGAAAATTCACTGTTGGGTCATGCTACTATTTCTTCACTATAAGTGCTTTGTCCTTTAAGACACAACTTTATACATCTGTGTATTTTTTCTACCTATTAGTTCACCTTGCTCTTCAATATCATTTTATGTACCATAAATTACAAAATATATATATAATAAATAAATATATATGAAATTAGACCCTAAGGTCCATTGCTTCTATGGTTTCACCATGAAAAGTTTCCCATATGCTAAAATGCCTGGTTGTAGCTCCAATGCTTCTTTAGAAGGTTGATCTACCTATTATGATTAAGTTTCTTATAAATTTTCTTGAAATATATCCAATCAAAATATTGAAAATATCTTTGAATGATTTGAAGAATAGAGTTTAATCACATGCTTTCAATAGATATTTGGTTGCTTTTGCATTTTATTACTATTTGTGTGTCTCCAAAAACATGTAATTCTTTGATGCCTTTGTCCTTGTCCATTCCCAACAAGGGACATATAACTCTGCTTTGTTGTTAGTGCCTCTCCCATTACCATAATGCACTGTATATAATGGTTATACGCAATATATAAACTATGAAAATTCCACAAATGGGGGTATCCTTGGCATACCCTATCAAAAAAACCCCAAGGAATTTTGTTTTCATATCTAACATGATCACAACCCTTTGATTTTTAGTCTTTTTCTTAACCTCATATTCAATAGTCAACCTTGAGATGGAAGTAGTAGTGATGGCTGGAGGGATGACAATGGTTCTAAAAACACTAGAATTCCATGCCCATAAATATGAAATATAAAGATACAATGCATCCCTTCAAAGTTTGTAACAGACTTATCAGAGACCTGAAGACAAAAATAAAAGAAGTCCTTCTTTTGAGCTCTTACTTCACTAACAAGAATACCTGTTGTGGGTACGAGAAATTCATAAAATGATGTAAAGTTGTTTCTTCATGTAATTTTAGAGAGGAAAATGTCTTGGGCCACTCCAACCCTGGTAAAGACAATTTTCCCACAACAACAATTTGTTAATAGTTGTAAGCCAAAATCATATATTTCATTTAAGAGGAGCTTGGGTCTTCCAAGGCTAGGATCACCACCACTATGGATATGCTTTGTAAGAGTCCTCACAATAGCTTTTATATTCAAGTTTTGTTTTATAGTCCCCATTCTATAGGTTATTTAACCAGAAGAGAGAGTCTACATCATCTTTGAACATGATAATATATCCAAATGTTAGCAAATGAACACAAGTAATCCATCCTTTTTCCAAAAAAAAATCAAGCCCTATAGATTTAGGACATTTGCAACGTATCCACGAGAAGCGTGAGGATTCATAGCCTTAACATTGGCCAAAAGGAAGACATTGGCATCATACAAATATTTTCTTGGATAGCCTGAAGTGATCACCAACACCAATCCATGGATATTCATCAATTCTGGTACTTTCTCTATTCCTTGCCTTCTAGGCCACCCAATTATTGATGAACGAGAACAAATCTACTAGTGCCTTCCATACTATTTATCATTTGGAATATTAGTTAGGGGATCTTATGCAATCAATAAAGTATATATGTTTCAGGTATTTAATCTTCATAACTTGGCCCCAAAGAGCTTCATTTTGTGAAAACCTCCATAGACTTCTAATTGCCAATGATTTGGAGAAAAGGAAAATATTATTCAAACTCCATTCGCCCAAAGACTTGGGGGAAGCAATTTTGTCCACTTGGAAAGTAGCATATGATTTTCCTTGTAACATCCCCATAAAATAGTAAACTTACCTTTCTTATCTTGGCAAGGATGGATTTTGGAGAAGTTGCAATAGATATCAAATAAATGAGGATGCTGTCCAAAACATATTGTAATAGAACCAACCTACCCCCTCTCCAAAAGAAAATTATCCCATAGAGTGATGCAAGCTTCCATATTTTTAAGAGGCCAAGACTAGCCTAAAATATTGTATTCATTTGGTTTAAGGTGGAAACAAAAACACTTGAAGCACAAATCCATATCCTTTTGTGGGAAGTCGACTTTTTTTCCAATTGATATGGGCATGTAATAGACAAACATGAGTTTAACAAGAAATACTTCTCAGGATTCATAATCATGCCTATAGTAGTGAAAAAATAGCATCTAGATAGATTTTAATGTACAAATTTCCCCAAAAGAATTATCTTTAAAACAAAGAGCATCATCCATGAAGAGTATCTGTGTGATATATTCATTGGAGGAGGCCCTAATGCCAATGAAAGAGCCAATCCTTTTTTCCACTTCAATGGGATTGCTTAAGGATTCTTCCACCATTAGAAACATGAGAGGGGTTAGACGACATCCCTTCTTTAGATATTTTGAGGCTCTTGTTAGTATCCTATGTTATAGTAATCAAAGTCAAGCTTACTCTTTTCATCATTATAGTCAATTTGTAAAACGTTTTTCTATGATTTATTAGAGATCAAATTATTAGTCTTTTGAGTGAAGATAACAATCGATTTGGGTTTTTCATCATTGAGTCTAATCAAGTGGTGTCTTTCCAAGTTAGTTGCAAGGTCAAATCGAATATTTCATCAAATCATCATCATCACAAGTTATTGTTGCACTTTCCCTTTGCGCTGTGCTTCTGCAAGTTGGATGCTTTCTTGTGCCACAATCACCCTCATATTCAAAATTTCTCTTCTCTAAGATAATTCACATTGTATGCTGTCAATTTCATCTTTAATAATTGAGAAGAACACCTAGGAAATCTCGTAACCCTCATAAACTTGAATGCGTTGCACTTTCTAGTTGTGCTACTGTTAAAGGCATGAAGTTTTGATAGAAGATAAGGGTTTTGGTATTATTTATTATGTATGGAGGTTCAAGGAGATATTTGTGAATGTAAATATCATCAATCAACCATTTTTCTCAGTGAAAAACTTCAACGCCTGGTCAGATTCACTCCAATGAAATTCACTGAGCTTAGGAGCTATGCTTTTACTGTAGGTGGATTTTTTTAAAGATGGATGGTTTACAGTATGAAAATAGGTTATTCAAAGTGTATCTAATTATTTTCAGGTTATCTTTCACATGTGTGGTACATTCAGAGACCTAGGAGGTTGATAGAAGCATGCAAATCATGAATTCGATGCACTTCCACATAGTCAACAGTTTGACGATGAAATTCGTATATAGACCTCATGTAATTGAATCTCATGATTATGAAAAGTTTCCTTAAGTATCTTTCCAGTTTAACATTCAAGCATTGATCATATAACATGAAAAGGAAGATCGCTACTCTTTTGTTGTAGGGGATTTGCTGTGTTTTTTACTATTTTAGAAGTTAACTTTAAAATCCATTTATGAGAAAATGGAGATGAATTTTGAAAACGTTAAATAGGTTTTTGTCGAAAACGATATAAATTAAAATACCTCCTTTAGTTTTGTAATAGGTGTCATATATTGGAAGATTATAGTGAATCTTTACAACCTATTTTTCAGATTTCGTCATTTCTTGTTTCAGTCATGATCTTTGGGTGCATATGTCGAAGATCTGAAGAATAATTTTCAAAAATTGAGAGAGGTTTCTCTCGATAAAAATCTCATATAAAAAATTCCTTCTGTTTTTTTATATATGTCATGATTAGAGAGATATAATCTAATCTTTGACCCATATTTTCTAGAAATTTGCTCCCTATTTCCTACTAGGTAGTTTGTAAATCTAATGTAACTAACTTTGTCTTTGGGGAAATGGTTGAGATCGGCCCAATAAGTACAAGGAAGAGATAAATTTATATATTTCATGAATTTCAATGTGAAAAGGGTTGTTTGGTCAGTGTTAGGAGAAGAAACATTATGCATTATATGTTTATGATATTTTTCAGTGAATGAAAAACACTGAGGTGTGACTTTACAGGGATTCTGTGTTAGTTCTATGGTGATGTGATTTCTTATGTTGTAAGTTTTCTCTTTTGTAATTTCCATGCTTTAATATATGTCTTCATGTTTGGTTAAACAAGGATTTATCTCAGAACTCACTGTCAAAGTGCTCTGATATAGTTTGCTAAACAATTAATTTTTTCTTCTTAAATGGCATTTAGAATTCATTCTTCAGTTATATGCTATATATGCCATATCCAACATTCCTTTTCTCACCCTTCTACAACAAATTAAATTGAAAACACTAGTAGGATTACCTACCTTTCCCTTGTCAAAAGATCCCTCATCCCTTCATCCTCTCATTGGAAAAAGAATCAACTTTATATGACTGTATGCCCAATGGATTTTCCCTCTACCCTACCAATAGATAGATAAAATATATTCCCTTCTGAGAATCATACCTAGCCTAAGACCTAAGTGACTGAAGAATCATATAAAGAGATCCCTCTCTAAAATTGGAAGGGCTAGATTCTAGTTTTAAAGTGGTTTGTGGTTACCTTTAGGTTCCTCTCCTCAGCCTGGAGGAATTACAAAGTGCTAACAACTCCAAGGAAAGAAGAGGGTATCCTATTTACGAGCATAAAGAAATATACAAATTGAAGGAAAAAAATGATCAAATTAGTCTTTAGAAGAAGAAACCCCATCTTGAGAACCATTAGCCTTAGAAAAATCCAACTTCCTATCATAATATTTGGACAAGTCAATTTTAAGAACAACTACAACCTTCTTTCAATCTTGACAGAGTGAATAGGTCCTTGGGAAATTTCCATTGCATCATGGATTTGCCATCCTTGAAGGAAGACAAATTGTTCTTTTCATATGAATTTTATACGAATTTTCTTAGGATTGGATTTAAGAAATAATCTTGTAAATGACATTGCAATAAGAAATGGGTCTACAATCCATGAATGAGTTTCTCTCTTACTTCTTTGGTATCAAAGTGATGTGAGTCTTGTTTAGGGAGCCAAGAAATTTTTCATATCTATGTGATTCCTTGATCATCAACAAAATATCTAATTTATTCAAATCGTAAAAATGGTGTCAAAATAAATGAGAGAGTGACCAATCCCTAAGCACTTATCTTTGTACATAGTGGAAAGAGAACATAAAACCTATTATTTTGAGAATTTAGCTGCTAAATCAAATTCATTTATTATGAAATTGAAGAGGGATGAGGTTAACAACTTTCAAAATCTCCTAGATAGGACAATCTATAGGCTCCCTAAACATAGATTTGAAAAAATTATATCTTCTACAAGCATATCATAAAACAAATGTAGAACCCCATTATTTGAAAGAATATGCTAGATAGTATTTAAGTATTTCATGTAGTTGGCGTTCTTGTGATTTTTTTTTTGTATTTTTTTCACCTTCCTTGATCTAAAAGGTGCAACTTTTCAATTTCTATTATGATTCCCCATTCTTTATCAATGATTGTCTGTAATCTTCCAAGTCTTGGAGAAGTGTAATGTCTTGACCATTCAGGGATGCATTAGATTTCTCCTTATGGAAATTCATAATCTAATATTTTATTTCCTTCAGGGCTACTTTAGATTTGGATTTGTAGTACTTGGCCCATTTTATAGAAACTGACCTTACCCTACTCAAGTTATCTATGAATTACATCATAAAAGATTGAGAAGAGCTAGAGGAGAGGGGCTTCCATTAATGCTTCTCCATGTTTTGAAAGTCATCCAATATAAAGTAGTCACAATTGAATTTAAAAAGGGAGGGGGGTTTATACTACTAGAGCCAATTTTAAGGACAATAGGTTGTTGGTCAAAAATATATTCTCTAGATACCGATGAATTTAACTAAATATTACATTCTAGGAAACTATTGCTGGCTAGGAACCTATCCAACCATTTAGCCACCACATCCTCATTAGGATAGTTATTTCTCCAAGTACGTGTCATATTGACTAGCTCGAGGTATAAGAGGTATTTTTTTCAAAGAGAAATTGAGAATAGTGATAGAGAGAATTAGGTTGGGATCTGGCTCCCTGTTACGGGAATAAGTACCCTAGGGCTTTGGATTAGAACCCCAATAGAGTAGAAGAAAACTACAACAATAAATACTCATACAACTCAGGCAAAATTCTTATATAAACAAAGTAAGTAAGAGCGTCTGTACCCAGATTTCTTTCATTCAAGTAGGTCCCGCAGGGTTCAGACCCTCTGCAACTCCCGATGTTCTTCAGACCTGAAAATCATTCAATTCGAACATACGTAGCAGTATAGAGGTAAAGCATATTCATGAAATTTGACTTTATATCATATAAGCGAATGATCAATTATACATCAAAACAACATTCATACATGAATTACAACATAATTTGATGCATAAACTAAGTTAATTTCAGAAACAAGACAACATTTCTTTTATTGCAGTAAGCTATAAATAACATGGAGAGAATTCACCTGAGTCTTCTTCTTCTGGCTCCGAGCGGAACCGTCCTCCGGATTCGTCCTATCCCAGTCTTCAACAATCTTCTTCCGTAACCAACACCATGATATCTCAAGCAAGTGGGAGAATATCTATAATCAAGAAAACAAGGGTTTCCTGAAGCTTGGGGAAGTGCATGAGGCACAAAGTTTCATCAGACTCAGTGAGGGTTAATCTTAGTATAATGACTCTATCTCTTCTCCTCATTAAGGCCTTCCCATAAAAGCCTATTTATACTTCTCCCAATTAGTTTTTTAGTTGGGAAACAGTTGGGCCATGGGAAATAGGAGGTAATCAACAGGTAAAACTCGTGAACTACACCCATAATTAAGGAATTTTAATTTTTTAAGTGTTTTAACACATATACACGGGTTGGGTGTTGACTAACTCACGTGTACATGATTTTATCTCAGGGAAAAGTAGTGTACATGGAATAAAACATTGTTTTTAACATATTTGGACCAAGTCTAGAAGGAGGGGTTGCCCTAGGCCATAAACCAAGCATCACAAATACCAAGGTTGATAAATGGTGCCCCCTAATATATGAGGTCAGAAGGGGTACATGATGGCCAAAATGTATTAAGTGTATGGAAAGAATTTTGTTGAAACTGAGAAGGACTTCACCAAAATTCAGCGTGCCAAGCCATAAAAAAGAGATCAGAAAGAAAATGTTGTCTGAGGCGAGCATACCCATGCTCAGAGAAAGTAAAGCATGTCCACATATCAAGTACAAGTGGATCCAATATGTATACAAGTACAAAGAATTGAAAGTACATAATGGATCATCTGATCGTGATCGAAAAAATACATGTCTGAATATCACATATAAGAAGATGATCAATGATGCTGAAGGATGAAGCTGATCACTGATGTCAAAAACTGATCCCAATAGTACCAAATGAACATGATGGAATAAAATGATACTACATTGTAACTTGGATGCCAACATATAAGATGTTGCTGTGAAGAACTGCAACATATACGGTGGATGGTGTCAACTAGCAGCAATAGGAGCAACTGACAAGTGAACCAAAACATGCTGATGCAACCCGAGGTCTTCATCGACCACCGCCATACATTTCTACACAATGGGAATAAATGATTTGAGGTCAACCATGTGAGAAATCATTTGATTACCGGTCATTGATGTATACTGTTAACAAACGCGAGACTACTCACCGCTAATGAAAATGAGAGTTAAGGTACCCAATACAATATAACAAGTGTGAATAAATGAGCTGAAGTCGAACACTTGGAAGAATCTATCAATCAGGGGACAATGATGGTTTCCCACTGTCGATAGCGAAGGAATTTGCCACTGATGACTGCAAATCCTAAGGTACTGCCAAATGGACCCTAGATCTTTGTCCCAGAGCAAATGAGTTGTAGTTGATAGGAAAGGATCCGCTAGAAGGAAGGAATTAAGGCATCCTTCATCAATCAAGCACGAGTGTAACTCGTAGGCCAATAATGTGGAAGGAATCAGATGAACAAGATATAGTAACTCAACTGAAGCATGTTCCCATCCTACACAAGATGTAGCTAGCGCACAATAGAAACCCTCTGAACAAGCCAATAATGAAAGCTGACACAGACGTGAGGAATCCACCAATAGGGTCAAATGGAAACCAAGGCACTGCATGAATCGAAATGTGTGATAATGAAAGCTGATGTCGAATGTATGATAATGAAAGCCGATCTCAAACACAAGGGAAACCACTCAGTCAAAGACCCATGATACTGATCGATGCTGAGCACAAGGTGACCTATCAATAATGAAAATAGGGCTAGGGTGTAGCTCTAGGCCTGTCCTCAGAGCAATATGTTGTTGTCGATAAGGACAAGACCCTCCAACAAGAAGTCAATAGAGACCTTCTCAAACTGGCACAAGCAAAGGACCAATATAATTAGTGTGATGAAAAACATGACACTGACAACCAGGGATGGCTAACTGAAAAAATAGGTCAGGAGACACCGTAGAGAGGCCAACTCAGGCTTACTTCCCTTGAACAAAATCATGATTCAATGATGACTATATGGAAGCATATAATAACTTTGTATAAGTTCGTCGTGCGGGAGACATGAGAAAACTCTCCATATGATTGGAAGAGGCAACCAATCGGAGGAGTACTGACTCAATAACAAGGCTAAGGCGTACCTATGTCAAACTGAATACTGCCCAAAATGGAGGAGAGACTTTATTTTGAGTGATTTGTTCAAGGGTTACATGACTGACTCTAGCTGCCAACAAAATATGGAAATGTTGTCCCGTTCCCACTCTTTTTGGAATATATAATTTTTTGGTCTTTTTCTTTAAGTTGGAAAAAGTATAAAAGAATGCTATAGTATAGTGGAAAGAATGAGTGTCAGAGAAACAGATGATCTAGTTCCTGGTATGGGAACATTCCTATGCTCAATGCAGGGAGGAAAAACTGGTCAAGGACACTCAAATGGATGTTCTTTCCATGGGGCAAAGGATGCGTCAAGTTGCAGAAGCTAAGTGATTGCGTGGTTAATTTTGTAGAAGACATGGTCAAATAAGTGGCTTAAACACGAGTCCAAGTGAAGCTGGCTCAAGGCCAAAGGATGCAAATAGTCAAAATGCAATGCAATAGTACAACTCAACACAAAGGAGCCTCTAGGGTATAAGGCCAGAAATTAGCGTAGAAGAAAAGAGAATTTGTCTTTAATGCACAAGTCATGGTGGAACTAAAGAGGACTCCCGAGCCTACTCAGTATAAAAACATGGGCAATCAATGTCAGTGAGGTTCTAACTAAGATTCCCTTGTAAAGGATGGCTCTACCATCACATCATGATTTAAAAATTGGCGAGTGAACATGGTTTGCTAACCAAGACACGATGGGGTCGACCATATGGCTAATGTATCACTGAATGGAGGCTAGTATGCAAGATGCAATGGAAAAAATGGTTTTACCTAACCTATATGCCAGTGAGTGAACGATACCTGCCATGATGGGTTAGCAGTCATGAGACCAAAATAACATCTTGAAGAAGTCTCCAAACTCACTCTCGACAATCCAAGCCCACAGGTCAAAAAATCCATGAGACAAAAATCAATTTTTGAAAAAATATTTTGCAATTTCAAAGTTATATAATGACTTTTGGACTCACAATTTTTTTTTTTTGGAGCAAAGAGTTGTGGATCAAAAAGGAGAAAGCTTGCCTCTGAACAATTGGACCATTCAAATCACACCAAAGTTATCAGGTAACCCTCAAATCATGCTTGTAATGTTTTGTGATAGTTTTTATAAGTTTTCTTAAAGTTTTTACCGTGGGAATTTATGCCCAAAAATCCAACTCTGCATACACGCGGGTTGGATGTGATCAACCCGTGTATACGATGGCCCTGCATGCAACTGTGTGTAAAGGGAATGCACGTGTACATGAGTTAAAGTTTAAACACAAAAACTAATGGTTGAAACTCAATTTTTTTGCAAGATGACCATCACATGGAGAGAAAGAGAGCATACCACAATTGACAATGAGGTAATGAATGACCAAAATTCACTAGACACATTGAGAGGCTGTGGCTTATTGAAATTCTTCAAAATGCCAAACATGAAAGCCAACACACGCCTGCTCGAAATGATGATCCACTGCTGGAGCGCAGAGGATGATGCCTTCATGATAGACCAGATGCCTCTACGGATTGAGGTTGAAGACATCTACTTTATCACAGGTATCTCCTGAAGAGGGGAGGTCATGCATTTGACTGGCAGGACAAGAAGTAGTCTTTCAGTAGAAGACTATGTACATATATACTGTCCTGGACACCCAAAGAAGATTGGAAGTCAGATTCCAATAAAAAACATGGAAATTTTATCTCTGAGGATTCTGCTACTTACCATTGCAAGGGTAAATGGATCAGCTTCACTGCATCAGGCATCATGAGTGTCCATGAGCCTGGCAGTGGAATGCGTTACCATAGTTTTCGATTAGTACACACCTCTTCTGACCAACATGAAGAGCCAATTGACCTCTATTTAGAAGGGCCAGACAAAGAATTTTGGATATGGGACTATCTTATGCTCATTCTTCTTTGAGAAGGTACCTGGGCTACATCCAAAAGTATCTGTCTCCATCAAAAGCCCTCGAGATCCTCGAATGGGCAGATGGGCTAACTTGATGAAATTCCTTGGAGGTGGGGACGTGCCTAGGATGAATTTTGATGTTGAGTTGTTCGCCTGGTGGGATCAACAGATCATCGCAGTCAATGACTACCCATATGCTGGTATGGATTTTTGAGGAGATCCAGACTTGGTGTTGCCACCAAATGCAGCATGGGGAGACATAGGTAACAATTTTTAAAGTTTTTGTAAATTTTTAAGATTTTAAGATATATATATATATATATATATATATATATATATATATATATATATATATATATATATATATATATATATATTAAATATGAAATTAACTTAAAATTTTTTTTGATGAGACAAAACACTGACAAAATGACCATGTTCCAGATGTGGGTCCAGTGAGACCAAATTGATTTCCGAGGCACAGGCATCGCGAAAGAGGTGCCGAAGAGGTAGAAGTTGAGATAGAGAGAGTCCTATATGCAGTTCAGAGAAACTTGGTGAGATTGACTCACTAGGTACCGATGATAGCCATAGAGGATCTACCTGAGGAGATGTAGCACCGCGTGGTAGGGGTACCATGGGACTGGGTCCACATACTTCGACGTGTAGCCAATGCAGTAGTTAAATTTTTAGCCACTCATCCTGAGTCAGGTCGATAGATAGACCGATGTATGACTGGACATGATTATGGGCATGAACCCAAATTTTGAGGGCATTTCATCCCAATTTTGTATATTATTTTTTGAACACTTTATCTATATATAGGAAATTTCATGATATATATACAGATTCAAATTTTTTAATGTTTGTTTAATTTGATGAATGATTAATATGCCAATCTAATGCTTGATTAGAAATAGAGTTTACTAATGAATTCTCAGATCATGGAATTTGAACATATGTAATATAAGTAAATGATCATTGCAACATTCTCACTCTCAAAAATTGGCGATATAAATAAGGACCACAAACACGATAAATGTTATTCAACTGTGACACTACTAGCTGTGAGTCTAGATAAAATACTAACAAATCAATCCCATAAGAAATTGCTTTGGATAGTAAATTAATAACGACAGTAGATTCAACAATGTTATTCGAAGCAGGGCCAATACATACTCCCCTCGACACCATCAACTGGCCAGATGGATAATAAATCACCCAAGTTGCGGAAGCAAGATTCCAAGTGTGCCGACTAGCACCATCGACAAATCCAAAATATATTGAATCATCCATCAACACCTACCAAAGCAGATCAAAAAATGTCAATATCACAAAATGCCAGACAAATATGTACAAAAATACAATATATACAAACAAGAAATTGCTCGGCCAGAACCTAAGCAAAATACTTCTTAAGGTAGAGCCCATTTCGGGGCTCCGCCAGCTTGTTCCCTTCAAAATCAATTAATTCATAGGCCCCTTTCCCCAAAACTCACTTGACTACAAAGGGACCATACCACATAGACTTGAATTTTCCTACCCCCAGGGTGTCTTTGTCTTGGTCATAGACTAAGACAAGGTCGCCTTCAGAAAAAACCTGAGGACAGACAGCTTTATCATACTGAGTTTTAACCCTCTTCTTATGGGCTTCGTTTATTATGGCGGCATCTCGACGCTGCTCATCGAGATGTTCCAAATGAATGAGGTGTTCTTCGAGACTAGACATCTCTAGAAGAAGTTCTACAGCTAGCTTAAGGGACAAAATTTCACATTTGATAGGAAAAATAGATTCCAGCCCATAAACTAATTGAAAAGGAGTAAAACCGGTGGCAGTCTTCACCGAGGTTCGGTATGCCTAGAGTGCCGGGTACAACATGATGTGCCAATTGGATCAATTTTTGTCAATTGTCCTTTGCAAGATAGTCTTAAGAGACTTATTCATGGCTTTGACTTGCCCATTGGCCTGAGAATAATACGGAGACAAATGCTCCTGTCGGAAGCCCAACTTGAGAGCCAATTCGGTCATCATTTGATTCTGGAAGTGACTACCATGGTCAGTGACAATCTCTCTTAGGATATGAAATTGTGAAATAACCTGGTTGAAGAGAAACAAGGCTGTTGTTTCGCTATCGTTTTTGTAAGTAGGCAATGCCTCAACCCACTTTGTAAAGTAGTCTACAGCCACAATGATGTACCTGTGATTCACTGCTGAAGGTGGATTACAGGTAGTGAAGTCAATGCCCCACTTCGTAAATGGACTGACGGTTATAACAGGAAAAAGTGGAGCTGGATGCGTGCACATTTTCTGAGTATAAATTTGACAAGGGTGGCAATGTTTGACCACTTCAATAATATCTTTGAAAATTGAAGGCCAAAAGTAGTCTGCACGCAAAATTTTCTGTGCTATCGCAAGCCCTGATAGATGACTGCCACAAGCTCCACTGTGGCAATCATTAAGTACAGACTCCATTTCTTCCAAAGTTAAGCAGTGCTTAAGGATTGAGTCAACCCCTTGGAGATATAATGTATCACCAATGATAACATAGTTTTTGGAAAGGTGACATAACTTTCAATGCTCATCTTTGGAGGAAGCAGGTGGGAATTTCAAAGTCTGGAGATATATAATGATATCTTCATACTAGGGATCTTGTGAAGAAATGAGGAATAAATGTTCGTCGGGGAAATTTTCCTCATAAACAATGGCTTCCTCACAAGGCAACTCGGAAATTAATTCCACAAAAACTAATGACTTCTTAGATTTGGTTGACAAGAACTCGAGATCAAATTCTTGAAAGATAACAATCCATTGATTATATTTTCCCCCAATCACTCGCCTACGGAGGACAAACTGAAAAGGATTGACAACCGCTAAGACGAACATTTTGCATAGAAAAATGTAATGATGAAGCCGCTGGATAGCATGGACAGCTTCCAAGGCCAATTTCTCAATAGGAGAATAGTGTAGCTCAGGTCCTACGAAGCCTCTACTCAAGTACTAGATTACATGCTCATTGAGAGCATCATCCTCCTGAACCAAAACCATACCAATGGTTGATTTTCTCGCAACGAGATACAAAAGGAAATATCTGCCATAATCTGGTGGAATCAATAATGGAGTAGAGATTAATGCCTATTTCAAGGCATCAAAAGATCGTTGCGCAAATTCGCCCCATAAAAATGGAACTCCTTTCTTAAGTAAATGCATAAATCCTTTGGTAATCTCGGTGTAATTTGCTATAAATCTTCTCAAGAAATTTTCCTTTCCTTGGAGACTTTGAAGTTGATGAATGGAAGACGGGGGAGGCAACTGAATTATTGCCTCAACCTTGAAAGGATCAACTCAAATCCCTTCAGTCGATACGATGAATCCTAACATGATCGATTCTCTTTCGAGAACGAGCAGCTAAGTCATCCAAATATGCTTCGATAACATGTTTGATGTCATGAGGACATGGCCCGTTGAAAATTAGCTCCAACATTTTTAAGACCAAAAGGCATCTTCTTGTATGAAAACGTGCCCTAGGGACAAAAAAAGGCTATCTTGTGCTGGTCCTCTAGACGGATAGTAATTTGATTGTAACCAGAGAATCCGTCCATGAATGAAAAATTTTCATTACCCGCACATTCATCAACAATTTGATCAATAAAAGGCATGGGGTAATTGTCTTTTGGACAAGCTTTATTCAAATCCCTAAAGTCAATACATACTCGGATCATTCCTTTATTTTTATCTATTGGGACTAGATTGGAAACCCACTCCGTTAGAGGAACGGGGTATATGAAACCCATCTTAAGCAGCTTTTCAACTTCAGCTTTAATAGTTGTTGCTTTTTGAGAATTGACCAGTCGAAGCTTCTGACAAATAGGTTTGGCATTTTCGTACATCTTGATCTCATGCTAGACCATAGATGGATCAATTCCAGGCATTTCCTCATAAGACTGAGCAAACACATCTTGAAACTCTTTAAAGAGGTTGGTGTAAATTTGAATTTCTTGAGGGGAACAATCAGCTTGGATGAAGACATTTTCTATAACTTTAGGATTCTTAGAGATATTTATAGGTACAGTTTTTGAGATAACTGGCATATTACCTTCGGCCGATAATTGTGCTGGAGCCAAAGGATTTGAAACTGTACAAACATCACTAGTAAGCAGATTGGAGAACCTAGATTCAACTTCATGCAATGGAGGAAGAAAATATGAACGATGATGTAAATCTTACCATGGTCGATCCACACCCATCATTGCCTTCAAAATTTATTCTTCAGATAGTAAAACTATATCCAAGCAATCCAGAGCTGAAGTAGAGTCGAGGGTACAAGCTGGAGCCACATCGCCATCTAACTCCTCTTGTGAAAAAGGAGTGGGATGGTTGTCTATAGAGTTAACGATAGATTGATAGCTAAGTTCTGCTACAAACATAGGAAATGCAATTCCACCAACCTACCCTCCATCTAATGTTGTGGTAGATGAAGGTAAGGTCCAAGGGTCCGAAAAATAATGAGTTCGAAAGAACTCTTTCCGTAAAGGTCCCCTAGAGGATGAAATTGCATTGATTCTAGTTGTAGGAGCAGGAGGGTCAAATATACCCATTAACGAAGAGTACATACCAACTCCTAAATTCTTAATAGGTTGATGGGGATTATCCACTAACGGAACAGTAGAATCAGAAGTTGCGTGGGAGTCACCTGGAGAATAATCTAACTAATCAATTTTAACAATTCTCCCCACATGAGGAAAATAGAGGATGCAGAATAAAGATGAAACTATGGCATCCATCTAGTAAAACCAATTCCTTTCTAAGAGGAGGTCATAATCCAGGTTGGTATCAACAATTTCCACCTCAATGTTTACGATCTTTCCCCCAACACATATAGGAAAGGCCGGGATAATTCCGTGTGGCCTATGAGAATGTCGATCAAATGTTGTCAAGCGAGTCGGTGAAGGAACAACTGAAGGTGATCCAATGGCCTTCCAACATGACATAGACATTACGCATGTGGAAGCTCCCTCATCTATAACTGTCTGAAAAATATTGGTTTTTCGGTAAGTGGAATTTGTCTGGAAAGCCATATGGTGAGGAAGTCTCTTTTTGACATTCAGCTTATCAAAAGTGAGCACTAAATAATTCTTTGGATCCATTGCACCGATTGCCGAAAGCAAAGCACTTCTTTGAGAAAGACATGACTGGAGTACCTCCAAAGCAGACATAGCACAAAGAATTTGAGCCAAATTTTCTACAATCGAGTAGTTCTGTGCTGCCCTAGCATTAGGGTTAGTAGTCGAGCACTTTGCAGAACCTTTCGGTATCCGAGGTATAGACTCAGCAGAAGGTCGCTCAATATGAAGTGAGTCTGTGTATCGAGAACATATTTAGCCTTAGATGTTTCCGTTTCACCATAATCGTGTGCTCGCGTAGCAACATCAACATGAGATTTCATCATATAAATATTTGAGGAATTTTCCCCTTCCTGGTTGCCCCCTGTGAAGGTACTAGCGTTTGAGTTTGCGCCATCAAATAATTGCTGCCCCTTGTGGAAAAGGGTTAGTCAGAATAGCCTGGGAGCTAGAGGACCCTTGCTACACTAACAAGCGCTAAGCATCTTATATCTTAGGGTAGAGGTGAGTCAAATTATCTCCATTGCATAACTTGCAAGGAAACTTAACCTTTTTCTTGGACTCTTTTCTACCCTCACTGACACCATTTCCGGGTTTGTTCGCATTGCCTTTCCCCTCCTGGTTCTTCTTCTTACCTCGTCCCTTCCTCTTCCCATTGGATTGTTGATTTCCTTTGGGGTTAGAGGCCTGGACGACGTTTATAGAGGTAGGTTGGGAAGGTGTAGGTGTAGATGGTGTTGCCTGGTTAGAAGAAGCAGTTTGTAGAGACAACTACTACAATTGATTCAAAAGGTTCACCGTATTCACATCAATTGATCCAACTATACCATCGATGTGAGGTCCTGGCTTTGGTTTGACTAAATCGACCTTAGATCTAGGAGCATCAGGTAGGATTTTCTGAAGAGTCCCAGATTGAGAATATATCAGTTCTAATTGCTGGGCTCAAAAAATAGCCTGCTCTTCCGAATAAACACCGGAAAGAGAAACATCCTTTGAGATCTCAGGTTGTAATGATTTGAGAAACCATTCGAGAAGGAAATCTGGTGGAATTTCGGCTTTGATAAGCCTTTTTCTCCTTCTCCATTCCTGGATGTGATCTGAAATGTGAGTTGCTGTGTCTTGCTGAAAGTTAGCCAGAAGTTCAGTTCCGGCTTCATAGCAGACAGGCAACTGAAAATGGTTCAAGAAAATATTAGCCAAATTAGCGAAAGAAGTATAGGTTCCCCCTGGCAACTCTATATACCATTTGGCTACATTTCTGGTTAGGGTGCGTTGAAATAACCTCAACCTGATCAAATCATCTATCAGGGAGTTGGATGAGCACCATAAGTGAAACGTGGTCACATGGTCTCTCGGGTCTTCACCACTCTTCCCTTCAAACTTTGGAATATCTGAGGGAAGTTTAGTTGGGACTAGAGGCCAAGCTGGATTGTACCTAATTGGATCATTTGTCAATTTAGTTAAGTTTGGAAAATTAAGCATGGCCAGAAAAGGAAGTCGTGGGGGACCTTGGGAATTCCATCCAGAGCGAGCAGGGTTCCCAAAGGTCTAAAAAGAATGACCTGGATTTTGAAAGGCACCAGGTTTCCCGAAGTAACTCGTAGAGCCTACTGAACCAAAAGGTGATCCTTGTGGTCCAGCAAAATTCAGAGTTTGACCAACTCTTGCCGAAAATCCTCCGTAACCAGTGAAGTTACCCCCTAACGAAGTATTGAAAGGAGCTGACAGCCCCTGATAAGGGTTCCATGCGTTAGCAAAGGGTGGAAAACTTTGAAATGAATTAACCAAAGAATATGACACATTCCCTTGTTGGCTGAAAAATTGATTCCCAGCTCCTATCCCACTAACCGCAGGGTTTGTCCAACTCTGGAAGGGGTTACTACCTTGACTTGTAAAAGGAAAAGGCATTGACCCTACTGTCAGATTGGAATGTGGTATATGACCACTTCAAAATGGGAAATGCTGAAAAGAAGCTGATCCACTCATCATGGATGTAGAGGCAGTCGATGGTATGTTCAAAGGAACTGAAGGAATACCTTGAGATGACATTCCAAAAGGGAAGAATCCAAAACTAGATGTAGTAGCTTGAGAACTTCCACTCGTTGACAGAATGGAAGTAGACCCAAATATATTCATGCTGGGAGTATTAGAAGGGATGGAAATAGTTCCTCCCCCTTGTATAGATATGGGAGTCTACATGCTCGCAACACTTGTCATAGATGCCATGCTTCCAGCAGTGGTCATCGAAGGAATAGATGTATGTAAACCTGGGCTCGAAGGCCTATGAGTCGGAGTTCCAACGTATAACAAAACATTTGGATGGTCAGGAGGGAGAGGATAATTCGGAGCCACAACCGACTCTGAAAGCTCTTCTACTTCAATACTATCTTCTGACTGGAAGAGTACTTGAGAAAGAACTGGTGTGTTCCTCTCTAACTCTGTACTGGTACCAGGTCTATCTTGTGAACTAATGCCCCCAAGTGGAGGATCAATCTTTAATGCGCCTGCTGCCACTGGTTGAAAACCATTGGTAGAATCACTCCTGTGCCTTCTAGGAGAAGGCTCCAAACTCGTAGGTGATAGCCACAAAGTCTCATAGATCATCGAGATGGTCGGTCAACCACTTTGAGTTATTTAAAAGATCTACTTAAACACTCAAAAAATTATAAAGCTAGGCTGACTAGGAGCATAGAACACTCACTAAAATGTCCCTAAAGATATCAGCAATCAAATAACTCTCAAGTATTTCTACTCTAGGTGATTAGGACCGGACACCAAAATACAGGAAAGTTAATAACAAGGGCCTTCTGAAAATAGACTAGGGTAATTACGCCCCAGGCCTACTAGCGAAGGTATCAGAGGTAGTTACGCTGACGTCTAGACAACATCCTTTGCCGGTGCAAGCCCCCAAGCTTCGCAAGGGTGCCCTCTAGAAATACTATTGAACGTGATATAATGTCAACCTCAGGTGCTATGGGATTCCCCTTCGTAGCCACCTGTGTGGTTCCTAGGATAGGCAACTATGATCACCAGCTCATATCAGAAGCCAGGCAGAATAGTAATGAGGTAGGATCCGACAAGTAAGAGAGGGGGTATATCTCATCCTTATCTTCACTAACCCTCGTGCTTTACTCCCAGTCATAGAGCTTTCCTGATCTCCCTAGCGCTATTGGATTTCACTCATTAATCAAACTTCTATGTTTTGTAATTGAGAGCGGCCTTGGAGAGTTAACTCTCCTCTCACCTAATCCAAGGCCCTAATAAACCTAAACTTGTTGGTGTATTCTGATGACAATAAAAAAGTTCTAGTTTAGTTTAATTAAGCACTTGATTTTAATGGCTATTATTTTAAGTCAAGGATATAGATGGAAGTGAAACCAATGGTGTTTGTATGACGCAAAAGAAATCAATGAAAAACTAACTACATGAATGCAATCATTTTTTCTTTGATGAAAAGAGATCTCTACGTGGGTTCTACGAAACTTCTATAAAGCAAAATACTTTTTCTTTTCTTTACTTCATACATGCAAAAACTAAAAAGACTACTAATGCTTTAACAATGCAAACTAACCTAATGCAAGATATAATGAAGATGCAAGATCCTAAATCACTCTAAAAAATGAAATCAATTGTTTATAACTATTAATGAGCCAGCTTAAGTATCGAAGAGGATACAAATCTTGAATACAAATTCTCTTCAAGCAAGAAGGACAAATTGCAAAAGATCACAATTCACTTTCAAAAATCAAAAGAAACCAAAATCAAACTTGGCAAAAGAAAACAAAAACAATATTTTTTGATATTTTTTCTTTTTTAAGAAACAACCAAAACAACTTTTTGAAATCACTCTAAATGCCACCAAAACTCAAAGACTGAAAGAAGAGCACAAGGAGTCCTTGCAAGTTACAAACATGAAAATGAATGAAAATTTGAGCAAAAAGGCTTCAACTTGTACTAAACGACCCAAACAACAACAAAGAGCTTGACAAAATGACCAAGAATCCAGGAAAGAAATATTTTCAAATTCGTCAAAAAGACTTTCAAAAAGCAAGAAAAGCTATAAGGCCACAAAATGATGGAAAGCAAAGCAAGTATATCTAAAACTGAGCTTGACACTAAGATTGAAAAAAATCTCCTGTTATGGAGGACTAGAACAATCAAGAACTTCTGAACAAAGTATTGTGTGCCAAAACACCAATTACAAACTCCCTGAAAAAGCAAACCTAGGCCAAATCTTTTCAATGAGGAAGAAATTTAGAAACAGCAAGCTTGTAGAATAATGAAATTCTTTAGACATAAATTGACCACTCAAAGACTAAGCAGACCAGGCAACAAATCTTTCTAGGCAGAGAGATTTGAAAAAACAATGCAAAAAATGGTATACGCGACTGTGTTCAAGCACAAAGGTGTGTACATGTTATTTTGATAAAGGAAACTCACATATACATGGGTTATCTTCACAGAAACAAGCATGTGTACACTATTGTAAACAAAGTAAAATGCGTATACAAAGCTTTGCAAGAAAATTAAAAAACAAAGCCAGATCAAAAAGATCAGACTTAAGGTCTGAGATTCTAGTAGACCAAATAAGACTGTAATAGTAAGAAAACCAAAGACTGAGCCCTGATTGACACTGAACAACCCAAACCAGGAATAACAAGATTGTTATCCCCAGTGGAGTCACAAATTTTTTTATGGGAATAAGTACCCTAGGGCTTTGTGTTAGAAACCCAACAGAGCAGAAGCAGACTACAACAAGAAATACTCATACAACTCAGGCAAAATGCTTATATAAACAAACTACATAAGAGCGACCATACCCGGATTTCCTTCATTCGAGTAGGTCCCGCAGAGTTCAGACCCTTTGCAACTCCTGATGTTCTTCAAACCTGAAAATCATTCAATTCAAAGATACATAGCAGTATAGAGGTAAAGCATATTGACGAAATTTGACTTTATATCATATAAGCGAATGATCATTTATACATCAAAACAAAATTCATACATGAATTACAACATAATTTGATGCATAAACTAAGTTAATTTTGGAAACAAGACAACATTTCTTTTATTGTAGTAAGCTATAAATAACATGGAGATAATTCACTTGAGTCTTCTTCTTCCGGCTCCAAGCAGAACCATTGTCCGGATTCGTCCTATCCCAGCCTTCAACAATATTCTTCCATAACCAACACCATGATATCTCAAGCAAGAGGGAGAATATCTATAATCAAGGAAACAAGGGTTTCCTGAAGCTTGGGGAAGTGCATGAGGCATAGGGATTCATCAGACTCAGTCAGGGATAATCTCAGTATAATAACTCTATCTCTTCTCCTCCTTAAGGCCTTCCCATAGAAGTCTATTTATACTTCTCCCAATTAGTTTTTTAGTTGGGAAACAGTTGGGCCATGGGCAATAGGAGGTAATCAACAGGTAAAACCGTGAACTCCGCCCATAACTCATGTGTACACAGGTTGGGTATTGACTAACTCACGTGTACGCAGGTTGGGTATTGACTAACTCACGTGTACACACTTCTATCTTAGGGAAAAGTAGCGTACATGGAATAAAAAACTATTTTTACTATATTTGGACCAAGTCTGGAAGGAGGGGTTGCCCTAGGCCATAAACCAAGCATAAAAAATACCAAGGGTGATAAATGGTGCTATAACACTCCCCAAAATCCCTTATGAGACAAAGCAAGGTTTGTTTCACCTAGAATAATTAGAAAGGAATAATCCAACATATGTGCATCTTCCAAGTGCTCCCATAAAGGTCATTTATTGCAATGGACCATAAATTTTGAGTAAACTGAACCACAATCCACTTCTCTTTTATTCTAGACATATAGAAATAGAGGAGTGAGCAACTTTAGAAGTTAGAGCAAACAAATCTAGGCTCCATCCAATGACTAGACCACTTGACATGTCATCATTATTACAAGCTTTCTTTTCTGAGTCAACTAAGTGTTCAGAGGAAGAATCAATCACTTTTCCCTTTTGTCTAGTATCACTTGTAACCTTGTCATCTAACATAGGCTCCTTTTCAAATTTTACCCACTCCTTTTCTTGAAAAAATAGGCTGCGTCCTTTGTGTAATGTACTTGTAGGTGATCAACTTTATGGCACTTGAAGCACCATAATAGAACCTTACAATAATCTATCTTTTGATACCAATTTTTTTCATTGTAAAGAAAACCTATGAAATTGTACAATCCTTCCATGAGGTCTTCCTCAATTAGAATCCATGTCCATTTCTTATCAAATGTTAAAGACAAGTGTTAGGACTCCAAATTGACTACTTTTGACCTTGTATTTTTGCTATAATATACCCTCTTCAGTCCATAAGTTGAAAGCCTTGATTATATAATGACCTAATCATTCCAAGCAATGAAGTAACTCTCCTCATTACTATATGTTTAATCATTCATTACATATTCATGTTATCTTTATAATTAATCTTTGGAGAAGTTAACCAAGTTGCTAAGTAACCGTTGAACTGTCTAAAGTCTACAGAAATTATAGTTCGTAGTTGCTGCAACACCAGCAACAACAACTATCTAAAGCAGGGAAAAAGTTATTTTGCAACAACTGGAACACCGGAAATGGCAAGCAGAAACAGAAACTATCAGAAGATCGGCAGAGCTCCATGCTGACACATCACGATCAGCAACTGTCCAGAAAGGGTAAAACACAGTTACAATTGCTAAAACACTAGGAACAGCATGAGTTTACTAAATCAGCAACAATGGTGAAGCGGCAAAGGATAGTACGTGGATTCCAAGAAGACGGTTGAGGTTCGTTTACCAGCTGTGTAACAGTAAGATACCCAAGAAAGAATACACCGTCACACTGTTGTAACAGCATCCTGTAACAAGGATGGATTTCTTATTTTTGACAAAAAGGTTAAACTGAATGAACTATGACGGTCTATTGTAATAGATGTCTCCTCTATAAAGAGGAGACATCTACATTAGAAGGGGGGAAAGAAAAAAACAAGTTGTAAGGGAAATTTTGAAAAACAAAAGCAAGTCTGAATCTTCATTGTAACTGGACATTTTGGCAGATGAATAAAAGGTTGTTCTGAGCATTTAATTCAACATCTGTGTTCTGGGGAATCTTGTGAGAGGGACAGGGCCCACCTTCTTCACAAGATTCACCCATTTATTTTCTGTTAGTGTGTGAGTGTGTTTGAATTTTGTAGCATTACCTCTGATAATTTCCTTTTGCTGATACTCTGTTTTGTTAGTCGCTTGATATTGTAAAAGAGTACTTCACCGGTGATTAGGAATTGCAGTGTGTATTGGAAACTTGGTTACAGGGGCAGGTGCTGAACATCCTTACCCTGAGGATAGGGTCCTGATCCTCTGCTAACAGAGCAGCCATTATTTTTCTTTGCAGATTTGTATTCTTAGTTAACTGCTTTCATTTCATCTCTGCAATATATTTTAATTGCTATAACATAGAGTAAGGAGTTTGACAGAAAATAGAATTGTGTATACTACAGCTTTTAATGCTTTTAGAGTTAAGTACATACAGTACGAGGTCACCTTTGAAATAAAAGGACTTTCCCGGGTTGACAAATTAATGTGGTACTCGACTTTTTAATCAACAAACAATTCGAGTAGCCAATAACAAGTTAGTGTCCAAATCTACAAAACTTTCTAACTTTTCACCAGTCACCCTTAAATCCCCTTCACACCAGAAAAAGAGAGGTAAACTTATAAGGATGGCTCAAATTTGTTGTATTGCTACTATTTCATGAAAACATTTAAAATACACCAACTAGGGGTTTAGGAAAAGGCTGTATGGACTCCATGGCCATTCCTTCAACAAAATATTGTAACAATCCTAATTAAACTTGAGGATGAAACAAATGCACCCTCTTACTATAAGGTGGAAAGCTAGAGAGTAACCTAATAAAGGGTCCTAATGAGTATAGAAGCATAATTTTAGGGTGGCATCCCTGAGATTATTCGCACAAAACCTTCCAACTAATGTAGTATCATCAACTTCATAAATGTCGCAAAGCTCGATATCTTCACCCACCCCATGGGAAACCTAAATGTATTCACCCTAATAAATTGATTAGGTTTAGTAGTGGCTTGGTTCCTAGGAATAGCCAAAGACACAAAACATGGTGAGGACAAATGGATACCAAGCTTTAAGTCTAAAAGGGCCAATACACTAGAGCCAGAATATGAGTTACTTTCCCCATCGAAATGATTTTGAATTTTCCTACTCATTGAGTTAGTAGGAGTTGCAGCATGTGGGAATTTTGGGGAAGATCACGCCTTGGGAGGTTGTTCCGCATTAGAACCCTTGACATTATTACCTACACTAACCTTATGATTTGACAATCAACCATATCTGTAGCACCCTCCTCCCACATCTACCCAAGTAACTCACCAACCAAGGTAAACATGTGACAAGAAGTTACTATGATATGATTCGACTCCCCATGTGCTAGTTAAGGGAGTGGAATTGATGGAAACACACCATACCAGACCTTCTGCAGCTGTTACACGTCTCCCAAAATTCATCCCAGTCATTCCCCTGACCAGCCCCTAGGTCCTAATCAGCTTTTAGATCACTAAACCCTTGGACACTCCCTTGATACAGATAAGGGTGCATCTGAAAAACTCAGAGTGCATGCACATCATGGGTATGCATGCATCTGGGGACTTTTCTCCTCGGACCTATGCCTGCGAATCTGCAATTTGTGACACTTTTTAAGACCAAAATCTAGGTCACTACCTAGAAACCCCTATAGCTTTCAGAATCCATAATTTACATGACAACAAGACTTACAAATCAAAATCTTACTCCAGGACTAGGCCTGACCATCCCCAACCGGGATTGACATCCTGTCAAACACTTGGCATCAATGCAATCTACATGAAATGAATATAAGCAAGAGCATAAATGACTGATAACTCATATGAGACTTGAAAATAAGGATCACCACCTTCTTCCCTTAACTTTTTGACATTAATTAGGTCTTGCATCCATTATCCTTTCAGTTACAAGTAGATACATGAAATAACCATGACTAGAATCAGTCACATAACCACATTTATAACCAACATTAAACCATGTAAATAAAAATGAAATAACAATTATTAAGACCATATAATAAAAAGTACAAAAGCAAGAGAACTTATCTCTTATTAAACATAGGCAAGAGCCGACCAGGTTCGGGACTTCCACGTACCACCTGACTGTAGATATGGCTGAACCAAATCTTTCTTTCAGCCAATCACCCCCATGCCATATTCCAATAATGAATGTTGGATAAGCATGGATAAACCAATCTAAAAACAATGAAGGGAATCCAGAGGTTAAACCACCTCCACCCTCACCAAACCTTGATCTCACCAAAACTGACACCGAGATCAAAAAACTAAACCGCGCTTGGAATGCCTCTAGAATCCATCACTATCCTTGAGGAATTTTCCATATCCTTGTCTCTCAAGATTTATATTGATCCACACCAGATCACTAGGCCCTAAACCGAGACACCATCTCTCAGGCTTTAACTCAATCCACAGAAATCACTAGGCCCTAAACCGAGACTCCACCATCAGGATTTACCCTTTATCTTGCCAAAATTGGTCATGTGATTCTTGAGCCGTTGGGAATTTTCCTGAGACCACCTCAACCTTGGATTTTGAAACCATCCAACAATTCCAAAATTGAAAACCAAGAAAAAAAATCCCATCATACCATGGATATCCGGAAAAATGCAAGGCAAGGATGAAAATGACTATCATAACCCAAAAAAACTATGCCATTGACAACAAGAGAACCATATACCAATGTGAAAATCCATGCATGTCAAAACCAGCTAGGAAATCACACATACAATATGTCACTTGCAAGTATTCCTGTTGAAGCTACTTGATCCTACTCTTCCTTGCTTGATCTTTGCTTTCCTTTCCTTGTCCTTCCTTTGCTTGCTTTTCCCTTCCTTACTCGAAAGCTAGAGTTCTCCAAGAAAACTCTAAGTGACCAAGAGTGAGAGAGAGAGAATAATAAGAGATCTCCAAAACTGAACTGAAAAAGGTGACAACCTAATATTTAGAACCCTTTTTATTAATGAGGCCTCTATTTTCTTCATTTTATATTATTTTCCTTCAATTTCCTCCTCACATCCAACCTGTGACCTTTCACCTTCCTTTTCTCCTATTTTCCTTCATTTTCATAAATAAATGTGCCAAAGTACCTTTTTTCTTTAATACCTTAGCCATAAACACATCTAGTGATTCCCACTAGGATATCTGTGCCCAACATTCAGCTTGGAATAAGTATCCCTTAATTGTGGCCTTATTTTTCCTTTATTAACTTTTATTACATAAAATTTTAATGAGGGGTTGTTACAAACCCCTCCCCCTTGGGGAACACCATCCTTAGTGTTAAACCACACCGAGACCTAAGAAAAACCGCTGAAAAGCAAACTTACTGCCCATGGAGCTTTATAACTTAGCTCATTGCAATATTTACAATGAATGACCGCTCAAAGCAAAACATCATGACAACATGACAAGATAACAACCATACCACTTATTGGATCTTTATAACTTAGCTCATGGTGTTATTTACATCCATATACATATGTACATATACCAAACATCAAAAAAACATAAGCTAAACATATACGAAACATCATACCAAAGCTACTTTGCCTCCACCAAAAAACAAGGAAGGATACATAGCCCACATCTGATTCGCCATATCCCATGTAGCTTCTTTAGGCCCAAAGTGCTTCCACTGCACTTTAGTTTGTTCTATGGATTGTTCCTAAGCATGAGCTACTTTCACTGTAATATGCACTAAGTTTCAGGATGGAATTCTCCTTCTTGCTCCACCTGTAATATAGACCAATCAATAACATGATCAACATCCTTTCTATACATCTTAAGCAATGAAACATGGAAAACATAATGGAATTTCATTGTTGGAGGCAGTGCAAGTCGATAGGCCACTGGTCCAATCCTCTCAAGGATCTCAAAAGGCCCAAAATATTGTGGTGCCAACTTGGCACATGATCCAATCCTCAAAGAACTCTTCTTGGGCTAGATGCGCAAATACACATGCCCCCCAACCTGAAACTCCTTGAATTTTTGTGTTGGTTCACATAACTCTTCTGTCTATCCCGTGATTCCTTTAGATTCTTCTTTATAACCTACCTTTCATGTTCCATTTCTGACAACATATCTGGTCCAATAAGTACCCTGTTCACTGGATCACTCCAACTGATGGGAGTATTACAACTCCACCCATATAGTGCCTCAAAAGGACTCATACTCAATGACTCCTGATAACTGTTGTTGTATGAAAACTCAACCAGTGGAAGATACTCCTCCCATCCTCTCTACTGGTGCATCACATACATCCTTAGCATATCCTCCAAGATCCTATTGACCCTCGCTATCTGTCCATCTGTTTATGGATGATAGGTCGTATTGAAGGCCAACTATGTAATGGAACCTGCAAATAGCTCCTTCCAAAACTTGGAAGTGAACTTCACATCCCTGCCTGACACAATCTTCTTCAGAATACCATGTAATCTCACAATCTCCCTGATGAAAAACTATGCCACCTTACTAGTTGAATATGTAGTCTTCACTGGAATGAAGTGATCTACCTTGCTCAACTTGTTGACCATGACCATAATAGAATCATTCTTTCTCACTGTCCTCAGAAGACCTCTAATGAAATCTATGGAAATGACCTCATTCGATGGATTTCATTAGGTGGCTTTGATTTCTTAAACTCATCCAAAATATATCCCTTGTCACTTCTCCTGTAAGGATGATAATGACGACGATCATAATTCTTATCAGAGCTAGAACTAGAATAATACCTGTGTCTATCACCCCTCCTATCCAGAGTATCCAAGGACCTACGATATCTGATCGTGTCCTCTCCATCCAACCTATACTCACCATGAGACCTATTGCCATATACCCCATTAGTTATGTCTTCTTGCTCATGGATGATCCGAAGTGGTCCCTGTCACTGCAATTCTGACAAAATATAAAGTGTCACTACATTTACCTCTACTTATTTCAGTTGTGCCTATATGATTCTATCATTGTCTTCCTTACAATTCCTTATTTCTTCCTTTAAAATTGTTAGTGTGTTTGCCAAATCAGAAGAGTGCCCAAAACCATGATGCTAATCTGATCCATAAGGGGAGTCATGGGAATTGTAGTCTACCATCTTGCTAGTCATCTTTGATATTCTTCTTGTAAGGCATACTATGTTAGCTAAACCAAATCACAATAAATGAACGTACCTCATCATAATTCGGGGAGGATACCTTGTCTACAGGATCACTAAATCAACATAATACATGTATAACATAATCATCATAGCATATAAAAATATAACACATAAGCATATAGCCATATAGCCATCATTCTAGCTAGAGTCCAATCATCAATCCATGACCGTATCAACTACACATACCATGACCTAATGCATGAAAAAAACCATCACATCACTGTACATTTGACCACATGTGAATACTAACATGCATGAAAAACATGTAAACAATCATACACTCATGATGACATACTTTACAACAACATCATCCTCTGTCATATAGCGACATTACTGCAACCATGAATGATACCATGCATATGCAATAAGAATATAGACCACAAGGATGATTAACACACGTGAAAGCAACATGAATGCATGAGAAAAACACATCCCATCCAGTCCGAGGGGTGAACCATGCTATGATACAACTCTGTAACACCGTCCACCCACATCTACCCAAGTAAACAACCAACCAGGGTAAACATGTGATGAGAAGTTACTATGATATGATTCGACTCCCTATGTGTTACTTAAGGAAGTGGAATTGATAGAAACACACCATACCAGACCTTCTGGAACTCCTACATGACTCCCAAAATTCATTCCAGACATTCCCTTGACCAAGTCCTAGGTCCCACTAATATTTTAGATCACTAAACCCTCAGACTCTCCCTTGATATAGACAAGGGTGCGTCTAAAAACCTATGAACACACGCACATCATGAGTATGCATGCATCTAGGGACTTTTCTCCTCAAACCTATGCCTGTGCCGTCAGAATTTTTGCCATTTTTCAAGCCCAAAATCTAGGCCACCACCCCGAAACCCCTATAGCTTTCAGAATCCATAATTTACATGACAAGAAGACTTACAAATCAAAAACTGACTCCAGGACTAGGCCTGACCATCCTCAACTGGGACTAGCATTTTGTCAAACACTTTGCATCAATTCAATCTATAATAAATGAATACAAGACATAGCATAAATGACTGATATGTCATATGAGACTTTAAAAGAAGGATCACCACCCTCTTCCCTTCACTGTTTGACATCAATTAGGTCTTCCATCCACTATCCTTTTAGTTATAAGTAAATACATGCAATAATCATGCGTAGAACTAGTCACATAACCATGTTTATTGTAGTGTTCATTTAATCAATCTTAATTGACTAAGACTACAACATTTAATTGTCCCTAGCGTAGGTCTTGCTGTTTAAATGGAGTTCACACTGTGTGTGCCGATACACTCCATCCAAGAATAAGGAAATGTAGAAAACAGTAAAAGATGTCACTGATCTAAATTGCTGAATAAAACCATGCATGTAGACATAAAGACACTCTAAAAAATTCAATCACACTTCGCAACTATAAAATAAAGGCGCGCCACACATGAACTGATATCTACTCTAGCTGGTTACTACCATTTTGTTGATTAACTCAGTGTAACATCATAATATAAATGGAAACAACAACGAACATAATCCATGATTTGTATAACAACAACGAGAAATCATAAATTAATTAGCTAAACTAGAATGTACACTACCTCTATTACTGCAATCCCTACCAAAGAGGAGGGCCCTTCCTCCTTAGCAGGGTGCAGGAATAACACAAAAGTGATTAACGAATCAGCTGAAGAACAATAACAACATCACCATGCTAATTAATATTAAAAATAAACTCAGAATTATAGAAGTGGACTAACAACACTTTTCTATATGTCGTGTCCTTGCACATGAAAAATCAAGTTCCTTTATAGTCATTACAACCTAAAATTAGAAACAGAGTAGTCACGAGAATTTCACAATTCTCATGCTAATAAAAAATAAAAGTAGTTACAACCTATTGCTAAATACAAATATACATAAGTTATGATTGCAACCGCTTGGGTCTTGTTGCTTCCAAAATAAACAATCCCTACTGCTGACAGCTATTATGTGGAATAGTACCCACATTTCCCAGCTTCGGTGCAACAACATCGAGTGAATGGTGGTTTGGGATGTCATGGCATCACTCGCAACAACACTTTTGGTGTGACAGAAGACTCTTGTATCAACGCGTTGTGTAATATTATCCTGTAACAACATCCAAGGTGTATCGGCAAAATGTTCTACCCTTTTCTGCAGTTAATCCCCACTGCCTGTCTGCTTCATAGCTTTGTCTTCGCAAGTCATCACTTGAAAAGAAGAGCTTCCCAAAATACTTCATCAATACTTCCCCAGTTAGCCACAAAAAGGAATAAAGCCTCGTATTATTCGGTAAAATATAGCAAAGTAACATGACAGTAGAATAGGCTAAAAAGGTGAGGAAACAAGGAATTTGATCATGTAAAGTCATAGGCCTAGAGGATAAAAAGGTCAAAACTGGGGAAAGAATTTGCAGAAAATAGGTGAAAATCCACACTCAACATCTCCCTCGACTGAAGCAATTGCATGTTTCCATGCAAATTCAACTCCTTCTACTGTTCCTCTGATGCAAGCCTGTGAAATTGTAGGCCCCAACAGTGTCTTTTCCCGGAGCTCTGAACCCTTGAATGGTCATCAACTGATGTGGCCAAGATTCCTCTTCATAGTCACATAGGTGGTAATCTGGCTGATACTCCTCCACTGGCAACCATATCAAAGGAAATTTGAATCTGAGGCCAATCTAGAATGCCCCCAATGTTTGTACAATCCAAGCATATTCCGATACTCATGTAACAGCAACCAAAAAGTTCCTGTACTCAGAAGGATCTCCTTCTTGTAATTCAATGCTATAGGCCTCAGTGCACTTGAGACATCCTGCTAGCGCTTGAATTTTCATCTTTGTATACAGGTTGAGGCAGATCCTCACAATCCTTTTCCTATAGGTGGCTGATTGTTCTCTGATTTCTAGAGTGCTCAGGAATAGTTTAAACTCATGCCTGAGTTCATAAGCCATACCTGGTTCAGCTCTGACCCACAATCTTGTTCTCTCCTCATTGGCTTCTGCTGATTTCTTGGCCAGGTGCCACTCAGTTTGATTCCTCATGAATGAAAGGAAGGCCCGCAACTATAAATCCCCCATGTAGGAGAGAACACTCACCACCATCTTCGTGCTAACATATTCACACATGATATTGTGCAAGAACAGTTCGCACAACAAGCTCTAGTCATCAAAAGTCATAGGAGCGAAAAATTTACAAAAAAGTATGGGTTGAAGAACCCAAATAGGACAGGGACGACCGCCTACATGTTAGTAGGTTTAGGGAAAGGTCACGGAGTTTGGTCTTATTGTCCATCAGGTCCAAGACCTATTGATTCAGCTGATACATCTGTTCATCCTTCTTCTTTATAACTCCTTCGTGCCTCCATGCTTCCTCTTCTCTTTCCCATTCTTCTTTTAGCCATTTTTCTCTCAGGGAGTCCATCATTCTTTTATGTACTTTGAGTGAGATCACTCCTTCCTATAGAGAGAGCACCAACTGCTTCCATTTTTGCAGCTCTAGCAACAACAACATCTTCTTAGAACACCATCCTTCATCAGGATCTGGTGTTCTTCCACATGCACTATCAATTGAGGGTGTAACAACCTCCTGAGGGTGAAACTGTTCCACCTTGGCTACTGGTTCTTGTGTAAAAAAAACTTCATCAGTGGATTTTGTCACAGTTTCTTTATATTCCTCGTTAGCTTCCATTTTCACTACTAGTTCTTTTGTAGCAGTAGTGTTATCCACATAATTCTGTACATCATTTTTCTCCGGATCGGCTTCTATTTTCACTGCTGGTTCTTGTGTAACAACAGTGTTGGCCATAGGCTCATGGATGTTAGCTTCCTCTTCCTTCCCTTGGCTGACTTCCTCCTCCACTATTGGTTCTGATGAAACAACAGTGTCAGCCAAGGGCTCCTGTGTATCCATTACCTGATCACTTCCTATGGATTGTGTTGTCTTGGTTGCTGGTTCTTATGTAACAACAATGTCCTCAATGGGTTCTGGTGTAACAGCTTCCTATATTTTGGTTTGAGTCTCCCTCAAGGTGGTGTCTGCTGCACAGACTTTAAATCCTGCTGCCACCAACTTCTTAGCACAGGCTACACACACAGTGCCTGGGACATCTCCCCTTCTGGCCCTATCCATGACCTCTGCCAAAGTATCTGGCCTTGGGGCTCTTGGCTCTGCCTTTCCTTCTGCTAGTTATTCCCTCAGTTCTCTATTTTCTTTCTCTAGAATTTCAATTTTTGACAGCAAGGATTGGGTTTCGCTCTTACCAGGTGAAGAAGGTTCCTATGGTTGAGCCTGCTCCTCGTCCTTCTGCTATGCTACTTCTCTGTTCTTCCTTGTCATGGATGGGGACTTTGGGTGCCCTCTAACCGTTATCCTCTACTTCAACCACCTATCACAAATTGGTTTATCAACCGACCTCTTGCTAACCCTTACTGTCGAGGGCTGGGGTTGCTCCTTTGTCACCTCTAGAGCTTCCTCAGATGTCTTGGTTTGCCTCCTACGGGTGGTCTTGGGCCTCTTCCTCATGAATTCTTCCCAATTCTTGCCTCGTCGGCTCAAAGCGTCCAACAAAATGAGTTTGACAAGGCCATGGTTAGTGACACATGTTTCTGGATGCACAACTATTTTCACAGCTGCGGCCATATGCCTAATGTTGCCCAGTAAGAAGTAAGGAAGGTTGACCAACTGCTGATGCCAGAGGTGGTTCAGCAATGGAAAGTGGTAATTAAACACAATTGTTGCCCTTCCCTCGCAAGTAATGTACTTGATGAGGTAGAGGGAAACATTAGCCCATGGCTGGGGGAGTGACAGTCTATCAATTCCCCTTCCTTTATTTACCAGCGACTCTTCTTCTTGGAGGAAATCCCCTTTCAATGAGGGGTCATTGACCTTCCTGTTGAACCACCTCTTCCCTTCCACTGGTAATCCTATTACTCTAGCAATCACCTCTTCTGTGACCTCCAACTTCAACCCTCTGACCTCTGTCTGGTTTCTTTCCAAATTATTTGCAAATTCCATGGCAACACCATCGTCTGATCCTTCTAACCTTCGTAAGAATTGAAACCAGCCTACATCCTTGAAAATATGACATGATTCTGGGAAATCCTCCAAGGCTTCTGTGGACCCTAACTCCTGCCGTATTGTTGCTCCACCCATTGCTTATGCAAATTCAATGATGTTTCACATCATTCTCCCTTCCCCTAGACCCTCTGGGGTTGTCGACATAGAACTTATTTCTTTTATCCTACACTATTATCTTCTAATTCTCCGAGCACTTTGAATGGGGATTCAGTGTTTTGAGCAGGGGTAAATGGTAGGGTGGTAGGGTGGCGTAGTTGAGGATTTTGAATTGGGATTTTTCACTTATGATTCGTACTACACAATGAATTTTCCTTAATGGTGAGTCATGGGGAGGTCTCGTCGATGGTTATACACTTACCCTTTTTGGCATGATTAGCATTAAGTAATAATAACTACCAGGTCATGATGCCTTAATTGCAAGATTTTTCGAATAATCACAAATCATGCGATGGTCATGTTGTAATATGATTCGTTCCCTCCCCAGCTTAGATACGATAGCTGTCCTTGGCCATAAAAAGTCATGTTAAGTTTCTGTAATTACCAAATAAAGTGAATTCAATATTACCTTTTGCTGACATACCTGGGTGATGTGGGGTGAAGTAATGGGTGGCACGACGTGCGAACCAAGCTTCGACAGTAATACGCACGAACTTAATTCTGATGATGAGGATCATGGTGATGTCTGCTACTTATTACAATAAAATATATCATTTATTCCTAAAAAGTCGTCGACTGTTACAGGTGTAACAACCAAGATGACTGATATATATTATTTTAATTTCTACAAAAAAAAGTAAAGAGGAAAAGATCATGTCATAGAACTTATCATAAGATATGCTTTGAAATAACAAATGTTGTTATAGAGTATGTAACAACTACCAGATTATTATAATTATAATTATAATTATATCTATCTATCTATCTATCTATCTATCTATCTATCTATCTATCTATCTATATATATATATATATATATATATATATATATATATATATTAAGTTTGAAGGTGTAACAGCCACCAACCGAAGTTGATTTTCAGCTATTACCCTTATTGGAAAAATTAGAATTTTGTAGCATAGAGGGGCTTTCCCCTGTTCCTGTAATCTATAGATCTAAATTTGTGACAATGTTGACAAATGAATCCCTAGAAGTATGTTTGTGATATAACCAAAGACGGTGCCCATTTGCAAGCAATGGTGTCCTCGCACTGTCAATGGTTACTAAATTTACAGTCCCATTGTCAAAGATTGCATCTACCTCATAGGGACCTAGCCATCTAGTGTAGAGATTACCCTTGAAGTCTTTAAATCTCGAGTCATATAAGAAAGCACAATCTTGATTCGGATTTAGAAAAGAATGAAACAAATTACAGAGATAACCATAAACACAGAGGTGCAGCGGAAATAATACTTCATTTCATTAATGTAAAATACTGAAATATGCTTACAAACAACAATGGAAATAAACCAACTAGGGCAATGGTAGCTTATCTCTGAGAAGAGATGTGGCAGCTACATGCCTCTGAACTGTGTAACAATGAGGCTCGAAGGCCTATTTATTGTTGAGAAACAATGGAAAACCCTTAACATCCCAAAACCTAACCCTAGAAGATGAAATGCCTAATTGTGGGCCCCGTTTTGGGTAAGTTGGTACATCAACTTCACGGGGTCGTAACTTTGGCACCTGATCTTCGTTTGACACATACAATAGCTCGTTAGAAAGATCTATCCGAGAAATACAACTTTGGGAAGAGAAACATCGGTCCATGGACCCATGTTTCTCCCAGATTTCCCAAAAAACATCGTTTAGGGCCTCAAAACAGCTCCGGAAGTTCAGGACCTGAAAAACTACTAAAAATAGTAAATTGTGCTACAATTACGGAAACTGAAAAACTAAAAGAGATAGTTGTGGGGGTCCAAGTGGGATAGGTGGGTGGCCACCAACATCCACTTGGATCATTCCTCCCCCCTTAGGAAGCAATGGTCCCCATTGCGTTGAGTTCCTCCGTCTGCTGAACTTGGTCCATGGTGTGCTATTCTGCAATCTCTGATGTGTCCAGTAATGGTGGGAAGTATGGTCGAGGGCATTCCACATTGAACACTCAGTGCAACGGAAGGAATGGAGGAATGTTGTTCTCCAAAGAATTATTTACCACAGCCTTGGTAATGGTGTAAGGACCATGTCGGCGTGGTCGAAGCTTCTGATGGGCTCTTATAAGGTGTTCTTTCTACAAATGCAACTAGACTTTGTTGCCCATCTGAAGCTTGTGTGGTACCCCTGTGGGTGAGGATAAGTTGTTCCTCTATTCTGTCATGACCGTATCCCTTTGCTACTATTGTTGCATGGAGGAACCCTTCACGGGGTCATGGATGTGATGACGATCTTCCCCTTATTTTGGGAGCGAACCAGACAGAAAATGAATTTCCTAGTCTAGGAGATGAGCTTGTTACCTTTCTTTGCAGTGATGAAAGTTTCCTAGTCTAGGAGATGAGCTTGTTACCTTTCTTTGCAGTGATGAAAGAGGTGGTGGTAGGTGGGGCTACCTCCGGTATCCTGTATAATGAATTACACAAAGAAATAATGATAGCACAAGGCCTTGACTCATACACAGCATGTCGTCTCCACAAGTATGGTTGGCCTCACAGTACATCACAAACATCCAGAGGTGTAACATCACACAATACCTCATTGGTGAAGGGCTTGATGTTGTAGGGAAGGCGACATTATAGGTGGACTCGAAGATCTCGTCCTTTGTGAAACCAACTGATACTATATGGTCACAGGTGTGGTGTAGCCGGTAGGCCCAACCACTTCACGACCTCTGCTGAAATGAGGTTCTTCTAGCTCCCACTATTAACAATGAATTGCAGTGGCAAACCCTTCACCAACATCTGTGAGTGGAAAAGACATTCCCATTCCTTTGGATCTTCAAGCTCATTCTTCTGGATCTTGGCGGTGGCAACAATGGCATTGGGCTTCGCATCAATGATCTGATTCCCTTTGCCATTCCCCTTGTTGGGTTCTGACTCAGGGTTGGAACATGAATTTGATTCTAAAGCCTTCAACTCTGCCACTAGCGATTGCTTGATCTGACACTCACTTGTGTTGTGAGTGGGGCTCTTATGGAACTCACACCACTTTCCTGTGTCCTTCTTCGACTTCATGGTGTTGTTATTTTCTTGTGGATTTGATGGGTTGTCATGTGTCACCCCACCTTGGCTTTGTCCTTTTGTCTTTGGATTCGTAGATCCAAAGTCTCTCTTCTTCTGTTTGAACTTTTGCTCGATTTTGACAGTGTATTGGTACGCTGTGCCGAGCGAGGAGATGTTTAGGAACTCCATCTCTTCCTGGATGTATCTATGTAGGTAACCACAGTATTTGAGTACCAGATGTAGCTTAGAATATTTGATACCCAATTTTTAATGAAGGGTATGAAAAATGTTTGTGAACTTCGGTACATCTTGGTCTCTTCTCTGCCGCAGCGTGGTCTACTTTATGTATTTGTCCTCATAGCTTTTGACAGGGTAGTACTACTCCTTAATGGCATCCTCGAATAAATTCCAAGTGGGTGCGGTTGAAAATAATGAGCCTGTGCTTTCATCCTTCTGCTCATAGTAGGTTTCCCACTAGTCCTTGACATGGGGGGTTGCTTTGAGAAGAGCGAAAGCAATATTTTCTCGACTCGAAAATTCATGAATAGAAAAATACCCTTCTAGCAGATTTAACCATATATCTATGAAATCTGCATCTATTTGACCCTTGAAGATGGGGATTTCAAAATTAACTTGTACCTTAAAGGGTGTGGCATTTCCAGAGTAGCTATTGGAAGTTGATACGTCGCCTCCAGGTAGCTGCTAAAGGATCTGCACAAAGTTGTCCATCATCACGTTCCTTTGTCGCTCGAGGGCTTCTTTGAGCAAGATTTTGATAGGATCTCCTGCCCCCTCATATTTCTTCTCATCCGCCATGGGAGGCTGTCGGGCTTCGCGAGGTTGGTCTTGCAAAGGTTTGACCAGTTCAAGCCCTAACTCCTTATATCCTGACCTAATTGGGGACATGCAAAGAAAAATAGAGAAAAGGCAAATCGCTTTGACACCACAGATTTGAATTTAGACAGGAATGCAATAAATTATAGAGATAACCATAAAAACAGAGATGCAGCGGAAATAATACTTCATTTCATTAATGTAAAATACTGAAATATGCTTACAAACAACAATGGAAATAAACCAGCTAGGGCGATGGTAGCTTATCTCTGAGAATAGATGTGGTGGCTACATGCCTCTGAAATGTGCTACAATGAGGCTCAAAGGCCTATTTATTGTTGAGAAACAATGGAAAACCCTTAACATCCCAAAACCTAACCCTAGAAGATGAAACACCAAATTGTGGGCCCCATTTTGGGTAAGTTGGTACATCAACTTCCCGAGGTCGTAACTTTGGCACCTGATCTTCATTTGACATGTACAATAGCTCGTTAGAAAGATATATCTGAGCACTACAACTTTGGGAAGGGAAACATCGGTCCATGGACCCATGTTACTCCTAGATTTCTCCAAAAACGTATTTTAGGGCCTCAAAACAGCTCCAGAAGTTGAGGACCCAAAAGGATGCTAAAAATAGTAAATTGTGCTACAATTACGGAAAATGAAAACCTGAAAGAGATAGTTGTGGGGGTCTAAGTGGGATAGGTGGGTGGCCACCAACATCCACCTGGATCATTCATCCCCCCTTAGGAAGAAATGGTCCCCATTGCGTTGAGTTCCTCCATCTGCTGAACTTGGTCCCTGGTGAGATGTTCTGCAATCTTTGATGTGTCCAGTAATGGTGGGAAGCATGGTCAAGGGCGTTCCACATTGAACACTCGGTGCAAGGGAAGGAATGGAGGAATGTTATGCTCCAAAGCATTACTTCCCACAACCTTGGTAATGGTGTAAAGACCATGTTGGCATGGTCGGAGCTTCTGATGGGCTCTTGTAAGGCGTTCTTTCTGCAGATGCAACCAGACTTTGTTGCCCACTTGAAGCTTGTGTGGTACCCCTGTGGGTGAGGAGAATTTTTTCCTGTGTTCTGTCATGACCGTATCCCTTTGCTACTACTGCTGTGTGGAGGAACCCTTCGCGGGGATCATGGATGTGGTGATGATCTTCCCCTTACTTTGGGAGAGAACCAGAAAGAAAATGAATTTCCTAGTCTGGGAGATGAGCTTGCTTCCTTTCTTTGTAGTGATCAAAGAGGTGGTGGTAGGTGGGGCTACCTTCGGTATCATATATAATGAATTACACAAAGAAATAATGATAGCACGAGGCCTTGACTCATACACAACATGTCGCCTCCATAAGTATGACTAGCCTAATAGTACATCAAAAACATCTAGAGGTGTAACATCACACAATACCTCATCTGTGAAGGGCTTGATACTGTAGGGAAGGCGACATTGCTGGCGGACTCGGAGATCTTGCCCTTCGTGAAACCACCCGATACTGTACTGTTGTGGGCGTGGTGTAGTTGGTAGGCCCAACCGCTTCACGACCTCTGCTGAAATGAGGTTCTTCTGGCTCCCACTGTCAATAATGAACTGTAGCGACGAACCCTTCACCAACATCTGTGAGTGGAAAAGACATTCTCATTCCTCTGGATCTTCAGGCTCATTCTTCTGGATCCTGGCAGTGACAACAATGGCAATGGGCTCCGCATCAATGATCTGCTTCCCTTTACCATTCCCCTTGTTAGATTCTGACTTGGGGTCGGAACATGCATCTGATTCTGAAGCCTTCAACTTTGCCACCAGTGATTGCTTGGTCCGACACTCACTTGTGTTGTGAGTGGGGCTCTTATGGAACTCACACCACTTTCCTGTGTCCTTCTTCGATTTCATGATGTTGTTCTTTTATTGTGGCTTTGACGGGTTGTTTTGTGTCACCCCGCCTTGGCTTTGTCCTTTGGTCTTTATATTTGCAGATCCAAAGTCTCTCTTCTTCTGTTTGAACTTTTGCTCGATTTTGATAGTGTATCGGTATGCTGTGCCGAGCGAGGAGATGTTCAGGAACTCCATCTCTTCTTGGATGTATCTGTGTAGGAAACAACAATATTTGAGTACCAGATGCAGGTCAGAATCTTTGATACCCAACTGTGTGCGAAGGGTATGAAAAATGTTTGTGAACTCCGGCACATCTTGGTCTCTTCCCTGCCGCAACATGGTCCACTTTATGTATTTGTCCTCATAGTTTTTGACAGGATAGTACTAATGGCATCCTAGAATGAATTCCAAGAGGGTGCAACTGAAAATAGTGAGCCCGTGCTTTCATCCTTCTACTCACAGTAGGTTTCCCACCTGTCGTTGATGTGGGGGACTGCTTTGAGAAGAGCGAAAAAAAAAAAATTTCCCAGTCGAAAATTCATGAACAGAAAAATACCCTTCTAGCAAATTTAACCATTTATCTATGGCATCTGCATCTATCTGACCCTTGAAGATGGGAATTTCAAAATTAACTTGTACCTTAAAGGGTGTGGCGTTTCCAGAGTCACTGTTGGAAGCCGATGCGTCACCTCTAGGTAGTCACTGAAGGATCTGCACAAAGTTGTCCATCATCGCGTTCCTTTGTCGCTCGAGACCTTCTTCAAGCAAGATTTTGATAGGATCTCCTGCCCCCTCATCTTTATTCTCATCCACCATGGGAGGCCGTCAGGATTTGCGAGGCTAGTCTTGCAAAGGTTCGACTAGTTCAAGCCCTAACTCCTTATATCCCGACCTTGTTGGGGACATGCAAAGAAAAACAGAGAAAAAGCAGACTACTCTGATACCACTGATCTAGATTTAGACATGAATGAAACAAATTAAAAATATAACCATAAACACAGAGATTCAGCGGAAATAATACTTCATTTAATTAATGTAAAATACTAAAATATGCTTACAAACAACAATGGAAATAAACCAGCTAGGGAGATGGTAGCTTATCTCTAAGAAGAGATGTGGCGACTGCATGCCTCTAAACTGTGTTACAATGAGGCTTGAAGGCCTATTTATTGTTGAGAAATATTGGAAAACCCTTAACATCCCAAAACCTAACCCTAGAAGATGAAACCCCAAATTGTGGGCCCTGTTTTGGGTAAGTTGGTACATCAACTTCACAGGTTCATAAATTTGGCACCCGATCTTCGTTTGGCCTGTACAATAGCTCGTTGGAAATATCTATTCGAGAACTACAACTTTGGGAAGAGAAACATCTATCCATGGACCCATGTTGCTCCCAGATTTCCCAAAATACGTCATTTAGGGCCTTAAAACGGCTCCGGAAGTTTAGGACCCGAAAAGCTGCTAAAAATAGTAAATTGTGCTACAATTACAAAAACTGAAAAATTGAAAGAGACAGTTGTGGGGGTCCAAGTGGGATAGGTGGGTGGCCACCAACATCCACCAGGATCAAATTTCCTTTCTGGAACTTCTTTTTCTTTATGAATCTGTCATGCTACTTAGCTCTCTGCTATTGGATAATCTCTATTTGCTGGATAGCAGCTAACCATTTCTCCTCCAATTCATTGAGCTAGTTCAAACTATGATTTTGTGTTGTAGGCAAATCCAAATTGACCTGCAATGCTGTTCTTAGTGTCTTGATTTCAAATTAAATGGGGAATAAAGGGTTCTTAGCATACACAAGTTCATATGGTGAGAATCCATTGGTATTCCTCCATGTAGTCCTGTATGCCTACAACACTTCTGGAAGTTTGTCAGCCCAATTTCTTTGGTGACAGGCCACAATCTTAGTAAGGATCCCCTCAATGACTTTGTTAGTGCTTTCCACTTGGCCATTTTCTTGTGGATGATAAGGTGTTGTGATTCTATGATGGATTTTATATTTTCCAACCAACTCCTGGATCTTATGAGATGTGAATTAGGGCCTTTTGTCTATGACTATCTCCTTAGGTATGCCAAACCGGACGAAGATGTCTTCAAAAAAAAATTCCAAGACAACCTGTTCTGTGGCTCTAGTTAATGCCTTCACCTCAACCCAATTTGTGACATATTCAATGCAAGCCAAGATGTAGGATCTCTGTCTAGATGAAGGATTAATTAGTGCCACAAAATCTAGAGCCCTCTTCTCAAACGGTTCTAAGACAATTTGGGGTTGTAATGACATCTCGTCTAATTGCAGTGGTTGGCCCATCCTTTGACAACTATCACATCCCTTCACAAACTTCTTGGCATCCTGAAATATTTTTGGCCAATAATACCCTATTGAAAGGACTTTGTATGATATTCATTTGTCTGTGAAGTGTCCTCCACAAGGTTCCTCATGACAGGCTTTAAGGATATCAAAGACCTCATCTTCTCTAACACAATGTCTGATATGGAAATCTGGTCTAGTGTGATAGAGGTTCCCATCTATCCAGGTATATGTAGCACTTTGCTATATGATATTTCTTTTCTCCTTGGAGGACAAATACTGTGGAAACTTCCCTGCAACAAGATAATTGGCTATATCTGCATACCAAGGTGAGTAAGTAGAAATAGCAAAAAGATATTCATCAGGGAAAGAATCCTCAGTGGGAATGCAACTGTCATCAATAGTTAGCCTAGAAAGAAAGTTAGCTACTACATTATCTTTTCCAGGCTTATCTACAATAGTGATATCAAATTCTTGTAACAGCAACAACCAACATGTAATCCTACCATTGGTAATTGGGTTATTCATTGAAAAAATATTGGCAGAATAGTCAGTGTGTAAAAATACTTGATACTCGGTGATGTAATGTCAGAATTTATTGATGGCATGCACAACTGGTAAGAACTCCTTTTCGGTCACTGTGTAGTTGAGCTCAGCCGGGGTTATATTTTTGCTTACTTATCCTCTAGTTGGCCCAAAACAACACCTACAACAATATCCAATGCATCCGTAGCTATGTGAAATGACAGTTCCCAATTGGGTCCTTGAAAAACCAGAGCTACTGATACACAAAATTTCAACTTTAAAAAGCCCTGCTCACACTTCCCTATCCACAAGAAATTGGCATCCTTCACGAGCAAGGAAAATAATGGCGATGCAATTTTTGAATTTTTTTCTATAAATCTCCGATAATACCCTACATGCCCCAAAAAACTACGTACCTCTTTCTGTTTTTGGGGTTGGAATTTTTAGAATTACCTCTATTTTTGCAGGGTCTACCTTGATTCTGTCAAGCAGAAATGTAGTGTCCAAGAACGATCCCTTCAGTCATCATCATGTGACATTTTTCAGTACTCAAGGCAACATTAGTTTGTACAGATCTTTCCAATACTTTTTCTAGATTGAGTAATGCTATTTCAAAAGCATCTCCATAAGGTGTAAAATCGTCAATGAAGATTTCCAGGCAGTCATTCAACAAGTGAGAAAAAATTCCTAGCATTGCCCTTTGAAAGGTTGATGGCACATTGCAGAGTCCAAAAGGAAGTACTCTGTATGCGTAGGTTCCCCATGGACAAGTAAAGGTCATTTTATCCTGATCTTCTGGGGCAAACTGTATCTAATTGTAGCCACTAAATCCATCCAAAAATGAAAAGAATTTCTTTCCAGAGAGGGTATCAAGGACTTGATCTATAAATGGTAAGGGAAAATGGTCCTTCTGAGTGGCCTTATTGATTTCTCTGTAATCAACATAGACTTTCCACTTTCCATTCTTTTTAGGAACAATGAGAAGCAGTGACACCCACTAACTGTTAGATATTGGATAAATAAAATTAGCACTCATGAGTTTTTGTAGTTCTTCTTTCACCACCTCCTTTAATGTAGGGTTCATGTGGCACTGTGGCTGTCTGACTGGTTTTTAGCCATACTTCAAATAAATATGGTGAGTGCATAGGTTAGGGTGGATCCCTTTCATATCTGTATAGTCCCATGCAGAATATTTTTGTATTTCTGTAACAGCTGTAACAACCGTTGGTTTTTCTCAGCTATCAGGTTGGGGTTAACATTCAAAAACTTTCTAGATTCTATCTCAATTGGCCTACTTTTAATATTCTGAATGGTTCTCATTTGTTCAAAATCTATATCTTCCACCTCTTCTTCCTCATTCACATTCTTAACAAAAGTGACAGAAAGTGAGTTACTAATAAAGCTGTTAATGACATCATATTCTGTCTCGTTTTTGAAATACTAGGCTTTCCCAAGAGTGAGGAGTGGTAGGGAAAGATCTGACTCAGGCTCAAGCTCATCCCACCAAGGTTTGTACACATCCACATTTGGTTTTTGGGGGTAAAGATTAAGGTTTTTTGTTTCCTGGCCATCCGAGATCACCATAGATCCCGACTTGCAGCCTATAAATGCATCTGCAGTGGCCAACCAAGGTCTCCCTAGGATGAAAGGATGCCTCCCAAATTGGATTTGGGCTGTAAGATAAGAAAATCACCTGGACACCTCAAGGAAGCTATTGTAATCACTATATTCTCTAACATCCCCTCGGGTTTACCATGGGACCTGTCTGCTAATTCAAGCACAGTAGGAGTATGTCTAAGTTCCTGTAGCCTAAGAGCGATAAAGAGGTATTTTTTCATTACATTAATGGCAGCCCCGAGATCGATCAATGTGTTGGCTATGGGCTGATCATTAATGTAGACAGTGACCATAGGATTTCCTGGATCATTGTACTTAGTTAGGAGAGGCCGAGTAGACATTAATTCAGATAATTTCCCCATCACATCTATGGTGGCAGGGTCTTTAGGCTTCCTCCCAAGTTTCTTTATGTACAAATCTCTCACTATTTTAGCATAAATATGTACTTCTTTAAGGGCTTGTAATAGAGGGATTCGTACATGCAAATTTTGCAACTCCCTAAGAAAATCAGATTCAGCTTGTGAAGTCATCCTAGGTTCGGCCAATCTCTAAGGATACTAAGGGTCCTGCGTTACAACAGTTGAATCTGTTGTTACAGGTGTATCAACCTTCCTCGAGTTGGTTGTTACAACAGTAATAATTCTTCACGGATCGGTTGTTACAGATGTAACAACTTGCTCTATATCAGTTGTTGTAGGTGCAGTAGCCACCTCAAAGCCTCTATCATCTCTTCTGGATGGTTCATGGTCCTCCTCTATAATGATAGGGGAGTGACTCGGGTTAATTACCCTGCCCAATCGAAATTGTATTTCATTAAGTCCCACGGGGGTAATACGGTAGGTCTGGAAGGTAGTCGGAGCCTCTATGCCCTGATTTGCTTTATTGTGTGGGTTTGTGTTAGGTTGCACAAGTAGTTGGGGTCGTATAGGTGGTGGAGAAGGAGGATCTTGGAAAGGAGGTAACTGCAGTTGTTGTTGCATGGGTAGTCCAAGCAGAGCAGAATTCTGGGCATTACCTCTCCAATTCTGGTTCCAAGGATATGATTGAGATTGAGGATATTGAACAGGAGGAGATGGAGACCAATGGTTCCAGGGTGAAGGAAACTGTACTAAAGGAGGGGTAGGATATTTCCATGGATATTACTGAGGATTATATGCATTGTTCCATGAATTGAAAGAGGAAAAGTCTTGAGACATACTTGGAGGTCACGATTGCCATGGCCTCCTTGGTGGGATGAAATAAGAGGACTGCACCCCTCGCTTGATTCCCTGAGTACTACCTTTAGTTTAAGAAGCTCTGGACATTTCCTGTCGAATGCTCCAGCTCACAAATATTACATAGGTTGATGCTATTCAATTCACATTCCCTCAAAGGATGTTTCTTCCGACAATTTGGATAGAACACAACTAGGGGTGTGTCAGCTTTGGCTTATGTCTTCTTGATCTGTTTTGTCGTTATCTAGGCAGAGAGAGTACCAAGGATATCAGTTTTGAATTTTTCAAACAATTTCCCAATTTATGCTCTGGTTACTACCCCTCCTACAGATTTTTGTATTCGGGTGGAGGCATCTCGAATTGTACTCCTCCCTTTGGACGATCCTCTAGAGAATCTTAGGTAGAGCTTTACAATTTCAGTGAATGGTTGTTGCGATATATCCTCTTTCCCTATTAGGGTCAGGGTGTCAAGGCAATAATCCCTCATTCCTCTGATAAATATAGTCTTCAAGATTTCCTGGTCTAAATCGTTGTGTTTAGACCTCTATAGATTATAGCGGAACTGTTCCACATAATATTCTAGGCTTTCATCCTCCTTTTGTGTCATTCTAAATATCTCCTCCCTTAAGTCCCTGGTTCTACAATAGTCTTAGTATTTTGATAAGAATGTATCCTTCATATCATTCCACGTTAAAATAGAAGCAAAGCCAAATCCCATGAACCATCTCAAGGATGCCCCTTTAAAGTAGCAGGAAATAGTTTTAATTTCTGAGTATCTGTGGTATAATCATAACTTCTGCATAAGACATCAAACTCAAATAGAAAGGTGTATGGATCTTCCACAGTCATCCCCTGAATGGATGGTAAGGATGTGTTGTGGCCAGCAACAACCCCCCTTCTTAATTAGTTTTATCACTAATACTAAATAAGTGGGGACCCTTATCCAAAAAATAAAAAAAAAAAAATTAGTGCTTGTATTCCCTTTTTGAATAAATCTTACTATCATAAACTTAGGAGAATACCCGAAAATCTAAAAAGACTTAAGTTTTATGATAAGTTCGAACAAAACCGTTCTCTCAATAAAAAGCGTCGCATCGCAAAAAGGTAATAGATGCTTTCCTATAAAATGAATCCTAAGATTGCAAAATTGCGATGCGAGATCACATACTAAAGAAATTCATCACATCGGAGTTTTCATGTGCTTCAAGTATCACTTAAGATGAAATAACTCAAATGGCCAATATGCAATGGCACGTCTCTCAAATCGCATTTCGCAGAAAACATATGGTAATAAATGATTGTCACATGCAACAGATCAGCGATATTGCGAAGCAAATCACAAAATCGCCTTATCACAGATCTGCAGGGCTCATCGTTCGAAAAAGCTTTTCCATAAACCAATGCCCAGTTATGCGTGTTAATGTTAATTTAATGAGTTAGTTGGTAATCATTAATGAAATATGGTTTTGATCTGATCAAAGGGTCATTTCACGTAGGGTGATATATTTTATATGATTTTGGCATTTAAAGCTTTCCTGTCACTTTTTTCTTATCATTACTCTTTCCTCATTTGTAAATTACAGGAGCGAAAAGTAGAGAGGTATACATAGCAGTGTCTAGAATATTATGGGAAAGAAGGGAAAAGTTCCGAGTTCTGAAGATAAAGAAATGATGCCCTTATACATAGATACCACCTGTAACAGAGATGCCGGCGTTACTACTTGGGAAGGCATGCAAAGTCTACTCAAGGAAGAAAATCCCAGAGTAATGGAAGTTACAACCACTGCAGACTCATGCGGGTCGTCTGAGGCGTCAATTATAGAACTAGCATGCTCGTTCTTGCACCGGATAGCGGCGAGACCCAAGATTCTTCCATACACAGACATGGTCAAATGGGTACTAGATAGTGCTAAGATAACAGACCGACAGTTTAAGACTCAGAGCTAAGAACTCATGAAGTCATTCTTTCCAAAAAATTTAAGGTTTACATCCTCTAACAAAAAACACGCAAGAGGTGAAAAAATAGCACCAGGGAAGCCCAAATCAAGAAACGGAGGCAGTTTCCAATGCGCGATTAGCGCCTCATGCTCACCAGGAAAAACCTCTTGAGAAGGAAAGCCTCTAATCACTCAAACATATGTAAGCCTAGAAAATTGTAGGAAAAAGTGCTTAAGGCGAAAGGCAAAACCCGAGCCATGGAAAATTTTAGGGGCGAATGTTCGCCCTTTGGCGAAATTAAGGGGTTTTAAATTTTTAGTGGGGGAATATTTTGTATCATAGTACATTTTTACAAATCACCTCAAATAGGCCACCTTATTTTAAGGGAGAGGGTAAAAAAGGTAAATCATTTAGCCCTTGAAATTAGGAGTTACAACCTTCCATTCACCCTAATTTTCAAGAATAGGTTTTATTTAAGTGAGTCCTATCGGCCAAATACCATATTTATAAAAGAGGTATGCTAAATTACTAAAAATATAAATAAATGAGAGGTATGGTAAATAAATAAAACATTTTTTATATTTACTCCATAAGTCACCTTATATACATGCAAGTGTGTAAACAAATAAAAATATAAGTAAAGTGGAGGTATGGTAAATAAATAAAACGTCTTTTTATACTTACTCAAAAGGTATGGTAAACAAATAAAAATATAAATAAACTAGATATATGGTAAATAAATAAAACCTCTTTTTATATTTAGTCCATAAACCTCGTTCTATTTATGAAGGCTTAAAAAAGAGGTTTTATTTAAGTGAATCCTATGGGCCAAATACCATATCTGTAAAAGAGGTATGGTAAATTAATAAAAATATAAATAAAAGAGAGGTATGGTAAACAAATAAAACATTTTTTTATATTTACTCCATAAGTCACCTTATATTATGAACACTCAAAAAATGCATTATATTAGGTGAAGCCTATGGGAAAAATACTATGGGACAAATACCATGGGCTAGATTATTATTAATACCATGTAAAAAAACATTATTAACCCTAATATTAGTATTAATAAAAATAAAAATGGCACATGGTATTGACCCATGGTATTCACCTGGAATGTAGCATATTTAAATGGGGGAATTAAACCAGCATAGATCCATCTTTACTCTGGATCTACTAACCTCCGAGAGGTATCAAATATCGTGATATGCAAACTAGCATAGAGTGAAAAAATATTTGATCCCTCTCGGGGCTTTGTGGATCAAGAGTAAAAATGGATGTTGTAATTTAATGTATGTTAAACATTTTAGCTTGGTTAAAATAAAAAATAAAATAAAAATCAACTATTAATTCTATTAATTTTTATAAATTACTAATAGTAATTTTTAAGCTCCAGGTTTATGATAACCCATGGTATTGACCCATGGTAATACCATGGTATTCATGTGAGCATAGACTATTTAAAGGGGAAATTCTATCATCTTAGATCCATCTTAATTGTGCGTCTACAAGTGCTCAGAGGGATAAATAGGTTTCATCCCCTAAGAGTGGTAGATGTGGAGTTAAGATGGATATAGGTTGGTTTTTATGATAATGAAGATATTAAATAGACTTAGGAAATTATATTGTAAAAGCATCTTAATGTGAATGGTTAAAGCATAGACATTGGACAAGTATATTTGTATACTTCTATTTTAAACTGAAACAAATCCAGGGCTAAAAGGAATGGATTGATTGCAATAGTCATCCTTCTATAACTTTCCAACATAGGCTGGAGTAAATAGATTGTAATTTGGGTAATTTTTCTAACTGCAAATAGGAACATACTTGTGTATTGGTAGGGTGGTTACGAGGTCCCTAGAAGTGATGAATTTGAATTTTTCTTGGTTTTATATATAGTATTGTGTTTTTTCTCATGTGTGAATGACACGAGTGAATTTTATCCTACACCAACTAGGTTATCAATATGTAATTTTGGTAATTTTGATTTCAAAAGATATTTTAAAGAAATGCAATGATTTCATTTGTTTATTCAATAAACACAATATTCTAATGGAATTCTACATTTGTGGTTTACCTATACAGATTCCATGGAGAAGTATTAGTGGTGTGACATCAATTGTCCTCAAGCAGAGGCTTTAGTTTTACTCTTTTATGGAAGAAAATACTTTCTTCCAACATTTTTGAGTTCCATGAAAAATTTGAAAGTGCCAATAGTATTCAATTATGGGTTCAAGAGAGACATAGTATTCAATTATGGGTTAAAGAGATCCACACTGAATGAGCTATCGACCTTATCTTCACTTAGTTTAAGACTATTCACTTGGAGAGGCTGCATGTGCCCCCACTTCAAGAGCATAGTAAAGTCATGTAGAACTTAGAGAAGCTATCTTTAAGCTTTTAGTGAAGATTGGAAAAATGTCTGGGTTCAATAACACCCAGTCGAGCATTAAGCTTCCAATAATGCTAGATTTTAACCTAGAACACTTTTGTGATTTGGAGGAGATGCCCCATCGTATTTGTGACACATCTTTAGTTGTGAATTGGACTATTACTAACTGTCATTTCCTTAGAAATTTACCTGATGACTTGGGGAACCTCAACTCTTTAAGAATGTTAAGGAAGGAAAGAAAGTACATTATGATAAGTTCTCATATGCTTTTCAAGTTTTTCTTGGATATCTACAATGTTTCAGGTAGGAAAGTACATTTTGTTAATGAAAATTTGTCTTGATAGAAAGGCCCAATATTCCAACTTATTTTTCAGTAACCCATTAGGCTTTGTAGCTTTGAATAAATCCATGTCTTTTGATAAGATCCTCTTCCAAATTAGAACGCAGTTTCCTTTTAGCAATAACCACATACAATGTCTTGATTTTGTTATTGAGAAAATAGAGGTTGTGAAATAAACCTGTGCCATACAAGGACTTGATTCATTGATTATGTATCAATTATGGCCCTTGATGTAACAGCGTCTTCATTTTGTTGCTTGAAAATAGAGGTTATGCTTTACTATTTCACAGAATTTCTTACAATCTTTTCATAAGTATTAATTTGTAATCTCAGTCACTGAGGGATGACAGTAATGATAAAGGTAATATTCCATGGTTTGAAGTTCCCCTCTTACTAAATATTTAAATATATCACCACAATTTAACTGTTAGTTAAAGGAATTGTATTTGATTTGTAAACAATTCATTGCTTGATTTATAGATTTTGATTTTTTCCCTTTTTTATTTTTTTCTCAGATTTGGTATGAGATATCTTCCAAGATTTGGGTTCCCTAGTTTCCCCACCATAGCTACTAGGTTCAGATGCTATCATTAAATATTCTTGGAACATTACAACTTTTCCAATAAGTGTGCTTTGAAACATTGTTGTTTCTTTTCCATGGTGTTAATGCAAATAAGCGCTACAACTAGTGACATTATTTAGATTAAGTGCCGAAATCTAGGTGGTCTTGTAATGATGGAGTGATTGTTTTCTAGCTACTAAGGCCATATGCATTTTTATCTCTTATGTTGTCTTGAGATATTCAAATTCAGAATAAGAATTGAGGTCTCATTTCCATTGTAGATTGTAGTCAGTTTCTTGAACATAATATATAGTAGATTATCTTTTACTAATCAACTATGGATGTGATCCATCGCAGGAAAGGAAATTCAAAGTGACTTTGATTTGTCAAAACATCCACATAGGAAAGGAGATTCAAAGTGACACTGATTTCACACTGATTTGTCAAAATGGAGGCAAGAGAAAGGAAACTTTGTATTCAACAATGCTCTTAATTTCATATGTACATGCACACACATATTAGTAGAAAATATTGAAGGGTTGCTTAAGTAATATTTTCCATTCCACTACATTCTTTACAGCTTGTAAATAAATAACTCGGAACGATTCATTACACTACTTGTTATTCTTTATTAATCAGTGGTTAATATTTTGATATTGAACTAGCTAAGATTTTTCTTCCTTCTGTGAAATTGTGTGTTCTATAATGCTTCTTTTCCATTCACTATGTATAGCATATAAAGTGTGTCTAATGGAGTAGGAAGATTGGAAAGTCTTGTGATCCTTGAACTATGTTACAACAGAAACCCAATGGGGCAGGGTGGGTGCATCCCCACAAAGGGGTCACAAATACCAAAGTTGGTATTGGCTAGTGCCATGAGCTAGAAAATTTCCTTTACCCTTGTATTAACAGTGAATCTGGAGAGGCTTCTAATATTATCTTTATAAGATTTATATCAGTTGAGATTGATGAACAAAATTCATGAGACATGAGCTAGGATGTCCTTGAAAGGTGGTTGTTGATTATTGGAAGCTATGATGGCCATTATGTCAGGCTAGGTGGTCGCACTCCCTTGATCGTGAGCATGATTGTGATCAAGATGGAAGACTTCATAGTCTAAATTGATTGTTTAGCAGTGATAGTTAGTGGGCTCATTCACAAAAGCTTCTATTTCACTAATCCTTTTTATAGAGTTGTCAGATTCAATTTCCAAAGGTTTTAATTTCACTATAGAGTTGAGTTCTGAGAGAGTTGTGATTCACAGTGTTAAGTATAGTAGCTATGACACTTGAATGAAGACAAGCATAGTAGAGGTACCAGACTCTGTTATAAGCTTACCTGCATATTATAAGGGACTTGGTTGGATTTTTTATAATTTTATAAACAAGTTCCATGTCGTGGAAATGTGAAAAAAAAAATAGTGATATTGCCACCATGTGGCTCTTGTTATATATGGTTTTATACTTTTTCAAAAAATTCTCTAAGAGTTCAAAATGCTAAGATTCACTAGGACTTTACAAAGTTTTATTATTTAGTGAAATACTCGCCATGCCTGGTGAGAGATTCGCCAAAAAATTATATATACATATTATATTATTGATAAAATCACCTTCCATTTTTCCTATATACCATGGAGATTCGCCCATTTGTTATACATATAAATTTAGGGGGGGGTTCTTAAAATTTTCCCTGACCCGAGCTCTAAAAAATAGTGGTATTTATCAGGGATATCTTCAAGTGGTATGTAAATTTCTACCAAATGTACAGCATCTACAGACAAGCTAGATACAAAAGGCTCAAGAAAGAGCAGAGTCCATCAAAAGGTTAACCAAGTTGAATTGGGATTCTTACTAGACGTACTTGGTAAAACCACACAGCCAGTGCATGACTCTCAAATCTATCACTAACTCTGCCGAGAAGATGGTGCCAACACTTGCTGATTCCATTTTCATAGGACAGTTAAAGTCGGAGGTCGGCCAGCCAACTCTCCTCAAGCCAATGCTAGATGCTTGCGACTACAAGGAAGAGATACATAGATAGTTAATTGTCAAATTTAGTTTTAGATTCAGTTTTAGTTTTAGTTTTGCTTTATTTTTTCCTGAAATGAGGATGGTCATTTAAACCGCCTCCTATATTTTTGTAATAAACTATTTTTAGATTTATCTAGTAGTATTTGAACCCTTCTCATGCATTTAGAGAAGGGTCTTGAAATTTATCAAAAACTTGTCCTTAGAACATGCACTTCTACACCCTCCGAGGAGGTTTTGATGAATGAATGGAACAAGATTTATTGATATCTATGTTTAATATCTGCTACTGAAATTGCACTTTTGTACTCTTAGTAGATATTGAATTAAGAAGAGATAAATCATTATTGCTAGAGCTCATGAGTAGAACTCGTTATAAATGGTACTTTTATCTCTCAATGATTACTGCTTATGTGTTAAGGTGATATTCATGTTCAGTTATTTATGTATGAATGCTTGAATGCTTGAGTTATCATTTGGAATTTTTGTACGGTGATAGCCATTTATTTATGCTTAATATATGAGTGACTTATTATGCGATATGTTTTTCACAATTGTTTCGTCTAACTTTTTATACGAAACGGTTTATCTTTATTGAATTCTTTTCTCATAGAAATTGAATGATCTTTATTACTAATTGCCATTAGAAATTATTTTAGATCTCAAAACTGAAAGATTAAATCCCGAGTTAGTTTTAGAATTAAATATTTCTATTCATTAGAATACGATTGCATGTTGTTAAATTAGACTTAGAATAAAAGCATTTTACTTAGAAATTATTAGGAAGGAAATATCAATTCTCAACACACATACACATAAATTGGGAAACTGGTCCCATATCCCCAGTCGGACCCAATATACCAAACGAAAAAGGAGCTGCTAACCAAGGTCCAGACCGGGTGGGTATCCCCCTTGTTGTGGACTCGATTTTTGGGGCTTCAACATATTTGGCGCTAGAAGGAGGGCCCGAAACTGTGAATGGCAAGTAAATCTAAATCTAAATACCATTCTGAGAGTAAATCGCCCTCACCATCTCCCACAACTTCTCCATCGCATTTAGAATCTTTAAATCTTGAGCGAGAAGTCGATAACACAACAACCACTGCCATAAACTCGAAAATTTCAGAGAAATCTACTATTGAACCTCCTGAAGTAGAATCTTTGATCCATAAACTTCAACAATTTTCTATATCACCCCAAAAATCTAAAAAATCTCAAGGTAGTGTGACTTCACAATACAACCCTTCTCATCCCCTTACTAGATTGCAGAGTGAAAAGTTTGGTATCAAACCAACTGAATTACCTCTACCTACAAGGAAAAGAGCAAGGAAATCACCTAAAGGGTCTGATAGCGAGACTCTTTCATCATCATCATCCATCTTAACCTCTCCACTGCAAAGTCAACCATCCAACCCTCCACTTCAAATTATTGTCCACCAAACCACTGGAACTTCGACATCTGCTTCTCAATCATCTGCAACTATAATATCCTCATCTTCCCAACCGCAAGGATCATCTTCTATGCTTTCCTCTATTAGTAGTTCAACAATGGCCCAAACTCCGTGGAATAACCTAGGGGCAGTCTTAATGCCTGCGCCCTTGAGTCAAATACTGGCCCATCCTGAAAAATGGCTGCCTAAGTTTAATCCTGAAGTAGGCATGCTAGCAGAAGAACACATAAACAACTTTATGTTATCTATAAATCTCAATGGGGTTACTAATGAATATGTTGTCATTCAGATCTTTCCTTACACTTTGCAAGGAGTAGCTAGATCATGGTATTTCTCATTACCATCCGGATCTATCACTAGTTGGGATATTTTCCAAGAACAATTCTTGACTAAGTTCGGTGATGACAGGTCTACTGTGACACTGATCAATGACCTGTCTAACCTTAGGGCTGAATCAAGGGAACCTATCAAAGATTTTAACTCGTGTTTCAATAAAATTTTGAACAAAATTCCTACCGCCTCCAAGCCTAGCGAAGAAGTTCGAAGTGAATGGTACATATCTGCTCTACCATCAAACATAGCAATCTTCGTTGATAGAGCTAACAAAACAACTTTAGCTGACAATATGAAGGAAGCAATAGTGGTAGAGAAATGTATCATAGCCTTAGAAAAGAAAAACGCTGTTGATGAACGAAAATCTAAGAAGGTTACTTTTAAAGAAGATCCAAAGAAAAAACAATCGAAAGACCCATTTGATTTAGAAGGATTGCAGAAAGTTTTGAAAACCATGTCTAATGAAATGGTTGACATTAAGAAACAAGTAGTAGAGACTTCTTCTAAAAAACATTACAAGCCTTATAGAAGAAATCCTTCAACTGATTCGAAGCCTCCCAAATGCTATCACAAATGCTGAAACATAAGAAGAAGAAGAGGAAATTTCCAACGAGGAGCCTACTGATGAAGAAGAAGTTGTAGAAGTACAGGGAATGTGGGATTTCATCCTCCCAGATGAAGAGGATCAAGAGGCATCACCAGTTAGTACTAGAAGTAGAAATCAACTCGATCCTCCTCAACCTACTCCTAAGCCAAAGAGCGCAAGCTCAATGTCTAAGGATAAAGTCGCAGGTAAGAAAACGTCACCCAAAGCGACTCAAACAAGCCCAGTCCAAACAGATTCACCAACTCCATCTAAAACATTGATTGTTTTTTATGAGATGGAGTATAATATCATAGAAGACATGAAGAAGACTAGGGCTAACATTACTTTTTATGAATTGAGAAAGTTAAAACATCAACAAAAGCTACTTTTGAAAGAGTTACACGCAATACCAGTTGCACCTCTGCCTGCCGCTGTAATCTCGCAAGCTTCTCACGAGATGGGAAGACCTCCAACTAATGTGACTAGTAAAGTTGATCCAAATGACATCACTCTAATTGGAGGAAGGTCAAGATCTCATACTCCCCCATTTCTTATTACTTATGAAGTTTTCAACAAAAATTTGCATAACTGTTTAGTTGATTCAGGAGCTTCATCTAATATCTTACCTAAATCAATATGTGCAAAGTTGAATGTTCAACCTCAAAAATCTGCAGTACGCATAGTTCAGCTGGATCGGTCGCAGTTGAAGTGATCAATGAACTAAATTAGGTTACCATAAGGCTGTCATCTAATCCAAAGGTATGTCAAGTTATTGATATTTTAGTTGCAGACATTCCAAATGGCTTAATTCTTAGTAGAGATTGCTCTGAAAAGCTTCATGGATATTTTGCAACTGACTAGTCACATATGTGGCTCCCTTACAATGGTAAACCAAATCAAATAAAGGTTGAGCGAGGAAGGCATCAAAAATACATAGTAACAGAATTAGAAGGAGAAAATGAACCTGTAGCATACAACAACAATATAATTGGCAACTATTCTGTTGACTCTTTCTTAGGAAATTTTAATGCTCATACTTCGCCTTACTTAGAACATTCTATTTTATCTCAAGTAGAAAACTTTTCTCAAATAGATAGTTCTAAATGTGTTAATTTTATAGATAGTCCTGTAAATAAATCTTTATTTTGGAAGTTATTTTTTGACAGTTCTAAGTCTAACGATGGAGTAGGAGCAGGATGAATATTAGTTAGTCCTGAGGGAAACAAAACTATGCTAACTTGTAGGTACCAATAATACTGTAGAATAAGAGGCTTTAGTCCAAGGATTATACAAAGCAATCGGATTAGATATCAAGTATCTACAAGTCTTTGGAGATTCTGAAATTGTAATTAGACAAGTACGAAATACTATACATTGTCTATCAGGTCATTTAAAACATTATCAATCTTTAGTACAAGATCTGACTAAACATTTTATAGCATTCAATATTTCATCAATTCCCAGAATCCAAAATGCTAGTGCTGACCTCTTAGCAAACGTAGCTTCCAAGCTCATTCCCTCAAAAGACCATAGCCCGGATAGAATCTCAATCGAATTGATCTTTAGACCCTCGATTCCTGATAACATTACCAATTGGAGAATTTTCAATGATGATCTTGATATTGTAAGCTTCCTCACATCAGATGGATATTACACTAATGAGATAATAGATGAAGACCAACATGAAAAATAGTTGCAACAAGATAGCACTAATAATGCTATGCCAAAATCAGTAGTCAAATTGGAAGACCTATATGATTTGAAAGATTGATTCAAAAGATCTACCAATTCAAAACTTAAAAGTTCAACTCTGAACTGTGAATTAGTAAATCTAGGAACTGATACCAAGCCACAGAATATCAATCCAGGTCTTGGCCTAGCCCCTGAAGAAATATTAGCATACATTTGTCTCCTGAAACAATACAAAAGTGTCTTTGCCTAGAACTATGATGAACTTAAGACTTACGACACTTCTATCATTCAACATACTATCCCAATGATAAATAATGAAAAACCTGTCCAGCAAAAGCCGAGGAAAATCCACCATAATTTGGAAAATTAGATTAAGTCTGAGCTCAATAAATTATTGAAAGCAAAAATCATTTTTCCCATTCGACATTCTAGATGGGTCTCCAATATGGTTCCTGTTAGAAAGAAAAACGGAGACATTAGAATTTGCATTGACTTTCGAAATATTAACAAAGCCTACCAAAAAGATAATTTTCCTTTGCCTCCCATGGAGCAAACATTAAAAGCAGTTGCAGGATCAAAACTAATGTCCTTTTTGGATGGTTTCTCTAGCTACAACCAAGTTTTGGTCCACCCTGATGATGAATTAAATACCACGTTCAGAACCAAATAGGTACTTATGCATATCAAAAGATTCCTTTTGGTTTGATCAACGCTGGTGCCACATTTCAAAGGGCCATGGACATCACATTTAAGGGATTAGTAAAAAAATCAGTAGTAATCTACTTTGATGATATAACTGTATATTCCAAAAAACGAGGTAATCATCTCAGTGATTTGAAACAGATCTTCCAACATTGCCAAAGGTATGGAATTTCACTTAATCCAAAAAAGTCCTTTTTTGCATTAAGTGAAGGAAAGCTTCTTGGATTTATAGTGTCAAAATCTAGAATCCATATTGATCCCAACAGAATCAAGGAGATTTCTGAAATACCCTTACCTCACAACAAGAAAGCTATGAAATCCTTCCTTGGCCAAATTAATTTTGTAAAGAGATTTGTTCCGGAATTTTCAAGGATCGTATCTCCCTTACAAGCAATGATTAAAAAGAATTCAATATTTAAATGGGGCCAAGAAGAATATGAAGCATTCAATCTGATTAAACAAGCAATTATAAACGCCCCATCTTTAGCCACTCCAAATTTCTCCGATCCTTTCATTTTGTATACATTTTCCTCTAATAGATCATATGCTGTGATACTCACTCAAGAAAATCAAGATAAGGCAGAAGCCCCAATTGCCTTTTTCAGTTCAAATCTACAAGGGGCTGAATTAAATTATTCTGACGTTGAGAAGCAAGCTTATGCTGTTTTCAAAGCGATCAAACATTTCAGACCCTTCCTACTTAAAACCCATACAAAAATCATAGTGCCATTTCCAGCGGTAAGAAATATCTTAGTACAAAAAGATGTGGGTGAGAAGAGAGCAAATTGGGTTACTACCTTACAAGAATATGACGCTGAAATTAAACCAGCAAATATTGTAAAAGGTCAAGGATTTTGTAAAATGCTAGCCGGAGCATCACTTATTTCTGAAATACCTCTTCAGAAGTACAAATGTATGAGGTAAGCCTAAACGATATTGAATCATTATACATTGATATCATATTCTATCTAAAGAATGGATATGCTCCTTCAAACCTAGATTATACAAAGAAAAGAGCCCTAAGGTTGAAGGCTAAGCAATATCAACTCGTAAACGATGTACTTTTTAGGATGAATTATGATTCTGTTCTCCTTAGATGTCTCAAGAAATCTGAAGCTGAAAAGGTGTTGCAGGAACTCCATGATGGACCAACAGGTGGACATTATGTTGGAGATACTACAGCACATAAAATCTTGCGCGTGGGGTACTATTGGCCTACACTATTCAAAGATGCGCATAGCTATGTAAGGAAATGTCAAGTTTGTCAAACTGCTGCTGGGAGACAAAAGAAAGAAACGTTGTCTTTGCAACCAGTCAATATCAATCAACCTTTTGATCAATGGGGATTGGATATAATAGGAGAGATCATTCCTCACTCTTCTAAACAGCATAGGTATATCCTTACAGCTATAGATTATTTTACTAAATGGGTAGAAGCAGTTCCTCTCAAGATAGCTAATTCCGAACACATCATTGATTTCATATATCAGTTCATAATCACTAGGTTTGGTTTACCCTCTGCTTTAATGTTTGATAATGCATTATATTTTTTTGGCAATGCTATGACTGAATTTGCACTCAAAAGAGGTTTTAAGCTTAAATACTCTGCCAATTATTACCCACAGGGGAACGGGTTAGCTGAATCAAGAAATAAAAACTTAATCAGAATCATTAAGCGAAACATTGATCAAACTCATAAGAATTGGCACAAATCCTTAATATATGCTCTATGGGCCGACCGAATAACGCAGAAAGCCTCCATTGGCACTTATCCCTTTAATTTAGTTTATGGGAAACAAGTGGTCCTCCCAACTCATCTAGAAATTCCCTCTTTGGCCTTAGTTCAATCTATTGACGAAACACCAACTTCTTCCTTACAACTAAGGTAGCTCCAAATCCTTAAGCTAGAAGAGCAACGAGAACAAGCTAAATTAAGTCATGCTCATCACCAAGCATTAGTAAAAGCTTCTTTTGATTCAAACATGATATCCGGAAAGGACTTTCAGATTGGAGATCTAGTTTTAAAATGGGATAAGGCTCACGAGGAAAAGGGAAAACATACGAAATTTCAACGAATGTGGGTCGGCCCTTTCCAAATAGCAGAAATCATAGGTCCATCTACTTTTATGTTACAGGACTTAATAGGAAAAAGAGAATCTTTACCTGTTAACAGGCAGATCCTCAAAAAATATTTTCCATAGGAGATCATTCTTCTATTTTTGTAAATTACCTTTTCCTTTATTTTGATAATAAAACTAGTTGTAAATGGTTACATTTGGAATTCACGAAAAAGACTAGAATTTCTTTTAAATTTTGTTTTTTTTCTTGTATAAATAAGACTGATTTAGAAAATTGGTCATTATTATTGAAAGATACAGTCAAAGGCTATAAGCTTGAAAATGATACTAGTTTCAACCTTGTAAATTTTGATAAAAAACGACCTTTAGTGGGAACTTTTTTTATATTAGTCAAATGAAAAGTATCAATGACAAAACAAAGATTCTCTGTAGAAAAGATCTTTCCAAAAACTATACCATTGTTGTCCAGAGCTATTCTTAAGGAAACAATGACTTCCTCCCCACCTAGGGAATTACGAGCTTCAAGGAATAATCCAGTGATACACTTTAACTTAAAGAATAAGAGGTCTCATCACAAGCCGACTTATCATGATCATAGATATTATAGCTTGCTGACTTCGCCGAAACTACATATCACAACAGGGAAATGAATCGAGATTGTTGCAATCAAAAGATAAGGGGTCTCATCATGAGCCAACTTGTTCAACAAAGTTATAAATCAAGTGAGTGGCAATGTCATAATTTGGCTACCAAACCAAGGCATTGTTCTTTAAGGATTAAAAGAAAATAAAAGAAATAAGTGTAGATATGGATTTCCCTTTGAAAATCGTATATTTCTCCAAGTAGGATACAGGATCATTATTGGGTTACAGGTAACCCTGTCGAGGCTATAAATGCCTGTTGGTAGCAAAAGCTCTACCTATGACAAATGGGCATATTTAAAACTAATTTACAGAGAAGACTTTGTTTTTCATCTTTATAAACCAAGTAGTGACTGATGAAAATACAATGACTAGCTCTAAGAAGTAAATAACCAAAGTTAACATAGAAGAAACAAACTATCCTTAATAGCTGAAAGCATGGTGTACTTTATCTTTCTATTATAAAGTTTGATTCTCTAAAAAACCTTCTATTTTTGAAGTTTAGAAAATTCAAAAGAAAAGCAGAGATAACTGGTTCATCCAAGTGAATCGCCAATTGTTGTGGCCAGCAACAACCCCCCTTCTTATTTAGTTTTATCACTAATACTAAATAAGTGGGGACCCTTATCCAAATAGTGCTTGTATTCCATTTTTGAATAAATCTTACTATCATAAACTTAGGAGAATACCCGAAAATCTAAAAAGACTTAGGAATTATGACAAGTTCGAACAAAACTGTTCTCTCAATAAAAAGCGTCGCATCGCAAAAAGGTAATAGATGCTTTCCTATAAATAGAATCCTAAGATTGCAAAATCGTGATGCATACTAAAGAAATTCATCTCATCATAGTTTTCATGTGTTTCAAGTATCACTTAAGATGAAATACCTCAAACTGCCGATATGCGATGGCACGTCTCGCAAATCGCATTTCGTAGAAAACATATGGTAAGAAATGATTGTCACATGCAACGGATCATTGATGTTGCAATCTGCAATATTGTGAAGCAAATCGCAAAATCGCCTTATCAAAGATCTGCAGGGCTCATCGTTCGAAAAAGCTTTTCCATAAACCGATGCCCAGTTATGCACGTTAATGTTAATTTAATGAGTTAGTTGGTAATCATTAATGAAATATGGTTTTGATATAATCGAAGGGCCATTTCACGTAGGGTGATATATTTAATATGATTTCGGCATTTAAAGATTTCCCGTCACTTTTTTCTTATCATTACTCTTTCCTCATTTGTAAATTGCAGGAGCGAAAAACGGAGAGGTATACATAGCAGTGTCCAAAATATTATGGGAAAGAAGGGAAAAGTTCCAAGTTCTGAAGATAAAGAAATGACGCCTTTATACACAAATACCACCTGTAATAGAGATGCCAGCGTTATGACTTAGGAAGGCATGCACAGTCTACTCGAGGAAGAAAATCCCAGAGTAATGGAAGTTACAACCACTGCAGACTCATGCGGGTCATCTGAGGCATCAATTACAGAACTAGCATGCTCGTTCTTGCACCGGATAGTGGTGAGACCCAAGATTCTTCCATACACAAACATGGTCAAATGGGTACTGGATAGTGCTGAGATAACAGACCGACAATTTAAGACTCAGAGCTAAGAACTCATGGAGTCATTCTTTCCACAAAATTTAAGGTTTACATCCTCTAACAAAAAGCACACAAGAGGCGAAAAAATAGCACCAGGGAAGCCTAGATCAAGAAACAAAGGCAGTTTCTAATGCGTGATTAGCGCCTAGCGCTAATCATGCATTGCCAGGCAAAACCTCTTGAGAAGGAAAGCCTCTAATCACTCAGTCGCCTGTAAGCCCAGAAAATTGTAGGAAAAAGTGCTAAAGGTGAAAGGAAAAACCCGAGCTCTAAAAACCAGTGGTATTTATCAGGGATATCTTCAAGTGGTATGTAAATTTCTACCAAATGTACAGCATCTACAGACAAGCTGGAGACAAAAGGCTCAAGAAAGAGCAGAGTCCATCAAAAGGTTAACCAAGTTGAATTAGGATTCTTACTGGACATACTTGGTAAAACCACACAGCTAGTGCATGACTCTCAAATGTATCACTAACTCTACCGAGAAGATGGTGCCAGCACTTGCCGATTCCATTTTCACAGGACAACTAAAGGCGGAGGTCAGCTAGCCAACTCTCCTCAAGCCAATGCTAGATGCTTGCAACTACAAGGAACAGATACATAGATAGTTAATTGCCAGATTTAGTTTTAGATTCAGTTTTAGTTTTAGTTTTGCTTTATTTTTTCCTAAAATGAGGATGGTCATTTAAACCACCTCCTATATTTTTGTAATAAACTATTTTTAGATTTAACTAGTAGTATTTGAACCCTTCTCATGCATTTAGAGAAGGGTCCTGAAATTTATCAAAAACTTGTCCTCAGAACATGCACTTCTGCACCCTCTGAGGAGGTTTTGATGAATGAATGGAACAAGATTTATTGATATCTATGTTTAATATCTGTTAATGAAATTGCACTTTTGTACTCTTATTAGATATTGAATTAAGAAGAGATAAATCATTATTGTTGGAGCTCATGAGTAGAACTCGTTATAAATGGTACTTTTATCTCTTAATGATCACTGGTTATGTGTTAAGGTGATATTCATGTTTAGTTATTTATGTAAGAATGCTTGAATGCTTGAGTTATCATTTGGCACTTCTGTACGGTGATAGCCATTTATTTATGCTTAATATATGAGTGACTTATCATGCGATATGTTTTTCACAATTGTTTTGTCTAACTTTTTATACAAAATGGTTTATCTTTATTGAATTCTTTTCTCATAGCAATTGAATGATATTTATTACCAATTGCCATTAGAAATTATTTTAGATCGCATAACTGAAAGATTAAATCCTGGTTTAGTTTTAGAATTAAATATTTTTGTTCATTAGAATACAATTGCATGTTGTTAAATTAGACTTAAATAAAAGCATTTTATTTAGAAATTATTAGGAAGGAAATATCAATTCTCAACACACACACACATAAATTGGGAAACTGGTCCCATATCCCCAGTCAGACTCACTATACCAAACGAAAAAGGAGCTGCTAACCAAGGTCCAGACCAGGTGGGTATCCCCCTTATTGTAGATCCGATTTTTGGGGTTTCAACAGGATGATAGAGGAATATTCTTCATAGGAGCTTCACCTCTGATATCCCTGATTGGGAACTCAAAGGTGGTGATAGTAGCATTTGTTTTAGCATTGTTGTCATTGTTGTCCCCCATGAATAATTATTCTAACCCTTGCTGTAGCAGATGTCCTTTAAACTATTCTTGTCATGGCCTTGTAGATGTGATTAGTGCCTCAGATACCCGTGGGGCTGGCTGTTTCACCACACTACCTGTATCTAGATATTCATAAACCAACAAGTTCTTTTCCATCTCAAGTGTTCGATACTCCCCCTCAGTTTTCCCTTGCCCCTCAGTCCTTAGGTTCTGACTACTCACTTCCCCTTCTTGCACATAAATCAAATTCTTGGTCTTGGGGGTATGGGTGCTAGCTTTAGAATGATATGGTCCCGAGATGGAGGAATCAGAGGTTTCTACTTTTGCTATGGGAGTAACAACTTTTTGCAGCCCTATTTTCCTTGCATTCCTTTAAGAGTTGGACTGTTCTTTTTGTCTTCGAGATTAGTTCCTGGATAAATGTCTTCCTTCCCAAATATACATTCTTCATTTCCCTTTTACGACTTGTTTTTCCTATGACTTATTAGAGTGGGTGTGATTTCAGTATCTATGTAATTCCTACAATTGCACACATGGACCCTACGTGTATTAAATCACACCCTAAGTTTCTTAGTCTTCGACAATGGTGAGCTCGCCCAGGTATGTTAGAGTGACACACAAGTTCTTACCTCTCGTCTTACCGCCCAACAACTGTGGAGCTGAAGACATGCTAAACAAAACATCAAAATGTCCTAAGTGCTCTAGTAATCACAATGGTGAGCCCGACCAAGTATGTTAGAACAATTCACAGGTCCTTACCACTCGCCTTATCGTCCAACAATTGTGGACTAGGAACACTCTATATCAAACAAACAACTTGGCTGACTGTATCATCAACTTCCATCCCCGACAACGACGCAAAATGTAGTGTTGTTTTAATCAATCTTAATTGATTGAGACTGCAACATTTAATTGTCAACCTAGGGTAGGTCTTGTTGTTTCAATGGAGTTCACATTGTCTGTGCTGATGCACTCCAGCCAAGAATAAGGAAATGCAGAAAACAATAAAAGATGTCGTTGATCTAAATTGTTGAATCAAACCATGCATGTAGACATAAAAACACTCTATAGAATTCAATCACACTTTGCAGCTATCCAAATAAAGGCACACCACACAGGAACTAATATCTACTCTAGCTGGTTACTACCATTCTATTAATTAACTCAGTGCAACAACATAATATAAATGGAAACATTAGTGAACATTATCCATGATTTGTACAACAACAACGAGAAACCATAAAGTAATTATCTAAACTAGAATGTACACTACCTCTATCCTGGCAATCCCTACGAAAGAGGATGGCCCTTCCTCCTCAACAGGACACAGGAATAACACAAAGTGATTAACAAATCAGCTGAAGAACAGTAACAACATCACCGTGCTAATTAATATTAAAAATGAACTCAGAATTACAGAAGCAGAGTAACAATACTTTTCTATATGTCATGTCCTTGTACATGAAAAATCAAGTTCCTTCATAGTCATTACAACTTGAAATTAGAAATAAATCAGTCATGAGAATCTCATGATTATCATGCTGATAAAAAATAAAAGTAGTTACAACCTATTGCTAAATACAAATATACATCAGTTATGATTGCAACTACTTGGGTATTGTTGCTTCCAAAATAAACAATCCCTACTACTGACAACTGTTATGTGGAATAGTACCCACATTTCCCAGCTTCGGCACAACAACATTGAGTGAATGGTGGTTCGGGATGTCACAATATCACTGGCGACAAAACTTTTGGTGTGATGACGGACTCTTGTATTAGCGCGTAGTGTAACAACATCTAGGGTGTAACAACGAACCGTTCTACCATTTTCTGTAGTTAATCCTCGCTACCTGTCTACTTCATAAATTTGTCTTCACAAGCCATCACCTAAAAAGAAGAGCTTCCCAAAATACTTCTTCAATACTCTCCCAGTTAGCCAAAAAAAGGAATAAAGCCTCGTATTATTCGGTAAAATACAACAAAGTAACATGATAGTAGAATATGTTAAAAAGGTGAGGAAACAAGGAATTTGATCATGTAAAGCCATAGGCCTAGAGGACATAAAGGCCAAAACTGGGGAAGGAATGTGTAGAAAATAGGTAAAAAACCACACCCAACACTTATAACCATCATTAAACCATGTAAATAACAATGAAATAAAAACTACAAGGCCACATAATAACAAGTACAAAATTGAGAGAACTTAGCTTTGATTAAACATAAGCAAGAGCTAACCAAGTTTGGGAGTTCCATGTACCACCTAACCGTAGACATGGTCGAACCAAAATTTTCTTTTAGCCACTCATCCTCGTGCCATATTCCAATCATGAATGTGGGATCTCATGGATAAACCAATCCAAAAATAACCAAGGGAATCTAGATGTTAAACAATCTCCACCCTCACCAAACCGTGATCTCACCAAAATCGGCACCAGGATCACAAAACCAAGCAGAGCTTGGAATGCCTCAGGATTCCATCACTAGAAGAATTTTCCATCTCCTAGCATCTCAGGATTTACCGCAATCCACACCGGATCACTAAGCCATAAATCGAGATACCAATCTCTCAGGCTTTACCACAATCCACACTAGATCACTGGTCCCTAAACCAGAACTCCACCCTCATGCCTTACCGTGTATCCCCCAAAAAATGATCAAGGGATTCCTAGGGCTTTGTGAATTTTCCTAAGACCACCTCCACCTCGGATTTCGAAACCGTCCAAAAATTCCAAATCTCAAAATGGAGAAAACAATCCCATTATATCATGGCTATTTGGAAAAAGGAAAGGTAAGACTGAAAACCACTGTCATAACCCAGCAAAACCATGCCACCAACAACAAGAGAACCATATATCAACATGCAAATCCATGCATGGCAAAACCAACTAGGAAATCACGCATGTAATATGTTACTTGCAAGTATTCCTACTAAAGCTACTTGATGCTGCTCTTCCTTGCTTGATATTTCCTTTCCTTTCCTTGTCCTTCCATTTCTTGCTTTTCCCTTCCTTGCTCCAAAGCTAGAATTCTCCAAGAAAACTCTTAAGTGTCCAAGAGTGTGAGAGAGAGATAGAATAATGAGAGAGATCCAAAAATGAAATGACCCTCATAGGCCTTTTTATAAATGAGGCCTCTATTTTCTTCATTTTCCATTATTTTACTTCAATTTCCTCCTCACATGAAACCCGTGACCTTTCACCTTCCTTTCTTCTATTTTCCTTTATTTTCATGAATAAATGTTCCAAATACCTTTTTTCCTTTTTAATGCCTTAGCCATTGCCTTTGCCAATTTTCCTTAGCCATAAACACGTCTAGTGACGCCCACTAGGATATCTTTTCCTAACATTTATCTTGGAATAAGTGTCCCTTAACCATGGTCTTATTTTACCTTTATTAACTTTTATTACATGAAATTTTAACTAGGGACTATTACGATATATGTATTCCTCCTGTGAATCAAAATACCTTGTCAAGGCTAGTCTATTTTCAAATTCTACCTCATCAAGTTCCCTCATGAAAGACAACATTGGAACATGGTTTCATCCCTATATGTTAGAAACATTCCTCCCTTCTAGCCATATCCCCTTGGAAAGGAAGAATCTACACATGACCTAGACTTAGCCTGTAAGTGATAAATTGTAGGTTGTTGAAACATTAGAACTCATTATGAGTTCATGCCTTGAAATCTATAATGTTTCAAACATGAAATACAAATTTATTTTCTATGTGGTTAAAGGTCCATGGAGATTAACGACCACTATTTCCATGAAATATCTTTACCAGGAAGATCTACCTAAAAGTGTCACTTCTTACTGGTTCAAACATGAAGCTTGACCTAGAGAGTGCCAAGATAATTAAACCCTTGACCTCTTAATAGAAGAGGTACTTTAATGACAAGGACTCAACCAATTGTGCTAATCCTTAGAGCTAAACATGAAATAAACATTTGGCATTACAGCATTGCAATTATAATGAAAAGAGTGAGTAAATATTTAGATATTTTTTATTAATTACAAATCATAAAATAGAACAAATATAAATCTCGTTAGCCCATGGTAAGTGAACATGGGGAATCTATTTAACTTTTAAATGTTTATATAATACATGCTGTAGGTAATAAAGGGACTGTATATATTTAATTTTTGTTTTAATGGGTGGGTTAGTCTAATTGGCTTAAATAAATAAATTATTATAAGGCATAGTTTTGTAAGAGTTTTTTTATTCTATTTCAATATAGGTTAAAGTCCTCTTAAATCTTTCCCAAATGGGGTGACACATGCTAGCCACATGGGGGGAGGCATTTCCATCATCCCACTTCTTGATATAGGAGGTGTACATGGAAACAACTCTCCCTTGATAAACCTTCAATCCATCACCTTAGCCTTCAAGTGGTTGCTCCATTACTCCATCACCACCTTATTGAGAATGCACATGAAAAATTCATTCAATGATCCAATCCTCTCAGTGCACTTAATGTCTAGAGAATTTTTTCTCCTCTTGTCCTCGTTGGTTACCTATCACATGTGATGAGTATCTCATGAAGCATATTGGTCCTTTGAGGTGGTAGGGAATTATGGCCATGGACAAAAATACATTCCATCACATGAATTGTAGATCTCCTTATTGGTTTGGAAGATTTGTCTAATGTATTTGGATCATAGTATATTTGGACCTCAATTAGTATTTCAATCCTTAGGCATATGTTAATTGTATACTTTGTTTATTTTCCATTGTTTATTCTAGTCACTCTCCTTTATTTTTCATTTGGAAGTATTTTCAGGAGTCCACCACTATTCCTCTCCACAACTATTGGTTCTCCCCTTCCTTTTTAATTATTCCTCCTCTCTTGCTTATGCTTATGCTATTCCCGAGCCTTAATTTTCCTCCACCTAGATTTCTTTATGTAGCCATACTCCTATCGATCTCTCTGTCTCTACCTTTACTTATCACCCTCCCTCACCTTTGTCTCCCCTCCCTCACCTTTATCCTCCTTACCACCCACTAAGCATTCATTCTCCCTGATATCCACCAAATTGACACTTTCTCCCCCTTTGACCTCTCCTCTCTCCATTAACTGTACCATATAATGCCATGTCAATGGGATCATATTAAGAGGGGTAATGCTAATTTTTGGTAGCTCAGTCAGGTGTTCTAATCTCTATTGGTGTCTCTGAGGCTACGGAACATGAGAGGATAATTTTATCCAAGACCAAGAAAATATTTCTACGGAAAATGTATTATTTAGATTAATTAGCCAATTTTAATTATTTTTCAAAGTATAACTTAGGAAAAGTGGTTAATTAAATCAAATTAATTGAGACAAATCGATTTTGTCTAGTGACTTCTAGAAACGTTATGAGAAGGGGTTCAAATGATCTTCTCCATAAATTAGGGATAGATTGTGGCCATTTATTTTCTAACGAGATATTATAAAGTTGATGGGGCTTAGGATATCACTTATAGATAACGAATTACATTCATAGAAAGGGTGCAGTGGAGGACACCAAAAATGGGGTATCAGTAGGGAAATTGAGGAGAGGTTTTTTGGATATATTCTCCATAGTGATTCCAACATTCTTAGAGAAGGAAGGAGGCCAAATTATTCTGCAAGAGGGAGGTTTATTCAACTAGTTCATGTAGCCAGTTTATCTAGTGTGAGTTGTCAAAAAATCATTTCAGTTTACAGTTGCCAAAACTACTACCCGGAGATAGTGAAAATTGTAGACATTATTGTGTAGATTCAAAATTGCTCATGAAATTTACTAAATGACAAGACTCAAATTTACTCTATTGCTTTGGGAACATTAATTCACAATCTAGAACACAAATCATATACATACAAAAGGAAACATCATAGATGCACAAATATTTATCTAGGGGAAAGAAATTGCTCAAAACTCATTCCTATTTGTATTTGCATTAATCAAAGAATAGAGATGAATACATATTCTTGCTCAAGACTGAGCACAACCTATAAGTGTATAGTCTATCTCTCTGCTTGATTAAATGAATATGTCCACCAATTAGCCAGTTTTCAAGCCCTCCAAGATCCTATTTCCTTGCATTGTTCCTTGAGGAAATTAGCCCCTATTATTTAGGAAATTCACTCAATTGGATTGTGCAAATACTCTAGGTTGTTCCTCTGACTACATGCACCACCTGTACACATGGGAATAGTCTACAACTGATAGTACATTGCCTTGGAATCTCCATCTCAACTGGGTAACTCGATTTCTTTGCATGCATCAGTTATTTTTGTATGATTGATTGGTTAGCTGGTTAATCACTGACTGTGGTTGAAGTTCAACTTCCACAACTTGACCTCCACTAGTTCCTCTAATACTTAGAACTAGTTTAACTTTTTACTTAGAGTATATTGCTATAAATTAGAATTCAAGCACACTAAACTGAAATCAAGCTTTCGTAACTTGAATCAACTTAGTTAACTGAGTGACAAGTTCCATGTCACCTTAGTTAACTACCTCCGAGGTTTCTTCTAAAATGGAAATTCAAAATTCCTCTAGTTTGACCAAGGCAAAGTTAAACTGAGATTTTCTTATTGCATTTTCAATACTCCCTATCAGCAAGAAAGGGATTATCAACCACCCCCATCCTACTATTACAGGGAAAAGTGTCTATATAGAACTGCTCTATCCCACTAAGGTGTGACAGCTTCCTTAGAAACAAACAGAGAAAAGCTACTTTTGTTTTTCCTTTATGAATTATAGATAGAGAGGAACAGAAAGACCAACCTCTGTCTTGCGCTAATCTCTTGATTCGATCCCTCTCTTCTTTGATAGTCCTCAGCTACCTGCTCCCTTGCACGCCCAGCTTCATAAAGTACCTGTAAGATCACAAAAGCATAGCACTATACAAAGACATGGATCTATAATCATAAACAATCTAGGATCAGATGTAAATTGACCATACAAATGTAACAAGCATCAACGATACAAAAGCATGGAGGAAAACTCAAATAGCTTTTATTGATAAACAAGAAAAGAGCCAGGAGGAGTTACAACCAGTTGTTCTGACCCAGCATCAACCTCCCAGCAAAGAAACCCCTCTTCACCTCAAACAAAGCTTAGATCACCCAACAATCTGATGTTTGTCTCAAGAAACCAACATCAATTCCTTACAATATGCAAAATTCCAGCCTCTGGATCTCTCGGATGAGGGATCCATATATAGATATCTGTAAGGGGGATGAGTTAGCTTGTGATTTTATTAGTGTCTTCTCTCTGATAGTTCTTGCCTCCACTTGGAGACTGATGGCCTCTTACTCATCCTTGGTCGAATTCAGTGAGGCAAGTGTCACAGGGGAAGATTCTGGAAGCTTCCATTGCCTCTCCACCTCGCGGAATGACACTGCCATTTGTCATTTCTCACCCATCGCACCCCACAGAAGGGACTTTTGAAATGAAACACACCCTCACAGTGTATTTGGGTGAGATGCAATGCACCTAGCTAGTGGAGCAGCTGCAATGATCCTGTTTTGGCCAATTCTGAGCAGTTTCTCATGGAGAACTTCTGGGAGAAGCTGTAATCTGTTGACCTTGTTCCTTTAGGGGTTAGAACAACACTTTTAGGGACTTAGGAGCCCTTAGTTTATTGACATTTCATGCTTGGGGTTGTAGGGCCCAAAAATGTCTATAACAGTTGCCCCCTAAAGTATGAGGCCGTTAATCTTTTGGTGTCGGATGAAATGCTTTATTATGAGGATCCGAAGTTCTTTCAATGCTGGGAGGAGACCTGTAATAAGATACAATACAATACATTATCTTCATACTATTTTCATGATCTAGCTGAGGCAGACATTCCCATGCTCAGCTTTATAAATTCATTTTCATGTACATAGGACAGACAATCGTCTGAGTGTAGACTGATGATTTTGATAGAGCCATCATCCTTTTGAGTGGATGATTATCTGTGCAGCAATGATGTACATTTAATTTCTTTATTTCCCTGAATATATATCGCAGCCCGGATGGATGAAACTAGATCTGGGGTCTTCAATCTCGTCTGATCTTCACTCGAAGTACAAGTCGATCCATGTGAGAAATGTTCTGAAGTCGAGCATGGAAAGACATCGCTTGATTACCAGTCAATTATGTAAACTGTTATCAAGCACGAGAGGAATCACCGATAATGATAATGACCCTCAAGGTACTGTAGTACAATTCACGTGGTGTGAATAAAGGACTTGGCGTCGAACACCACGCAAAATATTTCGGTCGAAGGCCGTTGATGTAAACCTGTCGCGGGAAGTGAGAAACTTGCCATTGAGGCATGCAAGCTTAAAAGTACTGAATGGGGTGTTCCTAGATCAACTTCTTAGATAATGAGTTGATGTCGACAAGAAGTGATCCGTCACAGGAGGGCCTTAATGAATCCCACATCAATGACACGAAACGGAGCAAATGATTTTAATGGAAGTGAAAACGATTTGGTGATATAAGGTTCAGGGTGGCGGTCATGAAAGAATGGAGTATAATGTATGGTAGTGGGTGAGACACAGGTGAACTCTCTGAATGACTTCTCTTGAACAAATCGGCGACACTGATGTGATGGATTGGTAGCATTAACCCCAAATGTGGATGGTATGGTGTGACCATGGTGATGTGACCGGTGAATGAAACAACCCAACCCGACTCGGACACGGAGTGGAAGTGTCATGTTCAAGAGCGACTTGCTACCAGCAAAGTTTCTTCAAGTTTTCTTCCCAATTTTCCCCAGTCATTGCTGACCAGTACCTCTTTATTTTTTTCAAGCTTGAGGAGGATAACATATGCTTGTTCTATAATTTGCCCTTCGGGCAAACCCATCGCTATGTTTTAATGAGCCTAGCGATAGTGAAACTCGTTCTTGTCTATAGACAAGTCTGTCGCTATTAATCTTTTTAACGAGTTTAACGACAAAGACAACTCGGTCCTTTTCAATTTTAGAGAGTCTGAAAAGGAACGTAAAGGTAACTCAAAAATTCATTTTTCGTCATCCAATCCCTTAAGTCCGAAAATGTATAAAACAATACAGAAGGGATGAATTTTGGATACTTTTAACGAGCTGAACAAAACAAGCACTCGATCTTTTTGTGTAATAATCCCTCAGGTCCAAAAAGATTAAAATCTAGAGGAGGGATAGCACTTCCTGTCCCTTTAACGAGCTGGAGAGGCCAATGGCTCGGAAATATTTTCATATTTTACGAGTCAGTTGAAAAGAGCTTAAAGGAGACTCGTCTTTTGAGGAACGAGTGATAAAACGGGTAGCAGCTAATTCCAGGTAAGGTTTGGAATTCTCTAATCATGGCAGTGTCACAAGGATGGCTAGTGAAATCACTCTTCGCAGCTGTTCCTCAAAATGGGTAAACAATCAAATGGAGGTGAATGATCGGCCAATGAAAAGTGGAGGTGACGGTGCAAACACGACCAAGGCTTTAACGGCTGAAGTACTACATTCACGATGGTTATTTACCAGGGAATAGTTCATTTTTTAACGAGCTTAAACGCGGGGGGAAACATTTGCTCATGTCTTATGTTTATTTTTTAACGAGCTTGAACTATGTGCTAAAACTGCTCGATCGAATGGCCCCTTCTTTGATTTTACCATAAATAGCTTTGTTCTTTCAAATATTGCACTGTATTTTCAAATGCTTCAACAAGCTAGTCAGAAATGAACAATATATTTTTGAAAACGAGTTAGAACACCAATATTTTAATTTAAACTACGTAAAAAGTAATGAAAAAGTGTTTTTACCTCTCATTTTACCATTTCATTTGAACTTTGGTTTGTTGGAGCTTTGGAGGTGCTTTCCCCCTTTGATTTTCATCAGCTGATTTTGGGAGATTCTGTGGATGATTCTCGGCACCGTCTAGACCAGGTAGGAGCTAAACCTGAGCTCTTCCATTTCATGGTTTCCATTTTACATTCTGAGCTTGATTCCTAGTTTTTCTGAGCCCCTGGGGTTTGAAAAACTCGTTCTGCTTTCAGCGCACCCTCTGTGTATCAAAAGGTGCGTTGAATGTTGGCCTGTCTAAAGGCTATCTGACATGCAATGCACCCAGAACACTGTTGTAGGTGCGTTGGGTGCAGAAAAGGAATTCAATGCACAATTTTTGATGGAAATTTTGCCTGTTTCTTACCAAAATCGGGATCTAACTCTTCTCTTGTTTGTTTTTCAGAGATCTTTGGAGTAAGATGACCATTACATGGTGAGAACGTGAGCATGAAGAAGAGGACATGCTTGCCCTACATGATCCGGTTACAGTAAACGCACTGTGGAACTGTGGCTTGCTGAAGTTCTTTCGCATTTCTAGCATGAGACAGCAGATCAACTTACTGCAGTATTTGCTCGATGCTTGGGATCCTACCAACCAGGTTTTCCAGATCAGGGGCAAATCTATCCCCTTGACTGTAGTAGACATCTATTTCTTGACTGGCTTATCAAGGCGAGGTGCCCCCATCTCTTTATCAGGTTCGGCCCGAGGAGGTGACTCTGTTAGAGATTATGTTCACCGGTACTGCAGAGAGGGATCTCAGCCGAGTAAAGATGGCAAGATCATCATCCGTGATGTCACTGACAGGTCCCTCAAGACTATTCTGTTTACTTTTGGTAGGATGGCCGGTGGTGTGGCTCTTCATGTAGCCAACTGATCTTATATGCAGTATGCCTTGGAATGCCTCCAACCGAAGGTGTTCAAATGGTGTGACACAGTACTTCTTGTGATGAAAGAACAGTTGACCAAGATAAAGAGTGGGAGGTTGAAGAACTTTGGGTATGGCTCTATTTTGACTGCCTTTGCCTTGGAGAAGATACCACTGATGCAGCCGCAGTATATTACACTCGATTTACCTTCACCTACTAAACCACGTATGCAGAGATGGGTTGACCATATGTCTAGGCATGCTGGTCAGTCTCAGATTTCATTTTCTGATACCTTCTTCAGGTGGTTTGATCGTCAGGAGATGGTTTATTCCGAGTATCCATATGCTGGCATGGACTTCCGGGGTGATCCAGATTTAGTACTGCCGGATGGCGAACAGTGGGGCGCCATTGGTAAAATCTTTGACCATATTCCTGTTTATCGTTTTTCATTTATAATGTTCTTGTGCTTTATTCTATCAAGACTTTAATCAAACTCATGTGTACATGCAGATGTTGGTCCTGTTCGTCCAGTAGCTCGCCTGAGAGTACCAGCTGCCGCCCCAGCAGGAGAGGCTGTCGGAAGGGCTATCCTTCATGACCTCGATGTGGCCGAGACTCTCACGGCGTTACAGGAGCAGGTTGAGGGCCTCACTCTTGGTATTCCAGATGTGAGGACTGACGAGCTACCTTTGAGGCTATAGCGGCATACTACTGGTGTGCCAAGACGATGGACTCATCTCTTACGCATCATCGCACAGGCTGTGACTTGCTATCACGAGCATCATTAGACTAGGGTGCCCCCTAGCATTTTGAGTTTTTTGGGTCATTTGACTAATTTTGTCTTGGTTACAGAACATTATGTGTAAACCATAAACAGTTATATATATTTTTGATTTTCGGAGTTTTATTTTAGCTAAGTTACATGATCCACATGCAAACATTGATGGTATGTTTCTTTTTATAAATGTTGCAAATGTCTATCTAACACATAATTTTCTAATGAGTCAGTTAATGTGTTTAAGTTTCTGGAAATATGTTGATATTGAATAAAATCAAATTGTCTTTCCAAAATCTTAACCCTTAGGAACATGCGATAAATAGCTGGGTTTCAGACGGAATATATACCCGTGAGTTGTAGTATTACGAGTTGTGAGTCTAGCCTGACAATTAGTTAGTGTATACCATGTGTGATGGCATCAGAGAGAAGTTCTATCAACGCGCTATATTCAGCGATGTTATTTGTTGATCGACCAATACATACCCCTCTGAAACTTACTAACTCGCCGCTTGGATCAAAAATAGCCCAGGCTGCAGAAGATAGGTTCCGCGAACTACGACTCGCTCTGTCAACATATCCAACACATGACTCCAATAGGTTTGACATCTGCAACAAATGTAAAAAGTGGATTAATTGACCAAAATAAACACTTTAGCAAAAACAAAAACATAACAAAAGAATACAGGTTACCATTATGCATAGTAACGCTTGAGGTACAACCCATTACGAGGTTGCGCCAGTGGAATTTCGTCATAATCCATTAACTCGTAGGCTCCTTTTGCTAACACTCGTTTAACAATATAGGGGCCCATAAATAAAGACTTAAATTTACCTGCTCCCAATTTATCGGATTCTTGGTCGTAAAGTAAGACCAGGTCACCTTCTGAGAAGACACGGGGTTTGACATTTTTGTCGAACTGCGCCTTGACTCGTTTCTTATGGGCTTCGTTAGCCAAAGCAGCATCACGACGGGTTTCATCCAATTGGATTAATTCCAAGAAATGAGCTTCTTCTTCTGAAGTTCCGGGGAGGAGATCAATTGCGAGTTTGAGAGACGAGATTTCGCACTGGATTGGTAAGACTGCTTCCAGGCCATATACTAGTTGGAAAGGTGTAAACCCGATTGCATTCCTTACCGATGTTCGGTAAGCCCACAGAGCTGAGTACAGGATTAGGTGCCATCTTCTTTTGTGAACTTCAATCATCCTTTGTAGCATGCACTTTAGGACCTTGTTGATTGCTTTAACTTGTCCGTTGGCTTGCGGATAATATGGAGTAGAGTTGTCGTGAGACAACCCTAGTTTGGCAGCTAATTCGAACATCATGTGATTGCGAAAATGCGATCCATGATCTGTGACTATAGCCTGTGGTATGCCAAATCTGGCGACTACATGATTGAAAAAGAAGAGGGCAGCTGTTTCACCAGTATTATCTAATGTAGGCATCGCCTCAGCCCATTTGGTAAAATAGTCAACTGCGACTATGATATACCCATGCCCCCCGGTCGAGGTGGGGTTACATGTCATGAAATCGATGCCCCATTTGGCGAATGGCCCAACAGCCACTATTGGCCGCAGAGGTGCGGGTGGTCTTCTGGTTTTGCTATCGAAAATTTGACAAGCATGGCAACTTCTGACTGCGGTTATGCAATCTTTGAACATTGTTGGCCAGAAGCATCCTGCTCGTAAGATTTTTTGCGCTGTAGCATATCCAGATTGATGCCCCCCACACGCGTCTGAATGACAATTGTTCAGGAATTTTTCGGCCTCCTCATGGGTGAGGCACCTTCTCAGAACTGTATCGATACCACGACGGTAAAGTGTATCACCGACGATCATGTAGTCTTTTGCCTGGTATCAAATACGTTTTTGTTCGGAGTGGGAGGTGTTTGGCTTGTATTTTTGGGTTTGGAGATATATTATTATATCCCCATACCACTCATTGCTTGAAGATATCAGAAACAAACTTTCGTCCACGATTGTTTCTTCGGATGTTTCATCGTTGGATGACGATGGGAGATCGCACAATAATTCTGCGAAAACTAGAGCTTTCTTCGACTTGGATTTTACAAATTCCAGATCAAACTCTTGTAGGATTGCTATCCATTTTGAATATTTTTCCCCCAGCAACTGTCGCGACAATATATAAGTCATGGGGTTGCAATCTGACAGAATGGTAGTTTTCCGAAAGAGGACATAGTGTCGAAATCTCTGTATCGCTTGAACAGCTGCGAGTGCTAGCTTTTCAACGTAAGAATATTTGCTTTCTGTATCATTTAAGTTTTTACTTAAATAATATATAGGATGTTCAATTCCATCGACTTCTTGAACTAAAACCATTGCGATGGTCATATCCGCTGTAGCCAGATACAGATTAAAATCTTTTTGATAATCAGGAGCGTACATTAATGATGCTTTCATTAGTGATTCTTTTAAAGCATCAAAGGAAGCTTGTGCAACCTGATCCCAGACAAAGGGCACTTTGTTTTTCAAAAGACGTGGATAACCTTTAGCAAGTTTGGCGTAATTTGGAATGAACCTCCTCAGAAAGTTCGCTTTCCCTTGGAGTTTCTGAATCTGAAGCAAATTCGAAGGTGGAGGCAAATTTATGATTGCCTGGACCTTACATGGGTCGAGACAAATCCCATCCTACGAGACTACAAAGCCAAGTAAACGACCAGAACTGACGCAAAATACACATTTGTGTGGATTGAGTCGTATCTTGTAGTGTCAGCAACGTAGAAATATCGCCCTTAAGTGCTGCGGGTGATCAGTCCGCTTTCGCGAATGAGCCGGAAGGTCATCGAGGTATGGTTGAATGATGTTTTTGATGTCATGGAAGGCATAATTCATTGCCCTCTGAAACGTCGCCCCCACGTTCTTTAAACCAAAGGGTAATTTTCGATACGCGAATGTGCCCCACGGACAAATAAATGCAGTCTTTGACTGATCCTATGGGCGGATATTTATTTGATTATACCCAGAGAATCCATCCATGAATGAAAAGATTTCGCATCCGGCGCATTCATCAATTATCTGGTCGATGAAGGGTGTAGGGTAGTTGTCTTTTGGACAAGCTTGATTTACATCCCTATAATCGACGCATACTCTAAGTGTTCCTTGTTTTTTCATAACAGGGACAATATTCGATACCCAATCGGTTAGAGGAACCGGGTAGATGAAACCAGCATGGAGAAGTTTTTCAACTTCTGTCTTAATGGCAGCGGCTTTCTTGGGGTGCACCTACCTTAGCCGTTGTCATACTGGGTTGACATCCGGATACATCTTAATTTTGTGTTCAATGATACTCGAGTCAATGCCTGGCATTTCACTGTATGACCAAGCAAAGACATCTCTGAGTTCGCGAAAAAGAGCGTTATATATTTCCAGTTCTAAAGGAGAACAACATTTGCCAACATAAATATTCTCTACAACATCTGTTTTGGTTGATATATTTATGGCGATAGTCTCTTCAATTTTGGACAAGTTTCGCTCGGAATCCACCGTGTTTACAGTATTTGATAGGAAATCAAAGACTGAAGGATGATAAAGGTCATCTTGAGCATCTTCTCCACAATCCGGAAGAAGGGAACGATGGTGGGAATCATTCCATGGTGCCCCTTCAATTACCATTGATTGTACAATTCCTTCGTCGGTGACATGCACTCCGCGACCAAGGATCTGAAGGGGTACCATATTCTTTAGACCTATCTATCAAAATGCTTGATGAGCGTTGATTTGGGTTTGCTTCCCATGCTAGGAACATTGATTGCTACAATATTTCCATCGGGCTTGGGGGCAAAACCATTGCATGATCCATGTCGATATCGTTTTCTGAGATCTTTTTAGAAGATATCATATTGCAGGTTCCTATCGACGCTACTTCCGCCAGGTTGATTGGAGGTGGAAGGGCGAAAGTTCCCATTAGTATAGGATCTTTTAGTAGGCCTACTTCGATATTTTGAAGTGAATTGGGGCTTCCATGGATCATGTGAATGCTTCCTGTAACTGGAGAACCATTGGGGAGGAAGTTTTGTTGATCGACGATTGTAATCCCTCCTTGAAAGGGAAATGCAATCTTCCTAAAATAGGTCGACACAACAACTGACATAGCATATATCCATGGTCTTCCTTGTAGGATGTTGTAATCAAGATTTCCATCGATCACTTCAACGTCTATTTCTACCGTTTTCCCTCCTAGTTCAACTTTCAAGTTACTTAGAATACCATATGGGGTATATGTCCTTCTGTCGAATGCTTTTAATGTCGTCGAAGATCGCGACAAGGTTGGAGATCCTAAAGTTTTCCAGCAACTCATCGACATAATGCATGTAGATGCTCCCTCATCAATAATTGTTCGATGAACAGTTTTGTTGAGGGCTTTCACTTGAACAAGGAAAGCTAGTTGAGCTGGTAATTGAGGATCGTATCCTTTATGGTCGAAGGATACAAGATTGGAATCCTTTGGGTCTATCCCACCAATGGCTGATAATAAAGCCTGCCTTTGGGATGGGAAATTCTGTAGTACTTCAAGAGTCGACATAGCGGATGGCGATTGGGCCAAATCTTCCACTATATTATAATGTTGTGCTGCTCTAGCGCGGGGATTAAATGTCGACTTGTGTACTACTCCTTTTGGCGGTTTTATTGTCAATTCAGGAATGATGGGCGGCGCAACTTCTGTCGAAGTTGTTGTCGAACTACTAGGTTGATATTTATCCTTGTTGTTCGACAGCTATGGATTCCCATAATCTTTGTTCCTTGTCGATATCAAAGCATCATTTTGCTGTTTTGAAACCGACAACATTAGCACTTGAGATGGGGAAGCATTTCCACTTTCAACCAGATTTGTTCCTGGATTTGGAAACGGATCAGTTAACACTGCGGAGGTTTTCGAATTCTTGAAGAATTTCTTAAGCTCAGCCCTGTGTGGACAATTTGCAGTCCAATGATCCTCATCGCATATAAAGCATGGATTTTTTGGTTTCCTATCTCCAGGAGGGTTTGAAGAAGATTTTTTAGGTGATGATTCCTCATGTTTCTTCTTCTTCCCTTTGCCTTTCTTCTTGTTCCCCGGTTGTTTGGTTTCTTTGCCTTTATCTGTTGATACGACATTTACTTCCAAAGCAAGAAGTTCATCTTTTGCATTTTGACTTGAAATCTTTGGGGCCTTTTTGGATGTAGCCTTTGTCGATTTCATGTCTGTTGTGCCAATCATGCCATCGCCGGCATGAGAGTCATTGTTCGATTTAGGAGGAGGAGGAATTGAGATTTCCGGTCTAGGGGCATCAGATATTTTATCGTAGAGCATGCTGGACTGAGTGTAAATCAAGTCCAGATATTGCGCACGAGTGATAACTTGCTCTTCTGTTACGACTCCCCCCTTTTCCACATCTTCCGTGATGGAAGGTAGTAATGACTTGATAAACCATTCAGCTAAGAGCTGATCAGGGACATATGTTTTTACCATTCTACGACGACGTCACCACTCATGTATATGATCAGATATGTGAGTGGCTGTTGTCTGTTTGAAATTGGTAAGAAGTTATGTTCCCGTTTTGTACCTTATTGGTAACTGAAAATGGGTTAAAAAGGTTGTGGCTAAGGTACTGAAGTTGTCGAACGAAGCTCTAGGCAATTTGATGTACCATTTTGCGGCCAGACCCATTAGCGTCCTTTGAAAGAGGCGAAGTCTTATTGAATCATCATTTAGGGTGTTTGATGAACACCACAGATGAAAGGTCATCACCTGATTTGATGGATCTTCACCCGGATTTCCATTAAATTTAGGAATATCTAATGGAAGTTTATGCGGAATCGCTGGCCACCAAGGGGCGTAAGCGATTGGATCGTTTGTTAACCTATTCAAATCAGGTAACTCTAAAGTTGCCACAAAGGGTAACTGCTGATTCAAGTTAGGTGAAGCATACCCAGGATAAGATGGGATTGCCTGAGCAGTTGGTCTTTGCATACCGGCATAATGCGTTTGATGCTGGTAACTTTGGTAAGGTTGGTGGGCATGACCATTGTAAAATGGTTGATTTTGATCATTTTGAATGTATGTCTGTCCACTATTAGCAAAGATTTGTTGCTCAGAACCTTGGTATACTTGTTGGAATTGCGGTTGTTGGTATTGCACTAGCCATGGTTGTGAAGCCATGTGCTGTTGCCCGATACTAACAGTTTGACCAAGATGAGGGGTAATTGTACCCGTCTGAACCTGTGTCATTCCATCAGTCAGCGATTGTGGTTGAGTCGCAGGGTCAAGGGGGTGTTGCATTACAACCTGAGAAACCTGAGGTTGGCATACAATAGGCAGCGCTTGAACTTGCGACACCGTCACAATAGCTGGCATAGTTGGGATATTTGACGTAGGTAAGCATTGTTGCATCGAGTATACAACTCTTGGTTGTTGAGGTAGTATAGGTACCCAACCACTTGAGGTAATTCCAGTATAACCCAAATGTTGTTGTGAACTCCCGTATGGATATCCTCCCGGAGGGGATAATGAAAGGGTATACTGCCCCCCATACGGTGGTAATCCAGAACTCAAGGGAATTGTTTGCCCTTGGGGGCTGGACTGCCCAAATTGACCTCCAAATGGATGAATTTGTTGAGACTCAACATAAGAGTTTCCGGATATTATTCCGGATGAACAAATAGGAACAGACCATACTGTCGAAATGGCCCCTGAGTAGGCTCCTTCTAGCAGTTGAGAGCTAGTCGGGACAGATGGTATACCGGCGAACATTGTCGGAGTGATAGCAGGGAGTTCTGCCATCGCTGTGTCAGACGACACAGTCCTAGATGTTGACGGTTGTTAAGACATTTGTAGTCTATCCAAAAGATTACCTAGCGATTCTACAGGAGCTTCCGCTGGTGGTAGACTAACTTCTGATGAAGAAGGATATAGAGTGATCCCGACTCCAAATTGCGATGGAGTACTCATTGGAGGATCTTCCACAATTTCTTCTATGGTAATCAGACCAGGTGGAAGGGGAAGACCGTCAGGTTCGTAGAATATTTCTGGTGCCGAAGAAGGTATGGAATCGGTAGCGACAGATGTTTGAAGAGCAAGACTCTCCGAACCGGTTGAAAATGGAACTGGTTCAGTAACACAAGTGTTTACTCTCAGACTAGGATTAGTACCACTGTCCTTCTATGACTGCTGAACTTCTTCTGTAGAGGCAGGGATTCCAGAAATGTTTGGAGTAACCGGAGTCTCTGATGTTGTTGGAACACTTGTTCTAACTTTAACAGGAGATTTGGAACCGGTTAAACGAGTTCGCTTTGTCCGTACTGGCTTGGATTCTGGAGACAAAGACGGTTGACTCGTAAGCCTCCGCGAACGACGGGGTTTCAATTGACTTTCTTCCATGATTGCAGATTACTTGATCAACTAAAATAAAGGGGAAGTATGTTTCCGAATTAAATGAATATTAGACGCTTTGACACAACTTGTTTTTTCAATTTTTAAGAGTTGAGAAAAAACAAAAGATGACTCTAGTCTCCTTCGATTTTAATGAGCCTGAAGTGACAAGTGCTCAGATGGAACTTTTCTATTAAGGAGTCTGAAAAGGAACGAAAGGGACTACTCTGGAAATCTAGGTAGAGGGATTACCAAACCAATCGCAAAACTGCAGAATACTTTTTACGGTACGGAAGTCAATCTTCCCGAATGCTGTGTTCAGTGCATTTCGATGGATAGGGCGGCAGACACGGCTTCCTATGGATAAAGGATTAAGCCTATTGGGGTCTACCAAAATATACTCGACGGTACGTGGGAGCACAAGTCCGTACTGGCACTTATCGTCTCAAAGTGGAGGAATCACCCAACCATTAGTGAGAACAACAGTTACCAGGCTTTACGACGCCGGAATACGTCTCTAGCCTAGACTTCTAAATGTTGTGCGTTAAGTTCCAAAGCGTTGTTAGATTCATTGAATTTATTTTAAGTTGATCTTGTTTATGAATTTTGCCTTTCGGGTTCACCACGAGATGTAGATGTAATTCCTAAAATGCAATCTAAGATGATAAACAAACTTTTTATCTCCTTTATGCAATGAAAATCCTAGCTACTAGGGAAAAGAAAGACAGAATCTTTTCACAAAGAGCAAAGAGCACACTCTAAATGCACTTTCCTAAATCAAGCCAATCAGACTGTCTATATGCAAATGCACATGCATGTATTTGTTTTCGACTTTCTTATTATATGAATGCTAAAAATAAAGTTGATGTAAAAATCTGAATTTATTTTTCAAGCGACAAATATCAACAAGTTTCTTTTCGAAATAAAAAATGGAGATGATCACAACACTTTACGATTTTGAACTGAATACTTGTTCTCGACACTAGAAAATTACAAATTCAGACCAAAAGCAATAGTAATAGGATAATCAACCATCAACAACAATCAAACTCTTTCCTACGATTGAAATCGACACTTGCGATAGTTTCAAATCAAAGGACGACAGTATGATTACGCTACGTTTGCAAAGGAGAACTGTAAATGACTCAACAAACACACAAAAACATCTACAGTTCTTTTGTACAAAGGAGGCAAAATAACAGTAAGGAAAAGGGGTTTCAACAGACATATACTGATCACAGGCAGCAAAATTCAAGTACAGAACTGGAAAGAATGAACCACAGAAGCCAAAACTTCACAGAGCTAGTCTGATCAGCGCACCTGTAACACAGAGAATCTGAAATACAGCGCAGGTTGTCCACTCAGGAAGTGTGCTGAAATTCAAAATCTCTGAACAGTACCTACGCTGGGCCAGAAACGAGACTTTGTTCGGATCCTGGGTCACAATTTGCAGTTTAGTTCTTGGGTTTTGGCCGAGCAAAAAGCAATCAATAATGCAACAATCAGGGGTAGATCTAAGGAGGATCTAAGAGCTATCACAAGGGCAATCAGATAGTTTGTGAATCAGTTGTTTAAATCATAAACATATCCAGTAGATGGATTGAAGTAGTAGTTGTCTACTTTGCATTTGTTATGGCAAATGCAGTTCGAATGCTACTTGTAAGTTTATGAAACAAACAACAAAGAATGATAAACAAACAAACTAATTAGTTCCCTAGTGGAGTTGCCATTTTGTTACAGGAAAAAGTGTCTATATAGAACTGCTCTATCCCACTAAGGTGTGACAGCTGCCTTAGAAACAAACAGAGAAAAGCTACTTTTGTTTTTCCTTTATGAATTATAGATAGAGAGGAACAGAAAGACCAACCTCTGTCTTGCGCTAATCTCTTGATTCGATCCCTCTCTTCTTTGATAGTCCTCAGCTACCTGCTACCTTGCACGTCCAGCTTCACAAAGTACCTGTAAGATCACAGAAGCATAGCACTATACAAAGACATGGATCTATAATCATAAACAATCTAGGATCAGATGTAAATTGACCATACAAATGTAACAAGCGTCAACGATACAAAAGCATGGAGGAAAACTCAAATAGCTTTTATTGATAAACAAGAAAAGAGCCAGGAGGAGTTACAACCAATTGTTCTGACCCAGCATCAACCTCCCAACAAAGAAGCCCCTCTTCACCTCAAACAAAGCTTAGATCGCCCAACAATCTGATGTTTGTCTCAAGAAACCAACAACAATTCCTTACAATATGCAAAATTCCAGCCTCTGGATCTCTGGGATGAGGGATCCATATATAGATATCTGTAAGGGGGATGAGTCAGCTTGTGATTTGATTAGTGTCTTCTCTCTGATAGTTATTGCCTCCACTTGGAGACTGATGGCCTCTTACTCATCCTTGGTCGAATTCAGTGAGGCAAGTGTCACAGGGGAAGATTCTGGAAGCTTCCATTGCCTCTCCACCTTGCGGAATGACACTGCCATTTGTCATTTCTCGCCCATCGCACCCCAAAGAAGGGACTTTTGAAATGCAACGCACCCTCACAGTGTATTTGGGTGAGATGCAATGCACCTAGCCAGTGGAGCAGCTACAATGATCCTGTTTTGACCAATTCTGAGCAGTTTCTCATGGAGAACTTCTGGGAGAAGCTGTAATCTGTTGACCTTGTTCCTTTAGGGGTTAGAACAACACTTTTAGGGACTTAGGAGCCCTTGGTTTATGGAAATTTCATGCTTGGGGTTGTAGGGCCCAAAAATGTCTATAACACCTACACCTTTGGAACTCAAAATTTCCTCTTGATGAGACCTTTGTCAAAATATTAGCATCTTGTTCCTTTGTTGGAATGTACTACAACAACATTATCTTCCTTTGCACACAATCCTGTAAATCGTGGTACTAGATATCTATATGCTTGGATCAATTGTGAAAGACAAGATTTTTAGACAGCTTGATGCAACTCTGATTATCACAGTAGATCACAGTTGGATCCATCATCTAACTAAACAATCCAACAAGTATCTTTCTCATCCAGATCGCCTCACATGCTATTTGAATTGCAACGATGTATTCAGCTTTGGTCGAGTTGAGTGCCACAGATCTTTGCTTCCTGCTATACCAAGAAACTGTTACAAACCTCTTGTTGCTACAAAAAACACCCTCCAAAATTTTTCCTACGCTTGAATTTTGGATCGTACTGCGGATCTTGTGATCTGTCATTCCATAGTTGCTTCTTGGTTAGTTTATGCTTTTAAGCTCCCTTATTGGATTGGAAGTGTCGAGGGTACTTGCTCACACATGCTCAGTCTGCAACAAGTTCATGAGCGCATTATTTTACACATACTCGAATAAGCATATCGCAATCCATCAAGTTCCTGTGCAATGTCCAATTCATGTCGATAGCCAGTTTGCATTGACATCAACAATTTCTCACTTCTAGCTGTGTTTGTATTTATATTTCGGTGAGTTTTGCAAACTATCACTTTCATGTACCTTTATTTTTGTCATTTTCTTTCTTTCACTCTAATTAGTGTCATTTTAATGTTAGATTCTCTTGGGCATGTGTTTCTTTCACTATCATTCGCATATCACAAGTGTCGTTTGCACTTTAGCACTTATTGTCTTTTGGCATGTTAAGTGTCGTACAATGTAAATAAGCTTGTTTTGGTGGTTTCAAGAGGTTCTCCTTGTGTAAATGAGTCGATATTACTATGTAAACCTCATTTGCATTCATTTCCAAACTTTTAAGTGCTGTCACACAAGTGTCATCATGGTTTTCACAAAGTGTATCTTTAGTGTTGCACTTGTCATAAATTTTCATAAAGGTTGTCACACTGAGGGAAATATGTTGTTAATGTGTTTCATATGATCTGTGTTGCGTCATCATGCACTCCAAGCGTGTGATCATAGTAAAGTGCTATCACTATTCACTAATCCAACACTTAGCCAAATTTCAAAAAAATCCCAACAACTTAGTCTTATCTGGCCTTCCTGAACTATACATTACACAATCCTGGCCTTTGAGCTGCAAACTTGCCTCTTGACACTGCACAATGTAGTTTCTTCCTTCTAGGACTATGCACTACATAGTTTCAGTGCTCAATTCTGAGCCTTGGCATTCAAAATTGCGCAATTCAACCCTCCAGCTTGGCCCAAACTACACATTGCACAGTCTCTGAGCTCAAGCCCAAACCTTGCGCTCTTGAACTGCATAAATTCACAATCACCATGTCTGCTCTACCCCCCAGAACTATGTTGAAATAAAAAGGTTAAAACCCTGCACTCTGACTCACTGAGACTCCTCAAAACTGCACAATATTCCTGAACAGTCTAGCTTGAACTACACATTACATAGTCTCAAGGCTCAAGCCTCAATCATGAGCCCTTGAACTAAAAATTGCACAATCTTCTAGTCTCCTCTATGTAATGGGAAAAATCAGTGTTCAAGCCCTCAGCCTTGCTCCCTGAGTTCCCCAACTACATAATATTTTTTTCTTAGTCCAAGCCTCAACTACACATTGTACAGTCGCAAGTCTCATGTCTTACCCTTAACTTCCTGATTTACACAATTGCGTAGTCACTGAGCCTCTCTCTCAGGCCGCCACCTGGTTTTAGTTCAGTTAATGGTATCATCATGCAACATCTTAGACTAGGTGTTTATCAGACTGATATCATCTTGTCATGAGTGGATTGTTGATGCAAGAACTCTATCATTCTATGGTAAGATGATGAAGAAGAATATGGAGAAGGGGGACATGCTAGAAGACACATATGGATCTGAAGAGATATGATGATCATCAAGTGAGAAGACAAAGGAACACTATATTACAACAGAAGATCAAAGATCAGGACCACATGAAGACCCCATCTCATTCACAACCCTTTGGAGGGTGGATATGAAGAAAAAAGCATATCTATCACGAAGATGAAGAATTGGACATCTATTGTTGAAGACAAAGGAGCAGCAAGAATGGCTTGATATTTCCATGTCATAAAGAAGTCCTTGTCAACAATTTTATGGAAAGTCATGTCATGAGTCATCATATGCCACATCATTCTTGTGGAATATGTAATTTCTTATTCGAAAATGTATTGTTAAGTGGAAGTCCAAAGGACATGTACAGAAGGTGGAGAGCCATGTAAAATTGAAAATTCATAGGAAGTCAAACAGTGATGAGGGTAGTCAAAGATTCACAAGGGAGGTGGAGCATCAACCCATTGGTTATATATACACCCTTATTATATGAGCAAAGTATTTTTCACCTTGGCTCCTCCAACAATGCATTAGAGAGACAGGCTAGTTCTTTTGGGGAGAAGGAGTGTTAGAAAATTATATATTATAGAGAAATGGTACACATAAAATATTGTAGAAATATAAATACAGAAAATACATAAAACATGATAGACACAGATATATGTGGTTCGCCCAATTTGTCTATGTCCACAGAGAAACAACTGGTCCTTCCTTTTATATTATCAAGCAAAATGAAAAGATACAATCTACATCAAATTCATTGTAATTTCCTCTTCACTCTCACATAGTCTCCTCTCTCTTTCTCATTCAGAATACAAATACATAACTGCAATACAATTCCCTCATATAAACCAAGGGTTTCCTTCTAGGGAAAAAACCCTAAATTAACATAACTTCTACCATAGAATCATTCGCATAATGAATGACCCAGATTGACTATGAAATTAAAATATTTTACAAGGAAATTTTACATCTATTTTAAGCTTCGGGGGTGCTACCGCCGAACCCTCACCAGGAGGCTCATAAAGTCACCTTTGTCCCCCCCCTGACCCCCCGATGATACTAAAAATGTGACGTTTCCACCCCGTTAGGAACTGGGGTCCCATGTGGTGATACCTCTGAATAAAGAAGATAATCAAGCTCCATACTCAACAATGAGTGGCTCTAATGCTCCACTATTGGTGCTAGTGGTGTTCATTGTATATGTGGCTTGTGAATTTTACTTAATACTTGAAGCTTGATGGCCAACATGTTTTCATGCATGGATTGTGAATATTTGTAAGACTATTCTTTGAATATTTATGATTCATGTTTGCTCTCACCTGTACTAAAGTAGTTGAACTATTTTGGTTATTTTAGTGTTTATATAATTGAGAATGTGTTGTAATGGTTTCTATAATTGTCACATCCTTGTGGACTATTTCGCTAGATTTTAGACATATATTTCTTGTTTATAATGGTTGTAATGACTGTCGCATCTTTGTGGAATATTCTGATGGATGTTAGATGTATATCTTCTGTGTGTGTGCGTGTGTCTACTGGGGTGGTACTATTACCTCTCTCCTAGGGGCTCACTCTTCTTTCCCTCCATAGTATAAGAATCTTGAGAAACATACAACTAAACACTCACTAGGCATACTCACTTGTTGATCTGAGATTACCTATGCATAACTCTCTTGTGCTGAACTTTGTAGCCAAGGAAAACCTATAGGAATATATGGCAACCAGGACGATATATCGTATGGGGCTCCTATTCCAAACTGTTTGGTCCTAAGCCAACAGTTGGGAAATATGCACATCAAATTCCTAATCCATCTTATTATCCTCCTTTTGCTTTTCATGATTCAAATTCAATGTAAGAAAGCCTAGAATGACTCATGAAGCATATGGTGAAGATTAAATCCTCCATTCCGCAAGATGATGTCACTATTCATAACTATAGTTTCAAATATGATATGGATTTCTATTATCATCTATCATCTACATGCAATGACTCTTTGTGCTATGATCTTCTTGGTCAATCTTCTCAGCCAACTAGTTTTCACACTCTCTTGATTTTCAAGCTATTGGTCCAAATTGCGATCATGTTCAAGGCAGTCAAATTACGTAGGTAGGGGAGCAAGAAGGTGATGATTATTTTAATATTTCTTTTATTTTTCAAAATCCTTCATGTGAAGATGGTGTTTCCTCATTCTTGGTTGATATTGAATATATTCATCTTGGTAGTGAATATAATGAAATCAATTTGTTTAGATTTGCAGTCTTGGGCAATAATCATTCTGATGACGACGATTCTATTGATGTATGTGATGGAAAATTCCCAAGTGTACTAGTTGATCTTTTGGTTTCTCATGAAGATTTCAATTTAGATCTATAATATGATTTGGTCAAAGAAGATGTTCTTATCAAAACTTACTCTTCATCTCACTATCCCTTGTGCTCTACCATTTGCATGCATCTGCTTGCAACAGAGATACTCCATGCTCTACTAGTTCTTCATCTGACGAGTTAACTTCTCAGTTGACATAAGGTAGTGATATTATCCATGATGAAAATTAAAAGAATCAAATCATCGAGTACTCTTTTCATCCCTCATCATCTCTTCTCTTGTATGAAGACAACTCTCCAAACTAGCTTACTCATGAGATTTCTTTGATTCATACATCTTCAGATTTGCAATCAGATGCATATTTTAACTTGAGTGATCTGGTTGTTGAAGTTGAAAAATATGGTCAAGTCAGTGACAGAGATTGCTACCATCCACTGAGCAGTGGTATTATTGAAACCAGTGGTAGCAACTATCCTCACACAATGCATGATCTATTTCAATCTTAAAAATGCAATTTAACAATATTTAAAAGTTCTGGGACTTTTCAGGAAGTTGAAGCAATTCAACTTCCATTGATGGTTATGTCACGATCTTGCAACTCTAGTGAGCCCCCTGAACTAAGTCAGATCTGGTTTCTCTCGAACAATCCTTCTTTTTGCATAGTTTCACTCGATGTAAATATATTTCTGAAAGATGTTTGGTATTTCGGATGTAATCTTTCAAACTTTTGATATTTGGTTTCTGATCAAATTCGAGAATATTCTTTAGTTGATATATCGTCATGTAAATATCTTACATCAAACTTTGGTTTGGAATGTGTATCTCTCATAGATTCATAGAATTTTGAAGTTGATCATTTCAAAGACTATGTTTGGCTAAAGGGATCACACTTGTAAAATTCATTTACTAATTTTCAGTGCTTGGTTTCTCTTGCGAATTTTATACTGAAATCCTTTCCCTTCATCACACTGGAAATCCTCTTGAGTGACTATGAATGCATAAGTTATTGTGCAAATCAAATTCCTCCCCATTCACTATGTCCTAACTGGTCTCATGTGATTGTTGTGTTGGCATTCCTTTTAATCTATTTCATTGATTATGATGCTTATACAATTTGTCACCAGCTACAAGAAAATGGTTTGTTACATCCAACATGCGAGGAAGTTGGTTCAATTATTCAGAGAAAGCTGTTCACTTTGATCTATATATGTTAATTACAAATTGGGAATCTCATGTTTTAATGAATCCGTGTGATCATGATTCTGGATTTGATTACTATCATTCAACTTACCATTTTAACATCACATCCAATGAAATTTATTTTAGATCCTTTGATCTTCACGGTTTGACATCGCATCCTTCGAGTACTGGCCAAATGGTTGAGGCACTTCAGCCTTCATTGATGGTCATGTCAGGCCCTCACTATCTTGACAAGCTAACTGAATATGATTAGATCAATTATGTCTCTCAAGATTATCATCCTGATATCATGCTCTTAATTTCAAATTCATCTTTTTAGATATTTCAGAACCTTCAAGAGGATTGTTTCAATTTTCATGATCCAATATATCATTGCTTGGAAGCACCTTACTTAGCAAGCCCTTTTTCTAATAACAAGTTTCAATATTTTCTCATGCTTGCTAAAAGTGATGACACAAATGAAGGTGCATTCGCAAGAAGTTTCCAAGGTTTATTTAGCTATTATTTTCATCTGAAAGGTAAGAATGTGAATTGGTTAAAAGTAGTAACTATGAAATATCTTTCTATTGGTAGGAAAGGCCTTCAGTATTTTGCGCAAGTTGTACAATCTCTTTTATTTTCCATTGCACATTGTTTTATATTTGTTTTAATCGATCGCTTCTTTGTGTTTGCAGATCAGGAACAATTACGATGGATACATTGAAAATTAAATTATACATGGCCCTGACCTTATAGATGGTTAGGTTAGGAGTAGGTCTAGTTGCATTTTAGTTTACTTGCACATTCATCTTGCATTCATTTCTTGTAGTTTGTCTTTTGTTTTCTGGTTTTGGTTTCACATCATGTTTCTTTAGCCACTTTCTATCTTGTCTTTTGGATTTTTTTCCCTTGTTGTGTTTTGTCTTTCCTTTCATTTGGTGACAGCTTGCATGAAGATGCTCTGTTGGCTTGAAAGGCAATGTGGAAAAAGAGAAAAGGACTTTGTGACACTGTAACATTTGACTAACTCTATCTCCTTTTTCCTTGTCTTGGTTACATCTTTTGGTTGATGATGTTCCGATGGAAAATATGATCCTTTCATTAAGAAATCCTTGTGGCCAACCATGGTATCCATGTCTATTCTAGAAACCTCATTCCTATTCCTGGTTCTTATGTTTCAGTATTTTCAGGCTGATCCAATCAAGTAGAGAATGACAAGGGAAAAATATAAACGAGAAAGCCTAAATCATAGGTCTCTATATGCTTCTCTAAAGGAAAAACCTCCCCTTCTCTCAATAAGTTGGGATACCTCTTCCACCCATAAATAAATAAGTTCCAATGCATAGTCCTCTTTAAATAAATAAATAAAGGTGAAAGAAGAGAAAGGCTTTGTGCGCAGAGAGGTAAAGCAAGTAACTCCACCAAGGTAATGTCTAGACTCGCTGGAAGTGGAGAAATGCTTTTTCTCCTAAACTGACTCCACCGAGGTACTATCTAGGCTTTCTCGTAGTAGAGAAACACCAAAGATGAAAAAATATACTCTTAAAAGCTAAATCTCGTGAACTTAATTATCCTATCCTTATTCGAAACATTGTGTGATCGCTAATCTTATGTCTGTATTTAACCGAGTAAAGGAATGAAGGGGACTATGTTTATGCATAGGTTAAGTGGGGAAGACATGGTGATATGAACAATGAATCAATACTTCCTGAAGAAATAGACCCTCCATGAAAGAATTGACCAAGGTAGAGAAGCTAAAGTTCTACCAGTGTGTCACCAAGTGTTGTCACTGTGACAAACACCTTACAAAATTTTTCCTACACTTGAATTTTGGAGCCTACTGTAGATCTTGTGGTCAGTCATTCTATAGTCACTTGTTGGTTAGTTGATGCTTTTGAGCTCCCTCCTTAGATTGGAAGTTTCAAGGGTACTTGCTCACACATGCTTAGTCTGCAACAAGTTCATGAGCATATTCATTTATGCAAGCTTGAAAAAGCATAAGACAGTCCATCAAGGTTGTGCTTGTGTGATTTCCAATCCATATCAATAGCTAGTGCGCACTGGAATCAACAATTTATCACTTCTAGCTATGCTTGTACTTCTATTTCGGTGAGTTTTGGAAACTGTCACTTTCACGCACCTTTGTTTTCACGAGTGTTGTTTTCATGTTTTTGATGATCGATTTTGCTTTCTTTCACTCTAATTAGTGTCGTTTTTATGTTATATTTTCTCTGGCATGTGTTTCTTTCACTGTGTTTTTCATCTCACAAGTGTCGTTTTCACTTTAGCACTTGTCGTCTTCTGGCATGTTAAGTGTCACACAATGTACATAAGCTTGTTTCGGTGGTTTCAAGAGGTTCTCCTTGTGTAAATGAGTCGATCTTACCATTTAAACCTATGTCACACTCATTTCCAAAGTTTTAAGCATTTTCACACAAGTGTCATCATGGTCATCGTAAAGTATATCTTTAGTGTCGCATTTGTCGTAAGTTGTCATAAATGTTGTTGAACTAAGGGAAGTATGTTGTTGATGTGTTCCAGATGATTTATATTGTGTCTTTAGGCACTGTAAGTGTGTGGTCACAGTCAAGTGATATTTCTATTCACATTAGTTTCAATGATCTCACACTTAGACAAATTTCAAAAAATTCCCAGTAACTTAGCCTCATCTGGCCTTCAGTCCCAGCCCTCAAGCTACAATCCATCCTCTTGACACTGCACAATGTGAAAATCCCATGTTCCAGGACTGCATACTGCACAGTTTCAGTGCTCAATACCAAACCTTGATATCTTGAACTGTGCAACTATGTAATCACCAAGTCTACTCTGTCTCCTAAAACTGCACCGTTGACAAAAAAAGTGTAAAACCTTGGAGCCTTAATCATTGAGCCCCAAAACTGTGCAATATGCACACACAGTCCAGCCTAAAATTCACATTTCATAGTATCGAGGCTAAAGCCTCATCCCTAAGCTCTTGAACTGTGAAATTGCACAATCACCTGGACTCCTCTACATAATGGTAAAAATCCATGATCAAACCCTCAACCTGGCTCCCTAAGGTCCCCTAGCGTGCAATATTTTTCCTCAGTCCAATCCTAAATTGTGTATTGCGCAGTCTTAAGGCTCTAACATGAACCTTGGCTTCTTGAGTTGCACAATTGCATAGTCACTGGGCCTCTCCCTCATCCCGCCACCCAGTTCCAGTTTAGTCAGTGGATCATCATGCAACATCTTAGACTAGGGTTTTATTGGACTGATGTCATCTTGTCATGAGTGGATTTCAGATATAGGAACTATATCATTCTATGGTAAGATGATGAAGAAGGATATGGAGAAGGAGGACATGCCAGAAGACACATATGGAGATGAAGACATAATATGATCATCAGGTGAGAAGATGAAGGAACACTAGATTACAACAGAAGATCAAAGATTAGAACCGCATGAAGACCCCATCTAATTCACAAGCCTTTGGAGGGTGGATATGAAGAACAAAGCATATCTGTCATGAAGATGAAGAAATGCAAATATATTTTTGAAGATAAAGGAGCAACAAGAATGGCTCAACATTGGCATGTCATCAAGAAGTCCTTGTTAGAAGTGTCAAGCCATGTCATTTCATGAGTCATCATTTGCCACATCATTCTTATGGATTAGGTAATTTCTTATTTGAAAATGTATTGTACAGTGGAAGTCCAAAGGACATGTACATAAGATGAAGAGTCATGTAAAGTTGAAAAGTCACAGGAAGTCAAACGGTCATGAGGGTACTCACAGAGTGACAAGGGAGGTGAAGCATCACCATATTGGCTATATATACACCCTCATTGTATGAGAAAATCACTTTTCACATTGGCTCCTCCGAGAAGGAATTAGAGAGAAAAGCTAGTTCTTTTGGGGAGAAAGGAGTGGCTCCAATGCTCCACTATTGGGGCTAGTGGTGCTCATTGTATACATGTGTCTTGTGACTTTTAATTAATACTTGAAGCCTGATGGATGGCATGTTTTCATGCATGGATTGTGAATATTTGTAAGACTATTATGTGAATATTTATGATTCAATTTTTCTTTCACCTGTACTAAATTAGTTGAACTATTTCAGCTATTTTAGTGCTTATCTAATTGAGAATGCACTATAATGGTTTCTATAACTATCACATACTTGTGGACTATTCCAATATATGTTAGGTAGATATTTCTTGTTTATAATGGTTGTAATGACCGTTGCATCTTTTTGGACAATTCTATTGGATGTTAGACGAATATATTTTATGTGTGTGTGTCTCTACTAGGGTGGTACTATTACCTCTCTCGTAGGGGCTCACTTTCCTTTACCTCCACAGTAGACGAATCTTGACACAAATATAATCGAACACTCACCAAGAATACTCACTTGCTGATTTGAGATTACCTATGCATAACTCTCTTATGCTGCACTTTTTAGCTAAGGAAAACCTATAAGTATATGGAAGCTGGGCCAATATCCTGGATGGGCTTATACTCCAAATGGTGTGAGGTCTAATTGGGACTTCACATCAGAGAGACCCCCTTGGTTGACAAATTTCTAGCACCATCAACAAGACCCAACATTGAAAATTCCACCTAATGTACTCTTTTGGTTTGATGGACTCTTTGCCCAATCTACATTTGTGAAGCCACACAACTTCACTCCCTTTTTCCATCTGTACCATGGTCCAAACTAGGTAGTTCCTATGAGGTATCGTAGAACATGCTTAGCTACCATCCAAAAGAATTTTGTTGGCCTAACCATAGCTTGGATCAGATGGTTGACTGCATATAACATATTTGGTCGTGTGTTCACAAGATATATCAGTGAACCCGCAAACTCCTGGTAAATAGTAGCGTCCACTTCCTCACCTTAAGTGGCACCCTCTTTCCTTGAGTTGGTCACTAGAGGTGTCTTCGGGAGTTTTCACCTGTCCATTTGGAACCTATGAAGTATATCCTTGGCATATGTACCCCGAGAGACAAAAATTTCCCCATCACCTTGCAGTGCATGAGATTCATGTCCATTTCAAACTCCATTTCAAGATCCTCCTTGCAATATTTGATTAGTTTCTCATCACTAGTTAAATTTATTTCATCAACATATAAGAGAATAATCAATAATTTACCTTCTACCAAAATATGATAGAGGTTTGCATCTGCTTCACTTTGGTGAAGCCAAAATTTGTGAGATAACTATCGATCCTAGTGTACCAAGTGTTAGTAGGATGAAATGATATATTTTTACCCCCTTCCTATTACAAAACCACAATCATTAACCTTTGTTTATCTCCATAAACCTCCTCATTCTGGCACTAGTCCAAGAATACTGTATATTCCTACATAAAATTCATATTTCATGTTTAAGGTTTATTAGGTGCTTAATTAATCATTTAAAATAGATTTCTTGCCTTTAATATTTCTTGTAACTTATATTTAATTTCCTAAAGTATTTGATAAGCTAAAGTATTAATCATTGTACTAGCTTGATCTAGTGCAAGGAGATTCCTTCACCACCGACAACTATCCGTTCTATGATCTCCACAACAACTCGATCACTTCACGCGGGCATCTTGGTCCACGTCGTCCAATTCAGTTGCAGTCATCCGGAGTTGAACTCAAGTGGAGGGTAGTCAAGGATATGGTCGAGGATAAGGTCTATGGCCAACGATTAGTTCGTATCTTATTATAGCCATTGGCTTATTTTTGTAATTTTGTTTGTTATTTCGTTTCAGCCAAAAGGCTCGATTTGGAATGACTGTGTAATTTTCGATTATGGCCATACGCTGAAGGGTTGTATAAAGTATAGCCCTCAGATAGAACTAGGTAAGTGATAACAGTGCAATTATATTTTTTTGTTAATTTGTAATCTTGTTTTTACCCTCATTCTGGGCTGGACTTGAACTCATAATGTATATTTGCTGATTGGAGTTAATACAAAGAGTTGTGCCATGATTTTCTCACTTTGTGTTTTAATCCTTCATTGATGTGTTATTAACATGCTGAAAATTTTCATTTCATAAAATAGGAAACGAGCTGGTTGGCTAGGGCCCAGCCAACCCAACTCGTTTACCCTCTTGCTTTTGTCATCCTAAAGGTGTGTTAACTTTGTTTATTTGCAGAAGCGTGGTTTAAATCTTAACTTCATTGTTACTTAAGAATTTTGATTTGTTTTGTTAAACAATCAAAGTGTGAATGGATCCGTCGTGTCAATGTCAAATTGAATTACTTTATGTTTTGTAATTTCTATTCTGGTTTGCTTTCGCTTGGATCGTGCAAATAAGATTATTCCTGCTCTAGTGCATGTAGGATATTGCACTCTGGTTTGCTAGTTCATTTACAACAAGTGTTTTATTCTTTTTCCTTTATATGATTTAATCTATTTCTACAAAGTAAGCATTCATCATCAGAAGGAAGTAGTTCTAATACTTAAAGTTAAACTTCTAAATATTAAAGTTGACTTCATGAAATAGAAAAGAGTGTTGTTGCAATATCTTAATTTATGTCTGCACCTCACGATTTAAGGAAAATGATTAAAAGTAATCTGAAATATTATAGTGAACTTGTTTCGAATTAGATTTGATTGCATGCAAAACCCTTTGACTGAAGAAGGTTTTCTTCAACTTTTGAAGATTGTTTTCATCTTAAAAGTTTATTTGCGAGATTCAGTTGATTGAAGCATTCTTTTTTGTGTATAATTTACTTCATATTTAGCTCGCATTTGCAATTGTTTTTATAGTTAACACGCCTTTTATTTTTCCCAAAAGTAAATTGAAATACTTGGTGTAGGAAGTTCTATTCCGGCACAAGGGCCAATGTCTTGTTACAGGAACACAGTGCTCCAAGCCTTGAGGCTTAGAGCCCATACATGAAGACATAAGTCTTCAGTATAAGTGTAAAATATACTTGTCACATAAGTTTTGTACCTGTACTAGTGCAAGAAGATTGCAAGAGTACAGGAACAGTCGCTTAGTGTGAAAAGGAAAATCATTTAGAAGGTAGATCTTTTCAAGGGCCCACTTGTTAAACTGCCACCAACTATACTGGGGATAAGCATAGAGTTTTACTTTAGCAATTAAGATTGTTTACAACAATGTGAAAGTTCCTTTATTTGATTTCATCACAAATTCATTCTTTTACATTCCAGCACTAGAATTACTTTGGTGACAGTTTCCCTTTGTGATTTGTCTATTTGATTCCGCAAGATTTCAATTGAGAAGTAGGAATAGAAATAGGAAAATTTCATACCACTTCTGGCATTACCTGTGCTTCGTCTCTAAGTTTACTAAACCCCCAGTTTGACAATTAAGTGTTGAAGGAGCTTTCTTAAGTGCGATTCCTGCATCCAACATTTTGGTGCCATTGCCAAGGAGGCGATTGGAATTGGTAAGAGTTTTCCGTTTTTCTGCAATAGGGGTATGTCTGTTATTATTTTTTCTATAGTTTGCTTCTATTGTTTGAATGAATTTATAGGTGTTGAGTTATTTTTGAGTTGTAGCATTTTATTGGAATTTTGTTTTGTCATTTTTTGAAATGAATTCCTAAAAGAGGTAGGGGTCCGAAGCCCACTAAGGGCTGAGGAAATACTCATAAATCTGAAATCAAATCTCATATTGTGCCTTCTTTTGTAGGGAAAAAGTCCAAATAGACCCAGATTCATCACACAGGAACATTCTACTTGGACTTTAGTAGCAGCAGTCCAAGTGTGACACAACCCACAAACGGGAAGAAGGGGACTATTAGAACCCATAGTTATCCTTCTTAACCTATTGAGAGCAGTTCACTTGGAGGATCAACAATGGCAGATCATCAAGACCATGCAAAAGGAATTGGTGAAAATAAGGTAAATGAGGAACAATCCACTTTTGGATTCCCAATTGTGGATCCCGATATACAAGTACAAATGAAAAATATTCCGTCATTTGCTCTTCCTCATTTCTATGGTAAGGTACATGAAGACCCAAACTCTTTCTTATTTGAGTTTGATATTTTATGTAGAAGTTATGATTGTTCGTCTATTGCTCAGAAGTTAAAGTTGTTTCTTGTAACTCTCAAGGACGCAACACTCTGCTGGTTCATGGGACTAGGAGGAAACACTATAGCTTCTTGGGAACAGATGAAGAGAGTGTTCTTGTCAAAATATTAGGAATATTGTAAAACTAGAGATATTCAAGATGAAATATTTACTATTGTGAAAAATGATGATGAGACTCTAGAGGACTACTTAGAGAGATTCTTGTACATCCTCTAGAGGTCAAAGCACAAATTTGATCTAAGTACCATTAGAACCTTGTTCTTACATGGGCTTACTGATGATGCTAGGAATAATCTAAATTTGTTAGGACAAGGGGATATTACTCAGAATTCTTTTGATCAAATATGTGACTTGTGCAAGAAATTCTCAAGGAACCACTATAGATCTGGTAAAGGAATTCAGAATAGAAATAAGAAAACCGAATCTACTAATGCTATGATTATTGGATTGGAGAAAAAAATGGACAATATGAAAATTTAAATAATGAATATTGTTAGCAAATAAATAGACTCTTTGAAATTTCAGCAAAAACTTATAGAAAAACAAGAATTATTGTCTATTTTTTGTCCAAAATGTAGGAAAATGCATCTTTTAAGAGAATTTCCTCTTGATATTAAAGGAACTAATAAACGTGCAATTTGTACAGAGAACCATGCCACAGAAAGATGTCCCTCCATACCTGGGCTGAAAGATGTATTTGAAGGAGGGCAACCTAAAGATGAATCATTGAATGCTATGGGGAGCACAAAGAAACTGGACTCAGGAAAGTGCAAGTATGGCTCTTGAACTTCCACCACATTTTTTTGTTATAATGCACATCCATATTCCTCTATTAACACTAGTCACTCTTAACATTGGAAGCATGGGAACCAATATCATTATGGAAAACCCTCCCAATCTTGGAAATAAGGATGGAGAGGGCCAAACCATTCACACCATTCCTATCCCACACCTATGTAGTCATACCCACCTACATATGCACCTTACCCAATGCCACAAACATCATTACCTCAACTGAGTAAACCAATGAAACAATTGCCTTTACCTCCACTATTTCGACCTCCTCAGCTGCCTGCCCAACCCTTACCCAACCCTAACAAAATATTAGTACAAATGATCCACTCTATGAACCCGCTTTCTTCATCCAGATATCAGTCCATGCCTATTGGAGTCAATGATCTCCATTTGAGATCGGGGAAGATAGTAACCTCAGAAAAATAGAAGAAACCTATGGTTATTTTCGACGAGAAAGGTGAGGAGGAAACTCCTGACCATTCTGAAAAAGATGTCACCATCCAACCCATCCCCGTATACTTAGAGCCTTTGCCATCTTCTTCCAACTGACCTCCCTATCTCAAGAGATTAGTTGTGGAGAAGAATGACCCCATTCATGAGTCTAGCCTGGCCTCCAAGCTTAGGAACCTTTTCATAAAGGTACCTTTGCTCCAAGCTATGAAATAGATCCCCATTTGCACAAAAATCATTAGGGAACTCTATCTTAAGAAGCCAAGAAGGAGAAGATTGGAACCTAAAACTATTTAATTTGTTAGTAGAGCAGCAGAGTTAATGATGGGGTATATGCACATGGAGAAATATACTGACCCCGAAAACCCTGTTGTCTTTGTTCAGATAGGTGATGTCCTTGTCTCTAATGTACTTATAGACCTGGGGGCGGCCATTAATGTTATGACCAAGAAAACCATGGATCAACTTGGATTAGTCCATATTCATCCTACTCCCATTGTGCTTGAATTGGCAGACAGATCTAAAATCAAGCCGGAAGGGGTGTTGGATGATGTGGTCATTTCCTTATACTCTTGGGAATACCCTACAGACTTCATTATTCTTTAGCCAAAGAATCCTATGGGAGGACATCCCTTGATCTTGGGACAACCATGGCTTGCTACAGCCTATGCTTACATTGGATGTCATTCTGGTGACATGTATATTTGCAATGGAGATTCTAGGAAGAAGGTCACCTTGTATCCACCCGCTAGATCCATTTAGGAGCTCCGAGACAGTTTGTGGTTAGACTACAGTAGTGATGAGGAGACTCAATATGTTTCCATGATATACCAGTATGCTGAGTCTTCACAGGAGGGTGAGATTTAAGACTTCCTAAACAATCTAGACACCATGCCCAATTTTGAGTCAGTGAGTCAGATTTTTAGTCTAGATTTTCAGTAAAGTCACGAATCTCTACCTCCCTCACCATGATGTAGGAGCATCCAACATTCTTAATCAAACGAGGAATCCAAAGCAGAGAAAGGAGGAGGACGTAGACCATCAAGATAAACAAGGGACAAATTCTATTTAAAACAGAGTAAATGATGGAATGGATAAAGTCTCTCAAAGACTTAATTAAATGTAATCTGCCATATGCATGTATGTGCATAGAGAGTTTAAGGGTTTGTTGAGTGATTTTGGGAGGAAATCATGGGGTCTTAAATGATACATGACTGTTGTAATCTCTTATAAAAAGAGAGTCTGTGTGTGAGAGAGAGATATAGAGTAATATAGAGATTTGTGTAACCAGTGTGTAGATTCGATGTAGTCAAGAGGGAACTTGTTTATAAGGCTGAAATGCCTTAGTCTGCATTCAATATTGTATAATGAATAGATTATGTGTTCTGTGGATTTCCATGTGTTTGTGTATTATGTCCTTTTCAGTTCTGTTGTGTATATATGCATTGATGGCTTAAATCCTATTTGTAAGTGTGTTGATCAACCATCGATCACTATAGGATCGATGGCGATCCAAGGATGTCGAATTGATTGTGATAAGGGTGTCGTGTGTTAAGGGAGTGTGGAAGAGGAAAACCCGAGAAAGGCATAGATCCATCAATAAGTAGACGATCAATGGTGTAGGCAACAAAGAACGAGAACCATCGATCATTTAGATCAATGGTCATCACATGGTGAAAGAGCGCGGAAGATAACTAGCGAAGAGGTGGTTTCTCGAACCATAAGTGGTATTTCGGCCGAGGTCTAAGTGGTAAGTGGTATTGAAGGGGAGTAACCTGATTCCACTAACCGAGTGACATGTAGTAGTGGAGGAGAGAGAGGAAACCGCTTTTCAAGTGGATAATCCCCATGCTATTTCTCCATCCGAAATCAATGTTAGATGTTGGATCCATTGAGTGTAAATCGATAGTGGAGGATTGTCGTGCAAGTTGATTTAATTGGCGATCAGAGAATAACGAAGGACGGTGGAATAGAGATACGTCGATGGACCGATTAGGCGATGTTTCAATAGCCATTGGATCGAAGGATACAACGGATGGTGGAGATTGGGCCGATCGGAGATCGGAGAATGGAGAGTACAGTGGGAAGGAGATGGACCGAGAGTGGACCTACTGATAATTATAGTTGTGGGTGTAATGTTTTTGAAGTCCAGCTTATGTGTTCGAGATTGTGTTCTCATGTATTCTGATAAAGTGAGTGGTCCTGATTTTATGTGTTGCCTGGGTTTAAAGGCTTAAGGCCTCAAATAAATGCTTCTGATAGGTTTGTGGGCCCATAACCCACAGGCCTTAGGAACGAAAATTTGATATGAAAGGGATTTTGACTTACCCCCAAAATCTCCTTTCATCAAGTTGGTATTAGAGCAGGGAAAGGTTAAGGGAAATATTTCCTGCGAGAAGGAGAAAGAGTGTAAGTAGAAGGAGAAGGAGGTATAGTTGATAAAGATGGAGAGTTTATGGTCTTACTGTCGTGCAGAGAACGACTGTGGAAGGTGAGAAGACTTGTAGCAACCTAGAGCGAGGAATGCTCAGAAGGATGCCAAAAGACTAAAGCTTAGAGGAGAAAGCTTGGTGAGGTATCATGTAGCAGAGGAAGACTGTTATTGTAGAGTTTGGTTTCAGCTCACAGAAGATAATGAAGGCAGTTCCATTGAGAAGTGGGTAGAATTTCTAAGGACAAGGAGAAGCATATGATGAGGAGGTCATAAATTTTTGTGCCTCGGGAGTCTAATGCAGGAGCATTTGACACTCTTAATCAAACGAGGAATCCAAAGTAGAGTAAGGAGGAGGATGTGGACCATCGAGCTAAACAGGGGACAAATTTTTTTTAAAACAGAGTAAATGATGGAATGGATAAAGTCTCTCAAAGACTTAATTAAATGTAATCTACCATATGCATGTATGCATATAGAGAGTTTAGGGGTTTGTTGATTGATTGTGGGAGGAAATCATGGGGTCATAAATGATCCATGATTGTTGTAATCTCTTATAAAAAGAGAGTCTGTGTGTGAGAGATAGATATAGAGTAAGATAGATATTTGTGTAACCAGTGTGTAGATTCGATGTAGTCGAGAGGGGAACTTGTTTCTAAGGCTGAAATTCCTTAGTCTGTATTCAATATTGTATAATGAATAGATTATGTGGTATGTGGATTTCCGCATGTCTGTGTATTATGTCCTTTCAGTTTTGTTGTGTATATATGCGTTGATGGCTTAAATCCTGTTTGTAAGCGTGTTGATCGACCATCGATCACTGTAGGATTGATGGCAATCCAAAGATGTCGAATTGATTGTGATATGGGTGTCGTGTGTTAACGGAGTGTGGCAGAGGAAAACCTGAGAAAGGCATAAATCCATCAATAAGCAGGCGATCAACGGTGTAGGCGACAAAGAACGAGAACCATCGATCGTTTAGATCGATGGTCATCGCATGGTGAAAGAGCGTGGAAGATAACTAGCGAAGAGGTGGTTTCTCAAACCATAAGTGGTATTTCAGGCGAGGTCTAAGTGGTAAGTTGTATTGAAGGGGAGTCACCCGATTCCACTACCTGAGTGACACATAACAGTAGAGGAGAGAGAGGAAACCTCTTTTCGGGCGGGTAATCCTTGTGCTATTTGTCCATCCGAAATCAATGTCAACCGTTAGATCCATTGAGTGCAGATCGACGGTGGAGGATTGTCATGCAAGTTGATTTGATAGGAAATCGGAGAATAACGAAGGATGGTGGAACAATGATATGTCGATGGAACGATTAAGCGATGCACCAATAGTCATTGGATTGGAGGATACAATGGACGACAGAGATTGGGCCAATCGGAGATTGGAGAATGGAGAGCACAGTGGGAAGGAGATGGACCGAGAGCGGACCCATCGATAATTATAGTTGAAAGTGTAATGTTTTTGAAGTTTGGCTTATGTGTTCGAGAGTGTGTTTCCCATGTATTCCGATAGAGTGAGTGGTCCTGATTTTATGTGTTGCCTAGGTTAAAGGCTTAAGGCCTCAAATAAATGCTTCTGATAGGTTTGTGGGCCGATAACCCACAGGCCTCGGGATCAAAAATTAAGATATGCAAGGGATTTTGACATACCCCCAAAATCTCCTTTCATAACACCACCATCTCTAGCAACACCGCTGTGTACTCTTGAGCCTGATACCACTCTTGTTGAGATTAGTCCAGGAAAATCATTGCATATCAATTCAGACTTGGATTCATCCAAGCAAGAGCAACTTGTGAATTTGTTGCAAAACCATCTTGATGCCTTTGCATGGGGTTATGAAGATATGAAAGGCATCCCTCCTGAAACTTGTACCCACCATATCTATATTCAGGATGGAGCCTAACCTGTCTGACAATGCCAAAGGCATATGAACCCAACCCTAAGAGATGTTTTAAAGGAAGAATTGCAAAAACTCTTGGATGCTAATTTTATCTATCCTATTTCTGACAGTTAGTGGGTCTCTCGATTGGTATTAGTCCCAAAAAGATATGGGAGATGGTGCATTTTCATTGACTACAGAGAATTGAACAAATCCACTCTTAAGTATTACTTCCCCCTTCCTTTCATTGACCAGGTTCTCGATACCCTTGCTGGTAAGAAGTACTTTTCTTTTATAGATGGCTTTAGTGGTTATAACTAGATACAGATTGCACCCAAGGATCAAGACAAAATCACTTTTACATGTCCATGGGGTACATTTTCTTACCAAGTGCTTCCCTTTGGGCTATGTAATGCCCCGACTACCTTTTAAAGGGAAACGTTGGCCATTTTTTCTTACCTTGAGTGTGTAGAAATCTATATGGATGACTTTTTTGTGTTCGGTGATTGATTTCAGGAAGCCCTCAAAAATCTAAAAAAAGTGATTCTTTGTTGCAAAGAATCTCATCATGCCTTGAGTGAAAAAAAATGTAGATTAATGTGCAAGGTAGGAGTGGTTCTTGGCCATCTTATTTCTGACAAAGGTATCCAAGTTGACCCTGCAAAAATAGAAATTACTTTTAGTTTTCCTGTACTCAAAACTCAAAGGGAAGTAAGAGGTTTTCTAGGACATGCGGGCTACTATAGGAGATTCATTGAGAATTTCTCTAGGATAGCTACCCCCCTTTTCCAACTTTTGGCTAAGGATAGTGAGTTTTCTTGGTCCACAGCTTGCCAACAGTCCTTTGAGAAATTGAAGGAAAAACTAGTTCAGGCACCAGCTTTGAGAGGACTAAACTGGTCCCTACCATTTCATATTTTCTCTGATGCCTCAGATATTGCTATTGGCACAACTTTAGGACAAGAAGAAGATAAACAATACTATGCTATTCACTTCATCAGTAAAAACTTGTCACCCACTGAATTAAATTACATGGTTACCGAGAAAGAGTTTTTAGCTGTAATTTTTTCCATTAATAAATTTAGACATTACATTACAAGATATGAAGTCTTTGTGCATACTAACCATTCCACAATAAAGTATTTTATGAATAAACCATTAACTAGTGGTAGATTGACTAGGTGGTTATTATTGTTGCAGGAATTTAACATTACTATTGTTGATAAACCAGTAAAATATAATGTAGTAGAAGATTATCTTTCAAGTTTAAATAATCCCAGTGAAGAAATTCCTATTGATGATGATTTTCTTGACGAACATCTTTTTGCTGTGTTGACAGTATCCATGTGGTTCACTGACATAGCTAACTATTTAGTCATTGTAAAAACACCACCTCACTTATCCGCTTGTGAAAAGTGGAGCATCATGCAGAAAAAGTGCTTGCACTAGATGAGCTAGAAACGGAGACCTCTACCCTCTATCTGAATAACTAGATAGTAGAGCTTGAACAACAAGTCCATGAATTGGAGGCATTAAACTAGGCCATGAAGGAGCATACCTGGCAGAAGCAAGGCAAGATATAGTTGTCAGAAGAGGTCAAAGAACAAAAACGTCAAGTGAAGGTATGGAAGTTTCGAGCTTCTAAATGCTACAAGCGCCTCAAGAAGGTAACCAAACAACTTAAGAAAGCTTGATGTAAGAAGACGAAGGTAGTGAAAGCAGGGATTAGTATCCAAGTGCAGGATCGAAAGATGCCCCCCTATGTTGAAGATTTTTTTGGTAGGTTGAAATGCTCTATTTTTACCCCCTTTCTATTACAAAACCACAATCATTAACCTTTGTTTATCTCCACAAACCTCCTCATTCCTGCACCAGTCCAAGAATATTGTCTATTCCTACATAAACTTCATATTTAATGTTTAAGGTTTATTAGGTGCTTAATTAATCATTTTAAATAGATTTCATGCCTTTAATATTTCTTATAACTTATATTTACTTTCCTAAAGTATTTGATAAGCTAAAGTATCAATAATTGTACTAGATTGAACTAGTGCACGTAGATTCCTGCACCATCGACAAGTATCCATTCCGTGATCTCCGCAACAGCTTGATCACTTCACACGGGCATCTTGGTTCACACGTCGTCCAGTTCGGTTGCAGTAATCCACAGCTGAACTCAAGTGGAGGATATTCAGGGATATGGTTGAGGATAAGGTCTACAACCAATGATTATTTCACATATTATTATAGTCGATGGATTATTTTTGTAATTTCATTTGTTATTTCATTTGAAGGCCGAAAGGCTGATTTGGAACGACTATGTAATTTTTT